>OU426980.1:144661780-145976780 GCA_911387785.2 Aelia acuminata
TTCTTAATTAGCAAAATAATTTAGGACTGCTTATCTATGATCAAGGGCTGAGATCTCAAATTGTGAAACATTAATTACTAAATAGTTTATTGTTTATTTTTAATTTTCCAATTAATAGGCATATCTGTTCAGAAATGAAAGTGATTATTTCTTCGAAGATAATATATCAATTTAAATAATTTGAGGAATAAATAAAATTTACAACACATCTAAATATTATTCAAACTACTACTAAATCACAGCATTTTGTCATTATATACCATTTATTTTAAGTTCATGCATATTTTTGGTTAATCTAAAATTATATTGTTTAACGTAATATTTAATCCTTTGAGAAATATTGTTTGTATGTGTTTAAGTTATTCTTTGAATTTTTAATATTTAATTTGAGAAACATTATTAATGATAAGAACATCATTAATAGTTGTTACTTCAATTATTATTCTTGATAGAATCTTTTTTATTTTAGACTGATTCTTAATTGATTTAACAGAAAAGTAATATTATGTTGACTTCAAGTAAATTTTATCTATGGATAGACATTTATAGTTTTATATGAATAGATAACATTTATTTTACAAAAAAATAAATTATATGGCCATTTCTGGCTTGATATTTTCCGTACTTCTTAATTCTTATAAAATGCTACCTTATAATACAAAACGCAGCTAAGCTATTTAATTTTATGAGGATTTGGGCGATGCTACTGTGGCTTTTGGTGATGTAGCTGTTCCGGAACTGTTTGATCCATTTCCAAGACTATTTTCAATTCCTTCATTATTTTGAACAACAGAATTGAAATATCTATCTGTAAAAATATATAAAAGATATTAAAATTCTTTTGCTCAGAAAAAAAAAATTCTACGAGTTAGACTATCAACAGTTCAAAAATAAAAATAAAATCATGATTGCATATTGTTTAAATATTAATTGTTACTTATATTTTTATTGTTTTTTTCATCAAAAAATTTGTATATTTTATTTTTGTATGAATCCATCCTTTCGTTTTTAAAAATTCAAAAAGAATTGGAAACTAATTGAATTTGAAAATGAATTACTGTCTTACACTGTTTTCAATATATATTTCTCTGAAAAAAGTACTAAAATGAACAAAAGCAATCATAGTATTCATATTTACTGTCTAAAAAACACCTTTGACATTTCTGTAAAACAAAAATGATAGTAATTTATGTAGAAGTTGTTTTAACAGTAAATAAATAATTGATGTACTTGTGTTTCAATAATTAAAACATCATACATGTATTATTAGACTAATATATAAATTAATTAGAATACAGGGTTATGCAAACCTTCTACGGCTTAAGAAAATTAAATTAATGAATAAATAAAAATTATTTCGATATAGTGAACTAAGAAATAAAGGTGCAAGAAAATATGTTTATTTAATTAAAAATTTTATTAACTGAATGGATTGTTCTGTTGTTTTATATTTATGTTACTAACTTCAAATATTAAAGTTTATTCAAATATTTATTACAACACGATAGTAGATGATTTAAACTAAGCTATTACCATCATCAATAAGTGAAGCAGTCTCATGGTTGGTGGTTGTGATGAGTGGCGTCATCATGTAGTCCTCCTCTAGACTGATGAAAGGGGGCCCTGGACCAGCAGGGGGAGCAGTTGGAGGTGTCCAGCGAGGAAGTGCACTTCGTGTCCCTCCCCGAGGAGAGTTCACTTGAAGAGGTCCCGGAAACAATGAGAGATTTGTCGGGCTCATCACACCAGACATTGGACTCAAGCTCGGGTAGCTGAATAGCTGAAACATGAGAATGATATTTTTGTAAATACATTTATGCATATCATTACAATATTGCTTAAAAAGTAGTATATTTTGAGATGGGGAGAGTACGACATAAGTCTATTTACAGTTAACATCACAATTTAAGTGGTGTAATTGTTTTTTAGTTAAAATTTAGATAGGAAATTATTTAAGAATTTTATATTAAATTCAATTAAATATAAATATAAATTAAACATTTTAGATAAAAGCAATGAAAGCGGTGATTTATAAACAACTTTGACTTTCATCAAAAAATGATAAATTTAAAAAACAAAAAACTATAGTTTGCCATTTTAACTAGTGATTCTGTTAAGAACCTCTTCTGATAAAGGCTTGAAATTCAGTACAAAAAGTCGGCCCAATTATGTAGGTATGTAACATCAACATATTAGTGTTATTTTTTGAACCCACCTCAAAAACCATTTTTACTTCATGAATTTCTATGTTAAAATATCTTCCATTGTCAAAAATTACTTTAGGTAAGAATTAAAATTAATTTGGCTTTTATTTGATTTATTTTAATATATAATTTTCACCCATTTATACTATAGCTTAGCTGCGTTTTGTATTATAAGGTAGCATTTTATAAGAATTAAGAAGTACGGAAAATATCAAGCCAGAAATGGCCATATAATTTATTTTTTTGTAAAATAAATGTAATCACCGGGATCAGATTATATTTTTATATTTTTTTACATACACACACACACACACACACACACACACACACACACACACACACACACACGCATACATAAATATATATACTTATTTATTTTTATTATGAAGAGAAAATATTGGCTTTTGCCTTGGTTTGAATTTGGATTTCCTTACACTACGGAAGTAGTGCTGCTACTTGTGACCCCATTTCATATATTGTATTACATTTATTTAAATATGTATATTTTTCTATCATAGTTGGGTTCGGACTTCAGTCATTGGCAAATAGTGGTGTCTTCATTGAACCTTTGGGTTATTTATATTATATTATATATTATAGGTCTTATTTAATTATATTTGATTTGGTCACACAAATTATTTTAATTTTATTAAATTTTAATTTGATATTATTAAAAAAAAAAAAAAGCTTATTTAGCGTGATTTTTTTCTTAGATCTTTATTTTTTTTATTTACTTTTAGGATTTATTTTTTTACATATTTCACATATTTGTTTACATATTCATGAAACCATTATATATATATATATACACTCTTCTTTTTATGTGAATATCTAGTCCCTTGTAATCACTCTATAGGAAAGAGTTTTGTTTGTTTGTTGTTGTTTAGAGGCATAAAACGTTTGAATTCATCAACGCCAGGAAAGAGTTTTTTTCTAGATACTAAGGCAGAGAGGTAAAGCCATACTTTATAAAAACATCCACATTACATAGAGGAGACCCATAAAGATAAATAAATCTAATTATAAGATACTTTCATAAACATCCAGCTCATTTTGAACAAAATATTAGGGCTCAAAATCGATGACATACTTATCAATATTATTTTTATAAGATAGTGATGATGAAATCAATAAGGTGCTAGAAGCTTATGATTAGAACTGATGCACAAAAAAGTTAAGATAATGTTTAAGTGTTCATCGTACTCTTAAGTACCAGGGTACAAAATTTAAATTAATAAATATATTAAATAAATGTAATTAAACAATTTTATTAAATAATTTTAATTAAAGCAAAGCCTTTGACCTTCAATAAAAAAAGCTGCTGAAACAAACACGAAACAAGTTTTTCATCACTCAAATAATTAAAACTGTTTTCCTAAATATTATATTTAAATAACTCATCCCAATTGTTCAATCATTATTAGGTATTATGGATTTAAAACTAGAAGTTGTTTCCAGGATCTATCATATTCTTCAAAGTGAAAGATATATTTGATAAAATGTTATATGCATACCTAATAAAAGTCCTAAAATATAAATATTAAATATACATATAATATAAATATAATATTTGGTAAAATGGACGAATTCTGATTTCCCCTTTAAGTAATAAATAATTTTGTCAACTAAGTTTCATAGCTTCTCTAAGCTAGCTTCATAGCTCAGTAATCATCTACAAAATGTACACTACAATAGAAAATTATAAAAATATATTGTCTGACAACTTAATGGATTTTAATGCTTTGATTAGTTTTTTCTAATAAATGTTACCTTAATATAAATTACAAGAATAGATATTTGATTCAGTCATGTTTTTTGAGGGCTTAGACATTTATTTATTGATCTCATGTCTGTATTTTGTTTTTAACACATTCCATGCCAAGTACGTCCCAGGGACTTAGCGAGCCCAGGTGGCCAGCTACGTCTCAGGGACGTGTTCAGGTATCTTCTATCCTATCCACTTAAAAGCGATGGCCAGGTAGGAAAGTTTTGACTTTAGTCAGCCACCTGCACTGGTTCATGACGATCATTTCAGCGTTTTTGGTTTCCTCCTATCTGCTTTATAGATAAAGTTGTGGATTTTTAAAGTTTTCACTCAATTTTTAATAAGTTTAATGTTTTATTTTGAATTTTAATTTAATTTAATTGAAAATGGGACCCAAGAAGTGGAATGCCAGTTGACAGCCATCTGAAAGAAGTAAGTATTTAATAATTCAAAGATTTTTTTAACAACTCTATTTTTCTTATTTTGTCTAATTTTTAAATTATTCTCACTTCTTAGATTATATTTTATTATTATATTACATTATACAGAGTACAGTGGAAAAGAACAAAAAACTAGTCTGTTTCTAGGAGTCTGTTTGAAGAACAAAAAAGAGTCTGTTTCTAGCTTGCTTGCGAAACCCTTGTAGCCCTGAAGATGCCTCAACAGGCGAAAATTTGGCATGTAATCTGCATGATCAAGTGAATTATTGAAATAATACAAGACTTTGAGGCCTTGCATTCTATAACAAAAAACTATATATACAAATTTTTAGGGATAAGAACAAAAGAACAAGGAGATTTGTCGATGCTGAAACTCCTCTTGGGCAACCACAAACTGAGCAACCACAAAATAACAAGTTTTTGTAATTTTATTTTTAAAATATTCTTACTTACCTAATTCTATTTATACAACATCAATGTATTATATACTGTGAATTATGTTTTAGGTACAAACAGAGCAGCAGAAGTATTAGATGATTTGACCCTCCCACCTGGACCTTTTTTTCAATGTTGTATATATATTAGTTATTAATAGTTTTTTTTCCGTTTTTTATATACTAATTTATTTGAATTTCATGTCACAAACCAATTGTAAAGAGTGTTAATTATATGTAGTTAGTATTAAAATAATTAGGCATAGGATTACAATTGTGTAATTAATTAAAATCTTGTAAATAATCTAATTAGCTAATATTATTTGTTGTTTTTTATTATACATAATGCTTCTTAAAAATAAAATTTATAAAGAAAAAAAAATAATGATGTATATACAGTAAATTGATGATTTGATTTTTTAACTGAAAATTCCCATACCCACAATTATTTTCACTTTCAAAGGAACTACTCTTCACTTTTTTACTTCAAATTCATTCAGAATTATTTAATTATAAATTTACCAGATCATTCTTACAAATTCTTAATTTATTTTTATAGCAGTAATATGAACTGCTATAAAAATAAATTAAGAATTTGTAAGAATGATCTGGTAAATTTATAATTAAATAATTCTGAATGAATTTGAAGTAAAAAAGTGAAGAGTAGTTCCTTTGAAAGTGAAACTAATTGTGGGTATGGGAATTTTCAGTTAAAAAATCAAATCATCAATTTACTAATTCTTCCGACTGTTCTTTACGGTTGTGAAACATGGCCGCTTACAGTAAGGGATGAGAAACGCCTTATGGTGTTTGAAAATAAAGTGCTGCGTAGAATATTCGGGCCGAAGAAAGATGAGTCAACAGGAGAATTTAGACGGCTACACAATGCGGAATTGCGTGAGCTTTACCCGGCAAATGTAATCGAGTCTATAACTGCGCGTCGGCTAAAGTGGGCATGCAAAATGACGAGTCTTAGTAGTGAACGAATTCCTAAAAGATTGATAAACGCTTTGCCGACTGGAAAACGGCCGAGGGGTAGGCCTAGGCGAAGGTGGAAGATTCGGTGAAAGCAGATCTTGTGAATTTGGGATTGGACGGTGGTAGGTGGATGGAGGTATGTAGGGACCGATTGGTGGTGTCGGCGTCGGGCCTTCGGGTCCGTTAAGCCTTATTGTATTGTAGCAGTAATATGAAACATAAAAAACATAATAAAGAAAATTAAAGTTATCAGAGCTTTTCACTGGTGTGTTGCGGGTTAACAAACTCTTCGGCGACTCTGAGGGCCAGCTACGTCCTGGGGACGTAGCGGCTCACTGATGACCCAAAACCCTCCGGCTCCCTGGCTCACCTAGAGAATATGGAGCCGGCGTTAAATATGTTAAGTGCCTTCCAGAGATGCCTTTAACTGATTGGGGGCCACTTGCCTTTTAGTAAACGGAAAATATCAAAATAAGAAGTTAAACATTTACAAGAGGTTGATCACAGGAGCTAAAATCATGAAACTGTCCACAGTGAAATATATCTCTGGTTACCCCTCCAAAAAAGTTACAAACCATTAAAATAGGAGATAGAAGTAATGCCTATCAATAAGCTGCAGGAACTCATGCTAAACTACTAGTTGAGTCTCCAAGAAGAATTCATAACATTTTAACGGAGTATTTGACTAAGGATATATATTTGTGTGTGTGTGTGTTTATACATGTTTGTATAAAAATGAATATTTTTGCGTTTTATATCTATAAAAAAAACTTCATGAATAAATAATCATGAAAACATAGTTTTTGACTGAAGGAAACTATTTATTTGTTTAACGTCACTTTATGCCACTAAGGCTAAATGGACGATAATACAGTGGGAGTCCTTAATTTGCCCATCCAGGTATAATTAGTATAGGGATCTTTAACGAGTGCCTGAGATCGTACAGGCTCTGGGCCTCCATTTTACCTCCTATCCGAGGGACGGCATGGCTAAGGATTTTTTACTCCCGTTAAAAATCTGTAGGGACTCGATATATCTATCGATCAATCATTGTTATAACAGTTGTGTAACCCATATGGTAAAAAATAATAAAAAATTATCACTTGTAATTTTATTTTGGTAAAGTTAATACCTAAAATTTGGTGCCCTGTAGAACTAGGATGGCACCGTCGGATACCAAGGAGCAGGAGGTCGTTAAGCAGGAAGACCAAGCTGAGGTAACGAAAGTTAGTATTAAAATTCCCCCCTTCTGAGCTGATAAACTGGAATTATGGTTTTATCAGATAGAAGCCCAATTCCAGTTGGTTGGTATTTCCAAAGAGAGCACCAAGTTTAAAAAAAAAAAACCAAGGAATCTTGGAAATTTCATTAGATAAAAGTTCTATATAATTTCTCAGCTAAAGATATATCAATCACAGGCATTACACCCTAAGTAGTCATCTGGTATGACTTATTTGCTATTATCCTTGCCATTAATGATTTCTAAAAATAATAGGTAATAGAAGAAAACTTTTCTTTTTCCATCATTAAAGGTTTTATGTAGATTTAAACTTCTAGATTTGCAATATTTAAAAAAAAATAAAATAATAAAAGCTAATTTATTGTCAATAATCTTTTATTGACAATAAATTAGCTTTTATAATTGATTGTGATAAAGGAAGTTTTCCCATGTCAGGTATAGTACTGTTATTCAGCAACCCTATTAAATCTTGATTGGTTTGGCGTTAATTAATACTCGATCCTAAAATATTGTTATCAGTTATATCAGTTGTTATAACATAGTCTTTTTAATAAACTAGATAGTCAGTCAGTGAAAATTTGGTGACTTTTTTAATAATAAATCAGAAAAATGCATCTCTTTTTATTTTTTATTTCATTCAAGATATTTTTTATAAAACCAAATGCTAATCCGAAAAAAAAAACGCCATTGAGTAAAATGCGGGGCAGCTAAACCATACATTTAAGTTGAGAACTTTTTTATCCGGATTTAGACATTAATATACCTCAATTGTTGCTGCTGCTCGCAAAAGGTAATGAAATATATTTGAATTTGCTTACAGTTCATCTTTCTTTCGACTGAATATTAGTTTGTTTTTCTGCATTAAACTTTTCTGTTTATCAAAATAAATTATTCCTTTTACATAATGCTAATGGAAGAAGTTGGTAATACGTAGGAGTTTAGTGCCTTACCTTCGAGCTATCCCCCCCCCCTCCACACACACTCACATCAGTGTACCAATGAGAACCAAGAAACATCAATGGCAGATTCTAGCCTTTCCTTTTATAACTGTCTCTTTTTCTATGCTGGAAAAGTTTAGGAGGACTGTAATATAATGAGAAAATAAATCATAATTTATAACAATGACCCTTCAAGTATCTCAGGGGCAGACCCAGTGGGATAGGGGGATCAAGCTCCACAACCCCAAAATTAAAAATATTATCAGTGTAATACATTTATGCATCTAATTTTTACAAAGTTTCTGGTATGGGAGTGTTTGTGTATATCAATTGATTAAAGTTGCAATCAATTCCGTCAACAAATAAGTGTGCAGCGTGTTTGCTTTATGTATGATATTTCTTGGTTTTTCTTATACCAATCAATCCCCTCAAAATATTTTCCTGGAATTGCCTCTGAAGTCTCACAACCTTAGTCCAAAAAACATTTCTCTTTCATATATATTACCATTTAAAAACTATAAATTATCTATCATAACTTTTCCAGAGATTTTTGTAAATATAAAAATTTAAAACTTGAACTAATACAACCGATGAGAGGTCCTTGTCTGAACCCAATACTCTTGGGTTCATTACATAGTAAGAGTACTCTGCAAGGGAGTGTTTTTGCGGTTTTATGGTTATATCTCGTGAAGTATTCACAATATCGAAAACATATTAAGGCCATTAAATTCTTCATGAAATGAGACTAGATGTATGTTTTTTGGATCCTATTGTAAAGTTTGTCAAAAATATAATTCAATAAAAGGTCCACAAAAGTTTATTTTGTTATAATGGCATCAATTTTATCACAATATGACTATCCTAGGTTTCCCCCCTTGGTAGAGCTCTGCTCTGAATAAATGTACCACCCCTCTGCTCTGCGGTGTAAATGTGCCATCCCTCTGCTCTGAAGGGTAAATGTGCCACCCCAAAGGCGAGTTATTGTTGGACAGTCATATCTCAGAAAGTGCTCACACTATCGAAAACATGTTCCGAATAAGAGTAGAGTTATAGGAGCAAACCCGGCCATGCGTAGCAGTGGTTAGTAGCTATAATGCGTTGAATTAATTATATCCTATTCTTTTTAATATAGTCAAATCAAAATTCACTGAGAAAGATGAAAACATTTCAGCTAATCTAAAAACCGACAGGGTTTAAAATAGAACTTCATGCCAAATGTAAATTTTTTTGGTAAGGAAGAAGCACGGAGTGGGAGATACCTCAAACCATGCTGCATGCTCTTATAGTACTACTTATAAAAACATCAAAATTTAATTTTATGAATAAGATAGATAACGTTAATTTAAACTTTTTACTTTCACTTACCTATAAATGAAATATATAGTAAGTGAAAATATTGCGATCGCGATAAATTTTGACTTCCGGTTTTCAACGGAAATACACATTTTGGGGTCCCCTGAGTCAAAATAACCAATTCCCACGAAATGGTCAGTATGTGTATTTGTGAAAAGGCTAGCTCAAAAACTATAAACCGTACTAACCTGAAATTGGGTATTTGGTGAATGTATATGACCACAAAATGACAGCAAAAAATTCCTCAAAATTGGTTAAATGGAAGGGGTACTTTATTTAATAAATTTTGTCTCATTTTAGGTTTTTTTTTCCATTTTCTCAAAAACGACTCATACAATTTGGATCAAATATGGTATTTCATGTATGTATATGTCCTCAATGTAACGGGTGATTCCTCCTCTTCCTTGTATCACAGCCTGGAATCTCCTCGGCATGTTGCTGATTAAGCTGGCAACTCTTTCCTGTTCGATGCCGTCCCATTCTTCCACTAGCGCGGTTATTAGGTGTTGAAGGTCCATTGGAAGATCAAGTCGCCTTCGGATGGGCCTCCCTACCGAATCCCATGGGTGTTCTATGAGATTAAAGTCAGGTCTTCGGGTTGGCAACTGTAGGGTGCGTATACCGACTCCTTTAAGTAGTCGGTAACCACATTTGCAGCATGTGGCCGTGCCTTGTCATGCATTGACACGAAATCATCACCTATGAAAGGGGCTAATGGCACTACATACTCTTCCAGAATTTTGGATATGTACCAGTGTGCAGTTTCCCTCTCTGGAACACATGGAGATCAGTCTTCGCCACTAAAGTGATCTCACCCCTCGTCTGAAAACAGTACTTGAGCCCAGTCGTTTACTGCCCACGCGGAGTATTCCCGAGCAAACATAAGACGAGATGTCCAACGTGCTGGGGTGAGCTGAACTCCCGTAGCTGGGGCCCTTTATTGAAGGTGAACTTATCCACACTGATATCACATTTCGGGCTATTCAAGGCCTTTGGTTGGTCTCCACGGCTGTTCAAAAGTGATTTCTTAACGTTTGCATCACAATAAATCTATCGTCAGTGGGAACCGTCGCTCTGGGCCAACCTGAACCTGGCCTCCTGGTTAAGTTACCAGTCTCCCTGTACCTCTGGACTGCCCTGTGAACGTTGGTTGCTGGTAGCCCTAAGGACCTAGCCACATAAGGCTTCTCCCATCCTCTACCAACGGGATGATCTTAGCGACCGTTTCGGTGGGTAAAACCATTCTGAGCAGCAAACAGGATAAAAAGGAAAAAAAAGGCTTTTAAAAAGAAAATGAACGTGAATTTAAAAATGAAACGTAACTACACAATAACTGCAGATAAATTAATGGGTAATCATTATTATTCCTAGAGCAATAAAGGACCATTTCGGAATTATTGATATGAAAGTCTTTCTAGCCGTTATCTACCCAGAAAAAAACAAATAATACGCTCAGATCGTACTTTAAATACATATTTATCGAAACATGCAGGGTGCGCCAGTTTTTTTGCTGTTTATATATATATATATATATATGTATATATATCTTATATTTACTTATATATTTGTAAGTTTGTATAAAGGGGGACATTAACAGAATGAAATATAATATATAAGTTCAAACCCGTGGTGGATTTGATTAGGAATAACTTGAAAATTTTCTAAATCATGTTAGGTTAATGGTTGCCATCTTTAAGGATTTAGTTTTATTTTAACGAAAATTTATAATTGCATATTGTTCACTAATTTTGACTTTAGTTGATTCACCATAGCTTGTTTAGGTGGAATAATTTTTTATACCATTAACTTATATTTTTATTTCCTTCTATGCTCATTGTTTTCTTCTAAACATTATGTCAAATTAAATGGATTTTTTGAAGAAAAAAATAATTTTAAGGGAATTCGACAAATTAAAGTTAAAGAAAATCAAATCATATTAGAAAAGTTATGATTTTTTTTTTATTTATTTACTTGTTCAAAATAGATGTTTTAGAATAAATTATTTTTATTATTAATCACCCCTTCTCAATTTATAAATAAAAATTTGTGATAGGAAGTAAATAGTATTTTATTAATTTATTAAGTTAATACTATTAAATTAATTTAATAATATATTGTATTTTAGAAGTTAGTAGTTAATTTGTTACACATGAAAAAGCCTTATAAGAAAATAGAGGATCTAAGCATGGATTCACACATTTATATTATAATATACACTCCAAAGACTTAAAATAAGTATAATTACTTTCTTCTCACTTATTTACTTATTCTTCTTACTGAAAAATTGTGGGGTGGCCTATAATTTTTTCGCATAATGTATAAGTGTGATTCTTATCTGACCTTTAGCTTATGATTCAACATTCAAGCAATTTGACTAAATAAAAGATAAAATGGAATAGAAAAACACTGAGTTTGGGACAACACACACACACACACACACACACACACACATATATATATATATATATATATATATATATATTGCAATTGTCAAAAAGTGAAGAAAAGTTTTGTTCCCAAAACTTAACAATGTAAACAGACCTTAAGATTTTCGACCTGAAAAGTGTTAATCAACTTGCAGGTATATTTTTCCAACAAATGGCGTCTTTTATGATCCACATTTTTAGGAGTTCTTTGAAATGAAATAATTTTCTTGTAAAAGAAAATTCTTTCAGTATCTTTGTTTCAAACAGGAAATTATGACTTGATGCATTGGCAGCATTCACGGAACTATTTACTTTTTTAATTAAAAATTATTTTATTATGTTTTTAATAATGAGCATGGTTAATCAGGAACAGGGTTCATCGAGGCACGATTTATCAAAGTTCTACTTTATACTCAATGTTCCAGGTCAATCAACCCTAAAGAACAAATAATTATTAATGCCTGAGGCAAGTTCCTGTAGCAGGTAAAATTTATGAAGTATAATTATAATTTTTATTTCTATACTATAAAACTATTCCCAGTATATCAGTAAGATCTAACATAAGCTATGATTAATTTAACTTCACAAATGAAAATTTCTCAATTAAGATTAAGAAATAATTAATTTTTATACAGAGAATTTTAGTTTTGTTCATTTCATCAATAATAATTCTTATAGAGCATTAGTTTATACAATATTTTGGAATTAGCTGTTTGAACTATTAGTTTATGTTAAATGAAGGTACCTAGAAAATGAAAAAAACAAAACTGATTTTAGAACATCATCACTAAATTTTTAACAAAATAATTTTGTTGTCTAAAATTTTAGCTAACAGAAAAAGAAGAAAAAGAAAAGTTTGTCTAAATTTTTAACAAACATAAAAAAAAAAAAAAATGCAGTTGGCATTATTCTGATGTCTAGATTTTAAAATTTAGATTTTAGATTTAAAAATTCTGATATACATACAATCATTTTTCATTTGTTAATTGGTTTAATATATAATTTTAGAAATATTTATAAAATAATGGTAGAACATAAAGCATTTTATTTAAATTTATGATTTTCTGTTATATTTAGATGATTTGTTATTTTTTAATAATTATTAAATAATATTTATCTGAAGAGAAAATATTGGCCACGGCTGGGACTTAAACCCTGATCCTCTGCATCTATGTTGCAGACGCTCTAACCAATTGAGCTACTGTGGGCCATGTAAACCTTCACCCTTCAACAATCCCTACCTGCTAGGTCTCACCACTTTACAGCGAAGTAACCGGGGGCTGGACTATTGTCAAAATGTTAAGATCTAATTGACTATTAGTTTTCATTAATGGTCAAAATTTGATGGTGGAAATAAATTACGAATATAAAAATTGAACTGCTTCTGTAGCATTCTATTTTCTCATGAAGTGTGAATCATTTGATTTATTGAAGGTTGGTTAACTTAAATAAAGACTACAGTAGCCAATAAATAACAAACAAAAATTTCCAATTCCACTTTTATAAAATTGCAAAAAAATTATTAATGAAAAATAACTCATAGATGAACAAATTACATGAACATATTTAATATAATATTTACAAAGCCTTAAAAAGAACTTTCAAAATAAATAGAAATAAAAAAATTAAAACTTTTTAATAATATAATTAAAACAAGATCAAATAACTGTATTCATTATTTTAAAAAAGAGTATATACAGTTATGCTCATTTATTCTTCTTGTAATTTGTTTTTCTTTACCATTATTATCATGTGAAATTGAAACAAATGATTTTAGAAATAAGGGATGCATAATATGATATGAAGCAAACATTTCTCAGCATACATTTATTCTGCCTACCTGAGCAGGCTGTGTATGTATATGTGTGAAGGGCACGGGATAGTCCCTTGAAAAAGGACTGGAGACTAGTGTCCTTGAGTGTTGGGTTGTTTCTCCACCTTGCCCGTTTGGGGATCGGGGAGGAGAACCCTCATTGGGTGGTGTTTGGGGGCTTGAACCACCACCACTCCCTCCACTGCTTACATTCAACTCACCTATATCAATAAGATCTTTAGGGAAATTAAAAAAAAAAAAAAAAATTAATAAAAACAAAACAAATAAATTTAAAATTAGTAAATTTTTAGTATTAACATGATTATTATTTAACTGCATACCTTCCTTTTAAGGACAGTTAAATCAGAATCAGAAATTTCCCCCCTTCTGCTAGATTAGTATAATGCTATCAAAAAATTGTATTAAAAAAATATCTTCATGAAGTACCATTATTATTAGAATCAAATAATGATTTCTTCTTAAAATTTTTTTTATTTTTTATTTTAAATGTTAATTTTATGTTTAATTCTTACAATGAATAAATAATTGCCCCATAGAAGCCAAACTTATTCTGTCATAAAAAATTAGAATAATAAATTAATTATTTCAGTAAAAACAAAGTCTATTTATGTATTTTTTTATAATATTAAAAAATGCTTGGTCACTGTCACCCTAATTTAATTTTATTTCTTTAGATACAGACCAGCATTTTCTTGTTAACTTAATTCATCTCAGGGCTAATCATTTGATGATTATGGTGCTCCTGAACAAAATTTATTTTCAAGAGTCTTCTCACTCTTCCTAATTTTTTTAAACCGAACTTTCAAACTCATGTGGAAGTTCAACATTTCATCAGGAATTCTAAAATATCCCAAATGGCTGTAGTAGTGGCATAAATTTTTTCAATTTTTTATTATAATAACCTTAATTGATATAAATTTCCAGATGAAAAACTCTTAGTAAGAGGAGAGGTAAATAAGTTCTCAGCTTAGCAATAAAGGAGGGGGTAAAAAGAAAGGACTTATGTTCTATCATGTATATCTTATCAATAGTTATATGCACACAAATTTTTATAATCCTACTTTCTCTTATCCATTATTTATAATACTTTTAGTCTCATCAGTTTGAGCTTGCTATTAAGGTGAGTAACATAGAGTACAGAGGTGTGATGAAAGTTTTAGTCAAAGAAGTCATAAAGCCTTCAGAAATTTTTGAACACCTAAAGATATATATGGGGACCCTTCCCCTTGCTATAGAACTGTGAAAAATTGGTGTAGTTTATTTAAGATGAGATGAGAATCATTAGAAGATGAGCTGCAGACGGGCCAATGGAGAATCATTAGAAGAAGGCCAATGGAAGCGATGACCTCAGGCTTTATCAGCTGAATTGGAGACCTGGCATAGTTATGGCCGTCTAAAGAAGAATAAGATTGCAAGGATGGTTGGTGTATCAAAAACTACCATACTGAATATTTTACAAACCTATCTTGGCATGGTGCTCCTGGGTCCACCAATATGATCCAAATTCTAAATAGTAGTCAATAAAGTGGCGTAGGAAAGGTAAAAAGCCACCCGTCAAGTTCAAAGTCACATCCTTGGCAGGAAAAATTATGGCCACCATTTTTTCGATTCAGAAGTAATACTGATGATTGATTACAAAGATGTAGCAATCACGGAAGAATAATAATGTAATGCTTTAACCCGTCTCAGAAATTCAATCAAGGAGCAGAGGAGGGAGAAGATAAGCTGAGGACTCTTGCTGCTTCATGAGAATGCCCACATTCACACTGCTGGTAAAGTGATAGCCGAGCTTGATACGTTGGGTTTCAATTTGATCAAGTGTCCACTGTCCTACAGTACTGATCTGGCCCTTACTGCTACTTTACGTTCCCAAACCTCAAAAATGACCTCTCGGGAAGGCAATTTGAAGATGAAAAGTAACTCAAAGAGGCTTTCGATGGACGTTTTGAATCTGAAGGTTATTATTTTGGGGGCTCAGAGAAATTAATAAATAATAATAGTATAAGTATCAAGGGACATTATATTGAAAAATAATAAATGTTTTGTGTTTTTATTTTGTTCCTTACTGGGTCAGGCCGAGACCTAGTAAATAGCGAACTGACTTCTTGACCTTCCCTCGTACAACTACACTTACTCTTGTGTCAAATTTTAACATTGATTTTTTTTTTTCATTAATCCAATTAAATATATTTCATTAAGCTAAATTATTTCTTTGTTTTAACCATGATTATTCAGAGGATTGAAGGATAAAGGTTAATAAAAAATTCACATTTAATTAATTAGCTGGAACTAATTTGAATTTAAAGATAATTAAAAATAGTTATAAGTTATTAATAGTTAGATTAATGAAAGGATGCTGAAATTATTTATGGAGCAGAAAAAAATAAAAGATAAGTGTTGCTACAGTAACAGTTTAATGAAATTGGTTTAGGGAAATCACTGCTTAGGCAGCACCCTAAATAAATACACAATATTGAAAAGAAATATTTGGTATCAAAATATGAATTGAAAGCCTTGTTTCCTGTTCGAAGAATAATAAAATATATTACAGTTAAAAAAGACAGTATTAAAATTTTGAATAATTAGCTTCTCTAAAGATTTTTAATAATGGTTATTAGGACCCAGATTTCATTTAAAATAAAATGGTGTGTGTGTGTGTGTGTGTGTGTGTGTGTGTGTGTGTGTGTGCGTGCGTGTGTGTGTGTGTGTGTGTGTGTGTGTGTGTGTGTGTGTGTGTGTGTGTGTGTGTGTGTGTGTGTGTGTGTGTGTGTGTGTGTGTGTGTGTGTGTGTGTGTGTGTGTGTTCAATTATACTATCTCAATCATGGTTAGAAAAAATGAAAAACATGTAGTAAAGGAAATGCTGAAAGTTATTTAAAAATACATTCATTAATATTTAAAATTAGGTGATAATTAAGGAGTAAATTTTATGTAAATTAACACTTATAACATGTAATATTTTAATATGTATTTAGTTATTATTATTATTTAGGGACACTATGGTATATTTCCTAACTAGTAAAATTTCTCAGAATAATAATTAAAAACAATACTATTTATATATTAGGAACAGAAATATTTTAATTAACTCTTATGAATTAAACTTCATGATTGTGAATGATGGCATGATCACTATAATATTCCGTCAATCTAAATATAACATTATATCAATAAAATTCCCATTAATTTAAAAGGCCTTTTCATTGTTTGTTTTACCACCATTTTTTAAGTTTGAATTCTGATCACATTTTTCAATTTGGTTTTCAAATGGTTAGATAAAGCTAAAACAAAATATAAAAAATCAGTGCCTCCACAAATATTCTGAAGGGAAAATAGGGGATGCATGCGAGCTTTAGAAGTAGTTTTCAGAGATTTTGCAACGTGAACAAACCTTAATTACCTCAGACATGTCTCGAGATACAATGTCGTTATTTCTGAATAATAGTAATAAAACTGGTAGGTAGGAAATATGACTTAATCCATTTATGATTAGGATCAAATTATGAGGTTTATAGACTACTATAGATGAATAAGGTTTTAAAAAGAGCTTAAAGTAGTCTCAATATTTTTTATTATCTTTTATTCAGTCAAATTCATTTCATTTTATTGTTTTTTGACGTTTCCCTCTTTTATTCAAGCATTTTCAAAAACTAAAAAATCATAAATTATCCCATAAACATACACAATTATTTAAAAAAACTGTTAAAAACAGGTCATTTCTATGAAACTGAAATTCTTAAAATTGCAAAATCTGCAATTTATAACTTGTCTCAGATACAAAAGGCATTATCCTATTCAAGAATTTAACATTTTATGTTAATATAAGTTCAGCTACTTGTTCTAATTTTGTTTTAATATGAATTTTCTTAGTTGGGTAAATACATAAGTAGATATACTCCAAATATGTAATAACCTCTAAATATTTAAAAGCGAATATGTTTTATTTTTTTTCAAATTGCATGGAATAAAAAAACTGTTTCTCCATGAATGCTCTACAAGATTTAGAAAAAACACATATACACTTACTAACAAAAGTCTCTGCACACACTCAAGCTTTTTTTTTATTTTACCTAAAGATACCTTATGAGCCAGATATGGGCAACGAAACTCACATATTTATTACATAATTTAATCTATTTTAATGACCAACAATTACATTTAATATAATTTATTTAACTTATAATTTATGAGGAAAATTACATAAAATGTCAAAATATTGATGCGCCAAAAGTCTCTGCATGCAGTGGAATTAGCCAAGATACTGATATGTATACAGTTTGCACATTATCCCATTCATCCTCCGGCTAATCCTAACTTGCCAGTGTTAATTTGGGCCCAAACAGTTAAGAGTGTGATAAAAAATGGAGGTTCCAACACCGATTCCCGACCAAATTGTAAATTTTAGGAAACTCATACAACTCATACATGTAAATAGGACAAATCGTCAACAGGGGCTATAATACGGTAAGGTATGTTCTAAAACGGTATGAAAAACTGGGTACAATGGAAAGTAGATACCGCTCTGGCCGCCCCCCGTACTCCAAGCTCACCACAAGAGGGCTATCATAAGGACTTTAGCCGAAGAACCCCACACAAGTGCTCTAAATTTAGCAGGTATGGTGTAGGAAAATTACAAGATTGCGGTATCTGCACAAACGATTAGAAGAACCCTAAAGAAAGCTGGCTGTAGTGTGTGTAAGCCTAGGTGTAAGCTATTCATTAGTAAACGAACCGGATATTGAAACTGCAGTTCGCAAAGGAACATGTAAACAAGCCCTTATAGTTCTGGGAACGTGTTTTATTTATTGACAAGAGTAAATTTAACATTCATGGATCAGATGGAAGGGGGAAAGTTTTGAGAAAACCTAACAAAGAGCCCCTGGAAAAAACATAGTTGGTATTGTGAAACATGGTGGAGGGAGTGTTTTGGTTTGGGGGTGTATGTGTACTGCTGGAGTTGGTAATTTGAAATTTATCGACGGAATAATGGACCAACACGTTTATGTAAATATTTTGAGGAGTAATTAACCGGAAAGTTTAATGAAGTTTGATCTCCAGGAAAAATTCATGTTTCAACAAGATAACGACAGCGCGGAAAGTTCAAGAATAGTTGCTCTACAATGCTCCACAGCAACTAAAAACACCTCCCTAATCTCTTAATCTTAATCCAATACATCTGTGGGATCAACTAGGCCATCAGAAAGTAAAAATTAAAATAAAGAACAAAGACCACTTAAAAAGAGTACTAAAGGAATTGTGGGGTAAAATTACTCCAGAAACTACAAAAAACTAGCTCACACCATGCCAAATAGATTATGAGAAGTGATAAGAAATAAGGTAGGAACGACTACCTATTAAAGTTGATTTGGTATCAATAATTAAGCTTCAAGTTGAAGAAAAATGGTGTGTGCAGAGACTTTTGGCGCATCAATATTCTGACATTTTATGTAATTTTCCTCATAAATTATAAGTTAAATAAATTTTACTAAATTTGATTATTGTTAATTAAAAAAGATTAAATTATGTAAAAAATGTGTGAGTTTCATTGCCAATATCTGGCTCATAACCTATCTTTAGGTAAAATAAAAAAAAGCTGGAGGGTGTGCAGAGACTTTTGTTAGTAAGTGTAAATCTGGACCCTAATGATTATATTCATTTGATATTATTTCATTAATTTATATCCAGGAGCAATGCTTATTTGATCATTTTCATCTCATCAAAATCTTAATTAATTTTAACTGTTTTTGTATTTAATATAGTTTTAAATTTTTTATGTGGGTTTAATTTGATAAAGAGAAAAAAACAAAATAACTAAACAAGTAGTATAAAATAATGGTGTGCAGTCATTGTTAATAGAGGTAATGTCACATTTGTATGGAGTGTAATAATCATCACAGTCTATATAATTATAATAATAATAATAATCATCACATAAAAAAAATCCCTAGAATTGGTAAAGAGCTTCAAAATGATGAGAAAAAAAAAAAAAAAAAAAGAGAGAAAATCAGAAATTAAAGGAAATTAATTAATTTAAAGAAAATTTAAATTTATCACAACTCTGGTGTTGATTATGTAATAATACTTTATTAGTAATTCTGGGTATGAATGTAGGGAGGTTAAACTCCTGAAAGGAATTTGGACAGTCAGAATCGATTTAGATACTATATATTTAAATATTAAACAAGATAAGGCTAAAGAAGGTAGAAAAGCCAGTTTCAGGCCTCTAAAGATCTGTGAAATTAACCAAATAACAATATATTTTAAATATATTCACAAGTGCTGTATTACATTAAAAAAAGCCCTTTTTGGATAAATTTAGTTGTTTATATTCTTTATGTGGTTTGAATTTTTTTATTATTTAGTTTATTATAATAAATTCAATATGGATTGAATTGTTTTATGGCTTTATTTTGTTTAAAGAGCTAGGTCACAGAAAACTGTTATTTTTAGTTAAAATTTTTTTGATAAAAGAGGATGATGAAGTGAAGTATATGAAGTCCTATAATTTTTTTTCATTAGGAGTTCCTCTTTTTATAAAAGAGAAATTAGATTTTTTTTTTCAAAATAAATTATAAGTTATATTGGAAGCCTACGTACATTATAAGCCTAATGAGGTGATGCTGAACTGATGGCACATTGTGGGTCTGGGGCAGATCATTAAATCCTGAATATAACAATTAATAAAAAATATATGGAAAGGTATTAATAACAATCTTGAATGATTATACATATGATTCATGATAATTTTACATGAGTTAAGATTTAAAAACTGTAAATTAAAAAAAAAAATACATGAGAGAGTATTATGTTAAATACTTTGTTAGGAACTACTGTTTTTAAATCAACCAGGAGAGGATTTGACTGAAATTACATTCGAATACGACTTAATTAATTTTTTAATTATCATTATTCAATTTATAGCGGATGCATTCCACTACATGTGACGCCAGGTTTGATCCATGACCTGTTTAACGGAATAAATAATTATCTGCAGTATCGAACCCAGGACATTAAGGAGAGTACTACAGTACCATACTCTTTCAGTTACCTTGCGCCCAAATCCAATTTTAAAGTTAAACATGTGTTTCTGTCTGGGTGTACATATGAGAAACGAATCAAATATTTGAGATTCATATTGTATTTCCTATTTGGAACTTTAGGTAAATTATATGTTTTACTTTATTCATGAACTGACCTTATCCTTGGTTAGTTATCAGTTGGTATTCCTTGATAAATAAAAAAGGACATGATTAAATCAAATTCCATTAAATTACTTTTTATGTTTTTAACTATCAATGTTTTGAAACAGAACAAAAACTAAAATTAATTATAATTCCACTATTAGTTTTAGTTTAACTTAAATATTATAAAAATCTGAATCCACCATTAACAACGACTATATAATATGAAATGAAACCAATCTTCCTGATTTTCCTTGTTGTATGATGTTAATTCAATGGGATTAAAATCTACAGTTTAGCTAAATAGGATTTTGATAAAATCTTAAAGCAAAAAAAAAAAATCTACAGTCACTTTAAAAGTTACTAAGCAACTGTCTTATCTTAATTTGAATTATCAAAAAATATAACTAAAAAACATTTCTTGAACTCAAAATTATTTCTTGTCACGCATGCTATTCATATTTAAACTCTAGCTTCTTTGTTTAATTTCTATCATTGTGAATACCATGATATTTTTAAAAAGAAAATACTGCTATCACTTTAATAAATTATCATCCTTACAATAAAAATTGTAATTTTACAACAAAAATTGAAAGGTTCTCTGGCAATAAAATAATAACAAACAAGTATTTAAATATTAAAGGTAAAGGCCAAGAAGAAGCTTGAAATGTGGTCTACTTATATATTTGCAAAGTATGTATGCATAGCTTACAGGAATGGTATAATTATATTTACAAAAGAAAGTTATAAAGGATAAACCATGGTGAACCAGATATGTTAATAATATTTTGAATTTATATTAAACGATGAGATAATGTACCAAGGTATCTGAAGGGCAATTTTATACCCCCAGATTTAAAAAAAAAAATACATATTTACAAAAATTCATTATAGTCCTTAGAATAATTGTATAACTTCCATAGTAGGAATATATAAAAGTATTATTACCAATAAACAGCAATAAGCAAAAGATAATGAAGATCAATAAACAGTTTAAAATAAGTTTATATATATATATATATATATATATATATATATATATATATATATATATATATAAAAATTTGTCATTAACTAGAAATCCAGTTGCTTGGTTCATCGGATTATATAAATTATATTAAAATTACTGAGAGTTAATAGCCTTTTTTTATATTTAGAGTTGAATTTGTCAAAACTACAATAAAATGACTATATACAATATACAAATTATGTTAAATTTGCTGAGAAGCAATAGCATTTTTTATCTTTTAGAGTGAAATTTGTCAAGACTACAATGAAATGACCATTACAATAAAACTACATCAATCGGAAACGAGTGAATGAAATAAATGTATATCTGTTGGTTTAAAGTATGCTTATTGGAATTTTTGTTGTAACACCCCATAATAATGGAAGAAATCATGTAACTAATTTAAATTGTAATCAATTTAAGTTTTATTTACAATTTTGAAAATCATATACAAATAAAACCAAAATATTTGTGTGTTTATAAATATATATACACAAACATTAATTTTACACCTGCTCTCTCTCTCTCTCACACACACACACACAAACTTGCGTGCGTGCACCGCACATACTCATGCATACACAATTTTCAGGTTGAGAATCAATCATTTTCTAAATGAATAAATAAGAATAATGAAAATAATGATGAACAAGGATTCTTTGATATACCAAAAAAACAGACAATTCAGCCACCAGTTACAAATAAGTCAGATCTGTTTTATTATTTCCTGTTAGTTTATTTTTAATTATTTTATTTAAAATAAACTTTTCTGATAGTTGATAGTTGATAAAAATCCAATTGTTTTCAAAATTTATGATTTCATTCAGGCATCTATTATAATTCACAATTTTTTTTTTTTTTTTAATTCAGTTGATAAACTTTTTGAAATAATAAATACCAAATGGTTGATTTATTTATATTATAAAAATTAAAATTATGATAATACATATATTTATATAGTTTAAATAAATTCATAATTTCAAATGTTTGATGTACACAAATAATCAATAGAATGAATTATATTGATTTTTTTTTCAGTAACTTCTGAAAAAATTATGAACTTTATATTGTATAATGATCACAAACTTCATCAAAACAACAAAATGTACCTGTAGATCTAATGATCGCTACAGGCCTTGCCATTGGTGGAGGTGGGGGTGGGGGTAACATTGAACTTGGGTAGTATTGTGTTAACTTGTTTGGACTTCTTGAAGGACCAGCCTAAAACAACAAAATTAATGAAATAATTATAGGAATTATGAAATTAAAAAAAAATTAAATGACTTGTCGGTTATCATATAAATCTATATTTGCTATTAAAATATTTAAAATGTTATAATCATTGAACAGCTATCATCAGAAATTTCTGATTGACTTCAACAATCTCTTACATTGCAAAAGCAGTTGATTATTGGAATTATATTACTCTTTTTAGTGATGAGTAGAACGATAAACTTATAACAGGTAGGTAACAGAGAAGTGATGAATAGAGTAAAAAAATGTATTGTAACATCTATTTGGAAATAAATAAATATTATCAATATAAAATAAGACAAATACATTCTGAATTTTATTCAGACATATGAGATACATACATAATATAGACATGCATTATATATATATATATGGTGGTGGAAATGGGGAAAAGGTCTAAAATTATGGAAATGGCCTGAAGGGTTCAGTAATCTCGATCGCAATTGATATGTATAGGAATAGTGATTATAACACCAAAACTTTGACCAGGAAATTGTTTAGATCAAGTGTTGGATTTCTTTACCATCTAATTTATCATAAATAATTTTTGTAAATGAAAAAATAGGTACTTGAATTTGTAAAAATTATTAGTAAATTTTATAGATTTATAATAATGGAAGAAAAATTTCTTTTTTGAAGTATTTTTACTTTCACTTGCCTATAGGTGGAATGTATTACTAGCCCAGATAAGGTTGGTCTACCTCAAAAAAAAAAAAAAAAAAAAAAAAAAAAAAAAGGATCTAAAACTACTATTGATGAGTTATATTATGGAAACATAGATTATTGGGGCTCGGGCCAAATTTATTTTTGAGGCCTCACTTGAATAAAAGGAAATAATCATTATAAAATTCCAAATAAAGCCCTGACTACAGGGCCCCATAAGGAGATGGAGTCGGTCAGACCCCTTCACTGCTTTTCTAGGTACTATACTGTATGTAAGTCACAAGTACAGATGACGTTACTTCCTTGTACAGGATCTCATAAGAATATCTTGTGGAAAAGAGGTTTTACGTGTTCCCTGTTAATTTATAAATAACATTTACACCTCTAAAATACATATATATTTCTACTGTTAGAAATATAGATTAGTAAGAAGGGATGGTAAGTGAAAGTTGTGTGATGCGTGCACATGAAGAGATTTTTCATTTTTTTTTTACAGTTTATAAGAAAAAAAAATTTAATTCAAGATTGAAAATTAAAAACTGGCCGTTTTCATAGAATTAAACAAAAAAAAAAAAAAAACTCATTTACATTTTTCCTGGTTCTTCTTTTTGATTTTCTGGCAAAAATGCAGAAATTGATGTGAAAAAGTAAAATTAAATAAAAATATATATATACATATATATATATATATATATATATATATGAATTAAATAAAAAAAAAAAAAAAAAAAAAAAAACATAATAGTAACAAAAGCATGTAAAATGTTATGCATTAGTATATTGAATTAAATTTAAGGAATGATAATTATATGTAAACATTTCAATTTGGAATATTACATAAGCATTACAATTTAGGTATTCATATTATACATAGGGAGGTAATTGCGTGATTAATGTATGTTTTATTCAATATTAATGACCCCCAATTATTGATCATACATTAAAGTTGTAAATTCAATTTGAATAAGTTTTTTCTTTAGTTATCATTATTTAATTGCTTATTTTTGCATATCTTGTATACATTTTTTATCATTGAACAGATAAAGATGGTTGTCGAATCATAGAAAATTTGATACTTCCAATGATTCCAAAAATATTTCGATTTTAAAGGAATATGATTTTTGGATTTGAAGGTATGAAAATCTTATAATTTTTAAACTATTTTATTAGAAGATAAAAGATTCGACCACGGCCGGGAATCGAACCCAGGTCCTCTGCATCTACGTCGCAGCGCTCTTACCACTGAGCTAACCGTGAGTCCGTTCCGATCTTATAAGTTGAAAATCTTAAAAAAATCTTATAAGTTGATGGTTTCATTAGTGAGAATGATATAAGAAACTAAATTCAATCAAACAACATAATACATACTAACACATTATAAACACATAAAAAAAAATTTTTCCAGCCATTTTTATGAATATTTTTCAAGTTGTACGTCTATCTGAACTGAAGAACTTTGTTATCTTAGTTATCTAACATCCCTTTGAGACCACCAGAACAGGGAAGAAGGGGTAATTATTCGATTTAATGTAACTGATTAGGGATATCAAATAAATAACATATAGTACTGTTATTTGGTAATTCGACATTAATTATTTGCATTAGTATTGATATAAATATTTGGTTATTTGATAGAACTTATATTAATAGAATATATGTATTTAACATGATATAGAAAGCATTGGCTATTCTATGTGATTTCCCTTTGTACTGTCAGGTGTCATTCTAGTTCCAGCTGCATAAGTAAAAGCATGTATTTGTATTGTGTCTCAGTATATGAAATCTGTTCACTCAATAAAATCCAACTTAAAAGATTTAATCCTGTGTCCTAACAAATCCCATTATTACTGTTTTAATAAGTACTTTTAAAAATAAATTAAATAAATGGCATGGAAAAACTCAATAAACTTACCTGGTTCTGTGCATTCTCTGCTTCTTGGCAGACAAAGGTCACAAAATCTGACAATGTGTCATGACCATTTTCTGGATATTTAGCAGGACTATTTTCACTTTGTTGATAATAGGTTGCTGTAGCCAGAGGTGCAACATTGCCATGTTGAGAAGGTAATCCTATGCAATATTAATTACAATTCAAAATATTAACTTTAGTAATATTATGCAATAACAATTACAATTAAAACATAAATTACTATTTTTAATAATCTATAATGCTTTTATAATTTATAATAATTAATTATAAAAGAATTATAAGATTAAAAATGTTCTCCTGGTGGTTTGAAAAACAGTAGAAAGATGCTTAAGGAATGGCCTTGGTGTCAATATATTTTAAAAATGTTTAAGTTTATTTGGAAATTAATGGATTCTCCATTTATAAGTGTATTATACTATGATACTGATTATCGCTGATTAAAAGGTCCCATTTGATAAAGTTATTGGAATGTATAAAATATATCTTTAAGTTGTTCCTACTTTCAGGAAAGTTATTCGAGTTAGGCAATAAAATATACAACAAAATTGATTTTTTTATATTGAATAAATAAAAAAAACTTAAATATGAAATAAAGATGATTCTGTATAAAAAATTGATATAGTTAGTTACTTAGTTTTGAATTTAAAAAATCATAAAAACTCGGTGAAACTGTTTTTATTAATGAAGAGTCAAGAAATAAATATTTTTTTTACCAAAGTTAATCTTTAAAAAACATATCTTTTATTATCATTTTAATATTTCAGAATAGATAGTTAAATTAAATCTTGAGTCATTAATTTATTTTCAGATTTTTTTAAAGCAATAATAAATTCAGGGCATATTTACTGAACCTTTGATAAAAAAGTTTGTCAATGATGCATTTACAAACACACCAGCTTTAATATATATATTAAATAATCTCATTCAATGAAGCATAATAGAACTTTGGAATCTCCCTTCTCAACACCGTCTCACTTTATCTAGGTTTTAGAAAAATATTACACATTATTTATAGACTTCTATTTTTTTTTTTCAGATGAAAGTATACCATTTTTAAGGAAATAATGGGGTCTACTTCTGTGGCGGACATTTTATATATAAACAATACATTTAGACATATATTGTTAAAAAAAAATTATATTTATATTATAATTAGGTACTAATAGTGCACATATATTGATGAATATAATACCTTCAAATCGAAACTATCACTTTTATCAATTTAAAAGCCTAATTTCATACTGCTAGCAATAGTTTTAAAAATTTATTTTGAAATTCAACTTTTAAATTAAATAGATAAATTGAAGTGTGTTGTTTGAAAATCGCTATTACAAACAATACACTGAACCATAAACAATACGCTTCCCGAACATAAAGGAGCGTTTTTTAAAAATTAGTTATTGCCTATATAAACATTAAAACAGTGATTACCTCCTCTTGGTTTTAAAATATACCTTAAAGAACCATTATTGATCTGTTGGCTATTTGTGATGGTTTACAGAGGAAATGATCTTTACCAATGTTCTAGGATTTGGGACGTACTATGATTAATTTAGACTTCTACTTGAGTAGATTACAGAAAATATAAATTTGACTTTGATAAATTTGAGCTTGCAATTTTTCTTAAACATGGAAAATGCGAAACATATATATCGGAGCAGATATCACAAAACTAGTTTGAATATTTTTGCTCCTTTCCAACTGCTGCTGGTGGAAAGGAATATTTGAAAAAATCTTTGCAGGAATTATTCATGTTTCTAATAATCTCAAAATGATTATGACTTATTCTGAATATAGATGTTTTCATGTAAAATTTATGTCTATCTTTTAACCATACTCCAAAATGGTTCATTTTATTCATCAATCATAAATTTATGCAATGATGTGATTGCCACAATAAATCTACTGATGCTATGTTTAGTATTTCCAAAAAGTGGCAATGTGAATGAGGCAATCAATTCTGGTATTCAGTAATAAAAAGGAACATTTAATAAAACTAATTCATTAGTTTGCAATAACCCCAAAGATAAGATTTAGAAAAACATAAAAACTTTATGAATTGAGAATAATGGGTTGATTTAAAAATTCCTTTATTATTATTTTTAACGGACATTTCTATAGGTTATGACACTGTGAATGAATGAAGGAAATAATTAACCTAGATATTATAGTATTATGATTATTAATATTAATGAAATCAGTCAAATGCAGTAGTATATAATATTCAAAGAACATAAAATTACGATTTCTATGGTTGTGATTTCTATAATAAGGAAAAACCAGTTAATCAGTTGCAAATAATTTTCATAGCATTGGAAGGTTATTATATTAAGGAATGAATTTAACCTATCTAGCTAAGAATATATGACAAAAATAATATTTTAAGTTAATTTTTGAATATATCTCAAAGTTCATGAATTTCATGCATAAGATGTTAAAAATAAAGACACAGACACATACACATAAGCAGACACCCATATCCCCATGTACATACACACACAATTATACATACAATCGTCTAAATGAATGTATGAATGTAAATGTTTCTATATAACCAAGTATAAATACTTATAACAATAATTACAGAAGTACATAAAACTAACATTAACAAAAAACATATAACTAAACATACAGCCAACAATGAAACAGTTAAATTGATTTTTTGAAAACACTTTTATTATAGGTTTGAAGCTGTTAAGATAGTATTTGAATCATACAAAAAAAACAAAAAAAAACTTTTAATTAACTAAAATGATCATTCACATTGTATTGTTATCCTCTATGCTTTTCATATATTTTTTAACCCTCAGATGGTGATGCTATGGTTTCAAGGACACCCCATGATTATTGTTTCTTCTCACTTATGGGATGTGCCCGACACACCAGCATCTCCATCTACAGGAAAGTGAATAGCATTGCCATGCAAGGGTTAAATATTTAAATATATAAATATTTATATATTTTTAATGTATATAGCTAAATAAACAAATGTATTCCTTTATTCAATTAATAAAATACCGAGACTATATCAATGCCAATTAAATGGAAGTGTAATGAACATAGTTAATACTATGATCTCCAGTGCAACTAATAATACGTTTAAGCTATACCGATAATAAAAGTGTCAGATGTTAGCAACTACTGGACACATAAAAAAATAATAAATAAATAATTACAATGTTATTATAAACAAAATCTAGATATACCTACAGTAGAATTATCATGCTGTTAAGATAAATATTGATATTGTTGTAATTAAGGAAATAGAAATGTTTAACTGGGGTGGATGAATACCATTGTAAGAGATCACCACATGCTGGAGACTACCATCTCCAAATTTAATTTCAAAACAATTTTAAGTAGTACATATGGTAGTGTGGTTTTATTGTTTACTGAGGGCATAAACCTTCTGGAACTCCTTGTTCCACTAACTGTGGGAACACCAACTTTGTTATGGTTTTGGTGACCAGTGTTTGTATGTAGAGAGAGAGATGGAGTGAGGAGAAAGAGAGTGATCAAATTAAGAAGAAAATATGTAATAAAAGTACGTATATTTTATATATTTTTCAAAATATAATAATGAAATTGTTTAGTTCTTTTTAAATGATCGAAATATTGTTTTGTTGAAGAGAATAGTCCTAAAGAGCATATCATAGCTTATATCCCCCCATACTGATTAATTTGAAAAATAGTCAAAATTATGGGTTCAATGTAGAAAACCTAGTGAAGAAAAATATTTTATACCATTCATCCTAATGAACTAACTGCTGTTTTTAACTTTCATTTCAATGTTATGCTCTCATTTTGAAGTAATGCAAATAACTATATACTGACTCATATAAATTACAGATTTATTGTAGAAGTGGCATATGAATATATTGTACCTCTTCAATGGGATGTGACTGAGAAGAATAAGGAAAACATATTTTTAAATTTATTTCTCATTATGAAGACTAAATTTTAGTAACTAATATATATGTACTGAATTCATTTACTCATCCTTGCAATGATAATTCATTCCCACATTACAATATTTTTATTTTAACAGTACAACAAATTACATATATGACTACAGATGCTTGACGGAGCACAGATTTGTAAACAAAAAAAAAAATAAATAAAAAATAAGTTATCGGCTACTAAGTGGAAGAGTAATGTTTATTTCAAATTGTGCCCCTTACTGTATCAGCTGAGATAATTATAAGAAACGTAATTCTATTTGAAAAATACAAAAATTTTAAATGCGAAAAAAAAATAGTTGGTGCACCGATGCAACATTCTTTTGACCCTTCATTGTAAAATAATAGACTTTTAATTAATTGCTAGTTGAATCATTCAAAGAATAAATTTCAAAGTTTTAAAACTACTCAACCAATTTTAATTACCTAATGACTGTTTTTTGAATATATGATTTGAAACATTAAATTTTATGATATTGAAAATGATGAGCAATGACAAGGAAGTGAAAGTTATGATTTTATACTCAGAACAATGAATCAATATGAAACCGATCAGTAAAAAAAAAAAAAGAAAAAAAAAAGAAACTTAAATTTGATTGATTCAGAGTTCTTAATGATTGTTAATGCTACCATCAATCTAAACATCAATGGACTAAGAAGAACTTCACATCAATAGCAGGCATAGTGACTGAGGCAAAATAAAAAAAATAATGGATAGGTCTAAATTGGAGGGAATGCTAAAACAAAGGAAGAAAAGGAGCAATTTAATTTTAAATTATTTAGAATTTAAACAGAGAAGAAGGCAGACTCTTGGGAAAACACATGGTTCAAAACATCACATTAACATAAAAATTAGAAAATTTTCTAAAATATAACAAATAGAAAATTTTCATATTATTTTATACTCTAATAATAGTAAAAAATCATTGTTATAACAATATACGGAAAAAACAAAAACAAATGAGATAACATACCCATGAACAACTTATTTAAAAAAATATATTATCCTAGTTATTATTTTTTCTATTGATGATAAACATAATGAAATAAAATTATCATCATCCTGATCTTATTATATAAATTAAGAATATAAATTCATTTTTTAAATTAATTATTTTTATGTTCTCCTTTTCAAAGGCTTTATTAAAAAATAAGAAAATTAATTTTTTTAATTTATGATCTTGAAAACTTCGGGGGGAGGTGTGACACAAATTTTACTCTTGGCTCTAGGGCTACTATTTGGTTTTCAGTATGACCATCGAATATGAACCTAATCAGACGTCTCTGAAATTGTATTTGATAGATTTTCATTGGAATAGTGATGATTGCTAACAGAATAAGTTTATTAGTAATGTTACTTAAATACAAAATAAATAAATTAAAACTTTTTCTTTTTTACCTTTATTTACTTATCATTACTTTTATTGGCTTCAAAATTTCGATACGATAAGGACTACCTTTATTTTAAATACATATCTATCATTAAAAATTTGTAAAAAGGACTTTTAAAGATTTTAATTTCTATAAACTATTAAAATGTTATGTTTGAAGTATGTATTTAGCGATCTTTGAAAAAAAAAAATAAAAAAAAATACATCAATCCAAATGTATTGGTTATTATTGGGAAATAAATATCAATCTTTTTATAGTTTTCATTGGTTCCCTAATGAATATTTAAAGTAACAAAGTCAATAGCTATTTCTGATACAATATTTTTTATATTATTTTGAAGTGCATAAATAATGGTCGATAAAATGATAAAAGGTATTTAATAGATTAGTTTAATAACCTTTATAAAATTAATCCATAATCTTATTAGATTTTCTTGTATTATATCACTTACATCTGGACTGAAATTCTAAAAGATTATATATTTTAAATTTAAGAAGTTGTAATGTTATAAATCACTGGCCATTAAAAAGTCTTTTGATGAATATACGTTATTCGTTACATATTTAGTCCTGGATATACATAAATTTAATTAGATTAAAAAAATGAAAATTTATCTGATTAATAACTACACGAGTATTTTTTTAAAATAAAAATTACATGGACACAAAATCTTGAATAATAAAAATCCAATGATTCATTGGATGAAAATAATGGCTAAGGATGTAAACTCAAAATATATTTAAAATGTAAAAAAATAATAATATTTTAATTTGTTTCTTATAAAAAGGAATTAATAGTTGACATTAAAAAAAGTATTAATGTTTAAAGCTCATATAGTTTTATGGCTTATAACGATTAAATTTGCCTGCCTTTTTTTATTTTTTTATTTTTTTTTTTCGATCAAAGATGATTGTAATGATAAATTTGCATTACTACAAAAAAAATATATGTATATATTTACATCAAATAAAAAATAAAAATAAAAAGGACATAAAGCTGCACTAATATGCTTTGCTAAAATTCAATTAATTTTAAAAATAAATAATATAAGATAATAAAGACAGGAAAGGGCAAAGAGGATTAACACCAAGAACATCCAACACAAGTAGTACCTGTTAGTCTGCTGTGACATCATGCAATTTAAGGAGGTACTGAAACAAAACCATTTCCTGTTATTTCCTACAGTACCTAACCTAATTCTACAACCACTCCTCTATGCCTAAATAGTCATGACATACTTGATAAATCAAAAGAAATTGAGTGTTAATAAGCTAGTCTGATGTATATATATAAATAGAAAAATGAAAGTTTTATTTAATTTAAAAAGTCAACTAAAACTAAAAACAAAAATTCAAATACATAAAAACTAAGGTGATATATTTATATAATAGATGTTGATTCCTAAGTAGTTAAAAGTTAATACTTTCTCATAAAATTTAAATAATAAAGGAGTATTTTAATATTAAGCAAAAACAGTTTTTACTTTATGCCTACAAGTTATTTATTTACAATCTAACCTAAATAAAAGATTACTAAATGACTACATAGACTAATGCATAATATATAATTAGATAGATAGGATGTAAGTATTTCCATATACTAACAGTCTATCTATTATGGAGATGGAAGTGTGTTTACAATTCATATATGTGTATCTACGAATCCTAGGATACTGGCATAGGTAGGAAAAATTTAATAATTATATGGTTTATATTTAAGCTAAACATAATCCAATTTACTTTAAAACCAAATTTAAGCACTTGGTGTGAACAAAATCAGTGAAGTTTACCCTTCTCCCTTTAAAAAAAATTAATATAAACTATTTGTTAAACTGAATTAAAGAGAATTTACTAACAATAAATTTCTATCTAATGAACAGTTGTATTACATAAATAATAAAATGATGTAGACTTATTCTTATTAATGATTTCCAATTTCACTGATAGTATTGGTCATTGTAAGATAAATAACATAACATAAATAAATAAAAATTTTTATGAACACTTTGACAAGTTTTTAACACATAATCTCTTTATTTAATATAATCATACGGCTTATTTTATAGTTAGTTTTAAAGTCTTTATAATCCATAGATATAGGCTTAAAAACACTTTTGTAAATCTACAATAGGCCATTAGAAATTAAGTAAGAACATGTTACAACAGAACAAATGAGAATAAGTCTACACCTGATATTCAATTTAGTTAACAATTGTTTTATTAATATTAGGTATATAATTGATCTTCTTCAACCCCAAATGTTTAGAAAATATATCATAGAAAAAAATTGAAACTATAGACACTTTCTGTAAATAAAATAAATGTTTTGAACATGTTGTATTACATGCAGATGTTTCAAATGCTAATATCATCTATGAATACTTTTTAATTATTGTCTCTAGAATGCAATTTTTTGCCCAGTGCTAACTGTATTACAGGACTCATACTGAACTAAATACTTATATAGCATCTTCATTTAGATCATATAATGATTGGTTTTAGTAAAAAAAAAAAAAAAAAAAAGAAAAGAAAAACTATTCATTTACTTCTTATTTACATGTATTAAAGTAAAAAAGGAACTATTATATATATATATATATATATATATATATATATATATATATATATAATGTATGTATGTATTTAGGTTTTCTATTAGTATCTTCAAATTAAAAAATAGATATACTTAAATATGCAAATGAATGACTCACCATGTTCAACATCAGAGTGCCAACTAGCTTGAGAAGAGAGGGAAGCAGGGCTTTGGCCATAATATCCAACTTCTGTTGGCCCACCTGCTCCCTGTTTTTCCCTGGAACCTCCACCACTATTCCCTAAGTCCATTTCTTCTTCTGCAGAACTAAGCCTTCTTACCCTTTTAGTACGCGGTTCATTTGGACTTTGTGTATTTCGAGGTATTGGCAATGGACCTATTAGAAATGATATATATTTTTTATAAATTAAAATTTTAAAGAGGTATATTAGCAAGACACAAATTTTAAGTAAAACAAGTAAAATTCAGTACCTATAAAACATTTAAATAAAAGTGTGAACATTATAAAATTAAATAATTTATAATACAGACAATCATTAGATGTAAGTTTGTAAAGATATTATAAAGACATACCAAACCAATATTCTCCTAGCTGCCCCAGAAATGGAGTTTTTATTTTACTAATCATTTCACTAAAATATTACTCGAAGGTAGGAAAAAGGAAAAGAAAAACACAGCCATATTCATTTGTCTTTAATTGAAGTTCAGACATAGTTAATACCTTAAGATCTATTTGAAAATGAATTTTTGTATAGCTACTACTGATTATACATCTGCACCCAGTGGTAGAAGAGGAATGGATTAAGCAAGTAATCACTACTGATTATAAAGAAGTTTTTATAAATAATATTAGAGGAATTCCAGTGCAGTTTATCTTTATTGTACAAAAAATTGTTAAGGTGGCTACTAGCGATTAATCAAGATGAATCAATGAAGCAATGATTGGAGCAAATGTAGTGCTTCGATATCCAGGTGTTCACTGATCATCATTACATTCCATTGTTGTAATATTTATTGACAGATAGCAATTTTTGCTCTTGCAAGTTATTTTTTAACTCATAAATACTCTCTGTGATTTCAGGAATTAATAATTAACATAATATCTGAACATTGTGATAACTCATTAATACTTTTTGTTATTGCAGGAATTAATAATTAATATTATAAAAATTATATTAACAATTCATAGGGAGAAACCGGAAACACACACACACACACACACACACACACACACACACACACACACACACACACACACACACACACACACACACACACACACACATATAATAAAATTGAAAAGGTTTTGTAAACTCATATTTTATATTTAAAGCCTAAAAATATTGCCAAGTACTGATTAATATGCCTCGTAGTTAAATCTAATGATCTAATATAAATTTTTTAAAATGAAAATTTTGAGGATATTCATTTTGTACATATATCTATGCTTAACCATTGGTCTTCCTTTATACGATGTACATGTATCCATTAGATATAACTATAATCTTGATTAGGAATGAACATATCCCCTAAGAAAGTTCAAACAATCCTGAATTCAGACTTATGCTCATGTAATATCTTCCTCTTTTCAACCATCAACTTAAACACTTGCTCATTAGCCTATTATAGTTTCATGAGACCTGTAGGGGCCTAAAAATGTTTAGCCCGAACCTTGGCATTATATGAAAGACAAACTTATTGGTTAATTAATTAATTTATTATTAAATTTTGATCATGAATGATTGTTCAATCTTAACTAATTTATTATTTTGAAAGAGATAAAGTGATCAATTTATTTATATTAAGCAAGACCATTTCTCAGGTTTTTCGTGCCAGATATTTCTAAAAAATATGTTTCGGTTGATTTTTATTAAGACATTGATATTGATATTGCTGATTGGAAGGGCTGGAGGAAGATCTGCCCTAACTCTACACCGGGGGGGTAAAAGAGAAACAGATTAAACTAAACACATTGATATGATATTCAATCTAAAAGAAGTTTAAATTAGAAAAGAATATCAGTGTTATGCTTCTGATAAGTCTGAAGATCCATTGCAATACTTTGGAGCTCATAAAATATTCATTTTATCACTTATTCTTTATGGAAATAATTAAATTAGTAAAAGTAAATGAAAAAAATTAAAAATAAATCTAATGACAAAGTAAAAAATGATGGTTTAAGTAGTTCAGCTAATTGGACAAATATGAAAATGTTTTTTCTGTAATAACGAAATTCAATCAAATTTTGTATTATGTATGAAGAAAGAACAAGATTTACAATATTGAATGATGAATTATACATGATTTTAGTATCATTTTTCAAATCAACATATTAATTTACTTGAATTTTAGTGGTGCTATAATGATGAAAATATAACAATTATTTGTGTACATTAGTAAAAATGATAAAAAACCTTAACAAAAAAGAATAAATAAATCAACAAGTAAAATAATATAAAAAGAGATCTATTTAATCAAAAAAAAAAAAAAAAAAAAAAATTAAATGGATATATGCATGTATAAATGGATGTATCTACATATTATACATAAGTGAAAAAACATACATAATTGAAAACAAAAAAAACGTGATACATTATTATTACAACTTTTGATGTGAGCATGGTTGTTATTTTTGTTTAATAGGATGTATGAACATAAAAGTACTTTCTAATACTAATATATGAAGCTAACTTCATAATGTTCCTAGTGGAAAATTATTGTAAAATATGTGTGTAGCTAGAATCTGATCTCAAGATAATTGGATATATATACAATATATATGAGGCATTTGGTTTCAAAACCGGTTACATCCATTTTTTCAAACAATTTTTTTTTTCAAGTTTTTAACAAAAAAGTGTGAGACGCGTTTGTTTAAAAAACGTCTAGATCCTTCGAAAATCAATGCTAAAAGATTCAAAGCGGTTCTAATTGATCCTTTTTTGATCAGTTCTGAAAAATTGTTGAAAATGGATGTAGCTGGTTTTGAAACCAAACACCTTTATATATAAAATTACATTTTTGGCAATTGTGAATATATTTATAAAACTTACTATATTGTGTTGATGACAACATACTAGTATGGTCAGGAGCAGGTGGTGTGTAACTATTGCAATAGTAACTTGGATTTTCAATCTTAATGACGTTTATAGGTGGCTGCATCCCATTACAACTCTGAACTATAGATGCTGAAACAAAAATGGTTTCAGTGATCAATATAATATTCCTATAATTAAATAAATAATAACTATTGAACTGAAACATCATACTTTTAAATAGATTGAAATTAAGATAGATTATACTAAAATAATCGATGAAGAAGAACTTAGAAGATTCTTGATAAATATATAAATTCTAATAGTTGTCAGAATATTTCAATAGTTACTGGAACTTAACAAACATTAAGTGTCAAAGACATAAAAATGAATTGATATGGATGTATATGTATTAAATTTTGACATTCTTACAGGACCAATCACAGAGGTGCTTGTGATAATAGTAGATAACCTATTAGGACTCCATCAACCTAGGTAAATTTCTTAAAGAATAAAATATTCTAGGTTTTTATCAAAAGAAGTAGTAATATTCTGTGATTATTTCCTGAAAGCTGATATGTCGGATTTTAATTTTCTAGTTAGCCTATCAAAATTTGTGATTTGAATTTTATTTTCTATGTCAAAATTTCATATGCCTAAAGTAAAACATTTAACTAAAGTAACAAATTTTTGCCTTGAAAATTAAAACTCAAAACACATTCTAAGATTGGCAAAGTAGTAAATAATGAAATTTGCAATATCAACTTTTGCCAAATAACCACAGAGTCAATAAGCAAGTTACAAACCATTAATTTCAGTGTTACTCATACATCATGCATAAATGGTTAGTCTTGTCTTTTGCTCTTCGGACGAGTCCTGGATTTACCAACTTGCATTATTCTATGAATATTACAATAATGATTCCCCACTATTCTTAATTTCATCACCATTCCTGTGTTCTGAACTTTCAACTATATCAGTGTCTATTAGGTATTAAAAATGCTTATTTATTTCTTAGCTCATGATCTAAATATTTACTATTCTTTAGTAAATTATTTTTATTTTATGAAATAAAACGTTAAAAAAAATAATATATTCAATATAATAGTGATTCCCTTTTCGAGCATTTAAGTTATTTGTAAATACATCGAATATGCATTTTATTTCTTCCATAACATTCTAATCTTCCAAGTTCCAGTTGTAATTGTTGGATAGTGGCATATGGTACATAAAAATAATCTTTACAATAATAAACTCAATCATATGATGTGAAATACCCATCATAAGAAGCAATGCCTTTAGTTTTTTGTGATTTTACAGCCAGTTATGCCATAGTAAAGCTGGCAGTTTTCAAACTAGAAGACTAATTCTGGATTGTCATTTTTTTTTTGGGAAAAGAGTAATCTATCTACCAGTTTATGGATGCAGTTATAATAAATAGCTCATACATGAATTGGAAATCAAATTTAATCTTTTCTGCAAAACTAGCACATTATTTTAATTATGCACACACACACACACACACACACACACTCATTTGCATTGCATATGTATATATATATATATATATATATGATAATTTATGATATATTTACACAAGTATATATGTGTGTGTAAATATATCATGATAGTAGATATTTCATATGATGTACTGAATGAATTTTAATATTTCAATTTTTAACAGCTGACAGAAATATTAAATGTTATCAAGCCATTTTACTTCAGCCCCTTTGGAGGGTTACTGATATAGCATATTAGAATAGCATTTGATACCATAATTGAATGAAAGCTGCACAGGGAGGTATCGATTGGTTGAAGATGCTGGGATAAGGCTAGTCAGGCTACTAAATTATGGTGTGAACTTAGTAATATTTCATTTTTTTTACTATCAGGAAACATAAAGCAATATCAACTGTGAAACACACTGAAAAATCACTCCTGTTTACTTGGTATCTTACAAAATAATGTTATAATACCTGTTATGTAATTTAAAATATCTGTAAAGCAAAGCTATGTACATGAGTTAAAAAAAAAAAAAAAAAAAAAAAAAAAAAATTAGAAAATAAAGAAATACTGCAACTTTACTTTCTGTTGTAAAGATGTTACAAAAAACTTTAATGGTGCTAAAGAGGATCCAAGGAAAGTGTGTGACTGTTTTAAAATTTAAATCTTTATAAATGGGATCAATGACTTTGACAAGTCTGAAAAATTTGACTCTATCTTAATACCTATAATACAAGTTTATATGTTTACTTATATACATACAATTTTAAACACTTTATTTATTTCTATCAAGTTTTGCTAAAATTATTTATTTTTATGTATCTAAAGCTGAATTACATAATATACTACAGACTAAGAGAAGCAAATAAAATTATGAATCTAAACTTTTATGAATAATTTTCCTGACTGAAACGAATGCAGTTTCTCTGGATAAATTTTTCCTGATCATTTATAATAACAGATTTTTTTTTTTTCAAAATGCTCTTTATGTATATTTGTGTGCTAGCGCACTTCTTTGCAGTTGTGTATGCATGCATTCTTTTGTTCATGCGTGGCCTCTTGGATTTGTAGGCTATTAAAAACATTTGCCAAAAAATTTTCATCTGTTGATGTTATTAATTTCAAGCCATCAGCTAGTGTGGTCTAGTATTTGTTAGCAAGGTCTTTTTATACGTAAAAAATAAAATAATTCATCTTGCATCTGATGAAAATTTTCAATAAATTACCCGTAATATTCAAGTGTAATTGCTCAATTTATTAATGTATTATAGGCATCATTTGGAAAACTTTATGTGTTTTGTTTTGGTTTTTTTGTACCGACTATTATTCACCCTTTTTGCATATATAAAGTATCATTTCGTAATCATTTATGTGCAGATTGAATCAGCAATCTAAGAATAGGTAATAAAGGTATGGATTTATAATTAACATTTCATATATGAATGCAGTAAATTTGATTCATGATATATCATTTAATAAATATTATTATTTATTGGAATTTCAAAAACATAATTTATTTCATTTTAATATCTGTTCATTCATAATAAATGTAACTTTTGTAGATGGTAAATAGTAATTCATCAAGAAAAACTTTTATAGAATATTTACTCATCTCATCCAAACTGAAAATGTTTTTTGTTATTTGAAAATTCACACTATTGCATGAAATAGGGAGAATATACCTTTAAATGATACACAAGTAAGTATTAATATTATTAACCATAAGGGTGTTACAAATATAGAATATCATTAAATTCAAGTTATTGTTATACTTAGTTCTAAAATAAAATATTTGCCACAGTTTTGTTACTGACTTAATAATTATTTTGGAAAAGAAACATATCAGCTAGGAGGAGTACAGAAATTTTTGAAAACAGAAATAAGATCGTGAACTTGAAAATATAAAAAGTTATTGATTGATTCATAGTTTTGGAAAGTATTAAATCTGTTGTTGGATTTGGATCAGAATATTTACTCATGTAAGAAAGTTTTAAGACAAAAGTTTATACTGCAGGCATAGTATAGCTATTTGTAAAATAGTAGAACACAAAATCTCTCACATGCATACTTGAACTCTAGTACAGCAGTATATAACCAATGCTGTGGCTTTAAACATCTTGTGTAGCGAACTAAGGCATGGATCGGACATATTGGTGCAGCTTTCACCAAACAATCTGTGTTATTGTTTAAAAGTTGCAATCAATGTTCACTGAATACATAAAAATTACACTTATCTATAAAGTAAAACTTATGAAATTCCTATTAATCAAAACAAGGAAAACTTGCTGGTATTAGCACATTTCAAAGTAAATGATTCAAGATCATCAGCTCATCATGATTTTTGAAAAGTTGTATTATATTCCTGATATTATTCCTACAGTTTATGTGCCAACATATAGTTCCTTTGTTCCACCATTCTGTCTCTTTTTCAAACAAGCCAATGAATTAGTGAAAGGAAGGTCAGCAAATGTGTCCATATTTGTATCGAGGGAAGAAATAGAATAGAGGAAAACCAGTAAGACTACAGGAAACTGAGTTCAATGCCTATTATCCTATAGATAAATGAAACCGTTACAGATTAGGATGATATAAACAGCAAGAGTAGAGGAAGAAACAAGATTCTAACTTGGAAGTTGTGTTCCATAATTAGTTAAATAATCAGGTGGTTTTAATAATTTAAAATCCCGTGCCAATGTTTTATTATATATAAATCACATTAATTATCATTTTAAATTCACTTTTGAAAATTAAGTTGTTACTATGAAAAAAAAAAAAAAATATATATATATATATATATATATATATATATATATGGTCAACATTTTTATATATTTATATATAGCTTAGTAAATAGTTAAAAATAAAAATATTAAGATGACATTATTTATATAAAGAGTAAACTCTCAATATGGCCAATTTTTACTATTTTTTAACCAACACGATTATTGTTTTAAATCAGTATTATACGATTCATTGTGCAGATTACTTCAAGAGCAATAATTTAAAAGAAATGTTCATAGTTTGATCATAATAGAGTAGTCGCAGTTCTTTCTTCGATATCAATAAAAACAAATTAATTCAATTAATATGCTGTTCAGATACATCAGCATTCACCAATTGTTGTTCTCGTAAAAAAATAACATATGTGAATAACTTTATTTCTGTCTTGTTCTAATTAAATTACCTTTTGACAGTCTCCATAGTTCCTTAGAGGAGAAGACTCCAGTGGCGAGTATCGTGTCATTACAGATGACACCATTGTACGGGTTGTGGGAATATCCTACAAAACAATGAACTTAGTTACATGGTGGAGCAACTCTACCAAGACACTATACTTGTGAAGCGTTTTCAGAAAATCCAAAAATTCCAATACTTTTAAGATCTGAGTTACTATCTTTTAAAAAAAAAAAAAAAATCTAAAAATGTTATTTCTGTTGTCTAAAATATTATCCAGAGAATGCATGTGTTTATATATAAATAATGAAACTGATGTATTCAGAAATGAATCAACAATCATCCTATTGTTAATACATTTTAAATAAATATTAAAGGTACTTAGTTTATTCATGACTAATACCACATAATTAATAATTGTATTATTAATTAGATTTATGCAAGCTACTAAAAAATCATACTATGATCTATATTAAATTATTGGCAATTTCCTTTGAATTATTATTTTTGATGGTTCTATGCCAAAAATATCTAATGTTGAATTGTTCTGTCATCTGAATTATACTTAATAAATTATACACTGATCCATCAACTGAATTCTGTAATTCAACATGGAAAAATAGCACTTCTATGAAATAGGATTGAAATAGATAAGATGAAATAGGAAATAAAAAGTTGGACTTTTTCCATTTTCATTTCCATTACTTGTATTTCAATGAAGAATTTTCGAAAATTTGGTATTTGGCTATTTTATATTAGAGACAATTTAATCATAGAGATTAGTCAGAAGAGCTAGGTCAGGATTAGAGAAATGAGTGAAAATGTTTAAAATAAATAATACAAAGAGGCACTTTCAGTTGGTCCTTTAAAGTGAAATGGTTGCTGTGATATCCCAGGCATATTATATAAGTTATCTTTCAGTTCCATATAGATAGATAAACACGTTTATTGGTACAATATACAATGCATAACATAATTTTTTTTTCTTAACGTATATAGACAATGGCCAGAAATTAGGCCGTCTGTGGAGTTGTCTACGGGTTGTTTTCCGTTATAAAATAATAACAAAAGAAAGGAGCTCTTAGAAAATTAAAAATAAAAATAAACTTTAGGAGTAGGGCGTTTATCGTAAACACATAAATTGAAAAACACAAAAATAAATTACTATTACAAAAAATAAATCTCAGTACGTTAAAAATTGAATGCATTGATTAAGTAGTTTCTGTATCTTCCTGAGCTCTTTATAAAATTAATAAGTGTCTTCCAGTTTTTGCCGTTTAATATTTCTTTGAATTCTAATATATTGAGGGTATGTTTCTTGAAATGTTTTGACCGGAATTCCTTTAAAACAGGGCATACTCCTATGAAATGAAAAGTGTCCTCTTTCGTTTTCATGTTGCATAGAGAACAGTCATTTCTTTTATTTATCCACGGTTGATAGTTCAGATTTAGCAAGTCTCCCCTAGCCTTAAAAATTAGTTGAATGTCATTTAGGTTGTTTAATCTAAAGTATGCATTGCTATTGTAATCTAAGCTGGCATATGTTAGATGGCGTTCTGCATTTTGGGCTCTATCTATTATATTTTGTCTATGTTGTAGTTTGATGTGGCTGATTAGTTTATTTCTCCATTTGCTCAGCTCTGAATGAATGTTATTCTTATCTAGTGGCAGATTGTAATGATGACCAAGTTTATTTAAGTGCTGGAACCAGTTACTATTATTTTCAATGAGGTGCTTGGCTAAGACATGAGGAAATCTATCAGGACTCATTTTTAATACTTTTATTACATAGGAGAGTTTTGCATTTAATGTTTGGATATATAGGGGTTCTCGTGAAGTTTCCAGGTACAACATATAATTAGGAGTATTGCTTGGAAGCCTTAGTGCTTTTTTCAAAAAAATTTTTTGCAACAGTTACACTTGGTCGTATTCAATAAAACCCCAGACCTGCGCACCATAGCAGATTACTAGTTTGACTGTTGAGCTGAAGACGTAATCTTTTTGGTTGACTGTTAAGTATTTGTTGGTTATTAGTTGAGTCCACGCCATATTTAACAAGTTTTTACTAGCTGATAGTTTTTCTTTAAAATGAATTTTTAGGGATAGTGAAGGTGTAATTGTTATTCCGAGGTATTTATATTGATTTACAACTTGGATAGGCGCCCCCTTGTAATACCATATTTCGTTCTTATTCTTCCTTCCTCTTTTCTTGCAAATCATTATTTTCAGTATTTTCAGTTCCATATATCCTTTCATTTTTAAGATATTCCCAGAGACGTGGAATGAAACCAGGGAATATATTTCTCAGCCCTAGTAAAATTCACTGTTCAACCTTGATATCCCTCGTCATAATCTAGTATGTATAACAAAAAGATTATATAAAGGTATTATCATAAATTTGCCATTTTAACCTATTCCAAAAACTGGCTGTTGCAATAACCTTTTAAATAGCTTCCCTTAAAAATTTAATTATGACTTCACAAAACACCCTTAGAGAAGATAATACAAAATCAACTTACAAAAAAAGAAACGCAAGATCTTGGGAATAGCTGTTTACCAGACAAAATGTTTTGTTTTTTTACTTTATATAACAAAATGTTTTGTTTTTTACTTTCACTTACCTATATATGAAATATATAGCAAGGGAAAGTATTGCGATCGTGAACAATTTCGACTTCCGGATTTCAACGGAAATACACGTTTTGGGGTCCCCCGAGACCAAAAAACCAAGTCCCGCGAAATAATCTGTGTGTATGTGTGTGAACAGACTAGCTCAAAAACTGTAAACCGTACGAACCTGATATTGGGTATTTGGTGTATGTATATACCCGCGATGTGACAGCGAAAATTTCATCAAAATTGATCAAATGGAGGGGGTACTTTGTTATATAACTTTTTCCCCCATTTTTACAATTTTTTCGATTTTCTCAAAAATAGCTTTAACGATTTTGATTAAACTCGTCATGCTTAATGAGAATCAAGTATTCTTCAATTAAGTTATTATTAAATGTTCTGAGGGGGCTTAAATGGGGAAGGGGCCTTTTTTTGTTTTCCTATAAAGTTCCTTTTTGTTTATATGGAAAAATTATCTGTTTCTCGTTTTGCCTAAAAATAAGAAATGGCTAAATATGAAATATGGAAAAAAATCAAGTAAACATATGTATACAGGCGAAAAAAAGAAAAATATTCCGTCAACTCACGCATGCGCAGTACTACTTTAATGACACCATTGTTTATAATTAACCATGTTCTGTTCATTTATTGGAAATTACTTGTTTCATGGTAACTATATGAAGTTTTCAACAACTACATAGAGAATTATAAAATCAGACGACTTGGAGTATTATGCTTGCATTGCCGAATTACCACAAGTAAAAACTGTTATTTAATAATAAAAAAATTAGTGTTTTTTATAGAGCAAATAAAAACAAGAATAAGAAATGAATGTGGAAAAATGTGTGACTTTGAGAAATGGCATTTAACAAAACACGCCAATTTCTAATCAAAGTAAGTTGGTAAGTAAAAGTTGTGCGTGATTTTTTACATTATATAACAAAATGTTTTTTTTTTTTACTTTATACTAGGTATCTACTTTATCTTTATGCTTACGCTACCATTAACACGAAAAAATATAAAATTACTGGATTTTAGAAGAAGAATAGCGTAAATAACCGAGAAGAAATTAGATAAATTCTTTGAAATAAAGATTCGTGAAGAGAAAAAAAAAAAAAAATTCTATTTTGATTGTACTATTATCTACCATTAATCTGACTATAAGCTCTTATCTAAATAATTACTTATGTAGAGGTTGAAAATGGCCGGCTGTATTCTTAAAAACCCTCATGGGGTGATTTGTAGTCAAGAATTTTTATCAGTTTTATTCTTCATTTAAATATTTTATTTTTCGATCCAAGCATGTTGGTCTTCATCAGGGTTTAAATGGAAAAAATATACGAGTATAATGTAAAGTTTATATGGTAGAGATAGTAAGAAAATTATATAGGTAGGGAAACTAAATGTTTGATGACAGGATTAATTATAAATTGCAAGAATGAAAAAAAAAATGGAAAAAAGATCCAATATATTTACATAAAATTATAGAAATGTCTATCATTATTATCAGTTACTTAGCAATGTACTTGTATTTCATTTAAACATATCACTGTTTTTTTTTTTTTTCATTCTTACCATGTTATCTTCAGTTCCCATTTGCTACATTTTGATTTAATTTCTAACTTTCTCTGAAATCACAAACCTAACATTTTAAATTCCTAAGGGTTCTTAGCTGTTATCTTCAAGTTATTAATTCTGTATATTTAAACCGCTTTATAACCAATGGCACAAAAAAAAAAAAAAAAGTTTTAAATAAACTTCAGACAAAGAACCGGTTCACGATTATGACCGGTTGATTATTGACATCCATAGGCTATCCTGTTTACACATACCCAGACAATTTTACGAGACATGTATATGCTCAGAAGGGGTTACATGTGCCAGGGTGGTCACAAGGGGCATAACCCCCTCTAAATGTTTTGGCTTTTCAATTATTTAGTGTTTTTAAGCGAATAATGCATTTAGGTAGTTACTATGCCCTATACATAACACTTCTGGTGGCTTAGATCGCATTCCTTCTTAATACAAGGTAATAATCTCATAAAAAAACGGTGCTGTCAACCACCTGACTATGAGACAGGGGGGTCCTGACCCCCCCCAAAGTTCGTTCTGAATCCGCCCCTGCTCAGAGGACCTTAAAACACGATTTTCTGTTGAAAACTAGAGTTCGAGCCGCTTCTTTCCTTTTCCAAGTAATCCGATCCCGCCGTTCTTCATACATCACCGAACTTCTCCTTTTCAAATCCTCTGTCCATTCCCGCAATATCCGTTCTTCAGATCTATACACTCCGGCCCACCGAACGTCAGCTTTTGAAAGATCTATCATTATCCAGTCCTCATCCCTATGGAACTCTATCCTTAAATCCCGCCTGTTCAATCACCTCCTTTCCACCCAGTTTCCCGAACAATTGTAAACAGTTTAACTGTAAATTGGTATAGGCCTTTATTATTTATTTATCTTAAAAATATATGTTCCATTTAGTGTATGTGTAAACAAGTGTATATAAGTTTTTTTTTTCATTTTATGTCAATATGGATTTACTTAATTTTAATTTTTTTTTATCACAAGAAGATTTCCTAATTATTTATAATTTTTTCTCAGATTTTTTTTTTTTTTTTCATTTTAATTTGCTCCATTTGTATGTTTTTTTTTTTGTTTTCTTATATAGTACTCTAAGGCACTAAAGCCTATTATATGTATCAGTATAATTTGTTCCTAAGGGACTAGTTCCCGGGACAATCAATAAAGAGTTTATTATTATTATTATTATTATGATTATATTGTTAAGTGAAAAGTAAAATGGTATCACCTAAAAAAAACGAATATTGAAATCCGGTATCCCTTCAATTATTGCTTTTAAAATATAAGTAAATGTTTAAACAGTCCAAGAACATCACCCCATTGGCTGAATGGTGTATTGATTGGTTTTATTGGAAATTAGCTGTAAAGCCGAGGTAAATTGAATATTGAGGGAAGACATTGATAGTGTAAGAAAGGAGATATATTAGCAACGGTTTAATTAGACTGGCAATTGTAAGATGGCTATCTCACGTGTTCTTCAGTGGATTCCCCCTCCGCCCAAATCCCCAGCCCATTTGTGACAAAGGTAGCTTCGCTCGCTTCGACAACAAAACATCTTTCAATAATGCCCTTTAATTTCGTTTAAATGATGAACTAGGCATAAAGTGTAGATAAAGTTAATAAATTGTCATAATTGATACGCATACATGTTTACGCCTGTTAATACACAACAATATATTTTTAAGGCACACTAAAGTGTTTTGTTAAAAAATAGTTTTGAATGAATAAAAATATGAAGAAAACGTTATTTTTACATTACGGTAATGTAAAAAAAAAAGGTAAAAAAAGTTGTTGGTATGTAAATTGTACATTTACCTTTTTATCCACCAACATTTTTCGATTCTTTCGATAACATTTGGCGTGTGTGTGGCGTTAAACAATTATGATATTCATTTTAGAGGTGAGTAATAGTCAAATGTTTTTCTTTACGATAGGTTGATTGATAGTCAGGATTTTCATTTATCTATTTTTACTTTCACTTACCTATGTATGAAATATATAGTAAGGGAAAGTATTGCGATCGTGAACAATTTTGACTTCCGGTTTTCAACGGAAATACACGTTTTGGGGTCCCATGAATCCAAATAACCAAGTCCCGCTAAATGGTCTGTGTGTGTGTGTGAACAGACTAGCTCAAAAAATATAAGCCGTGTGAACCTGAAATTGGGTATTTAGTGTATGTATATGCCCGTGATGTGACAGCGAAAATTTCATCAAAATTGATCAGGGGCACTTTACTTAATAAATTTTGTATCATTTTCACGTGTTTTTTTTATTTACTCAAAAACGACTTTAACGATTGTGATCAAACTGTGTATTTGATGTATGCATATGCCAAAGATGTGACAGCCAACATTTCATCAAAATTGGTCAAACGGAGGGGGCACTTTATTTCATAACTTTTTTTCCAATTTATACCTTTCTTTCGATTATCTCAAACGGCTTTAATGATTTTGATCAAATTCGCTATATTTAATGAAAATAAGGTGTTCTTTAATATCAGGTAAGCTTTATCGTTATTAAAATGTTCTGAGGGGGCTTAAATGGGGAAGGGGCCTTTTTTGTTTTCCTGTAAAGTACCCTTGTTTTTGTTAATATGGAAAAATTAACTGTCTCTCATTACGCCTAAAAATAAGAAATGGCTAAATATGAAATATGAAAAAAAATCAAGTAAACATATAGAGGAGAAAAAAAGAAAAATGTTCCGTCAACTCATAAAATACGTTGAGCACATGCATGCGGCTAGGTACGCCTTTAATGACAGACCATTGTTCATAATTAAAGTCGTTCTGTTCATTTAATGGAAATTATTTGTTTCATGGTAAATGAAGTTTTCAACAACTACATAGAGAATTATAAAATCAGACGACTTGGAGTATTATGCTTGCATTGCCGAATTACCACAAGTAAAAACTTTTATTTAATAATAAAAAAAGTAGTGTTTTTTATAGAGCAAATAAAAACAAAAATAAGAAATGAATGTGGAAAAATGTGTCTTTGAGAAGTGGCAATTAACAAAACACATCAATTTAAGTAAGTTTTAAGTTTTAATTTAATTTAAGTAAGTTGGTAAGTGAAAGTTGTGTGTTGCGTGCACGCACCAGATTTTTTATTTTGGAAATACAACGTTTCGATCCCTACATGTGGATCCTTCATCAGGGCTTCTGAGTCCAGAGTAATACTGAGACTCTACAGAGAAATACAGGAGTCTCTGTCTTACTCTGGATTCAGATGCCTTGATGAAGATCCACATGTAGGGATCGAAACGTTGGCTTTCCAAAATAAAAAATAGATAAATGAAAATCCTGAATATCAATCAATCGATATTAATTTTAGATTCTTCATACAAGAAGCTTGGAAATCAACTGTTTTTTTACTTCATGAAATATTATAGTTAATAAATATAATATTTCACCTCAATCTGAAAGTGATAATTGAACAATGTAGTTCATTCAGGAACGAAAATAGGACATAATATAAACAAAATCAAGAAACAATATACAGTAGAACCTCCATTATCCGGGGTAATGATGGGTATGGGGGTCCACGGATAATCGAAAACCCCGGATAATCAAATTAAAAAAATTTATTGACTTAATATGATAAAAAAATGGTTAAAAAATCACTTGTAAGGTATAATCATTTTCATTAACAAACGAACGTTTTATATACATTAAATTATAATATAAAAAAATAACAAAAAAAGTAAATGTATATTTTTATATATTATGGGCCGACGACGACACGAAGTCGAAAATGTCTTTTTTCTCCTTCAAAATATCCGGTACAGTTTGTTCGCCGATTACTAGTTCAGCTGACAATTTTTTAACACGTTCACCCTTTTCTAATCTGTTTATAACAGCTAATTTCTCTTCAAGCGTTAAAACGACTCGTTTTCTTTTTTCCGACATTTTGCTACTTCGTATGTATTTAAATCGAGACTAAATCACAACTGGCATTATTTTGTTTTGCAGCCAAACAGGCCAGAGTAGGAGTTTCTTGGAAAGACTTGAAAACAATACCCTTCCTAGATTATGAATTGGAGTATTAGTTACCGGAAACATATCATAATACAGTATTCGCTTTCTGTATTTTTCCATTTATTGTTATATTTCATAATAGATAGTTAACCATTGTCTAATCGTTAAATATTTACGTATACATTTTTTTTAAATATTATACATACAAAATAAATGGCATACAAATTAAAAAAAAGCTTATTAAAAAAAAAATTGGCTCCTCGGGCCCTTGTTTATTGGATCCCCGGTTAATCGAGGCCCGGATAATGGAGGTCCTACTGTATTTAAATTTTCAAGCTATTAGCTAGTTAGGTGATTGAAACTCAAAGGTGCCTTAGCATTGTGTGAACCTCACCCTCGAACAGCCTGTCCCGAACACTGTTCGGTTAATCTAAATAAGACACGAACTCGAGCAGCAGACGCGGTTCCAGAAAAAAATTTCGGGGGGGGGGGGGGGGGACGATGGGAAGGGAACGAATCATAATGGGAAACGAAAAAAATTTATACCAGTGATGCTGAAAGGAATGCACTCCTTGTGCATTCGTATTGTGGAAGTAGGTACATATTTTAGATTAGATTTTTTTTTTTAAATATTATGTTTTTACTTATACGAGTATATACAGTACCAGTCAAGAGTTAAGACTCACCCTTAGATTTTGTAAAATAAATAACAACATTTTATTTATTGAACAACATAACAACTATAATTTTATTTTTAATTCATTTATAACTAGCTGTATATCCCGGTTTCACCCAGGGAACTTGGAAAACAATGAGAAAAGCCGTGGGTTAAGAAAATTTCGTTAGGACAGAAATGAGATTTTTTTCGACTCCAACGGTTGATTTCGTAAAAATCTAATGTAAAGCGAGATCATAACGATTTTTATAACAATAAAGAATATACCCAGAGATTAGCTGAAGTGATGGAATTTTAATAGGGACAAGTGTTCGCACCTGGTATGAAAGAACCACTAAGCGAAATTTGGAGAATTTAGGACAAACGGTATGAATTTCTACAAAGAACAAACAAAAAAAAACAAACAAACAGAATATCATCTTTATTTGTATAGATTGTATTCAAAACATCATATAACTTTTGAAATGTTATCTCTTTCGTAACAATTATTTTTTTAAACTTGAAGATTGTGAATTGAATAGCAAGTGAGTCTAAACTTTTGACTGGTACTGTATTTGTATATATTTAGTGTGTGGATGAGTCATTAGAGCTCTAATAAAAAGGCTGAATATATTATTTCATTTTATTTTTTTCTAAAAAAAAAGGTAAATAAAAAATTACTAACATAAAAAAAGAAAAGTGTTCGAAAGGAGATATAATGTAATAAAAAGATACAAATTTAAGTTTTAAAATACGAAAGTTTCACCTATCCAGCCATAAGGACAGAACAATAATATCTCATATATACAGACTAAATAAAAACAATATAAAATAATTTTACTCAATAAATGTTTAATAAAAAAAAAATACATTCAGATTTTTTATTTTCTCTACATATACCATACAACGGGGTAACTTAACTCCTTACCGTGTAAGTTTGCATCAGAATTAATAAAAATAATATTTCTAACCGTTATTTTTTAGGTGTCATTTTAAATGGAAATAAATGTAAAAATGTAACTTTAAATACTTAGTAGATAACAGCCACAGCTGTTATCAGTGGGGGAAATTTGCGCCAAAACATGAGGATACTTTGCTCCAGCATATTGATAATGACTCAGTAGAAGATGGAGATGCTCCACTTTTTCCAGATTTCTCAGAAGATGAAAATATTGAAACATATGCTAATTTTTTGGAACATGGTACAAATAAGAAACATATTTTTTGGAATTCGACAGAAAAATTCAACATATTTTCCCAGTTTACCTTAAGCTCTGAGAATATTGGGAGAACACGCTGTTTTATGCTGAGGATAAATTATTAACGGTGAAATTCGTTAAATCGAATGCTAATGAAATCATCATAACTTGGATGGTCACGAAAATTTTGGCCTGGAGGTGGTCTTACTGACCAAATTTTTCCACCTATGATTAGGTAAACCTAATTGGTTACCTCAATGTTCCCAATAGTATTGTCACCCCTATTCTTAAATCTACAATGCATTTGCCAATTTATGTCTCAGTTAGAGTGCAGGTAGTTGTCCCCTGCCAAAATATTGGGGGGACGCCCCCCCCCCCCCCTCCCCCCTGTCACCCCCGGCGGTGACGCCCGCGTAATTTTTATTTAAAAAGTAATAAGGATTTATTAATTATTAATAAATATTGTGCCAAAATACTTTATGGTACTAATTATCCAACAATGCCGTGATTTCATTAAATTTAGAGAAACATATTATCCTGGTATATGTCACTGCGAAGTATACCACCAGCAGAGGTAACTTTCTACCAAATTATAAAGTAGCCCCACCCCGTTTTACGGTATGTGATCTGACTCGTTGATTTGTGGAGCCTTGAGGCCTTGCATTTGGAAACTTCTATATGCATCTTTTGATCGCAAATATTTTGCTTTTTTATATAAATTTAATTCTTTTATACCGTATAAAATACTATACTATAATAAAATAAGCTGAGGGCCAAAAAGGTGCCTGATTTGAAGAAAATTTTTGATCATATAGGCTGAAAGTACTCATTTCATAGACAACAAATGTGAACGTCTGCCACCTCAGATCGGTTGCCATCGAATTTTTTACTCAAATTATTTACTTCCTGCTAAGACTTCGGTTTTTGAAGTATCAGGGGATTTGATAAAATATTCATAAAAATAACTACTTAGACAGGTAGGTACTTGGCAAAATTTATCTTTTATTTTAACAGATGGAAGATGGTTTTTTAATTAGTTCAAAATGGTTAATACTTCAAAAACCGAAGTCTTAGCAGGAATTAAGCACTCCGAATTCTGTCACGTTTTCATTTGTATTTCCACGCAGGGTTTAGCTTATGTTGTGTACAAGGAGCTTATTTCCTCCTAAATTTGATGCTCAGCAACTTTTATCTAAAAAATTTTTCATTTAAACTAGGTGTTTTTGAGTTAGAGGCGTTAGAACACGGTTTCCACCAAAATCGTAAAACTTACAGATTTTTGATGTACCGAAACCGACTAAACCCCTAAGCCGATTTAAACTTCCAATATATAATTTTATTGGCAATAGTTTAGCCTCTAATAGTAAGAAGAAAGCAATACTTTGTGATCTGTATTTGCCGAATTATATGCGAGAAACTGAAAAAAAAATCCCAAAAACTTTTACGGATTTTAGACCACAAGGCGCTAAATACGTTCACGTTTTAATTACTTTGTCTCCACAGGGGTGGGCTAATTTTAAAATTAATGAGATCGTTTCACACAGAATTCAATGTTCTACAACTATTATTGGTAACATTTTTTATTTGGAGTAACCATCTCTTGATGGCTTGGGAACATCAGCATAATTCATTTTTCCGCTGAAGTGGCTAAATTGACAATCGGTTTTGGCGAAAAGACTTACCCGATTTTAACTGTGAGGGCCTCATTCGACGCTAAATTTAATGCTCTTTTATTTTAGAAAAAACACAATTTCTTGTGCGATAAATCTTTCTCGAGTCATTAGCGAAAATATGAGAAAAGTTCGAAAATCTCGATTTTTTTCGCCTTTAAAATTTAATTGCAACCGATCTGAGGTGGCAGACGTTCACAGTTGTTGTCTATGAAATGAATACTTTCAGCCTATATGATCAAAAATTTTCTTCAAATCAGGCACCTTTTTGGCCCTCAGCACCCGGGCTATGAGAGTCGCACTGAGGAAAACGCAACTTCAAGACGAATGCAATAACGTTCCTTTCAAAGCCACATAGAGTATGTTACTTGAGGAGACATTGTAAAAACCCTTGTATTTGGAAATTTCACTTTTCAAATTATAAAATTATTTTGAAAGTTTCCATTATCTTATTTACTAAATTAATATACAGAATTAAGATGGGGTGGCCTTGGTTTGGTCGAAGGGTGCGAAATGGGTTTATAAATACGGAGTAAAAGAGGGAAGTGATAGGTCCGTTCAAAAAGGGTTTAGCAAGGGGCACTAATGGGAGTGGCTGGCTGAGGGTGAACCAGCAAATGACTTAGCAAAGGATTTGCAGGCGGGTATCTAAACTGTTGCCAAGATAGCCGCCTCAAGCATTTAGCTCCTTATCCCAATCTCCATTATCTCCTTCCATTTCCCTTATATTTATGTCTCCTTCCCTGACTATTTCCCCTTACCTCTAATTTAGCCCCTCCTTCCACATTCCGAAACATACTTCCGCTTTTTTCCCTTGTTTTTCCCCACGACAATAATGTAAAACGGTACTGAAGCCAGATTTCTGATTCCGCAGTTCGTTTTGCATAACTGCCTTCTCCGAGGAGGGATAAATCCCAAATGGCAATTTCGAAGTCTCGAGCCGTAATCCTAGCAACGTGATCCTTGAAATTACTCGATAGTTCTAAACGGCTAATGATCTGAGAAATGAATCGATTGTATCATAAAGACTAATTAACAAACGCTCCTCAACATACTTTAAACACAAATTTTCATAAATTTTACTACTTTGAATCGAAATTTGTTTTTCTATTGAAATAAAACACGATTTGGTAAAAATAATTGATTATTCTATTTTAAAATCTACATAATATTTATGGAAAAAGTTATTCTTCATTATTCTATTAATTCATTATTTTTATCGCTATTATCATAATAGCGAATAAAATAACAGAATAATCGTAAATAAAATTTACTTGGATCAAGTAACAATTCCACTAATGTTCGTGAAAATTGAGTCTGCCTTAGTTAACACGTTAGTTGCGACCGCGTATTTTAGGGGTATCCTGAATTGGACGGTGTCGGTCCCCGGAGTCCGATTCTAAAAAACAACAGAATTTCAGCTGTTAGCAACATTTTCTGCACTAAAATGCAATAATGTCATTAAAAACCGACTAAATTGAGGATTTGAAGTGTTCGGACTTTCGGACATTTTCATGTGAAAATCGGCTGTTAAGAGGAATGTAAGGCATCGGACCACGGGGACCGATGCCGCACCCAGCGTGTTAAGTTCTGATGCTAAGAAACTTACACTTAAATGTTATCACAAAAATATGTCACCAGTATCTTTCTCCTGTGGTGGAAAGGCATTTAAGGGCTGGTTTCGATCTTTCATGTTTATCGTAGTATTTGGAATGGTCATTAAAATTACGAACGTTTTAACCCTAAGGTTAACTTTAAAATAAAAGGTTTCAAGAGGGACTGAAAAATAATATTTTGTAAATATGTTAATAGGATTAAAATATATAATTTTATTTCAGTCGAAGTCTTATTTTCTGTTTTTGTAGTTTTTTCGTAAGTTTGATTAATCTGACTATAGATAGTTTCAATAATATCAACTGAAAGCCAATAGGGTTCCTAGATTGGGACGGATGAAAATTTGGGAACCTTTAAAAATGAATATAAAAACAACATTTCTGAAAAGTCGGTTTTCAAGTTCCATGAGTTAAATATTTATTATTTTAAGCTTAATCTTTTTTTTTTTCTTTTTAAAAATATGATTTTTTGGTAGAACTGGGTTTTCATCAGTAATCGAAACTATCACAAAACCTCCTTATTTCTAAAAACAGTGCCGAACCTCGATTTTGATAATGATCGCTCTATCAGCAATTCTTAGGATAATTCATTTTTAGACACCTTTTTAATTTAATTAACTCGTTAGTAAATTTTAATCGATCCTAGGTAGTCCGCTGGCAAGGTTCAAAAAGACAAAATGCTGTCATTATAATGCTTGACAATTAAAGAGCAATTATTTTATATCAGAAAAACACTTAATCAGCCAACTTTTTGCGAAGTTTTATATCAAATTAGGCCTGTTGAAGGGAAGTTTTCTTACTTTAATTAATGAGAAAATATATAATCGAAGCTGGAGCAATTAGGAAAATAGCTGCTATTCATAAATTAAGTTTAGCCCGGTACTAATGATAATGGATTAAAGAGGGAACAAATCTCATTTCATCAGAACTTAAGGCTTAATTAAGTTAGCCTGTTATGTTCAGTCGGCTCATTTCTATATATAAATATATTAGCATATTATTCTAAAACAATTATCTTTTCAGAATATCTCCTGAAGCAAAGTAGGTATTTCCCATTATCAGGATCCCATTATATGGACTGTGGGAAATATTTAAGAAATCAATGTGCTACTTGTAGTTAGCACCTAAAACAATTATATATTTACGATTAATGACTGTGTGAAAAATTGACATGAATCAACAGATCCGACATGCTTAAACATTCAATGCTCACAGCCCACCGGACGTTGATTTGTCAAAGTTGATGAAAATTGCTAAAAAGCTTGAAAGAGTCATAGCTTTCCTCAAATGTACAATATAGAGTAATTTAGCACTAAGTAAAGTAATAAGTGAAGCATTGATGATTTTACATAGTTGGGGAGTAAGATATCTGCTTGGCAGGGGCGGTCTAGGTTTTCTGGCGCCCATGACTTAAAAAATGTTTGCGCCCCATAATCATTGCCCCCTACCCCAAACCTAAACCATTGACAAAACATAGTCCCACCGTTGTCATTTGATGAAAATTTGAATAAAGTAAAACTTAATCAATAGCAACTACTGCAATTATTTCAAATATTTATGATGAAATTCGGCCTCATATTTTCGTTTAGATTTATATTTGATATCATTGACCAACGTTTTCTTCTATAAAAAGTATCCATCAACCGTTTCACCATAATTTTTTCATCATCTCCACCCCTTGAACTTTTCAGCCCTTGGCGGTCGCCTAGTTTGCCTAAATGGATGAGCCGACCTTGTGATCATTCATAGTATATAAGCTAATGGTTAATTTGACTTAAAATCCAATCGAAAGAAATTGAGATGATTAGATACAAATGACACATAACAATAATTCAAACATTACTTTACATAATGGTATAAGATTGGTTGAACGTAGATATTGTAAATTCTAAGAAAGTGTTTAGAGATGCAGTGACAAAGAATAAACACTTCATCTGCGCTGACATTTCGACCTATGTTTTAGATATTCATCAGGGCTGTATTGATAGTTTCCATACAATAGCTATAACATTTTTATTTACTAGTCAGTAATTTTCTCTAAAATTATTTTAAATGATTTTTTATTTGGAATTTATAGGAAATGCCCTCCAAGATATAAAAAATCACCCATAGATCAGAAATTTTCACAAAAATTGAATTATGGGTGATGGAAGAACCATCGCAGGACTGTCGAAAAGTCAACTATCTAATTTATTTTTGGTTAAATTCAATTTCACAAAAAGTAGCAAACAACACAGAAATCCAATAATAAAAACATCAAAATATACTCTACACATTCATCGGACCGTTAAAATGTCAAAGAATATACAGGATTCAAACAGATTAATGAAGGTGAGTGGGCCACAAGCTATTAGTCAATGATAAATATATAGATAGCATTTTTTTTTTATGTTTAAATAAATTAGTAAACTGGAAGATTTGACAGTGCCAACAGCCAACTACTGAGCACAATTCAAGCGGACGAAGAATGAGGGTAGAGCATTGCTACGGCGCATACCCTCCTTCTTGTTACGGGCGAAGAAACGGTTGCAACTCACCGTGCACGGGGGCGTTTAGAGGAAGCTCCAAGTTAATTGTAGCCGGTAAGGAATAAAGCCAAGCGAAGCTGGGGTTAGTGAGGACGTAACAGTTAGGAGGGCACTGGGGTCTGTCTCCTCTACCTTGGCTCAGCCTTGAAGATCCTCTCTCGCTAACGCTATCACACAAACCACTTAGAACCTCTGCAACACATCATCTTCCTTCTAATATATGACATTTTTATTATAATCAATAAATAAACATTGTCAATCCCAACACATCACTTCCATATCCTACTTCCATATTCCTCTACACCACCTTTTATTCGCGTATCTATTGATGATGGGAAATGCATTTATAAAAACACACACTACACCCATCGATAAAACCGTATTCTGGTGTCATCATCAAAAATATTCATTTATGAACTTTACATATCCTTAATTGCTTTAGGATGTATTTGGAATATTCCAAAGATAAATTCTCTAAAAATAAAGGGAAACATAGTAACCAGCCAACGTTTCTCCAATTCTGGCATTATGAGGACAAAACCACCTATGAACTTGTTTGGATGTAATGGAGTAATGTCTTTCTTAGAATGTTTATCTTATATGTATTGTATTACATTTATGCGTATGTAATAAAGTTTCAGTCTTGATAGTGTCAAAGTTAGAGCGGTAGTTTTTTGTCTGAATTTTAGGGAGTCTACTTATGTATCGGAATTTTAAAATTATTCCCTAAGTAATAAAATAATTCATAGTAATAGTTTAATTTTGATGATGTAAAATAAAAAATCGGCGCTCGCTATCTAGTCTTAAATAACCAAGATCTATCTATGGCTCTTGTTTGTCCTATGAAGTTTAAACCATCGAACGCAAGTCCCCATAGTTGTTATTTATAATCTTTAGTAGCTTGCAACAAACCTGTGAAAAAAACAACTATTTACAATCGAAACATGCTAATTTGAGGAATTTTATGTTGTAGTAATTATTTTTTTATTTACACTTACGGGCCTTTTACCGGACAAGGCCGAGGGCATGAGAAAAATTCCAAGTTGTGAAAAATAAAATCGTACTCGGGATTCGAAATCAAAAACTTCATGTTATCGTTGGTTGCCACGAAAACCTCGCTGTCTAATAATGCTATACATTTTTTAGTTTGAAAATAAAATTACATAACAACTCTTGCAGTGATCAGTTCCATTCAGTTTTTCCTACGTCCCCTCGTCTGAAAATTTTGCGCAAATTAAAACCCCTACTAAAGAACGCCCCCTGAAAAATTCACAAAACTGTAAAAATGTGTCCCTATTAAAAATTTTGTTGGTGCAACTTGCGCCCTGCAACCCCCTTCTGTACACTCCGGCATGGATGAATAAATATTTGTATCCATTCAGTTAAATCCAAGCCAAAGATATAAGATCTTTGTGAAATTTATGATAAAAATCAAAAGAAAAACCCCATTAGACAAGGGGTTATTACAATACTTTTAGGACATGTTGACTTGTAATTTCGGGAAGCGGGAATAGTTAGATTGTGTATTGGGGATCTAAGACTCTTTTTGCTAACTTCACATTTAGTATTTCTGCTTCATACAAAGGCAAAAATTTAATTCTGTTTTTATTATTCTATTTAAGAACAGAATTTAATTTTACATAAATTTGGTGAGAAATATTTTTTTCTTTGTGTAAAAATTAAAATAAAAATAATGTAAATATTCTTGGGGTTTTCGCCAAACTCCCGATACAAATAAAACGTTAAAATTCACTTTTTGAGTGCGCATAGACATGTCATATCTATACTATTTAAAAACTTTCAGGAATGGCCAACATTATCACACTGATATCAGGGATCGATGTTTTATGAAGTGATAAACCAAGAAAAGAAAAATATCCCTTGGCGCATTAAATGAATACATATATAATGTCATTTCTTATTTGCTTGAAATGACACCTATTACAGTAAATGACTGAGAAAAAAAAAAACAGAAAGAGTTAAAACCGATTAGAATATTTTATAATGAATATCACATGTTGGAGGATCAGAATTCGGTTGATGGACAGTAGATTGACAAATTCGAAAATTAATTTAGCAGTAATAGATAGTAGATACACGACGCTAAGATTTTTCATATTTGCTTCTTAAAAAATTCCAAAAATTATCCATGATTATAATTTCAATATCTATTCTGAACAAGATACGTTTTTTAACTTCACAGTTTACCAGTGTCATGGATATATATTAATATAGATAGATATATATTAATATATATATATAAAATTGCATATTTTGTTAATAATTCAAATAGATATTCATTTCATTATTCATAAGTGAAGTGTTGACAAATGTTCCCTGCCCGGTGTGTGTAGGAACTTACAAAGCACAAAGCATAAGACGCAGGCAACGCTGACTCACCGTGGCTGTTGATGTAATTGGCGAGGTAGAGGTCCAACTCTCTCACGGACACGTTGATGTGGTAGGGGTTGACGCAGAGGTTTGGGTGGGCACACTCAGCCGCCTTCTCTAACCTCTCCCCGTCCGTGCTCTCCAGAGGGATCGCCTTGAACAGGATCACCATCACCAGGTCCAACCGCCACACCTGCAACAACCGTTACATTCAACATACCAATAAACAATTTCGTGAAGCTAAAGTTTTTTTTTTCGAAAATTAACCATGTATTTATTATATCGTATATAAAACATGTGCAGTTATTTTATGTCGCCCCCACTTATCCCTCCACCTCCCACTTCACACCCTTCAACAGTCCAGCCATCACTATCTGGGCAAGGTATACATATCGAGTCTTACTCTATCTCTTAATGCTTTTTCACACTGTTTGTAAAGTCCTCCCTAGGTTTAATTCTAACCCTATTCGGTAAAATGCATACATATGTGTTGCCAATGAGTCTCTTGTTCGTTTACTCTTTGGCCAGATGTTTGAAGATTTTGATTTGGGGTTTGTGCAGGCGTTGCGATTATGGGAGAAAATTCTTCAGGATTGTAAAACGGTCTTTAGGATTCATACGAAAAAGTCAGTGTCTCGTGGTCTGGCTTCCTTGTTTTGGTCCTTTTAACGTGGAAACCACATTCCAGGCTTTAAAAGCAAGAACTCAACCGACGACTCGGCTAAGTAAGTAGACTACCACATAGAAAATCACTGCTATCAATTAACAATAAATCATTAATATTAACAACAATCTTGAAACCTATTTGGACCTACGGACTTGAATTGTGGGGGACAACTAAACCTTCTAGCATCAAACGCATACAATCCTTCCAGACCAAATTTCTTTGAACAGTAGTCAATGCTCCTTTCAAAGTAACGAACAAAACCTTTCGCCACGACCTTAACATCCCATTCTTCCTTGAACTAATCCCAGACACATTCTTCGAATTTCACCGCATCCTCACATAACCATACAAACCTCCTCGAACGTTGAAGTGGCAGTGGCTACGAAATTTATTGTAACTGTTGGAGTCCTGGAAATGGCTAGATTCTCCGCTCGAGTCGTGTGTTCTTGCCTCATGTGTAAAGAGACTTCGCTCAGCCTTAACTGGATTAACACCAGTACGGCTGAAAGGGAAGCACGGTGATCTCCTGTAGTTCTGCTCTTCCCTCTATACATGGGGATACGTGCCTGGTTCGGGGTTCCCTAGCCCGATTCTAAATAGGGTATCTCTGTGGTTATGATATATGCTTTAATTTACTAAAGTTCAGGTTTATTCTTTTATCTCATTTTTTATACTGATTTATTATTTATAATATGGATGATGACTTTAATTTGCTATTTATTTAATTTTTTTCTAAATACTTATTGCTTTTTTTTTTTTTTGGGGTGAAAAAGAGTTGTGAACTTTAACCATATGCCAGTGTACTTGACTCGAGGGACAGAATGTCACAAGCCCTCGGAAAAAATGTCGGCAAAGTTCAGCAATCAGCCGCGGAGTGGAGATCCCTTATCTGCCCATATAAGTTAAGGGTATAATAGTTTAAATATTAATATCTTATTATTTTTTTTAATTATTTAAAAATAAATCACATAAAAAATAAATATCATTTGAATATTTTTTTTGTGAAATAATGACGTGTTTGGATAGATTAAAAAAAGGTATTCGTTTTAACAAAATAAATGTTACCACAGTTTTATAACATGATTTCATTGGTAAATCTTTTTACAAATTTAATAATTTTATCTATTTTCAGCAATTATGTAGCAATTTAATTCCATTATAGCGTGGTTATGAATACAAATAATAAAAAAAAAAGGGGATAAGGATTGATATTAAGTCTTGTTTACAACTATTGTGTTGTCTTTTTAGTAGTTAGTGCTTCTGGCAATCAGTCGTCGAATTATATTGTTGACTCAGTCGACATAGAAGAATTATTTTTTAAATTTAAAAAATTAAAAAAAAAAAAATTAAAAAGTCTATATGTTTTCCGTTAATTATTCATTTCGAATTTGTTCTCCTAAATAAGCGTAAGAGTATTAGTCAAAATAAATCTGATTGGGTGCAGTTATACCATTCTATTGAACTATATGGACTCGCAAGGAGTTTGGCGTTTAGCGAAACTTGGTTATTGGACTCAGGGGACTACAAAACATGTATTTCCGATGAAAATCCGAATTCGAAATTTTTCACCATCGCAATACCTTCCCATACTATAGTTAAGTGATAAGATTATATTTATACTCTATTATAAAAATATCAATGTTATCAGTTTACAAGTGAAAATTTGTTATTTTTCTGACCCGTAAATAATAGTAATGAAAAAGAGAAAACTTATTTAATAACTTATATTCAATGGGAATTGAGCGAGAATTCAATAGAAATTGTTATCATCTTTAGGAACATGTTTGTAGTTACACTCTTTTCAAAAGTTTCAAATCGTTATAATAATATTATCGGGTTTTATTTTAATAAATCTAGTTTCAAAAGAAAGGAAGTTTCAATGGTCATCATCATTTCGATTCGTAAATCCTAATCAGGGCTCAAATAAAAACTCATATTTGTCTCCTGTTTTTTTTTTATTTTTTTTTTATTATTTTTTTTGTTTATTTATTTTTTTAACAAACTCTATTAGGATTAAACGCTTTTTTAAGACCAATGGTGAGACCCCTGAAAAAGACACGTTACGTTATACGAGGGCAGGTCAAAAAGTTCTCGGCCTTACAATGAAGGAAGGAATTAATATAAAGGACTAATCCCTTATCATGTTTACCTTTTCAATAGTTATATGTACACAAACTTTTATAATCCTACTGTCACTTGTTTATTATTTATAATACTTTTAGTTTTACCAGTTTGCTCTCGCCGTTAAAATGAGTAACATTAAGTAGAGAGATGTGATGGAATTTTTAGTTAAAGATGGCACAAAGCCTTTAGAAATGTTTGAACGTCCAAGGAATGTGTATGGGGACTCGTCCCCTTGCTATAGCACTGTGAAAAGCCACCACACCCTCGGCCGGAAAAATCATGGCCACAGAATCACAATGTTTTGGGATTCAGAAGGAATCCTGACGATTGATTACAAAGACAAAGGCGTAACAATCACATGAGAATACTATTGTAATGTTTTGACCCGTTTAAGAGAATCAATCAAGGAGAAGAGGTGGAGGAAGCTGAGCCGAGGAGTAATGCTGCTTCATGACAATGCCCCTGTGCATACCTCTAGTCAATTGATTGCCACGATTGACACCTTGGGCTTTGATGTGATCAAGTATATTTATATTTATTAAAAATACTTTTACTAAAGTACTTACTTCACTAAACTTACGAAGCAAGCTAGTATTCTACACTTTTAGATGTACAGAGGATAAATTAAAAATGAGTAAAAACAAAATAGTTCAGTTCTCAATTCTTTGATACATTTTATTCGCCATCTTGATTTATTTTACATCAAAACGAGATGAACATACCAACAGTAAAATATTGCAAACAAAAAAAATACCCAACATGCTGACTAATATCAGATCGGTCTTAATGAAAATTAAAGTCAGTGGGTTATAGATCTCCTCTTGCACTAGTGACTCAAATTTTAAGATTCGTATTTTTGGTCACCTTAGGTGTGTCTAAATCTAATGTTCACGGGTCCACATCCTCCAAGGTAGACGTCTTTTTAAATGGAGTAAAGAAGAGACATAGAATTAAGGTCCCGAGCCTGTGCGATATCAGGTTCGTTCGGTTAAGATCCTTATCCCAATTATACCTGGATAGGCAAAATTAAGGACTACCGATTTTTGCGGATTAACGTCCAATTAGCATTGAAGGACGTTAAACAAACAACATTCAAAAATCTTATTTTTTAGTTTTTTGTATGTTTTTTAATAATCAATTGTTTAATAACCCCTAACCCTACAGCCCAGATCTATCCCCTAGTGACTACTTTCTATTCCCAAAACCCAAAAAGGAGCTGAGGGGGAGGCGATTTGAGGACGAAAACCAACTCAAAGAGACTGTTGATGCACATTTTGAAGTTTAAGAAGAAAGTTATTACTTGGGGGGTTTAGAAAAATTAATAAATAGATGTGAAAAGTGTAACTTTTTGACCTCCCCTCGTATCTCCGGTACTGATGGACATTGAAAAATAAGTTTAGTACCAAAAAATAGCTATGCTCATTCGAAAAAAGTGTCCTTAGTAAAAGCATCAGCTTTTTTTTTAATAACGTACTCAGATCTAAAAAATAATATTTTAATAATAAATTGAAAACTTTCAATGGTTGCTATATCTTTCTTAATCGGTGGGCGGATTGATATAGGGTGTCGGCCATTCCGAGCTGAGCTTAAGAGTTAATCGTGAGGTGATAAAGTGAAGCAGTTAAGCCGAAAGTGGACCCGAGTAGGTGAGAGGACTAATTCGGTGACGATAAATCCGTTTTAGTGTTGGGCGGTGAGGACTTTATTAAGACTAGTCAGATAATTAAATGTGTCGGAGCGGATGGATGCTCTGGTGTCTTGATTGGGAGCCCCCTTCTATCCCCCCCCCCCCTCACCCCTCGTCTTAGCTGTCTTCCGCCCGGCCCTCTGTATCTATTTGTGTTATCGAGGAATCCCCCTCTCCCCCACACAGCCTCCAAAATATTACAATGTACCGGTTGTTCGTAAACAAGCGGAAGGAAGGACCGGTTGCAAAGAATAAAACGTATTTTTAGGATTGTCGCGAAATTCGTGAATTCGGTGTAAACTAAAAGGAAACTTATCCTATAATATAGAAAGAGCTTATGCTTTGAAAAAATATATTTGTTTTATTTGTGTAGAAAGTATTATTGAAAGCTAGAATCATAAAGCGTCATCAAATTTGGAGATACAGAAGTCGTCTAAAATCGTCATCCAAAGCCCATTTACTGGGTCTGCCCCATTGGCGGATCCAGGGGGGGGGGCTGTGGGGGCTGCAGCCCCTCCCTTTGGAAAAATTTTCGTCATTTAAAGATAGAATTTGACTTTTCTTAATGTAAGGAAGCAAGTTAAAAAACAAATAATGTCCAGAACAAGTAGTATTTTAGTTGTAGAAAGGGAATATAAAGGTAAAAAAGCTGATTAGCAGATCCAAATGAAGGGATGTGGGGCTGCAGCCCCCCCTTTAGGACTGCAGCCCCCCCCCCCCTTTACGATCTGCTGGATCCGCCTATGGTCTGCCCATAAGTTCTTTTACCTTTACGTTCATTACCCACAACTGAAATCTTATTTGTCCTATACGCTACAACATTTATTTAATAAAGTTAAATTATATCTTTAAATAACAATAAAATATCCAAAGAGGTGAGGGGCTACAGCCGGCTGGATCCGCAGATGTTCAATCTAACCTATTTAGGACTGACACCCCATATTTTATTTATATATTTCTTTTCGGTGTGATATACGTAAATTTTCCCTCAGCTCTACATACAAATTTAAAAATTCAAAACATAAAGCAGAATAATAATGTAAACAAAAGTCAGTATAAAAGATATAAATGTAAAAAAAAAAAAGGATGAAGATGAGAGGAATAAAATAAGATCGTTTAGAAATAAAAATGAGAACAAAAAAAAAAAAAAAAAAGCAAGACAAAAATAAAATCATAAACATTAAAAAACACCTGTTTATAACTTAGATGATATAAACTTAAAATATAACATTCTCTATACTTACTTTAACCTTATTTTCTCCTTTGATATATTAAACTAAATAAATTAAATATATTAAGCTCCTAATTTGTAAAAGGGGAGAAAAAAAAGGATATATATACACGAATTCGCACATATATATTTTTGGTAATTTTTAATATATGCTACTGGAAGACTTCTCTATATTGTTCCAATTTTTTGTAAAATAGAGAAATTCACATCTTCCTCTGAATTATATATTTGTTAATTCATTACAACAACTAAAGTTTCGAGGCCTATCGCCCCATCTTCGGGTGTACTGCAACAACTTTTTTGTTTTAACTCCATTATTTTTAATTAAAATAGTGATGAGGTAAGAGAAAAGCAAATCTATATACAAAAATATATAATTTTAATTTATACGTTGTTTTTAATTTTATAATCTTTATAAATTAATTTTATCAATATTGTAAATATTATGTTAAAAATTGTTGCAGTAAACCTGATGACGGGGCAATAGGCCTCGAAACGTTGTGAAAATTTAGTTGTTATAATGAATTGACATATGTATAATTCAGAGGAAGATGTGAATTTCACTATTTTACAAAAAAATTGGCACATATATATGTTTACATATGCTCATGGAGTCTTATATATGTTTAATATCGCCACATCCCAAATAACGCGGAAATCATAATTGTTGAAGAAAATACAATCAAATAATCTATTTGTTTTTTGTAGAACTAAACCACTAGTTAGGAGCAATCAACAGGACATATTATTTTTTTAATTTAATTTATTTTTATTTATTCATTCATTTTAATCGAAAAAATAATATGTCTTGGTGATTGCTCCTAGGTCTACAAAAAACAAATAAAAGGATTTAATCCCAGGAAATTAGAGGAGCAGTTATTAATTGGAAATAATTAACAATAAAGTAAGTTCAGAAAGGAAAATAACCTTGATTTTCTTTTTCTCTTGGCCTTTCCAGAAAATCAATTTTGTATTACTCAATAACCAAGATTACTTCCTATGGCCTACTCATAAATTTCTCTATCCAAGGATTATTTCTCTATTAGACCAAAGGATTCCTCCACTTCATAATCCAAGGTTTTCCTTGATCTAATGCGCCTTCTTCTTCCATCTATTTTCCATAAGAGATTCTTACTACATCTAATGAGATTCTTCCTTCAGGTACCTATTCATTTTACATATTCATATTTTTTTTTCAATCATTAACAAATTGATTTTATCCACTTGAATTTCTTATTTTATTGTTACATTCTTCGCTTTTCCAAAATAATTTGCTAAACAAAATTTCATTCATTTTTTATTTATAAACATGCGTTGAAGATCCCTCAAGCCCTAGCAACTAACATCCTTAACAAAAGAGGGTTATAATGAATCAACTTGTAATAAAAAAAAAAAAAAAGAAAAAAAAGGTTCTGCTACTCGCTTGTAATCTTAAGATGGATTGTAAGTAGGGAATAACTTTATATCAAGTCAATGTCTTGAATGTCTCTAGTAAACTGCCATAAATTACTCTTTACGAGTTAGTGATACAGTAAAGAACCTTTTTGGGCACACAGCCATATGTTTTGCAACCTTTCGTCGATTAGAAAGCAGCCTTGATCTTCTTAAATCTTTCGAAACATTGTCATGTTTGTATTTTTTTGTACGTAACTTGTTATTATTGATTATATGTGCATGCAGACTTCACTAGAAAAAATATATGGTCAACTAAAACACCATCGAGTAAGGACAGGAAGTCTTGAAGAAAAAAAATTCTGCAAAAAATCCTTCAATTAAGTACGACATGTGGTTCACGAAGCCTGGTAAAGGTTTTTTTTTTTTTCTTTGGGGGTGGGGAGGAATTGCTAGTTCATGAGATTGAAAAACTACAACTTGAAGCAGCTTAATCAGCTAAGAAATTTTCACTTCTTACATTTATTTCATTTCAGTTACCTATTCCGTAAGGAGTGAGAACGAAAGAAGGTATTGTCGTCAAGTCAGCTACTCAAAAGAAAAAAAAAACTTGGTTGGATATTTGTTGGGAAGTAAGGATTCTAATAATTATTTTGGTTTTTATATGAATAAGGACTTATTCAAACATACGTGCATTTAGAATAAATATATGTACGTCTACATAACAGTAGCATTCACTGCACCAACCTTGTCTGCCTGCCGTAAGCAGTCAATTCTTCGCATTTTACCCTTTTGGTCAGGGTTGGAGAGAACGCACATGGCTGGTTTCTTCCCCGTGATGCTGAGTACGAAGTCTTCTCTACATTCTTGGGTGATGTCTTTTCTAAGTTTACCAAGAAGTCTAGAGGCCCACTTCTGCTTCACTTCCACTTTCTCGTTCTGAAAAAAAAGAAAGTAAAAATTACTTTAAAAAATTAAAAATATCTACTACGATAATTATCATAACTCCTGCAACATTCATGAAATCCAAAGCGGTTGAAAGAGCAAATTACTGTTTAAATGATAGTAATGTTTCCTTTTCTGCCGAGTCTATCTTTAAAAAGTAGCAAAAAAAAGTATATGAGGAGATAATAATTACACAGGTCTACAGTGGTCTTGGTACCGAGATTTTTAGCTGATTCTGAGTATAATTGGTGCGCTGAATCCAAATTTGCCTTGAATGCAAAAGCTGTTGAGATATAAAAAGTGATTTTTGTTCCTTGGTCTAGTGAGTTCTTCTCATTTAATCTGGAAACTAGTAGCTCAGAAAATTCTTTTGAAAGATAAGGGCCTCTGACGAGGTCGTTTAGCCCTTCTTGGTTGAAAAGTTGCCGAGTGGTAAAATCATACTAAAACGCGTTGTTACAAGTTATTACTAGATATTATTATTTTTCATTTCTTACAAACAGTTATATACAGCTAGCTAATAGTTTAATATTCTAAAATAAGGAGAAAAGCGTGCTAAAATAATTAATTTACACATCGATTTCGTATTTTGTTATCTATAGATCATAGATATCTATATATCATAGATATATAATTAAAATAAAACTACTGCTAAGGTATGGTGAAGCTAAAAAAGTAGAGCTAATAGAAAAAAATTGACTGCATTATTGGAATCAGCCCCCAAAAGATAGTTAAAACTAGATATAAGATTCTATATACCAAAAAAATATTTTTTTCTGTAGGGCTGTGTTATCTGTGGCTAATTTAGACGTTTTTTTTGTTTTTTAAACGCTGTAATCCGTCTGATTATGAAAACACAATTGCTTTCAAATTCCGTGATCCCTTAGAATTTCATGTTTTATAGTTTGATTTCAGTAAAAACAATCAGATTAGTTGGACTCCTTTAAACGACTTAACATGACCAAATCCTACTCAGGTCTCAAGGAATTACTTTTAAAAAAATTCCTGAAGTTGAGTTTATTCATCCCTACGTGCCTCAAAACATGGTTTAAAAAAAAAAAAAAGAAAAAGGAATTGGAGGTTAGAATAGTCTTGAAAAGTATTTATGGAAATTTATCACAAATTAATGGAGGTGGGTGGGGTTAACAGAGTTCACAATTCCCTATTTGCCAATATCACTTATAAGATAGGTTCCCCAAACATCCCAGATGCACTGTGAGATATCCTGTGAAGGAAGATATTATAATATAGGGTGAAGAAGAAAAAAACATGAAGAAAACATCCAAACCTTGCCATAGTCAAGATTAAAATGCCCAACGAATAATTTACATTAATGGTGTCAAAATTGTAATTATCAAACTCAGACTAGTGGATAATAGTATGTCAGAGAAAAGTTTCCTTGTGTACGAAAGAAATTTTTTATTAGTGAAACATATTATCACAATGGGCGTGTTTATAGTAGGCACGTGTGTATATTAAAAATAGATGAGTTTATTAGATTAAAAAAACTTACCTGTAGCTAATTTATTTAAAAAGAACTAGTATTCGTTCCACTCAATAAAGCTAGAGCTGTTTCGCACGAATAGTATGGTAATTTACATATGAAATAACCTTCAGAAATCCCTACTCCACCTAATGATTTGATAAAATGCATTGACAATTTCATCAATAGGACATACAATTATTTCTTTGAATTTGAAAAATAAAAATACGAATTAAAGTGTTTTATTCATCAAAAAAAAAAAAAATTATAACTATTCCTTAGTGACTAAAATATTGCCCGGGACGAACACGATGAATTGGATTACTTGACGACGTAACTCAACGCGCCTATTAAATTTAAATTATCCGATTCGAGCTCTGGCATTCTTAATTTGAATGCATTTTATTTTCTGAAATAAGAACAAAAAATAAAAAAATAAGTTTTTGAACGCCGTTGAACGACATCCCTAGGCCAAATGGATGACGCCCCTTGGCATCATAAGAAAACGTGACCGAATGTCTGGACTATTCCGAAAATATATAACACTCAATTTGAGACTTAAATAAAAATAGAGAATAATTAAAAAAGCTATAATAAATTGTCTTTAAAAAGGCGAAGTATGAAAAAAAAAGATTAACTGGTAATTTAAGAAAATAATCATACTTTAACAAAGTTCTGATAATGCAATATTCAAATCATCGTCTCCGTAGTTAAAATTCCCTTCAAAAATTTCCTTCAAGAGATAAGGTATAAGATATACCTATTATTGATTCATGTATATTATAACAATATCGGTTATAACGTATCAAAATGATCAATAAATAAAATAATTGCATAAACTTGTATATTTAAAAATCAATTGTGTTTTAATGCCTCCTTCTGAGGTATGGTGTTTACTAATAATAGTTTGAACCCTTGCCAACCCTTGAGAGGTGAATTATATTTACATAGCTGTATATTATTGTTTACCTATTGAAGAATTTCCGTAACCATTCAAACGCCGACCAAATATTCTCTCTCCATCAAATATTAGACTAAACATTAGAATATAAAGGTATTGCTCATCAGCTTTTTATCGATTTCAAAAAGGCTTATGATTCGATTAACCGGCAGAAGTTGTGTAATATTCTTGTCGAACAGGGGAATACCAAAAAAGCTAGTAAACTTTGTAAAAATGTGTATGACCGAAACATTTAATTAAGTTAGACTCGGTAATCATTTCTCTGAGAGGTTTGAGGTTGGCCCGGGTTTTAAAAAAAGGGGGATTCTCTTTCATCTGTTTTATTTAATTTAGTGCTGGAATATGTCATTAGGGAGATGATACGTTCCGAAAAAGGTCTGTTTTTAGGCGAAAATATATCGGTACTAGGTCTTATCGTTAACTTGGTCTAGAAATAAATACGGATAAAACGAAACATATGTTTAGCAGCAGAAATAGGAATAGTTACGGTTATGTTGATTCTAGAGAAATTTAGATATTTAGGGGCTGTGACAGCTAGAATAAACGAAATGGGAGAGGAAATCAAGACTAGATTAATACAAAACCTACCAGTATGTCCGGTCAAATTGACCGTTTTCAAACTTTTGTAAAACTTACACATTTTTAAACGCTATAATAACGTTATCAAACTATACGAAAATTCTCAGTATGAGCATATAACATTTTATTCATTTTTTACTTCTAGTTATGTTTTCTATTTTCTAAGTAAAAATTGTTACATGGCCTAGCTACGTATGACGTGGTCGGCCAATATGACCGTGGGAAAAAAAATGATGAAAAAAAAAACGAAAAAAAATGAACCTTTCACTTGGTTTCAATTGAAAAGAGTAGAAAGCAACAAATGTATACCGGAAACTATTAGATTTTATAATAGTACAAAATTTGGCGTAGATGTGGCAAACCAGATGGTAAGGAAATACAGCGTGAATTCGAAAAGTTATAGGTTGCATATAAAAAAATCTCAAGAAAAAAGCTTTTACCAACAACGTCCACAAGTTCCGATTTGTCCGTACGAAAAACTTGTCAAATAAAATTTTGTAAAGGTTATAAAAGAACAAAAATCTGTTCGAAGTGCGAAAAATATGTTTGCGGCAAATGCACATTTCAGACTAAAATAATTTGTAAACGATGTGTGGAAGCCGAATAAATTACATTATGTAGGTATTCTGTATAAAAAATTACTTCATGAAAAGTCTTTATTTTATATACAATCAGCAAAAAATCAACCATTATCTGCATTAAATAATAAAATCGATAACTTTTTTGACCGTGTCAATTTGACCGCGTGCGGTAGGAATAGGTATACAAGAATTGTCGGTAGGTTTAGTTTTAAAGGCGGGAAATGCTTTTTTTTAATTATTGAAGAGTTTCTTTCAAGTCTATTCCTATTTTCTTGACCACTGTGATTCGACTGAGCCATGACGGAAATCAGTTTATTCGTAGGATGACCCGCATCTCATAGTACTGATTGGAGCTGATAAGGAGTTGCACCCAATTAATAATAACTAAAAAAAAATAATTGAGTTATGTCGTGTTAGGGGGGTGAATGGTGGAATGGGATAATTATACTAGGACTTAAGAGTTTGCTGGTGAAGAAGAGGGTAGTGGGATGCCATTGATTCTCGACAGCGGGCGTCAGGGCGAAGGAAGGGCTTCGCGGGCGGCTGCCTTTTAGCAAAACATCCTCTCCCCGGCTCCTCATTGAGCCCTAAAGGGAGGGACATTCCCACTTTCCCTATCCATTCCAAATAACAAAATATCATCGCCTCTCCAATCCTCCCTTCCTATCCCTTCGCTGCTATTCCATTCCTAGACAGGTATCACTCTTCTGTTCAACCATTCTCATTAGGGACATGGCGTATAGATTTTGGTAGCTGAGGTAATGAGGCTAAATGTAATGAAAAAATCAGGAGGTTTATTATGGGGCTCTAGGCCGAAGCGTAAGTTGGTGAATGTAGATTCTACGAGTACTACACGACGGTCTCGATAATCCGAGCCCCTGGTAATCCCAAATCCGAAAAAGAATGAAAAAAAATCTTATTATAGTATTAAAAAAAACAACAACTGCATTATAAATAATTCATGGAAACACCAAAAAAGCATTTAATACTTGCTTGGACTTGGAGAATTGACGTTGCCAACGTCTACGAACGAAGTATGGTACTTCAACTAATGTGCTACTCCTGGCGTTTCCTTTAGCAAGAAAATGCAAAAGAACGAAAAGTTAATGCTTATTTTGTTTGCAATACTTATATTTACCTAATTATAGATATATTTTCGTTACTTTGTGAAATCTTCCCATAACTTTAAAATAACCTTTAATAATCCAAACAATCGAGACCGTCATTCCTTTTGGTATTGTCTGAAAGAATAGAGGTATAAAAGTCCCATATCAGAGAAGAACCATTGAAAATTGAAGCGTGGAAATGCTACTCTTATGCATTTCCACGCTTCAATTTTCAAGTGCTTTCAGAAAAGACTTATACTCTTTAGTAACTACGTTCAGTGCTTTTACCCATGCCATCTTTCAAACGTTCAATGAACTCTTTTCTAACAACAAAACATTACTTATACCCATTTCTGAAGAATGGCTTTGTCACATATAAAAATTTAGCAAAAAAACTTTTATAGTTTTATTTTGTTGGCAACTAGACCCTTATGCATTTCCACGCTTCAATTATCAATTCATTATTAAAATATTATTTTTTCGATCTGAGTACGGTACATTATTTTAATAAACTAACGCTTTTACTAAGGAATTTTTTTTTCGAATTTGCATAGCTATTTTTTATTAGTAAACTTATTATTCAATGTTCATCAGTACGGGAGATATAAAAAGCGTCTAATCACCTAACAGAGTTTGGTTAAAAAATAACTAGAGTACTATGCAGGCAAGTTTTCAATTATTTTAACATGAGCATTGCCTGGTTAACACGAGTAAGGGAAAATTGGTGGCAAACTATATTTGTACATTATTGTTCTCTTATCACTCTCAAATGAATGAATAAGTGATTCCATCCCCCTATCAAAGTAAAATGTCTATGTGAAGACTGGTCACATTAGTAATGTAAGGAAAATTGAAATGAAAACTGGGCCAATTGGGGGAAAATTTTCCTAGTCGACAAGGAAGAGATATTATAAAGCTATTTGAACACTGAATGATCACTTATATTCAGTAAAAAAAAATATTAATAACGAAATAAAACGTAATATTTGTCTTAATAAATATTATATTAACCTTATTAGATTTATAAAAATTTATAAATAGCTTTCCAAGTTCACGTAAAGCATAAGAGGTTCTAGTCCAAAATGTTTTATAAAGAGAGACACTTCTTAAATCATGCTTTGAATCAGGGGTCGAAAATTTGAATGAACTTATATTTTATTTTAAGTTTAAGTTAAACTTATAATTTTTCTGCCACTTTGCATAAGGTTTTTATTGAACTCGAACTTTTTCAGTTATTAAAATTAAGTTTACAATTATTATGAAACTTAGTCATGTTTGAAGAGAATGGAATAATAGGAGAGGAATAATATCCCTTGGAATAATCCTATCGTAAGATCATTCATGCAATGATTCGAAATTATCGTCTGTATGAATAAACAATTACTCACTCTTTCCCTATTGTACCAAAATTTATATTCACTCCGAGGGTAAAAAAGTTGTTAAACTCACATTTCAATTTCAGTGAATTTCCCAAACTCTTTCATGAAGTCAGGCCTAGTATCGTAAAGGACTTTTATTGAGCAAACTTATTCTTGATAAGTTTAATAAAAATTTTAAAGTAAAACATTTTTTAAAAAAGTAAATAACTTTTTCGATCCATGTTTTGAAGGAATACCAATTAAACGAACAATCAATAATAGATGACCATCAATAATGAACTGAATGTGTAAACGCGGTTATTGGTAATTACTACGGTCCGTATACTAAAAAATCTGGTGCGTGCTCGCAACACACAACTTTCACTTACCAACTTACTTAGATTAGAAATTAATGCGTTTTGTTAATTGCCACTTCTCAAATGAACAGAACGGCTTTAATCATGAACAATGGTCTGTCATTAAAGGCGTACTCCGCACGCGTGGGCTCAACGAGTTTTATGAGTTGATTGAATATTTTTCTTTTTTTCTCCTCTTTATGTTTTCTTTATTTTTATCATATCTCATATTTAGCCATTTCTTATTTTTAGGCGTAACGAGAGACAGTTAATTTCTCCATGTAAACAAAAACAATTGTACTTTATAAGAAAGAAACAAACAAACAAAAAAGCCCCCACCCAAAAAGCCCCCTCAGAATATTTTAATAATGATAAACCTTACCTGATATTAAAGAAAATCTAATTTTCATTAAACATGATGAATTTGATAAAAATCGTTAAAGCCGTTTTTGAGATAATCGAAAAAAAATCATGAAATAAAGTGCCCCCTCAGTTGGACCAATTTTGATGAAATGTTGGCTTTTACATATTTGGTATATACATACATCAAATACCCAGTTTTTTCAAAATCCTTAAAGCCGTTTTTGAGTAAATAAAAAATATGTACACGTGACATTGGTACAAAATTTATTAAGTAAAGTCCCCCCTCCGGTTGATCAATTTTGATGAAATTTTTACAGTCGTATCTCGGGCATATACATACATTATATACCCAGTTTTATCAAAATCTTTAAAGTCGTTTTTGAGTAAATAAAAAAAACACGTGAAAATGATACAAAATTTATTAAGTAAAGTCCCCCCTCCGGTTAATCAATTTTGATGAAATTTTTACAGTCACATCTCGGGCATATAAATAGATCAAATACTCAGTTTAATCAAAATTGTTAGAGCCGTTTTTGAGAAAATCGAAAAAAACGTAAAAAGTTATTAAATAAAGTACCCCTTCCCTTTGAGCAATTTTGATGAAATTTTTGCTGTCACATTGCGGGCATATACCTACACTAAATACCTAATTTCAGGTTCCCACGGTTTATAGTTTTTGAGCTAGTCTGTTCACACACACACACACACACACACACACACACACACACACACACACACACACACACACACACACACACACACACACACACACACAGACCATTTCGCGGGACTTGGTTATTTCGACTCAGGGGGTGTCAAAACGTGTATTTCCGTTGAAAACCGGAAGTCAAAATTTTTCACGATCGCAATACTTCCACTTACTATATATTTCATATATAGGTAAGTGAAAGTAAAAACAAATTAGATTCTTTGTACAACTGTCTTCATAAATGTAAAATTTATGTTTTAAAAAATCCTAGCTGATTGAATTTACATATTAATTAAAAAACCCTAACTTGCAGATAGAAAAAAAAATCTTAAAATGCTAATATCTCGAAAACGGTTAACTTTGGATGACAAAATATGGGGGGTCAAAATTATCCTAAATAACCCCCACTATCAACTATTATAAGGATCTGGTCTATTTATCCATAGCTTCATATATTTTAAGTGCTGTAATATGCTGGGTGTAGCTAAGTATGTGGAAAAAACATGAAAGCCACGTGGATCAATCCGATGATCCACCTTGGATCTTCGTACCCACACTTCGGGCTCTCGACCTCCTTGCTCTTTATCTTTTCAACATGCACTAGCTAAAGGAAAAGCCATAACGTTCTATCGAAGCTGATCCAATTTAGGGTTTAACTTATAGCCGAATTGAGATTTGGCCAACGGGAGGTTACAGGTAATCTAGAAGGTAATAAGAAGGGGGGATGGGAGATCTATCGGGGGCGGCGGCTGGTCCTATAAATCCTGGGGCAAAGGTTCCGCCCTAATCGGCCGCCCATCATCCCACGGGATACCCTTGGGCTCCTCTCGTCCCCTCGCACCTTACAATTTATAAAAGAACAGCCACCACATCCACCTTCCAAAGTTTATCGCTTTTTTAGAAGAAAAAAGAGGAGACTGGTACTGAGTCATCCTTAGCACCTTAGAAGGAAGGTATTACCAACCCGTGTCATGAATGATGACATATCCCTCAGGTGTTATAAATCAAATATTGTACCAAAACGGCTTTTGTAATAGCAAAACGAGCATCTTAACGATGACTAAAATCATTTAGTTTTTAGGGTTCGTTTGATTGCAGAAAGGGAAAAGGGGTAGTGAGTAAGACAGAGGGGTCTTTTTTACTTTATCTACACCAGTTACTTATTTCTAAAAGAGTGATTTATTTTATCATTAAATTAATACTAATGAAGAACAGATGATTAAAGTAATGTATATGACAAGCTTCAAATGTAAACAAAAATGATAGTTTAATTTGTAACCACGATTTCCTCTCCGCAACTTCTCCAACTGCATCTAAATGCTGGAGATCTTTGATAAAAAGCAAGCTTCATAAAATGTCCTCTTCTACATTTCCGTGTTTTATGCAATATTCCGAACCTTTGAAATGTCTTAAATGCCTCTTCTTCTGATTCGTGAAGAAAACGAATCAGTTGTATCAGATTCATTATTAACAAAAGCAACTTAACGTCTCTTAAAATCTAGGAGGTAAGCTCCTTCATGTATATATTTTTTTCTTTTAAAATAGACGTAAGTTATTAAACAACTGGTGTTATTTAATAAAAATATAAAAACCTCTGTTGAACATAAGGTACCGGGCACACCCAACCTCTACTAAGTGGGTACTCATAATGAAATACCCTCATAATGAAATTATATATATATATATATATATATATATATATATATATATATATATATATATATATATATATATATATAAATATTTTTTTTATCGACAAACCTAACTTCTAATTCCGGCACGATCTCACTCCGCAAGAAAACTTTATCCAGTTTTCTAGTAACTGGAGAAGCTGATCTAATTATGACCATTGACAGATTATAAATCAATTTTATTCGTTTCGACGTCCTATAAGGTTTGAACTCAATCCTATGAGGACAGGCTTCTCCCCATATTCCCCAATTATTGTTAAGAACTTTTTATGAATCAAAGGAATGTTTGGGGAAAAAATTGATATAACCGTAGCTTTCAAAACTTCAGCATTGATGAAGGTCAATTTTTATCGATTTATCTATCAAAACCAGATCAGAAGTTATTGATTATTCTGCGAGGCTTCACAAAGCCTCCACAAACAGGAATAGATGTTAATGTGATGTTCTGTTAACCAAGGGCGGATTAAGCGTTAAGCGGGCAAAGTGGCTGTGTAGAGCCAGTAAGGTATACGAAGGAGCCCGTAGGTTCAAATATAACTTATGTAAATGTTTTCAAAAATTACTACTATGCTCAAATAAAACCACATAACATAAACCTATGACATGGTCAAACCCTGAAGAAGAAATGCAGACTATGGATTCGGACCATGGAAGCCTTATACAACATTTATTCAAAAAATGTTGTTACACATTTAGCAGTAGTAGTAGACCAGATCAAAAATGAAAAACATCCCATATCTCGTTTTTGAATTTTGTAATCATGGTTAATGTGAAAAAAGTAAAATTTGGACTTTTTCAAAATGTGTTTTTAATATGGGATAGGGGGGTGTCCTAATATGGGATACATATCCCGTATTAGGGACCATGATATAAAATGAAATATATTAGGGAAAATTTGTTTATTTGTTGTACAGACAATATTCACAAAAATATATGTTGTAAATGCCCATGGAAACGTATGATCGGAAACCCGAAGATAGCAAGTTCAAAACCCCGAGCCAGGGGCTATTTAATAATTTTACTCGGCATTAATCCACCACCCTCTCCCCTGGCCCGGGAAACCCCGTATAAGCCTAAGGGGCGAGGAAGGGGAGGAACAAAAAAAAAAAATATATATATATAGATATATGTTATAAATAAATCCATGTTTAGTATATTACAAAAAAAAAAAATCACATTTTTTTTAATAATTTTGAAATAATCAAAATTTGATAAGACTTTTGTTTGACAGATTTTTTTACAAATTACAAAGAAAATTTGTGGATTATGAGTTCAACACTGCTCTCATGGCAGGACACTCCACAGTAGGAACTTTGAACTTTAGTTTCTTCATTTTCTAATTTTTTATCACAAAACGTACACGTTTCTAAAAAATCAGTCTTTAAAGTAATATTTCATTAAAATCATTTGAATCTATTAATATTTTTATTTCAGTGATAAAAAGGTGCCTCAATATGGAATATCCCACAATAGGACGTAATGGGTATCCCATATTAGGGGATGGGGCTTCATTTTTTGTAGAGTTTATTGTGCTTCAGTATGTAATAAAAAGAAGAAAGCAGTTAGCAAATATTGTAATGAATTGTTCAACATGTAAGATAAGGCAATGATTAAGAGTATTCGACTTACTTTGAGGCCTGAAATATCAGGTCAAAATAGTCACAAAAAAAAAAGTGTTTGAACCCTAAAACAACAATTCACTGAAAATTATCTAACAGGAGGAGAATGTATAACAATGTGACAAAGGTATGTACCAATGGAACATTAATCTTCAATTTTATAGAATAAAAGTAAGGTTACAGTACAAACTATATCCAGAAACTACATATATCCCATATTAATGGGGCACTTTCCCCTACTTCCATATTATATTATCCAGAATCCATATTATCCAGAAACTACATATATCCCATATTAATGGGGCACTTTCCCCTACTTGTTTTTAATAAACATATATAATAAAAAGGAAGATTTGATTACCTCACCACTTATTCATTAGAATATATTGTTAATCCTCCTAAAAATAACTTTAAGTACATATATAAGTATTTACTGATAAATATCTCAATTCCGTAATTAAAAAATATATATATGGAAGAAGGAGGGTATGATAAGTAGCAAACTATGCGTGAACATAGAATGGTTCGATAAAACCGACTACATAGAATTTGTGCGGGGGGGGGGGGGGCTATTATTTACAAACAATTTACAGCCTTGGGAAGGAGGGACCTATTCGAGTCAGGTATGTTTGTCCTTCCCTTTCCATATTCAGCAGTTTTCACGGGAGGATTGCTTTGCCGATTCATCCCTTTCTTATCTCCCGCCCCGCTTCGGCCACCCTCGTTAAGCACCCGGCCTCGACTTTTCTTCGCTTCTGCTCCTCGCAGTCACCACCGCTGAAGAGTAACCGATGGGAAGCAATGCTTCCCACATCGAATCGCCCTTGAGGTACCAAATATAGCCTCCCGTTATTGCACAGTAAAAATACGTTTTTTGGTGCCCATAAACTAGACCTTCTAGGATTAGAAATAAGTTAAAATAATGAAATCATTAGTAAAAGGGGTATTATAAGAGTATTATAGACAAATCTCTATAATAAAGAGACTATAGAAGTTGGTATTTGGATATTTAGACAAAAATAAATAGGCATTCACCCCTATGTCTAAAGTCCTTATTTCAGTTTACTCAACGAAGTTTCCAGTACCTACATTACTGGAATTATCTAGAATTAAATTACATTACTAGAATTAAATTATTCCAGTACCTACAGCTCCACATTCTTATTTATATTATCCACTGTGGACATCGTCTGAATAAAAAACAAAGTTGATATTGTTGCTTATTCATTATTGTAGTATGATTATTCTTGCTATTGAGAGGATGAAAGATTATGTTTATATTTCGGCTGTTCTATATGTAGATTGGTCATATTTGAGCCCAAATATTAAAATGGATTAACAAAAATAATCAACAGGATATCAAGAAGGGGACCAAATTAGTCTCAACAATACATTTTTTATTTATAAGACGTTTCGGCTCTTTTGAGCCATCTTCAGTTCAGCAAAACAGGCAGACAAATCATTTAAAATCACAAAAATAATCATAGAACATATTAATTAAACATCAATGTATTTTTTTAAAAAAATAGACGATGTGCACAGTGGATAATATATATACTCGTACAAACGATGAATACGGTGCTAATCACCGAAATCTTCGTTATGCAAAATGAAATAAAGATTGAATGAGAATGTTTTGAAAGGGCAAATAATTATTTATAAGTAAAACAAATAGCAGTCTACCTATCGAATAAAACACAAATGCTTGCTTTTTGCGATCAAATAACAATATTTAAAAATATTTGTACATACATACATACAAAACTAAAAAGACAAGAACTGACCAGACGATATAAACAACTGTCACACCTTCTGGACTACAGATCAACACTTAACTTACGAAACAAAAATACTAATATACAACACGATATTAAAACCTATTTGGACCTACGGAGTAGAACTTTGGGTTCCGCAAAAAGAGTACACACAAACAAAATTCAAACCGCACAATAAAAAATACTTCGAAAAATTGTAAACGCTCCATGGTACATTTCTAACAACACAATACACAAAGACATGGACATTCCAACAGTTAAATCATACACTCACGACAAATACTCTACCTTTCACAGTTCAACTCACAACCATCCAAACTCACTTGTTTCTTCTTTTTCTTCCCAGTTACCCGTCCAACGAAGATTAAAAAGACAATGGGCGAGAGATATGCTCGAGCAAATAATTTAAATCAAGCAAATCGAAGATAAATTTCGCACTATCGCAGAAATTTGCTAGAGGCGCTACAGCGAAGGCGCAAATGACTTAAAATAAAAAATTTTGGTAATATTTTTTTCATATGCCAGTCATGCAGTTATTCAGGGATGAGACTAAGAGCAGTCAGAATGTGGTTTTGATAATGTGTAGAGGACTGCACATGACCTGGCGTACTTTAAGGTGCCTTTTACACTGGGCGAACCTCACCCTCGAAAAGGTTATCTCCGGTACCTTGCCCTACCGGCATACCTCGAACAGAGTTTTTACACAATGATGTCTGACCGAACCTATGGTTCTTAATAAAATATTTTTCATTACAAAGACAGCTGACTTGGAACTAGCGGCTGTTCTGGCTTTTGCTCTAACTTATTATGGATAAAAGCAGCGTCAAAAAATTTTTAAAAGAAGCTATACAAGCTTATCTTAACTAACAAAAAAGCGACACTAGCGCTATCCCCGAACACATAGGCGAACGGATAAAGTACCTTTTCGAGTTCGTGTCTTATTTAGATTTGCAGAACAGTGTTCGAGACAGGCTGTTCGAGGGTGAAGTTCGTACAGTGTAAATGTATCTTTACAGGTGCTATGTACTGCAAATACATTTAATTTATTGTGTCCAATTTTTATACGAGTCATGATGACGGTACCATGATCAGGCATCTTGTAAGACGTTTCTGATGAGCAAATGAGGCGAATGGAGAAGTGGCTAGGGAAATGGCAAGTTGCTGCCGGACAATGGCTGACCAGGATCCGAGAAGGAATTAGCTGCCAGTGGCACCAAGGATTGATGAGCCCTCCCTATCCTCCCTTACCAAGCGAAGTCACCCAAGGGTTCCGAACTAGTCTCAGGTCTTAAGGTTCGAACTCCATAAAATCTTGGAGTGAACGGAATAAACTTATTTAAACGTGTCCAAAAATTACGAAAAATAACTGTCACTTACTGCTGATCCTTTCTGGTTTCAAAGAAGCAAATATCTTGAAAACATCTTTTCCTTACTCTGTATTACGCTCTATGATTTTGTTTTTTTTTATTAATGTTCTAAAATGTGGAGTTTCTGAATAGTTTATTATAAATTGGAGTTTTTTAGAAGACCTAGGTGTCGAGATGAGAGAAATTTCGGTGTTGGCTGAAAATATAATCTTGGACTCCCTGGGCATTATCCACTATCACCTATATGGACTAATTATATGTGGATGTTTTGGCTGTCCAAGTTTTATCTTTTTTTTTTATTTATTTATTAATTTTGTGTCTATTTATATCTATTTAATTATTTATTCATATATTTATATATTCGTCTAGTTATTTATCTATTAGCTATTTTTTTTTTTACTCTGTATGCGTGCCATGATAGGACGGGGAGAAAAATGAGAGAGAAGGAGGTTACAGATTTGCTCTAGAGTGATATAAACTATATCAGAAGGGAAAAAATGAAGGTTTAAGGGAAAAAAAATAAAAAAAATAAAATAAAATAAAAAGTAAATAAAATATTGGAAAAAAAAATGTAAGATTATGTAACTATACGTGTATACATGATGTGTATACATGTATATGCATGAAAAATTAAAATGTAATTTTGGTTTAATCAATGTACGAAAAAAATAATAAAAACATTTCTCTCTCCCTAAGAGAACAGTTACCCAACGGTTACCAAACTGGAACGTCACAGCAGAGGATTGGACTATAGACACTACAAAAGAATTCATAACAGAATGGGAAAGCATGTGGAAATTGAGGTTTTCAAAGTTGGGCAAAATAGAATCCAAAATAAAAAAAATGGAAAAGAAGCGGAAGATGGTCAAGGAGGAAGAAAATAATTTTATGTCGCATAGGCATTGCAAACTAACACACGAATATCCCATGAAAAAATTAGATCCACCCATATGTAGAGAATACTGCTCAATGATTAGCGTGGAACATATTTTGATGAATTGTCCCAGATATCAAACAACGAGATCTGGTGAAAATCTTGAAGAAAAACTGAAAATTATACCGTTAATAGTTTATACCGAGAAATGTAATATGGAAAAAATAAAAAACGCCAATGACCTTTAAGGGTGGAGGCAAAACGCAACAAATAAATAAATAAATCTATATAGCAACTCTAAGAATACTTATTTTTTCATAAGGATTGGACATCAATGGTATTCCATTCTTAAATGAGTATTTCTCTATATCGCAAGACCGCGATAACTTCAAATAACCTAAATCAGAGAAAATGACATTTCTAGTGTTTCATTTATTCTTATAAATCCATTGTGAGGCAGTTATTTAAGTTTAGAAGAGCAAATATTTCAGTTTGAAAAACCAGGATCACTAGGGTAAACCATACAGTTATTGGCACCCAGTACAGTTATTGGCACCCCAACTTTGACTTAATGAAATAGGTAAACAAGTCCTAATTTTATTACAAGATATTAATGAGTCTAATGTTTGAAGGGTCCTCTAAGTCATCTATGAAGTAAGACTTTAACAAACTAAGTATAGGGAACAATTCACAATTAAATCCACAGGGTGCCAATAACTAGATTTGGCACTTTTAATAATAAATATTGCCATATTGTAAAACTATTAAAGTTTTGACCCAAAAAAACCTTTTGAGTCTTTATGAGGACAGATAATGAGGAGCTATAGGAAGTTTCTATTTGACCCCTTTACAAAAACTATTTTTTTTAAATTTAACAAGAAATGTAGTCTTAAGAGTGCCAATAACTGCACGGTTTACCCTACTAGTATTACCTTTCGAACAAAATATTTTCAAATGTGTTGCTTTTTTCATTTAAATTTTATAAAACTACAAATCGACTATTACTAATATTAATAAGTATCTGAAATTTAGGTGATATTTTAAGATATGTCGGTTCCTCATTTTATAGACCAGTCGCAGTGGTTTAAAGATAAAAAATAAAATGAAAAATCAACTTGGGTCTTTTCTGTAACACTGTCGCTAGTTACTTTTCACTAACCTAAATTAATCGCTGTTATTTGAAGATATAAACACATGATACGAATGTATATGCTATATGTTTTATTTAACAAAAAATAAGAAAAGTAAATATCAATCCTCTGGAGGCCAATATTTCAAAATATCAATTAAAATTATTTCAAAAAGATCAGCGTCACTGCATTTTTGCCTCCAGATGAACTCGCATAAATATGAGTCTAACATTGATCTGTGAGTTCCAAACTCTTTCTTATCACGCCGTTTCGATATACATTAAGATATATTTTCTTTCATGACACCTCGATTTACCAACGCTTTTTTTGAATTGCATGTCATGAAAAAAAAACCAAAAAAAAAACCTTGAGAACTCTCCAAATACCGAGGATACACTAACAAAACATTGATGAAAAGTCTAACTCAGATGATGTGTTCGCACGTATATAAAATTAATTCAAGATAATATAATTATTTTAAAGCCAAGCTTTCTCATTAGTGGCATCGTATTGATAACATCACGAAAGGGAGGGTGGTTCCTGAAACGGATCTATGTTGCTCTCAGGAATATTAATAGAAATCGATTGTAAAGATAACCATCACCCTATGCTAGATAGTTATGGCCAAACCCAGGAAACCTAATGTAGGTACTACTGTAAACCAGGGTTTGGAATTGATAATTGTTTTTTTTAAAAAAATGATGTGATATATAAACTTGATTTTGAATTTGAAAATCATGCTTGATCTAAAAATACAAAATTTATTTTTATTTAATTAATATTGATAAAATCATTAAATAATTATCACTCACTGAGTGATAAGGTATGTTTAATTCATAGTCATTACTTTCATACTAGTTTCCATAATATGCTGTTTAACATATTTGGGCCTGGTGTATTACGAATTTTATTAAAAATGTTCAGCGAAGAATTTTAGGAAACAGCTAAGTATTTGTCGACAACTGAAGACCACTTGGAAAAAATTCTGATTTTGAAATGGAACTCTTAAAGCTCCACCAAGGCAAACTTTCTTATGCATTCCAGAAAAAAGATGTGCTGTTCCTAAAAGTTTATAACAACATTCTTCGCCTTAAAATATATCATAGATATATTAACAATATATATATATATTTATATTTTAAAAAAAACACTAATCGAAAATTATTATTATTTTTAACTTATGATCAAAAATAAAAATCACTCTTAATTAAAATTATAAAAAGATTTTAAAAAAAAATTCTCATAACAATTTGGTCGGATTCGATTTTTATTTTTTTGTTTGTTTAACGTCACTTTATGGCACTAAGGCTAATCGGGTGCTAAATTATACCTGGATAGGCAAAATTTAGGACTCCCACTGTAGCATCGTCCAATTAGCCTTAGAAGCATAAAGTGACGTCAAACAAAAAATAAATAAAAATCGAATCCGACAAAATTGTTGTCAGAAGTTTTTTAATTGTCGATTTCAAACCCGGGTATAGATTTAAAGGAGAAAAAAAAAAAAAAAAAAAAAAAAAAAACTGTACCTCTACAACCCATGAAGGGTCTTGGGTTCAGTAATGCGGGCCTTACTTAGGCCGATACACCGTACTTAAGGAAGTACTGTTTCTAGGTCAGCGGTCGTGCAAGGAGGGATTTGAACGTGATCACGCTCAACCGCAAGGTTTTCCCCCTTAATATTTCAATCAAGGGTACCCACTTTATAGAGGCTGGTTTTGCCCCAAGGGGTTTAAAGTGAAACATCGATAACTATTAACAGGTTTTTAGATTATCTAACATTCTTCAGGTTTTCTTTAAACAGAAATCGTTCGATTTTATAATTGTCAGTGATGATCATTATATTGACACTGGCAACAAGTTGTGATCTTTCAACATCAATCAAATTTAGCGAAGCGGAACTGAAGACGGACCAATATTTCTGTTAACGACTCCTCAAGCCGTTATGATGAACTTCTATCCTCTATCTTTTCAAAGAAATGGGCTTCCGTTTCCGTAAGCTATGAAAAAACAAAGCTATATAGAAATGTTTGGATATGGGGGATAGTTTACAAAAGCGAGCAAGCACTGATGGAGGGAGATGATGGGAAACAATGGTCTAAAATGGGAGCGAACGCTGTTTACTATCAACGATTTAAAAGGAATGGGAAAACACGAGACGAGATCAGCGACGAGGAAGTGTAAGTTATCATTTGGATAATATATTATCTTTAGCAAGGTGTAGTTTATTATTCTCCATATTTCGAAGCAGATTAAAAAAAGAAAATTCTTACCCGTATTCTTGTGAATGAAATATATAAACAGGGAGTTACAAGGCGGAGATGGGAATATTATTACAGTATTATAATATTGATTATAATAATATTTATTTGGCTGCAGTGCCTCTTGCAAAATCCAGTAATTATTGGAGCGAATGGCAAACCGTGTTAGAGCGCGTTTCCCGAGGGGTTCTTGGAGAGGACTTTTTATCCCTTATCAATAAAAAAATGATGCAATGTTGGAAAAACGGAGGGTTAAACTTATCTGAAAATATATTAAAGGTAATTAAAAGAGAAGTTATCCCATGGAAATCGTCTAATAGAAATAAGCGCAGAGAAGAAGTAATCTCAACGCGTCTTCGCATAGGTCACACGCGCTTGAATGGCTTGCGAAGACCCTACCAACTGTCAGACTTCTGGGTGTCCGCTGACAGTAAAGCATATTTTCACGGAATGCAGTGCCTACGAAGAATACAGAGCACGCTAAGACATACCAAACGACTTATACAGTATACTGCAAGACAACATAACATACAAAATGTACGACTTTCTAATATTAACGAAATTATATCATAAGGTATAGACCGAAATTGATGATGACCCTTGTTGTGGACGCCTTTGAAAAAAAAAAAAAAAAAAACCGTACGCTCGGTTAGCTGTAGTTAGAAACCCATAGCACTTTAAAGACTAAAGGAGTATTTCATTAACAATACCTGCGCCGTTTGAATGTTATCCACTCGGGTCACTATAATTCTTTATGCGTAAAACAGGAATATGAACTGTTTTTTTTTTTTTTTTTTTTTTTTTTATAATAAAAGGTTTCAGTTTTCCAAGAACAAAAACAATGCCAGGATAGTATGTCGCTAATCCAACGTAATATGGCGGAGAGTGCGATCAAAGATGTAATCGCACTTATCTATAAAATATATTATATTTGTGTGCCGATGTTTCGACCTAAGAATTATGTCTTTGTCAGAGATAAATACGATAAAGAAAATTTTATATATATACATACATATATATATATATATATATATATATATATATATATATATATATATAAAGAGGCTAATTATATAAAAATGTCAAAAATACATTACGCTTAGAATGTTTCATTATAATGAAACAATATATTATAGAAAAATAATACATAAAGAATAATAAGATTTAACTCAAATTGACTTACTGAGATGTGAATGAACATCATTATAAACAAGAACGGAATGATAAAGTACATGTCAATGTTTGATAAATTATACTAGTATATGTAAATAACAAAAACCTTTTTTTTGTTGGCATTGGATAAATCCATACAGCCAGCTTTTATTCTTATTCTTCTGTGATTTAGGTTAATTATTTATGGGTGGTGTAGGTTAATTATATTGTATTAATTTATTTCTTTATTTATATATAATTTCGGACTTTTCGGCCACCTGGGTCATTCTCGCCCTATAGTACAAATTTACAATTTTGCAATAAAATTAAAATGCAGTTAAATATAATGGAGTAAAATTACTATAGAATTACAATATACATATACAATAAAAAAAGAAAATACAAGTACAATACAATACCAATACAATATGAATACAAGAAATATACAATACGAACACCAGAAATATACAATAAGAACACAAGAAATATACAATTACAGTTACAATTTAAAAAGTAAGTTAAATTTTATTAAATATATTATTCTGTTTGAGGAACAGCATTAAGTTGCTTAGAGCTTTTTGGTCCATTTGAAGAGTTTCGTCGAGGTTCTCTTTTAAGAGTTGCTCTCGGGAAGTCTCGTAAGTATTAATTATTAATTGGATAATTGAAATAGAATTTTAATCTAAATGTATTGATTTAAATAGTTTACAACGCTGCTGATTTGGTCTCCGTTGTTCAGTGTTAATATTTGTTCATAGGTAATGTTGTTAATACCTAAGGAATGGAACAGAATTTTTCTCTGTGAATTATAGCTTTCACATACCACAACAATATGCTCAAGTGTTGAGCAGTGTTGGAAATATCAATACGGGATAAATAATCATTGCATAAACAAATAAAATATTAAGCAATGGAATATATTAAGCAGGTATAAAAGATATATGCGATATGATAGATTTAAAAATAATTGTTTTTAAAGTAAAGATAAGAATGATAGATCAGCATTTTCCTATAAAATTATAAACTACGGTCAAGCAATATTCATATTCTATTTTTTTTCTTCTCATAATAAGCCCATGTTGTACGATCCTCCTGGGAAAAAAATCATAACCGTTTATGTTTTCTAATTTGGATTACTTCATTTCTCTTAGTAAATGATTCGGGGAAGGAAAAAACAAAAGCAATAAATGTTTTATTTGCAAATGGGTACAAAGTCGTTGCGGAGTTTGTAGCAATCTGTAAGCGATCGGTGGGGGGGGGGTAGAGGAAGGAGGGTACGCAGTTTCTTTTAAGTGCGTGCCGTGCGGTAGCAATAAGGACACTCATTTCAACGCCCGGCAACGCATAAATTGCCACCTAACTTGGGGCAACTCACTTCCTTCCAACTTTCAAATTGGAACTGAAACTTTCTGAGGTCCCAGTTAGAAGTCCCTTTAACGGCCAGACTACTTCATTGCTCCCTCTAGTATCCAAGAACTGTTCTTTATCGCAACATTTCCTTTTTTAAAATTGAAAACGTGTAAACCTACCTTTTTCGTTTATTTTTATCCCTCGTGTTAATCTTGAGTCTATCACGACAACCAAGTGTCAATTTCCAATTTCATGTAGTTTTGTGGTAAAACTCATAAAGAACGGTGAAATAATTGCAGGAAGTTTTTTTTTTGCAGATTTACCATACATAAATAGAACTTTAGTCATATCCAGCATCTAACTATGAAATTGAATTGTAAATAATATTAGTACTTATAGGCACGAAAGTGCAAAAGAATATTTTTGCATTAATATTTGGTTCAAGATATGTTCAGAGCTTAAGGGAAACATGATGTTTGATATTGAATACGAATCTAAAATAATATCACATCCATGCTGTAATATTTTTTTTGCATGAAGTATACGGTTATGGTCAGGTATGTGAATTTGGTATCTATTCAGATATCAATTAAATTTTAAAATTAATTTTAAATTATTAGATTTGGCAAGGAGCAGATTTATATGCCATGTACGACTATCATGTATGTATCATAGACTTATGGCCTAATTATTATAGTGAATTATGGCCAAAAGTTTTAAATAGTTAATAGTTCCGCTAACACCGGATATTTATAAATATCCTTATGGCTGATGAGTATGCTTGGTCGATTAACAGCATAACACAGCTTAGCAGCTTTCAGTTTTCAATCATTATTATTCTTTACATAATCATCGGAATCTTTTACCTTCAATAATTTTATCAGAACTGGAAACTTCATGCATATTGCTTACGATGCAGTGCCTATTTTCTTATTTTAGAATTTGCTGTGTGTTCATTCAATGGTACCAAAAGAAGTCATCAGCGTTCCTAGGTGTGAAGGTCAGCTTTGTAAGCGTGATTTCAAACTCCTCAGGGACCTTACTTAAGATTTAAGGTTAGAATCCTTCCTATTCTGACTCTAAATTCCTCTATTACTCTATCCTGCTTATTTTTATTTTATCTTTAATTTCAAATACCGTCGCACGTTATTGCTATAACCGTTGCGTTCATATCTTACGATCTCAGAGGAATAGTAAGTATTTCATCACCAATCCGCCACATTCCATTCTTGACCACACCGAACAACCCGTCGTAAAGAATAGTATACAAAAGTCCAAAGAGGAAAACAATAAGAGGGAAATCAAAACAAACCACGGGAGCCAAATGCTGAGTCAGCGAGGTGGCAAACAGTTGGAGTTTCGGCGCCAAGTGGATTCCCCTTAGCCACCTGATAACCATACAGATCCTCTTTAAGGCCTCGTCTACTCGGTGAAAATGTCTGCCATGACAGTATGACAGTAAAATAGTTGGATAAAATGATGGGTTATAAATAAATAGCTGGAGCTGTGGTTAGTTTAAAAAAGAAAACATTTAGTAGCGTGAAAATTTTGGATGGAAACGATTTAAAGCAGCATTCGACTCTTTGAAGTTTACAAGAGGCATAACATGACATGAATATCTGCCATTCATGCGGAAGGTACAGCCAATGCAGCCTGTGCGAAATTTATTGTTTTGGTAGATAGTGAATTTTACCATTGTATTTTATTTGTTATATATATTTTTTAATTTACTAGTATTGGTCTCATGGCCGGTAGTAATTTATTTATTTTTAAGTTACTATGCCTCCGAATGAAGTATTTGTATTCTATCCTATTCTATTCTGTAGTGTTCTACTATGTAGTAGTATTCTATTCTGTAGTTTACACGATGGAAATGCGAGTTGCCCACATGCTGTCATAGAGAAAGAAATTCTAACGCATGCTCTTAACCTTCATACATTTTGAACACGTTTATTATAATTAGATAGATTAATTCGAATTCAGTGATTAAATGAAGTAGTTAGTCCTTTTATTACAATATATTCTCATTAATAGGCTAGTGGAATACTTTCATCATGAAAAAAAAAGGCTGCGAATTGAGCACATAAAAAAAAGAGATAATATCTGATAGGTATTAAAAAATGGTCATATATATTATACGATTGCAAGGAAAAAAGCCTGATGAATAATTGATTTAAAAAATCAACTAAACAACTTTTATAATAAGTTGGAGAAAGATGAATAATCATTTATGATGATAATGTTCAGACAAGCATCGCTTTATCATAAAAAATATTTTATGATATTACATACTTGTTTTTATGACTTATACCCCTAAAAAATCTCCTAATAAATGTTACAAAAGTAAGTGGAAATCTTAATAATTTTCAGTGAGTTCATTCTATTTTGTGACTTCATATTAACCGAGGGATTTGGACACAGTCTCAGTTATTTCAAGATCGAATGATAAAGATCTTCCAAGAGCGGCTAGTCCCCTCACTAACAATAAGTCAGACATTAACTCCTTAATTATGAACCCACAAGTTGGAATAGTACTTCTTACAAAGTGTTTACAAATCAAGAAATCACAATATACATGGTTAAAAATTCGAACCCTGCCTAGACTCATAACGAAGAGTAAGGAGGTATTCATCTAAGAATAGTTGAGAGTCTCGGGTCAAGCACGATTTAAGTTCTATCCCTGTCAAAGATATGGGTTCACCGTGACTCTAGTCTAGCTTCTATTTCTGTCCTATGAATCTACGGATCCGATGTCGAAGACCACTTCTCCCTCTCGCTCTAAAATATAACATAGATAAACATCTGATACTACGACTTCCAGTAGGTGAGGGATCTTCGATTCGAATCAAACTAAATGTAAAAGAATAAAAAAAAAATGCAAATCCTTTTATTTTGTTAGCATATTTACTATTAAGAACAATTGTTATCAAACTGTTGGTAAATAGAACTAAATATAATGCGACTAATGATTTAGTTTTTGGAGTCGCCAAAAACTTAGAGCTTAAAAAGACATAGAAAATGGTTGAACAAATAAAGTACAATTAGACGTGGATATTGCGATTTGGAAATACATTTGAATTTGTTGTTTCATTAGGAAAAATGCGTGAACTACATTCAATGCATTAGAAGAGGCTAAATAAAAAACAGGTTTATGTGGTCGAGCCAAATCGCAAAACCGAACGATGTTTAAGAATCCAAAAATCTCGACTAGACTTAATTTCTGGCTTCACACTCGGTACACACGCCAATACTCCAAAATAAAAACCAGTACAAATTATAACTATTGTTATCCTGATGCAAAATCTGCCAGAGAAACGATTAATCAGATCATAAATAGATTATCCTGGATGTAACACTAAAACAGCCACCTTGGGAATCGGGACAGATACGTTTTTAGAAGCTTTTCGTCTAATGTTTAAAAAGCATTTCTCCGTTATTAACAATGCTAGAAAGAAAGAATTGCCATAATTTAATGGAAGAAATGTGCGGCCAGATATTGAAAAAAAGAATTTCGCATGATGAGTGAGAATAGTTACTAATATAGAGTAAGTTGTTAGATGCAATCACCTAACAAAACTAATGAAATTAATTTCATTTAGTGAAAATCATTTCTTATGGTACAAGGTGTTTCTATTAATGTAAAATCTTATGAGTGCTTGTTTACTTCTGAAGCGCTTTACATGCATTTTTTTTTTTTTTTCAGATTTAAGATTACTTCTAAGTTGCATTATATTCATCTCTGCTTGACTAAGAATACAATGGTTTTAATAAATTACTTCGAGTTAGAAATATATTACACTATAATAAAACCATATGGAATAATAAAAACTATTATCTCAAATCTAACGCTTATCTTAAGGAGCAACTTTAAAGAAAGACGGTTTTAATTTTTTCTTTTTTCAATAATGCATATTTGTTGTACTATCATCTATAATGAGAATTAAATGATTGCTTGAAAACTGAAAGCTGCTAAGCTGTGTTATGCTGTTAATCGAACAAGCATACTCATCAGCCATAAGGATATTTATAAATATCCGGTGTTAGCGGAACTATTAACTATTTAAAACTTTTGGTCATAATTCACTTGTCTATGATATAGTCGTACATGGCATATAAATCTGCTCCTTCCCAAATCTAATAATTTAAAATTAAATCCTTAATTTAAAATTAATTTTAAAATTTAATTGATCTCTGAATAGATACCAAAATCACATACCTGACCATAACTGTATACTTTATGCAAAAAAAATGTTACAGCATGGATGTGATATTATTTTAGATTCGTATTCAATACCAAACATCATGTTTCCCTTAAGCTCCGAACATATCTAGAACCAAATATTATTGCAAAAATATTCTTTTACACTATCGCGCCTATAAGTACTAATATTATTTACAATTGAATTTCATAATTAGATGCTAGATATGACTAAAGTTCTATTTATGTATGGTAAATCTGCAAAAAAAAAACTTCCTGCAATTATATCACCGCTCAAACGCGAAACAGCTTTTTGATTCTTATTGTTATTACATTCTTGTTGTCATTCTCTTGTTTAGAATTTTAAAATTATTTTCCAAATCGAGATTCCATTGCAAATAGAAATTAACTAACTAACTTGTACATTATAATACTTTATGAGTTTTACCACAAAACTACATGAAATTGGAAATTGACACTTGGTTGTCGTGATAGACTCAAGATTGACATGATGGATAAAAATAAACGAAAAAGTTAGGTTTACACGTTTTCAATTTTAAAAAATCTGGTGCGTGCGCGCAACACACAACTTTCACTTACCAACTTACTTAGATAAGAAATTGACGTGTTTTGTTAAATATCATGTCCTAAAGTCACACATTTTTCTACCTTCAAATCTTATTTCTATTAATCGTTAAAGCCGTTTTTGAGTAAATAAAAAACCCCGAGAAAATGATACAAAATTTATTAAGTAAAGTCCCCCCTTCGGTTGATCAATTTTGATGAAATGTTGGCTATCACATATTTGGCATATACATACATCAAATACCCAGTTTGGTCACAATCGTGAAAGCCGTTTTTGAGTAAATAAAAAAAGCACGTAAAAATGATACAAAATTTATTAAGTAAAGTGCCCCCTGCGGTTGATCAATTTTGATGAAATTTTTACAGACATATCTCGGGCATATATATAGATCAAATACTAAGTTTAATCAAAATCGTTAGAGCCGTTTTTGAGAAAATCAAAAAAACACGTGAAAATGTTACAAAATTTATTAAGTAAAGTCCCCCCTCCGGTTAATCAATTTTGATGAAATTTTTACAGTCATATCTCGGGCATATAAATACATCAAATACCCAGTTTGATCAAAATCGTTAAAGCCGATTTAGAGTAAATAAAAAAAACACGTGAAAATGTTACAAAATTTATTAAGTAAAGTCCCCCCTCCGGTTAATCAATTTTGATGAAATTTTTACAGTCATATCTCGGGCATATAAATAGATGAAATACTCAGTTTAATCAAAATCGTTAGAGCCGTTTTTGAGAAAATCGAAAAAAACCTAAAAAGTTATTCAGTAAAGTACCCCCTCCCTTTAAGTAATTTTGATGAAATTTATGCTGTCACATCGCGGGCATATACCTACACTAAATACCCAATTTCAGGATCGCACGGTTTATAGTTTTTGAGCTAGTCTGTTCACACACACACACACACACACACAGACACACACACACACAGACCATTTCGCGGGACTTGGTCATTTCGACTCAGGGGACCCCAAAACGTGTATTTCCGTTGAAAACCGGAAGTCGAATTTTTTCACGATCGCAATACTTCCACTTACTATATATTTCATATATAGGTAAGTGAAAGTAAAAAGGAAATCTATCATCATCTAAGGTACTATCATCTATACTGGTGCGATATTTGACATATTGTAAAGCTGACTTTTACACCGAGGAACGCTGTTAACTTCTTTTGGTACTATTGAACGAACATAATAGACACTGCTTCGTAAGCAATATGCATGGAGTTTCCAGTTCTGATAAAATAATTGAAGGTAAAAGATTCCGTTGATTATGCAAAGGATAATTATCAGAATTAAATGATTGCTTGAAAACTAAACGCTGCTAAGCTGTGTTATGCTGTTAATCGACCTAGCATACCCATCAGCCATAATAGATCAATTTCGACTTAAGATGTCGAGTCGAAATTGAGAGAGTTGGGAACCTTCAGCGTTGGTCGGCTATGGCTGGTTTATCTCTTTTCTAACGTTGCGGGGAAAAGATTGCTTGCTAGCAGGGGAGTGAAATCTAGGATGGCACTATCGAGAGATTTAGGATCGATATGAGAGCGCGGATGAGGGAAAGGAGGGAATCGAACTGGGGGAGGAGGGGATGGTGGGGTGCCACAACCTCCCCACTTGCTAACTCAGGTTAGTGGGCTATAAGAATTACCGACCACTTTAAACTGAATACAAATCCATTTTAGATCTAATTGAAACCCTGATGAAGGAATAGAACACGTGTTGGAATATAGATAGCTGCTTAGTATGTACACCGTCCATATCCGGTGGTTCGCGTGGGAACAAGAAGGCTCCCAACCTTTCACCGCTTCACGGGGAAATTTTATATATATTTACTACTAATTCTGCCAATTCAAAGCCTTTCTATAAAAAAAAAAAGCAAGGATCTGAGGAATATTAGCGATGGTACGAAGTTCCGTTATTACTGAACGCTGTTTTAGGATCTCTCGTAGTATGTATGATTCACATTCATATGGTCACACTTGTATCGGAACACACTCGGTCCTTGTTGGACTAGGTCAAAACTACAGCCCGTCCTCCCTTTTAAAAGAGCTTTTACGGACAAGAGTATAGACATTAATTATACAAGGCGTACCGTACATTGTGTTCCTGGACTGTACCAATGAGGCCCATTTTGATCACAATTAGATTATTAACGATTTTCAGGTAAATTAACATTGATTTTTTTTTTACTATCCAGATTTTGGAATTAAAATCCGCTTGGGTGGGGTTGACTTGTTCTTGGCGCCTCAATAAAGTACGGTACCTTGCCAATGGTGAAAATAACGGAGTAATAACTAGACTTTATTGAGTGGCGTAGTTTCGCCTTCGTCGGAACTGCTCTAATCATTATTTCAATAATGGTAACACACGATTTCAAAATAAACTAATCGCACCCCTAAACATCTTTTCCTGCAATATATATAATTTTTGTTGGATAGTGTTTTAAGCTTTTGGAAAAGGATTTTTTAAACTGAATTAATTTTAAATAAATTTATTTTTCTTAAAAATTGAGCTTTGCAATGGTCGATCTTTAACGACTCGTATGTTTTAACACGTTGAGCGCCAGGGAAAATATGATGAACTTTTGCCTGGGGCCAAATCAATTTTTCCTAATTTATAACTTTAATATGATTAGAATGATACAAAAGTTGCAAAAGAAATAAAAAAAAAGTTTAATTTTGGCAATTAAACAATAATTTTGTGAGCGGTACGTACGTACCGCCTGGCCCCAGGGTAAAGTCCGCTACCTATAGTAGTACGGGGGCTGCCCGGTTATGACCGCGACGTCAACCCTTGTCAACCCCTTCATACCTCTCCCTGTCCCTTATAAATAAAATTAATTTCTTTTATTTATTTATTTATTTATACCACCCAAATTAAAAAAAAAAAAAAAAAAAAAAAAAAAAAAAAAAAAAAAAAAAAAAAAAAAAAAAAAAAAAAACCTTTGGGCCAATTGCATTGGCGTATTGTTCGGGGCCGTAGCGGTCCAATATGCCTTGAAATCACGCTCGGCAGGCGGTCCCCTGGCCCAGAACAATCTTTTAGCTGGCGGGAGCCAGGCGGTACCTAGGGACCGCCTGGCCCCAGCCAATAGTCCAACAGCGGTACGATCGTACCGCTTGGCGCTCAACGTGTTAAAAATCATTTAATTGTTCTTAGTATGAATGAAAAACTACAGAATAAAAAATTCTGTTTTTGCAAATAGACTGTAATTGGTATTTTAAATCCCCCTAAAAAAGAACAGATGGAGGAGACATTAATTAGCAAATTTATAATAATTTGTATTTAAATCAACATTCGCACTGAATTGATTCAATTTATCGATTGTAATAACTAGTTGATATGTCAATAATCCTTCGCAATATATATATTTTATTTATATTGTTTTTATTTATTTTTTTTATAAAAGTTGACCATTAAGCTTGTGCTTAGGAATATATAGTGACGGAGGTCTAAATGGTATCTCAGCATTATTACAGGTGATAATTCTTATTTCTCATGACAATTTTTATAATTATTAATGATATAGTTGTTTAATTGTAATTGTATTTTAGATGAATATGGCGCAAAGGCGCCGAAAGCTCTTATGTTAGACATGTAAGGTCTGGAAAAATATATGGACTGTTTTTGGAGTGTGTTACTTTGATTAAAATAAATATATTGTATAGTCTAACTATTGATAAAAATTATTTAATTTTTCTTAATATGAACGAAACACTAGAGAAAAAAAAATTCTGTTTTTGCAACTAGGCTTTAATTAAAATATTTTAAATCCCCCTAAAAAAAATGAAGGAGACATTAAATAGTAAATTTATAATGATTTGTATTTAAATCGACATTTACACTGAATTGATTCAATTAATCGACTGTAATAACTAGTTGATAAGAATTTTGAAAAATATCACATGTGTTATAAAAAGAATAATAAAAAGTGTGTTTCAAATGGAGTCAGAAATTAAATTGTACTAATAGTTATTGTATATATACAAATCATTGCGTATTAAGAAATAACCCTAGAAAGAAATAAAATATATTTTATGTGCAGAAGTTATATTAAAATTATAAATAGTGGAATATTTGAAAAAGTGAAATCAGAATTACAACGATTCAATATACATATAAAAGTGTGAAATTTAATATTTTTTTTTTAAAGGGATTTAGTTTTTTTTTGTATAATAAGAAGTCACCATAAAAGAATATTTAATTTAAAAAATTACCAACTAAAGCATCGTAAACCATACGAAATTCGTTTAAAATGTTAGTAAAACCTGTTTTTTGTTTTTTTATTTGGTCGATGGCCTCTACCCAAAAGGCGTACCAATAGGCGTTATTCATTGGCGTGAATAACTGAATTTTCAATTCTGTTGTAGTGTCCTGTTCTTTTCAAAAATAGAAATAATGTAGCGACTCCTTTTCATTATACCCCCCCCCCCCCCACAGTGCCTCTTTTAAAGATCTCGGGAGGTTCATTTTCTTCCTGGGGTTTTCATACAGAGGACATTCTATTAGCACGTGTTAGGCAGTTTGACGAGTTTTTCTGACACCGAATCATTTGAATAAGAGCCCCAAGTGTAAATTTGAGGAGGATTTAGAGAAAATTAGGCATCCTCTTGTGGAACCTTTTATATAGAGTTCCTCTTATATAGTCAGTTATGGAGCCATGCCAATGCATTTTCCTATTCATTCCTCTTATATTAATCAACGGCTTCGTTTTAACCTATCCTATTTCGAGAATTTCAACAATAAATCTGAATCGATTAAAAAAAAAAATAAAAAAAATATATATATATATATATATTACCTATATAATTTAACTTCTCACTAATTAATACTGTATATAAATTTAAGATAATCTTTATTTTTGGCTAGAGTGTCAAAATATAATTAAGAAAATCTTAAGATTTTTTTCTTGCTTTACCTATTCCTAACTTCGCTCAACACAAACATATGAAAAATGTTAGATATGTAAGTATACCTATCTAAAATTTGAAATTAAATAATTATAATATTACTTTTGAAAAAAGAAAATGTTAAACAAATTAACGGAAAATCAATCTAAACTTAAAAGGAGGTCCATTTACCCTGTTTGAGCGAGCGTAGGGATCGGAAGTCTGAAACGGATTAAATAAAAATAATCAAGGCCTTTTTTTAACTGAAAAGGAAAATAGATGCGCTAAAGTCGGAACGTAATCTTATCTATTAAGTAATCTTATCAGTGGCGCCGGTGTAACAGAGCAGTACCGATTAATTAATTAATAAAACATATTTATTTTAAACAAAGTGTGTTAGAACCAATCGTGAAGATACGTGGATGTTTTTCAATAGATGTACTGCTTAAGAAATCAATCATACCAATCGAACTAGTTTCATTCTAATCGGTAGTTTTATTATTCTCAATTTAAAATAAAACCTTTATTTTTCATATATAATTTTTATTAGTTTTGCAACATTATATTTTTTTTTTATCACACAACACGCCAAGTAGAAAGTTGAAAAATATGTCTACTTAAATGCATTCCCTGGAAGAGACCCTCAGGGTCGTGCGTTCCAGCGAACCACGCTCACATACTCGATGATTCCCGTAGGAGAAGCTCATCTGTTTTTCCAGGAAATGCATCTATTTCTATCTCTGTCACGAAGAGGTTAGTGAACTATGGTTACTCTTCTACCATGGAATGGCAGTAATATGAGTAAAAGGTTGATTATCAACTAATCATGCAAATTTACTATAAGAGTATATCGAGCCCACCGATAGTCGATAATATACAAATATCGACATTTTTCTGCTGCATTGAGTAAGAAAATACAACAATTTATGATACTGGAATCAAATTCATAAACGTATATGGACCGCATGACCTATAAAGAAAAATGATACTTTAAAAAGGCGTTTATATTAATTAATTCTCATTTTAATGATGGTAATTGAGTAGTTATCACTCTTATATAATAAAAAGGAGACTACAAGATAAGTTGAGATGTAATTTTTATCTAAGAATAAAAGATGTCAATTGTAGTTTTTATGATTTTTCTGAAAATGTGCGAGCATATTCTGAAGATGTTTTCATCAAGTGCAATTCATAAAACATGCTCAATTTTTTATTCTTGGAAAAAAATAATAACTTATTTTTTAATGAAGTGGGAATGGGGTTTGCACATAAATAAATGTGCCTAGGCTTAGACCCAAATTTCAGGCCTTCTTTTTTTCATTTACATCTCGATATAACCCTATTTTTAGTTTATACTTATAATTTTTTTTTTTATTCTTTTTTATTATTGAAGTAATTTTAATCTCATTTGTTTTTTTTTTCATAATTTTCAACACATTCTTAGTTATTAGTATAATCATTACTCAAAATTCATTCATCTTTACAATTGCTATATTATTTTAATATGTTTATTATTAATTAATATTATTCATATATTTAATTTTTTTTTGGCGAGTATTTTGTATTATTGGTTGTTGTCTTGTTTCTTATTTAGCCCCCATGAATACCTGATATTTGGGTCGAAACCTCGCTATAATTATATACGTAACATCTACATATAAGTGTTATTTTTCTGACTGTTCCTTTCATTACTTTTGTAGCGGTTGCTATCGTAGGATAGTAACCATCGATTTTTCGATAACCAAGTATCTAACTAAAAACCCTACTGAGACTCTTATCAAGTGACGATACACACATTAGAGTTTTCTCGAGGCCACGGTACTGTGCTGTAGATGGGAAAAGAGAACTACAGAAAAGGATCATAAATTCCGGATAGAAAGCGTGGCCTTGGTCATTGCAATCACGAAGACGTCAACGGTTTGGTGAGATCTAAGACTTCTTAATCTAAACTAATCTTTCGTTTTGATATTTTTTGATTTATTATTTCCTAATAAAAGTATCACCACTTATTAAGATAAAATACCTTAACATAAAACTAAGGAAAACTGTGGTAATAATTTTCTTCTTCTTCTGCTCAACAGCCCGCTAGCGAGTCGAGGCCTCTTCAATAAGTTTCCGCCAGTTATTCCGGTTGAGTGTGGCCGCTTTCCAGTTTTGAGATCCAAGGAACTCTCTGGCGTCCAAACACCTCAGCTTCGGTCTTCCGCGCCGCCTCGTCCCATGCAGAACCTCTCCTAGGACGATGACAAGGAGCGATATGCAGGCGATCCTCATGTTTGAGAGACACGTCCTCCGTCTCCATACTCCGCCGTCCTGCTCTCCCCCATAGATACTGCGGAGGACGTGTCTCTCAAACATGAGGATCGCCTGCATATCGCTCCTTGTCATCGTCCATGGTTCAGAACCATAGCACAATATTGGGCCTATAAGGGTCTTACACATCAGCTTTTTGGTTGACCTTGTGATGAGGTTGCTTCTGAGCTGTGGCCTTAGTCCAAGTAGCATCTGTTATTCTCTTCTTATTCTCGGATGAGACGTCATTGCTCGTATTTACAACCGAACCGAGATATGTGAATTCGTTGACCTTCTCGAGGGAATATTCCCCGAATTTTACGCTCTCTCAGGGAACTGCAGGTTGCTCCGTAATCATGTACTTTGTCTTCATTGACCAAGGTATTAATATTTCCTAATACTTCTATTAGGAAATAATAAATCAAGAAATATCAATTCGGTACTTGATAAGATTCGGGTTATCTTAGTTTTTTAGTTCCCTAATTAGTTATCGAAAATTACGCTTTTTAAAGTATTGCAAAAATGAATTCTCGAAATATATATTTAAACGGTATCCATCCTTCCTTTAAATGTCAGTCAAAGGAAGGGGTTTGGCGATTTCAAGTTCAATTTAGCCTTATTGCTGTTAATCTAGATTCGCTATAGAGATAAAGATATAAGTAACCTCATGATAACTTATTTCCATCAGAGAAATAACGTGGAAGGCTGTGGCTTCGATGGTAGAAGACGTGGCTCAAAAGGGGGCACAGGAGGAGGTAGTTAACCGAGTGAAGATGGAAGGGTGATTTCAGATTTTAGGGGCAGGAAAGGCTTTTGTCGTCAATTCTAGTATGATAAAAGGGGGGGGGGTATTATTTAGTAGGACGTGGACCTTAGCCAAAATTGCCTCTTGATTCATCCTTAGTGCCCTACCCTCTTAATTCCCGTCCGGGTTTTTAGATCCTCCTCCTCCATATTTCCTTTTTTTTTTATATATATATTTTTTTTATAAATCCGCATTATTTAACGCCATTTGTGAAAGCCGTTATCCCCACCACCTACTTGAGTAGGAGCATACGTTTTTTATAGCCCATTCCAGGGCTCTAATAGTCCTTAAAGCTTTCCCTCCCCTATCAGCCCCCCCCTCCTCTTCCACCAAACACTCAATTATATAAGATAATCTTATTTCCGGTTCATTGCAAATTCTCAACCCTCCTTTCTTCCTGCGTTCGGGTTCCTCGTCGGGTTCGGCGAGTGGGAGTACCCGATAGTACGCAGTCGATAATACCAAACGACCCTCCCAGAATTGGCCTCATTCTGGAACATCCGTGGATGTCTCGTTATTATAATTATAGCCTGGGATAAGAAAATTATTAAAGTATTTTAGATTATGCAACGTTCCAACACACCGAATCAAAAAAAAAAAAAAATAATCCCGCAATAGGCTATTTAAAACAGTACCCCAACATGAAATTAGAAGTAGAGTGTGTCCCTATTATTAAATGACATCGCTGGCTACCTTCTCGTGCCAAAAATGTAAGGTGAATCAACATACCTCTTTTTTTAGCGACTCCCCGCCTGCCCTCTAGCAAAGCAAGACAACTTTTTAAAGATTGTTTCGAATATGATCCACAACTTCAGCTTTTCCTCTGACTTCATGACCAGTTTCGAAACCGAATCCACAAATTATCCACCTTCATATATATGAACAAAAAAAAGAGCAGATGTGCTAACAAATAACTATTTTGATAAAGATGGATATTATAGTATAACATTATATCAATCACTTAATGGACATGAATGTTATATATTTTATCATTGACAAAATTTATACTTTGTGAATTCATTTTTATTGAATTAATGCATTAAACTAAAATTTATGTTGTGTGAAACTGAAGTTGTAGCGAACGCTCCTATCTTTTTTACAAAAAGGAACTTATGATGTAGAGCTCTTTTATATCTTGTTATATCAATAAAACAATTACAAAGAATAGAAACCAAGAATGGGTGGAAAATAAAATGGTTATTCTATTGTTTATATCTATTATAATAAAAATTATAATAATCATAATTAAATTATTTTATTGATTTTTTATATCTGGACCTCAAACGAACGTCCAAGTGGATTTCAAAAATATTGGAAGATCATCATCGCAATAATCTATCCCCTTTACCACTCTGCAAAGTGCGAATGCACTTTGTAGAGTCTGGATGATGGGTAATATTAAAAGGATCGGGAGATAAGCCATACAAATGATAAAAAGAGCGATGTCGGATTCAAATAGCAAATGAATTGGTAAAGAAGGATTAATAAAGAACTGCACATAGGAAATCCTCTGCACCAGGGATTCTCGAACCCCCCTGTATGGTTTAAATGTAAATGCTCTTATATGTAGGTAATGTACATTTTTATAATATACATGTTTATATAATGAATATTTTTTATAACTCTATTACTGGTATTTCTTATTTAAACTTAATTTTCTAGGGACAATGGGTGGACAAACGGAAAAATATTTTTTTTTTTTTTTAAACAACTAGGCTTTAATCCCTTCTAAACCTATCGCGGCTTCCGTTTGGGGGTCGCCCCATCCACTTTGAGCCACTGCCCCTACACAACAATGTTCAAGCTTAAGATGGGGTAGGTATGTAGATCGGAGCCATCCATCAGGAATAACATTCAAGAGCATCTGAAAAAGAGTGAATACCGTACGTAGCGGGCAAGAGACGTGAGAGGCCAAAATTTTAGTTGGATGGGCAGAATAAAGAGAGATGCTAGCAGAAAGCAGGATGAGAAATAGCGAAAGATTGTCATAGGTAAGAAAACGCCACTAATCTCTCTATATATAAGAGGCTTTGTCCTGACTGACAGAATCAACGCAGAGCAAAAACTACTAATGATAGAAACTTGAAGTTCGGAATTTAGATTTTAAACGCGATGTAGGTAACCACTAAGAAAGGAATTTCAAAAATGTAACCCCTAAGGGGTTTAAATGGCGAAATTGTCGTTTAGCTCTAACGGACACCTATTTTTACATTTCGAGAAAAAAATATCTAATTTGGACTCATTTTAAAGATCTTGATACGACGAGTTTAACTCGAAAACCCCTACGGTGCGTCGAAAACCATGTTAAAGCCGAAAAATGAAGCGTTCACTACGAGTAAGCAATTTTTTGTTTCGGCGGTTTTAGTGAACTCTCTCCATTGCGCGCCTCCCTCTCTTCTACCGAGCCAGCATGCTTCCCCCTCCAACATTCCACCTACCGGAAGCTCCAATCCCTTTCCCTCTTCGCTCACTTCGAATTAGTTACGTTAATAGCAATTTAATGCTAACAATTAATTTTTCGATCAGTTGGAACAATGTATTTTTTAAATTGATTTTGTTAACTTATTATGTTACATCAATACCAAGATAAAGATCACAGAATTGATTTAAAAGGCTCGCGGGCAAAGCCGCGACGGGGAATGCTAGCACTAATAAATTATAATAATGATTCGAAAATTATTATTATTAATGTGAATACACTTAAGTATTAAGCGAGAAGAAACTGATGCAAATTTCAAGATTATTGTGGGCTGTGAATCGTTTGAGCAATGATGAATGATATGGCTCAAGGCGGCTGAGTCCTGATAAATTGGGCTAAGGGGAAGTGCAGAGAGAATATTGGCTAGCTACTAGATACGAGATAAGATGGATACATGCCTCGCCATTTGAGCCATGGTCAATTGAAATATTTCCCTGCACTTGCTCTCGCAATGGGAACGGCACAAGAGACCATTATAAAGAAATGTCCATTAGAAGGGCCGCATTGCAGCTACACACCAAGGCCCCCCCTTGCCCCCCTTCCCTACCAGCAACAACAACAACAACAACATAAGCTGGGGGATTCTTTGTAAGGCCGCAGCTCTTCTCTCTGTCTTCTCCCGAGCTTTACTATCCCAGCCCTTATGAAAAAGTGAATACCACATCCTTTAAAGAGTTCACCCGATGCTATAAAATCCAAAAGAATAATCTAAAAAAAAATTAAATCTAATGAATATGTTGCTGTTTTTTCTCCATAGTAAAATTATAAAAAAATCTTCAATAATATATAGCAATCTAACAATAATTTTGTGACGATTGGCCATTTTTTCCTGTAGAACATAGCAATTTTGAACCTATTTTTTTTAATAAATAGAATGCTTTTCTATTAAAAAAGATAGATAAAGGTAAAAAGAATGATTGTACTGTGCAGGCATAAGAAAATAAAAATATTGAACTCAAAACATCAAGAAGAAGGTACAGTACTAACATACTTGGACGAAAGGAATGGTGTACTTTCACTACGCCTTAGACTTTTACACTTATGGCTATTATAATTCTTATAGGTTTTAAATTATTATATTTAAACTTTTAAATAGCAGAGAATAATAAAAATGGACGCAGCAGCATAAATACACACAAACCTTCAGCACGTGTTAAGCAAAGGACATACAAAGGGTAGTAGTAGGAAAGCACTGGATTTCCTCCAGCACAGTTTAATGCACGTACAGATCTCTCTCAATAATGATATTATTTTTTAGTTTTTGGTTTTCTGAAATTTTTCGTATGTAATGTAACGAACTCTTGCGGTAGCATAGGGATGTCATTAAATGATTTGTAATTTGAAGCTCTGTACAAGCCAAATTGGGCATATAAAATAAAAATATTGTGTCCGTTTTTTATTTGTTTCTATTGCTGAGTTTATAACCAATGAATTAATATAAATCACATAAGTTGTCTTTAGTTTTATTAAAATTTTAACCAACTGATGAAAAAAATGTGTATTTTAATAGAGCCGTTTCCTTCAAATGTATTGGTTTCACTGATGACGACTCCCATTTGGAGTAACGCCCGTCAGAGAATTGAAGAAGGGAGAAGAGGGTGCTGCGAAGACCCTCAGAGGATTTAGGTGGGACATAGGAGACATAAGACAAGTGCCTGCTGGCCTAGTTATCAGTGACCACAATAAAGACGGCTGTAACCGAGCGAGACGGTAGCCATCCTCCAGCGAGAGGGACCCCGAGAAAACAGCGATAAATTTAGGCTATGGCCCATAAAACGGTCCTGTAGCCAATGCGGCAAATGGCCTATGTAGGGGCGGCGTACAAACAACGGCTCATGACAAACTGACTCTTGAATCAACCCCTCCCCGGCTTTTAAATTAGTCTAACGTGAACCGGAACAGAAGTCGGCTCTCACCCCATCTTCCTTCTCCTTCCTTGACAGATTTATTATCTCCCTTATTTGTTCTAGCCTTATCGTATTCACTGGGGCCACTGGCAATGGATGCACAATTAGTTGCTCCTACCATGTCGGACTAAATTAAACCAACTAAGGGAGTCTTGATTGTAGGTCTTCTAAACATAAAGTGTACTGAAGTATGATCGACAAATATGATGATTTTTTGTTTATTCGCATCAAAAGCATGATAAAATTAATATATTTAGATAAATGTCTGTTAAAAAATTGCAAATAAATATTAAAAAAATACGCCCGAAGCAAACTTGTGATTGCCACTTCCTGAATACTCACCATCCTTCATTAGCTCGCGCTTGGTCATAATTCACATTAATATCTGTTCCTATTTCTTACAACGTTATTAATTAACCTTATAAACTGGTCAATAGCAAAACAAGAGGAAAAATAAAAAGAGGCAGCACCAAGCTATGATAGATGACGAGGAAGTGATGATGACAAGATGATCTGCAGAAGATGGGGATAAACCAATGAAGAAATCCAGCTATGGAACTGAAGAGAAATTTTTGAAGAGGTTAAGACCCCTGCAGAGCAGAGGAAGATGAAGCAGAAAAAGGAGAAGAATTTGAACAATTTTGAGGCGTTGATAACTTGAGAGTTTCACGCCTATAAACGAAACAAATAAATAAATAATGAATTTACTCTCACGAGGGACAAGAAAGTTTTTATTTTACTTGTATGGTACTATGTTTACGGATATATATTATTTTTTTACTTTACATAAATAACTTCCGTATGATAATGAATGATCAATTGACAATTTAACCTTAAATTCAGTACGGTTCTTAATCACAAAGGGAACGGAACACGGAAAATAGGCCTGAAAAGCGGAAGGAGCACCTAGTGTGAAAGTCGATAGAAGTGTAGAGTCGATTTTATCTCAGAGCATATATCGCCTTATCTTCAACTTCCGGTTGCTTCACATCTTGCTCCCTATAGCCATTAAATACCTTGGCCAATCTAGAGCATCCTCCAATGCTTCCATCCATCCCGTATCTGCCTTCTTTATCTTCCTATCGTCTATAAGGGAAAACAGAGCTCTACCACCTTGGATATAAGACAATTCAAACAGAGTAACTGAGTAACTTTAACACAGAATCGATGACAGATAATAGAAATCTTAAATTTTAGAGTGGCTTTTAATAATCAATTAACACGAATCTGAAATTTATACCCAAAAAACATAAATAACTAAATACATTTTTCGAGATAGATATATTAACATTAAAAAATCAATTTTTTATAGACTGAACGATTAAGAATGTAGAGCGGATGACATAAAGTCCTTCGGTCAGGATTCGTGTTAGGGCTGCTGGTGGCATACATGTTGCGTGTATTAATAATTTAGTATTACTAGTAATTACTGTAAAATAATAAAAATCCAATAAGGAGGAAATACTCTGAGAAGCAGTTTCTTGACTAAACACAAACGAATGAGGGCCTGAGGAATCGAAGCTATCTATGCCAGTATCAGAGACTGCACCTACGAAATGTGTCTTCACTCAGTGCCTCCTCTATCAATCGGTCTTACTATTTGACAAAATTATCAATGAACGTAGCAATTAAACGTGAGGAATGTTTTTCCGTCACTCTATAATCACATTGTAAGAGGGATATTATGTGTGGCATCTTTCGGACCAAATCAGTATAAATGTCAGAAGAGAAACAAACGACCTCAACATTTCAATGTGGAAAACTTTGTGATGATTTAATCTCACTCTATAAAATGAATTTAAAAAATATACTTTTTAAAAATTAAAACAAAAAAAAAAATGATGACTACTCTGAAAGTAAAATTAATAGCTTAGGGTCCCTAAGGGCTGGTAATTAAGAGTTGGGGGTGGGGGTGAAACCGGCTCCGCTGCGGCAATCTAACTTATCTCCAGGCTTACCATTATCCTTTGATATAGATAAAGACCAAGACGATTCAACCAAATGAATGGATTACTAAAACAGAAAAGTCATACCAAGTCTAATATGGGTAGATACATACAGGAATACATAATTTCATTGGTTACTGCCTAAATTTTCTTGTATTCAACTGGTTTATTTCGATTAAATTATCCTTAGACCAATGCAAGGAGGACTGATAAGCTCATTCGATTCTCCAAAACTTCTGTATCGAATGAATTGAGGAGCTAATCCTGGGTAGGGATGGCACTAATTACAATGCATTGAGGCAGTATGATATCTCTAGCAGATTCGATGATTACACACGACGAGCGGCTATAACTTTGATTACGCTTTCCGGTTACAGTTTACGGAATTCTGCATTGCCTAGCCGTCTAAGATCTCCTGTTGAATCATCCTTCTTCGGCCCAAATATTCTACGCAGTACTTTTTTTTCAAATACCTCAAGACGTTGCTTATCCCTTACTGTAAGCGGCCATGTTTCACATCCGTATAAAACCGTCGGAAGAATTACAGTTTTGTGAATTCTAATTTTTCAATTTCGGGACAGAAGGTGTAAATTAAATAATTTTGCAACTGAAAAATAACAAGAATTTCCCGCCTTTAACCTAGCCTTAATTTCCTCTTAAATTTCGTTTTTTCTAGTTATTATAGATGCTAAATATTCAAATTTCTCAACGGCTTCAAACATTAACTCTTCTAATTCAATATCGCCAAAATTGTCACCGTTTCTACAGCTAACCATATATTTTATTTTTTCCGTATTTATTTCTTGTGCTACTTCTTTACCGGCTTTCATCAATGGTTTTGTATTTAGTTCTATCGTTTCCACGTCATCCTCAAGCAAAACCAAATCATCGACATAGCTAGTACGGATGTATTTCCACCCATATTCAAACCTGCCTTAGTTTATGTATTTTAATTTTCAGCGAACAACAAAAAAAAATCTTTATAGGTAAAAAAAAATCACAATAAATGATGTTGGCATTGATGGTTACCTTCGAATTATCTTATGTACTTAATTTTACTGCCATTTGTTTTTCTTGTAATTGTGTCTTTTTAACGAGCAGAATACCAATTTCGGTTTACTTTTCAGAAGGCATTTAAATGTATTGCTATTTTTATTTTTAGAAAGTAGGAAATGATGGGCAGTTGACCCATCTAGCTCCTTCTCCCTCCCAAATTATCACCATGTTTCTATCTAAAAGAAGTACCTTAAGTGGGTTTTTTCTGGGTCATTGGTACATAACGCTACAAGAGTTATTGATTGTGACATGACTCCGTCAGAGTAACGGAGGCGCGTGAGTGATGAACGAAATTCAGCCACAGGTTAGGACCGTTATTAATGAAGGTTGGATATGTCAACAGGTCTTTTGGCTAAGCAGGACTGGCTATTTAGGCTGGCAACATTGGAGGCTATCAGAGACTGACTACTTACCCTTTTTTAAACATACCGAATACCTAGAATCTTTTCGGATTTTTTACCTTACAACGAGTTATTGAAAAAATTGTATTCCAGTTAAGATAAAATAACGCTCTTAAGTAAGTAAGGTTCATTTCTTCACTAATATTTCTACTTCTAGTTAGTTTAGTTTAAAAAAGGTTGATAGGAAGGATTAAAAGAAAAAATTCTCAGGCTGTTATTTCTTTGTTAATGAGTTTGTCAATGGACTGAGGTTTGAATGCTCTCAATGGAAGTCCTCCAAACGGTAAGCGAAGTGTTCTGGCATCAGAGCACTAATGCATGAAGCAGAAAGACAAATATGGAACGGCTTGGGGCCCGGTGTGGCTGTGCGGTAAAGCGCCGTACTCCCATGTCGGAGCTGCGGGTTCGAGTCCCGCCCTGGGTGGTGCTTTTCTTTCGTAGGAGAAGTATCACCCAGTGCCATGGGTGTTAGTATAGGGCTTCACTAGAAGCCTTAAAGTCCCCCCCAAAAAAAAAAAAAAAAAAAAAAAAAAAAAATAAAAAAAAATAAAAAAAATATGGAACGGCCCATAAGAACTGACCAGTATATAAGAAGGTTAAGATGGTTCGGGTATGTACACCGGCGCAATCCATCAAGATACTATGCTGGAATAGCTTGGAATAGACGGGCGTTTTTGAAAAACCCAAATCGAAATGTTTTTTGTGAAATTAACAACTTTGGTAAAAAAAAACAAAAAAAAAAAACAGATATACTGAATGAAATCAACAGGTATGATGAAAAGCAGAGAATGTAACCTTGTGACTCCTGACTAAGGTTTCTAATCTTTTTTTTGGGAAACGTGAACAGATAAAGTAATTCATAAAAATAATTCAATTTTAAGAAAAGAAAAACAAATATAAAAAGAATCAGAAAAAGTCACCTGCCAGAGCACCATTATATAAAAAACTCCTACTAGTAAAATGTAACTAGTGTAAATCCTAACTAATAGATAATCTCTAGTTTGATGACCCAATTGACCGTTTCCATTTCGGTTTTTCTGTTCTGAGGCTCAAAAATTAGAACAACAGTTGAAACTATACACGGGAAGTCTAATCCTCCGATTACCAACTGTTTAGGCTGGAGTAAGAGTATAGTTTGACGTTTCGACCAACACTAGTCTAGGCGCACATTGAAACACTCGCGACGCAGAGCAGAGCAGAGCAGTTTTTGTAATACTTGTGGTAGATAGGAAACTGCGCTGCCCTGCTCTGCTCTGCGTCACGAGTGTCTCAATGTGCGCCTACCCTTAATTTTTTGATAGTAGGTGGAAGAGTGCATTGCATGCAGCAAATAGTACTACAAAAGTATACTACACCTAGATTGGAAGAGATGGAGAAAGCTACCATAGAAAAAAAAACATCATTTGCTTCCTAAACAGAACAAACGTTTTACCAACTATAAATTCACGATTCTTCCAGTTCTTTATTATTTTCTGTTATGGGAATTTACGAAACTAAAAGGATCTTTACAGTTTTGGGCTTTAACTAATGATAGAAGAGGAGAAGCTTATTTTCAAGTATTACACTATTTTTTTTTTATTTTTTTTTTGTGGTGAAATTCTGGTTGAGAAAGGTTAATCAAGGCTTGGCGGGAGATTAACCTTTGGAGGAGGTTGAGGGGCGGTAGCTACCTGTCCCGCCCCCAACCGGCGCCGCGCTGGCGACCCTGCCACTGGCACAATCGATACAAGAGCCAGTCGACCACTTGCCTCCTCCAAGGAAGCATCTATCTCCACTTCCTCCTATCTCATATATTTCGTTAAAAAAAAAAAAAAAAGACAAAACCGTCTTTACGGAGAAAAACGTTATAAAAAAAAAAAATCTAAACATTTTTGGATATCTAGCATGCTCTTTCTTTACTTGACATATGACATTATTTAGTTTCGAGAAATACCAGCAACAAACCCATGTATATTATTCACACATAAGTGGTCAAAGTGTGCATAGTATTAGTGTGCTACCCAGAACAAAGCAGGACTACTTTAAACTTACTAATCACGCCTGACGATAATGTGCTGTACTTTGCTGTAAAAAACGTAATCTTGATTTGTCATACTCATTTATTCACTTAATTATTAAGTACCACTTCTTAGTAAGAGAACTCAGTATAGGGACCAACAGGGGATTCACTTTTCCAGTAAGTAGCGCGGTAAAAAGATGGCGACAAGAAATATTATTTCCGATGAATTAATAATTATAATTATTATTATTATCAATGGCGCAACAACCCGCTTAGTGAGTCAAGGCTTAAGAATTAAGAATTAAGAAGATTCCCCCATCGCTCCCTATCCTGCGCAGCCGCAATCGAATTCCGAGCACCTAGAAGATGTCTTGAATCCTTTGCGACTCCATCTGTCCACCCAAGTTTCGGTCTTCCGACACCTCTCGATAGATTTTGTCGGACATCATTCTTTTTGAAATGCTCCGTTCCGGCATTCTGTCAATGTGGCCAACCCATCTAAGCCTTCCAATGCGGATGACTCTAATAATGTCGGGCTGTCCATTGAGCGTTTGAAACTCCAAGCTGCTTCGTAATCTCCAATTTCCGCCTAATTTTATTGCACCGTAGATCAATAACTATCATAGGTAATTATAATAGTTTACTCTATGTTCATTAGTACGACAAATGAACATGTCAAATTGTAATAAATTTGCAATTTTTAGCAACGTCCCATCTGAGGAAAAAAATTCAGCTGAATAGATCTCATGACCACTTCTTCCGTTGTCTTCTGGCCCAGAAGTTCTGGGTAGCTCCGGATGTACGGATTCCTTAAGAAGTTTTTCTGTAATTGGTTTACATTGATAATCAGTCGTTAGAAGTCATTGTAAGTTTAGGTAAGTTTTTTTTTTTTTATTGTTGTGATTTCTAGGTCCTTTTAAGGCATTGTATATGCAGTTGGATCTGAAAACTAACTTGGAGCAATCCATACAAGAGTAATGGTTAACGAATGATTGTATGCAAAAGTTTGCGTTTTTACTAGAATCAGACAACTTTGATTTATTTTCTGACCTTTTTCGTTTGGTATTCATTCTATTCATAGAGTATCAATCCGGTATTTTCAAGCGCAAAAGTGAGATTTTTTTTATTTGCAATTATATTTTAGGTAAAAGTGAAAATTTTGAGTCAATTTTCAGGTCCATCTGCAACGAAAAGTGTTATGAACGATCAAATATTCCAATCATGAATAAAAATTCATTCTGTAAACTACTTCGACTCGACGCCTTTGAGTTTACCTTGTTTTTTCGCTTAGGATAACGGTTGAAAAACTTGGAAATCTATAAGTTAAAACTAATTAAACTTTGAATACGTGTAAAATGACGATAAGCAACATATATAAATTAATTGATCCTAATTAATTTATTTGGCTATCCACAATTAAAAGAAAAAAATTGTTAATGGGATATTAGTTCAGTAAAATGATACTTTGGGAGAACGAAAAAAAAAAAAAAAAAAAAAAAAAAAAAAAAAAAAAAAAAAAAAAAAAAAAATGCAGATCAGAAATACTCAATAGCACCATAAACTAGCTAATGGTAACCAACAAGATTCAACGAGAGTCTGGAAAAACGTTTCGTAATGTAACGTTGGTTTTAGTGGTTCCGATGACATGTGATCAGTTGAATACGGTTAAAGACTACTCAGCAACATTCGTGATAACTTACCATGAGCTCTTCTTTACAACGCCTCTCTTCTTCCAGCGACATCCTCTTCTCGTGCTTCTTGAAGTACTTCCTCTTCGCCGCCTGCAGATTGAACCAAGTGTAGGAGAAGGACTTCACGTGCGGCAGCAGAGCCTCGATGAACGGATGGAACTCATCCTGAAAGAAACAAAAAAATTCATTTTTTCAGTCAGACTCGTAATAAGTAATAATATAAAAAAAGTAATAGTATAAAAAAATACTTTATTTATTTATATTTAAAAATACTTTTAGTTATTCTTACTGAAAAATGTGTATTTAAAACACCCTTTCTGTAAAAATAAAACATTTGTGGGTATTATAAGTATTAAGCTAAAAAAAAATAATTATAAAATGGTTTGATCTCAGCTCAAGAAGAGGAATGTACTGCAATCCGAACTAGATAACGGAAGTCTAATGCATTCTGTGGTACGCCTTAGTTTATTCTTGACTAGACTTATTGGCTCTAAAAATAAGATCTTTGTCAGTCTTCCCTTAGCTCACTAGGATCAACACATAAATATATTTTAACTGCTACTAGGATTATTTTATTTATAAAACGCGTTGAACAAAATATTACATTAAATAATATTAAAATATAGGACTATGGTAAGGACTATTTGAAAATCACAATCCGATAACTATATGTTATAAAAATTCAGTTCATTTGGGTTAATGCTAACTAAGAGTTATACAAAAAGAACAAAAAATGTTCGAAAACAGTTATACACGGGGAAGGAACATTACTACAATAAACAACATAAAAACATATATAATTTGAAAGAAAATCTCTTCAGACTTTTGTTCTAAATATTGGAGTATAAATACATGGAACAATCAAAATCATTACAGAATATATTTTTCGTTTTTGTGATTGACTGTTAGCAGTGCATTGTAACTTAAGCAGAAACATGCAGAACATTTTGCGAGATATGGTTATTTAAACTCGAAGGCCTTAAACCGTATTTTTCTGTTGAAAATTAACAAGATCCGGTACATTATCTCTGAATACTTACAAAATATACAGATTGTTTTAGATTACACTTATTCAATTAACCAGAAAATATCAGGACCCGATTATACACCTAGATTGTGACAAATAAGTCCATATTAACAATCGTCCAATATTAAAAGGTTTCGTGGAAAACAAAGAAATTAGTCTTCAGACAAAACTTCTGCTCTAAAATGATATTGGGCTCTATAGGATTTTAGATGGAGGTGACAGCTGAAAAATAAAGAAAAAAAATATTCATTGAAAATAAACTTCACCAAACCGATTCCTATAAAGACTGATAAAAATCATTTTTGAATTACCTTTTCCTCACAGTGAATTTTAATTGTTAGTTTTTAATAGGATTTGTTTGTGGCATAAATTATGAGGTAGGTGGGGGATTTTAATATGATTCTAATGAATAAAAAATACAAAAAAAAAACGGACATTTAAAATTTAAAATAATATGTTCTTTAGAGGGTTCGGATTTGACTTCAATAAATTGATATTTTAAATTTGTATCCTATCAGATCGAAGACGTCTAATGAAATCCTCTTCCTGTATAACTCGAGACGATTTTAAACCATTTTATAGCAAACAATTTCTCCCAAGAATAATCTCTCTTAGATGAGGTCTGTGCTCCGGAAATCTAGCCCATCATATCCTTATAATTTATTCCTACTAATAATCATTAGAATCTAATGATTCTAAAATTATAAAGGTTTAATTTTCCACGAAACTGGTGAATAATGGAAACCTTAATTTGTCTACAGGAAACAAATTGGAAGATTATTCGTTAATAGAGACTTATTTGTATATAATATTGTATTAGGATATTGAATCGGCCTCTGGTCAGTGCGAATCCAGAAATTTAGGCATTTTTTTTTTTTTAAACTGAATTCCATTTTTTTAATACTTGAAACCACTAATGAATGATTATAAATTAGAAAAGGGGGGATTACCTTAGTTAGGTTAGCATGGCAAACTACAATACTAAAGGGCGCGGGTTCGCTTCCCGCGGTGGCCCTGGGATTTTTTTAATGGGAGTAAATAATCCTTGGCTATGCCTTACCTCGGATAGGACGTAAAATGGAGGTCCCGTTAAAGATCCCTATCCTAATTATACCAGGATAGGCGAAATTTAGGACTCCCACTGTAGTATCGTAGGAGCATAAAAAGCAAACAAACAATTAGAAAAGTATTTATTCTATGAAAGGATTGTGATGATGGGCATCTAATACGTATATAGGCGTAGGCGACTAACAATGTATTTCAAAAAGGGGAAGACTTAATTTTAAATAAGAGTAAAAGAACGACTTTATAAATTCTCCTTAATTATATCCAATATGTAATTGGTTTCTTAACCTCCTGGGATATTTTTATTATATGGGTGTAGTTGCTGTTAACAGTATTGAAGCAATCACCAGGACAATCACACAAATAACATTTATTGCTTCATCTACAACGTTTAGGCTATGTCGCCATTTTCAAGTCTTAATCTGAATAATTATTTAATTTATCCAGCTTTTTAAACATTGCCTTCATAAACCAAAATAAAACTTCTTTTGAAGATGAAGATAAACAATTTAAGTCTTTCATCTTTATATATTACGACATCAGTTAATGGTTTATATAAATAATAAAAAAAACTGGATAAATTAAATCATTATTCAGATTGAGGCTTGAAAATGGCGACATATCCGAAACGTTGTAGATGAAGCAATAAATGTTATTTGTGTGATTGTCCTGGTGATTGCTCCAATACTGTTAACAGCAACTATACCCATATGACTTTATAAGTTACATGAAACGTTTCAATACAATCCACGTGAAATTTTACTAAATAAAAGCGTTTTTTGTTTAGTAAAATTATTTTAGAATTGTCATCAATACTTAGTGGAGGGGTGAAATATAAAAAGCGGGTAGTTATCACTTATACTCATAAAATGTACGCTGCATGAAATATTTATATAAGAACCAACAGGGAGGGGAACAAAAATCAAGGTGTGGGGTTATAATGTTTAAGATTCATGAGGCTGTTGCGGGTGGGGAAAGGGTAACCAGCGCCTTTCACTTAGGCAACCCATAACTAACTTTTACACAACTGAAATTAATTCAGATATTGTTTAAATAAATAGTATAAATAAACGATTCGGTCTTAAATAAAAATTCCGGTGACGAATTTTATATGAAAGAGATTTCATGTTAAATTAGGCAGAAGGAGTTGAAGATAATAAAAGAGAATGAGAGGACTATAAATTGAAGGAATGGCCTATTTTTCGATTGTTCTTATTATGTATGGATTGAGTGAGGGAGAGGCGGTGGGACTATATTTCAAGGCAGTGTTTGGTTAGGAAGTGAAAAGAAGCGACAGAAAAAGTCGTTTTGGGGGAGGGGGGATGGGATTTATAGGGAAGGCTCATTGTCCTCGCTCGCTCCTCCGGGGACCCTCCCCCCCCTCCACCCCTCTCCCATCCCCTCCCAATGCTCCTCTTTTACATATCTGTCTTTAATGATCGATTCACACCAGGCTCGATAGCTGATACGCTATTACGGATCAAGGATCAGTCCAAATGGACCGGAGATACTTCCGGTGCTTCGGATTTTATAGCGTCACATTACTATATTCTTCTATCGGACTCGAAAGAAACCGAATTAACAAACGATCCGGACGGTTCATCCAAGTTATTCGATGAACCCCGGATACAGCAATGTGGTACGCTTCTAACATCACGAAAATCCACAAGATTTTCTTTCAAAAGAACTGCGCTTTGTTCTATGAGACCAATGATTTTTCGTACAAAAACTTCGACATCTAGACTCTATGATTCAAAAAGAGAGGGATCAAGAGTATTCCACTCTGAGGACTTTCAAAAGTTGTCTAAAACGCTAACTTGAACACTACACGGATAAGGATAGATTTTCCTATATATGATTACAATAATAAGATTCTTTAGTTCATGATTAATTAGCTAGTAATAAATTTATCTTCCATTAATTGAAATGTTTATTATTATTCCTTTACGGATGTGAAACGTGGCCGCTAATAATGAGGGATGAGCAAAGGCTGAGGGTTTTTGAAAATAAGGTATTCCGTAGGATATTCGGACCGAAGAGGGATGAATGAACCGAGTGAACTGTATCCGGTAAATATAATAGAGGTTATGGGCATGTTAAATTGCTCGGTTATGAACGAATCTCTAAAAGATTAATAAGGACGGGCCCGACAGGGAAACGTCCAAGGGGTATTGCGGTTAAGGTGTGGACTGTATGGCGGTCGGTGGATGGAGGTGTGCATGGAGCCAGTTGTCGTGTCGGCATCGAGCCTTCGGGTTTGTTAAGCCTTTGTTATTATTATATTATCGATTGGAATAAAACATATTTATGTAACACTTATCTAAAGATATTTGACAATTTCATTTTAAGAGAAACTTTTTTCATGAACGTTCCAGCTCTCCAATCATCTCTTCAGCAGCCCAATTCAAATCGGACGCAATTTCGGACGGAAATCTAAGAGAGAGGAGGGAATGGGAAAATGGCAGAAGGCAGGTAGTTCATCGGAGGCGAGCGGGTGAAACCGAACTCGCCCTTTATAATTGGATTAATTTTGAAAGAGTGAATTCTGTTTCCATGCCATTACACGGGCGGGGCACAAATCACCCGACCCCCGCTGATAAGGATCCACCACCTCCATCATCCCCACTCGTCGTCTCTACTTCCTTTCTTTATCTTCCATCTCATACAGCTTCAATGCACTTGCTTCCGTCGCAAATAAAGTGAGAACAGCACATGAATTCCTGCTTAGAGCATCCCTGAACACAATTAACCTTAAATTAACACGTTAAGTGCGGCGGCGTAGTTTAGGGGTATCCTGAATTGAACGGTATCGGTCCCCGAGGTCCGACTTCTGGGATGAGCCACAGACGATATCGGGCGTCGGAATCCGATTCCGGAAGCGTTATCTTTTGACTAAAAAGTAAATTAAATGAGCGTCTCAAGGGCATTATCTCTTGGTAAGGATTGGAACTAGACATAGTAGGCGCAGGACAGGCCAATACAGGATTTACGCCAGACTTTATTAAAAATCGGACCTCGGAGTCCGATTCTAAAAAACAACAGAATTTCAGCTGTTAGTAACATTTTCTGCACTAAAACGCAATAATCTCATTGTTTGAAGTGTTCGGACTTTCGGACATTTTCAAGTGAATATCGGCTGTTAAGAGGGTAATGTAAGACATCGGACCCCGGGGACCAATGCCGCGCTTAACGTGTTAAACACATCAACAGCGTCAAAACATCCTATTCTCGTACCTATAAAGGTAGCCGTTAGCTCATAGTTTTGGGGTTCAATGGTTTATTGACTATGAAAAATGACTTTATAAGAGAAGTATTAAATATACATAAGGAATTCAACCTTTTATGCTAAAATTTGTTTTGTTGGACATTTAATGCCTTCGAAGAATTTATTTTTCACTGAAATATCCGATTACTAAAAATTATAAAATCAAAATATATTCTATCATTTTTATGCTATGTATTCAATTATCATTCCCCCTCAATTATTCGCTAAAAGTGTATACAAAATAAAACGAGACTTTGTCCCCAATTTCGGATACCTACCTGACTTTATGGTTATTTTTTAAACTTACTAACGTTCTACATTTATGCACTAAACCACTTAATTCATTGTATTGAAGTTTTGAACCAAAATCTAATAAAAAGTGTGGCATAGATTAGAAGTATTCATAAAATTGTACTCAAGAGTTCCTGTCGAAGCTTACTTAATGTCTGCAAGTTACCTTACGTTTGTGAATAAATCGCTTTATTTTTTAGTCTTTTTCTTGCACTGTAACGTAATAAGTAAAAAAAAAATTCAAGTAGCTCGTTTTTGAGTTTATTTTATTTGAAGAATAAACTAAAGAACTTAAGGGGAATTTAATTTGCAATACTTATTCGTATTCGTCAGAATTTAAGCCTAACTTTAGGTCACTATAAAGTTTCTTTATTTCATCCCAGAGATGTGTTCTTGAAATTTAGAGAAATTTAATTTGCAATACTTATTCGTATTCGACAGAATTTAAGCCTAACTCTAGGTCACTATAAATTTTCTTTATTTCATCCCAGAAGATGTGTTCTTGAAATTTAGAGAAATTTAATTTGCAATACTTATTCGTATTCGACAGAATTTAAGCCTAACTCTAGGTCACTATAAAGTTTCTTTATTTCATCCCAGAGATGTGTTCTTGAAATTTAGAGAAATTTAATTTGCAATACTTATTCGTATTCGTCAGAATTTAAGCCTAACTCTAGGTCACTATAAAGTTTCTTTATTTCATCCCAGAGATGTGTTCTTGAAATTTAGAGAAATTTAATTTGCAATACTTATTCGTATTCGACAGAATTTAAGCCTAACTCTAGGTCACTATAAAGTTTCTTTATTTCATCCCAGAAGATGTGTTCTTGAAATTTAGAAAAATTTAATTTGCAATACTTATTCGTATTCGACAGAATTTAAGCCTAACTCTAGGTCACTATAAATTTTCTTTATTTCATCCCAGAAGATGTGTTCTTGAAATTTAGAGAAATTTAATTTGCAATACTTATTCGTATTCGACAGAATTTAAGCCTAACTCTAGGTCACTATAAAGTTTCTTTATTTCATCCCGGAGCTGAAAATGTGTTCTCGAAAATAATAAGCTCGAAAAAGGTTGGGAATCAGGGGTCACCTGTGGTGTTGTGGTTAGCATGGCAACCTACAATGCTAAAGATCGCGGGTTCAAATCCAGCGGTGGCCCTAGGATTTTTTAATGGGAGTAAAAAATGCTTAGCTATGCCGTCCCTCGGATAGGACGTAAAATAGAGGTCCCGAGCCTGTACGATGTCAGGTACTCGTTAAAGATCCCTATCCTAATTATACCTGGATAGGCAAAATTTAGGACTCCCACTGTAGCATCGTCCGATTAGCCTTAGTAGCATAAAAATGGACGTTAAACAAACAAACAAACAAACAAACAAGGTTGGGAATCATTTTTAAAATGATTAATTTAAAAACAAATTTTACGAGTAAACTATCATTTTTTAGTCGATTAGGATGTGAGTTGCATTAGATTAACGATTAAATAAAATTAATTTGTATTAAAAAGCATTTAAGCTTTAACTTCAAGTTGATTAAATTATGTAACTCTTTCTTATAGCGTTTTAGGGAGTATCTGCATTGACTATATTTTTTTTTTTTTTTTTTTTTTTTTTTTTTTTTTTTTTTTGACGACTAGAGTAAACAGCGCCGCCCCCTTCTGTGAAACTTATCTTTCTTTTGCAGTTCTCGACCCCGTACATCATCCTCCTTCTCTTCGATATCAGAGTAAGTTCTCATTGTTATGCACAACCCCAATACAACATAGATAAATAGGTAACCATGCATTAGAAATGAAATAAAATAAGGAGCTCAACCATAGACGCGGAGCTCAAATGAAAATATACATTATGCATGCGTTCTCCACAATATATATATTTATATTTTGTTAATACATCATTTATTAAAGCAAGTAAAAAACGCTAAAATATAAATACGACGTTTTCCAAATTAATATGGAAAAATACATTTATATTTTTAATTTTTATAATTCATTTGATAGGCAACCTGATTCTGTAAAATCAATCGAATAGGAAAAACAACAACAAAAAATCAATCATTAATTGGTATCGTAACAGTTATTCAACAAATGGAAGAAAAATCAGGAATTTCAACTGCATTATTCTTTTTGTCATATAAATTAACCGCATTAGCCTTGAATATGAAAAGTAATGAAGGAACCTGTCCAACGAGAAATAAACATAATAACTGGCTTCGACAAACAAATGTGTTATTGTCAACACGCTCTTTCGAATGTTACGTTCAAATGTTTGGATGAAACATCAAAAAATTAGCAATAGGATCGACCATGATAAATGTCGATCATTCACAACAGTGTTTACATATCAAATCGATAGTGCTTTGTATCGATATCAAGGGGGAAAGGTTAATCCTTATGGTTCGACTACTTGTAGCCTATGCAAGTACCTAAGGCTCTACATGTGTAGATGAGAACGGTACACGGGGTGACGTCAGGCAACAACAAACAGGCTGGAATGTGTTCTGTCGCGTATGTATGGTCTGGCCGAGGTACCGTTCGGGAGGCTATACGCGCTCCGATTACATAGTCCAGGCTACCGTGCTCGGAATAATTCTGACAGGCTCGGCTTATGGATGGTAGAGGTTAGCGTTACATAGAGTTAGCGACAGGCTACCTGAGATTACGGCACAATAAGAGTGAAGCCTCCATCTGCATTCTAAAAGAGTCGAGTTTGCAGACAACAAAACAACGACACCTCTAAATAGGCTGTGGGGACTGCAGCCCCACCCTTTGGAAAATTTTTCGTCATTAAAAGATAGAATTTGACTTTCCTTAAAGTAAGGAAGCAAATTAAGGAGCAAATAATATGCAGAACAAGTACAATTTTAGTTGTGTGAAAGAAACATAAAGGTAAAAAAGCTGATTGGCAGATCCAAATGGAGGGCTGTGGGGCTGCAGCCCCCCTTTACAGTCGGCTGGATCCGCCCATGGGTACATTTAAAGATACCCGAAAGATGGTGTAAGTTTTTCTTAAACAATATCGATATTATCTCTCAAGAATCAGAGCAAAGATATTTCAGGATTTTAATTTTACGCCATGAACATTAGAACGGAGTTTTACAAATAAAGTCAATCAATATGGAAAAATTGCTCTAATTTCATACCCGTTGAAGCGAGTGGACCTAATATACAATTTGACACTAATTAAAGCTAAAACTTTTTAATTTTAGCTTACTTCGAAATTTGATGAAACTTGACTAGAAAATATCAATTCCATGACAACCATTCTATCCTAAAATAGACAGAGGACTCTAATTTAATAGAATAATATAAAATGTTGATAGATCCATGATGAGACGAACTAAATGTTCACATTCAAAATGTGGAACAAAATCGACTATTAAGGCGCTCACCAAGAGTCCCATTTTAATTCATTGTTAGTGAGGGAGAAACCCAATATAGGCATGACAAAAAATAGGAAGAGGAAAAAATAAATTAAGAAATGATTTTATTTTCTATATTTTAATTTGAAGCAAACCAAAATCAAAATAAATAAAAGGTGTTAAAACAAAAAGAAATGCGTCCCATCCCGAGTCTGTCATTGAGTAGGTTAACTCAACTTTCATGAGCGTGCTTATGAAAGAGCAAAGAAAGAAACATTAAAAACTTGTGTAATATAATAATATAAATTATGCATCCTCACGCTTCAATAATATTGTAGTAGTTTTTTAATAAATATTTTAGTTTTATTTTATTAATGCATTAAATGAGAAAGGATTAGCAACAGCATATGCCTTTAAAAGCAACCACAGTATTTTTTTGTTGAGTGAGTTTATAGCTGATAATTAATAAGCTTTAATTGACAATGTTTGAAACCACAGATACATGGATATTAACATAAGATCAATTCAATTGATATTTATTTTACAATTATATAATTTATCACGAATTAAGCAAAATTTATATTTTGAAGTTTTGAATTGGACTGATTCACGAAGAAGGAATATTGTACACATATAATAGAGACAGTTTTTTAACTGTTCCGTGGGAATCAATAAACAATATGATTCATGTTTCAGAAACAGATCTTTCGATACAAAAAGTGCTTCTACGCTCAATAGTTTTTATGGGGATTTCCCGAATTAAAAAAAAAAAAAAATTGTTCTCTGAAGCACTTGTTCATTCTCGAGTTTAGGAGGTATTATAAAATTTCAAAGTTCTCCGTTGCTTGATTTAAGCAAAAAGAATACAATAAAATAAACATGTGGTTAAAATACAATTATTCTACAGCGACATTTTTCTCTCACTTATTCAGAACAATGTTAGATTTATACCATTCCCGACTGCAACATTTTTTGTGGTACCTCTTTATACTAGTTACAATCCTAGAGAAATATAATCCCTCAATATTGTTTAGCACATCACCTTATGTTTTTCTATCCACTTCTAAATAACGAAATCCCATCCTATTAAGTTGAAAATATTTACTTATTCGTGCTAACATCTGATGGGATTCATAACTTCATTCAAATACCTTTTTGTCAATCTATCTCCGTATTGATTAACTTTCCATATAAAAATAAAGTCCGAATTTCGAAATTAGTTAACAAAAATATTAATATTAATCATTTCTCTTATAGTTTCTGTGACTGGGTTCTTTCCCTGCTGTATCCATTCTTTATAAATTGGGTAACCATTAAGCCCGAGCATTTCCTACCACGACTTGCCTCAAAGAAAAAATTTACAACGTAATAAACACATAATGGGTTCAAGTGATACATTTTTTTTTTCTGTTTTAGTGTATAATTTTAAATATAGTCAAGTTTAAATAATGCAACAATGCGAGTGTTCATTTCTGAAACGTCAGAGGGGACAAAGCGTTCCAGAATAAAGATGAAAATTTTATTTGATTAATTCTAAATACATTGCGTTCAGTGTAATGAATATGACATGAAATTTTAACGTACCCGATGATGAATCAACGGATAACTTCTAATTGCATGAGGCGACAGAAATAATATCTGCTTTCTATCTGTAGTTGCCTGGTGCCATGCTTGGCCTTATTTATAGATTCAACACAGGATTATACAACGATTTTGGGTAGATGCCGGAAAATATCGAGGATATGGTCATCGGGATGTTAGCCAAAGGCTTGCCGGCAAGCTGTCTGAGGCTCCTGGCCAAATCTTCCTTGTTCCTAGTAGCGCGTCATGAAGAATGCGATCCTGATTCCTTCCAGCTACTTTGAAAACTATTCATATAAGGGAGGATGTAATATAAAAACAGGAAATAAATAATTTATAAATTATTTTAAATCATAATTTTAATAAATCTTTTCATAGATCTCAGTGAGACTGATATAACTATTTTGGAAGCCTCAGAAAACTGAATAACACATATTCTGTACTCAACCTATTATTATTTTACTTAAATGTACATATATATATACTCCTAATAAACAAATTTCGAGAGAGACATTTTTTTCAATGCAGTTGGGTAAGCCTACAGTTATTGACACCCTTAAGACTACATTTCTGAGGAGAAATTAAAAACAACACTTTTTATGAAGGAATCAAATTGAAATTTCTTATAGCCCCCCTAAATCTATCCTTATATAGACTTAAGAGGTTTTTTTGGGTCAAAAGTTCAATAGTTTTACCATATGGCAATATTTATTGTAAAAAGAGCAAAAACTAGTTAATTTGTTAAAGACTTAGTTTATAGATGACTTAGAGGACCCTTTAAACATTAGATTCATGTATATCTTGAAATAAAATTAGGACTTGCTTACTTATTTCTTTAAGTTAAAGTTTGGGGTGTCAATAACTGTATGGTTTACCCTAGTTGCTATCACAAAGCATACTGTTGGTATAAAATTTAAATATTTTTTTTTAAAAGATTGTGCTCATAACATTCATGCATACATAGAAGTAATTAGTCATAACAATTTTATTTTTTTTTAATTTTCCTCCTTTTCCCTTTTTAACCCTTTCCTCGACATCCTCTCTTCAATTACTAAAATATGATTTCAAAAAAGTATATAGCAATATCAACAGCAATATTAAATTTGGCGTTTTAAAAAACTTCAAAATTTCACAAACTACTGTCCATTAAATTTTACCACTCGTACTAATCTAATCTATTCATTGTAATACGTTATTTATGTTAATAACGTAAATGTTATTTTAAAAGTCAATAAAATTAAATATTACAGAGTCACTAAAAACTTTTTTATATAATAGAAAGATTTTTCTTCAACAACATCAATTCATTATTAAATATTTTGATAGTATTTACATAAAAAAATTGCTCTGATTGTACTGTTATGCTATATGTTCCATAAAACGTAATTCTATTTTCTCTTATGTTTGAATATTTCCAGTCTAAAATTAAAATTTAGTGTTTTAGTTCTGAGTCCGGCGTGCTATTTTATATTCCATCGTCTTCCATAAAAATCGGTTTTGGCTGTTACAATACAATATATTTATTTGCTCCTTGTCTAATCATTGTCCAGAAAGCCTTTATATCGAATCATACATTTTACTTTGATTGCAAATGCTATATTTTGAAATATAAAACAAAATAATATTTCAAAAGTATTAAAATTAGTTTATTGCCTGTGATAGCACGAATAAAAAATCTTTTTTATTGATTTTTTTTATTTTTCATTAGTAGCTTTTATAGCTTTACTGTTGAACTTTAAACATTTTCATACAGCTTAATGTTAATAAGTTTTACATGTTCAAGGAGAAAAATTAAGGGCAGTGATTTCTTTTTACTTGGTGAAGCAGGGTCTGTACATACATGATTTTTCAATAACTATTATATATTGTTATGTAATAAAAAATATGATATAATGTAGAATTAGGTTAATATTATTCCTGCCTCTTATAATTAAAACTGTCCATGGATAAATTTAACGATTGCAAGCATTTTACAGAGGCGATATATTTGTTGTGTCAAATATATTTATTTTTCCCATAATATTAATTCAAATGTTGTATGCCATTACGTGACAAACAGACCAAAAGAAATAAATAAAAAAACAATAGGAAGTTTGAAAAACAAATTATGTATCTTTATGTGTTCCATTATCCTGTTTTGAAAGCTTTAATAGAAACAAATGTGAGTGAAATCCGACAAATAAAGGGAACATTAGCGATATAATAGCACATAGTGAAGATAGAGAATGTTTTTACGTATTTTTAGTTTAAGGAACAGAAAACTACCGAGTCAATAATATAAACTGTTAATCTAAAATATTGAATGAAACAGGGGATGTTGGACATTAAAGCTGAGCGAATGGCGCCCAACACATGGGGGCTGAGTCTTATGGCTAGAGAAGAGATGTTAGTACTCGATCTAGTAGAGAGATAGCAGCACCGACTTGGTCTGGCGGCTTCCGACTATTTCATCCAAGTCTATTTCCAAGCTTCAATTAATTTCCAGTACACCAAATGTTATCGCAGGATCTTATAGTTATGGACTATTCTTAAGATCACTAGCTAGCTATTAGAGATAGATACAACTGTGCTATTTTCCGTTGTCTTCAGTTTTATTTTTATTTGATAGGATTAAAAATATAGGTTTCTCGTCTGATAAAATAAACATATCAACAGAAGTGTTTTTATCAATATACCTATATAAAGGAATCGAAAGAAGAATAGGAACGAAAAGCATCGATTGGAAAAGATAGGATAGAGCTTGAGAGCTGGCAAAGAGAGATTCAGTTAAGGCATTTAAAGCAGATTACCGGATTAAGACATGACTGTCTGTTTCGACTGATTCACTGCGGCCCACCCCCGCCCCATTAACATAGAAATAATCCCCTTCCCTTCCCTGTGTCACCTCCTTTGACTCCGAACAGAAGTGGAGATTCTAATCCCTACTCCAGGTCCCTTTCCTCTTCCTATTTCGAGCCATCTTTCATAAAAATAATCAGTTGGACATTATGTCGAGAAGGGTCTCTTCTAGATCTAAATTTGGATATCATTCCACGCCTATCTCGAAATAAAAACGAAAGAAAAGCGATTCCCCAGAGATTAGAATGCAAAGGTGGGGAAGGGAATGCATCAGGTAGTCGGGGACTCAGCCCGGGAGGCGGAAGTAGGAACGCTGATCCAGGAAGGAAAAAACTGCCAAACAATAAAAAATGGCAAACCTCCAAATAAACAGATGCTAGTGCAGCCAAGACTTCGACCATGTTTTCATTCAAGTGCCTGGGGGCATCCCGCCAGCGCTCCGTTCCAGCAAACCTCACCCATTCTCATATCTGTGTCTTCCCGACCTTGGCTCACCCTACCTTGCATGTTTTCTCTTCATGTGAAGCTTCTGGTATCTGGATAAACGCCTACTGGGCTAGGGTGCAGATTTGTTTTTGTTTACGTCTGAGCTCTTGACATCGTTAAATAAAATCAACACTATGCCTTAATACCCATCATTACGCGTGCGCTTGGGCATATGCCTGATTGGAAATGTAAATTATTGGAAAAATATCAGTTAAAATTGAAAATCGATAATTATAACGTATATATTACTTAAATGGCTTCAGAACTATAGAGACTAATAATATACATTAGGCAATAAATATTGAGCCAGTAAAGCTAAAAAAACTGATATAATTTGGAAATCATGATGGTGGAAGATAGTTGACCGTAGATTTAATGAACAGGAATTGGTTGGGGGTGCGGTCAAAATAATAAGTACAAATATGTGATATTTACATACTTTATTCTAGCCAACGTTTCGACCCAAATTTAGGTTATCATCAGGGCTAAATGAGAAATAAACCAAAAAAACATCCAATCAGATAATTTATATAAACAGATACAAATGTATGTGAAACATTAAACAAGTTAGATAAAATAAACATAAACTTATTTTTGTAGAATTTAAAAAAAGCTCTTAAAGTAAGGCCTTGATGAAAGTAATAAATGAAAACGAGACAAAACTTAAAATGGGGAATTGGTTAGGGGTGCGGTCAAAATAATAAGTAGAAATATGTGATATTTACATATTTTAATCTAGCCAATGCTTTTTGGCTTTTATTCTACGTTTTTATGGATTTTATTCTAGCCATTTTATGTTTTGTCTCGTTTCCATTTATTACTTTCATCATGGCCTTACTTTAAGAGCTTTTTTTAAATTCTACAAAAATGTGTTCATGTTTATTTTATCTAACTTGTTTAAACAAGTGTCTCATTCGGGTCGAAACGTTGGCTAGAATAAAATATGTAAATATCACATATTTGTACTTATTATTTTGACTGCACCACCAACCAATTCCTGTTCATAATTTGGAAATGATATCGCTTACACCTGTTTATCAAATTGTAGTTTTAAGAATCATTTTAAAGTAGTAGAATTTCAATAACGGCAGAAATTCTATTATTTTCTTTACCTAAATTGGAAATAAAATCTATCCTAGACAAACTGTTAAAGTGGATTCTCACTTGTTTTTCAGAATAGTATTTGCTTAGTGTCAGAAAAACAATGCTGAAAAGTAATGCAATGTGGCGTTTGAAGCCATTTTTTCCGATATTCGAACACGACCTCTACATCCGAGCGGACAGAAGGGTTATCGGAAGGGCGAACAGAATGGATAAGACAGAAGATGCGGTAGGGGTAAACAAGCGTGACATTTAGGGTCAGAGATCGGTAGGGGAAGGAATGAGGGTCGGGGGGGGGGATTCCGGAAGACAATATTTTAGCGTTTAATTAAAACATGGGCGTAGACAATGGTCGGGCTGCAGGACACCGTTTGGGAGGAGCCTCTGTCCGTCCCTCCTTTATTTATAGACCGCAGCGATCTTGTCTGGCAAAAACACTCTCGGACACACGTCCAGATATATGGCCCTCTACCTGCGTCCTTAGTCCACCTGTCTTCTCACCTTTAGTCTTCCTTTCGAAAAATAACTCCAATAAGATGTAAATCACACTTTATTTTAGCTAATACGTAATCACCAGGACGTCAGAATCGATGAGCCTAAAATTAAAATTTTCCAGGCTTCAAATGGACTAAGTACGGACGTTTACAAGCGAAGGACATAAAATGGCAGCCATCACAAACACTGTTCTCACAGCGAGTGTAACGAAGAAGTAATCTCTACTTAATTGCTCGATCTTTGTTTACATAAAAACATATGAGAGTTACTTTTCAGTAGTCTGAAAGTAAAGAAGGAAAAAGCAGCTTTATATAGGATTTCATAAACCCTTAGCGATGTTATAAGGTATAAATGGTTTTTATGTACTATTCGGGCCCCCAAGATTTTATATTAAATTACATTTATTCCATGTGTATTTATTTTATTAAACATATGATTTCGAAATATAATATCATTATTTCTCAGTTAATTGGAAAGAAGAAGTTAATCCTCAGTTAATACAAAAAAAGAATTCTTCCAGGGACCATAATTCTCTCAGATTGTTGGAAGGGTTATGTGAACATTTACAAAAAGGGATACACCCATAAAACTGTTAACCATAAGTTTAATTTTGTTGACCCCAAAACTTTGACGAATACTCAAAGAATTGAGAGATTATGGGGATCAGCAAAATGGGGAAACAAAAAAAGAAGAGGAACAAATAGAGACTTCCTTTCTTCATACCTTGTCGAATTTATGTGGAGGACTCAATTAAAAGAAGATGATCCCTTTGAGGCAATTTTAACAGATATCAGAGATTTTTGGTTAGAATAAAATAATTGTAAATAAACATACGTTAAATGTTGTTAGTATTTTTATTCATAATAAATGTAATTTAATATAAAATCTTGGGGGCCCGTATAGTACATAAGTGCCGTATAAATATAAATGTAAATATATAATATATAATAGGGTGTACGTCAGCAATCGTTATATATATTTCTGGATCAAGTGAATTTGCTTTGCTACACAAATAATTTATAACTCCTCCACATGATCACGATTTCACAAGTATGTATATGTATATATCTTTTCACTAAGTGTCAATTAAATAGATATAATGATTATGGAAATACAAAATTATTATTACTTTATGGTTCCAAAATGATTGGAATGTAAAATTTTTGCTTGCTCAAACGTTTTTCCTGGATATACTAACACTTAATAAAAAAGTTTTCCGATTTGGCCTACCCTATATCCTTCTTCTCATCTCTTAACATTATGGTCATGGGCAGGGTGGAAGCGTTGCCCTCCATAAATATTTAGTATTGTATTAACTTAATGAAAGATGGAACTTTAATGAAGGATGCAATGATTACATGTGTTTAATCAATAATGATATTAAACTTTACGCGGATTCACACATACCCCTTGTATATCAGGGCTTGCATGCCCCTCCCAGAAAATAAAAATAAATTTAACACTCAAATGCTTATGAAGCTTAAAAGAGGCACCCTTTCTTTCATTTGCACTATTAGCTGGCAGACTAATTTTAGACTACTTTAAAAAACTCAGATAATAACAAGAAATCTCAAAACTCTCCCCTTTGAGGATGAAAGAAAAATTTAAATAAAATACCTTTTTCTTGTTTAAATCGCCTTTTAGCCATTGAGATCTCTGGTTTTATGTTTGTACTATATATTGGGTGAGGGGGGGGGGGGGCGCTTTGTTTCCGGGCGGCCGAAAAGCTAGGAAAGCATAACAGTTATTTTTGTAGAAGTTGTATAATATATTGGGGTGATTTAAGGCGAGGGTTGTGATTTGTGTTGCGGGAGCCGGTAACCGAGTTAGCGGGGGCGTCTGTTTACCCCGCACTACCCACCGCAACAACACCCTACCCCCCACCCTAACCCCCCCACGATTTACAGTCCTCTGTCTTAGCATTGTCTTCTTTTGTTCAACATTCCTTCATTGTACATACAAATATTACATTTATCTCTATACTATTTATTATTTAGGGTGACCCAGTTATTAGTACCCAAACTCCCAAAAAGAAATTTCATTTAAATGCATTGTACGAATTCGAACGTAAAAGGAGTAGAGTCCGTTTTCTTTCTTTTTTTTTTTTTTTTTTTTTTTTTGTCGTCTTAAGCTACACCGTTTTTAAAATTTAGAATAAGAATCGATCGCTCAAGAATTGTTGAGGATAAATTATATGAGCACTATGCTGAAGTAGAAAAGCAGTTATTTATTTTCTTAAGAATATTGATAAATAAACAGCTCTAGTAGAAAGCTTAATGCTATATGGTTCGGAAACATGGTCACTTAGTATAACTGAAGGAAAAAAAATTCTCATAGTTCAAATAGATTTCTGGAGGAAAGGAGAAAAGATATCCAGAGCTGAAAGGATAAGAAATGACACAATAGGAGAAAGGTTAGCAGTAGAAAAGGTGGTATGGTCATGTTAGACGAATGGGTGACGAGAGGCTATCAAAGATAATTATGGATTTGGAGGCAGAGGGTAGAAGGAGAAGAGGAAGACCTGCAGTCAGATGGAAGGATAGAGTGATGGAGAGTATGGCTGGTAGGGGACTGTCGGAGGAGGATACGATGGACCTGCTGAGTTGGAGAAACCTTTTAATACAGGAGTTTGGATGAGGAAAAGTTCATATTGAAGAAACTCCTAATTCCATAATTTCACGAAGGTCTGGAACACTCCAGACCAGTCCTTTTACGACTATATATAAGGGACGGTGACTGAACCAGTTGGTCGGAATCTTAGTCTTTTTCTTGACTGTTAAACTCAAGCCATATGATTTGTGTGCTATAAAGTTATAAGTAACTTGCTCGAATATTTAAGTTGTGATAATTCGTTTGGCATTGTTATTGTTATATTTTCGTTTAATAAATATTTGTTAACCCACAGAAGTGTTACAGTACTTTTTCAAAACTCGTCAAGATAATTAAATTTAAATTGTACCTTCGAGAAGTAGACTAAGGTTTGTTTCAGATAACAGTTATTATCCTTTATCGAGCTCATTGATAAAAAGAACTTTCTGCGAGTCGACGAATTACTGTTTCACGATAAATCAGAGGTTTTTTCGCGAATCATTTCTTCAACCTCCTGAATGACTACATCCCTACTTTTAGTAAAACTTTCACATTTATTAAGGATTAAATCCCGACAGATGATGTAGGAGGGACCCTATTTTTTTTTTTTTACTTAATAGTTAGAGTTTCCATTAGTGTGTGCAGTCATGCAGTGGAAAGTTCAGATGACACTAAATAAATGCCAAATATTATTGAAGCTTTTAAAGATAGCAATTTGAGAAACTTTATTAGCCTGCCAAAACTCTGTAGACTGTACACTAACTAAGGTTATGTTTCTAAAAAAATTAGAGTTATAAAATATTTTTTCAGCCTCCCGATGGACTACAGATTTCCTAATTTCAGTAAACATACTATTGAGTGACTGGAAATTTTTTTTTTTTTATAATTGCAGCCTTTTTTATTATACGAGGCTCAGTCCTGAATATCCAAAGTGAAATTAAAAAAAAAGTAATTCGTTTGAAATATACCCTTTCTCTGTAAAAAAGCTAATCTGATATACTTAAGCAACAAACAAATTTATTGAAAATTACGAAAGAGTGTTTAATTTTCATTCAGGTGATGTAGTTTGCAGTCTTCAGAGTCTCGGCAGGCACAACCACTCAATTGCTATTTTACAATTTTTTAAAGCTTTAATGATATTTGCCAATTCTTTGGTGTAAACTGAACTGTCGACTGCATGACTGCATATCCTAATGGAAACTCTAAAGTAAAAAAAAAAGCAAGGTCCCTCCAACTTCAACAACTCCAACAAGGTGCTAATGCTTAAAAAATGTAGAAGTTTTTCTCAAAGTAGGGATTCTGTGAACCTTCAGGAAGACGAAGAAATAATCCGCGAAAAGCCTCTGATTTATCAAGGAACAGTAATTCGTTGACTCCCGGAAAATCTTTCTTATCAATGACCTCGATAAAGGTTAATAACTGGAATCTCCAAGAATACTTTGTCTACTTCAAAAAAGTACGCTTTTAATTTAATTATCTTGATGAGATTTTGAATGATCATTCCTAATTCAATAAGAAAAACGATACCACCTTAAGCAAACACGAAACTGGATTTTACTTCTTTTCTGTTCGGAATCGGACCAAGCAGTTTTTTAAAAGAAAATTTATAATGAGAGGGGTTGCAGCAAGCTCAACAATAGTGTATAAAGCATATAAAATAAATATAAAGCACGTAATCAATATGACACATATTTTTAAACTTTACATAGAGGAAGGATGTTATGAGGAAACTTAAAATAAAATCGTTGTAAAATAAAGTTGAGTCAGGGTATACGTCACACTCTTTGATCTCTTTGGCATTAACTAATAAACTGGGCCGGTCGTCATATTTTCATGCATTATCACATTAATGCCTTTCAAGGGGGTTAAATCTATTAATGAAAGCTATCTGGGGAATTTCAACTTAACAACAATGATATTAATATTTTTTCTCTCCTAAACGAGATCAAAAATAAAGTACCCTATATATTTAAGTTGTAGTTGGCATAGATCATTCAGGCGAATTTTCAATTCTTATTTAAGTCAATATAGGAAGAAAAATTCCATTTACATGAATTATAAATGTCTTAGATGGCTACTTTTTTTTTAGTAGAAATATTATCTTTAATGGGCACTTCCAACAATGAAAGATGCCTGAGTTATGCAGTATGTTACTATTTAATTTAAAATAAAATAAATAAAAATATCAGAAAGGTACATGAATTGTATATCAGCATACAAGAAAGCAAACTAACCTTTCAACGTTATGCAAATCCAGGCATCATCAGGACATGAAACAACCTATACACAGATACAATGACTCTCATGTTAATTTTATGTTTTACAATTTTCAAATAACTGATCATGGAAGATCTTCACGATTTCGTATTTGAATTTATATTATTAGGGACAAGACTTTGTGATTAAACAACTACAAAATACATCAAATCAAACCTGGATCCATGGATTAAGTTAATTAATAAATTAAATGATAACCAAGTTTTAATACTATTAATTAATTGATGTATGATAATACATCTGAATCAATATTCATATATATGTTTTGTATTACAAATTTCATGAAGAACTAAATTTTTTGCTAATCCTAAGGAAGTTTTTTGCTATGTTTTGAGGCTAAAAGTACTGGAAAACAATTTAACATTCTCAATTGCAACTTGATTTTATGGTATATTCAAAACATACCCAAAGCTATGTTAAATAAAAAAAAAAGAAAGTATGTACAACTTTTCTTTGTAAGTATTTATTTTCAACATGGGGCTCTGAACAGTGATAATTTATAATAAAATATCAGTGATGATTTGACAGTAAATATATATATATATATATATATATATATATATATATATATATATATATAAAACTTACTTATACTTACATTTGAATAAACATACATGAAGAAGAAATCATTTTAATATCTGGAAAGCAAAAATCAAACTAATGGGGTTCTTTTGAACTTCTTTCTATAGATTCTACATAAAAATGTTATATTATTTCATTCAACAAATATGCATACTTGCATATTAATGTACATGCCCCTGATTGTAATCATTTATATATATATATGTATATATATAAATATAAATAAATAAATAAATATATATATATATATATATATATATATATATATATGTTTATTTATTAATTAGTATATAAGAATGTATTTGAATCACTGATCATACATAATTTGCTATCTGAGGTTGCGGCATATTCAAATTATGCCCAAAACTTTCAGAAGTATTAATAGTTTATAATGAAAAAGTCTTCATATAATATATATATATATAAATCAATCTCATAGCTCAAAAGAAAAATTCAAACCAAAGCAGTTACTCTCTTAGATCCTAGGAGTTTTGCCAATTTTCTTTTTATACTTAAGGATTCTATATTAAAACAAATATTAATCAGATGCAAGCATAATTTATATATGATTATACCTCTGAATGACTAATCATACTTTTATTCTCATTATATATATATATATATATATATATATATATATATATATATATATATGTATATATATATATATATATAATGAGAATAAAGATTCTCAATTTCTACTTGATTTTATGTCATATTAAATTTTTTCATCAAACTCTTAGGAAGTTGCATTATAGTCATATAGTTTATAACAAACAATGCTTAAAGGAATGAAAAAATAAAAACAATTTTTTTTCTGAAAATGCATTTATTTCCAACATGAGGCTCAGTGGTGCTTTACATATATTAGCACTAAAATAGTCGCCTTTCATCAATTACATAGGATGCATTCATATAGTATTCAAAACTTACTTATATTTAATATGAAATTAGCATACATAACATAAAATCATTAATATCTCAAGAAATCCAAATCAAGGAAACATTCTTAATAGCTACAAGTTTACAATTATACTAGAGGTTATTCAGTTAAGTTGTTTAAAGAAAATACTTTCACACACCTTGTTTGTGTTTTAAGTAATGCATACAGATAAAAAAATATATAAATATAATCTCACTTTAATGCCCAAAGTCTAATCACTTTACAAGTAACAAAAATATATTATTAAAAAAATCAATTTAGTTATAACTATAATAAATCACATTCATTTAGAAACTAATTTTAAATCATTCCTTTATTAGACTAGTCTTGTACTAGGATCTACTCATTACTCATTGTACAAAAGTGTTTTAAAAATTATGATTATCTAATTGATTTAACCCCATATTAAAAACTTCAAACTATTCTAGTAGTTATTTGAGGTGTTTTCTGTTTTCATTATTTCAATAAATTCACACTGTGTGTGTTTAAAAAAATTATACATCTAAGAACCCTATAAATATAATCTCACTTTAATGTCCAAGAGTACCCTTTAAGAGTAATAAAAATACAAATATTAATTTATTTATCACAATATCACTTAATATTTTAGTGATGATTCATTTAATATGTTCCAAAAATGTTTTGAAACACTAGTAACAAAATACCTTTATATAATTGAAAATTCGGTACATTAATTTAGAATAAATAAATTTCTAATCATTTTGATAAATTATATGCTTTGTCTTTAAATTTTTTTGAAAACATGAATTTAGTTAAGTCACTTAATATGTGTATCCAGAAGAATCAAGTAAAAACAGAAAAGTCCAATCAAATGGAATGATTAATTAACATCCTCATAAGTTGAAATACTAAGAAAATTAAATTTGTATAAAGTATCAAATACTCACAAACTTGATAACATCCTGGAGAAGATCAGTGATTTTTGCTCCATATTCCACTATGAATTCATTATCAATAAATAGGAACATACTATTAAAGTTTAGGTATATTTTTAGAAAAGAAAGAGCTGATTATAATAGTAGTGGAATGTAACTAATAAAAGAAAACATGTAAAATTTTACTGACTTGTTTTAGTAAGATTACTCCAGAGTATAGTTATAAAACTTGAGCTAAAATGTATTAATAAAATTCTCACATTTTAGGTGATGGATGTATGTATGCTAATGACAAATATGATTAACTAGCACAAACATAAGAGCATGATCTTCTATCAGCCGAAGGACAGAGGGAACAAAATCACGAGTCATCTTGCAGAAAACGCAAATAACTCCATGAGTTTCATGTATCTGGATAAATCCCAAAACAGCAAGTGATAGAGGATGTTGAGGACCCATCCAGTCTCTGAATGTTGCAAATCTTGTCCAAGGGTCCAGCATGTTGATTTTTTCAGGATTAGCCATAATCCAATTTTTAACAACGTATGAGTTAAGTCTTGAACAAGCCATTGGCCAATCCAATTCGTGGTGGCGACAATATGCAGCTCTATTTCTATCTTCAAGGAGGAAAATGCGCTGAAGGTCTTCCAATGGTGGACAGCCATGATATTCCAAGTTAAAAACTGGAAATTTTATGAATCTCTGCAAGAAACCATTTTTCTTAGCCATTGCGAAGAAAATATTGTTAGGACCATAAAATTTTCTCACCGCTTGACGAACTACAGAAATTACAAAAGGTCGATTTTCACACTTGCTCCAAACTCCTTCCAATTCTTCCACTGGCAATTCTTCATGCGGCAAATCTTGCGGGATCCGAAAACAGTAATGTGACTTGTTCGAGGAGAACAAATCAACAACTGAAACTTCTCTGAAGTAGAAAGTATATGGTTGGGGTCCCCTGAAGAGTATGAAATCAACAAAAAAGTAAGATAGTTTCGTAGGAACAGGATTGAATGTACTGTACTTGAAAACGTGCTCCATCGTGGCACTATGGTGGAACTCTGGGAAAGAAAAGGAACTAGCCATGTTCAAAAAACGACTAAATCAAAGAGATACTCTATGAGCAAAACAGTGCAGCCACTCCAGCGAAGAAATATTTGTCATAAAACCATAACATAAACTGTTGAGATCATTTCTGACACATAAGCAATTTCTGGATTAATAAATACAAACATTTTTTTAAAGAAAATACTGATTATATAAATTTTAGTAAGCAATACGTGGTTACTGATATTTTATAGCTAGCTCATTAAATTAGAGCATAAATTTGGCGTATTATTTATATAATGGTTAGATAACGTATAAGTCTGAATAATGTTTATTGCTTAATTTTACACGTGTGTATAAATATACATTGAGTCTAAAAATAAATGTTAAACTATTTTTTTTATTTTTTTTTACAAAGTAAGAATGATTATAAATGATCGTAAATTTGATTGGAAGAAGATAAATTTATTTGGGAAAATATACGTTGCAAGTAGCATGAGCTTTTATAATACTAACTTATATTCAACTCTTTGCATTGAAGATATGATTTAAATGTACTTACTTATATTCTTATATCATCTCATATTTTTCATTCTCAAAAGACAGAACACTATATATATACATTTTTGATTCAGCGAACCGACAAAAAATTGGAGGAGCGTTTTGTCTTTTAAAGTAAACTCCGTTCTTTAAAGTTTATAAATCGGAAGGACGATAATTCATTTTTAAAATCTCAAAATTATCAAGACATGGCTTGGCCGGGGTTTGAAAAGTATAAAATGCTTGAAAATATTTGAAGAATGAGAAATACTAGATGATGGAAGAATAAAATTAAGTAGATTTAACTTATTTTCATTCTAAAAAAGTGGAATATCAGAAAGTGATAAAAGCTCATCCTACTTGCGACGTATATTTTCCGAAATACATTTTCCTTCTTCAAATCAAATTTACGATCATTTATAATCATTTTTTTTTTAAGAATTTATTAATATTGACAACTGTATGAAATAATACATATAGTAAATGTGAATTCCCGATAAAACAAAATGACATGAATAAACTTGTAGATAAACTATCCATCGGTAGCTCTCTAATAATAATTCTAAATTAAAAGTTCCTGAGGCCATCTTCTTTTCAGACTCCTCGGTGGGTATAGTCATAATTAAATAGCAAAAATAAGAAAAATAGTTTAATTGGTAATTATATATTTAAGGAATGGTTTCTTAACATAGAAAATGTGACGTTAAAAGCATGTACTGAACGATTCATGTGTTAATTGAACACCAGACGGTCTAGTTGGTATTACATTAACATTTAGTTTCATGACAGGCAATTTAAAAGTTGAAAAAGCTCGATTAAAATAAAATACATTAGGATACATTAATGGAAGAAGTAATACCATTTACGCTGTGGTCATCTTTAGGATTGCATTTTAGAACAAGCTATGTTACCTCAACTGTTTGAACTTCAAATCAAACATTGAGTAAAATAATAGATATTTGATTTCAGAGTTTTCAGATGTTAACAGAAATCGCACTAAGTACTATACAAAAATTTAAAACACAGACTATTAACAACTTTACAAACAACAACATCTAACAATTGATGTGTTGAATTAAATTAGCATACTTCAGTAAAACGCTCTATAGCTCAAGAGTTATAAAATTATTTCATTCAGGAAAATATCGAACTAGGTTCCATATAGCGACTTTACTCCAATTTGTTTTTATTAAAAAGTTTGATTATTCGTATTACTAATGACAGAAATAAAAGTTCTTCAGTTATATATTTAAACTAACTTATAATGCGACACTTTTCATGGTTCTGTGTTGACTATTGTAATTTCATACTTATTGTGAACCTATTTATCTTGTAGATAAACTAACTAAATCAATTTTGCAGACAATAATCCTCATCATTAAGAACCTTAAATTATTGCTGGTAGTAGCATTTCGAAGTAATTCTTTACGAAAAAAGTGTATACACTTTATTATAGCACTTTACGAAATTTACTAATCTCATTATCTTCGCTTAATACTGGACCATACAGCTTACAAAAAACACCCCTTAAAATAGAATAATGCAGAATCATTGAAGATATAATCAACAAAGACGAAGATGGAAATTATGAAAACTTCCGATATGATGAAATTTTTGTATTTTTATCTTCTCCAGGAAATGCTAGCGAATGAACTTAAACCAATTCAGAAAGTGTAATAAAAAATAAGACCAATATCTATCACACAATAACAATAATTAGGTTTGTGATCAATAATACTATTCAAAGTCCAAACCATTTGGTATCATAAATTTTTGCAGTACAAAAAAGTATTAGAACAAGCGTGGTTATGAGGAAAAATTAATTTGTATCTTAGTCTCTGCTAATTTTATTATTTTATTTTATTAATTCCAAACGTTCCGACCTCCATGGCCGTCTTGGGTGGGTCTTAAAATAATTGCTACATAGGGTAAAGCAGACAGTTATTGACACCCCAAACTTTTACTTAAAAAAATATGTAAAAAAGTCCTAATTTTATTTCAAGATTTACATGAATCTAATGTTTGAAGGGTCCTCTAAGTCATCTATGAAGTAAGTGTTTAGCAAACTAACCATAGGGAAGATTTCACAATTAAATCCACAGGGTGTCAATAACTGGTTTTTGCATTGTTTACGATAAATATTGCCATATGGTAAAACTATTGAATTTTTGACCCAAAAAACCTCTTGAGTCTTCATAAGGATAGATAAACAGGAGCTATAGGAAGTTTTAATTTGATCCCTTCATAAAAAGTTTTTTTTTTTTTTTTAATTTCACCACAGAAATTTTGTCTTAAGGGTGTCAATAACTGTCTGGTTTACCCTATAATAGGTCGTCAATGCATAAATAAAATGGTTCACAAATGCTTGAATCAAGCCAGATCCTTCATCGTATTATAACCAGATCACTTCATAGTAGTTATCACTATAAATATTACTAAATTATTATATTAATATTATTATTAAATAGTAAATATTACTTCATAATACGACAGCCGAACTACGAGATGTGGGAATCAATCGTCACAAATCAAAATTTAATCTAGAATTGACCAAAGTATGATGCCACAAAATAACCCAAACAATTTCATACTGACGCAGAACTCAGGGATCTCAGAAAAGAGACAAATCCTTCCACATTTAAAATTCTATCAAAGTATTTTCATCGCTACTCACTAATTTCTTCCATTCCACAAGAAATGTATTTTGAGGCAGTCCAGTCATCGACACATGTTTTAGTTTCGTCAAAAATTATATCCATTAAATTCTATAAGTTGTCAAACCTATAAAATCTCGTTATTTCTTGTTGTTAAATGAATAAAATGAAGAAAAAAAATGTGAATAACTAATTTAAATAATAAACCTTAAGAAACATTTTCCTCGGTGCCGCAATGAAAAATATCATATTATCATTCAGAACTCTTCGTAATTAATCGGGGTTTGATTTGGATGATTGTAAAAAAAAAAAACTAATGGATTTGAAGACTGCCAAGAAAAGGTTAAGTATCCACTTTTGTAAGATTTAATTATTATGAAGCCTTAGGTCATAGACCAGTTGAGCGGACATTTTTTGAAAACATTTTTTTCTTTGAAATCATTTTTTTTTTTTTTTTTTAAGCTTTCATTAGTTAAAACTGTTCCTAGAAAAATCGCGGGATGGTAACATGTCTTAAAACTTAAACTATGCCTTAAAACAAACAAACAGGATCGAAATATATTATAAAAACATTTAGAATTATTTTCAAATGCTGAGATCTGTATAAGGAGCTTTTTTGCTTTAGGTTTTATTAATTTATTACAAAAATATTCAAGAATAACAAAAATAAATGTTTTCAATACATATAATACACCGAGCAATAGGGTATAATATACTGGGTATAATAAAGATATAATCTGTACAAAACCTAAATTATATATACAATGTTTTCATAACAAAAATAAATGATGAATAAGATGACTATAATTAAACAAAAGGGTTAAAACATTAAAAAGACATTTAGTCTAACCGCGTTAGTTTTAGTAAGGAAACCGAACTTTAAACGAAAGCGTGTTAAATTTTGGCTAAAATATTTCATCAAAACCTTAAAATGCTAAAGAAGTAAAGCATTTTTCAAGTTATGTGAGCGGAGATGGAATCCGTTTATAAATACAAAACATAACGTTGACGTCATTTACGTCGTCAGGACTTCTGAATTTCGCTGACGACCAAAAACAATGATGGAACTTCTTTGGCCAGTAAACAGAGAGGATATAGTTAGGTTTCATCGATAAAAAATATTTAACCCTGCATTATCTTATTAATATCAGCAATAATTTTAAAAGAATAGTTTCTATTATATAATATTGTCCGTATAACTTTTGCTTAGGTCTTACAAAAGCTAATATGCATTCAATTTTTTTAATAAAGCGAGGTAAGAATATTATCTAACATATCAAATATCAATTAATCACTATAACTTAATTAATCAAATTAATTATTTAACTTTGGCTTAACTATTATAAAAGCGAATGTATAATCATTTTTACAATAATGCGAGGCAAGATTGTTATCTAACCTATCAACAATAAATTAATTAATTAAGTATACACTTTTTTCCATAAAAAGGTATTTTTATCTTGAATAAAAAAGAAGAATGGTGTTGAGGTAGCAGTAAAGAGCTTTTTAGTAAATGTTCAAAAAAAGAAATATTTTGTTTCTGAATAAAAGACAAAAATGCTATATAATCTGCATAACCTGGCATAGGTTATATAATATAAGCTGAAGTAATAAAAAATAATATAAAAGGATTTTTTCACCTAAAAAAGTCTAGCATTGAAATTGTTGTATTAGTATAAAAAAATATTGTTGATATTATTAATTCAATTGAATCATTTTTAAGAACGCGCTTTTATTTATGAATAGCTTGTAGAATGTATAGCGTTCTTGTATAGCGTTATTTTCACCTAAAAACGTGGTAAGGGATAGTGAAGTAAAAATTTTAGTTGGATATCATAATTTCATTTGAACCAATGATATGTTGACACCACATTTTGCTATACTATCATTACCTTTTACTTTCAAGATATATTTAAATACTAAATTATAAATTATAAACTATATTATATTATATTATGTTATAAACTATAATATGTAAGTAAAACTATACCTAATTGCGTTTTTTTTTAAACTCGTCTTTAATTTGTTATAAATCCTTCTTTCGATATAAATTTCGAATGTTTTTCCTTTAATAAGATGAACATGGTCGTTACAATCATATCTTATTCATAACGGTGAACTGCTAGTCTGATATTGAATTGATCATAATAACTATAATCGAATTATTGGGTATGTTTCAAGCTATTTGATTATTGATAATAGTTATACTCTATTTAAATCCCAGATAATTCACATATGGAATGGAACTCATGATTTTATAACAGAAATAATAATAATAATATTATAGGTCAAAAAAATAGGCCGTCATGGGACTTTCGGCAGGTGTGATACATAAAAATATTTACATTAAAAAATACATCAAAGTTAGTGACATTACAATTGATGTATTTTTCTTATTATTGTAATAATAATTATTAGAGTTTAAAATATGAACCGAAAGTGTATATAATTTTGCTAGAGATGAATAAAAAGATACGAATTAATCATTCATTAGGTACCTATCCACATTACATACCCTTAATATGATTCATAAGAAATTAATATCCTTTGATTTCTAATTAACTTATTGAGAGCCAGTGAAACCACATTTAGTCGATAACGGTAAATTTTTTATGTAATTAATCTGCTCTTACTTTTATTTAATCTATAAACGACAAGTGTTTCAAATCCCCCCCCCTCAAAGAAACCTTCTAATTAGCTATCCGTGATTATATTAATGAGAAATTAATCTCCTTATACTATATTTATTACATTACTAATATATATTATATATTACATTTGATTTATGAACCACGAGTTTAACGGATTTCTTTGAAATAGGATAAAACGGTAATAAAGACAGAAGCCAAGAGAAGTTAATTTGTTATCAAGAGAAATCAATTAAGAGTAGTTAATCGATATCAATAATCACATTTCTCGCCTCAAATCAACAACTTAATTTTGCAATGCGCATGCCTCAGACAGTTATCTTATAATAAATCGTGTTAGACAGTAGCATAGTAGATCCCAGAGAGGTGGGGACATTAACCAACTATTACTATTTCTACATAAAATGTTCTAGATTTAGTCCTCAAATTGAAAATGGATTGTATTTAAACATTTAATAGCAATTTACAACGTCACTATGTACTAATACATATATTAAATTAGGTCCATCAATACTCATGAAATGTAAAAAAAAAAAAAAAAGGACGCCCCCCCCCCCTCAGAATATTTCTCGATCCGCAACTAGTATTGGACCATTCCTTAGAGAAAAAATGTAAGTGGGCATGCACAAAAAGAAGGAGCTAGGTTAATACAATTTCTTCCGAGACGCGCCAATAGATGTAACAAATCAAAAAATAAATATTTATATTTCTTATTTTATACTGAATTGTATAATTATATATGTGGAAATGACAATTATTATTTTTATCATCTAATGGTAATATAAAATATGGCACATGGCCGCCATGCTCACGCTAGGCCATCCTCCATAAATTACTTTTCCGCGGAAAGAAGCATCGTTAATTAGTATATATATATATATATATATATATATATATATATATATATATATATATATATATATATATTAATAAAATATACATATTGATTTTTAATGAGATACATCTATTGGCGCGTATCGGAAGAAATTGTATTACCCCTAGCTCCTTCTTTTTGTGCATGCCCACTTACATTTTTTTTTATCATTACAATATGTATATATATATACATATATATATGTGTGTGTGTGTGTATATGTACTAATTAAAGATGGATACTCTATGCTTCTTCCCGCGGAATAGTAATTTGTGGAGGATGGCGTAGGCGCGAGCGTGTCGGCCACGTGCCGTATCTAATATTACCCTAGCTGGCTTGGCATTGGACCAGTAGAGCCCTTGCTATTGCCTCTCCTAGTTTCCATCCCTAAACTGCCCTCATTAATAATAAAATTTACCTTCATTTTGACAAAAATGTAAAAATCAATTCGCGAAATTATCATATCGACTAACAAGAGTTCCTCCTGATCAAAAATACTATACCACATTATAAGTATTTTACCTTATTTTCTTCTAAATTTGGTAGGAAGATTTTTATATCTTAAAAGTAATGATTAATTAGCAACTTATGGGGGACAAGGGATTTAGTGTTAACAGGGTGAAAATATAAAGGACAAAGTCCAGCAGCCTTTAGTCAATTGGATATGGACAAGTATGAGCTGACATATAATAAATATAGAACATTGTATTTTTAGCATTTTACAGTGACATAGTTTTTTAAAAAAAATATTAAAAGACTATCAATCATACGATTGAGATATTATCTATGTAAGTTATATTTAATGTAATTTATTTAATGTATTATAATAGTTATTGAATCATTAAATGTTAATAGATAAACTAATGTACAGGTTTTGAAAATGGGGACACAGCCCCGAAACGTTAACATGTTGTTTTTTCTTCTTTTTTTCTTTTTTTTTTTTTGTTCCTCCCCTTCCTTGCCTTGTAGGCTATACGGGGTTTCCCGGGTCAGGGGAGAGGGTGGGGGATTAATGCGGAGAATTATTAAATTTCCCCTGGCTCCGGGTTTTGAACCTGCTACTTTCAGGTTCCCAATCATATGTTGCCATGGGCAACGCGTATTTTCTAGCGAGGCCCACTCGGCCATCCCGCCACCCACGTTAACATGTTGTTATGAGGAAATAAATAGTTGTTGTGGAAAAAAGGAAGATATATTGCTAATTAATCAGTAAGTATTTTACCGTTCGATCCAATGGCCCCTAGGAGACCCCCAAAAGAAAAAAAAATTAAACTAGTGTATTTTATATCTCAAGTTAATCAAGTCAAGTCAAAATAGAGCAGTTTCATTGAGTCTGTTTAAGGTAAATGAAATTAAAAAAAAATGATTAGATCATTAAACAAAGTACACTTTAACACAAAAAATTAGGTCCGATCACGTTTTTCAATGGTTTTATTGATGGAGCTGAATTCGAATCTGACGTGTTTTTTTTTTTTTTTTTGTATTAAAAATCTATAAATTTAGTTTGCTCGAAGTATATTTTTTTTTTACAAGGTCATTGACCTGAAACGGAATCTATGGAACTGCTGTATTTTGGCTTAAATTTACACTCAAAGCATCTTGTCCAAATTATTTTTCATATATAATTATCATAATATAATTTCAAGCAGCGTAATTTAATTTTGTTTTTTACTTCTTTTGAACAGTAGAATTGATTCCTGAAGTTTGGGCACCCCAGTACCGAAAATAAAATGTTTCTAGTAGGTAACGTGTTGTGTAACTATTTTGAACAAGTTTATAAAAAGTTATTGAAAGAAATGGTAATGCATTATGGCTAAAATGCAGCTTATAACAAATTGTACCACTTTCAACAAATCAATATGCAATCATTAAAATAAAAGTTGCTGGGAACATCAGTTGTTGGCATAACTAGATTTTTTACCATTATGTGGGAATATAAACTATCCCCGTTATAGTTTTAATTTTAACAATTAAAGAATTAGCAAAAAAGTATAAAATATCTTACTACACTTTTCTGCATCAAAATCCTTCCTTCAACAAAAAGGTTTTGAAGTGAGCTGAATGATTAAAAATTATTTTTTAAACGATTAAATGTATGGGAGGGACAAAGTTAAAAGAATACCTAATTTTTAATGACAAGCTATTAACCATGGTGGTTTTATATAATAAAAAGAATGGTTTTATAAACATTTTTAATTTATAAAAGAATATAATTTTTTTTTTTTTTGGGACTTTAAGGCTTCCACTGAAGCCCTATACTGCCCATACTAACACCCATGGCACTGGGTGATACTTTTCCTACGAAAGAAAAGCACCACCCAGGGCGGGACTCGAACCCGCAGCTCCGGCATGGGAGTACGGCGCTTTACCGCACAGCCACACCGGGCCCCAAAGAATATAATTGTCAATCACATTTCAGCACTTAGGATGGCCAAATGGCCGAAACTTATGCCGATATACAATAAAAAAAATACTATGTGTTGAGGCTATATTAATGGTCACTTTTTAATCCACACGGTAAATTAAACTAAAAAGTCTCAATAGTAAGAGAGAAACGATAACTTATTCAAAATTCATTTTTTGCATTCCCGTTTGGATTTCCTCCCTCCCAACTTGGGAGCAGTTTCAGATGAACACAGAGAACGATTTCATTAAGAGCCTAAATGGAAAAAAAAGGTATAGTGGTAAATGCAGTGAGAAGATGCTTGCAGACTATTATTTTATTGCAGACTACAACGGGAGATACCTGATGAGAGTACAAAAAGGAAAAATATACACTTTGAATATGTCAAGTATTAAATATTATTATTTTATTTATTACTGTTTTTCACCAAAAAAGAATTAAATAAATATATGAAGAAAATGCTATTTCAGTTATTTATTTTTCAAAAACAATCTCCGATCTTTAAAAAAAGGTGCATGGTAGATTATTTTTTAATGTTGATTAGAATTCAGCACACATAAAAAAAAAAAAAAAAAAAAAAAAAAAAAATCAGGACAAATGTCTCAAGGGAGTAAAGAAACAACACTATTTCAGGTATTTCAAAAACAACGTTTTATTTCTCAAAAATGATAATAGAATTCTTTTGACTTCTGATGCGAATTAAACACACATGCAATTATAAAAAATCAGGAAAAATGTCTCAAGGGAGTGACTAAAAAAAAAAAAAAAAAAAAAAAAAAAAATTAAAATAAATAAAAATACACTATTTTAGGTTTTTCCAAAAACAACGTCTAAGTTCTCCAAAATGATAGATATTTTTTTTTTTAAAGTTCAGCACATGAAAATATAAAAATCAGGGACATTGTCTCAAGGGAGCTATTTTTTTTTTCTTAGAGAACAGTGTTATTAATCTGAAAATAGGAAAAGTTAAAAATAATTCTTGCACCATTAAATATTAACATATTAAATTAAGAACCTTTTCATTTAAATTGTGACAAAAAAGTTTTAATTAATCGTAATAATTATAAACTAGGGTAAACCATACAGTTATTGACACCCCAACTTTAACTTAAAGATATAAGTAAACAAGTCCTAATTTTATTTCAAGATATACATGAATACAATGTTTGAAGGTTTCTCTAAGTCATCTGAGAAGTAAGATTTTAACAAACTAACCATAGGGAATATTTCACAATTAAATCCACTGGGTGTCAATAGCTAGTTTTTGCACTTTTAGCAATAAATATTGCCATATGGTAAAACTATTTGAACCTTTGACCCAAAAAAACCACTTGAGTCTTTATAAGGATAGATAAAGAGGAGCTATAGGAAGTTTCAATTTGATCCCTTCATAAAAAGTATTTTTTTAATTTCACCACAGAAAAGTAGCCTTAAGGGTGTCAATAACTGTACGGTTTAGCCTATATTAAAACGTAGATAACAATAAATACTTATTTTTCAGAGCAATATGTGTTAGTATGTATACTAAGTGAAGTCCTCAAGGAGCAGACGAACTGGCGCCTTAAAAAACCGCAAGCTGTAACCCACAATACAGTCCTGATCGCCTGGTTGCCTATTGCATGCACAGCATGATTTAAGCTATAAGTTGGACGTTATTAGTTATTCAACACAAATTAAGGCGTCTTCAACATTAAAGGATGGTAACAATAAATCCCTTGAATAATAGGGAATAGAAACGCTATTCAAATGAGTGTTCATAGAAAATATCCGACCCACTCAGCTCATATTCGTTCGAGGAAATAGCTGTTTTAATCATTTTTTTCTTGTTTTTAACATTTATTTATTAGTATTCTGATAATTAGAGCCACAATAATCGGTCCCCGTCCTGGCGCTAAAATGTGTTTAACTAAAGAGATTGCGCAACTTAGAAACGAATGTTGCTCCAACGACGTCACATGGCGTATCGCGTGCCCTAGGAGACAGATGGAGCTTGCACGACAAGAATAAGTGGTCGTGGGACACCTGGACTTCCAGTAGTGTACATTGTCATTCGTACCAGATGTACTTCATGCGGTAATTAATTCGTCCGTCTCTCTTGTATCTAATCTTAAAAGTTGAAGAGCTTTACCTTCGATACGGAGCGCATATCACACGAGAGGACAGATGTTTCCTTGTATCGAAATCAAGGCCGACTGCATACCACAATCCAGATTAAGTAAGTTAATACAAGTTGGAAAAATCTTTTTACCAATGGAAAATCTGTCCGGTTTTTCCTTCCAAGGAGCAATAGTAGGATATTTTCTTTTTTTTTTACCTCAACCTTAGTTAGACCAAATGTTCAAGAAGCTCTCTGGAAGACACTTAACTTTGGACAACTCGAACCTGTTCTTGTATTTATTTATTTTTAGCCAGGGTACAAAGCATTTAATAAACTTTTTAAATGTATCTTTCTTACATGATCTATTAAATTAAACATGTTTGATATAAAATTTTACCAAAAAGAGAGATAACTGTGTTGATTTAATAATCAGCATAGCATACTCATCAGTCCATGAAATCAAAATAAAAAATGGAGTTGAGCATGACCAATCATAAATCTATCTATTTATTCGACTATGCTATACTGACCGAAATGTATAGCTACTATTTTTCAAACAAGCTTCTCCAAAAAATTTCCTTTTTTTTTAGAGGCCCCTCCTACATCCGAACCAATTGATGAATCTATGAATTCTCTCACTAGATACATTCCTATAGTATGTTCATGGGCTTCACCAGCACCAAATAATTGGGGGGGATGGCTCAATGTTTTCCTAGATAGGATAGATAGAAATTCGAGGGGCTAAATGTTGAAATGATAACTCCTAAAAACAACTTTTGGGACATTTAATTCATCCTCCAAAGCTGTATTTTAAAGGTATTTATAGTATCTTAAAACTCTCCAAATTATGCCTCAGTTATACATTAAAATAGGGAGCTGTTAAGGCTTAATTTTGAAGGATGTGGGCCTAAATTTCTTGATTGAATTTTATCCAAGGTTTTCTTCTGATCCCGATCCCACTAATTTCATTGCTTTCCATCAACTTCTATAAGCTTCATTGAATTGACGGAAAGTAGGATCAAGCTGCTTGGTTTAAAAAAGCAATGTAGAGCAATAAAACAAAACAGTTCAAGCTAAAATAAAAAATGTATAATTCACCAAATATTCAATAAACCTAACTATGCTATTAACAATAGAGTGCGCTGAAATTAACTAATATTTTATATTTATATTTTATTGGTTAGGATAAATTCGTAAAATCGCATTTTTATTTAATTTTTTTAATTTGGTGCTCTCCTGCCAAAATATTGGGGGGGGGGTGCACGTCCCCCCCCCGGCAGTAACGCTCGTGAGTATGTTTGTTGTGGATACGGTATGCATTTTATGTAATCTTTTTCTTTCTGTGATTAAATCTTAATCAAAAAGAATTTTTTTCAAAGTTTCATAATTAACTAAACCAAAATAAGTTTCTACTGTTCTTTTAAATTCGATGACATAAGATTCAATTGAAACAAGTTTTTACATATTCATGGTTTGAAAATTGGGGTGTAAACTGATTACCAACCAAAAACGTACAGAAATATCAGTGAATCTGCGGGAAACAAATAAAATTAAAAATTAATAAACTAATAATTCCTCCTGTTCTTTTGATGACATGAAACTTGCATGCAAAAGTCCCAGCCGAAACCCTAGGGCGAGAACTCGACTTAGAAGACGAACCCAACGTAATAGTTGTCATGGAGATGTTCTTGAAAGAACTATAAAATATATAAGAGAAGTTAGAACAAGAAGAAAAAAAAAGTTATTATTATCGAGTACTGGTTTACATTGCTTAAGGAATTCCGTATATTGCAAGCATATTTTTTGGAAAAGAGTCTTACTATCTGAATGTTTGATGGAGGAATCGTCCTGTTCGGGACTGTGGCTGGTGGAATAATTAAAAGTAAATAGATAACACATTATTTCTTTATTTATTGAATTAAAGGCTACCAAAAACAGGAATATTACCCAATTACATGAAGTAAATAGTTTCTATAAATACACAAAACTCAATACCACTCGTGATTCAATTCTCCCATAATCCCACTTTCTCCAGATCTAAATCCACTCGAGCACATGTGAAACTGTATTCAAAGAAGGCTTTCTAACCAAACATCACGGGATTCCCTGACAGCTCTTTAGTAAACAGTGCACAATAAAGTGAACGGCGACTAATGCGTTTTTCACCATCCACTAAATACTAATAGCTCTGTAGTAGTAAGGAAACTTGAAACAATACTAATTTTTTTTTTCAGATCTCAGATCTGATAGTAATCAACTGTTTTAGTTGATAATATTTCAATGTTTAGAAGTATTTTTATTTTTTGATTAGTATTTGGCCCGTATAAAACTATTGTGAACTAAGCGCCATCCCAATTGATCTTTTTTTTATTAACTATTTTTATTTCTTTTTAACCATGCTTCTTTATACTTGAATAATATACAAAACAATATGAAGTATGGTGCATGTGTTGTACTTCAAATCTTATCATAACGAAACATAAACCACTTTCATAAAATTCAACTTGAACTTCAAAATAAGGAGTTTGGCGATTAGTTCACTTTGGCTTTACACCGACCATTTGTATATTTTTTTCTCCATATTTCTTATACAGTTTGAATAAATATATTTTATTCATTACATGTGAGATCCTTTTAAAATTTCACTACAATATTTCAGATAATGAAATGATTATAATTATAATGACAAATTTGATCATATAGATACGTAATTATAAGATAGAGTTATTGAATCTTTCTGACAAACTAGATGGACAGTCTAACAAAAATATTGTTACATTTTGATTGTTAAAAACAGAGATTTTTTTTTCAAAATTTATAAGACATTTTTGATAAATTAATAAAATAAAACACAAATTTGAATTTAGGAAAACTGGTATGACGGGAAACGAGAGATAAGTACAATTGCTGGTATTTTTTTGTATATTTTTTATCTGAAACTGTGTATATAAATACCTATTTTAATTTGATTTATAAAAGTATGAGAGAAGAACATTTAAAGTATTATTCAAATGAACCATATTATTCACCTATCTGAAATTTTAAAAGCAAAAAACTTTCATGACATATATATAAGGTTAATATTTGAATAAAAGCAGACTAAAAGAAAAGTAAGTACATCCTGTTTAAAAGTAAGAACTTGCTTGGAATAGGCTTAGTTTTGCAGAAACCAGACCAAGTGACTTGCAACTTAAGTCTCTTCAAGTCATTGACGAAGACGTTGCGACCTCAGAACTGCTTTACGGTGTAGCCTTTCAAACTAAACAGGTTTGAAGGAGTTAGAAGCCATCAGTGTATCATTCAAGCCTTTAACGTTAAAGTTAGTATAGTGACAGGGCCCCTGTGGCAGCAATGAGACTTCTACAAAACGATACTTCAACTAACTGACAAGGTTTGTCGTTAAGGAGAAGAAACCAAACTGTTACATCCATACCTGATGAAGAAATCAGAAGAAAAAGTCCCACACTATCCTTATATCATATCATCGGAACAAAAATGATTAGCAAACGAAAATCAAGTATTGTTTAAAAAAAAATCGCAGAAAACCTAGGAAGAGTTTTAAAGTACAATAAAATATTTCTTTGAAACTGTTTCTTTTTATTTTAAATTGTAGTTTAGTTTGTTTTTTTAATCATACAAATATGAATTAAGTCTGAGTACTAAAAATAATGCCAATTTAATCAAAATTAATTTAAGAGTAATTTTCAAACTTTTATTGAAACAGAGCTAATTTAAGTATCTCTCCGCTCAAGATTTTTAATTTAATATTTTTTCCTTTCAATCTCATTTTACATTTTGTTTTTTATTTACTGTCCTTGAGACACAATTTTTATTATATAACATATTGAAAACAAATAAATAAAAACTGTCAGCGAATGAAAAAGATACAAATCGTTAACAACAATACAATTCTATCACTTGGTAAACATTCAATAAATGGATGAATTTATAGCTAATATTTTTTGGAAAAAAAAGTCTTAATACTAACGTTGAAACAATTACAATTAATTATTTTATAAAATTAATTATTTGTGAGTGCTCGCTACATATTATGGACACAATCATTTCTTTTCATTTACTAAAAATACAGGTTTATGCTTATGAAAGAAATTCAGATGTGAGCTTCAAGAAAATTTCGAGGGCCTTCGATGTTGCTTAATTGACAATTTTTTGGTAAAACCTCTTGAGCCCCTTGAAGGAAATGAATGCTCTTTGAAATTTACCGACACTTGAAACACTTAGGAATGGTGTCATGTTTCTACTAAAAACATGAGAAATAGTTCCTTCTTGCATCAATTCATTTAAACAAGTAAATGGATGACCGCATATGAAATGGGTCACTGTGGTGTAGTGGTGAGCATAGCAACGTACAACAATACTTAAGGTCGCGGGGTCGCGTCCCACGGTGGCCCTAGGATTTTTTTTAAACAAACTACCCTAGGACCCTAGGACGTTAAACAAACAGACCACTGATGAATTAAAAAAATATCATTTAGTGGTAACGAATGACGACGTTTTAATTAGTAAAAAAGGCTATTAAAATGGAAATAATATAATATACTAAGATATTTTAATATAAAATGGCAATGATGATATAAAATTATGGATGTGCCAATTACAAGTGAAACCATTAAATTAAATAAAGATATTATTAAAATATAATAAAATATGTAACGTTGTATATAGTATAAAAATAAAATAATTTTACGAAATTCCTTAATTCTTTTGGTTACCGCAAATTTTTCATCTTATATGACAGACTAAAAGAATACGACCAGCTTCATAAGGTCCTTTCTTAGAAGAATTTTTTTTTTTTTTTTTTAACTATCTATATTTGTTTATATATATCTTATATGGAGCTAATATTTACTGTTTACTACTCACCTATCGCCTATTTAAAGGCTATAAAAAAAAAGAAAAAAACGCAAAACAACTACACACTGACTCTATTTCCTAGGCAGTTCTCTGCTTTGTTATTTTCTTTATTTATTTTTTTATCGAAGGTTCTGCTATCCATAGTCCCTCGCGAAGTGACTTCGGGTAACTTGCCAAACTTCTTTGTCATAACTCCCCGGCTAAAGGACTTCTTTAAAATGAAACATGGCCGTAATGATTTATAAATTGGAAGGAATGTTTATCTTTCTAGATGGCGTATTACATGGTTATAAAAAGCACCATAGCATTCGGTTGAATTTATAATCAGCGGAATGTATATTTCGAAATTATTAAAACAAAACGAAATGCAGTCTCAACTGAACTCAGAAATATGCATGCAGTCTTAAAAGAACTTTTGAGAATCGAAGGGTTTCGCGCAAAAAGGTAAATATCTCTTATTCTCAACTTTATTTTTGGGGGACACAAACAAATATCTCAAAATTTATGAACATTTGCTATTCTTTTATTGTTATATTTTGGGAAATCAATAGAATAATTTTGAAGGTAGTTACATTTGTTTTAATTTTACATTTTATTGAAAAATTATCTTAAGCATTAAAATGATATTTAAGTTGTTTTTTTTTTATTTATAAAGCTGATTGTTAAAATAATTTAAGCTGATGATTCAAGAAAAAAAAATTAACAAGGACAAAATACTGCACTTAATATGTCCAAACCATCGTTTTATGAGAATATTTCAGAATAATCATCAAATTATATCATGTTCTTCTGTCTATTGATGCAAGAAAAGGAAATGCAAAAGACGCTTCTTATACGCCAAAACCTCACAATTGTTGTCTATTAACTACCTACAGCTCACCCATAAAATATTTGTCATCGGAAGTGTGCTATATTTTTTATACAACTTTGCCTTAGGTCAGAATAATAATTAAACAATCATAGTTATTTTATTTCAAACGTTTATGAGGATCTTTTCATCCCATCTTCAACATATCTATAAAAATCTATAAAAATCAACCTGAAGTTCAGTAAAAAAAAATTGAGGTAAGCAAGAATTTCACGGCTAATTGAAGCGTGGAAATGCATAAGGGTCAAAGTGCCAAAAAAAAAGTTTTTTTTTTCCATATTATTATATGTGCCAAAGCCATTCTTCAGAAACGGGTATAAGTAACGTTTTTTTGTTAGAAATGAGTTCATTGAACATATGAAAGATGGCATGAGTGTAAGCACTGAACGTAGTTCAGTCTAGCGGGTGTAAGTCACATCATTTCTGTAAAAATTTCCTAAGCCACTTATACCGTTATGCATTTCCACGATTCAATTATTATGATCTGAAAAGGGGGAAAACGTATCCCCCTAAACGATATAAAGAAAATAAATTAAAACATTGTTGTTTTATTTAGTTTTTTAACGTGGGAATTTTTTTTTCTCAGACATAATCTAAGACATGAAGAAGGGACAAGACTCTAAAGTGCATTAAACTTTATTATGTAATTAACGTGGGATAAGCAAAAGTCAACTTGATCGAATACGGTTTAAAAGTTTAGAAAAGAAGGGTAAAAAAAAAAAAAAAAGCACAACTATACGGAATTTTCAGATACGGTTAAAAGGAGGTCAGTAGATCCAAACAGTATCTAACTTAAACATTTTTTAGCATGCAGCTAAACAATGTTATTTGATAAATATATAAAGGAAAGTGATAAATCTGTTGTCTTAAAGGTCCTGATTCAGGTATCTCTCCCTAAATAATTTCATGGGTTTTTCCTGAACCGATTCGTTATTTTACTCGTATGCTCGGATTTCACTTCAAAAGCCGCAATCAACAATAAATACACGGCATGCCCTACCGTTTTGCCGCAAGTTTTACGACGGCGGGAAAACATATTTTGCTTGGTTAGGACAGTCAAATGTAAAAACAAATAACAAAAAAAAAAAAATAAAAAAAAAATAAGCGGGGAATCCGACTGAGTGTTTGCTCTACCCCAGACTGGGCTTTGTTCTCGAGCCATTGTAGCGCCGCTTTATTGTCAGAACTTTGCTCGACCTTCCTTATTTACAGCTAGGCTAATTGGACAACAGTATTGGCCACAGCCACAGACTGTCCAGAACGATCAGGATGTGCGTTTCCAGGGGAACCTTCCCTTTCGTAGTTCTTCTGGGCAGATCGTGTTGAATGAAAGCGAGGTTAACTGAAGAACTTTACTGGAAGTGCACTTATTGAACACAATATATCATTTGTTAATATTTTTTAACAGGTATTTATCAGGTAAATCAGCATCTCCACTAATATTTACAAATTATCGATAGATTTTTTTAATTCTTGTGAGTCTAGTCCTCGTGTTCATATTAGGGAAATTGTCAACTATACCAAATCAGATTTGCTTTATAAGATGTATAAACATAAAATATTGAAACATATATTAAAAATCAGACAAGAGGATAATGTACATATATCTATTTTGTTTTCTTTTTGTCTTTTCTTATGTTTTATGCTATGTTTGAGATTTTTTTTTCATCATTTATTTAATTTAATTATTGTAAATTCTAATTTCAAGAATTTCTTTGAGACAATATGAAGTGTGGACATAAGCGCAAAGCTTGAAGCCACAAATTGATTCTAAGTACTGTGTATTCTTAATTTAATAAATAAATAATAATATCAGGTTAATCAACAAACAAAGAACAGTTGGACCCATCTATGTAACATCGTAGCCGTAATTAGAGGTTAACCATCGGAGCACCACAAAAACCACGTTTAAGTATCACACAGAATTCACTCAATGTCAATATAGAATTAATATATTTTTTTTTAATTTCATGGTATGTTTATTTAATATATCAGTCGATCAATATTATGCAATTAAAGCATTAATCTGAAAACAATATGGTCTTACTTGAAAATTTGCGTTTAATCTGTAAAGTATAGTAAATTTTATTTTGTGAAGAGGTCGATGTTCAACCATCCCTGGTATATTTTTAAGAGAATGTAACTTCAAACCTCATTGTTGCGTATTCTATTTTTGCGTATGCGTATGCGTATTACGCATATATTCTATATGCGTAACGATTTTTTGAAAAACTAACCTAAATTTGAGAAGACGGTTTTCCCAATTATTTCCAAGGATTAGCAACTCCTTTGATGGTGGAAGGTTGGTTCAGCGATACAATTAGGCTGATATAAAATTAAACTGATTATTTACTTTATCGGACTGGAAATTCCGATTGTTTGAAATTTAGTGGTTAAATAACCTTATATCCGTTGTTTTTGGGTGTCTTACCCGTTTTCAATATGATTCCGTGGATCGTTAAAAAAAAAAAAAATACTTTTCGGATACAACAAAACAAAGCTGAGCTAAATTTGGAACCGTTTATATATATTTAGTGGTGTATATATACATATATGTACATTCAATATACTAATGATAATAACTAAATATACAATTATAGATATACAATTTAAAATACAGGCCTTGAGGAGTGGAGATTGGCAAGCAACAGGAAAGCAGCTACTATCTCTGGTACTGTCTAAGACTCGACTCTTTCTTTAAGACTGACTACTTCTGGAGTGGGGCTTTCTCAGTATTAGGGGCGATAAGAAAGGCTTTAGAGTACAAAGCTGGGCTTGTACAAATTCAACGTATTATTTATATATAATTAAAAAATGTAATCCACGAAAGAAGGGGGTTGAATAATAAATGGATAAAATAATGGGTTTTAATGACTGCTTCAATAACCTTGATCTGATTCAACTTTGACTCGCAAAGTTCACAATCAATGACTTGTCCTCGATTTTGTTTTAATGATCTTTTCAACTATTGTAAGTAGTGAATTTTTCTCATTATTTGATGTTTTTTATATAGGTATAATTAAGACTGGAGGTAGTTCCAATTTTATAAATATTGCAGATATGTTCTACAAGCATGATACTACGAGACGGAGGTCAGTAAATGATGTAGTTATAAATGGTAAATTATAGTGCCCTATATTTTGACCTATTTAGCAGTAGGTTCAGTAATTAACTATCAATATTTAAATTGATTTAAATAATATCAAAGTAAGGTATTCCTAGATAGGTATCTAGGATATAATTAGTACATAAACTAAAATCAACTCAATCGTTATTGGTTATTTTTATGGATGCCCTATAAATAAGCGGATTTCCTCAATCCGCAATATTGAAAATATCTTCGTACCAATTGCATAAGAAAATAATAAAGGAAAGAGGGATGACGTCAACGGGCCATGACCGATATCCAGGTTTATAACCAGAAGCGTTTGTAAAGGATTTGGCACAAAATCAATGCGAGCCTCTCCGTGTATTACTACTCAGTTCCAGCCAACAAAACTAAACAGATCCCCTTCCTCTTCCCTCTGGGTCTTTCATCAGCCAAGCAGTCTGGGATCTCCTCTCCTGCTCCCATCATCACCGACCGAATGCCTCCCGGTTGGACACTTTCGTCGGCGAGCATTCCTATACGAGTTTAGCGTCATCCTCATGATGTTAGTGTCTTGAAGCCCTGGTAATGTTCCAAAAGCTATGTTGTGCACCTTTCGGAGCACCATGGCCATCTCATGTCAATTTAACACACGCTTGATCCTCATCATCTCAGATTTTCTTGAAATATGTTTCATTTGTACTACTTGTATCGAATAGAACAATTGTGAAATATCACTGAGATATGTCAATCAGTTTTTGAAATATCGACCTGTATACCTCTCAAAAATTGGTATACAGTATAGTATAGACTATGAAATTAGTATCATTTCACAGCGCATTCCATCCCATTTCATATGCTATACCCACATTATGTAGGTTGGTATTAGAAAAATTTTCTGAAAACCATATTCAAAATTTTAATTTCCTCAGACTGGGAATTTTTAAAATTTTAATTTTTTTTTTTAATAAATAGTCAATATTATATCTAATCAAACAAAAAAATAAATATAAATGTGGGATCAAAATGGTTTTATTACTTGAACATCATGATATTCAAATAATTACTAAAATAATTCCAATATTTACATTTGTTTAAGGAAAAACATGAAATAAATCTAAAATACTCGTATATTGTAGTTTAAAAGTGTTAGCGGAAATATATTTTAAGTAAATAAAATATGTTTTCTCTAAAACTTATTGAATTTTTAATTTAATTAACCTTCAGTTTTCTCAAAACTAGGATTTTAGTTCACTTTGGCGCTATTACGATCAAATGTAGTTAGTTATCTCTCAGATTATTAGGTGAACCCATTCTAACATTTATCTCATGTTTTTCCTAATGAAAATGTAAATATTGGAATTATTTTTAATAAAAAGTTTATATCATAGAATTTTATCGCTAGTTTTAATTTTTTTTAGTAATGAAGCCATTTTATCGTTAATGAAATCCGTGCCTGGGTGCCCCCAAAGAGCCTAACTACAAAGGAAGCAGGCTTAGAATTGGTCACACGAAGCTGACTCACATCCACCTGCTTATTGGACTTCACCGGCCAACTTGCGAAACTTGTGATAATGCTCCTCTTACAGTGGAACACCTCTTCATATGTCACAAATACTCGAAGGAACGCCGCGACCTCAACATCATAATGTCGTATTCCCATGAAACAAACAATGGTATAGAAAAAACCCTAAAATACCTCAAGAGAACAAAATTAATGCCATACATTTAAGATCAGTCGTCGCTAATGGCCAGAGCAGTCGAAATGACGTTAAACAACATCAAATAAAAAAAAAATAAAAAAAAGAGAAGCCATTTTTAGCCCACATTGATATTTTGTTGTATGATTATATATAATATTGCCAATTTTTAAAAAAAAAGTTAAAATTTAAAAAAAATTTTAAAGAAAATTTCTTTAGTACTAACCTACACAATGTTGAATATCATATGAAATGACATGGAATGCGCTGTAAAAAGATACCACTCTCATAGTCCTAGCCGAATTTGAAAACTTCTACAGTTATTTTTAGTGATAAATTTTTTCATGTTTCTGGAACTATTTTTGAGGGCTTTACAGGTCTATAATTTTAAAACCTGGTAGACATATCTCAGTAATATTTAACAATTGTTCTAGTCGATACAAGTAGTACACATGTAACAAATTTCAATAAATCTGAGATGATGAAATTCAAAATTTTTTTGTGTGGATTTAAGATGGAATGGCAAGTAAAAAAAAAAAAAATAAATAAATAAAAAAAAATACTACCGTAAAACGAGGTGACATTGTGACCAATGGGGTGACTTTGTGACAAGCCTATTTTTCTACAGTTTTTCAATTTCCCTCCTTAAAAATAATTAGGTTAGGCAATTCAGTGTACTTGTCAGTTGGTCAGTAATGTGCTGCAACCTACTGGCCACATATGGACTTCTATAAGTTCTTTCATTCCATTTATCATGGTGCTTTATTTCAAAGTTTCAACTAAATGAAAACAATCAAACATATACGAAATAAAGCACCATGGTAAATGGAATGAAACAAGTTATATGTGGCCAGTAGGTTGCAGAACATTACTGACCAACAGACAAGTACACTGAATTGCCTAACCTTATTCTTTTTAAGGAGGGAAATTCAAAAACTGTAGAAAAATAGGCTTGTCACAAAGTCACCCCATTAGTCACAATGTCACTCCGTTTTACGGTATATTTTATTTTTTGTTATTTATATACTTTAAAATTCAGAATATTCCTTTAAAATTGTAAAATAGGAAATACAAATGATACCGTCTACTAATGGATTGGATAATCAGATATCTTCAATTTAGCACTGTGGATTCAAAGCAACACGCAGCCCCCCTATCAACCGAAATCAGTTGAATGAGATGGTTAGAATTAATCCCACCCCATACCATAACTCAATGCTACTAGAAGGGACGCCTCTTGCCGAATGCGCTGAACAAATCTTCTACACGTCCTTCCCTATACTGTCGGAGTCGTGAGGGGTCTCTCAGCAATTTAATCTGCGTACTCCCTTTGAAACTCAATCTTTCCTAAAGCACTCAGCAATGGTAGGATTGATTTTACGGCATGGATTGGATTCTTGGGACCAACATGGATCATCTAAAGTAAAAAAGATCAGGAACGCCTTCTTCTATGTTCAAGGTTCGTAAACATAAAGCAGTAGCTAACAAAAAAAAGAGTCGTTTGGAATGGTTTGAAATTAACATTTAGGTGACATTCTGCCCACCAGTATCATGCTCATATTTAGACTCATCTGGCCAATTACATGTATTTATTTCATAATCCACAAAGATCTTTTGTTTACTATTTTTCATGAGGTTGAAGTTTGAGATCCCGAAGAGTACTCTTTAGAAAGGCAGAGAAAGTTGTCCGTTCACGAGTTTTCTCCACGTTTTTTATGCAGCGTGGCGATGGTTTCGTCAGCCAAATCCGAGGATACAATCGGATTATCGCAGCAGACTATCAAACTAAAGCAAAAATTACGAATGAGTTACTAATACAATAAAAATGGTAAACTTCAATCTTGTTCCTCAGCGCTATGATAACCCTGAGACCTGATCAACGTCGATAGAGAGCTTATAACTAAAAAGAAAGCTGCTAATTTTGTTTTAGTGGAGCGGAAAAGCGTCAGTAACTGGAGAAGTTCATTGCCCTCAATGTTTTCCAGTGGTTTTCTAAACTACATTGAATGAATTCGGAACAAACATAGACTGTAAATTGACCGATTGAAGCATCACTTACTTCACCCTTTTCATAATTTTAGGAATAGTTAATTTCAAGAATACATCATTACGCCATCTTTGCATCAAAATTAACATAAGCCTCTGGAATAACTTAGTTTAACTGACTGTTATTACATGCTATATAATTATAATCGTGAAATATACAACAAATAAGTCGGCATATCTCTACAGCTTACATTAAGGTTGTATGTAAATATTGAATGCTTTTCAAAAGAATAATGGGTTCGGAGCAGGGTTTGAAATTAACTCTTATTTTATGGGAAAGAGAATAAAAGTCAAATCAGGACTTTTATAATTCTAATAAATAAATAAAAATCACATCATGACTTTTATATTTCGGGCCAGAAAATAAAAGCCCTGATATGATCTTTATCACAATGATTTCTAATATAAAAGTCAAAGCTTGATTTTCAATATTTAAGGATGAATTTATTAGATTTTTTATCGGATTTCTCCATATTGTTATTCATTATTGGGTTAACCGTTTTTATGGAAATCTTACAGGGTATAATAAATTACCTTATATCGACCTTAAGATCGATTATTAGATTATCAAGGCTGCTGATAATGAAAAAAACATCGATATACAACCTCAGGCTCGCTCAGGTATCGATTGCAACTTCCGATATTTACAATATTGGGGTCGATTTCTAGGTTAATTGGGGTGATGATTCTGAATATGATGTCGATTTTTCAATTACGCGCTCAGGTATCGATTTATTTCAACATACGCGATATAAATGATATTGGGATCCACTCATAGGTTATTTGAGGTGCTGAATTTGAAAATGATATAGATTTTTCGATTACGCGCTCAGGTATCGATTTATTTCAAATTACGCGATTTAAACGATATTGGGATCCACTAATAGGTTATTTGAGGTGCTGAATTTGAAAATGATGTCGATTTTTCGATTACGCGCTCCGGTATCGATTTATTTTAACTTACGCGATATAAACGATATTGGTGTCAACTCATAGGTTATTTGAGGTGCTGAATTTGAAAATAATATCAATTTTCGGATTACGCGCTCCGGTATCGATTTATTTCAACATACGCGATATAAATGATATTGGGGTCCACTCATAGGTTATTTAAGGTGCTGAATTTGAAAATGATATAGATTTTTCGATTACGCACTCAGGTATCGATTTAATAATAGTTAAGGGATATAAACGATATGAAAATCGGCATTGGGTCGGAAGATGCTGAATTTGGAAATTATGTCGATTTTTGATCCGAAAATTGATATTATTTTCAAATTCAGCACCTCAAATAACCTATGAGTTGACACCAATATCGTTTATATCGCGTAAGTTGAAATAAATCGATACCTGATTGCGTAATCGAAAAATCTATATCATTTTCAAATTCAGCACCTCAAATAACCTATGAGTGGACCCCAATATCATTTATATCGCGTGTGTTGAAATAAATCGATACCTGAGCGCGTAATCGAAAAATCGACATCATTTTCAGAATCATCACCCCAATTAACCTAGAAATCGACCCCAATATTGTAAATATCGGATAAGTTGCAATCGATACCTGAGCGAGCCTGAGGTTGTATATCGATGTTTTTTTCATTATCAGCAGCCTTGATAATCTAATAATCGATCTTAAGATCGATATAAGGTAATTTATTATACCCTATAAGATTTCCATAAAAACGGTTAACCCGATAGTGAATAACAATATGAAGAGATCGGATAAAAAAGCTAATAAATTCATCCTTAAATAATGAAAATCAAGCTTTGACTTTTATATTAGATATTATTGTGATAAAGATCATATCAGGACTTTTATTTTCTGGCCCGAAATATAAAAGTCATGATGTGATTTTTATTTATTTATTAAAAATGTTTATTTATTACGCTCAATAATAGTTTATTTATTATACTCAAAATGTTTTTATCAAAGAAATTATTGTTACTTAAATTGTGTATCGTGTAATGTTACAGCCACATCCCAATGATGGGGCAGAATCCCGAAACATTAACCCCTAAGAACCGAGAGTTGCTTTAAAGCTTTATTATTAGATATTTTAAGAAGATTTTTATATGTATATATATATATATATATATATATATATATTTATATATATCGTTCTTTTTTTTTTTCTTTTTAAATCTTTATATACCATTTTATATAAAACTTTGAGCTTTTGTTGGATATTGTTATCATTATGCTGTTGTTGATACTCCATATTATTAATATTTTACCTAGTTTCAAAATTTTAAGTATTACATAAATTACTTAATTTTTAGAGGCCAGTTAAACCTATAGAGAGAAAATGTTATAAATGTAAAAAAAAAAAAAATTATGTTTCTTTGTATATATATTAGTTTCATTAGTATTTAGAATTTAACAAATACTCTGTATAAGATAAATGATAGTATGCTGTGTATTAGCAACCCAATATAATTGGGCAACATCACTATTTCCAATAAATTGTTTCTCTCACCCTCTCTCTCTCTCTCTAGGCGCTTAGAGCAGTGAGTAAAGTTATGTATTGCTGCATAGGAAATTTCTTTTCTAAATGCTGTACCTCTTGACGTATTCTTAAAACAAATCTTCAAACACAGTGTGGCTTTAAAGGAATTTCGGGTTCTTAAGAGTTAGTGGTCTGAAATTAAATAAATTACAAATAAAATGTTTTAAAGACAATAAAAACCGTAGTTGGTCGATGGTTAAAATATAAAATTCTTCGTTTTACTGGACAGCTTGAACACATGTAAATAATTAAATATTGTATGTGTTTCTTTTGTTTTTTAGTACTAATATACCTACATTCTTCCTTTAGAAATAACAAATAATTCCTTTATAAGTGTTCTACTATCAATGAGTATTGGTAGGAAGAGTCGCCCAAATCGACCAAATTCACTCATATCAAATGGAAGAGGTAGCAATATTTTAAAAAGAAGATTAGTATAATTGTACAGAGTTAGATCTGAAATGCCATAGGTAGAGCTGACAGGTTTGACGACCAATGGCTGCGTAATTTAAACTTGGATGCTGCTAATGAGTGCGGCATAAGAGCGAAGATTGCCAATAGGTCCTGCAGCCGAAGGAATTATTGTCTCTTAGCAAAGTTTTAATTTATAGCTCCTGTAATGAAACGAAAGAACTAGTGAGATTTTGGCCCAAGTCCAGCGAGGAGGGGCTTTCGCGGGCTTTATTCACCATTTTCCAGTTTTACGGTGGAGCAGTTGGAAAACACAATGCGGAACAGTTAGCGCGATACGCCCTACAGTTTTCGGCTAATCATAACAGCCTTCTTTTTCGGAGGCGCCTCAGAAGTTTGCCCTGTCTTCGAGAAAAAAAGAAACTCACATTTACTAACATTTGATTGGAGCGGAATTTTCTTATTTTTTATTGCAGATGGCCCAAACTGACGCTCGATAAACCTTAAGCGTTCTGAATCATTTAAAAAGGAACGCCAATGCTCCTTTAAAAACGATTTTGAGAAAAAATTTGCAAAGATCGTCTTGTTGACCGATAAAAGTATTAGTGCAGTCATGGACTATGTACGGCCCGCGGGCCAAGTGCGTACCTTAGGCCGGGCGTAAGTTGGAACACAGCTCCGTGGCGTAAGGTGAGGAAACAGAGGAAAGCAGCACCCCGACTGCGCGCGGGTGGTTCAAATGTTGTGGCGTGATTCTATTGAAAACTGCAGAGTTCGTAAATGTGCAATATTTATATTAGTGTTCCGATGATCTCGAAGATCAATTAATAACAACATTATTGTAAAAAAATAGTTCCTTGAAGTTTTTATTTAAAGAAAGTGACTCTATAAAGGTAAGAAGTTTTTATTTTTATTTGACTTTTAAATAGTCAGCATGTGATCCACAGCTCACGGTGACTCTAAAACTGCGCCACCTCACCTCACGGCTCAATGTTCGCTCCTCCTTTCTATTCTACTGTACACAAAAACTCACGTCACGGAGCTGCGCACCAAACTTACGCCCGGCCTTAAGGTAAGGCGCGCAATGACACGCAGTTGACACAGAGCAGTTTTTGTAATATGTGTAGTAGGTAAATAATTATGCTACGCTGCTCTGCTCCCCAACGTGCATGGTCCCTTTCTAATACACGTTTCACAAAAAATGCTCTGCTCTGCATCTCAATGTGCGTCTAGCCTAAGACTAGTCAATCCGGCCCGCGACATGATTTATTTTCTTCTCAACAATAACTGATTTTCGTTATGCATATAAATTGTTTGTCGTATAAAAGTCAAAATTAATTTTCATCATTTATAAAAATTTGAATTGTTAATTTTTTTTTATTTTTTTTTTTTTTTTTATTAAAAATGTTCTCCATGTCTATATTAGTACCACAGCGATTTCGACCACAAAATAATTTAGCAATTTAAAGGACTAAAATAATATCTTTTTTTTAACCATGGGAAAAATTGGAACACGTTTATACACATTTTTGAAAGTCAGATAAAAACATTATAACTACCTTATAATATTTCGAACATTTTGTTTCTTTAAATTAATATTTACGTATCTATAATTGCCTTTGTAAATTAGGAAATAGTTTATTTTTTATAAACTTTGGAAACCACGAAGGGGAGCTGATTAACACAATAAGCAAGGTACTGATTAATACATACTTATTTTTTTAATTATGCATAATTTTATTTTAACTATTTTTTTGAGTTCGATTCCAGCTATAGCAGATCATTCTCAACAATGGCTGAGCGTCAGCATAGGCACTGAACGCAAGACCCCTCACGAGCAATGTCAACTCTAACATTTTTTAATTAAGAATAATTTAGATATTGGCCAAAAGGCAATACGTTTTTTCTGTGTTATGTTTTTTTTTTTTTTGTAAAATGAATGGCATATATCAATGTTTAAGCATTATTTAAATCAAGTCCAAACTCTAGTATTGATCCAGAATTAAAATTCTGGTCCAGTATCCGCTTGCTAGTCTTGTGGACCCCTGTTTACAATATTTTAACTAGAGAAAGAGGGAGAGTACGACGTCTCTAAATCCAGGATAAGAAACGGTTTGCGTACGCGTTGAGCTTAAGTCTCTCTTAAGAGTCCACTATGGTGTAGAGGTTTATAATTATAAGAGATCTATCCTCCGTAGCCATGACGCAGCCTAACTGATGACGCAATTCGTGGGGGGGGGGATACGATCCTGCCAATTCTAGACCTAACGCAATTAGATCTTCCGCCAGCAAGAAGGCTTGACGGACGCGTTAAAAAGAAATAAATAAAGGGAAAAGGGTAGAGCGGTGGCTGGTTGGAGCTGGCTGCTCGCTCTATCTATAGACGTCGGCTTCTACTAAATATAGTACAACTGAGGCAGCCTCCTCCCACAACCTCTCATCACCTATCCTCATCCACTCAGCTGACTCAACCAACATATCCTCTCAAAGAAAATTCGAAAAACATGCTTTAAATCCTCGAATAATCATGCCTGTTCCATTATGTCAGTTCCAACCATGAAATCCTTTTATTGCCCAGTCACTCAAATCGGAACCCTAGACATTTGTTTGATCTAACCGTCATTTTAAAATAAACGATCAGGTTTAGACCAATTTTAATGAAATAAGAATGTTTGGTATTTTGATTTTATTTTATTCCAATCACAGATAATTCCTTTTTTTATTTTTGGTTTTTAAATTTATATTTCAATTTGAATTTGCCACCTTAACCGTCACCGGGAATAGCAATCGCTGGGCCAACAATTAGGTTAGCAGTGGCATCAGGATGGCATTTGGAAGGGTTTAGAATTCCGGGGTCAGCCATTTTTTTTGCGCAGTTGCTTTCTTGATGTTGAACATTAACCAACATCGTGTTTGTGATCTCCAGTTAGAGTCCGCCGATGGTTTGGTTTGTACCTCTTGGGTGTCAAATTCTTCCAATTTTCTACCTCTTGGGTATGAAATTTATGATTATTTTGAAGTTTTCTCTTCAACCATCATTGTTTGCCGCTGGCCGCAAAATTCAAAAAGGACGAGCAACAGGTGAAAAGGTCCTTCATCCTAAAATATTCCTTGAAAGTCTTTTACCCGATTATCCTCATTTTACCCTTGCCCGAAATTCCGAATCAGCGAACAGCGAAAGCTTGGTAAGTTGCATTAAAGACTTATTTATTTTTTATTTATTTTAAAGTTCATTTAATTGTTTTAATTGCTTTTCCGAGCTCACCAGAGCGAAATAATTTTTTTATCCCGTTTTTTAAGTTGGTGATATTAATCAGATTAATTTCATTTTTCCCCTTTTTTTATTTTCACTAAAATTATCGTACAAAGAATGAGTGGACTGCATAGGTTAAATTATTAATAAATAAATGGAAAACGTGAGAAACATTCGAGGTTTTTAATGAATGACATTATGTTGAACAACAAAATTAAAAAATCCAGAAATTTACATAGAGTTAATAAAGATAAACCTAATAAAGAATTTACAGGTTTATCTTTATTAACTCCATGTAAATTCTGGATTTTTTAAATTTTGTTATTCAACATAATTTCATCCATAAACCTAATAAAGAATTTACAAGGGGTCGCCTATGGTGTAGTGGTTAGCATAGAAACCTACAATACTAAAGGTCGCGAGTTCGCTTCCCGAGGTGGCCCTAGGATTTTTTTATGGGAGTAAAAGATCCTGTGTATGCCTTACCTCGGATAGGACGTAAAATGGAGATCCCGAGCCTGTACGATGTCAGGTACTCGTTAAAGATCCCTATCCTAATTATACCTCAATTGGCAAAATTTAGGACTCCCACTATAGCATCGTCCGATTAGCCTTAGTGGCATAAAGTGACGTTAAAACAAACAAACAAACAAACAAACGAAAAATTCACAATATGTGCTTTTCTGAATCGTTCAACCCATTCCTTATTCAAAATATTTTATCAAACAGAATTTTTTTTTTTAAATTTAAATCAAATGGATCTGGTGCTACCTTTGGATATTTAAATAGATCCAGAAGTGAACTCAATTGTTCATTTGTTTTCTTTAACAACCTCATCTGGCCCTATTCCAATAACTAGGTTCCTCTATGTCCTCATCAAGGTGAATCATTTATCTTTAAAGTCTGAAACGTACAAAAATACAAAAATAATAATAAAACTCCAAGAATATTTCTACGGAAAACTATGGAGGTGAGCTAAGATTACATTGGATCATCAGAGAGCATTGCTAATCAGAGGATTAGCGCTTTAAATATTCAGTATTTAAGAATTGAAAGTAGTGGATCCCATATCTATCGCTTTGATTTTCATGAAACATGTATAGGCGAATTTAGGCCTTAAATTTAGGGTTATTCTTAAGTAGCTTTACACCGCGCCGAACAAAGTCCACGAACGACTTGTCCCGGGCACTATTCGGCTATTCTAAATAATATTCCAATACTTCAACAGGTAATTTTTCTTTACGGTAGTGTCTCTTTTGTGTTAGATAAGATAAGCTTCTAGACCTTTTTTTTTTGTTTGACATTGTTTATATCTATAATAAGTTGGAACAAAAGTCAAAACAATTTTCTCTCAACCACACGTTTCAATAGTACAAAATGGCTGTTCGTAGTACGCCTGCACGGCTGTTCGTCACGTGGTTTGATGCGGTGAAAAGCCACCTTTAATATTAGGGACCAACGAAGCCTCTCCCAAGTGAGACTAAAAAATCTGGCTAAATAAATATTTTCAATCCCAAAACATACTACTTAATACTAGTAAATAGTTCTTTTGAAGATATAAAAATAAGTTAGTAACCAAAAGGCCTATTTAAGTACAAAATATGTTAAAAAATAATTACATAAATAAAAATTGCATAAAGTTTGGAAAGAATACTTTTTTTTAGGAGGAGGAGGTGGATTGAACTTTTTTTTTTTTTATCAAAAAATCTCATGTTTGGATTTCCTACCCTTAAATATTGTTTGTTAAAATCGGAATTCATGTATCATAAACGGTAACGCAATAACAAAAACTATGTTTTAAAAAAAAAAAAATAACATGTTACTCCTGTGTGAAGTTTGGCAGCCATTTGAAGGCACAATACACAATAAGAGATGTTTTTGATGACAGATGTCATTGATGCTCACACGACATAAATAAATCATTAAATGGCGGAGCGACATGACCTGACTGTCGAGGTTTCATTAACAGCTCTCATACGGCATCAGTTGTTCCTTATCGAGCAAGTCAGCCAGTTCTTAGGTGCTCAATTCTTATTAATAATATAGCATATTTAAGCTGAAATTCGTTTATGAAAAGATTCTAATCATTTTTTAAGATCACGATCAATACTCATACTTAAGACTACGGTACTTTTTACCTATAAGAGTACGTACGGTTTACCTCGCCACGAAAAACTGAAAACTAAAAATACTAGAATTTATCGACACTCAATTTTCAGTCACTGTTTCCGATTTTTTTCAGCTGGAGCCTTCACACTCTTTACCGGCATGAGTTTAGAAAGATGATTAAAAAAAAAGTGATTCATATGATAACCCTAAATCCAAGAAGAGAAGGAAAGAATATTAGTGTGTAAAGGACCTGATTACATATACACATCCATTAGACCTTACCAAGCCCCTCGTAAAAGGGAATTAGTGATGCGTGGTAGTCGATGTAGATGCGAGCCCTCCAAGCAAATTTAAAGTTAAAAGAAAAATGTAAAGCCGTGGGGTACATCCGTTCGAAAATGCCGAAGAGAGGACGTCGTGTTGACTCGGTTGAGGATCGGTCATACAAGACTTACCCACTCCTATCTCATCATGGACTAAAACCTGAATTAGCAGCAGTTCTTAGAGATGATAATAGTTTTCAAATTTTTAATATTAACCAACCTGCTATCAGAAATGTGACATATCCGATCGCTAGGGGAATAATTGGTAATCATATAATAATAATAATATTTTGAAAAAATAATATTGACAAAATAAAGCAGGAAAAAAAAACCACTAGGTGTTGATGACCAGTTTTGGTTTTACGCCATTAACACGTTCACGCCGGCGTGTACCACCGGTGGCTCACACTAGAATGCCGCCTCTGCAAAATAATTAGATCTAATTAGATCTTTAACACTTTGACTGCCGAAAAAGAATATCTGAGAATCACGCTCTCGTTTCGACACAATTTTAATATTTAATTCTCTGACAGTTGCTTTAATTTAAGAGAACAGTTGCTCGATTTCAGGTGACATGGCAGACAAAGAGTTAGGAAAGTAGAAATAATTTCTATATAGCTGAAAATTAAAATAATGAAAATTTAATATATATTTTCATATATTTGTTTATTTTTATATTTATTTGTATTTATTTATGTTTATATTCATATACTCATAGACGAATAAACATTTATTTTTTAATAACGATTATAATTAATACCGTATTATAAACATAACTAGAAGGATAGTATTTTTTATTGTTTATTTTATTATTGTTGGATTGCCAATACTTCATAATGCCCTGGAATAGCTCCCGCCCGATTGAGTGAAAAGCATTAAACAATCCCGACGTGAACGTGTTAAGCACCAAAAAACAAACAAAACAAACATATATAAATTTTTTTTTTATATAGAGGAGTATTTATGATTAAACGAGTTTACAAATCGTCATGGTATTCGATGATTTAGGAGCACAAATATTGCGTTATGACTTTAAATTACTCATAAACCAGCCATGCTGTTCCTAACTAACTGATAATTCAGAAATTTCGGGTAGGTCATTCATCTTCGAATTTTTGTTAAAATCAGGGCCCTGGCAAACACACATGACAACAATTCACCACAGCCATCGTGTTTAAAGTACCGTACGTGTTAGCCCGACTGGTGTACAATTGGTACGAATATTGAGTTTAGATAAAGAGACTAGGGGAGGACACAGCGATGACGCTAATAAATCCAAAGGGGACAACATTGGATGACAGGAGAATGACATAAAAGCGGGAGCGGCCGAACATTGCCCACCCTCGCCCATCAAACGCCCTCTGATAGCTGATGATGAAAGATGGATGTGACATTAAGAAAGGTCTCACTCATTTCACGCTTTGTCCACTGCCCACATCAGTTTGTTCCTCTCTAATTTTCGGTAAAGTTGATTGATTTTATATCCACCCTTTACCGATATGCAATCATCACGTATTAAACAATAGCTTCCGCTATACTCTGAATCTAGTTCTTTTCGACATCTATCTTATCCAATGGCGTCCGCAGGATTCCCTCAAGGGGGCCTGGTTGGTAAAATTTTTATGACCGAGGGGGTCGAGGAATTGTCACTATGTAAGTATGTTGTATTTTTAAATAAAACTTATTGATATAAGAAAATTCAATTTTTTTTTAATATAATACTTGATAATTATAGTAAATTTTATTTGTAGCTTTTTTTTCATATTCCTTGGGAGGGGGGGGGGGAGGCAGCTGCCCTTAACGACGTTCTTAAAAAAAATATGTGTTTTAAATGGAGGGGTTCCTCTTTTTTTTCTAAATTAATATTTAAAAAAAAAGTTTTGGCTGATTCATAGCGAAAACTTTTATTGTAAGTATGAAATGAGTATGCATTTTTTAAAAAATACCCACTTTCTCTGCCTCATGTTTGGTTAGCTCCAAGGCAAATACTATGATAATAAATGTGTAATTCATTGTTGGAAGTCCTTTTGAAATAATACTAGAGAAGTATTACTTTTCACTAAAATGAAGAAAAAATATTCAAATAATTAAGTGGTGAGACATCAAATCCTACAAATGTTTAATTTGTTTATTAAAAAGCAGGTCAAATCTTAAACATCTTCAACCTACGTTTCGGAATTGCTTCCATCTTCAGGGTTTTCTTTTAACATTCTCACATTTTCAAATTGTTTAAGTCCTCCAACAGTTTTCTTCGCCTTCTCCATATAAGGTATTCACCTTTTTCTATATTTATAAAATCTTATATATGTATTTTAAGTTGTTATTCGGAAGGATCAACACTATTTTATTCAAATAATTAAGTGGTGAGATATCAAGTTGAAAAATTTTACCTTAAAAATAAATGTTAAGATTTGACTTGTTTTTTAATAAACATATAAAAATAAGGAGGATCTGATGTCTCACCACTTAATTATTTTAATGTAATAGTGCAGAACTTCCGAAAAACAATTTAAAATACATAAAGAAGAAAAAAATACTATCATAAAATTGAAGTTAACATTCAGACTTGTTTTTTAATAAACATATAAAAATGAGGAGGATCTGATGTCTCACCACTTAATTATTTTAATGTAATAGTGCAGAACTTCCGAAAAACAATTTAAAATACTTAAAGAAGAAAAAATACTATCATACAATTGAAGTCAACATTCACGATTACGTACATATTTACATGTGCATTAACATTACACATTAAAAGAAATCATATTTTTTATCTACACATATTTAAAAATTTTATTCAAGACCTTATTCAAATTGTAAATCCGGTTTTAGGAGACCGGGTGGCTAGGAAGCGGTACTGAATAGGCGGGATTTAAAGGTGGTGAGGGTTATGGGAGCAAGGGATAAAATAGTATTGTGGGGGTGAACATCTTCGATTTTTTGCAGGACTAGTTAAGTAATTTAAAAGGTTCTTTTCGGATCTTCAATAACTATTATAATGATTCTTTGATTTGAGATCTCTCCTCAGAAAAATACTTTAGAGTGTAGCATCACCTTTCATGATTGAGAAAAAATTAATCAGTACCTCTCACGACACAAGTCCTGTAATGAATATGTTTGGTACATTGTTTTAATGGCCAGGATACCGATCATTAAATGATATTTTTTTAAATCAATTTAGAAGAGCTAGATGGGCAGTATTGTAAAACTTGGAGTACAGTAAGTATTGGAAAACTTTTCGAATTAGCCGGCGTTTGTTTATCAATCGAAGTCATTGGCGGATGAAAGGGGAGAGAGGGAGTGAGAGAGAAAGAGAGAGAGTGGAGTTGGCGTTATGCCTCAGCTTATAGTATACGAGTACACATCATTATTGCGCTGGGTCAGTATCCAACTGCTTAGCAAACAGGCACCTAGCTAACCATCATCTTTATTCATAAGTAAACAATAGGCAATGATCTTTTTAATAACATTCCTTGTGAGGAGATGTGAATTTTTGATTCTTGATTTGATCTAAACAACTAACGTACACTGCGCCAATTGGGTACCATATGCTAAATCGGATCAACGTATTAGTTTTGACCGTTGTGTCTGGCAACGATAACTCTAACAAAAGTGCTTGTTACAAGACAGAATAGTATTATTCTTGTAAAATTGTGTACTATCGTTTTAATAACACTAATAAACTGGCAAAGGATCATGTATTTCACTTCTACAATGGAGTCCACTTCTTCGAAAACTATGTATATGATACTTTTGCAAACTTTAGCAAATAATCAACTGTTGTGATCAGAAATTACTTCATAGGTGAGTCCACATGGTCTATTATGATGCGAGTAATATACAAAACTCACCTAGCGACATTTGACCAAAACCTGACAACACGCATGTTTTACACTTAAATGTTAAACCAAAATGGATTATACCGTTTGTGCTAAATGGCAAAATATTAAATCCTTTTTTTTTTTTAACTGGGTTGAGCGGGAATGTGTAAACGGATTGTAATAAATAAAGTAATTTAGTTCCATAAAGAACCTCTCTGCGGGAAGTTTAGGACCAACAGAACAACATGAGAAATGTTTCAAAAATTAGTCGAATAAAGAAATACTGGAATAGTTGGAATCAAGTAATTACGGCCTTAACGACAAGTTTAGTTTTCATGTTTAAAAAAACATTCAATAAGTAATAACATATAATAACGATAATTTGTACACTGTAAAAATTTCAATTGTTTTTTAAAAGTTTAATGTGTTTTACAAATTTTTCATTCAAATATTTTCAAAGAATGTACTACATATTTGCAATATCTATAGTGTACTGTATATCTTGTGAAAACTAATAGGAGGGAAAAACAAAAAAATTAGATTAAAGTTTTTCAATTATTTAAAAAAAAATTACATTGCGTATCAAACAAGGACTATGGTAAACAATGATAATGATCACGTAAAGGCTATATTTACAGAAAATATTGACGATTGAATAATAGCATGATGGTAATAAAAATGTGGTAAAAATAAAATTAAATGACACAGAAAGGAAAAAGAAAAACCAAAATAAATATATATCTTAGCCACAGACGCACTTACACATATATGTATACCCCCCACCCTTCCCTCGCTTAAAGAAAGAAGAACAGAACCACGGGGGTTTTTCGTCACTTATGTTAAAACAACTGAAGGGTAAGGTAGGTGGCTGATTAAATTAAAAAAAAAATATATATATATATATATATATATATATATATATATATATATATATATAAGAAACTGAATTAATGTTTAAAAATTTAGCAAAAAATTCGTTAAGTACAGCTTTTGTAGCTTATATAAAACCTTAACTTTCCGTTAAGAAGCAAACTATGTAGTTGTAGCCAAATGTCACTTTGAGGATCAGTAGCGCATGACCGATTTCAGTGGATGATGGACCTAGGTAAATAAAGTAAAACATTTTTCACCGAATAATGACAGAAAAAAAAAAATAAAAAATAAAGTATTTATTAAATACTTCAAGCGATAAACGAAACGAATTCCTTCCTTCCCCGATTAAGGGGATTTGTTTACAAATGTATATCGTCATTTACATAGGCCTGTCTTGCATATCTCGGCAGGTTTCCTCATTAGGAAACTAATTGTTACGTAATGGTGAGCAATATCAATGTACATATAATGTGTGGTCTTAATAACCATTTCTAAATTAAACCGAATCTATCCTTATTGAGCAAACCTTTACTTTTTTTTTTACTAGTATTATTTAAAATCTATATATTATATTTTCTACATATACATATATATTATTTAAAAAATATATATATGTATATGTAGATGATATATATATATATGATTGAATTTTTTTTTATTATTGAAGTCTATAGTATATATATGAATATATGATTGAAATATCCATAATATCGAGAGTCTATATTTTCACAGATATAATACAAATTTATGAAAAACCAATAATTTTGAATATTAATCAGTAAAAGTTTTGATTCTCCAGCAAATAGGCTCATCTAAAAATGTGTAATTTTCCTCTTTTATAACTGCATTAATTGATTGAACACAGGTGACTTTTCAAATAGCAATTCATTTTTTTTTTGACGTCTTTAAGACTTAAATATTTTAGCGTAAGCACAACACAATAATGAACTTGTCGAAGTATGAGCACCACTTACTTTAAGATCTCTTTCAGTCCCGAATCACAAACACAATTGCCCTAGAGCCTGAAAATAAATTTTTTAAGTTCCGAACAGAAACATGCAAGCTGTAAACGTTGTATCAAGAAACAAATAACATGAAACCAAAAGGTTTGTAGAAATCCATACCGTTTGTCCTAAATTTCGCTCAGTCCACAACCTCAAATACAAGCAGCTGACACTCCTGAAGAACATCAAACATACCTCGAATCCCCAATTGTCCCCAGTGATATATCCTTTGATTTCAAAATAGTACAATTCCAAGTTCGGGTCGCATTTGTGATGACTATATATAAAGCTCAAATGCAATCTCTGAGGGTAGCTGGTGTCAATTTGGAATCCCCATGTTTTTCTCATGGTCAGCTTTACGTCGTATGCTCTAGAGTAGGTTCATCTAAAGACCTAATTATATATGCCCCTCAGGGTAAAACCTAAAATATAGTATATCCGAAAGCTTTAGAATAATAATCTATTAGTGATATTTTTTGTTTATGAACTGTTAACGTTTATTAGAAAAATGAAATTCCCCGGGTGAAACCGGAATATACAGCTAGTTGAACAATATTAATAAATTTAAGCTGTTTATGCAATTAGCTCCTAAAATAAATTTATAAAAATTATAAAAAAGTATAAGTATAAAAAAATGATGGTAATTTTTTTTTTTTTTTTTTTGCTTCATTATATTTGTTTTAGATTTGTGTTTGTGAAGTTGTGTTAGAAATATAAGTAGATTTGTATCAGCTATCCGATGGTTGATGTTTTTCTAAACTCTAGCATATTCTTACAAAAGCGTGATTTTCCAAATTTTTCGGCTTTAACTATGACAAATATTATGAGAAATAATCGTTATTAGCACTGCTTTGCCTAAAAAAGATCTTCGTCCAAGACTCCATTTACTCAAAGCACCATGGAATGAGTCAAATGACCTAGGTATGAGTCTATATTTTGTAATAAGTTTCTTTCAGTATGTTAAAATACAAGTAAATTTCCCATCACTGTCTAGTTTATAAGATTGCTTTCTCATATTGGATGCCATATTACTTGAAATTCTTTCCCTTTATTCCAATCGAAAAATCTATCTTTTTATAGTAAATTTCGTACTTATCCGTGTTTCATTTTCTGTTCCGAATAAATCTTCGAGGCGCCTGAAAAGAAATCGGCCTCGTGACCTTCTAATTTAGAATTACCAATTAGCTGTTTTTTACATAATATTTATTTATTTTTTTAAATTTTGTGTTCATGTTGACATGTATTTTTTTTTTTTTTTTTTTTTTAGTAAAATAAATATATAAAAAAAATATAAATTCCGGGTTAGTTTGGGGTGTATCCATAGTACGTCGCAGTTGCCCTAACTTGCCTATTATTTGGACAGGCTGATGCACATGGAATGTATATATATATATATATATACATATATGTATGTATATATATATATATATATATATATATATATATATGACAAATGAAAGTGAGAGGACATACTCCTGATTTAGTCTTGTTTCTTTTTCAATTTATGAAAGCAAATTAAATTAGTAATTTATAGTTGAAGAAAACAATAAGCGTCATCTCGCTTAGAAAGTGAAGTTGTAGTCCTTCAGGAAAACTCAACTTTTTTTTTTTTTTAATTTGCATTTTCTGTAAGCACTTTCCGATATTGGAATAAAATAAAATTAATCAGTTGATTTTCTGTTTACAATCCTTATATTGTTACATTTTACTGCAAACAAATTCGACAGAAATAAAACAGTGCGATAACTTTACTCGAAAGGAGAAACAGGGAATGGACTGTTGAAATCATTCATTTAAGGATTATCTGCAAGTTGTTGATTTGTCAAACAAACCATTTTGTTAAATTCAAATTGCTATTTTTTTCTTTTGGTTTTTTTTATAACTTTTTTTTTTTTTTTTTTGCAGTCAAATAAGAAATACTTCCTTTTATATATATACATTTTTCTCTGTTTGCATCCACCTTTTGGAGTACCCTAATCCACCTCCTTATTCGGCTTTTTTAAAAATTTAATTTAAGAATTTAAAATGAAGCGTGACAATGGAATGAGAGAAGTAATGACAATCATATGTATAACAAAAAATAAATAATAATAAGAAAATTACATATTGTTTAAAAAAAGAATTAGACAATATACTGAATATATAGATAGGAAGAACCAGAAAATTAGTGGAAAGAAAAACGCCAGTATTAAAAAAATATCTCTAATATATTTCTTCTCAATTGAAATAAAAAATACCGTAAAATGAGGTGACATTGTGACTAATGGGGTGGCTTTGTGACAAGCCTATTTTTCTACACTTTTTGCATTTCCCTCCTTAAAAAGAATCAGGTTAGGCAATTCAGTGTACTTGTCAGTTGGTCAGTAATGTGCTGCAGCCTACTGGCCACATATAACTTCTTTCATTCCATTTACCATGTTGCTTTATTTCATATATGTTTGATTGTTTTCATTTAGTTGAAACTTTGAAATAAAGCACAATGGTAAATGGAATGAAAGAAGTTACATGTGGCCAGTAGGTTGCAGCACATTACTGACCACCTGACAAGTACACTGAATTGCCTAACCTGATTCTTTTTAAGGAGGGAAATTTAAAAATTGTAGAAAAATAGGCTTGTCACAAAGTCACCCCATTAGTCACAATGTCACCTCATTTTACGGTACTTTATTTTCCATTTTTAAATAAACGTTTTGGGGAACCAGACACAATTCTAAAGAATCTTTTACTAAATTTCCACACTAATACATCTTTTATATTTTTTGCTGTCCACACCAGTGGCGGATCCAGAAATTTTAGAGGGGGGGCGCACTTTTTTTTTTTTACATTTCATGAGTAATGAAGGCCCCAATTTAAAATACATATTAGTACATAATGACGTTGTAAATTACAGTAAATGTTTAAATACAATTCATTTTCAATTAATGGACTTGAAAAATGACTAAATATAGCAAATTTTATATAGAAATAGTAATAATTTATGAGTGTCCTCACCTCTCGGGGTGGGGGGGAGATCCTCTACTGGTCCATACATACAGTATCTATATATTTTAATTTCCCCTGTAATCCTCAAACTAAATTAGATATTAATTTAAAAAAAAATTAAATATAATATGAAATTTTAAATTAATTCTTTAAAAATAGAATATGACAATTTTTAAAATGTTATTTTCTTATATCATCTTTTTTCACCCATTTCATTTTTTCACAGCTGTTTGAGGATTAGAGTGGAAATTAAAATAAAGAATTATGAATTTATATATGCGTACTTCTTATTTTACTCAAAAATAAAAAATATATAAGAGATTTTTTTTAAATACGTTTTTTTTTTTTTTTTTTTTATTTTAATTCTAGATTGATAATAGCACATGAAATGAAGTCATTAAATAGTGAAATAGTGGAGATTTCAAGCACTAGTTTATTGTAAACTTCAAAAAATCATAATTGATAAATAAATATAAACATATATATATATATATATATATATATATATATATATATATATATATATATATATATATATACATGTATTGTTTTTTCACTGTTTCACCTTCAATTTTCTGTTAACTAATGAAATGGGCGGGTCTGACCTTTGTTGGAAATAAGGTTTCACAACAAGATGGCAGATAGAATTTCCTTTGAGAGGCATGTGAGCCCCTGAAGGTGACTGCTGGGCAAATTTAACACGGCCAGGGAGGAAGGATAAGAAATTTAAATTTAGATGACCTATTAGAAGTGTACGCTTTGATATTTTTACAGCTGCTGATCAGTGAGCCCACTGTAAAGGACACCCAGCCAGAGAGGCTATCGTTATAAATAAAGGCTAACAGAGCATAGAAATTTTAACATTTATTATTTATTTTTTAATAAATGGAAGGGATAATGTTTAATTGTACGCGTGTATGTTTATATACATATATATACTCTACGCTAAAATTCATTTATTACTTATACTAACATTGATTGTAAAAAATTATAAAATGATTCAGATAATTACAAAAATCTTGTGAAATACGCAAATGATATCTAAGTCGTAGGTAGATCGTTAAAAATATTGTTAATAGAACACCCACCTGGACGATCTCATATTTTTTTAAATAATTACGAGGGTCATTCTATAAGTAAAGAGACAAATTCTATAATTTTAAAACTATTCAATGAATGTGTACAATCTTTTCAGGGGTGTTAGTTGGCAACTTTGGGATATGCTCTGATCAGCTGTTTCATCATTTTATGTAACATCAAAATTTGATTTAATTTGACCTCAAAAGTTTGATTGATGGAGACGCTTTTCTTAAAAGAATAGTGACCAGCGACGAGGTCTGGATCCATCACTACGACCCTGAAACCAAAAGGCAGAGTATGGAGTGGAAACACACTAGTTCTCCAGTTCGCAAAATATTCAAGGTTCAACTGGAGCTTTCGGCATCCAGTGCCATATTCATCTGTTCATTCTCCTTAAAGTAGGATCTTAGTGCATAAGAAATTTAAAATTTAAACAATATTGTTGTCTGGCCCATCGTCCCTGAAGCGTACTGCGGGCCTACTCAATATGCCCATAGTACGCTTCAGGGACGATGGGCCAGACGATATTGTTTAAATTTTAAATTTCTTATGCACTAACGACCCTACTTTAAGGAGAATGAACAGATGAATTTGGCGCTGGACGCCGAAAGCTCCATGTAATTATATATAAAAAAAAAAAAATATTTACAAGATCGTCCTGGTGGGTGTACTATTACGCAAATGATTTTTTATAGATATTAATCTACATAGGTACATCCAACCCTTTCATTTATAATAATATTTTTTATCAAAAATAAAGATTTGAATCATTAAAATCAGTTTTTATCAGACCGTTGTGGCCCGTCCTTAAGTCTTAAAATATAGGTAACAATAATAGAAAGTCAGAAATAAAATAATTCTAATTTTATATCCTCCGAATTGCTGATTGATGTGATTTAACCCTTTTAAAACTAAGCTTGCTTTTCAAATATATCATGTTTTAAGATTAATACGTCCCCTATAATAAAAAGGCACTCCATCTCTAGAATATATGTTATCTGATAAATACACGATTAAAAATTTAAATTTATAATTATTTTAATCCTGTATTTTTTTTTCAACTTTTTGTAACAAATAAAATAATCCACAAAGACCTTAATGTTCCATATGTCGTCGATTTAGACCGATGCAGATACCTATAGTCCTAGTATAGTAAACTCCAGACCCACCCGAACCCACTTGAATCCACCCTCGCTTCCTCCTCTATTCCAGACAATCCTCCAAGGCGTTTGAAAAGAAGATGGTCTCTAGATCTTTTAAGTTAGATAATATTAGTTGAGTACTATCAGTGGATAGTTTCTCTTCATGCTTGTTCATGATATTTTCTTTTCTTTGCTTACTATCACATTCACTAGATATATTTAATGTAAATACAGCAGTAAATTTCAATAAAAAAAATAAAAAATATATAAACGAATGTCGAAATATTATGGGACTGGGGATCATTGCACTAATTTATTTCTTTAATCTGCCTAAGTTTAAATTTTACAGGTTTTATAATAACCGGTTGAACATTTTTCATCCCTAAAGAATTAATGGTAAGATTTTTTTTTTTTTTTTTTTTTTTTTTTTTTTTTTTTTTTTTTTTTTTTTTCGGTTGGCGCATTAGGCCTAATGAGACCTTTCGCCGCGCAGTGTGGTCTTCTTACAGACATTTGTTTTGCTTGCGGGAGTACAGACAGCCTGGAGGGGGTAGCCCAAACCTCACGTTGCTGCAAGCCATGGTCACCATGGTACAGCGGCAGACTGCCTATAGCTCCATAACCAATCCCATTGGGGCCAATTTGACAGTGTCCTTCCCACCGATGGCGTCAGCTCTCTCGGGTTCAAGGACAGTGACAAACTGGTCTAGGTCCAAGGATTATGGTAGCTCAGAGTCAGCAGGCCCCGAGGACCTATATTTCTTTCCCCGAAACATACCGTCCCTGAACCAAACCTCCGGGCGGTTACTGACATCCTGGAAAACCACACCACGATTCTCGATGAGATACACGGGGAAGGTTCATCACTCCTACGCCCGGTCGGTGTGAGTCGCCTCCAGTAGGCTGACGGGCCTCACATACCCGGGGGTGGGGGTAGACTTGGACTGCGTGGCGTTCATTGGTGGGCGGTCACCCAAATGGAGCGGTCACCCATCCAAGTACTAACCACGATGGACGTTGCTTAACTTCGATTATCTATTGCAAGCGCCCTTGTCCACTCGGCCATCCCGGCCCCATATGGTAAGATTAATGGTAAATAAAGCACTATCAAATTCTCTACCTGCTTATTCATGACATTATTTTCATTTATTTTATCACATTTACTTAATGAATTATTTGTAAATTTCAATATATTTTTTTTTTTGTACCCTAAAAATTTCTAAATTCATTTCTTTTTGAAATTATAAACAGTCGTATGGTCGCACATTTGGAATAGTGAGTTATTTGAAAATTAAAGTTCGAAAAAAAAATTCTGAAAATTTTTTAAAATTATTTTTTTTTAAACCGTTTCTAATATCTCTCTTTTATTCAGTTTTTACCCGCGTTTCCATTAATCGTTCAAATTAAAAAAGGGGCCCGGTGTGGCTGTGCGGTGAAGCGTACTCCCATGCCGGAGCTGCGGGTTCGAGTCCCGCCCTGGGTGGTGCTTTTCATTCGTAGGAGAAGTATCACCCAGTGCCATGAGTGTTAGTATGGGCAGTATAGGGCTTCAGTGGAAGCCTTGAGGTCAAAAAAAAAAAAAAAAAAAATTAAAAAGAAAAACACTAGGTATATTATTTAAAATCTTATTGATATCTCCAGTTTTTCCAGTAACAAAATAATTGAAAAGGGTGTCTCTGGTTGCCAGGTAATTAAGATAATTCTTCGATAATAAAATTTTAAAGAAACATATTATGATAATTCATAAGAATTTGAAATAACAAAAAAAAAAAAAAAAAAAATCAATATTAGTGTGGCGAAAACTAGAAAAAGAAATACTATTATGAATTCCAACGTCATATTTATATTGAAGTTGGGGCAACCCATCATTATAAGTTATAATAAAAATTTATTTTTGTATCATTACTTGATTCAAGTGTATAAAGGACCACTCAGTTTTTAATTGCATTCTCAGTCATTATTCCCGTTTACTGTCCATTACCTACAGAAAAATAATTAGCATTGCAAAGAATAATTGTCATAAAAATAATTGAAAAAATTCCACATTCAGTTCAATTGCTGCAACATAGTATGAAGGATTTGCTTTTCAGAAATACATATTTAGGTAAGTACAAATCAGTAAATCAATAAACAAACCTACTCATTATTATGACAATATGTATGCTACATAAGGCACACTAAACTATAAATAAGTAAATAAACTTATTTATAATTTTTTTTTAAGTACGTACAATTGATTTTTTTAACACTTCAAAACTTTCCTTGACAATGAACTATGTCATTAGGGTATATATAATCGCATGTACTTTTATTTACCTTCATAAATTGAAATATTTTTTTCACTTTTCTTTCTTAAACCAGAAGAAAATGATATTTTCATTCTTCTTTAGCAAGGATTCTTTTCTTTCTTCTTCGTCCTTTATTCATTCTTCAACAAGTATTTTCTTCATCATGTTGTGTCCGAAATGCGGTAAAATACTCTTATTAAGTAAAGTTTTAACACAATAAAAATAATTTTTAGAAATAAATGTCACTTAATAATGAGTGGAAAATAAAGTTGTTTTTTTTTAGTTGCTGTTTATCAGCCTCCTTATTTATATTTAATTTATAACTCCCAAGTTGAAAGATCATTAATTTGAAATATTTTAATGATAATTAAATTCATCATTAATTTTTAAAATAATTAATCAAGGCTTTGATGAGAGTTTTATTCAATATTGGTCTATAGTTGGCAGGTGTTTCAGGAAAGTTAACAGAGAGAAAAATACTGTGCTCCATAACTGTTTTTTTAAACATTTACTAATCACTAATTACACAGCATACTCATCAATCTAGAATTGAATATAGATTTTGTTTCTCTTCTTTCTTAGTAAACTTCTAAGTCATAGTGATTGGTAGATTTTATTTCACTGTAGGCACTATACAACAACAAAATTATAATGTAATTCTTGATCAATGTGTTTAGATTATTGTAATATTTTTTTATAGATGAAATGTAAAATTTGTCAAAAAGAAAAAAAAATATACATTTTTAAAAGCTTCATGATTTTCTAAAGCCATTTTACTTCTATTTGGATTTCCTTTACCCATTTTGCCCCAAGGGTAAAAATAATCTAAATTTTTGGTGTTTCTTTTAATTTCTTTGTTTATATATATATATATATATATATATCAAAAATTCAAGACCAAACCTTTCGGAAACCCACCTCTGGAACATTAAGGGGAGAAAAGTGAAAATAATAATCAGCCCCTTTTTTGGTTTTTATTATTATTGGATTCCTTTAATCAAGATTGGATATAAAAATATTTTAAAGTTCATTAAAAATTTATTTTTCATGATATTCTTGAAACACAAATATTTAATAGAGACTGAAAAAGAATATAAATATTTTTAAAAATTTAAAATTTGCTTCAATTGTTCATTATTAAGTTACGTCTAAATTCTTTGTTTTATATATATTTTAAATATCATATTATAATCATATTAAATTAATGAAAAAAATATATATTTTTATTTCATAGTAGGTATCTATTAGTAGTATAGGAGATTGGAAATAACTAAAAAAAAATTAATAGGCTGGAATTTATAGGAACGCTGAAGACCCATGCTGAGTACCCCTTACAGCATTGTTACATATGGTCAACAGATTAACCAGCGTTGGTAGTAGAAATCTGTCTGTCATAATTAGAGCATTAAATGCTCTACAATTAAAAGCCAAAAATAATTTTAATTTAAAAAAACATTCCAGTATATATCTCAAATATATATAAAAAAAAATTAAATCAACAATTAAGTTCAATGCATACTGGTAATTTATATTATCGGGAAATATTTATGTAAATTTAAACAAATAGCACGCTGGGAAGAATAAATACTGGTATAACTTTGAACAAAAATCGTTTTAAAATTATTTATAATTTGAGTAAAGCTGGAAGTGTTGAAGATGTATCATCATTCTTTCCAGCGTACGATATAACCTTTTTCAATTAGCATTCATTATTTTTTTTTACTTATAAGATTTTTTTAACTTTATTTTTTTATGGAATCCGTTGAGAATATTGTATCGTATTCTCACTTTATTGATAATATCAATAATATAATTTAAAATCTACACATGAACGATTTTTTTAATTTTAAATGATATATTTTAAATTTGAATAATATGATCAACTAATAAATTACACATACTAACAAAGTGCGGTCAAACTCACGGATAGAGATGACAATTTTTTCGGAGGTTGCTTTCTGGTGGAAAAATATTACACACGAATTTTGCCGTACACGGTTGGAGGGGCCTTGAAGTCAAGAAAAAAATAATAAAGTAACATTAAACTATTTTATTTGACTTTGAAGTTTAAAAAATGATATCGAAAAGATTCTTTCACCAAACTTTTTGGAAAAATACACTAAAATCACTATTACTCCCTAACCCATCAAATGGCCGGCCATATTCCATTTTGCACAAATGTTTACACTTTGTACCCATTTTACACAGCTATGTAATTAGTTCTAATATTCATTGTAATTTGTAATTCTAATAGTAAAATGTTATTACTTTTTTCAATATACTGTGAATTGAAAAAAAAAAATCATGTATTTATTCGAAAATGTTAATTTTTTTCATTTTCGCTAAATGCTAGTACATAAAATAAAATATTACACGATCACTAAAAACTTTTTATATAACAAATAGAGAGATTAAAAAAATAATAACAAAAAAATATATATGTGGTAAACCATACAGTTATTGACACTCTGTACAGTTATTGACACCCTACCTTTAACTTAAAGAAATAAGTATATACGTCCTAATTTTATTTCAAGATATACATGATTCTAATGTTTGAAGGGTCCTCTAAGTCATCTATGAAGTAAGACTTTAACAAACTAACCTTAGGGAAGATTTAACAATTAAATCCACAGGGTGTCAATAACTAGTTTTTGCACTTTTAACAATAAATATTGCCATATGGTAAAACTATTGAGCTTTAGATCCAAAAACACCTCTTGAGTCTTTATAAGGATAGATAAAGAGGAGCTATAGGAAGTTTCAATTTGATCCCTTCATAAAAAGTATTTTTTTTAATTTCACCATAGAAATATGAATGAAATTTAAGGGTGTCCATAACTGTATGGTTTACCCTATATATATATATATATATTTTTCATTATCATTTAAAAATCCTCAATTATATAAAACAACTGTAGTGATTACAAGAATAATAATGAGATATCTAGAACATTAATCATGATTTATGTATAATATGTATAAAATGTTGGCGGCTTGCTTGTATTATTTTAAATAGTATGGGAGTTAAATCACGATGGAACTCAGTGGAGGAAAGCACACAAGTTACTATTTTGAACTCTGATTGCAATAGTTTTAAGTTGAAAACTGGTCTCACCGTTATTAACAATAATTTGAAAATTAACAGTCTCATAAAAATGCCTCACATGAAGAAGATAGAACATTAGCTAAAAAAAGGAAAATAACTCTGCTAAGGTCTAGGAAAAAAAATTAAAAAATACAGTGCCTGAAGGGATATTGATATTATTTTGCATTTTTCAATTGAATTTCCGATGTTTACGTGTTTTATTTTCCACAGAAATGTACTTTCGGCCCACAGAGCCAAAAGCCGCTCTAGTTAGTTATCTTTAGGTTTTACAAGCATTCTGGTATAATGACAAGGATTACCTAAATACTAATAAGGTAAAAACTGAGTTGATCTACTTACTATATTCCGTAGTTTAAGCAAGAGGTGTACCAGTACAGATAAACGGCGCCCACGAACTACACATGACCCGAGACACCCGGATACAGGATACTTCACATACTGACAGTACCTAGGAGCGGTTAGGAGTGAGAATCGAATCCGAATAGAGCAATACAAAGGATAATGATGAGTATTTGTACATGGGACGAGTCTAATACCACCACTGCTGGGTCACAATAAACCAGAGTCCACGGCGTGGGCTCTTTGCCAGGACTCGAAGCCTTTAACTAGTCCCTCCACGTAGCGATCCACCAAGGCTCCAACATGGCTCCAATATGCACCAATAGGGGGATAGGCCTTATTCAATAACCTTCCAAGGACCAACTGTTTCCTTACATTATTTCACCCAATATGCTTCCACGAAATAGGCTTTAAAGTGCATTTATACTACACTTCCATCAAACAACATGCATCAAACAAATGATGCCGAGGTGCTAACAATAATCTCATTTTTAGTAACTTATTGTAATGTTAAAAGGCAACAACAAAACAGAAAAAAAAAATTAAATACGGCGTTATATTCGTAAAAGAAGGTCACATTTGATATTTAATTATGAAATTCATCGAAATCGTACGAGGTAATCGCTAATAGAAAAAAAATACTCAAAGAGACAAAATACCACCAATGTTTGACATTATCGTAATGCGCCTTTAGAATGCGATGGTTACGGTATTACTAATTTTTCTTGTCCATATCTGTATCGCCATTAAGAGGTCTCATTCATTAAAGCTATTATCTGCTTCCTCCTTCAGTTCTTCCTTAAGTTAACTTTTATTTTTAGGAAGCTTAAGTTAAACTTATACTTTTTTTTTATCTTACATTAAGATTTTATTGAACTTTTCTATTATTAAAATTTTTTTAAAAAGTTACTTCATAACTTTTAACCAAAAATAATTTTTCCATAAAAATATAACACTACAACAAATTATTCTGAAAATAAATCATATTTCAGAATAGTTAAATGATAAGACAGTAATAATATTCCTATTTTAGGATTATAATTCAAAATTTTTTACTAAAATAAACAACGGTAGGAGTTAACATTCGCTCACTCTTATCCTATTATAAAAACTTTTATAATGATATAACTTTTAAAATAAAATTTGTTCGAAAAAGTTAATGAATTTTACGATAGGTTTATTGATAGTCAGAATTTTGAGTTATCTTTTTTTATTTTGGAAAGCCAACGTTTTGATCCATTCATGTGGATTTTCTTCAGGGCTTCTGAGTCCAGAGTAATACAGAGACTCTGGACTCAGAAGCCCTGATGAAGATCCACATGTAGGGAAAGAAACGTTGGCTTTCCAAAATAAAAAAAGATAACTGAAACTCCGGACCATCAATCAACCTATCCTGAAGAAAAAGAGTTGACTATGACTCACCTCTTAATGAATTTTTAAGTCGAATAAGTCAGTAGAAAAGTTAGTTGTCTTTTCGTTTTCTGGTTAGAAATGCAATAAAAACTTTTTTTTTAAATTTTTCCTTTTATTGAAAGAAATAATACGAACCGCCACACTTAAGGCCATTGGTTTATGGGAAAAATACTGAAGACATCCGAGAAAACGTACCAAATTTTTCTCATATTATCCATGACTACGGGAAATCCGCTGCAGTCCAACAGTAATAATGATTTAGGGCCGGGATAGCCGAGCGTGTAGGAGCGCGACCCGTTGTTGCACGCTCGAGCCGAACGGCGGCGGTTCGAATCCGCCCTGGGAGGGTTGACTTTTATTTCGTGGAGGCCCCACGGAATAAATCTCGATCCTCCCACCATGGTTAGAATAGGTTAGTTACACCTGTAGAGTAACCCCCCGTATGCCACACATGGCCAGGTAGGGGTACCGAACAAAAAAAAAAAGTAATAATGATTTCAATTTTATTTTTTAAAAAATGTCCACTTTTTAGGCTATTGGTACAAGGGTTAATAAAACGGCAATGGATACAATGATAAATAAGCAAATCGTTCAGTTAATTTACTTCGAGTTGAGATACTTGGAGGCTATTTAAGAATGGATATTTGTTTATGGCACTGTAGCGAGTGCTTGGGCGTTTCGCTTGTCAGACAACTATCAGATGTAAGACAAGATATCCTTTCACGACGACGATGGATAGCTGCTCCAAGCGGTAAATGCTAAATTTATCGCAGGATAGGAGCTGGAGTAGTGAGGGAACTGGGCGCTCGAGAGTAGGAATCTCGTTTACCCTGAGCCCTAATGCATTGCTCTTACTGTGTCCACTCGTTAAGTTGCCGCTCAATTATCACACCTCTGTCCCGAGATCAATTCTTACAACTTACAACTAATCAAAGCTAGCTGTCTTGCTCCACAATATATCAGTCACATTTTTTTTTTCGTAAAATGGTGTAGAGTTTGTTCAGGGGGGTCCTAGAGGGTGGATAGTGTACGATGAAGTAATTGGGCGATTAACATCCGAGGTTATTACGCCCAAAAAAACTGTCTTAAATAATATTATTCTAAATAAGTATTAGGGTAAACCTTACAGTTATTGACACCCTTAAGACTAAATTTCAGTGGTTAAATTTAAAGAAATACTTTTTACGAAGGGATCTAATTGAAACATCCTACAGCTCCTCTTTATCTATCCTTATAAAGACTCAAGAGTTTTTTTTAGGGGGGGGCGTGGGTCAAAAGTTCAATATTTTTACCATATGGCAATATTTATTGTCAAAAGTGCAAAAACTAGTCATTGACACCCCGTGGATTTAATTGTGAAATTTTCCCTATGGTTAGTTTGTTAAAGTCTATATACACAGTATATTGAAAAAAAAAAGTAATACAATTTTCAAATTACAATGAATATTAGAAAAAAATACACAGTTGTGTAAAATGAGTACAAAGTATAAAAAAATTGTGCAAAATGGTAAATGGCCTGCCATTTGATGGGTTGGGGGGTAATGGTGATTAAAATAATGAGAAACCGCGTAAGATAAATTGTGAAGTACAAAGTTTGTAGTATTACCTAACATTGTAATCAATTTTTAATCGCGTGTATAACTGTCTGTGAAGTATCCTGTATCCGGGTGTCTCGGGTCATGTGTAGTTCGTGGGCTATACTACGGAATATAGTAAGAGGATTAACTCAGTTTTCACCTTATTAGTACTTAGTTAATCCTTGTCATTGTACCAGAATGCTTGTAAAACCTAAAGATAACTAACTACAAAAGCTGCTCTGTGGGCCGAAAGTACATTTCTGTGGAAAATACAATACGTAAACATCGGAAATTCAATTGAAAAATGCAAAATAATATCAATATCCCTTCAGACACTGTATTTTTTAAAAAAAATTTCCTAGACCTTAGCAGAGTTATTTTCCTTTTTTTTTTAGCTAATGTCCTATCTTCTTCATGTGAGGCATTTTTATGAAACTGCTAATTTTCAAATTACTGCTAATAACGGTGAGACTAGTTTTCAACTTATAACTATCGCAATCAGAGTTCAAAATAGTAACTTGTGTGCTTACCTCCACTCAGTTCCATTGCGATTTAACTCCCATACTATTTAAAATAATACAAGCAAGCTGCCAACATTTTATATACATAAATCATGATTAATGTTCTAGATATGTCATTATTATTCTTGTAATCACTACAGCTGTGTTATATAATTGAGGATTTTTAAATGATAATGAAAAAATATATATAAGGTAAACGATACAGTTATTGACACCCTTAAATTTCATTCACATTTCTATGGTGAAATTAAAAAAAATACTTTTTATGAAGGGATCAAATTGAAACTTCCTATAGCTCCTCTTTATCTATCCTTATAAAGACTCAAGAGTTTTTTTGGTGGGGTCAAAAGTTCAATAGTTTTACCATATGGCAATATTTATTGTTAAAAGTACAAAAACTAGTTATTGACACCCCGTGAATTTAATTGTGAAATCTTCCATGTGGTTAGTTTGTTAAAGTCTTACTTCATAGATGACTTAGAGGACCCTTCAAACATTAGATTCATGTATATCATGAAATAAAATTAGGACTTGTTCACCTATTTCTTACCAGCATCTTTCAACGTTGTTTTATATAATTTTGCGTTTTTCGTTTATTTACCCTGAAAAACCAAATCAACAGCATAACCCAGAATAATTATCTTATTTCTCAACATTTTGCTTTTTCTTATTTCCAATTTAGTATTACAATTAAAATAATATGAAACTTGTGAGAGGGAACCGTCCTCACTTCAACTGCTTTACTTCAAAAATGACTTAAAATTTATTCATCAGAGCCAGTTCAACCTTTTTACTAATCCGGCAAGCTCATCTTTGCTACATCACAAACATACACAACTTCTACCGGCTAGAATAACCGAATTCTTTTTTGTTTACTTATTTCTTTAAGTTAAAGTTGGGGTGTTAATAACTGTACTGTGTGTCAATAACTGTATGGTTTGCCCTAGCTATATTTTTTTTCTTCCTTCTTACGTTCTTTTTTCTTCTTTTTTCTTTCTAGAGTGTAGATATTGGGAATCGATCATAAGTTGAATTAATTTATACATCTAATTTTCTATTGAAATAATATTTGTGCGTTTATGACTTCAATTAATTCCTGTCATTTTTGTAAATAAAAAGGTGTGCTCTTTTTACGCTTTAAGTATGTGTTTTTTTTTTTTTTTTTTTTTTATACGGACCAATATCTACCTCTTCACATATTTTTTTTTCTGGAACCCTGGTGAGTTTATATTTGTTTGTAAAATTATAATACCATTGAGCAGTGGCAGACCCAAAAAAAGTCCGCAAGCATTATCAAGGGGTATTATGGTTTAATATTTTTATTAGGGGTATTAAGTGGTAATATTTTTATGATTATTAAGCATAAAAAAAATACATCTAGTAAAAAAAACAACAAACTTTATATATTTACAAAAATAATAAGAACATCATTAATTTCTGATACATAAATACTACTATACCAGAGTCTTCTTAAAAATTAGATGCATAAATTTATTCCACTTATTTTTTTCCATGTAAACCGCCCCTCCCATTCAGGTAAAAACAAGTAGTAGATAGCGTAGGTTGTCTACCTAATTTTTTTGTTTGTTTGACGTCCCTTTATGCTACTAAGGCTGATCGGTCTACATTGGGAGTCCTAAATTTTGCCTATCTAGGTATAATTAGGATAGGGATCTTTAACGAGTACCTGACATCGTACAGGCTCGGACCTCCATTTTACGTCCTATCCGAGGGACGGCATGGCTAATGATTTTCTACTCCCATTGAAAAATCCTAGGGCCACCGCTGGGTGCCTGGGAACCTGCGACCTTTAGTAGTGTAGGTTGCCATGCTAATCACTATACCACAGGTGACCCCAAAACTATAATTAATTTAGTAATAAAAGTGGTTCCTGAGTCGAACTATTGAGCAGTTCATTACATTTCAGTACAAGAAATTAACAAAAAAAAGGTTAAAAAAAAATTTAAAAAAATTCAAAAAAAAAAATTAGGTAATATAAATTCACTTAAATGTACTAGGTTGTTACAAAAGTCCTTGTGCATATCAAGTTGTTTACATTGAGGTCTCTAATTTAACCCTTATTTAATCTCTGACGAATACAATTCTTATGTCAAAGTTTACATTAACTAATCCTCTAATTATCTATGTACGCCAACTGTCCCTCCCTTTCATTCAGTTTATTAAATTTCATTAGAAATGTCGGAAGAAAAATTTGTCATCCGCGGCCTTCTTAGGCATTATTGGAAAAAAGGTTTTAGTGCAAAGGCCTCAACCGAGGAAATTTGTGCAGTGGAAGGGGAAAGTGTGGTGCATCGAAACACGGCCGCATTTTGGTTCAGGCGGTTTAATTCTGGGAATACAAGCCTTGAAGATGAACCTAGATCAGGTCGTCCTAGATCACTTCGAGCTGGTTCCAGAGGGCAGGGCTATCAACGCTGAGCTATACTGTGAACAGCTCGATAGGGTATATGAAGTTTTAAAAGTGAAATACCCCGCTCTGATTAATAGGAAGCAAGCGTTATTTCAGCAAGACAACGCCCCTGCTCATCGCTCACGATTAGTTAAAGAAAAATTTTCAGAAATGAACGGGATTAGCGTCTTGCCCCACCCTCCTTACAGCCCAGACGTCGCACCGTCTGACTATGGACTTTTCAGGTCAATGGCGCATTTTTTGAAAGGTCGGCGCTTCGAAAACTTCGATGATGTCAAATCTGGATGCGAGGAGTTCCTTGCCTCGAAAACTGCAGAGTGGTATCAACATCAAATACAACTTTTGGCTGAAAGATGGGTTAAAGTAGTTGAAAATGATGGCCTGTATTTTGAAGAATAAATTTGATTTGTAAATTTTGTACTCTCATTTGAATAAAATTAATTTTGTGAACAAGGACTTTTGTGACAACCTAGTAATTATAAATGGGTTTTTTAGACATAGAAGGTTAGGCCTCAAAGTCTCGTAATTATTTAAAAACTCACCTAATCATGCATTTAAAAGCCTAATTTTCTTAGATTTTCTACCCGATTTTTTTTCGACAGATCATAACCGGTTGCCACTTAGTATATTAAGCACAGTGCCAACTTAACTCAGTTTATCCAACCAACGATTATTTTCATTGGATCTACGAGTACACGATAATGGCGTATTTGTGAATACAGATGAATACCAAAGCCTTTTAAATACTGCAATGAAATAGATAGTTTGAGAAACCCGACATGTCCACAAAAACAAATCTATGGAAAGCCAAAAACAAAAACAAAAATAGAACCTTAATAGAAATTTAATTCTGTTGGATTATATTTTTCGGCATACAAGGAGCCCAAAGAAACATTGAAACAGATATTTTTTTTTCTCAAAAGACTAATCCACTTATCATAATAATTATTAATTAAATTAGAAGTCATTGAATCCCAAATTTTAATCAGAAAACACATTATGCAAATTTTAAAACGGTTGCTCAACCCTATGTTATATTTCGATGATGTAAAATTAAGTATAATTTTTTATACACTAAGAAATTATATGGATTCGATTTTTTTTTTTTTATAAGGAAATGAAATGGGTTTTTAATATGTAATTTACCATAATTTATGTTCATTAAGCCCCTGAGAAAAAAAAATTAAGCAAGAAATACCCCTTAAAACAGCGAACTTTAAATTGAAACGGTAATTTTCCGAAATTTATATAAAAAATTGTATGCATATATTGTATATATATTGGTACATTGAAGAATAAAATGTTAGTGCGTATGCACCTGTGTGTATAATCTTTCTTTTATTTTTTTAAAAGTAAATTCTATATTTTGTCCAGATTGGGGTAAAAAGAAGAAATAGAGACAAATCAAACATTATGCTAGGTCAATCGATGTTAGCATTATAAGTTTACTGATAATCACATAATTTTAATGAATAAACTTCATTAAAATATTATATTTATGTTTAATTATTTTAAAAAATTAATTTATTATTTACGTTCAACTTATGTTGTAGGTCTTAAATTCCTCAAAAACAACACCAACTACATAAATAATGATAATTACTAACTTAAATATAATAACAACTAAACTAGAAAACATACTCATTCATAAATCTCTTTAAGTACTAGTTGAAATTTTCAATCCCAGCTACCCGAAGGATACACCAATTGTATCATCGAATGATTTTTTATGATATATTTTCAATATTTAATATCAGGATATAAATTGCGTATAGTTTTTTCGGCCAAAAAAACAAAGGAAAACACATTAACAACTTCTTTTATTCACACTTTTTTAGAATATAAGGTTTAATAGGCTTATTATATAGATTTCAACGATTTTTTTAATGAATGAAAAGCATTTTTTTTAAAATAATGTAAGAGAGACAACCGATTTGACTAAGACCACTCGTATAATAAAATGGCTATGGAGTTTCTGTAATAAAATCCCGATAAAACTTCAACTTCCGAGGATCCGAAACGGACATGTGACATTTAAGTCACCACTTGTTATGTAATGAAACGTGGGCTATTGAGGTATCCTTGTCAAAAACATTATGTTTTTTGGAGCATTAAGATATTCAAAGCAACTTATATAAAAAGGGTGTATATCTAAATATATATATATACATAATACACTTGAAAACATAAATATATTAATTAAATTAATGCCTAAAGATACTTAATTAATTATTTGTCAGTTGTATTTATTTGAAAGCTCAGAAATTATATATCAAGTATTTCAAGTAGTATAATTAAAAATAAAAAATAATCATTCATAAGACCAAAGGAAAAAAAAAATCGATTGATATCAGTCCAGTATGTATAAACCAAGGATCTCAAGTGGCCTTTACTTCCAATTATATATATATATATATATATATATATATATATATATATATATATATATATGTTAATATTAATTTTATTATGTTCTTGTGGGTAGCCAATTTTATTATTTTTATAATAATTTTAAATCTTTTTATTTCGATGAGAAAATGTTTAATGCCCAAGACTTTTCTCTAATATATATATATATATATATATATATATATATAACGATACATAATGGATTGTTAACGAGAACATAAAAAAAAAAAAAAAAAAAAAAAAAAAAAAAAAAAAAAAAAAAAAAAAAAAAAAAAAAAAAAAAATCTTTCTTTTTTCCCTTAACACTAGCCAACTTCATCATTTTACCAGGAGATCTTAAATAAATCATAGACCTAAAATTAAAGAGAAGTAATAAATTAAAGTTACTACAAATTAACAAAAAATATATATGAAAAAAACCAAAACAAGTAATATTTTGTAAAACACCACTTAAAATAATTAATATTGTTGATACAACAAACATAAACCATAACATATAGTTAGCAGTAAATTAATTAAAACAAGTATGTGATTAGCAAAGATCATGCAAAACCACATTTAAAAAGTAGAAAATTTTGTATTTACAACTCAAACTTTTTTTTCTCTTTTTTCAATAAATGTATACTACAGCCAGATTGCTCAAAATTTCAGCACTGTACTTTGTTAACATGTTACAGCGCTCATAGTAAGAAATTCAGACATAAAACATATAATTTGAATGTGAACTTTCATGTTTCTTTCAGACTTCTTGGTCAACATTCAAAATTTATATTTTTTTCAGGAAAGGCAATATATTAAGAATTGTTTTATTTTTTTAATCCATGTAAGGTAATTTTTGGAAAAATAAAATAGAAAAAACGGTAGTTACAGCCCTCCTCAAAACGACTATTTAAAGAAATTATACTTCTCAGAAAAATTTATCGACATTAATTTCAATACAAAAAAAAAAAAAAGTTTCCTCATTATGACATCAACTTGATCTTGGCAAATCTTGTCATAGGACTTACTTGATACAGAAAAAGCTTCACAAAAATATAAGGTGCATTACCTGAAAAAGAAAAGAAGAACACAAAATTAGAGATTTTATTGTATACAACTATTTATAATATGTAAAAAATTAAATTAAAAAAAATGCGACATAATAGTTGATTGAGCTTTAAATCGGGACTTAAAAAATTGCCTGGAGAAATTAAATGTTATATTGTTTATTCCTCGCGCGGGTCTCATTACCGCGTATGGGGAGCGTCCCACGGGTGGCGGATGTGGGGATGGTCGGTGGAAATTCCTAGGAAGTTCCTCCCGGCTAAGTCCGTAGGACTCGCTGACCAACAATGAGAGCGGCCCCCCAGGCTTGCTGGAGGGTGTGACGTAGGTTTGAACGCCCTACTCACATTTTTTAGTTCACCCAAACACCACAAACAGTCATGGATTCTCCTAAGGTAAAACGCTCATTATCCGGAGGTAAACTAGTCCCCCGTTCGGGTCTCCGGGTGGGGACTGCTTTAGGGGAATCATGGCGAAAGTTGAAATTAAGAGATTTAGTATTAGGGACGTGGAACGTCAGAAGTTTGAATACAGCGGGTGGGTTAAAATCGGTTTCGAATGAGGTTGAGAGGTACGGTATAGATATCGTGGCGCTGCAAGAGGTACGCTGGCCGGGGGAGGGCTCTTTAAGAGAAGGTAAGTACACAATTTGGTACGGCGGGGGCGAAAATTATTGTTTAGGCACTGGGTTTCTGATTCGGAATAGGTTGATATCCGCTTTGAGGGACGTTCAATTTTTCGGGGACAGGATATCAGTAGCTGTATTTCAGGGGCGGTGGTTTAAAATCGCGTTAATAAACATACATTCTCCGACCGAAGACAGCGATGACGAAGTTAAGTCGGAATTTTACGATAAACTAGAGTGGGTCTTCGATAAATTACCGCGAAATTACATGAAGATAGTTTTAGGAGACGCTAACGCAAAGGTGGGCAGGGAAGAAATATATTATCCGACTATTGGAAAAGAAAGTTTACACGAAATTAGTAATGATAACGGAATCCGATTGATTAACTTTGCTACTTCTAAAAATTTAATAATCAAAAGTACAACTTTTAAACATAAAGATATTCACAAATATACCTGGACATCACCGGATTCACAAACAAGAAATCAAATCGATCACGTTTTGGTGCAGCATAGGTGGCAAAATAGTGTTATTAATGTTAGGTCGTACCGGGGGGCGGAATGCGGGTCGGATCACGAACTAGTAGTCACTAAAGTTCGGCAAAGACTTTCAATAAAAAAAAGGTTAGAAACCGGATCTCGTACCGAATATTTTAATCTGGAAAAACTTAAAATTCCGGCGATTAGAAAACAATTTGAAATTGAACTCAAGAATAGATTTGATGTATTAGAACCATCGACAGAGAATGGCGAAGACATTGATCAATTGTGGGAATGGATTATGGATAATATTAAAGAGGTCAGTAATTTGTGTCTGGGCAAAAGGGAAAATAATAAGAATAAACCATGGTTCGATGAAGAATGTTTAAACTCGTGTGAGAAAAGAAAAGCCGCTAAACTCAAAGTTTTAAATAATCCTAGCGAAGACAATCATGCCTACTTTCGAGGCATGAGGAACGAAACGACTAAATTGCTTAAAAATAAAAAAAGAGAATATCTCAAAAACAAAATAATAGAAATAGAAAATAATGGAATCCAAAATAACGTTAGAGATATGTATAAAGGCATAAATTTATCACGTAAACGTCTAGGACCAGTTACGACTGGTATTAGGGATAATAATAATAACATCATAGCGGATCCGGTAGACATAGTAAGGAAGTTTAAAGAGCACTTTGATAGTATTTTGAATCCAGAAAATACCCGTCTATCACCACTTTTGGAATTTCAAAGTGCTGAACCGTTATTAGAAGAACCGAGTATAGGGGAAGTCGAAATAGCTATCGGAAAATTAAAATCCTATAAAGCAGCGGGGACGGATAATATTCCTAGCGAACTAATCAAATCATGTGGGGAAGCTGGGATTTCAAAAATACATCTTTTGATTAAAAAGATCTGGGAGTATGAGAAAGTACCCGAAGAATGGAAAGAGTCTATACTTATACCGATTCACAAGAAGGGGTCGCGGACAGACACTAATAACTACCGTGGGATCTCACTACTTCCGGTCTGCTATAAAGTATTTACGTCAATACTGACTAGCCGAATAACCGAATACGCCGAGGAAATTATCGGAGATTATCAATGTGGTTTCAGACGGAACCGATCTACCGTAGACCAAATATTCTCCCTCCGTCAAATATTAGAGAAAAAATTAGAATACAATGGTATTGTTCATCAACTGTATGTCGACTTTAAAAAGGCTTATGATTCAATAGACCGCAATAAACTGTATAACATCCTGACTGAACTAGGAATACCGAAGAAGTTAGTAAACTTAGTAAAAATGCGTATGACCGAAACGTTCAATAAAATAAGAATCGGTCGTTATTTTTCTGAGAAGTTCGAGGTTCACTCTGGTTTGAAACAGGGGGATTCGCTATCCCCTGTTTTATTTAATTTAGCTCTAGAATATGTCATTAGGGAGGTGATAAATACCGGAAAGGGTTTGAATCTGGGGGGAAATATATCCGTACTCGGTTACGCTGATGATTTGGTTTTGCTTGGCGACGACGTGGAAACGATAGAACTAAATACAAAAGCATTGATGGAAGCCGGAAAAGAAGTAGGGCTAGAAATACATACGGAAAAAACAAAATATATGGTTAGTTGTAGAAACGGTGACAATTTTGGCGATATTGAAGTAGAAGAGGAAATATTCGAAGCCGTTGAGAAATTTAGATATTTAGGATCTACTGTAACTAGAAAAAACGAAATCGAAGAGGAAATTAAGGCTAGATTAAAGGCGGGAAATGCTTGTTATTTCTCGGTTGCAAAATTACTTGGGTCACGCCTTTTATCCCGAAATTTAAAAATTAGGATTTACAAAACTATAATTCTTCCGACTGTTCTTTACGGTTGTGAAACATGGCCGCTTACAGTAAGGGATGAGAAACGCCTTATGGTGTTTGAAAATAAAGTGCTGCGTAGAATATTCGGGCCGAAGAAAGATGAGTCAACAGGAGAATTTAGACGGCTACACAATGCGGAATTGCGTGAGCTTTACCCGGTTAATGTAATCGAGTCTATAGCTGCGCGTCGGTTAAAGTGGGCATGCAAAATGGCGAGTCTTAGTAGTGAACGAATTCCTAAAAGATTGATAAACGCTTTGCCGACTGGAAAACGACCGAGGGGTAGGCCTAGGCGAAGGTGGGAAGATTCGGTGAAAGCAGATCTCGTGAATTTGGGATTGGACGGTGGTAGATGGATGGAGGTATGTAGGGACCGATTGGTGGTGTCGGCGTCGGGCCTTCGGGTCCGTTAAGCCTTATTGTATTGTATTGTATTGTTTATTGAATAGATTTTTTTGTATTTTTTATTTTTTTTTCCAGCGTTCGTCCGGGCAATGACCAATCTTATGTCTTCATATAAAATTATATAATAATTTATCTAAGGTGATTTTTCTGTTCCGATTGTATCCTTGGTGTTTTTTAGGAAAAGTTTCAATAATTTATCAACTTAAATAAATCAAGTTCGGTCAAATAAATGCTCTGAGAAACGTTAATCTTAAAATTGGTGACCGTACACTACATTCTTAAATACTAAGAAAAGAAGAAATTAATGAACCAAGTATTCGTTTGAGAGATATTATTAATTCAGGGGATAGGGCCATATTTTTTTTTTTTTTTTTATGCTCTATAAGATTTAAAAAAAAAACACACGTATATTAATTTTAATAATTATTTCTAATTAAATTTTGAACATTATATTTTAGGAATATCAACGAATATCTAATCAGCTCTTAAAAAATAAACATAAATCATAGAGATATTCAAAAATCACAATCCAATTTGATGGATTGCCATGGTACTCCGGTTGAGTTGGCCAGTTCTTAATTTTGCGGTTTATCCTTTTTAATCGAGCAATTCGTTAAGATTTGTTCCTTTCTTATATTTTAAAATTCTTCATATTCGTTACGATTTTCATATACCCTAAGTTAGTAAATAATAGATTGAAGCCCGTTAACGGTAAGACGTATTTAAAAATAATTTTTTCCACATCCTATACTGTTATCCACCGCACTTGTTCACGGTTTTCTTCCTTTTATCAATAAACGGACTAGCTTTTCCTCATCATCGCTATTCTTAGATATTCCTGAAGAGTTCTTCTTTCTTTAGAAAAATGTATTTTTTTTTTTTTTTTTTTTTTTTTACTTTCACAAATCTTGCTTGTTCTTCTTTGTCACATACTTGGTTTCCTTTTATTCAGTCTTACTTCTTTTTTTTTTAGTTTTACTTTTTAGTAGTTTGGCATTTTTAATAACTTCTTATCTCCTCATTCGGATGGTTGTTTTCTGATGTCATGAGTTTGCTCAGCTTGTTTAGAAACTACGACATCTTTTTTTGAAACAGGAGAGATCTCGATAGACCTTATAGGTGGAGTCAAATCTTTACCATGGTCATTTTCTGTGTAGATTTTTCGTGATCCACAGATTGTAGCAACTCTAGATCCACTACCATTCGAATTGTTACTAAGCATTTTTTTTTTTCGTACAACACGTCGGCTCAGAAAAGAAATAAGTTCAAAAAAGAATAAACAGGGTTATATCTTTATTTGTGAAGATTATGCAGTATCTTAAAATTTCTACTAGTTTATTCTCCAACCTTTGACTTACGTACACCTGGATGCTTGGAGCTCACGGAGCTTACGGAGTGAGATATTTTTTAAAAAATACGCGAATAATTTCTTGACCAGAATGCTGCTACAATCTCAAAGTATTTTGACACGATGTTGATAAAACAGTCAAAAATCAACGATGAGAGGGGGTGCTAGAAATCTGGGCGTGCCCAACTCGAAATTTCCTGGTCCTAAATTTATCCTCTCTTCTTGTTCTGCTAGCCTTTGGGGGCGTTGAACCCCGACACCCGTTCCAGCACTAATGAAACCATAGGACACAAAATTAAATACGTCTCATCTATTTTCACGCATGGGCCTTTTTTTTTTTCTTTTTTTTTCTACCCCATACCTATTCAGCTTCAACGATCATAAATAAATCTATAGAATAAATTATAGACTTAATAGCCACTGCTTCTGAAGATAATTAACATAATAATATTCTTCTCTTTCGGTTATTTACAATACAGATTTAGTTGAAACTGGTTAGTTATAATCTCGTCGTCGTGTGAGTACCGTGGTATTCATGCTAACATTTTTAATGGTCATAATAATAAAACATATAAAATTATATATAATAGGAAGAGAAAAAAATATCACATCCCATTTAAAAACAAAATAGCATAAGAGGGCTATAAAATGCAAACTTGAGCTTGGCTGGTTAGGGCGCCAAAATTTTGGCCAGCAAACGAAAAAACAATATGCATAAAACGTAAAAAATAATAAGTAAGTTGATTCAATCCTATGCAAAAATAATTTAGCATACTTATAACATATATTGTCTTGATTTCGAAGAATAACATAGTAAAATTGATCATTCGTAGACCAACGTGGAGCATTGGTCATATCATAATAAACTTTAATGATAACAGTTTTGGCAGTGAATAATAAATAATTATTAAACATACTACTAAATGGAAAATTACTGACAATATGCCAATGAGCTCAAATTTTGGAGGAAGCTTAACTGTCTAATTTCTTCGTGCAATAGTTAATGCTACACTTTACAAAACCAATAAAGCCTTATACGTCTCACAATTTGTAGATCATATATATCCCATCCCTTAATTATTTGAAATGTCACCCGAACTTAACTAATCTCCCAATCCTTGTGTAAATCCCCTTCACCCCTTCTGACTTAAATACTTCTGGAACGTTGAAATTGCAATTACCCCTAGACATTTCTTAAATACTTATCACTATGCATTGGGATTCCAGCAACGGCTAGATTCTCAAAACATAAGATTTGAGTTGAAAATTTTCAATTCGTCTCAACAGGTTTATAACGCTTGAGAGAGTAGTACTGGGATCTTCTGGTGCACTATTTTTCCCTCCATGGGTAGTGAACAAGCTGGGGCCTCCTCCAGGCTGATTGTTGTAATTAAAATCCAGGAATATTCATTTTTTTTTATCTATCTTTCATTTTTCTATTATTAAATTTATTTACATATCATTGATTGATACAGCATATACTTAATCGTCCTACATCAGTCAACAGTCGCCAATATTTTGAATTGTTAAATCCTGAAAGGGTTCTTACTAATAGATGGGTATTAAATGTCCTGCAGATTTTACAGACCTTATTGATAATTTTGACCTGGATAATTGTTTTTCGTTTTGGGTGTCACCCTTTTTAATTTTGCCGCTCTTTATCTATCCCGGAATCTGTATAGCAACAACAAACGTTTTCAATTTAAAAACAATTAAAAATAAATCGCTTAGTAGGTACGTTCGTTAGACTGAAAAGTATATTTAAACTGAATTTCAATCAAATCTATATGTGATGAAAAAGATTCAATAGACTTAGTTGGCTTGGTTTAAGAGATGCGTTTGGAGATAGGAAGGGGTAACGCACAGATTTTGATTGAATAATATAAAGTTATTTTAATTACACAATCAATCCTCTTTCATGGGGTAACCTGTGAGGGTTAGCATGACAACCTTCTATACCCAATGTCGCGGGTTCGTAGATAGGTAATTGATCTTAGGATTTCTTAAAGAGAGTGAAAATCCCTGGGTTATTCTGTCCTTCGATGTGGATAGGTACTCTTTAAAGATCCCTATCCTAATAATATCTGAATAGGCAAAAATTAGGACTCCCCCTGTAGCACCGTCAGATCAGCCATAGATGCTTTAAGTGGAGTTAAACAAAAAAAAAATTCAATCCTAGTGGTAAGGTAAAAACAATTTGCTCATGTTAAACATTCGATTCACAGCTAAAAATAAGTAATTCTCAAATAAATCCATTTGCAAAACAAAAATAACATTTTATGAGTGCCAATAACAATGACGCAACTGTTGTGTCCCGCTACTTCATGAAATCAGTTCATCGCCTCTTTTTTTTTTCCTTTTTTTTTCTTGGGGTCATAATAAACTGATGTAAGATATGTGCCCTACTCCATGCTACGAGGGAGCAGTAGTAAATAGGCAAACAAGAAATTTGGACAAGAGCCCAGAGTGGGCAATCCTGATGTCATTGGATTTGTAAATACCATCGCTATGTTTGGCAATCACAAGCACACTTCAAACACCGTCTCAGAGCTACTGTATCCAGTCTGAAAGCACCTCCTTAAGTGCATGTCTAAATATTTTCTGCAAAATCAAAACATTCCCATCCACCGCACATGGATCTTGCATGTGAGCTGGGAGACAACGTGACAATCTTCATTCATTAGCCGGCGAAAATTGCATGATTCACTAACAAACCGTTCACTAATTAATTAGCATAATTACCAGCCTATATATATATATATATATATATATATATATATACACACGATATATATAATAGTACTGAAATATATACCGTAAAGTGGGAAAACGTTTCCACTTTTATTTTTTTCAACAGCCGGTATTTTAATTGATAATGTATGAATTTTTTTTTTTTTTTTGAACCACCCTAATGTATTAGTCTTGATATTTATTTTTAAAATACGCGAACAAATTACTTTTAATGCAAACATTTATATGCTAAAAAATATCAAGTAGTTTATTGGCCAATAGAGCCTGTAAACGGGGCTTGCCAACTGTGGTGTACAAGAATGTAAACCACAATTTAGTTACCAGGAAAAAGATACCATTTAAAAAACCTTACAATCAGTAATTAATTCTTTATTATGAAAAAAGTTACCTATATTCTATTTTTTTTTTAAATTTAAATCTTAAAAGAAAATGGTTTTCATCCTCAAAAATGGATTCACCTCGTTTTGAAGGTAAGTTTATTTAAACATTATCTTCAATGATGAGCAAAGCTTCATGACGAATTTTTGGGAAAGAAATCCTCTTCGCTTGACCAGTTGTGGGAAGATACGATTCTTGAACTAACCATCTCCGTGGTATTGGGTAATTTTACCCAAGAGTAGTCTGATCTTTTTTTTTAAGATCTTAATAGATGCCGATGTTAAGAAAACAAAGCAGTGTTAAGTCCAAATTAATTTTTTATTTTTTTGTTTGCACATGACTTTGCAGATTTTTTAAAAGATTTATTAGTTTATTTAGTACCCTAGACTGTTAGCAACCTCTTTATTGTGCAAATTTATTCATGAAGGTGTCGCCTACAAAGTGTAATAAATTTGCAATGTCATGTGCGAAACAATAATAAAATTATTTGCACCTGTACGTTAGTATCTTAGTACGTTGCAGCCACAGATATAAAATAAACTAGCAGACCCGGCCACGAGTTGCTATAATGCGTTGAATTAATTATATCCTCATCTTTTTAATACAGTCAAAACACTTTAAAGATAAATACGTTTCATTTAATCTAGGTTCCTACGGGATTGAATTTAAGTACAATAAATCAATAACAATAAGTACAGTAAATAAACTTACGCAAGTCTTTGGTAAAGAATTTAGGAGAGCTAAAGTTTTTATTTTTTACATCTCAAAATGTGACTATAGCATGTATTAATGATCCATTCATTAAGTATTACTTATCAAAACATGTAAAATAAAATATAAAAGTTGAATTTTATGAATGAGGTAGATAACATTAATTTATAATTATTAATAATAATAATTTAAATTTTACATTGAACTTACAAAAAATAACTCTCAATTGTAGTATAATAAACATTTAATTGGCAATAAAAAATATTGAGATAAATAATCGAGATGAACACTATCTTATCTTTTAAGTTGGGCAAAACTACACATAATGAGCCAAATTTTATCATGATCGGTTGCGTAGTTTCGGATTTTATCCCGGACAAACATCGTGACATGAGATTTTTATATATATTCAAAAATGCTCTTCAGGTATATTTAACCAATATTTTTTTTTTTATAACTTATTAAAATAAATAAAATAGAATGCCCAATTTGAGCAATGATAAAAATTAAAAATATCATTTCTCAAAAATGGCTGGATTCTCAAAATAGAAAATTTAATTTTAAAAAAGTGATCATCGCAAAATTTAACCGTTGAGAGACATTTAAGTCGTAAGAGGAAATTTCAAAATATTTTTCTAGACCAAAATTTTTTTGTTCGTTATTTTTCGCAGTTATAATATTTGGCTAGACAGTAAGTCGTGCTCCCATTCGGAGACATTAGATATCAGATGTGATGGCATTAACCGTAGAGGCACTCAAGCGATTGGTATCAGCCGAAGAAATATGTGATCGTAAGTCATCCACAACCAAGGAGCTCCCCCTGTTTACATTCTAACTGCTCCAGCAGTTTGCCGAATATCGAAGAGGGAAAAATAATGCAAATGCCAATGTCAAGAGGACCCTAATAGTTAGTGCCAGCCTTGGATAGTTTTCATATTGATTCCAATCGTTTCTCCGATTTCCTATTTCTATAGGAAAAAATACACCAACTCAATTTGGTGAGTGAACATCGTTCATCTTTAAAAAATCAACGACTCAGTATTGCATTGTTTATCGTATTTACATAGAGGAGACACCCCAGTAACGGTCATCAATCCAAGACAATTAATGCTGAAAATTGAAATATTTGACCAAACTCGAAGGTTTTGATACTTTAAAAATATTAATTCTCCTTCTTTCTGGAAAAACAATAAGGTATTAAGATAAAAAGAAACAATCAAGAATTCGCATCAATAAACAATCAAAAATTCGCATCAAGAAACCATATATTCGCACGAATAAAAGAAAAACACGGTTGATCGAGATAAATCTATACATACAATGCTTTCGACCTTATAAAGGTATAGCATATCCTATAAGCGTATTCGTGATTGATCGTTCTCAATAGTGTAAAAAAAAGTTGGTACTTCCCTTCTTGCAGCCAATTAATGAAGGCACTAGTACCTTTTTGAAAAGGTGTTACGAAAATAACTTTCTCCATTTTCGTTTACAAAAAATGGTTTTACTTAAATAAAAAAAACTTCTACAATGCGGATCATAAATACATGTGAAGCTTGGGAAGAAATACCTGCAAGTAGATAAAACTTTCCTGGACGAAAATATTAGATAAAAGCTACGATATTGAGAAAAATATTGATGAGAGCGATATAAAGGCTTGCCTTGAGATGGTCACATCCATTCCGGTTTTCATGAACATTGATAAAGGCGATATTGTTTATTGGCTGCAAAATGAGAATAATGATGAAGGAATCGAACGTGTAAGCGGTCAACAGGCTGATTCAGAGAACGATTATTTTGGCGCCCAGAAGAAAAAAGCAAGTCCTGTAAGGGAAACTTGGAAGTCTAAATTTCTAGTAACAAAAGAAATTTGGTTTTCTATATTGCAATACATTTGAAAAACATTATAAATGAGGTAATTAAATGAAATAATTTTAAACAGCAAAAGACCGAATAATTAATATTAAAAAACCCTCTAAGGCATTGCATGAGCAGATTTATTTAATTCGTTAAATATAAAGTATCTTGATCAACCGTGTTTTTCATTTATCCTTGCGATAGCCCTTCCTCCCATAATCGATTATTATTTTTTTTATTATTAAAGCTCCTTAAACTTGACGTTTAACCTTATTTTTACTTTCACTTACCTATATATTTTTGTTTTATTATTGATCACGATCAATAAAAAATTCGGCTAATCATAGATGTACTATTATTTTATATACTCAAAATTTCATAATATTGCCAAGCCCTTCCTCTCAGTATTTCATGTGCTCCAGTATTTTTTGGTGAAATCAACTTATGAATCTACATTAAAAAAATTAATCATTGGACATATTATTATTAACTAGCCGTACATACCGGTTTCACCCGGGGAATTTCATTTTTTAAATCTATAAAGAGAGACTTTTATCGACTCAAACGGTCGATTTCGTAAAAACCAATGTAAAGCGAGATCAAAACGATTTTTATAACAATGAAGAATATACCCAGAGATTGGCTGAAGTTATGCAATTTTAATATGGGCAGGTGTTCGCACCTGGTATCAAAGAACCACTGAGCGAAATTTGGAGAATTTAGGACAAACGGTATGGATTTCTATAAAGAACAAACAAACAAACAGAATTTCATCTTTATTTATATAGATTTGTGGTAACCCACAAATAAGCATTTGTTATTATTGTAAAAAGTGATATATATATATATATATATAATAAGTACGATTATATTTGATTATAATAATTATATGTATAATGGGGCCTAGATTAATCATAGAAAATATAAGTTTATATTAATAATTTGTTAAATAATAATACATGGCCAACTTTGTACTTTAAGCCCTCCTTATCGGCCCTATTACTAGCTTTTTGCTAAGTTATAATAGTAATTATTAATTTAAGATCCACGGGCACTTAAAAATAACTATTATTATAATAAAAACCATAACATAACAAATTAGACGTACACAAAATATCGGGAGATGATAAATCTCACAGCAAAACTTAAGTTGGTTCGACAAGCTTCAAACTGCTCTAACCTTTTTTTTTTTTTTTAAGACAGACGAGTTTAATGATTTAAGAAATATTTTTGTTCATTTATGAAAAGACTCAATTTTTGACTCATTTCTTTGTTAATTGTTTTAAAATTGCTTATGAGCAACACTACAAATATTTCTTATACCAGATCAAGTTATAGAATGAAAGGAACCAGCTCAAAATAGGATAATTTGTATACTTGTCTTCGACCCACAGACTCAGTCTAAAAGCCAGTTTAGGACCAGTCTGGACGTCTCAGGTTCTGCTTCATTATAAACTTTATCGATCCTCGATGATATATCGCCCGTAAAGAAATAGAGATATTCCCATTGTGTTTTATATGGGGATATTAGTTTATCAGCGAATGCAAATCAGATATTTTAAATATTGAAAAAAAAATCAATGCGAAAACTGTGGAGGATCGGATAAGGAGAGGATAGATTCTTCGTGTGCGGGGATCTCCCCTCCATCTATTAGCTAATTAAGGAGGCCGTAGTAGAATGACATAATTCCAGGGGGCGATAAGGTCGCTAGCTTGGGGGGGCGCTTCTTCACTTAATCAGCCTGCGGATGGGTCCTGGATCCTTCCTCTATGGCCCCTATTATCATCCACTTCTGCCTCTTATAGTCGCCTTGTCTCCAGACCGAAAAGAATATTAAATTTAAATATCATCGCGGGGTATATGTTTGAATAGAAATTTTTTCTCCGATTGTATTTGGTTGGAATGGAAAAAACATTAGGGGAGAGTGAGGGAACAATGAGACGGTTTTTTTTTTTCAAATTGGCAAAAATAATAGAAAAAATATATTTGGAGTTCTGAAATTTGTATAGTACATCTTACTTCAATGGACCTTTGTTCAGTAGATGTGAAATCTGAAAACGTTAGAGGCGTTGGTTGGCAACAGTTTTCACTTTTTTGATTGCTGAGTCGTTCCTGTTAATATAATACCAATAGGGCTGATACCTCTGTAAACTCCAAGTATTAGAGTACTTCAAGTATTTTTTTCACCACATAATATTTAATACTAAGATCATAGAAAATTAAAGAATTCGTCAATACAGAGTATGCCAATTAACCCCCTATGTCATTCAAGTACTGCCTGACAGATATTATTGTTATTAAAAGCTGCACTATAATGGTATAATAATTATGAATCGGTTTTTAACAGCTCTTACGGGAAAATAAAATGACAATAAAAGAAGATAGAAGTTTAGACTGTCGTCACTTTCTGCATAAGAAAAATTGCTCTCATCCTCCTTGCTGGAACTAAAGACAACAATTGGTAGTTTCACCTTTGTTTATGTTTACCTTGCTTTTGTGAATTGCTACTGCGCAAACAAACCCCAGTTGAAGAGAGCCAACTAACCCCACAGGAGAGACCATATGAAAGATGGCTGCCAGCACAGGGGAGAACGATCAAACAAGAAACTGGTTAGTCGAAAAGTTAGGTTTTTCAAAGGAGTTTGGAGCTATGTGAACAGAATCGGAGTCAAATTTTTTGTCATGCCTTTAAACAAAATTTACTGAAAATATAAAAATTTACATAAATGTTGTAAAATCAATCAATAAAGCACACTCTTCTCTACACTGTTAGCATCGGATTGAAAACTCAGGACAAGACTCCCGAGGTCGAGCGGGTCACATGGTATAATGGTGGGGCCTTCACAATAGGTGTGACGGAAACTGTAAGCCAATGGCCAACCTACCCCCTATGCCAACCAGCCCCGCTCTCCCCTACACAAAAAATATTTATTGTCATAAAACCAAAAGAAGGTTTTTGTCTCAGTGTACCCCACTGCAGGGAACACTGAGGCATTGTTTCGGGAACACTGAGACACGGTATTAAAACTAAATATTTTAATAAAATTATTAATATTAAAAGATTGGTTTATGAGCTAAGTGTCTCATGTGTTAACTGCGTCTCACTGTTCCCCACTCTCCCCTACTGAAATGGGTTAAGGGATGGACTACTAATGAGACCGGTCAACTTAAATTTTGAGACTGGAGTTACAATTAAATATCATTTCTTTATAATTTTATATGAATAGAAAAGACTGGCCATGACGGGAATCGAACCCGGATCCTCTGCATCTTCGTAGTTCTCTTATCACAAAGCTAAACTTGGGGCCAATCCTAGCTGTGTCAATCTTCACTGCAGCTGCCCCCCCCCCCCCCGGAAGGCTGGAAGCAATAATTTTTTAGGCTTTTAAGACTGGAAGCAATAATAGAATACATTTTTTTCAAGCAAATAATTGTAATAACTAAGTTGATAAAGCACTGCTATAATTATACATAATTTTGCTATAATAATACATAGTTCAATGTTGTGTGTTCATAACAATATACCAGATAATGGTTATGTGCTTGAGTTTTTTTAGTATATTGAAAATTAATAATAGAAATTGGTTATAATGACTACTTTAAGTAAATCTTGAATTTTATTTTATCACAATTTTCATTATAATGTTTATTACATTTGCCTCCTAATTAAATTATTATAGGTAAAATATGACGTATTATAATAAACATAGTAATAATCGGAATCTAAGTGGAATATCTTGTATTTTTAATTTATAGCACGTATTTTTTTTTTCTCGTTGTAGTAACCCTGTAGCGAGTGCAATTATTTCTACGCGTGCCATCTTTCGCTTATTTAATAACATATTTTAACTCAAGAAACATAACATTTTATCATGTAAAAATACATATGTTCATAAATACAAGTTGAAAAAGAAATATAAATAAAATAATATAAGTCTACGAAAATGATAAGCATACGCTAGGAATTACAAGAGGTTAGAAGGATTAATTAATAAGTGTGAAAAAAAATATATTGATAATTAAAAAATTTAAAAAATGATCATACAATGATTTGGTTTAAAGAATTATTATAACAAAAAGAATGTAATAAGAAATATTTAACAATAAATTATTTATGAATAACTGATCTGAAACTGAATAAAATATACATAAAGCACACTGCATTAATCCTAATGGACGTGAAAATTGATTATGTTATTTAATTTCTCATTTCCTCTGTTTTATATTCTACTAAGCACTACTATAGAATTTCTGTCACTAAGATTTGGTTTAAAAAATATGTGTGTCTCTTTACAACAACATATTTTGGGGAAAATACATTAGATTTTAATATTTTACTTTAATTATCCATATATAAAATATAGGTAAGTCATGTAGAAAGTATAGAAGCAAATGCGAAAATGTTCTAATTCGATTTTTAAACGCATTGCACTACATTTAACGATCCCCTTACCCGAAATAACAAAGTCTAGCAAAATTGTAAGAGCTTGTATTTGAAATACAGGTTTTGTGTACTCATAAAACGCATTGAAGGTAAGTGTCTGAGATGTTACATCAACATTGAGGTTAAAATCGATTTCTAGAAAGTGAAACTTTTACTCGACCATTTTCTTGAGATGCTGTTTGAACTCGTTACATAAATGGAGAATTATATGGTCATTAATAGAAAGAAGATACCCTCCATCCTCATTGTTAAATAACTACAGGGATTCCATTTTCAAACCTATCTTATAAGCATTTTAAACTTATCTCACAAGATATGCTACATACTAGGAGTTATGGTTTGAAACGGAACTTATAAAACAGAACTTAACACCTAATATAAAACAGTTGAATATAAGAATATATTTAATATTTAGGACAACGTATGATCGTTGGTTAATATTCTGATCCCGGACCAAGTTATTATTCGAATATTTCGTTCTTAAATATCAAAGAAAAGCTACGCTATTGAGGAATTTCTCGTTTGCAATAGCTATAATCACAATCCTATGAGCGGAAAAGTGGATAACATGAAAATTGATATGTATTATAAGAGTTAGTCGGGAAAGCATAAACGCCTACGGGCAGTCCTTATGACAATCTTCTGTCCTTCACCTTCAAACAGAAAGCGCTTGGCTGTATTTAACTCAGAAAATACTTTTATTCTATTCTCACTCGATAGAAAACTCTAGACGATTGAAATAAAATTAATCATAAAAACTTCTGGAATTATTTTATTGACATGTGAAAATAGTCAAGGCATGGGAAGCGTCATAATTCTTTATACAAAGTAATATATATATATATATATATATATATATATATATATATATATATGCGTAAAATATTTAGTTAATCTATTACATATCCTATGTAAAATTTAAGTTTTCATAGCATCAACCACGAATCTTATCCTCATAGTTTTGAAAAAAATTAAGCAAGTAGATTTGTTCCATAAGTAAATACATTACAATTCGTAAAACAAACGAAATTTGGTTAAAAAAAAAAATTAATAATTTATTTGAACATGCAGCAGACATTGCACATCTAAATACCAGATATATATACCGTGCCGATTTGGAAAATCCACGATAAAAAAAACCCAATAATGAAACTTTTACGAATAAGCACATATAGTAGACGAGTCTTGATAAAAATTATTCTAGATCTTCAGGGGAAAGGGGGTATAAATGCGCCCCCCCCCAAAAAAAGTAAAAAATAAATAAAAATACTATTTTACGAATTAATCCGAGTGTAAGTTACATCCTTCGACGTGAAGCCTTACCAAATACCTATATTCTAACTGAGATATAAATTGAAAAGTTTAAAGATACTATAAATAACTTTAAAACACATCATCGGAGGATGAATTAAATGTCCCAAGAGTTGTTTTTAGGCGTTATTGTTTCATTTCAACTTTTAGACTCTCGAATATCCACATACCCTATCTAGGAGAATGCTGAGCTACCCCCCCCCCCCCACCACCAACAATATGTTGCTGGTGATGCTTCATACTAATCCTTAATTTCTAACATGGAACCCACATACTAGACTTAAAAGACAAGAACATAACCGACAATTTGCCCAATTATATAGACTATTAAACAAAACATCTCATCTTTCAACCGAAAACAAACTACTAATTTACAAGACCATATTGAAACCCATCTGGACCTACGGTCTCGAACTGTGGGGAACGGCAAAACCTTCGAACATCAAACGTATCCATTCCTTCCAGTCCAAAGTCCTTCGAACCATAGTCAATGCCCCATTTTATGTCACAAACAAAACCTTACATCACGACCTCAACATTCCATTTGTCCTAGTCATTATCCCATCCAGATTCTCAAAATTTCACCAGAACCTTTCCTATCATCCATATCCTTCAGCTCAATCCCTACCATGCCTCAACCATCCCTACAATCCTCCCAGAAGATTGAAACGGCAGTGGCCAAGAGACCTCTTATAAAATACTAGTGGAGTCCTGGCAATGGCCAGCTTCTCCGTTCATCTCCGGCATGATTGAAGTTGAGTGCTCTCACCTAGCCTCCACTGGTTCTAAACTACAGTGACGCGGCTGGGAGAGAAGCACTGGGATCTCCCAGAGTCTTGCTTTGCCTTCCATAAGTGGGCTGCAAAGCACGATTCGGAGTTTCCCAGGCTGAATGTATATATTGGAAATAGGTATGAATGTGTGTTCTTTAATTTTTCTGATTGTTATTTTATTTTTTATTTCCCATTTCTAGGTTTATATTTTATTTATGATTATTACTTTTTTCTTTTTTATGTACATTTGTATATATTTATTGAGTGAATGTGTCCTTACAGCCCTAATATTAATGCTCTTGATTGTGGCAGAATGTATTAATTCTTTCAATAAAAAAAATAAATAAAAAATCCTTAATTTTTTCTGAGATTAGCCGAACCGTACTTAACACATAGGATTTCGAAGGAAGGTGCTATCCCATAACATGGAGTATAAAGAAAGTGGACTTTATCGATTAGGAGGGCCATAATTGTTTTTAATTTCTGTATTAAACCGAAGAAGTGGGGAAGCAAAGTAAATAGATCGATATTTTTTGGATGCCTGCGAAATTTAACTTCCCTAATTCTTTCATGAAGAAGACTATTCAAACGCTTATCACGAAAGTTCTGTCGAAATGGAGAAGAAAGTGAGAGGGAACTCATTGACGGTTCCAGCGGGAGGGAGTAGAGTAAGCCAGAAGGATGCGGAGGCTGGGTATCAATCGATGAACTGCTGATGGGATCTTTGCCAAACTCTACTCCTCCTTCCCGTTAGAACTATGAAAGAGCCCGTTTTCCGCTTTGAATCTGTCACCGCTCCTCCGGTTATTTGGGTAATAGATCAATCTCAGCCTGAGTTCCCATCTTATCGAATAATATTCAACAGCAAGTATTTTAAAGCCTAAGACAATCCCAATATATTTCTCTAGTTCCATTTGCAACAGCTTATTACTAATATGTATATAGGCAAAGTTTACATACATCAATAACAGATCGTTAATATAGGTGTCTGTTAATTTAATACATTATTATCGTTTCTCCCTTATTCTTGAGACTTTTAAGTTAAATTTAACATGTGGATTAAAAGGTAACCATTAATTTAGTGTCAAAACATAATAGGGTAAACCATACAGTAATTGACACTCACTACAGTTATTGAACCCCAACTTTAACTTAAAGAAATGAGTAAACAAGTCCTAATTTTATTTTAAGATATACATGAATCTAATGTTTGAAGGGTCCTCTAAAGGTGCCTTTACACCTTAGGAACTTTACCTTCGAACACCACCCTCGAACAACCTTCGTGAAGCCTTCACGTCGACTGTTCGGGTGTTCTAGGTACTTCATCTGTTCGCCTGGGTTCGGGGTAGTGTCACTTTTGATTTAGGTTTTTCCTAAGTGAAAGGAGTTGTTTGTGATACTAGTGTAATTTGTGAAACGTTGTAAATCGTCTCCTATTTTTTTATTTTTCAGGTAATATAAAATATATTGATAATGGATATTTTTTCTTTATCATAAGCTAGCTTTGGGTGTGTCAGCCATATTGGTTCGCTTAACGTAACGTGAAATATAAATGGCTGTTCGCTTCACGTCGGTACGGCAAGGTTCGAAGGAGAACTTGTTCGAAGGTGATGTTCGTAAGGTGTGAAGGCACCTTAAGTCATCTGTGAAGTAAGACTTTAACAAACTAACCATTGGGAAGATTTCACAATTAAATCCACAGGGTGTCAATAACTAGTTTTTGCACTTTTAACAATAAATATTGCCATAACGTAAAACTATTGAACTTTTGACCCAAAAAAACCTCTTGAGTCTTTATAAGGATAGATAAAGAGGAGCTATAGGAAGTTTCAATTTGATCCCTTCATAACAAGTATTTTTTTTAATTTCACCACAGAAATGTTATCTTATGGGTGTCGATAACAACACGGTTTACCCTACTTATTTCATAACAGCATACGTTTCGGCCATCCGGCCATCTTCAGTGCTGTAAGGAACATCAAGAGCACCTATTAGTTTTGAATAGATAACGCCTGAATACTTAGATTAACAAAGTCATAAAAACTTCATCATAACAACATCCGATTTAAAACATCTTTAAGTTATGTCCCAGGGTGGATTCCGACCGTCGCCTTTCAGTGTAGAGTTAAGGGTTGACTAGGTACTTCCAGAAAAAACCTGTACCACTAAAACCCATGAAGGGTCTTGGGTTCAGTACTGTGTAAGGAAGCACTGTTCCTTGGTCAGCGGTCGTGCAAGGAGGTGATTTGACTGTGATCACGCTCAACCGCCAGGTTTTCCCCGGAAGGTCTCTCGGTCCATGAGATGAACTGTGGCAGATTAAATAAAGTTATCCTGGTCCAAGCCAGGTCGAACTTGGGACCTTGAGCAAAGCAATTCAATGCTTGCACATTTACCAATGAACTACCCCACTCCCACTAGTTACTACCTTTTCAAAAAATTGCATTGAATCTTCGTTAGACATTTCTTTTGCTTTTATTGGATAAGGTTTCATAAATATATATAATAAGAAAATCAATACAATAGGAAGCAAATATTTATTATAACTCCTATATTTATCATTCGATGGAATGGTTTTGAAAGTATCATCTGTATCAGAATACTTTGCCATTATATGGGACAGCTAGCTTGCTGTAGTGAGATAGCCACAGAAGATAGTTTTGATGAGGGAGTAGATGTGGACACAGGGTCAAGGGGAGGCAGGAAGGACCGATGGCACGAGCATACCTGATGAGGTACGCTGGAGGAATACTCGAGTCCTATCTGGCCACTGCCCTCCATAGTCATCTCCTTTACATGCTTTTCTATTTCATCATATCAAATCATCAGCCATTGTGGAAATCCCAACACTGATAAAAAAGGTCCAACAAGTATGAGCAAGAGGATGGTCCCGCCTGACCATCGATTGCGGTCACTGATTGGGCACTAGTGCATAAGGTTTGATAATGTCATCGAGCTGCAGATTTCAGGCATTCATAAGCGGAGCTGAATTCTTCGTTCCTCAATGAAAAATTAACAAGGTAGTTTAGATTTAAAAAAACTTGATTTTATGATGGAGAACTTAATCATCCTAACGAATATGAATGCTTCTTCATAGCAATCTTGAATAGGAAGAACTATGTAGGGCCGCACTCTTTACAAGGATGTGAGGTTTATTGTAAAACGGTAAATAATTTTTTTTGAGGAAAGGTTAAAATAAAACGGATATTTTTTTTTTTTTTGAAGCAACGTTTATTCATATTTCTACTATCAGTTCAATAAGTATGAACTAAAAACGAGTACACTACTTTAATACTTTAATTATAATTAGTAAGCGATTCATATATTTCTGCATTACTGAACATGATAATAATAATAATAAATTCTTTATTTATTTGCTCTGGGACGTGTCCCATAAGAACAAAATTAAATAATATGCAAAGTGGGCTTAAGAGCTTTAAAGTTAAATTAAACAAATGAAAATGATACAAAATAACTACAAATAATTAGGAAACCTCTAGTTTAAAAAGAGAAAATAAAATGCGCATTAAATATTCGCTCAGGTGAAAAGAAACTAGTTTTCACATCTAATAATATATACATATTTACACACTTATTTCCATCGGTTTAAAAAGGACGCTGGTTGGTTATGAAGTGATAATATAGGAGGGATTTAAAGGTAGAGAGATTATTGGAATTACGGATGAAAGTGGGAATGGAATTCCATAAGCATGAGATAGAAATAAAAAAAATAAAAAAATCAAGTATTTCAGCATTGATGTTGTTTTGAGCTAAGTACTATGAAGCTGATGCGTGTTTTTAGAACAATAGATGAGTGATGTGATATGTTTCATATTATTCTCTATCCAGATTAGAACCTTTGAAACGTTGAGTGCATAACTGTTTATACGCATTTCAAAGAATTAGGGTAAGTAATATAACTTTTATATTGAATCCTAAGCATTAATTTATATGTATCTCCTTTTTTTGGGTTTCCTGTTCCATGTTATTAATCGCTTATTTATTCCAGAAGGTATAGTATAATATAATTTTATAGTAACCTACATAAATATGATTCAGTTAGAAATAAAATCCATGAACAAATTTAGACGAAACACCTAAGCCTTGGGAACCATCATCGGCTACCTTTAAAGGTCCACCCTTGACTTGGGATCATCAATGCCCTATTCCACCGGAGAGAGAATAAAGGATAAACTAAAAAAAAGAATCCTTATCGATCTGATCCATCCGCAAAAATATCGAATAAAAGTTTGTTTTTTTTCATCCAAGGTCGGGAGGCAACCCAACCGGTCTGGCTTACATAAACAGAAGTGGGACTGCTGGAGGAAGGAAGTGCTACCGGACACCTCACCAACAGTAACGTCTAAACGACTGTCCGTCCCCATCCTCCGTCTCTTAAGTAAACCAATTCTAAATTTAACTTTTAGATCAAGCTAGGATTCTGGAGTGAAGGAGATTTTTCAAAGATACATAGGTAGCAACGAGCGGATTTCGTTAAAGGATATATTGGTTGAGATTCAACAATCAATAATGAAACAAATGTGGGGCATTTAGGATAATCAAAAGTATGACATAGTTAGGAGCTTCGAGGATTCTGTACCCAAAGAATTTGCTTTTGCCAATTGTACCAAAAAATGTAAGTGAAGCAAACTTAGAGGGCTATATCAGTTCAATGCCTGAAAACAAAGTGAATGAAAATGAAAAGAAAGTCTGTTTTTAAATGAAATTCCCTTCAAATGTTGGGGTTCCCTTCTGACCTGTTACTTTTCCGTTGTTTTGGAATTAGGCCTAAAAAAAGAATGAGCGCTATGAAGTCGTTTTTCAATACATCACTCAATTCTTTGACTGTTAGTTTTCAAATATACAGTACAATCTTGATAATCTGACATATATGGGACCAGACAACCGCCAGATTATCAATAATTTCCGGATTATCGGAAGTAAAATAAAAAAACCTATTATATAGTAATATTTTTACTATAATATAATATTTATATTTTTTTTTTTTTTTTTTTTTTGTCCGCTTTAAGCCACGAGGGCTAATCGGGACAGGTTATCTACGGGTAACTAACCTCTTCTAATCCATGGCAAGCCGCTGAGTCTGTTCAGTGAGGCCGTCACCGAACAGAATCGAGCGGGCAAAAAAAAAAAAAAAAAAAAAAAAAAAAAAAAAAAAAAAAAAAAAAAAAAAAAAATTTATATTGGTATATTTGTACATATAAAACCAAATACGATGCACATATGAAGAATAAGTTTATAATAAATAAAAATAACTGGTAAAAATTTATACATATGCATGAAATGTATACATAGATTATAAAAAATAATCATTAATTCTTTTTTTGCTTTTTTGACTTAAACATTTTATCGAAAACGCACTCTTGCAACCTTTTGAGCACTAACCATTTTGTGCAGACTTTCAGTTCATATTTGTTAGAAAACTCTTGTAAAAATTCTTAAGACAATTCTAGAGTTGAGTTTGTGGAGTTACCTTCGTCAGATTCGTCAATCAGATTTTAAGAGTACAAAAAAGGGGTGTATTGGCCAGATCTTTTTCTAAGAACACTGGATGGTGTCAATTTTCACATTATTCCAGTTTTGTGCTAAATTAAAAACGTATTTAATGTTTTTTTTTTTGTTTTTTTTCAAAAACTGAATGATCCCATCCAGTTGTTTTATTATGTCTGAATGTGGAGATTTTTTGAAATTAATTTTTATTTGCTGGATTACATTTTCATCCATGGGCTACAAGATTTTTTGTGTTTGGGAGCAAGTAGAGGACTTGAATTTGATGGTTATGCGATCAAGTTCCTCTTCTTTTGGGTGTCTCCCATAGCGCCGGATTACCGAACGTGCCGGAGTAACCAACCGCCGGATTATCAAGATTGTACTGTATTAATTATAATTACTTATATTTTTATATTTAAGATATTTTAGAAAAATCTTCCTAATAGTCCAAATAAAATATAAATGAAGAATGTTCATGTCAAAAAGGTGCAAGATTTGTAGTTAACAAGTAATCATATTTCACAAAAAAAAAAAAAAAAAAAAAAAAGCTCTAAGCAGAAAGTAAGGACTACGAACAATTTTCCGTTATATATCCGTAATAAGTTAAAAAATTCTCATCTTAATTAACTCTGAACTATAGTTGCAGATATTCTAAGATATGATGAGTATCATCATCATATGCAAAAAGTTAAAAATAGTAATGAGTTAAAAATAACAACTAGTTAAAAATCACTGGTAACAGGATTATGCACAAGACCTCGTTTGATTATTATGTTTAACCTAACTTTTTTTTTATCCTTCTTTTGAAAAAAAAAGTGTTTGTTGAAAAAAAGCACTTAATTTAAAAGGTTGATTTATTACTTTATCCTCAGCATCATCGACCGGTAGTGCTACCTACACCTTCACACCTAAAAGCGAGGTGTAAAAGAACTTGCGAAAATATCTCACAGCAAAAAAAGATGGCCAACGACTGAGCGGATGTAGGAGGAAGGAAGACATTATTCGAATGAGACTTGAATATTTGCCCGCTAACGACTAGGGTCGGACAGACTGATAAAAAAAAAAAAAAAAAAAAAAAAAAAAAAAAGGAGAAGTGAATAGAGAAGTGTGATGGATGCCGGGAGCACAACTCAGCGGGTATCGGATGATTTATAATGGGACCGCTAATAGCCGTCCAATGGTTTTATAGCGCTTCATCCGTTTTTATCATGAGGCTTATCCAAGCCCTCTTCGGTTTATAAGCCCCGATTGAAACAAAAACAATCTCCCCGGGCAAATAAATCGGAACCTGACACCATTCAGTAGCGACTTACTGACATCGTTCAATCATTATCTTGATCAAAAGTTTGGAGGAGGCGAGGAGCTGTTCGTTGTCATACCATAAATAAAACTCAATGATGATCGAACATCGTACCAAATTATGGCAATTCCATTTTTTTTAATATTAGGAATAATTTATTACAATAGAAATAAATAATAGTAGTTGTAGAGGTGAGAGATAGTCAACTGTTGTACTATACGATAGGTTAAATGATTGTCAGGATTTTCTGTTAAAACGTTTTTATTTCGGAAAGCCAACGTTTCGATCCAACATGTGGATCTTCATCAGGGCTAAAAGGAAACAAATATATGAGTATCTATGCTAGAGGATGACAATACATGAATACTTTACAAAACTGATAATAATAGATGGTATGCATATACATGAATATTTAAATAAGAGACTGGTTAGCAAGATAAAACAAAATGTGATATTTACCTTCTTAGTCAAGAGTGATACAAAGGCTGAAGGTAAATTAGGGTGAGAGGTATTTTTTATTCATTGTTACCTTATGTATTATCTCAATTTTGTGTTATTATTGAGTCCAGACATAACAATTTGTATACTGTACCATCTATTTTGCTAGTTTTTACTATTTTATTTTCACTTAGTTGTCATGTAGCATTTCACTTCAAAAGCGTTGGGTTTCCCAAGGCTTTCCCCATTGAAGTCGGCAAACTAACCCCCTACCACTACCTCTCACCCTATTTTACCTTCAGTCTTTGTATCACTCTTGACTCAGAAGATGAATATCAGATTTTGTTTTATCTTGCCAATCAGTAGGGGGTTAGTTTGCCGACTTCAATGGGGAAACCCTTGGGAAATCCAACGCTTTTGAAGTGAAATGCTACATGACAACTAAGTGAAAATAAAATAGTAAAAATTAGCAAAATAGATGGTACAGTATACAATTTGTTATGTCTGGACTCAATAATAACACGAAATTGAGATAATACATAAGGTAACAATGAATAAAAAATACCTCTCACCCTAATTTACCTTCAGTCTTTGTATCACTCTTGACTCAGAAGGTAAATATCACATTTTGTTTTATCTTGCTAACCAGTCTCTTATTTATATGTTCATGTATATGCTTACCATCTATTATTATCAGTTTTGTAATGTATTCATTTAAAGTATTTAAAGTATTATTCATCGTCCAGCATAGATACTCATATATTTGTTTTCTTTTAGCCCTGATGAAGATCCACAAGTTAGATAGATACTTTGGCTTTCCAAAATAAAAAAGTTTTAACTGAAAATCCTGATAATCATTTAACCTATCGAATAATAGTAATTAAAAACGTTTCGATTGATTTATTTATCTTTAATTTTGTTTTTGTTCCAGAGAGCGGGTTAGCTCATTGGTAAGTCATTCCCAAGTGGGAATCTGGATTTGCATGGTATCATTAATATTCTGCCACAGTTTGTCTCACGGGGAAAACCAAGCTTCTGTAAAGTTGGTACTCTTAATTGAAATATTTAGGGGAAAACCTGGCGGTTGAGCGTGATCCCGGTCAAATCACCTCCTTGCACGACCGCTGACAAAGAAACAGTACATCCTTACACAGTACTGAACCCAAGACCCTTCATGGGTTGTAGTTGTACAGGTTTTTTTGTTGGCAACATCTATATTTAAGTACTTCGTATATTTTATCAATTTCAATGAACCAATGTTGTTGTCGTTTTTTCACAGTTTTCTTGGCGTCCCTAAGAGTTTCCTCCAATGTCTTTTTGCATTTTTTCTGTTTGTTAAGGACCATGCAGTCTTTTAGGATGTGTCGTATTGTTATTTGTACATTTATTTATTGGAGACATTTTAAGTCACAGTTTCTACATCTTAACCGACAAAGGACGGTTTCTTCCCCAACGTGATTCTCTAAGAATCTATTTGATTTCGTTCATCATTATAACCTTTATTTTTATTTTTTTTTAAACACCCGCCTATCACAAACACATAATACAACAATCCCTAAAATAAATAATCCCTTTTTTTCTGCTGGCTGTGCAGGTTGGTGTTAGATACTTGAAAATGCCTAATCTACCGCTCCCTGGCTTGTGCTAGTGCTTTCCAATTTGCTGTTATTTAATTGATTTTATGGAACCACTGCACACTATCAATTCCTCCACTTTTTGGCATCTGGCGTTGTCCCTTGCATATTATGTATTCAGTCGTTCATGGTTCTCTAATGGCCTATTTTAACCTCATTTTCATCATATCATAACATACAGACAGACCATTTCTTTATTCTTATTTCTTCTCTACGTGTTAGTATTTTCAGCCTGTTCGAAGATTATATACCGAAATTATTTAACATAAACATAATTATTATAAAGTGTTCGTCAATGCCGACCTTGAAATACGGATTTTATAAAAATTGAGTAAAAATAAAAAAGTGTCCTATTTCAAAAACGCTTTTTCTGAATAAGAAATGTCATAGGTTCTACATTTTTTTTTTCACCTGTCATAATTGCAATAGAACTAAAACTGATGAAGTTACAAATACCTGAGATAAACGTTAAAGCAGGATTTTTGTGATCCTTATATTTAACCTCAACTTTTACAATTTTTTGTCCAACGTTTCAGCACTCAAACCATTATCAAGATGAACATCTGTGACCATAAAATATTTTCAATAAAATAGGCTGAATGCCCTTGTCGTAAAAATTAAAAGTTGTTACTAGTTAAAAACCACAGTCTCCTATTCTATTAAAACTTGAAAGTTAAAATAACCTTGAACTAAAAATTGTAAAAGTTAAGGTTAAATGTAAATACAAAAAAAAAAAAAACTCGACTAATATCTGTCTAGCCTCAAATATATAAATAATTATCATAATTAAAGCAGGAGTCAAAGTATTGTCCACCAACATCCGGGTTGTCTATCCTCGAGACAGTACGTTAGGGTAGGTTCATTGGGTCTTCAGTATATTAAGATCCTAAACGTCCTAGTCATCAACGTAAAGCAGGTGGAATCCGACACTGATTCGGACAAATTAGCGAAAAATCGGATGTAAAAATCGAAAGCTAACGAACATTGTTTACTCAAATAACGGGGAGAGCGATGGTAAGGGGGAGAGAAGACAATAGCTCACCATTGGGGGCTAGAGGGGGGGGCGTTCTCGGCCCCAGTAATATTTTACAAGGGGGGCTCCCCATTGTTTACCACCCACCTCCAACTTTAGACCGATATTTCGATAGTTAGTAACTACGTTTTTTAGCACATTTTTTTCCTTTCTTCGGAAGGGGTCGATTCGCTGTTGTTTGTGTAAACTTCTAAAAAGCAATTTCGTTGGGGAAAAGGTCCGTACTTCACCCGGCCTCAGGATCTCGTTTTGAAAGGACTGCTTACACCTCGATAACGTTGTGATATGTAAATGGGTGTCAATATGCCGATTGCGGAATACCTTTTCTTTTTAACTGCAAAATAATTTTTGGTTATATAATTTCCAAAATGATTTTGTTTAAAAAGATGAAAATTTGCAAATTTTGCTCGCACAAAAAGTCAGCATTAAACTAAAGACTGTCAGAGCTCTGTAATTTCCTCAACGTTATGTTTATAGAAACTAAAAAAATTAATTTCAAGGTTTATTCGGCCCGATTCAGATACCTATCCGTTTATAACAAACTCCAGACCTATTCGAACCTACTTGTCCTTAATCTTCCTAGGAAGGGACTACTTCCTCTTCTATTCCTAATAGTCATTTTTTTAAAAATAAAATGTCTTTAGGACCATCTAATTTAGAGAGCTACCAATGTTTGTTTCTTTAACGTCGATTTTTATGCTACTAAGGCTAATCGGACGATGCTACAATGGGATTCCTAAATTTTGCCTATCCCGGTATAATTAGGATAGGGATCTTTAACGAGTACCTGACATCGTACAGGCTTTAGACCTCCACTCCGCGGGGAGCGCGAACTCGCGAGTAAAGTAGGTTGCCATGCCAACCACTACACCACAGTTGACCCCTACCTATGTTTAGTTTTTCCACAAGCCTTACATTATTTTAGTCCTTGGATCAAATTTATATCTTTCAACTTTATTTGTAATACATATGTAAGTTTCAATAAATACAGATCAAATGTTTGTATGAGTACTAAAAAATTAATATCATCGACTCATCGATCAACGGTCATTCGTGTATTGCTAATCTTATACAGACAGTGTTCTTTTAAGGAGCAAGAAAATGAGAAAAGATTTTTCGAGAGGGTTAATCAAAAATGGATATTTTAATTAAGAATTATTATTCAGCAGATGTTCCTTAAGCTGAGCACAATCATTAAAGAATTAGTCAACACTATTTCAAAAAACGACAAAGAGGTTGTATTTCTCTGGATTGAATCACACGTAGGGATATCAAAAAATGAAGAAGAAGATAAATTAGCAAAAAAGGCTATAAGTACAGGTGAGCCAGTCATATACACCCATACACTGATTTTTATTTAGCAATTATAGAAGATTGTAGAAAAATCTGGCAAGAAGAATATCAAAAATCTCAAACAGGCCAATATTATAAATAAATATTCCCATATATCTCACGCAGACCCTGGTTTTCATCAACTATCCTAAATAAGTTTGAAATAAAAACATATTGTAGGCTTAAGTCTAACCACGGTTTATGCAATAGTTATTTACACCGTATTGGTATTTCCAACATTGCAAAATGTGATAATTGCGATAAACTAGAAACACTTGAGCATATTGTTATGGTATGTGAAAGATATAATTCACAGAAAAAATTCTGTTTCATGCCTTTAGGTATTAACATTACCTATAAACAAATATTATCACTGAACAACGGAGACCAAATCAGCAGCTTTAAACAGCAGTTTTAAACTATTTTAAATCAATACAAAAATACATTTATATTAAAATTCTATTTAAATTATCGAATTAATAATTAATAAAATATAATTAACCTACACGACCCATAGATAATTAACCTAAACTACAGAAGAATACGATGGTTTTAAACATTGAGTAAATTTTCAAAAACTGGCCAAAAAAAAAAAAAAAAAAAAAAAAAACACTAACATTAAGTCACTTCTATAACTAGTTACGGTATGCACGCAAGTAAATCTGACAGTAAAGACCATCCTTATTGGTGCAGGTAGAGGTTTGTACAGTTTTTAAGTAGGCTATGACTGCCGGCTTTTAGTAGGCTGAATCATGCCAGGAGTCGGTCAGTAGGTGAGGGGGCGACACCCCCCTTCCTACCTCACTCAACCTCCCCCCCATTTAAACACCCCTTATTACGATCGACAATTCTATGCAGAACAACACAAACTTTTTGTACACGTTTGTAGGAAGGGGTAAGCAGAAAGTTGGGAATGCAACACATATTCTCTTAAAATATCATCACTAAAATATTTCCGAAACGACAAAAAAAAAATGCATAACATCAAGTTAATTTATAGGCCATAGTTGTCTCATATATTCCTACTATACCCTTATTAGTCTAAATGCACAGCCAAATTTAAAGCTATTCCTGTATCTTCAGGTCGTTATTGTGATATTTACTTACACCTTTACAATATTTTTAGGTCCGGAGAAAACATAAAAGCTATTTTTAATTCAGTAAGGGTACCAGTAAAGAATTTACAGATTATCAAATTGAATTTCACGCGTATAAAAAAGACATAATATAAAAAATATATAGCCTCAAAATTTATATAACAAAGATACGATATTAATTTACACTATCACAATGTAAAACTACAATACCGATTAAAAGCATATAAATTTTACTGACAGCAAAAAACAATTCAATAATTTAACATAACTCACGTAAGTTATGTTTTCTCTGTAATGCCATTCTTTCGATTTCCTATCTAATAATCAGTCTACGGGGAAACTGTCTTGATTTATTATTGTTATGATTTCTTCAGATGTAAAAAGACTAAACAATAGTTAATAAACCTGGCAATAACGCCCGAGACGAAACTATGGCTATGCCTGTGGAAAAACCTAGACAGTGGCCGATCAAGAAATGTCCTATGGTAGGGAGCGCACTTTTTTTACTTCATATAATTTTCAGAAGACGAGAAAAAAAAAATGAATATATATTAAAAAAAAATTGACATTGGTCTAGAGACCTTACTAATTAGACGAACAGTAAATCCTCCGTATAATTCGCAAAATATGCGAAATCGGTGGAAGAGAGAGTCAGTGAAGAGAATGGATTGACTTGACCACAATATGTGATTGGTGGCGCAAGTCCATTTGGTGGCCAACTTTTCTCTTCTTACGAAAAATAGTTAATAATTACAAAAATAATTTTAAAGTGGTTGACACATGAAAATCATTAAATATTTATATATATATATATATATATATATATATATATATATAATTTTTTTTATTTATTTGTTTAAAAACATGGATTTAATAATTGGCAGAGCTTTATCACTGGATTACGATTGAAGATGATAAATACTGCAACATAGGGCGATTGCAGAAATGAATCCTAAAGTTTAAAAAGGTTCACCCCAACATCTTCATACGAGAATCACCTTAATGATGGTGGCAACTGATTTTGTATGCCATGTACACTTTTTGAGGGATGTAGGACCACGAATTAATCAGTATTTTACAGCCTATTCTGGCATTATACCAAATGGTTTCTTGGTCTTACCTTTGCAAATGGGCTGTACCTATTTAATTTTTTTTTTAAGTTCCAATTTTAGTTCGACTGAAATAATAACCAACAAATTTCTTTACAATATGAAAATTTATGTATGTAAAAAAGAAAAAAAAAACGCAAATCATGAACGTTTAAACTTCTTTTAAACAGCCTCTTACCTGACTTTCGGCGATAATTTCAATCAGGAAAAATATTAAAATTGTTAAATAAATTTGAAAATATTTAAAATACGAAGTAATAAAGATACAATAAGAGCCCATAAGATGGAAAAAAAATCTTCTTTGTCAAATCATTATCAATAGTCTTATATCTTAATTTAGCATCCGACTTATCTAAGTAACTAATGTTACTTAACTACTACCATGCAAGTGACAAATTTCAAGTCTAAATATACAACATAAAATTTATATTGAAAAGAGAAATTTGACACAACAATTATAATAACAGGCGCACATTCCATGCTCAAGCAGCTAAAACAATAAAGAAGTTTTAGATATGGGCATTGTGAAAGAACAAAACATACGAACAAAAGAAATTGCATGCTATGTTTCACTACAACAATCAAAAATCATAAAAAGAGGTCTGGAAAGGAACAGGAACAAGCTGAAAACGGTGTTAGTTTTAGTGTAACCATAACTGTAGCTTACAATAAAACACTGTTACAAAAGCCAATCGTGACCATTCTGCGGCTTATTTTATGCGAGTATATTTAACGTGAAATGCATAGGAGAAAATTATATATTCGAATATTATTTTATATATAATGTAATACTATTTCTAGTTTATATAACAAAAATCAAGTCTCTCAATAATAAAGTCATTAAGTACTTGAATATGCACTCGAGTGGACAGCTCTGAATGTTGCCAAAGTCATTTCTCATCCTAATTATGATAACTGTGATTTATTTTCTGGCCTCAGATACTCATAAAAATGTATAATGCAATTTAAGTACAAGTTAAATATCATAATTATTTTCATTAATTTTTGTTAATATTTAAAATTAATCTTTAATAAAATATCGATAAGTAAGTTATATATATATATATATATATATATATATATATATATTTCACTTACTTATCCATATTTTATTAAAGATTAATTTTAAATATTAACAAAAATTAATGAAAATAATTATGATAATTAACTTGTACTTAAATTGCATTATATATTTTTATGAGTATCTATATATATAATTATTTTCATTAATTTTTGTTAATATTTAAAATTAATCTTTAATAAAATATCGATAAGTAAGTGAAATATATATATATTATAAGTAGCACACTTTCAATTTATGCTTTATGGTATAAAAAAAAAAAAATCATTAAAAAAACCTGTCCCAAAAACATACTTTGAAAAAAAATTATAAAAATCAAGTTGGTTAAAAGAGTAGCCATTGAAAGAATAAAAATGGGGAGAGCAGTTAAATGATAAAAGTGTATATACAATGCGGGAAGTGTTTCGGTTCTCTTTGAAGGGGCAATTAAAACGAGAAAAGCAGTGGGGGACGGCACGCTCCACATGTGTGAACATATGTTCGCCACCTTAGCGAGCCAGCTTTTATTTCTTTACAAATTGGTTAATTGTGCCTTGGGATAGAAACATTTATTCTTGTTCCTTACAGATGTTCCATATAAATTTCTGATTGCTGTGGGCTTTCGCTCCGAAGATCTGTCAATAGAACATGATGGCATGAATAACTGGCGCCATTGGAAAAAAAATAAAAAACTTAACAAAAAACAAATCGAAATAGAGATCCAATTCGAATTCAATTATTTCATCTGCCATTTCAATCTCAAGGCAGGAAAGCATGGTGGTTAGTATGGGCGGGGTTTGAAGCCGTGGTCAACTTTGAATGCTAAACCGGACGGATAGACAGAATTGACAAAGATAACACAATGTTATACGATTGAAAACAATAGCTCCGGGTAGGAAGGCTGGTCAAGGCGGCGAAACATCTGAAGGATGTGTAACGTTACCTTCTTTCTGAATTGATTCTAACCATGAGTTAGATCACTAACAAACAAATAACATATTCAATACTTCTTATCTATAAAAAGTATTCGATTCAATGGAAATAAATTACCTCTAAATATTTTATGGTTCAAGTACAGTGGAGGATCCAGAGATTTTCTGAGGGGGGGGGCGCACTTTTTTTTAACATTTCATGAGTAATGAAGGCCCTAATTTAAAATACATATTAGTGCATAATGACGTTGTAAATTACTGTAAATGTTTAAATACAATTCATTTTCAATTAATGGACTTGAAAAATGACTAAGTATAGCTCATTTTATATAGAAATAGTAATACTTCATGAGTGTCCTCGCCTCTCAGGGGGGGGGGGGCCCGCGCCCCTCCCCTGGATCCGCTACTGTTCAATTATCAACATTAAGATATTCCGTCTACCTTATAAAAACCATATTCGGTATCAAAGATTGAATTAAAACGCCACTAAGAAATTTCCGTGATGTATGGATGTTTTGCCGTTTTTATGCACAATGTTTTTTTTATAAGTTACAAGTGGGAAATTCAACAAATAGTTAAATATGTTCATATTTTAAATAATAATTAACACGTTTACGCCGGTGTGTACCACCGCTGGCTCACACTTGACTGCATCCTCGGGCCCAAACTAGAGTTCCGCCACTGCCAAATAATCAGACCTTTAACACTTTTACTGGCGAAAAAGAATACCTGAGAGTCACGCTTTCGTTTCGACAGAATTTTAACTCGATTTCAGGTAACATGGCAGCCAAAGTGTTAAGAAAATAGAAATAATATCTATATAGCTGAAAACTAAAATAATGAAAATTTAACTTAAATTCATTTATTTTTATATTTATTTTTGCATTTAAATAATTTTTTTTTTTTAAGAGAAAAGATTTGGCTCCGCCGGGAGTCGAACCCGGGTCTCCTTTGTTACATGCGAGGATGCTAACCTCTACACCACAGAGCTCGGCTCAAGGCAGAGCAAATCCTTCCTCTTCACTGATACCTACTCCCCCTATCTCACAAGTTTTGTGAGTAGTAGCGGGATGTGGACACATTTTGTCCAATTTATGATATTTATTGACATAAGTCAATTTTTAAAATTATTTTAATTAATCTAATCTTAGTTCGTGGCTGACCACCATTTTAAATTCTTTTTAAATAATTTATTTTTTTGAAGAGAAAAGATTTTGCTCTGCCTTGAGCCGAGCTCTGTGGTGTAGAGGTTAGCATCCTCGCATGTAACGCAGGAGACCCGGGTTCGACTCCCGGCGGAGCCAAATCTTTTCTCTTCAAAAAAATAAATTATTTAAAAAGAATTTAAAATGGTAGTCAGCCACGAACTAAGATTAGATTAATTAAAATATTTTTGCATTTATTTATATTTATACTCATATACTTATAAACGTATAAATATGTATTTTTTAATAACAATTATAATTAATATCGTATTCTAAACATAACTAGTAAGATAATATTTTTTATTGTTTATTTTATTATTGTTGGATTGCCAATACTGCATAATGCCCTGGAATAGCTCCCGTCCGATAGACCGAAAAGCATTAAACAGTCCCGTCGTGAACGTGTTAAACAAAATAAACATGAGTTATCTTTATCACGTTTGTAGGAGGGATCTCTTGCTGATCCTGCAGAATTTGACGATGCAGCCCCTAATTTCTTAAAATATATTGCAAAAACTTGTCTAAAATGTACGCTTTGAATTTTTTTTTCAGGAAAACTCCCGATAATGCTCATTTTTGAAAAATAAAACGATGAACCTAAAAATGAATGGCACGAGCAGATTTTTTACTTTATCATTGACTAATATAATTTAAAATGTAGTACGAAAGAAATCTTCCGGCCCTTTTGCAGAATGCAAAGTTTTCCTAACGGATATGTGAGTATCAGAAGAGCTTCTGGCCATGCTTTTGATGAATATATGGTATATTAACTGCCTTCAACTAAACATTCGAAATTAAATTTGAGAAATAAATAATTTTATATAGAGCATTTATTTATTATTTATCGATGGAAAATTAAAAATGCACACTAGTTTCGATCAAATTGGAAATATTCAAAAATAGAGGATTTAACGGGATGTATATTAGTTGTAAGTGTAGGTCTGTTTCAATGAACTTACAATCAGGTGTTCAATAAGGATATTTTTACTAGAGGCCCCAGTTTGAATAGGCGAAAATTTGGCTTTTAAATGCATGATTAGGTGAGTTTTTAAATAATTACGAGACTTTGAGGCCTAACCTTCTATATTTAAAAAAAAAACCATTTATAATTACATTTAAGTGGATTTATATTACCTGATTTTTTTTTTATGAAATTTTTTTTAATTATTTTTTTACCTTTTTTTTTGTTAATTTCTTGTACTGAAATGTATTGAACTGCTCAATAGTTCGACTCAGGAACCACTTTTATTACTAAATTAATTATAGTTTTGGGTTCACCTGTGGTATCGTGATTAGCATGGCAACCTACAATACTAAAGGTCGCAGATTCCCAGGCACGCAGCGGTGGCACTAGGATTTTTTAATGGGAGTAAAAAATCATTAGCCATGCCGTCCCTCGGATAGGACGTAAAATGGAGGTCCGAGCCTGTACGATTTCAGGTACTCGTTAAAGATCCCTATCCTAATTATACCTGGATAGGCAAAATTTAGGACTCCCACAGTAGCATCGTCCGATTAGCCTTAGTGGCATAAAGTGACGTTATACAAAAAAAAAAAAAAAAAAAAAAAAAAAAATTATAATTTTACTCCCAACTTTAGAATTGAATACTATGAATACTAGACTACAACCAAACGTCATAACTCGTGTTTTCTTTTTTCCTTTGTGAGCCAATCAACTACGTGTAATTATTTTGCGATATATATGGTATTTGTAATAATCAGGTCGTTTCCGATATGAATACTCGAACCACTGTGCTTCCCTCCACTGATCATAGACTTCAGAAAAAATCTCTTAACGAATAGCTAAATTTTTGGCCATTTAACATTCGTTATCTGTTAATAAGAGTCTTTACATTATATATATATATATATATATTTTTTTAGTGTATATGAACAATGTTCAAGGCCCCTAATTTTCTTGATCCCCTCCATCTTCTATTCTCTACAGATATCAGAAGTGAGGAATGGGCTAATCCGTTCCAATGTCTAGTTTTGTACATCGAGATTCCCATGATACCATATCAAATTATAATTAGATTCTACAATATCCAGTGCATTCGATAAATCATGAGAGATAATACAAATGAAGAAGGATTGATATCGCGCATATGAGGGAAAGCCGAGGAATGATCTGTCAAAGATTATCCACTTAGGGACTGTGTCAATGGGACCAGTTCACCTTGTGCCTTCGCTGTTCGCTTCATCTCTTTGCTTTTATACCAATCATCTTAAAAACTCGACCGTTTATAAAATTATTCATAAAACAGAAATTATGATGTAGTTAGCAAGGGCGTCACTGCCGGGGGACAAGAGGAACGCGTCCCCCCAATATTTTGGCAGAAGGGGATTGTCCCCCCCCCCCCAATGTAAAAAAATCAATAAAAATAAGAATTAATCCGAGTTTAAACAATCAAATTTAATAAAATATTAGTTAATTACAGCACATCGTAATATCTCCATCTAATACTTTATTTTCACAAATTGGCTCTGGGTCGCTCTTTTAAAAGCATCGTCAGGCGTACTGTACATTAGATGAATTATATAATTTTTATTCCAGTTTGAACCGTATTGTTTTACGAATTTCGTAACAAAGTTTGATCTCCCGAATAGATCTCCATTTCTTTTTTAAACCAAGCAGCTTGATACTACTTTCCATCAACTCGATTAAGCTTATAGAAGTTGATGGAACTCAATGAAATTAACAGGATCAGGATCAGAAGGAGAAATTGGATAAAATTCAATCAAGAAATTTCGGTCCACATCCTTCTACAGGAAGCGTTATCCATGAGCGTCATCAGCACCAAATTACTGGGGGGGCTCAATATTTTCCTAGATAGAGTAGATAGAAATCCGAGGGGCTAAAAGTTGAAATAATAAGCCCTAAAAACAACTGTTGGGACATTTAAATTATCCTCCAAAGATGTATTTTAAAGGTATTTATAGTCAATTAAAACTTGTGAATTTAAGCCTCATTTATAAAATAGGAAGTCGTTAAGGCTTAATGTGGAAGGATGTGAGTCAAAATTTAATAATTGAATTTTATCCAGGTTCTACTTCTTATCCTGATCCCACTAATTTCATCGCTTCCCATTAATTTATATAAGCTTCATCGAATTGTTGGAAAGTAGGACCAAGCTGCTTGGTTAAAAAAAAAAAAAAATGGAGACCAATTCCGGGGGTACAACTTTGTTACATAATCCATAAAACAAAACAGTTCAAGATGAAATAAAAATATATAATTCATCAAATATACAATACGCCTGACAATATTTATAGAAATGCGACACGGCGCCACTCTGTGAAAACAAAGTATTAGATGGAGATATTGGGTATAATCAATCAATACGATGTGCTGTAATTAAATCATATTTTATTAAATTTGATTGTTCAAATTTGTAAAATCGCATTTTTATATATTTTTTTACATTGGGTCCTCTCCTGCCAAAATATTGGGGGCTTCAGTTACCGACTACCTATGTTTTAACTGAATTATAAATTGACAAGTTTTAAGGGACTATAAATAACTTTAAAATACATCGCCTCAACAGTTTTTTTTTTTCGTGTTATCATTTCAACTTTTGGTCTCTCGAATTTCTACCTACACTATCTGGGGGAATATTGAGCCCCCCTAATAATTTGGTGCTGGTGTCGCCCATAGTAATTATACCACGCTTTGTGCATTAAACACGAATAATAATATTTATTGACGACTGGAATCGGCAATATCATTAATCGCAACAATAGGAAAACCGCAATGTTTTTTAAAATTAAATAACTATATATTATGCTAACAGCAATTAGTGAGGATCCGAACTGGCACGGCCATTTGTTTTTTCCCATCCCTAAAAGGGCTTAAAAGAGGTTACCTCCCGTCCAGCCCTAGGGAGTGTCAAGATCAATTATAAGGGTCATCAAAAGTAACTGACTCATAGGGCTGGGGGTGAGGGGGGGGGGGGGGGGCAGTCCTACAAAAAACACTCTAAGGCTTTCTCGAAGAAACCTCAACGCGTTCCTTAGACAAATGGCATTCTCTTTATTTACTTAACAATATTTATCTACTAACTTAAAAAAGGTAGGAAAAGAAATTTTTTTTTAATATACATATCTTGTTCTTACAAAGAAGATTGATACCTGGCACTAAATGTCGTGACATGTAATTAACAAAAAATCTAATTAAGCCGAAATCATTGTTGTTAATATACTTCCGTGAATTAAAAGTTTTAGCAAAATCCGATAAACATACTTAAGCAATTATTCAGTTCAATTGAGCCTAACAGCATTGTAAGGCAAACAACATGATTTGATCAGTGGGAGATAGTTTTGTAAGTCTAAATATAAATTTAATGCCTTATAAAAAACAAAATAATTAAAAAATCTTATAATACAGGTATAGAGAAACTCTAGGAGGTGATTCTAGGGAAAATATCCAAGAAAAAAGTCTATTTGAACCGTGGTCCGATTCAGTGGCGTCCGCAGGATTTCGTCTAGGGGGGGCAAGCTGGTAAATTCTCGATTCTGGTAAAAGGGTCGAGGTATTCTGATCTTTTAAGACTCAATAAATTGTTAAAATAAAAACTTTGATATTTAAAAGTTAACCCTTTGTACTCAAGGTCTCCGGAGCGGAGCCATTTAAAAATTGTTTTCAAACTCGAGGGCTCCGCTACGGAGACAATGCAAATAATTTTCAGTTTTTAACATATAAGGACATAAACAAATCGTAAAAACTATTTATAGGATATTTCGCTTTTGGTGATAAATGACGGTTGCGGCTGGTGGTGTTTTTCATTAATTTTATAGTAGGTACGCTAATCTTTTAACATTGGCTATATTTTGTGGTTTTAATTCATCTTTTATTTCCTCAATTGTACAATAATTTAGTTCGGGACACCAAATAATCCCTTTACTTTTATTTAGTTTCCCATGTGCTTCTACTTTTACCGGAAACTTATTAAGTAGATTTTCACATTTTAGGAGCTTTTCTGATTGGATACCTGATAAAACTTCAATTAAAGGGTCCCATCTCGTAATTTTTTAACTTTTTTTACTTCTCCAATTATATTTTTTATGCTTTTATATATAATAATGATAATAATAATAAGAAACATAAAAAATATAAAATGTAAAAAAAATTAATTTTTTTTTTTGTAACTATGTGTTCTTGAAGCTTCACAAATACATATAACATAAATTTCATTACAATTCCTTACTTACAATTAGTTCTAAAATTTTACTATATAATATTACGTTTTCAGGGTGTACGTTTTCGCGAATAACCGAAACGGTTACCTACCTAGTACGGTACCGTTACGAGTGCAAAGGGTTAAAATACGTGTTTATATAATGCTTTAGAAATATAGAAAAGGAATAAGTCTTTATTTAATTGTTAATTTTTGTTTCTCAAGATTTCCAAGGGAGCGGCACATAATTTTTTTTAATTTAATAATCAAATTAAAATTGCGCATAATTTTTTAAACGCATAAAAAAAGAGGTCCATTGACCTTCCGATTGTGTTTTATGTACCGTTGTTCGAGAAGCAGGAAGGAATTTAACAACAGCCGCAACTTTAAAAAAAAAAATAACCTTTAGGAGCTGAGTCGAAATTAGTGTAGGCCTATCAACACTAACACTGCGGTCGCAAAACTTTACAACCCTACAGCTTCACCTTTTACGGTGCTTTTTCTTAGCAAGTTATTTTACACACCTTTGTGTCAAGAATGAAGTAAAAAAAAATTAAAGAGATTTGAGTCTTACTTAAAGTTGACAGTAAAATTATTAAATTTACACAAAAAATTCCTCAACTGACATATATAAAAGTTATAGATCAAATTCCATTCAGTTCAATTAAGTTTGAAAATATAGAGGATTGAACAAGATAAGCAGCATTTATAAGAATATAAATTTCTACAAAAAAAAAAAAAAAATTGACCAGGAGGGCAATTATAGTAAATAGAAACATATAAAAATAAATATGTAAATAGTTATCAAAAATATCTAGAGAATAAACAAAATGGTGAAAGTGGAAAATGAAATTAGTCTTCATAAAATTCAAATATAATAATAAATTTCTGATGCGATGCGCGCAACACACAACTTTCACTTACCAATTTACTTGAAAATTGACGTGTTTTGATAAATATGCAAACGCCATTCCTCAAATTCACACATTTTTCCACATTAATTTCCTTATATTTGTTTTTATTCGCTCTCGGCAATGCAAGCATAATACTCCATAGCGTCTGATTTTGTAATTCTCTATGCGGCTATTGAATGCTTCCTCTAGTTACCACATATAATTTCCATCGAATATCTATGTTCCAAAACGCCTTGACAACTCTTTCGCGTGAACAGAATGCCTTTCCTTAAACAATGGTGTCATTAACGGCGTACTGCGCATGCGGGTGTTCAACGTGTTGTTGGAATATTTTTATTTTTTTCTCCTGTATCTGTTTATTCAATTTTTTTTTCATACTTCATATTTAGCCATTTCTTATTTTTAGGAATAGGAAAGGACTATTAATTTCTGCATATGAACAAAAACAGAGGCACTTTATAGGAAAACAAAAAAGTCCCCTTCCCCATTTAAGCCCCCTCAGAACATTTTAATGATAATAAAACGTATCTGATATTAAACTATACTTGTTCTCATTAAAGATGATGAGTTTAATCAAAATCGTTAGAGCCGTTTTTGAGAAAATCGAAAAAAACTTAGGTACTTAGGTTTTTTGCTGTTACTTAAAAGTTTTTAAGTTGTGATATAATGCCCTACTTCTAGACACCTATCCATACCTCCTTCGTAAGCGAAAATATGTCATAATAAGTAGGGCACGGGGTAAAACAAATATATGAATACAGAAATTCATCTTAAAAACATAAATGCCTATGTTCAACTGTATATCAATATTTTCAACAAGTCGTTGAAATGACTTTCGCTAACTACATGTGTTCGGTATAATTGATTGATTTTATGTTTTATGGCCTTAAAACATCAAATAATAAATGCCGAATAAGCAAATGTGCTTTAAGGATTTGAAGTAGTCCTCTAGGCCTTATGCTTCCTTTGTAAGCCGTACGTGTAAAGAGTGATAAAAGTAATATAAGTTCCTCCAGATAGAATATAAATAGTAAGTATCCCTGGTCCGCTGGCTTTAGGGCTTATTGTGGATGTAAAGCCTTCCACTTCAACAATAAATAAAGAGGTCACTTTGAATACAGATTTATAATAAATAGTAAGAATGGCATTTAAATGTGATGGGGATCGGCAAAGAAGGTCAAGGCTGCTACGACAACACGTGGATCGAGAACCATTTTCCCATCAAAAGTCCCATCGACTTCAAATACAATATCCCTATTTCAAAGAACTAAAATTTATTCCGTTCTATTGTATGATGTATTCCTCGTATATTGGAACATGGTTTTATGGAAAAGCACAGAATAGCATTCGATAATAAATAAATAAATCCCTAAGTTTAAACAAGATTTATCATTGAAAACGAATATAATGGAATAAAATTTGTAGCTTATTACATTCTGATGTGCTCGGAGCCGAGACTTGGGAGTCGTAAAGTTGGGCACTTGCCATGTAAAAAATATCATTTTCTGCTCTTTATATCTTTTGATCTTCATTTAGTCACTTGAATGAGTTAACCATAATCTATAACGTAGCCAAGCGAGGCGGGGGGTGGTGGGGGGTGAAATCAGGATTTTTCACCCCCCCCCCCCCCCCCCACCTATGGTCATTTATACGATAGAGAGCCCCCCCCCCCCCCACCGAAGGTTGATTACCTTACCACCGATATCACTATCATAGATGGGGGTCTCAGTATGGGTTTCCTCTGTCCGCTGAGGCCTCGAAAAAACATATTCACCTGGGCCCTGAATGATCTGCCTACGCCACTGATTATAATTAGGGCAGAAATTATACTTATAATAAAACCTGTAGAATTTTAGGAGGTAGGGGGGGGATGCTGCTAAAGGAGGAAAGGAGGGATGGAAAAATTAAGATTACCACTCCGTGCGAAAAATCGCAGTTTCGGCACTAAATGAGCAGGTTATTACGCCTTAGGTTATCAATCCTTTAGCGTCTGATCAGTGCGAGTGTATGTGGGCCCTGTGGCCTGAGACCTTAGACCGGCTGCCGTGCCCGGTGGCCTAATACTTTTGGCCAAAAAACAGACTAAACGATTCGCCCTATTTGACTAAGGAATAAGGTGCAGGTAAAATTAATTTGGAAAAACCCTAAAAGAACCCCATGCCAATTAGTTTACAACCCTCGGAAATTTTAGAGGAAACCATAAACCTTGTCACTGGGAAATACCGAACGGGCTGGAAACAGAGTTGGAGAATCGGGAATGCCAATTATGTAAAAATAATTTTGATATGTCCTGCACTCGTTCTAAATATGAATAAGAAAATTATGACTATTTTGTCTGCTCGCCATACTCTTTTAATATTCATGAAATTTAAAAAATACGTTAAGGAACGTACCCAAGTAGACATACTTATATATAATTTTTAGAACGGTGATATTAAATATTATATATAATTGTTTACTTTATAACATTTTTAAATTATATATAACATTTTTTCACGAGTTGTTACCTACGATTTATGAATGTTGCATTCCTAAATAATGATACGATAAATCCGAAAGCTAAGAGTAAAAATTCAATTTTTGTTTTAAAAGAAGCCCCTAAAACATCTCTTAACTACAGCTGGTTTTATCCTAGTGCAATAGTAAAATGGAAAGAGTTAAGAAATCAATTAAAATAAGGTCCGCAGTTTCAGTCTTCTAACGCTGAAGCGGGCGGAACTGATGTATCAGTCTACAGGCCACAGGGACTGCAGCGCTCGAACTGATATATCAGTCTATAGGCGTTAAAGGGTTAAAGGTGGCCGAGTGGGCTAAAGTGTTGCCACTAAAAACCATCGATAATTTAAGACAAGAGCCTCCCAGAACCGGGAAAAAAACCATGGTGTACCAAATACACCGTACCCAGGCTGGTATGGTATATATGATATACGAATCAAAGGACAAGACGTTTTTAGCACCATCTGGTTGGGGGTAGCTCCGCTGGGGTGATTTCGAAGAAAAATGGTACAGGGAATCACCCTGAATAAGGATTCCTACCCCTTCATTGCAATATGGCAGACGGAATATTCATCGAAATATTTATTCTCGGACCTCTGGAAGATATAAACTTTGAGACTAGATGGTGCCGCGCGGCCATGGATCGCAAGTTTCCCATTGTCGTTTAGATATTGAGGATACAGAGGAGTGAGGTCGACTTGATCTGTGCCGGGTCAGTCTCTGGATGGGGCATACCAAGCAGCCTTCGAGGTCACCTCGTCGTCCCTAACAGTCCACAACACTCTTTTTTGGCACACTTTCCCAAATACAATCTACATTTTTAAAATAAATAAATTAACCGTCTTGAAATTGAATTCGACCTTCGAAGAAGCAAAAATGATCAAAATTAATTCCCTGATATTTCAAAACATCATTTGACCACACAAACTCCTGCAACTTTATACTTACTGCTAACAGAAACGTAGATAAAAGCATTAAAATCTTCACTTGTGTTATCGTCTCGCCTCACAAGCGTCTTAATAAATCTATATTAAACTCCTCGGAAAATCTCTTTGCATGTTAAAACATATGGCAAATATTATTTAGCAAGTATTGCAAAGATGCGATGGAATCACTTAGATCTAGTTCTAAAACGACGGAAAAGTTGAATGGCTTTTAGAACAAAAACTAGCAAATGACAATGCATTGATATTGATCGGCTATTAGAATGAAATAAAAAAAAAAAAAAAAAAAAAAAAAAAAACCTTTTTCGAATAAAACCAACTTTCAATTCGGATTATTTTTTAAATAAATACATTTACAAAGTATTTTGATTGTTCTGTCGTTCATTCAGGTGGTTTATTAAAAAAGAAAATTCACACAACAAGAGGAACACAAGAACCGATTTTCCTTATGGAACAGCGTTTTCAATGATATTTTGTTTTTCAATGAAGTGATAACCAAGTACGTCATATGATGAATATAAATCATATCCAATGATATATACAAACATACATATTATTCTGCGTTTTCTCAAAATAACCGACGTTATTTTAAAGTGAATCAATGCTGATTTGAAGAGTAGGAAATAATTAATTAAATAATTGTATTAATATTTTAAAGGTAGATTTAAATTCCTTCCTTTGTACAATAAGCGTTTTGTACAATATTCTTTAATTTATTAACCTATGCGCAGAATTGTGATCAACTCTATTTGTATTCCCCAAAGCAAATAAATAACATATCGCCTATACGAGCTCTTGAAGGATTATGGAATTATGAAGGAGAAGAATTGGAACACAATAATGTATAGGATAGTTGACGAGTTGGGAGCGGGGTAGCTCACTGGTAAGGCAGTGGATTGCTGTGCTCAAGGTCCCGAGTTCGATACTGGCTCGGCTCAGGATATCTTAATTATTCTGCCACAGTTCGTCTCGTGGGCCGAGAGACCCTCCTGGGGCAAACCCAGCCTCTATAAAGTGGGTACCCTTAATTGAAAAATTATGGGGAAAAAACCTGGCGGTTGAGCGTGATCACGGTCAAATCACCTCCTTGCACGACCGCTGACCCAGAAACAGTGCACTTCCTTACATAGTACTGAACCCAAGACCCTTCATGGGTTATAGTGGTACAGGTAAAAAAAAAAAAAAAAAAAATAATTGACGAGCTCGTTTTGTGTGAGCTTCCATAAATGTGAATCTTGCCCATTTCAACCTTATATAGTTAGTTATAATTTCAGTTATTTTTCATTTATTAGACAATAAATGTAAGGTTGTAAATAATTGTATATTAATTTCCAAAATATATAGTTTTTAACAATCTTTTGTATTCCATAATCAGGAGAAACCCTACATATCCAAAAAAAGAAAAGAAAAAAATTTTCTTTTCAAACCTATCGAATGAACATAGATTTATAAAATCATGAAAAAGGTATTCTAAGTAGGAATAACTAAAAAATAATTTTAGTTAAGGAAATCTCTTAATGCAAAAGTAAAAATTTTCTTTCAATTTTCCAAAAAAATTAATTTGTGGACATGTCCGAATTCTCAAACGACCAATTCAATTACTAGGATTGATTTTAATCTTAAAGAATTTTTTTTTAATCGTTTAAACTTTGATGTCCGATTAACAAGACAAATTAACAATTAGTAGGTATTATGCGAAATACAATCGATAATCCTAGCATTATTTATAATACATTATTAACATTAATATATAATCCCAAGTATAATTATTATACAGGAAGATTATGAATATTATATAATAGATAGATAGGTGAATGTCAATCTTCCCAATATCATTTATTAAAACATTACATAAACATAGTAAAACGCCAACGTTTCAGACTATTCCGTCCATCTTCAGGGCCATATTCTTCAGTTGTATATTTTCTTTTCCTAATACAAAATGTGTATATATATATATATATATATATATATATATATATATATATATATATATATATATATATATAAGTCAATTACCTAAATTAAATTAAATCTTTGATCAAAGTGACAATTAACATAAATTAGTACATACGTATTTTGGTGGCTTGGTCACATCATATTTTCTATATTTCTTACATTTTTCCATTACAATATAACAGGTCACATTTTTTTAATAGAATATTTTTCACTTTTTACACATTAAAATTACTGCCACATACATAGACCTAATTTGCCCTTGTCCCATCCATCTACTACTGACTGAACTTTGTCCTTTTACAACCATATATTTATCCAACTAAATGTTATTGTAGTTTATTTTTTGTTTTCATCTCTTATTCACTTTTTTATATTGCTCTGAAGATGGACGAAATAGTCTGAAAGGTTGGCGTTTTACTATATTTGTGTAATGTTTTAATAAATGGTATTGGGAAGATTGACATTCACCCATCTATCTATTATATAATATATTATTAGCGTTGTGTAGTAATATTTTATTTACTTAAGTTCATTTAAAACTAATTTTTTATTTCAGAGCGTTACAAATTAAATGCGTTTTTGCAATAACGAAGATATTTGTTCAGTTTAACGCCGAGATAAGCGTTCCTTATGTATTTAAATGAGGATATTTATAAACAATTGCATATTGTGATTGTGGATTCGCTCTTGAACTAGGAGCTGGGAGACAACTTCGTCACAAGCTCTAGCGGTATTTTATGATTATGACGGCGCGGGCAAGGTGTTTTTTCTTTTCCCCTCGTGCTATGTAAATGAGGATATTACATAAGATGTAAAACAAGAAGGGACTCGTAGAGCAAGGCATGATGTTGTACTTGCCGGATGGATCTACGTCTAGTCCCGGTAAGCTTTGGAATTCGGAATCGTCCTCAACCGAAATCTTGAACGTGGTACTCTGTCCGGTTTGTGACTTTTTTTTTTTTTTAGAACGGTCACATCCGAACAGCTTGTGTCATTTTACGCATCAAACTCGTTTTTCAAGGATACCGAACGAAATATGCCGACAACGTCACGAAAACTTCTCGCCTCTTGATAGACAGTTCTAATTCGTCTTAAGACAACTATTAACAAGTACATCACAGAGGTAAATATCAGTAATTGTACAAGGGGGGGGGGGGATAGTCGATCAAATATTATTACCTGTAAAAAAAAAAAAAAAAAAAAAAAAAGGAGGGATCACACAAGAGAAGAATTCGATCACGATCGGAACGCACTCACGATTAGCTCAGTGGTAAGAACGCTGCGATGTAGATGCAGAGGACCTGGGTTCGATTCCCGGCCGTGGTCGAATCTTTTATCTTCTAATAAAATAGTTTAAAAAAAAAAAAAGAATGTTACATTTTGCAATTCAAATGGACTCAGCTGTTGTTTTAAGTTGGCAATTTAGATATTTTTAGAGGATTTTTCCTTCAATGCACGGCAGGTCTCGATTGACTTCAACCGTGAAGTCTTTGCACTTTGCGGATTCTTTCGGGGGATCATTCTAGGACATTTTTAGATGAAAAAAATGCAAAAATTAAAATCCTATAGGTGGCCGTTTTTTTTCATTGAACGATTTTCGCATTTTTTAACAAAATGTGTAAAAATTTAATTTTAGTATTTATTCTTCCTGTATCTTTTTTCATATAGTTGACGGAAATGCTTCACTTAGGAATTAGATATGTTCTTATAAAATAATAATATTCAAAAGTTATAATTGTTACTTTAAGTTATTAAAGTTACTTCTAATTGTATACTGATGCTGGAATAATATATACAAATCAAACTAAGAGTAGAGAATAAACTGATATAGATATGTTTATTTATATGTCCTTCGTAGGATTTACTTTTATGTGGGTGGTTTATTATTTGTTTTTATGAATTCATATCGGAAGTATATTTCACGGATGACAACATGTAAAAGGAAATATTTTAATCAATCAAAATTTTAAAATTATTCAATACTCATCAAATAGAGGTATATATATTGGACGCATTTAAAAGCCCTGAAAAGGGCTAATATGCAATTTGAAAAATATAGGTATATATTGAAAAAAAAAAAACCATTAGGTAGAAAAATAAATGATAAAGATTACGATATGTATATATAAAAATCAAATTTTTGTACATTTTACTTAAAAAATGCGAAATTAGTTGCAATGAAAAAAACGGCCACCTTTAGAATTTTGATTTTTGCATTTTTTTCATCTAAAAGTGTCCTAGAATGATCCCCCGAAAGAATCCGCAAGGTGCAAAGACTTCACGGATGAAGTCAATCGAGACCTGCCGTGAATGGTTAGCAGTAAATTGTGATTTTAATAATTTTCTTTGGATGAGAAGCACCAGAACAGGCCTGTCTTTTTGCTATAGACAACTTCCTTATTTTCTGATGTTGTATGGTTACTTTATATTTAGTAAAAAATGATACAAAATTTATTAAGTAAAGTGCCCACTCCGATTGATCAATTTTGATAAAATTTTTGCATTCATATCTCGGGCATATCAAATACTCAGTTTAATCAAAATCGTTTGAGCTGTTTTCAAAATCGAAAAAAACAACAACGTAAAAAGTTATTAAATAAAGTATTCCCTCCGTTTGACCAATTTTGATGAAATTTTTGTTGTCACATCGCGGGTATATGCATACACTAAATACCCAATTTCAGGTTCGCACGGTTTATAGTCCTTTAGCTAGTCTGTTTACACACACACAGACCATTTCGCGGGACTTTGTTATTTGGACTCAGGGGACCCCAAAACGTGTATTTCCGATAAAAACCGGAAGTCGAAATTTTTCACGATAGGTATACTTTCCCTTACTATATATTTCATATATAGGTAAGTGAAAGTAAAAATATTATTAATAAACTGAATCATTTTTCCTCTTAACATGCAGTACAATCAAAATTATTTTTTATTGTCATTGATTTATACATGTAATGACGGTGATTGAAATTCCTGAGTTGTTATTCAAAAGAGTATCATCATTTCAAGGATTGGCAAGTAGATTTTAAAGTGAAAGGTAATTTCAATCATTTTTTAATATTAAGCATAAAATTCATTGATTTCTGAGAGGTATTGCAGTATCTTATATCTTGTAACAAAAATAAAATTTTGTTAAATCTAAAAATGAAGATACAATGACAAATGAAATGTAGAGAAACAGATCTCTTCGGATCATATAAAATCATCGTCTTGTTGAGAATAATTGCTTGAAACAAATACACAGTTAGTTGTTTCATGAAATATGCCCCAAAGACACAATATCATTTAAAAGGTAAAACTCAATTTGATATCAACTACAAATAATACCACATTTAAAATATTTACATGTTTTTTTTGTTTTTTTTAATTTAAATAAAAGGTGTAGGGAATATTAAACCTTATTTTTTCTTTACTTTTTCCAATTTAGAGAAAATAGTTCTGGGGAAACGTAATGGGATGGGGGAGTAATGGTGGAAAATAGTTTGTTTGAAAAAAAAATTTGCTTCTTAAGAACATCAATCAAACTAAATTAGGGGGTATGATTATCATCCATATAATGGTGAAAAAAACTATCAATAGTCAATTTTTTATATCAAAGTTGTAATATTTAGGTCTCCTCGAACGAGTTTGATATTTAAAATGTTTATTTCTAATCTTAAACATGCTAAGCGGTACATTATATATTTTATATATGTTACATTCATTATACAACCCCTATAATACATACCGAATCCAACAAAGCACATGAATAGTAAAACCCAAAATCGTAAATATTGTTACCTATACAGATACCAATTAAGTAAACCAAGTATTGATGATCGCCGGTGAGTTCATTCGATATTATTCATATCATATCATATCCACATCATATTTGATGACAAACTTTGAGCTAGTTATCACATGCAATATTTATTACACTACCTGTAAAAATAAATCCTTTAAAAAAAAAAATATCGTGAAATAAATATGGTTCCAGATATGATTTTAAAAAATTAAAAAATAAATTAATGGTTAGTAAATAATAACGAACTAATTATAAACTACACCCAATCCTGTAGCGTTTTGTAAATAAAAAAATCACCGGAGTTAAAATCTAGACTCCGGTAGTTTGTTATGCGGCATGGTATATCTAAAGCGCCTAAAGGGGCAAGAGAAAATTCCATCAAAACTTAAAGATTTTGTCATATAAATGTAACGTCGCAAGATATCAGTTCGATAATGTTCACTAATGATTGGATAAATTAATTTTTATTGCAAATAAGATGAGAAAATATTTTTCCAAAAGCAGCTCCACTTAGCAAGCGTGCCACGAAAAACTGTTCAAATCTCGAGTCCTACCAAACAATCTGGAATGGGTATGCAAATAAATATTGCAATTAATCATGAAGAAATGTAAAAATAAATAATTTATACGATTTTTTTTTTCAGTTTTTTAAAATGGTAATTCAATTTCTTATTGGGGTTCCATTTGAATGTACTTATCACTATTGCTATGGTTTCGATACACAGGCAGATTATATATATATATATATATATATATATATATATATATATATATATATATATATATAAAGAAATATTCGGGATCCTGAAAAGAAATCATAGAATGTGATTAGTCAACATTTTAAGTCTAGGGGCTGTCGATAAAGTAGTAGCCAGGGGGTGTCAAAAGGGTGTTTCAGAGATGAGATGTTCAAAAGAAATGAGTTTAGCTCCAAGAATACTACTGATAAGTAAATATCCCAACTGATAAAACGGAATTGTACTAGTTTTGGAAATTATATTGTTTAGGAATTCTTTTATATATGTACATTTTTATATAGTAAATGCGTGAATCACTCTTAGAGCTCTAATATTAATACACTTGATTGTGGCAGAACGTATTATTTCTTTCAATGAAAAAAAAAAAAAAAAAAAAGAGAGAATAATATTTAAGAACAATGCAATCAGTAAATAGAAGGTATATGGTTTTAAGAGGTGTATTCCAAATAAATAATATATAATAATAAATATTCAACTTCGACAAGGGAATTAATTTTGAACTAGTTTGTATCGTACATTAAAGTTAAGAGAGAGAGAGAGTGAGAGAGAGAGAGAGAGAGAAAGAGAGAGAGTGAGAGAGAGAGAGAAAGGGAGAGGGAGAGAGAGAGAGAGAGAGAGAGAGAGAGAGAGAAAGAGAGAGAGAGAGAGAAAAGGAACCATATCAGGACCTATCCAAACATGGACTAATAAAAATTGAGGATTGCTTTTTTTTAACATCCTGGTCATATTATTCCACTGGTACAATTAAATCTACAAAACAATATTAAGAATCTTTACAGGTAATCATAGATTAGATTTACCTAAGAATCAATTAGAAAAAAAATTTAATGCTTCAGTGATGTATAAGGTAAGGCTGTTATGCTAAATCGATCAATAATCAGAATTGAAAAATCGATGAGATATTAAGGCAATGGTAGAATCGAAATAGACGACGTATTTTCACAATTAAATCCCTTTTCTCCGAAACTCCCGCTGGCAGAAAGCCATAGAAAAGCCATTTCATGTATTTAATTTCAGACCAAAATGATCAATCATAGAAGATAAACAGCTTTGTCAAAGGGCATTAAAAAAAAAAAAATATTGAAGCTTCAATAGAAGGCGCTATGGAACTTGGCCAATAAATCAATTGATTTATTAATCGTTAAGGAAAATAAAGGTTCATTTGTTTTTTGGTTTTTTATTCTCTTTTATTCTTTGAATTCAAAAGGGCTATCAATAAGTGGTATATGTGTGATATATTTATCTTTTTCATTTCTAAATATCTGAATAAAAACTTTTAATTTTTGAAAATATGTAATCTAGATAAACTACTTTAATTTATAAAATTTTAGGAATTGAGATAATATTGATCCAAGTGGGGGTAAGTACCCGTCACAGATGAGATTGTCGGGTCGTTGTTGGCTGGGCAGCGTTCCAGAATTCAGACTTCTACGCTGCTCCTGGCTGACTTTAACGGTAGGTCAAGTGCACAGAGCTTATTTAACTCAAAGTACAAAAAAAAAAAAAAAAAAGGGGGAAAAAAAGAATTATCAATTTTTTATTATTCAATTAAACGGTCTTGGAATAACATTCTATAAGGGCTCAACTTTAATGTTGTCTTCCTAGAATGAGCAAAGACTGAGTAAATATTAAAACAATTTAAAAACCTTTATTGATTACTTTAATGCTAAAAGAATAACAAACCCGATAATAAGTCTCATTATAATAAAAATATATAAATAACAATTTATAAGTGTATATCTATTCATCGCTTACAATTTATGGAAATCAAGATTATCTAGAAATAACAGTTTACTTAATTTACATTTTTTTATAAACTAGTAGAGACCAATAGCAACAGATAAAACACATCTTATACAATTAATCTACGTCTATAAGTTACATTTAAACAGCTGTGAATGAAAACTGTAATAGGTAACCGATAAAATTCACAAATAACAAATCAAGATGTCTAGACTGTAATAACACTCTTTTTGAGTTTCGATATTACGCCTTAAGAATATTAAGAATTAACTTAATCTTTAATTAGTTTAAATTAACCGAAAATAATGCCTAACCTTATTATAATATCACTTCTAGAACTCTAATACATATATACTTCAATATGTTACAAGATACGTAACCATAGCAACATCGCGATTGATTCGCCTCAAACCTCTCATTTTTTTTAAGTACTTTTATTTTAACAGTTGTAAGAACTTAAGATTCGTCACGTCACAATAAAATTCAATTTTCATTTGACACCTTGTTCATCAAAATCTTGTTAAATCACTTTTTTTTAAATATAAATATTACTATTTAAACTAGTATTAATTTATTCAAAATGTAAATTTCTGTATATACTAAGCATTGACTTAACCATTAATCAGATCAACTTAATCTAAAATAATGCGTAAATTAATCATCACATCTACAACAAACCTTAAAACTTCAATATATTATCGACACGTTACCATAGCAACGCCACAATTAGTAAGTCCCATAGACGTAATTTTAAAACTTAATTAATGTAACGTTATTTATAATGCTTTTCTTTGTACCCTTTCTTATATATTTTTCACACAATTTTGATATACTACAATTGTACAATATGTTTACTATTTAATATAACATGTATTACATGTAATGTGCCAAATGAAATAGACATGGAGTATGTTAAAATCATCCAATGAACTCTTCTTTGGGGCTACCAATGAAGGAAAAATAAATTATATCTATAGATATATTAACTAACTAACTGAAAACAAATAACTGTAATAGATGCTTAAGTTGTAATATTTATAACCAATAAAAATAAAGAATTCAAGTTAAACAAAATAAAATCATTTGCTTAATCCTCTAAATAGTCATTATTATACAGGATGAAAAGATCTAATTTTCACAGCTTGTTTAACATAGTCGTAAACATTGTCCAACTATTCTCGATCTTTTATTATTAGGATATTTAATAAATTAATTTCGGGACTATAAGAATTATTAATGTATTTTCTAAGGTAATCTAGCTGGATTATATAGTGAACAATTGACCAATATATGCTGTAGAGATTCCGGGATTTGTCAATTGCATAATATGCATATTTCATTTAGTAGGTATCTATTGCATATTTAACACCATTTATATAGATACAAAAAATTAGCAGACAGCCTTAATCGAATAATCCTCTCCTAGTCCCATCGTTCTGATTGATCAGAAATGACTAATATGATATATGATTTTTTGATTGTTCAGGACTGAAATCAACGAGGAATATGCATCAACTTCAGGGATATGATGAAGCTCTGAAGACCAGGATATTCAGAAAATCTATTTAAATTTCTTAAACAAACCAATTTTTATAAATAGGTATATACAAATTTACCAGGATTTATTATAATCATTTAGGATTAATTATATATAAATTTAGTTAAATTGCGTGCCTCTAGCCTCTTTTTTTGTACACACCACCGAAAATATAACTAAATAAGGAAATAGATATGTGATTTTTGATGAAAATCGGAATTTAATAATATATCTACTATTAATATGATAAAAATGCGCAATATCATATAATTAGTTTGTTGCTCGATTCGAATCTTGAATTTTTTTTTTCTGAGAATTTTGACAAGAGGAGATTAGTACGTTCCCCAACGGAAGCTATTAAAGATTCAAGCTCGGCTACCGACTTCTCCAAACGATTCAAAACACAACATACACGTATAAACAATACATAATAAAATTCCAACTGTCTACATTGAGTCCAGAGGACCTGCTCTGCATAAGTAGTTGTCCCTCCACTTCTTCTAGCGATGGTTCGTATTCAACTGCGCCAGTGATATCAAAACATTTATAAGGGACACTACGAGACAGTCAAGATTCATGTCAGTTGTGTCTCAAAGTCATTTGTGTTTAGAGACGGCTTAAATATTTAACAAGGAACAACACATACTCAGGAAGATTTCTTTCGTTTCTAAAATACTTTCATTTAAGATTAAAAATTCACATTTCACTTCTCAAATAGGTATTTTCACTACCTACAATATTAAAATCGAAATCCTAAATGTTACATTTATTATGTGTAAAATGGCATTTTAAAAAAAAAAACCGCACTTTAAAGATAAATTTGTGCTTGTTATTATCATCACTACATATCAGTACCCATGGATATACTGGGGTAGGTGACGTTAAATTAATTTATATTATTTTTTTGAACAATTACAATGTATGTGAGGGACAAGGATAATTTTAAAAAAAAATTAATTTATAGCAGAATAGGGTAAACCATACAGTTATTAGCACCCCAACTTTAACTTAAAGAAATAGGTAAACAAGTCCTAATTTTATTACAAGATATACATGAGTCTAAGGTTTGAAGGGTCCTCTAATTCATCTATGAAGTAAGACTTTAACAAACTAACCATAGGGGAAGATTTCACAATTAAATCCACAGGGTGCCAATAACTAGATTTGGCACTTTTAACAATAAATATTGCCATATTGTAAATCTAATGAACTTTTGACCCGAAAAAACCTCTTGAATCTTTACAAGGATAGATAAAGAGGTGTAATAGGAAGTTTCAATTAGATCCCTTCATAGCATTTTTTTTATTGTCACCACTGAAATTTAGTCTTAAGGGTGCCAATAACTGTACGGTTTACCCTGTAATTGTTAATCGCATTTTAACACTGAGGATGACCGAATGGCCGAAACGTATGCTGATATAAAATAAATCCTATGTGTTGAGACTAAATTAATAGTCACCTTTCAATCCGTTAAATTAAACTAAAAAGTCTCAAGAATAAGAGAGAAACGATAATATATTGTTCCTTATCATTTTTCTATAATACCAAACATCTTCAAAGATCTTATCATAATATAAATTTTATTTACATCAATATCTTAGTATCCTGAATGCTATAGATTTGACATAATCAAATAGATACCTCCCCAATCTGAAATTGATTCCCACAATAATTCGAAAATTTATATTAGGTCCTCATAATTTTACACTGAGAAGAATACGATTCTTATTTCAAAATATCTAGTTTTGAAACATATGTTAAAATTCTACGGCATGGAATATGAATATGTTTTGACTTAAACAGAAAATTTCTGTAATAAAAGCATTGTTAAATCGTCCATCGGGGATGATTTAATAATAAGGTTAGCAAAGCAACCTACAATGCTAGAAGTCGCGGGTTTGCGTTCCGAGGTGTCCCTAGGATTTTTTAAAAGGTGTAAAATGGAGGTCCCGAGCGATAGCTATACGATGTCAGATACTCGTATTATACCTGGATAGGCAAAATTTAGGACTCCCACATTAGTATAGTCCGATTAGCCATAGTAGCATAAAGGTACGTTAAACAAACAAATCATCCCTTGAAAATATCAAATTGAAATGTTCATTTAATGTTACAAAATTACTCATCTTTGTTGTCAGTTTTATCAAAATAGATTCAACACATTAAAAATTTTAAAAGAGTACTTTCAATGAGTTATACCGCAAGGTTATCATGATGCTCATTTTTTTACAGACGAAATCGGCTGCACATGAATATAGTGATTTGAAATCTCTTCTTTTATTCGTGCAATGTTTCCTGGGCAGGAAGTTCCACAGAAATAATACGTGGTAGATTCAAATACTGTACAAAAACCGATATGCTTTGGTAAGATTCCATAATAATGACAATACAATTAACAAAGATAAATATCATAACTTTAATAGGAAGTTTATGTGTTATGTATATATTTCAGAGAGCAAATCAAAACATCTATATATATATTTTTTGATCAACAATGCCTTTGGTTGATGGTAATTTTTTTTTTCAAAAAAAGTTCTGATGATGGGGTCATTTTTTATGTAAAAAATGTGTAAGTTCTAGGTTATTCAATGGTTAAATTTCATCACATATACATCATCGAAGATATTCTTCACAAAACATACATTTTAACAAAAACAATTTCCAATTTACAAAATAGGTGTTAAATTGTAATAATCAAGTTCACCACAAAATTTTTAACAGCACTTGTGAACAGGAGATAAATTTAGGCGTGGAATTGCAAAGCCATTTAAAAAAAAAAAAAAAAAAAAAAAAAAAAAAAAGCTTAACAATCTTCGAAAAAAGTCCTTTTACATCATGTTGATCAAGTATCAAAATAATTAATCAGAAAAAAAAAGTCGGGTCTTTTTGGGAATAGGGACTCCGTTAATATTCAGTTAAAATTTAAAGTGGAGTGGATATGTTTTGGAAGATGTGCAATACATAATTTTTTTTATTCTTTTTCTTGTCATGATGACACTAAAAATGGTCCAGAGACCTCACATAATGGACGAATTGTCCAATCCCTCGTATAATTCACAAAAATTGTAAGATCGGTGGGAAAGAGGTCGATGAAGAGAAGGGATAGACTTTACCAGGATATGTGCCTGGTGGCTCAAGTGGCAAAAGCGCCTTACTGGTGATAAGGAAATTCGGGTTCGAATCCCGATCCGGCCAACGCCAATCTTCCCTCTTCTTATAAAAAATATTTATATAAATAGGTCTACAGAAAAAAAATTTTTTTGGTGCCTAGAATCGTATAGCTGATTTTAACTATGTTTGAGATGCTGATTCCAATAATGCAATCAAATTTCTTCTATCAGCTCTACTTTTTTAGCTTCAGCATACCTTAACTGTAGTTTTATTTACATTTAAATACCTATGAAATAGATAACACAATTCGAAATAGATGTGTAAATGAATTATTTTAGCACCCTTTTCTCCTTATTTTAGAATATTAAACTATTAGCTAGCTGTATATAACTGTTTATAAGAATTGAAAAATAATAACATCTAGTAATAACTTGTAAAAATGCGGTTTAGTATGATTTTACACACCGGCAAATCATTTTAATTACTTTTTGTTATGGTATACTTTTGAAATGCTCAACTAGATCATGGAATACCCACTTGATGACAGATTACTACTGCCCGACCCTAAAACAAGACTGTTTAAAAAATATTTAAGAAAGTCACGCAAAAGAATCTTCCGAAGTGTGAAATAGAGTCTCTTTGAAATGTAATTGGTTTAGTTACAAAGTGATTATGTGAAAAATGTGTATGTTTATATGGTTTTAATTATGTTATTTAAGGTTATTTAATACATATGTATTCGAGTAATTATGTTTTAAGAGGTAAGTCATTCCATTTATAAATCTCAACAACTAGAGCTGATAAAGGAAAACTAATGGGAAATTTGGATTCAGCGCACCAATTATACTCAGAATCAGCTATAAAACTCTCGGCACCAAGACCACTGCAGACGTTTGTAATTTTTTTTTTTATATTAAAACTAGAATTTTCTTAATATTGTATGATACGTCAAAACGCTAATGTTTAATATGAATTAGGCATTAGCTCTCCCCCCCCCCCCCACTCATATATATATATATATATATATATATATATATATATATATATATATATATATATAGATGTTTCAAACAATCATCTAATACATTCCAACGATTTTATACAATGTATTACATTTCCAAATTATTCATGAAAAGAAGAATACAACAATGTAGAACATAATGCAATTCATAATTATAATTTAGAAACATCAATGATTCTCGACACTATCTCATTTAGTGGACATTGAAATATTCATGACCATAGTACACCAGCAGAGGTGGTTGCCAAGTATTCATATATTGTAACTGTTTCGATCGCTTTATAATTAATATACCTTCATAATGTATATATTTATGAGAATAATTTCTCATAATTATGTTAAAATAACTAATGTGATATATTCGATATTTTTGTACGTTTTTTTTTTAACAGTTAGGCGTATTCAAAAGTGGTAAAAAATGATCGAGTGGGAAAAAAAAAATACTGCACAGAAAGTCTTTTCTGTGTTATGAACAAAAATGTTTACGTATTCGCTGTATTTTTACGATTAAAATAAAACATACAGTACTTCTGAGTGGGCAGAACCTATCTTTACGTCTTTCGTACTCTGGTAGAAGTAAGTACCTACCTATAAATCGAGTTTCTCCAAAATATAATCAATACAAGCCAACTGTAATTTTCGAAGCAAAATAAGATATTTACGTGATCGCTCATTGATTGCTTAGTATTTAAATACCTATATTTTGTAAAGGTCTTAGAGAAATATTTTAAGAACCTGAATTTTAGCATCCAGTACAAAAGGATTTTTTTTTTCCAAATCGTATAGTTTTTCTGAAATAGGCACGTTCAAACAAAAACCCTTCACTTAATTTTTGCAATTGGTTATAATGTGATTTACATCAATTGGTTATTTTTAAATTTACTTAATGAAAATAATTAATTATAACATCAATATTTTATGAAAATGTGCATCCTATTTGATGGTTTAAGAGTTTCTAAGGTTATAAAAATGTAGTAACCTTTAGGAAAAATGGTTTTAAAAATTTATTTCGGTCAATTTTCAATTATGAATTCAATAAGAAAAGACAAAGTTGTTGAAAAGACAAACTGCGAACCTTATAAACTAGCATTCTATTTATGGAAAATCTATTTAGGAGAACAATAGACCATTACCGGAAAAATTATAATCTAGAAAATAATCAACAGTAACTATACATGAGATTATATTATTAAATGCTTATATTGACTTGAGAATCTATACAAATAATGAATATTTTATAAAAATAAAACTGCAATTACAGATAAATGATTTGATCGTTTAGCTCTTGTTGTTGTTGTTATCACAACAATTGTTATCACAAAAAAACATTTTTATTATTTTAGTAAGTAATAGATCACAATTTATCTATATTAACGGTTTCATATATTATTTTGTGTTTAAATATTTCAACTATCCGATTTTTTTTTCAAGGAGTCACACCAAAAAAAGAAGTATATTTATATCTTATTTTTAATATTTTAATTTTATATTATAGGGTAAACCGTACAGTTATTGACACCCTTAAGACTACATTTCTGTGGTGAAATTTAAAAAATACTTTTTATTAAGAGATCAATTTGAAACTTCTTTCATTCTCCTCTTTATCTATCCTTATAAAGACTTAAGAGGTTTTTTCGGGTCAAAAGTTCAATAGTTTTACCATATGGCAGTATTTATTGTTAAAAGTGACAAAACTAGTTATTGTCACACTGTGGATTTAATTTTGAAATGTTCCCTATGGTTAGTTTGTTAAAGTCTTACTTCATAGATGACTTAGAGAACCCTTCAAACATTAGATTCATGTATATAAATATCTTGAAATAAAATTAGGACTTGTTTACTTATTTCTTTAAGTTAAAGTCAGGGTGTAAATAACTGTAAAGAGTTTCAATAACTGTATGGTTTACACTAGTCAACAAAAAATATTTCAATAATAATTCATTCGAACCTAGATGTTTCAAGACATTATTCAGTAGGATCCAACATTATAAAATAAATTAATTTTGATCGTATAAGTTTACTTTCGTTAGGACAACTAGTACTAGGAAATCACAGCTTGATCGAAATAAGCCTTTCAAGATGAAATATAGTTAATTTTGGTACGAATGTCATTCTTTCCTAAGGACTGATAACATAACCAAAGACATGATCATAACAAACTTGTTAATTAAAACGTAGTAATTAAAATTACATATATGTGTGTGTGTGTGTGTGTGTGTGTGTGTGTGTGTGTGTGTGTGTGTGTGTGTGTGTGTGTGTGTGTGTGTGTGTGTGTGTGTGTGTGTGTGTGTGTGCGTGCGTGTATGTATATAAACCTGTACCACTAAAACCCATGGAGGATCTTTGGTTCAGTATTGTGTAAGGAAGTACTGTTTCTTGCTTAGCGGTGATTTGACCGTGATCACACTCATTAGCCAGGATCCCCCCTTAATATTTCAATTAAGAAAACCAAGTTTATAGATGTTGGGTTTGCCACTGGAGGTTTTTGCGGGCCCAGATACGATCCGTGGCTAAATAGTAAGATATCGAACCATTGAGCATAGCGATTCAGTGCCTCATCATTGAGGTAAAAATATAGGTTTACGTCATTTAAACAAAAAAAAAATGATTAGTAATCAACTCTTCCTTACTTCCAGTTAATGTAGAATAAGTTAAAAAAGCAAATTTTTTAAAGTAATTTGGGGTGGCTCCTTTCAAAGACGTTTATGGGTAAAAAAAGTTTTAACTTTAAATTAAAAACAAATTCCAATAAGTGAAGGTTCGGATAATCCATCCTCTCCTATTTTTCAAATTAGAATATGATTATAAATATTTTATATTGCAGAATTTGACTTAATTTATATTCTAAATTTTAAAAAAATAAATAATAATATTCTTTTGCTTTCAATCGATCATGAAAATGAATGGACAACGGGATCATAGTAATACACTCAATGAATCTCGAATAGTTGCATTTTAAGAATTCAATTTTAATTTATTAATGTAAATGAGGTAAATGTAAACAAAAAAAAACAGATATTAATTAATTAATTGTGAGAACTTGATTGGAAAATTTCAAACACAAGTCCCTAAAATACCTAAAAACAATTAACCTTTCAAATTTTCAACGGTTCAGGCATCTTCCGGAAAGTAACAACCGACTTAAAATACAGGAATCAAACAGGTACATTATACCTATATGCATTATATTATATTCATATTCAATTTTAATATATAGACTCAGAGATTTTTAATCTTTCAATTAATTTTTAAAAAATTATTGTAATACATAATCATAATTCAAGAGATTTTTTAAAAATATTTTTTATTAATATTGAAGTAGTCATATCACTGATCAAATTAACTATTTTCCCACATTATTCGTCCAATAATTGATTGACATCTTAATTGTTTATAGATAAATAGCTTGAGTTATTTGTAAATGGTAGAATTTTAGTTTTATTTAATTATTAATTTGAATTTTTGATTTACTTTTGAAATACCACATAATTGATTTGTCTCGAAAAGTATACTATTGTCTTACGTTAGTTTAACCAGCGAATATGTCTCTGATGTTTATTTTTATATTATTTTATTTAAACCTAGTTTCTGGTAATCTTTGATAAGGAACAGGCCGGTATAAACTTAGGTTATAATTAATTTCATTTCTAAAAGTCTGAAAAATATTTTGTGTGTTTTTTTTTATTATTATTATTTTTTTTTTTTTTATGCCACATATTGTTATCAAAAGGTTCAGTATGATTTACTAAAATAAAATATGTTTAATTATTTGCTGATCAACCTATGTTTCTTTGATGGAATATAGTAAAAATTGCCATAACAAAAAAAAAAAAATTCAAATGAGGAGAGTATTATTGTAATTTCTTTCAAGTGTTCGTTCTAGCCCACATACAACTAAACAATAAAATTGAACAACGATCAAAATATTATTGTTAAATTAGATTATGCTGGACAACGTCCTGCGAAAATGTTTAAAAATATGAAAAATAATGTTCTTTTTAATTTACAATCCAATTATATCTTTGAAAATCCCTTCCCATCAACTTTTATGATGAAAAATATTTTGTCAATTTTAAAATGAATTGGCACCCTCGCTGCCCATGTTTTGAAACTGACCATTTTTTCTGACCAAACTGAACATTTTTTTTTTTTTTTTCTTTTTCAATATGTACAACATTTCCATCATATGGAAAACCGTAATCTATATTTCGCATAAATCTGCCGTTCTTATATTCTCAAGATAAATTTACAAAACCCGTGACTTATGGTAGTTTTGGCTGAGTTCATGTAAATTAATGATTAATTACATGATAATTTTCCTATATTAAAAAATCCAGATTCTGTTAAATTACAGGATGATTGTCCGTTAAGTTCAAAATAAATTAAATATAAGTTTTAAAAGATCATAAAATTTGCAAAGTTTGAAATCATGCAAAAAAACAAACTTTTTTAAAATTAAAAAGCCTAAAAGAAATAATTGTCTATTAAATGGTATAGTTACTATAATTAAAATTGATTATAGCGTATTGATGATTTAAAACTGTCCCTATTAATTTATAAATTTTATAATACCATTTAAAAATATTAGTCATTCAAATCCCATGTAAAATTATTTTAATAAAAATTACAAGAAAATCGTCAATAACTTCTTTTTTAATTATATGATACCTTGCCAAAACCTTTACAAAATTTTAATTGTTTTTAATTTATGTCACTGTTTAAGTACACAATCCCCCCTTATCACACACACGTGCTGAAAATACGGAATATGTACATTTTTTGAATTATATAATATCTCCTTAATTAGATTGAATTAATTAATTCAACAATGGGATTATGTTTTCATTCGTCTACTTAGTGTAATCCTCTCATTTATATGCACTTCTTCATTATTAACATTTTGAATTACTTTCAATGAAAATTATAATGAACTTTTCGTAAACAAAGAGAATGTTTATCAGAGTGGTGAAGTAAATAGTAGCTGAAAAGTTTTGAAATTATCTATTTATTTAAAAAAATTAATGACAATGGTTCATTGGAATAATGGACTTTTTTCTCGCTCAAGATTAATTTCGTATGAAGAATCATACATACAAATAAACAAATGAGGTGAATAAAAAATATAATGAGTGTTACAAAACAAAAATCCTGAAAATTCGGAGTCGATTATTATCAATCAACACAGTTTTGTTTCATTTTTTGTTTTTGAGTAAGTTTCTAAATTGGCCACTTATTTCAATAGCATATATAAGTGACAATTAATTAAATTGTATATTTTTGTGATTGTTGGCAGCGTCTTCAAATATTTGTTGTGCTTTGTATTGTGTACACCAATCTTATCTGAAGACGGTTCTACATTATTTATTTTATTTATTTTTTGTTTAATTCCGATCCCATGTCAATTTTCGTTTACGGTAATTGATTGGATGAATATAAAATAAATACCTTATGAGGGTAGATGTGGTTCTGCCACGGTGTGTGGAAGGTGGTGTTGGGAGGCGGGTCCCGGTACATCCCTCGTCGAGGACTGCCTTCTTCGGCTCACCCGGTCGGCGCAAAAAATCGATTCACGGCCACGCCCCCCGGCCAATCACTGCAAGCCCCGCCCACCCCTAATACATAATACACAATCCATACCCCCCCTCCCCCTGTCCCCAGCAGCTACTCCTCCACAGCATTTTGTGTACCCATTCTAGCACATTGATAAAACGGAACCACTATCACTATGATTACATAGATTCAGCCTTATTCCATAAAATAATCGTTAGATCTCATTTGATTTCGAATTTAAAATGTACTATATTCATGTATAAAACAAAGACGAATTTCCTTTCATTCGTTTCTTTATATGTCGAAGTCCAACCATGGTTAATTACAGCAATAACCAAATCTGTCAATTGGAACGCGAACCTTCTTGGTGTGATCTTTTAAAACAATAATTTTACTAATTGATCAAAAATGAAAAGCAATATTTGTATATACATACATTCCCATTACTATTTACTCCAAATAAGCATGATAAAAATGTATCGATCATTCCAATATCCAACAATCAACACCCATTGAAATCGTTTTTACTTGTAATCAATAAATAAACAAGTATATATTTATGTATGCAAAAATATTATTTTTAAATGTCTGAAACGTTATTTTCTAGAAAAAAAAATAAACAATGTAGTTTTTCCTTTTAAAAAAGATGTAAACGGTCTCATCTTGGACTCGATTTTTAAACCCATCATAAGAATGTGAATTCATTATTGTGTGAAACACTCATTACTACCTTCAATGAAAGATACCTATTTATAGGCGACCCATTGCATTAACATAGTGCTGTACAAGTATACAAATTTTAGACCTATATAAATAAAAGTGTATTCTTCGATACATCACTTTTGAAGAAGACTTGTGAATGAAAAATTTAACGGTGTTCGAAATTTGTTTTTTTTAATTAATGAATTTTTGAAATATGACTCTGGCAACTTTTTTTTTTTACATCATCAAATTTAGTGAATGACATTTAAGGACCTTTAAGGGAAGCATTACATGAATAAATTGGCTAAAAATAAAACTATTTGAGATTGAACAGAAACTCACAGAGCTTTGGAGCCGTTATCAGTTAGTTGATAAGATCCAACGGGGGAGGACGGCGGGAAAAATAAAAATAAAATAAGGAAAAACAAACCTGCTTTAAGTAGGCAATAGCATGCATGTTGCTCATATAACCTGAGAGGGGGGCGGTGCCTGGAGGAAGGAGGGCTCGACCATGCAGCTCCTCAGGGCGTCCGGGATGAACATGATGATACTGTCGGTCGGAGCCGGTGGCCCGGACTGCCCGCTCTCTCTCCCCACCCCCTCTACTCCCCCCTCCACACCCCCCTCCACACACCATCCCCCACCCTCCCTCCTCCTATCTTAACTTCATCACTATCCCATCCTCTAACCCTTCCGCAAAAAACAAAAAAAACATGTAAAATTTAACACGTTGACTACCACGGCAATTTTCAGAATTCTAAAAAAAAAAAAGCCAAATTTCATTTAATCATGTCATCAGTTATAGAAGTTGTTAATTTATTAGTTATTAATTAATCTTTGTAAATAACAAAGATTTCAATGTTTGAATTTTTTAATTGTATGACTCATTTTTAGGTGTTGAATTTTAAATAATTTTAGATTTTATACTTTTGAATGTTTGTATTTTTTCTTTATATTTATGTACGGTAGAACCCACTTTATCCGGAGTAATGATGGGTATGGGGGTCCACGGATAATCGAATTACAACATTTTATTGACTTAATGTGATAGAAAAGAAAGTTAATTAAAAAAAAACTGTGCAGAAAATCACTTTTATCAACAAACGAACGTTTTAACAAACAACAAACGAACTAAAGTAACAAACGAACTCCTTCGCCGCGTTTTTGCATGAACCGCTGATAGACAGCTTGATCTACGCCTTTAATGTACCTACAGTTCTTCATTGTTTTCCGAGGACAGGATGTTTGGGCCGACGAAGATACGATCAGTTTGCTCGCCGATTATTAATTCAGCGGACGGTTTTTCAACAATTTCATCTTTCAGTTTATAATGGTTAATTTCTGTTCTAACGTTAAAACGACATCGGTTTTCTTTTTTGCGACATTTTGTTAGTCCGTATTTAAATGGAGACTAAATCACAACTGAGAATATTTAGTTTTGTAGTAGGAGTTTCCCAGAAAGATTTAAAAACAATATTGTTCCTGGAATATGAATTGGAGTAATAGTTACCGGAAACATCTCATCAGACGATACCAGCTTGCCGTGTTTTTCCATTTGTTAGTTTATTTCATAATTTCTAACAACAATAGATAATTAACCATTTTGTAATCGTTAAAATATTTACTTATTCATTTTTTAAAATAACTATTATACAAACAAAATAAATGGCATACAAATAAAAAACAACTTATTAATAAAATAAAAAAAATTGGCTCCTTGGCACCCCTGTTAATTGGAACCCTGGTTAATCAATCATAAAAAAGCATTTAAGAGTTTTTTTTTTTTTTTAAAAAAAAGGTCTTATGAATTATCTCGTGGTTGGCTTAAATGTTAGGAAAAAATGTTCGTTCCTTTCCCTTGTTCCCCTAATACCAACAGTTTGACTGTTGCCATTTTCGAAAGGGGATAAATTTTAATTTAATGATACACGAATTTATTGCTTAATCTATAAAACTTTTAATAAACATTTTTTTAATTTATTTATGTTGAAACATTCTGCTGAATTGAGAACTTCCACTTCCTTGGTTACATTTTTTACAGCAAACATTTTTTGCTACGTGCTCTAAGTTCTCCTTACATTGTCAATTTGACTCGTGTTTACTTAATGTCGAATTTCACAAACAATATGACACGTTTGTTATATGTATTGATCGTACGTATATCTCATGGGTAGTACATTAGTATATAGTTAAATAAATAGAAGTGGTATGAATATGAGTGGCCATAATAATGATTTTTGGGGTATTTAAAAAATATGAATGAGCTCTCTGTTGAAATATATCCTTATGAACATTGTTATAAACAAAAGCATGATACTGGAATGTGAACAATTTCTGCCGAAAATATTAAAGATTATTAAATAAGCCACTAAACATTAATTTATAGGGGTTTCCTTTCATCAGAAAAATACAGTAAAAACTTAATTTAAAAAAATATATAAAATAATTATTATTGAACATATTTTATGGGCTACTGGCCCAAATTAGGATCACCCACCTAGCCCATATTAAGAGGAGTGTTTTCGAGAAAATATTAAATTGTAAGATATGTAATTTTTTTCTGTGCTTCATTGAATTTATGTTCTGTAGTTGCCGTATAATGTGTAAGTATTTTATTTTTAGTAATTTAAGAGAGCATTCAAGGAAATGGGTAAAAGAAAAAAAGGAGTAAAATAAAAAAAAAAAATAATAATAATAATAATTAAAAATTTTTAACTAGGATAAACCGTACAGTTATGGCGCCTTCAAGACTAAATTTCAGAGGTGACATAAAAAAAAAACTTTTTAAAAAGGGATCTAATTGAAACTTCCTATAATTCCTCTTTATCTATCCTTATAAAGACTCAAGAGGTTTTTTTTGGGTCAAAAGTTCAATAGTTTTACAATATGGCAATATTTATTGTTAAAAGTGCCAAATCTTGTACTTGGCACCCTGTGGATTTAATTGTGAAATCTTTCCTATGGTTAGTTTGTTAAACTCTTACTTCATAGATGACTTAGAGGACCCTTCAAACATTAGACTCATGTATATCTTGTAATAAAATTAGGACTTGTTTACGTATTTCTTTGAGTTAAAGTTGGGGTGCCAATAACTGTATGGTTTACCCTATGTACTTTCATACATGGATGAATGTTATTACAACAAGATTTTACTAATAGATTAAGATAGATGTACAGTATGCTGTGTATTAGCAACCCAATGTAGTTAAATCCAATTTTGAATTATCTTAAGGGGATAATTATTTCAGATATATTTCACATTTTGTGTTTTATCAGATTTTTACTACAATCCTAAAATTCTCCGAACACCCAGAATTTGGAAGAAAACGAGATACACACTTTCCTAAGTGGAGTTTTCGTTTCTTCTTTTCATTAATCCCGACCCCCCTCCCTCCAGATCATAAAAACGATAAAAAAATTTAATGATTAAAAATAATTTAATTTTTATTCTGTATGAATGTATCCTAAAATATTTTTGGGACGTATTATAGGAGAATTGAAGCTATCGTCGTATACAAGATAAAAGAGGTCATGGCCTTGATGAAAACAAACAGCTTCAGATCGTGATCAGTTGTGAGGAGATATGGCACGAAAAGAGGAGATGAAAAGTTTGAAGAAGGCAGAAGAATAAAAGAAACAACAGTGTGTTTCGATTTCAATGCTCAAGGAGGGTATCGAGTAAGTACAAACATATTCAGTACCTTAGTGGTCTATATCATAGTATCAAGGAATTTCGGTTAGACGGTATGAATCTCGTTGACAAAACAAAAAACTAACATATGTCTCTTAAAACTGACATTATATCACTGGACTCAAACATAGGTATTTTGACAAGTTAAGAAGTTCGTATGTTCTATTAACATTCTTTGGTAATCGACCGCTGTTATCTTAACTGTGTTATACAGTTTTATAGTCTAGGTACAAAAACAGATATACAGCTTCAGTCAAAAGTATTAGGCATCTACGTTTTTATTAAAAGAAGGTTAAGGAGGTTAAAATAACATCTAATTTTGCAACATATGTTTTATTCAAACAAATTTCATCAAGCCTTTGGCTTTAATGACATCATTTTTCCTTTTTGGTATAGAATTAGTGCTAAACAATACTCTTTGTATTTTTTTCTACTCTTCTTTTAAAAATGAAAAAAATTTTTTTTTTTTTAGGTATGTTTACCAACAACTAATTTAATTTAATACATATGTGTTCAATCGGATTGAGGTATTGAGGACTGAAAAGGCCACAAAAGTACCTGGATACTGTTTTTGTAAAACCGTTCTTTACTTTTGCGTAAAACGTGACATGGAACATTATCGTATTGATAAATAACGTTTTCTAAGTCATCAGAGACAAATATTTTTCAAACGAAGGCTTCAAAGTTTGATTTATCATTGATATTTTGGTATTGCTGTTCATCATACCTTTGCCTAAAAATATTCCTCTAACACCTGAAGTCCCATTACCAAATCTTTATATTTCCACCACCATATTTTACTGTAGTGACAACACGATATTGTAGTGATAAACACGATATAAGGGGTGATAGCCTTCGCCTTTCCTCTTTCTTAGGAAAACGGCACCAGTCGTCTAAGAAAATAGTTAGGATATTTTAATGAATTTTTAAAAATAACTATCTTAGTGTATATGATATATAATTTTTTTTTTAACGGAACGGCCTTTTAAGACCACGCGAATATCACTTTTTCTTTCTCACTTTTGATCTTCTTTTCTTCCAGTATCTTATCATTTCTGCGAGGCTTTGCTTCCTTTCATTTGACCATGCAGTACCTTTCCGTTTTTCTTTATTTTCCATAAGAACCTTGATTACTTCTATTTTTTTTTTATTTTTATTTTTTTTTTAGCCCATATTGTTCTCTATCCAGGCAGTTTTTGTCTGTTTTTTTTTTTTTCTTCAATTTTTCAGATTCCTCTCTCATTATATTCATGTTCTCACGGATTCTGTCAAAAATCTTCTTGTTGAGTCCCCCTTGGTTCATTCTTACCATGTGCCCTTAGAATCATAGTCATCTTATTCTTATTTCAGTTTCAAGGTCATTTACCTTCCTGTAGATTCCCTAGTTGGTTCTTAATCTGTAGCCTTATCGTGCTTCTTAGGGCCCATAGATCATCCTCAAGATCCTTCTCACTATTTGTCAGCAATTTTTCTAGTTTAGGGAGACATGTTGTCTCCATCCCGTAAAAATTACTAGTTTTATCACCGTGTTTCAATGTCTTATTTTTACGTTAGAAGATAGGTTTTTTTTTATTAGGGAGGTACCAAATTTAAGCACTGGCAAGACTTTGACTGTATAAAAGTCAATAAAGGGAATTTTTGACACCCTATCTGCTTAAATTTGGAACCTCCTTCATTCTTTTAGTGGTCTTCTTTAGTCTTCTTCTTTTTTTAAGATTAATACTTAAAGTTATTTTTACTGTAAATATTGCCTGTTATTTATTCTATTGTATGTGTGTGTATATTTATATATAGGTATAAGTTGTAAATTTCTGAATATTTATCTGTTATAAATATTTATTTAAAGTGAAATGGTATCTTAATGCCTGTGTTACATTGATTCATATAATGTTTTATTATCATAAATATTATTTATTGTAACGCCTCACCGGCCAATTTCAAGAAAATGTAGCAAGTTGTATTGCTTTATACAATAAAAAAATAAAATAAAAAAAATTGCCTGTTGCGAAGGTTAGTTTTTCCAACTTTGTCTAGATTAGCCCACGGGAAAAAGATTTTCTGTAATTTCTTTTGGGCTAAGAAGTTACCTTTAATTTTGTTTATTGGAAATAATTAAGCATCTTTCATGCTCAAAATAAAAAATACACTATTATCATAATAAAAGAGAAGAAATATTTTTCAAGTATAAAAACAATTTTCCCAAAATAAGAGTAGCGATATAGATGTTTTGTATACCGTTAGAGAGATAAAGATTTTATAAAATAGTGTAAAACTTACAATGTCAAAGAAGATGATTATTAGAGGGCTAAAAACATCAAATGAGCAGTTAATTCTGTAGTAAATAATTACTTATTTTATGATATTCAATAGAAAATAAATGGTTTTATGGAATTCCCATAGAATCTCTAAGGATTTTTGTATCAAATTTTAGGACTTAATCAAGGCTAACTAAATCAAGATAAGAGTAAGAAAGAGAAAGAAAAACATATAAATGAAAAAAATAAAAAAATGGTAATGATAAATCAAATGGCAAAATTAATTTTCATCGTCATCCTCCAAGAATAAATGGTTCACCGGATTATTCTATACAATAATAGACTTATAGTTGTTGTAGTATTATTCTTGAAGGTTGATAGTTTATTTAAAAAAATATTATTCAAGGTCAAATTGTAAGTGAAAGTTGTAATGATAGCACTGAACTAGATTTTTCCCCCTCGGATATTCAATTGAAATATTTTTTCCTATTTTCTACTTTATTCTATTTTATTTATTTTTTTAATACGAGATATGTGTATAAAAAATAATAAATAAATAAACATTAATATGACCAATACTTAGCAGCAAATGCAAATTATAAATTAGTCTACTTACGCTATTAATAAATATAAACCGATAAGAATAAAATGTACCATAAGTAGGCTATTATTTTTTTTAACAAAAAAATAATTGGTTTAAATAATTTCAATAATCTACGATAAAATGTTTTGCTATGCTATCATTCCAATCGAACATAAAAAAAAAAAAAAAAAATCAAATATATTTACCAATAAACAAAAACAAACTACCTCAGCTAATTACGCAATTCGGTTAAGTTATAACAGTTAACAGACGAAACAGAAAACTATAAAGAAAAAAATATTTGCTCGAGTGAGTATCTTTTAATAAACACACTCACCGTTAAACATAGGTATTCCGATGGCTCCTAGCCAAATAGTTCGAAAAAGGAGCAGGTTCAAAAGAAATACAGGAATATTCCCCTATATCTTTCTGGAAGGCTTTTTACGCTTGTTGACAACCAAGAGGGTATTCGTTATCATAAAACGATAATTATACTTAATTTAGTATTTTTATCCGAAGGTAATACCAAATAAAATTTCTATTTCCTAATTTAGATCATATAAAAATAAAAAAATAAAAAATTACTTGACTGTTTGGGAATCTGATAAAATATAAATTATCTAAAAATTATAGTAACTTCACAATAAGCATTAGATTTTGGTCTCAATCCAAGAAGTATTGCGAAAATCACAGTGAATTAATATAAGTGTACGACTTAACTTCAGCATGTATACAGGGTGTTCCGGGTAAGAATAGACGAAAAAAACAAAAAAAACAGGGTTTTTACATCAAATTTACTACACAAAAGTTCCTATAAACGCATGTTTTATTTCCCTCACTTTTCGGTTTATAGGGTTCTTAAGATTTTTCAACTAAAAGTTAATTTTTCATATTATCTTTGTAGACTGCTTTATTTATTTACAATAACGAACTAACATTACATAAAGATAACATAACATAACAAAAAGATTCTGAAATAGTCAGCAAACATTACTTTGCAATAATAAATAAAATATAACACAATCAGGATTAAAAAGATAGCAGACAACACCATAAAACAAGTATATATATATTAATGCATATAAAGCATCAATACAGCAATATTTGACAAATTCTCCATTAGAATGACCAATTATTTAATATTCAAAAGAGAAGGTTGGTAGTGTAGTTGCCATTTTATTTTTATTTTTATTGTTATTTATTGATTTTTATTTAATTATTTATGTAGCCTTTTAAAATTGAACAGCTTGACATACCTATGTCATATTTATACCTATTTAGAATCTATGTTTGTATGTATAATGGTTGTTAGGTTTTTATTGTTTCATAATTATGTAAGTAAATTGCTATAATTAATTGAGCACTATGCACACAGGTGATAAATATGGACACACTGGTCCGAAACGTCCACCAGATCGAAAAAATATATACATATATATGTAACACGAGACTGCATGAGATGCTGTTAGTTCATTATTGTTAATTTTTCATTGAAAATATCTTATATATAGAGTTTGAATAAAAATTAATAAATTATTTGTTTTTAACATTCAAAATGGCGCTAAATTTTCATCAAGTCTGGTTATATAGTTTGTAAAAAAAAAATTATATCCAATATTATTTATTGTGCGTTACACGTTTTAAGTAGGCGTAAAAAATCGGTCACGGATTTATGGAAGCAACTCATCGAATCAGCATATAGTTTTTATTAATGGAAAAAATTGAGGCATTAATAATCTTTACATTAAGTTTATCTGTTAAGTGATTATCTGATTTCGAATAGAAAGACGTTTTTCGAAAAAACGTTTCGAATAGAAAGACAGTGGAAAAGAGGCAGAAAATAAGGGGTAAAATAAGGCAAGGTTTTGAAAAATTTCTGAAATTTCGAATTTCAAACTCCAAATTTAATTTTGAAATTACTCGCTGTTCCAGGTGTGTTCCATATGATTGTTCGTCATTCAAAAACAATTTTCGGATAAAAATAAAAATTGGAGAAATCGAAGAAAAAAATAATTAAATTTAAATATCACTTGTGAATATTTCATACAATTTGGTTTTTTGATAATATAGATTTTTTTTCAAAAAGGGAAACAGCAAGACTGGCTTCTATAGCGTCTCCAACTTCTGCCAACAACGGCCTAATTTCGAATTCCAGCTGACAAACGTTTGTAGGGCTTTGTTGGAGGTAGGCTGGGGTTCAAAAGATGCTTTCTGGACCTACGCAGCCATGGAATAAGAAGATGACATCGATCAGGCTGTTTGGGAGACATTTTGGACCAAATCTATTCATTGTGTCCAAACACAGATTGATGAAATTCAATTATAAATATTCTTGATATCAACACTTGCAATCCTTAATACAATTTATTCGAATTCGACTTGCCTATTAGAGGTATTGGTTATTTGTTTGCGAAAAAATTCTAATAATTTAAACAGTTCTTTACACAAAAATGTTGGTTAGTATATTTATTTTCAATTAACTACTGCATTGTAAATAGAGATATTTAAATGATATATTTTGCATGAGTATCAACTGTAAAATAATGTTAAGAACAGTTAGGTTTTTTTCTATTTTCCTCCCCTTCCTTGCCGGTTAGGCTATACGGGGTTTCCCGGGACAGGGGAGTGGGTGGGGGATATTGCCCACTTAGTCATTGCGCCACCCATTTTTCTTTTTTTTTTTAGCAACGTAATATTTATTCATCAAAAGTAAACAAAAATTCTCTTTTAGTTAGGTCCTTTGGTTAGTGGGACACGATGCGGACTATCCGCTCCACTTTTACGATGACCAATGATTGTAGCATTGGAAGGATGAAAATGTGAAATACCTCTCAAATGAGGCGTTTGGTTTCAAAACCGGTTACATCCATTTTTTCCAAACAATTTTTTTTTTTTCAAGTTTTTAATGTTAAAAAAAATGTGTTAGACGCGTTTGTTTCAAAAACGTCTAGATCCTTCGAGACTCAATACTAAAAGATTCCATTTCTTACCAAAAGCGGTTCTAATTTATCCTTTTTTGATCAGTCCTGAAACATTGTTGAAAATGGATGTACCCGGTTTTGAAACAAAACGCCTCAAATATTATATTATTTTCTCTCAACGTAATATTTTATTATTAATTTGTTTAGATATTAAGAAGCTAGTCCCATATGTTAAAATTTTCTAGTTACGAAATTCCAATCTACATTCTTTTGATAAATCGTAGTCAATTATTCAACCAATCCCTTAATAAAATTTAACTTCCTTTGGAGGACCACAATGTTTACTAAACTTATAGGTTTTCCAAAGCGTTGAGAATCTGAGTTGCATCAGGAGGATGGAGGTAATCATGAAAAACCCCTTATTTATCGAGAAATACAACTTTGCGTTTTTTGATCTCCAGAAAGTCCCTGTTATCAATCATATAAGGACAGAAAATAGTTTTTTTTCTTAGGAAATTTTATCTCATTTACGATGGTTCAGCTAGAATTTGATTATTATAAACTGTTTTTGAGCAACAATTTTTTATTCAATGAAAAAGTGCGACCCCTTAAGGAAACACGGTTGAGTCCGGTGCGGACTAAGTTTTTTTTGCCTCCAAATAAATTGAAATATAAAAAATAAAATACTTTTTTCTAGGTAATGCACAGACCTATTCTTTCAAAACAAAACAGGTTTATTTCTTATCAAAAAATATCAAATTTATCTATAAATATCATCATGTTTACTAATATGTAAGACCACATTTTACCTCCCCCCCCTGCAAAAAAAAATATATATAGTAGGTCCATAATTGCAATAATAAATAAAAAGAAGTGCATTTATTATTATTGTTTTTGTTTTTTTTGTTTTTTTAGCAACCTAATATTCATTCATCCAAAATAACCAAAAAAGCTGTTTTTGTGGGGTACCCCTTGGTTAATAGGACACGACTCGGACTCCCACCTCTACTCCTATAATGCCCAATGATTGTAGAATTTTAAATATTTTTTGTGCTTTATCTGGGACGCGTTATGTTCAAATGAAGGCTAGATGTGGCTAATTGTAGGAGGTTGTCATGCTGCGGATTTTTCACCAGTTGTCTTTTCCAGTGTACTAGAGACCTTGTATTTTAAAATAAAAACTTATGATGGATTTCAATTTTTTTTTTTTTTTTTTTTTTTTTTTTTTTTTTTTTTTTTTTTTTTTTTTTTTTATTCGACATTAAAATATATCTGTAGAAGATGGAATTAACATATTCCAAAATTAACTGACGGCCACCATTCCTTTGTCAAAGGGCACTTTAATAAGGTAGCCATAGCGGACTGTGGAGTCGGGGGATAAATTTTGATTCAGCCTCGATTGGCAAGTTGCCACCTCCTCGACTCCTCCAACCGAAACCGGGATAAAGTCTAGCACAAGGGTTTGTTTTATTCATTACAGAAGGATAGGGACCAGGTGCTCCTGTCTCCTCTATTTTAAACGCTTTAACAATGTTTATTTATATATATATATATATATATATATATATATGTACATATATATATATATATATATATATATATATATATATATATGTGTATGTACATACATAAACATTTACCTGAGAGACAAAATACGGGGGGGGGGGGGTACCATAACATTCCCAAAACATAATTTATTACTAAAAACTTTCATTGAAATTTAAGATTGATAAAAATAAGACGATGAATAATTATCTGGATTTACTGTCTACAGTGTAGTATAGTAATATAGAGTATATTGTTTTTTGTATAAATTGTATAATATTTGTAGTATGATAATACTCCTCTAATGAATATCTTCATGTCTGAGAGTTTCACCCTTATTTTTTGTATAGGGTCACCAAATAACAAGATTTTCCTAAAATGATAAATTTCAAATCTGAAATATTCCTTATTAGGAAAAAGTTCTAAAAATCTAGAAATAAGTAAAATATTATATTATTCCGCATTATTAAGTAGCTGAAGTGTGAGGACTGAGATTAGACCGATCATTTTATCCTTGTTGTTTTTAGTCAAGTTTATTTTATAGATCCTTTATTCACCTCAAACTTTTACAATATTCTGTTCAACGTTTCGGCACTAAGCCATTTTCATGAAGAACATCTGTGACCACAATTTTCAATGAAATAGGCTGAGTACCGTTGTCATCAAATTTAAAAAAAATTTTACTAGTTAAAAACTATAGTCTTTATCATTCAAGCTTCACAGTTTTTAACTAGTAACATTTGTTTTTAATTTTATGACAAGGGTACTCAGCCTATTTTATTGAAAATTGTGGTCACAGGTGTTCTTCATGAAAATGGCTTAGTGCCGAAACGTTGAACAGAATATTGTAAAAGTTTGAGGTGAATAAAGGATCTATATAAAAAAAACTTGACTATTATCTGTTTAGCCTCAAAACAGTAAAGAATTATCATAAGTTGTTGTTTTTTTTTTTATTAGAAAAAAAAATGTGACTGAAGTTCAAGGCGATTTTTATAAAATAAAACTTAAGCTTAGTAAAAATACATAACTTTTGCTTAAAAATAAAATAAACTGAACACCTAATATGATATCATATACCGGTGCTGCACGCTTAAAAAATACATAAAAAAATTATAGTTACCCATTATTGAATACGAATCGTTCCAGTTTAAAAATAACTTAACTAAATAAAAATAAGTAAGATTATGGTAACCAAAATTATTAACGTCCTTCATTTTAAGTTGGTTCATGACTCAATTAATTTAAATATTGATCAAGAGTTGATAAAGGCTATTTTAAAGGGTTATAATACTCTACAAGTATATACACGGTTAAAAAAATCAAAATATAAAACATAAACCCTCTTTTGATTGATTAAATGTTTAGCTTTTCTACCCTTAGGCCATTTGCGAACAAATTTTTCTTTTAGTATTTAATAATTTAAATCTTAACCAATCGATCGCCATACAAATTCTCTAGAATCATATTATTTATATCAGCTTTTTAATTTCTTAGTAATTTGAAACCCTGCGAATCCAAATCAACTTGTGATGGCAGGTGATCATTTTTTTTCACTCCTCGAGCCTATTTTGCATTGGTTTTAGTTTATTTTTCATTTTACACAAGTCGCATTGAACAGTTTAGCTATAGTAAAAAAATAAACAGAAAAAAGATAACACTAACTCTTACTCATTATTACTACACAGTAAAACAATTTTTTATGAAAATTTTAGATTTTTAAAAATTGTCCATTCAGAAATTTTCATTTTTAATAAATATTTCCACAAACTATTACAAAAAAAAAAAATAAAACTCTCAAAATTATATATATATATATATATATATATATATATATATATATATATATAATGGAAAGTAGTACTATAAAATCTATATTAGCTATAGCTACTACATCCAAATTAAAAAAAATATATTCATTCTTATCTTATTTTTTTTTATTACAGTTTTTTTTTTTCTAATTAACACGAAGACTATAGATAATGTACAGAAAATACTGATGTATGTATATGCACTTTAACATGGTTTTTGTTTGAACTGATTATCTTTAAAAAAAGGTGGAGCTATATATGTATACTGTTTATTAACACAACCTCTATAAAACAGGCTGACAAATCAATGCAAATGAAATAAAAAATAAATTTAAAAAATAAGAAAATACAAATTTTCAACTCATCAAATGTACACAGTGATACTTAAACTATAATTAATAATAATAGCATTGGTAATTAACTCCGTCTACGGCTTCTACAGTGTCTACAGATAAACATCAAATCAACGTAGTGCATAATTCAAAAATCAATCTTTCCCGGCGAAATTAGGAAATCACATTAAGACTGAAGCAATATGCCCATTTAGATCTAATATGTGTACATTTGGCTTGTAAAATCTCTTTTGGCAGATACCCAAATTTTTATAGTATCCGCATAAGTATCAGAATAGTTATCCGATTAAAGCACTTAAAGAAGGAATCAAACTCATCTTATTTTCATATGGCATTCAAGTGGATGAATCTTACATACATACTTATAAATCTTAGTAACTACATAAAAAATCTGAGAATGCAGTACCGGTCAAAAGTTTAGACTTACTTGCATTTAATTCACAATCTTCAAGTTTAAAAAAATAATTGTAACTCAAGAGATAACATTTCATTAATTATATGATTTTTTCGAATACAATCTATATAAATAAAGATGAAATTCTATTAGTTTTTTTTTTTTTGTTTGTTCTTTATAGAAATCCATACCGTTTGTCCTAAATTCTCCAAATTTCGCTTAGTGGTTCTTTCATACCAGGTGCGAACACCTGTCCATATTAAAATTGCATTACAGCCAATCTCTGGGTATATTCTTTATTGTTATAAAAATCGTTATGATCTCGCTTTACATTAGATTTTTACGAAATCAACCGTTGGAGTAAAAAAAAATCTCATTTCTGTCCTAACGAACTTTTCTGGACCCAAGGCTTTTCTCATTGTTTTCAAAATTCCGTGGGTGAAACCGGGATATTAAAGCCAGTTATAAATAAATTTAAAATTAAAATTATAGTTGTTACGTTGTCCAATAAATAAAATGTTGTTACTTATTTATTTTACAAAATCTAAGGGTGAGTCTAAACTTTTGACTGGTACTGTATATATACTCCCAACGAGGCAATACTGTGTTGACGATTTCTACAATTACAAAAAGAAAGGCAGTGCCTTAGCCGGGGCCAAGATATTTTTGAGGCCCCCAAAAGCCTACTCCCGCTGTTACGGTGCCTTTACACTCTTATTTTTTTGTTAATAATGAATCTGGTACAACCGAGTCGTGTTCTTAAATCGGAAGAAGAGGCATTTGAGACATTTAAAAGGTTGGGAATATTGCATAAAACATGGAAATGCAGAAGAGGATGATACTTTATGAAGCTTATTTATTCACCACAGAAGATCTCCAGCATTTAAAGGCAGTTTGAGAAGTTGTAGATGCAGTATATTCAACCATAATTTTTTTTTTTACATTTTAATCTTTTTAAATACATTACTTTAATCATCTTTTCTCATTTAATATTAAGATAAATCACTCTTTTAAAAATAAGTAACTGGTGTGGTTAAAGTAAAAAATACCCCTGAAATTTTCTGAGGGAGGGTCCACTTTCTTTTTTTTACATTTCATGAGTAATCAGCTATTACATGCTTATAGGCCTTTCTACACCTTGCGCATGCATTAGCACTCTCGTCCACTTTTCCCCATGTTTACTAAGGCGGTAGTCAGATTGGATTAGAAAAATTTTTCGGTATCGGAAATATCTTGTAATTGGGCAGAGCCGAGGCTAAAGGCTTTATTTTTTTTTTTTTAAATTAATATTTTTTTCTGTAATTCAGTCAATAATACAAGACAATATTTTATGATAATGTTATTCATTTCGTAATATATATTAACTAAAATAATATTTAAAAAAATTGTCTTATAATGAAGGGAGAGCGGAGGATCTTTCTCGTCAAAACCCCTGGCCTGGCCTTGAATTAGTACACAATTTGAGTTTGATTGTGTTTTTCTTTAAAATATGACCCTTTAAAGATGTTTCCTCCTTACGTAAGTTTCGACAAGAGGATAGTGACATGTAGATAAATTAAAGACGAGCTAGTAAAAGTTATTTCCGGCTGTTATGAGCTCTGGAGCTTCTCCTCGATATTCCATATAAAGCCTGGAAATACGACACTAGGAGAGAATAAATATAAATATATTACACAAGTTATCGTTTCTATTTCTGTTCCACAGCCGCGCGAGGTTATTTATTAGATTCTTACCAGGTTTACAAACACACCTGACGACAACCTTACATATCACCGCATATAAAATCCCAACGGCTTAATCCGTAATGAAAATCTGCTATAAAGATGTTCGAATGTCTATCATTTAAAAAAATCACCCGTTTTTTCTTAGAAATTAAGAACAAGTTCTTTTCAGAATAACATTTGAGTTTTCTTGACTTTTGAGTCGTTCATTTTATTTTGTTTTTTTATGAGAGCACATGGGCTGCATGCAAAAAACCATTATATTCTCATACCACAGAGATATCTTTAGAAAGAACATTAAATACTCACTAAAGATTTCGATTAGGCAGAAGAAAAAAAAAATTGCAAAATAATGCCAGGAAACGCTTCTTAATAGTCTAATAAAGGCTTATGAAGATATACACTAGCTTCGGGACATTGTGAAATATTGAAAACAATTTATGTTGTTTTAGCATATAAAGGTGTTTTATTTCAGTATCTTTTGTTCGTTTTGTTTAGAAGCAGAGGTGAATAAAGCTCCGAATATTGATGTTATTTAAATCTCGATGGGCTCTAAATCCTACGTGTTTTTTAAACATGGAAGTTTAGAAGAAATATGGGGTATAACGAAAGCTAATCCCAAACCTTTCAATATTGGACCTTGAGAAACATAAATTGTTTTTTTGCCATGTTCCATAGCCCCAAACAGCGCATCGTTCGATATTGTCAGTTGGCGATTACTTTAAATAGACGAACTTTTAAACTATTCTGAAAATTACTTCGGAACTATCGTGTTCTGTTTGTTAGTACTTGCAGAAGGTTGAAATAGACATGTATTGGAGATTTCTATTATTATTTTAACTTTTTATTATTTATTTTATTTTGTGAATACGATGTTCCGAGTACTATCGACGCCGGCCCAGAAGGTTTTGGATTGTTCTCCTTACGACTATATATAAGGTGCGTTGGACTGGAGAATTAGTCATTGTGCTGAAGCTCAAATCATATGGTTCTTTCTTTGTTACCAAGTGTTAATTTTTGTAACCAGTCTAGTCAGCTGTGTTCTCATGACTTGTGTGGCATTGATATTTTTTTTTCTTTGAATAAAAAAAAATGTTTAACCCACATAAGTTTTACAGTATTAATTCCTAAATAAAAAAAAATTTAAATCTTAAATTATAACTAATCATAACTATATTTTCATTCAACCCTACTTCATTAAAATATAGGTCATGTCAGGTTTGGCACTATAACTGTGTCAAGTTTTTTTTTTTCTGATTTCACACTTGTATTGACGTTTTTTATTAAATTTAGGATCATATATAAAAAATAACTGTACGACCTGAAAATTATACAGGATGATTCAGGGTTAAATGGAGAAACTTTGAGAAGCTATTCTAGATACAATTTCCAACAAATGTTTTTTGATCCAATCTTCTATCCCGAAAGGAAATTTTATTTTAATTTTTTTTTTTTTTTTTGGCTTATTTTTGGTGTATCCGTATACATACCACTTGCCACTTTAGATTTGACCTTCTAGCGTCAGATCTAAAACACTTACAGATCCTTTTTGTCCATGATTTAAATGCGTTTTAATATGTTTATCGCTTTTTTTTTTTTTTTTTTTTTTTTTTTTTTTTTTTTTTTTTTTTTTTTTTTTTTTTTTTTTTTTGGCATCGAATCTGAGTTAAACCTATCGATATCTTGTTTTTATTATCTTTGAATATAAGATAAATATAATCGGGAAACTATAATTTAACACGTTAGGTGCGGCATCGGTCCCCGGGGTCCGATGTCTTAAGTCCGAACACTTCAAACACTCAATTTAGTCGATTTTAAATGAGATTATTGCATTTTAGTGCAGAAAATGTTGCTAATAGCGGAAATTCTGTTGTTTTTCACAATCGGACTCCGAGGTCCGATTTTCAATAAAGAATTGCGTAAATCCTGTATCGGCTTGTCCTGCCCCTATTATGTCTAGTTCCAATCCTTACCAAGAGATAATGCTCTTGAGACGCTCATTTAATTTCCTTTTAATCAAATGATAACGCTTTCGTCAAAGTATTCCCATCGGACTCCGACGCCCGATATCGTCTGTGGCTCATACTAGCAGTCGGACCCCGGGGACCGATACCGTCTAATTCAGGATACCCCTAAAATACGCCGCCTCAACAGACGGATTTTTCCACTTAATAAACTCTTTATTTAAGAGCATTAACATTATAGAGGCTTAGTGAGCCCCGGAAGGGTCCCAGTTCCAAGGGCTTTCCACGGGATTAAAAATTGTCAGCCACAGCTTGACTCGAACTCGGTAACCGTAGCATGGGAGTACAGTGTCTTAAACACTGAGATATATTATTGTTAAAACAAAGTAAAAATTAAGACGTTTGAATTTTTTTTTTTTTTTTTTGGAAAAAAACTTTTTCTTACCCAATAGTCATCGCGGTTTTCTATTTATGAAGAACGTATGAGAAAGTTCATATTGACGTGTTCAATATGATAGCGGAATGGCTAGAGAGATAAAATGGAGTGATGGGCGGGGGTCCAGCATGAGGACATGTGGCTACGGGTTATTTTGGATCAGTCTGAGGAGGTCCTGGAGCATCCCATCTGTTCTCCCTCAGTCACGAGTCATTCTTAGGATGGACAACGCACCGTCACATGAGTTCCCATCGTCTCTCCCAACGCCCACTACTCCCTTCCACGTCTTGGCCAGTTCAAAAAAAATTTCTCACGATTTTTCCCACCAAAAAATATATTTAAAGAAATTACGGCAATGATTGAATCTGTGAGATGTAATAGGCGCATTGATCTTTCAAAGCAGTGGTCCCAGAAAAAAATTTGTTGGGAGGATTTTTCGATAGAAAAAGTAGAGTAAACCATACAGTTATTGACACCCCGACTTAAACTTACAGAAATAAGTAAACAAGTCCTAATTTTATTTCAAGATATACATGAATCTAATGTTTGAAGGGTCCTCTAAGTCATCTAACAAACTAACCCTAGGGAAGATTTCACAATTGAATCCACAGGGTGTCAGTAACTAGTTTTTGCACTTTTAACAATAAATATTGCCAAATTGTAAAACTATTGAACTTTTGACCCAAAAAAAAACCTCTCGAGTCTTTACAATGATAGATAAAGAGGAGCTGTAGGAAGTTTCAATTTGATCCCTTCATAAAAAGTATTTTTTTTTTTTAATGTCACCACAGAAATGTAGTCTTAAGGGTGTCAATAAATGTGCAGTTTACCCTATATAAAGCGTAATTCTGCGTACTTATTTATTTACAATATATAAGTATTTTTATGTTTCGTTGATATCATTGTACTATTGTATGTTTTGTATACAAGGGCGGATCCAGGGATCCCTAAATATTTTGGTTTATCTTTTTTTTTTTTTTAAGAAAATCATGCAATTAGGTAGTTACTCTGCCCTAAACATAACACTTTAGGTTGTTTAAATCACAGTCAATCTTAAAAAAAGGTAACTTAAAACCGGTGCTGTCAGCCACGTGATTATGATATAGATGGGTCATGACCCCCCCTCCAAATTTCCAATATTGGATATGCCCCAAATTGCTTATGCTCATTGCATATTTTTTTCCAACATAGTTACTTCCTTATGTAATGTAGAGGCTAAAATGACCTAAGCGGTTAAAGAGCCTTTGTTAGTTACAAATAAATTACAACTAAAAATATGCTCTAAACTTAAAAAAAAAATATTAATTATAATATTTTAATAATATTAAAATATTATTATTTATTGTAAAAATATTAGTACACAAATTTATTCTACTAATTTTTTTTCTAGATATTTTAAAGGGGGACCGATCCCTAATAATCCCCCCCCCCTGGGAACACCACTGGTCGTTTATATCTAGAATAAAATCCAATTATTCTTTGGTTCAGTTTATTTTTATACATAAAAGGAAAAGTTAAAATTATTTATATTTAAATATATTGTCTAAATTATAATATTTCCACTTCCGAGACATTTAGTATGCAGGCCCAAACGAAAAAAAAAATGAAAAACAAAATACATTTTTATGAATTTATTCATTAGAGGTGAAATTTTCTGTGGATAAGCTTTAATTCTATTTTTTCGCAATTGTTTAAAATATACGCGTCTGTAGAAAATATTCAATTATTATACTATTGTTGTATTAACAATTGTTATAAAATATTTACGTTAATCCTGAATAGTCGAATTTAGTACTGAAATGTGTTGTTGGGGAGGTGTCACGTACCGGAAAGGATTTGAATTTTGGAGGGAATATACACGTGATATATATATATTAAATAAATGTTTAAACATAATGAATTGGTCTTGGGTTGGCCACAAGAAGATCACCACGCTAAACGGATCCTAAAACAACCTGTAGAGCAAAAACGATTGGAGTGTGTTCGGGAATATTTTAAATTACAATAGTATATCTTATGATTCAGCATGTCTAATATTTATGCAGTAGGTAATATACACAATATTAAATTAAAAATAAAAAGATGCCAAGATCATAAATCATTTTTTATCCCTATAAATGTTCAACACTCGGCTGTGGCAAAAGAATAAACTTTATTTATTTGATGTTTCAATATATCGATAGAAGAACAGAAAAGAAAACCATCGTGTCCATTACAGCTAATAAACTATAAAAAGTACATACAACACTTTAAGTACAACACTTTCGAATTATTTGAAAAAAAAAATTTATCATGTTCTTCACACTGAATCTGATTTTCTTTCATGGTTTAGGGTTTGTTAGAAGTCAGACATTAGTAATTAACTTTTAAGAAAATTCAACTAGTATCAATTTAACTGCAATAAAACTGCAAATAATTAATTTAACAGTAATTGCATCGTAAATAATTTATCAACAATGAAGTAAGTTTCCTTTGTGCAGGACAACTACTTACTGGATATAAAGTTTTATCAGTAGTTGTCAAATAGCTATTACTAATTTTTATCTTAATTAATTTTTGACTTTTTATCTTTAGAGCTACTTTTCCAGTCAAATGGATGTCCGCTCGTGCCAGATCTGGACAACAAATGTTTACATTTAATATAGGTAAAGCAAAGAAATATATTTTTCATCAATATTTTACTTCATGTAGATAATTTTGAAGAAAAATGACAAATTTTTAATAACTACACTTCAAAAATAAATGTTGTCAAAGATTTACGATTTTGTCATAATTTCTTACTTAACTTCATAATTTCTTAGATAGTATATCAATTTTTAGTTATTTAATTACTTAAATAAGAAGTTAGTTCACTAATGTCCAAATTTTTGCTTTGTGTCATGTATTATTCCCCAAAACCACAAAATGTAATTAGGTTAAGCGAGGAAAATACATATGAAATGTGATAAGCTGGGTATTTTTTTATTTTTCAAAATTATTTAAATCGAATTATTACGTTTATTAGCTAAAATAGATTTGAAAAAGCACCATTTCGTTTTTATTTTAATTGAGGAAGGTGTTGGTTAGACCTTGGAACTACTGGAATAGTCGCTTTATTCACAATTTTTAAAGTTTGCTTAATAGCCTTCAGAAAATATATCCGCTATATTTTAGTTAATGTGAGTTACAGACTTTCACTAGAGGTTCGAAACTATTTTTTAGTAATATAGTGAAAGTATGTAATGTAACTTGCATTCAGATATTTTTCTTTTCTAGTGACCACACTTTCTTCTTATGACTTGATGATTGTACAGTCATTTAAAGCATTATCTTATCTCAAAATTTATTATTTTAAAACAAAGTTCGGACTAAACCCAAAATGCAAGAGGGTCTCAAGATTTCGTCTAGGGAGGTAGAGTGGTAAAATTTTCGCCTATAGGGGGGGGGCAAGCTGATAAAATTCCTACACCTGGGGAAAGGATTCTAGGTATTTTCACCTTGTAAGGCTCAATTAATTTTTCAAATAAAAGTTAAAATAATTAATTAATAATAATAATTTAAAGTAATATTCATCTGGATACCATCCCACAAAGGAATGAAGGGAAACGAGGAAACCGACCAGGCAGCAAATATAACTAGGATGGAAATAATGGGAAATGTGACAATACTAAAATAAGTCACGAAAGAGGACTGGCAACACCAACTGAAGAAAAATCCAAACAAAAATTGGGAGTTGAGGTGGAAGACTGAACAGTCCAAATTATCATGAATAAAACTGGAGTGCAAAAAGTGGACCACAAGCTCGAGAATCTCGAAAAGAGAAGAAGTTGTATTATGTCGTATCAGAATTGGGCAAACGGAATTCACACACGGATATCTTCTCCGAGGACTTGAAGCACCCACATGCCAAGAATGTCATAATATACCTCAAACGGTGAAATAACTTTTACTTCATTGTTCACAATACAAAGAACTCAGGAAGAAACTTAAAATGGAAAGAACACTAAGTGAACTGTTAAAAGATGATGAAGACACATTAGCTATTCTGTTTAAATACTTAAAAGAAATATCATACTATAACAGAATATAACTGAACGCTTCGCCAATCTATCCCTGTAGGGTAGAGGCGAAGATAAAGGAGGAAAAAAAATTGTTTATATAATTGTTCATATGAATAAATGACACATAATGAATGGATACGAATTTATTTAATTTGTAGTTTTTGTTTCTCAAAAATGCTAGGGGGGGGGGGGGGGTCCCATGGATGATGCCTGTTTTATAAATATGAACAAGTACCTACCTTGATCCTAGTCATTGTTGTACCGTGGAACGTGGAAAGTAAGACATTTCTGATAATATCTAGATAACCAACATAACTTTTACCTTAATCAACCATATTAAACGATGTTTCTTTAAGGTTATATACAAAATTCGATACCTTCAAAGTTTTAGTGAAAGTTCTAATATGTACCTTTGACCTTTTACAACTTAATGTGAAATGAGCGTTATTACATTTTTAAATTTGTATTTAATTCAAGGCACAATGAGATATTGAAAATGTATGCTTTAGATTAAAAGACTGATGATTAAAACCTGAAGAAGGCTTAGTTTAACGAGTATAATTTCTTGTATAGCTTAATTATGCTTAGTTAAGATGCATCAAGTTACTTAAGTTTTTATTTGAATTTTACCTTGCGTTACTACATATTTTTCTCATAAAAAAGTACACAAAGATGTACAATGATATCTAAAGGTTGATTAAACTTCATTCTTAGTTTAATGTGAAAATTAAAGTACGAGCAGTAATCTGTCTCAATAAAATATATTTATTTCAAAACGTTTCAGCCATTCGGCCATTCTCAGCGCTGCATGGAGCATCGTAAGTACTTCTTAGCTTTGAACAAATAACTTTTAAATATTTAGATCAACAAAATCATAATAACTTGTTCACAACAAAATCCATTGAAATATATTTTGTTGAAATTTAGCACTTTAATTCTCACATTAAATAAAACTGAAGTCTCAACAAAGGGAGAAGTATTAATAAGTTCAATCTTAATGTTTAAAAATCAATAGAGCTAAAGCGAAAAAAATAAATTGTAAAAACGTTCCATGGCCCGACACCTTCTTCCCGTAATAGAGACATTTTTTCCTTAGACGAAAAAATAAACAAAGAAGTATCCTGGTATATGGTTAGATGATATATAAAGTTTGATTAAACTTCATTCTTAATTTTTTTTAAAACAAATAGAGGTAAAGCAAAAAAAAAAAAAAAAAATGTAAAAACGTTCCAATGTCTAACACCTTTTTCTCCTAGTAAATTGAAACGTCAAATAAATTTGTAAGTAGTTTTCTCATTTACGTCGCACTAGTCCGAAACGAACAGTTTAAGTTTCCATCATCTTCTAAAACAGTCGTTTACGCCAGGGTCAAAAGGAGGAGGAGGGGGACAAAAGGGGAAGAATTTAGGGGACAGCTAATTTCGTGCGAATCATATTTTTAGGTTAGGTCTGTAAAATTGTTTGTTTCTACTTTTTCATTGCTTTGCTTATCTAGTTTTCAACGCTATTAGTTGATCAAGAGAATTTTGAGTTACTTTGTCTCAAATTCTGTTATAAAATTATTGCATTTTATTGTGGGAGGTAAAGAAAGAAGAAGCGGAATAACACGCCTTCTTCCTCTGAAAAAAAAGTAGTTTTCGGCTTAAAGCCATTTAATTGGCGGGCGCAATCGACTATATTGTGCGCTAGTAGTTTTGCAAAATGTCGGAAGGAACGGGGATAGACACAGTTGATGAGATAGAGAATTGGTAATTTTAAAAGACCATTAATTGAAGGGCAGGCTATCCTTGATGAAAACCACATATTACATGTAGAATAGTATCTAGAAGTAAAAAAACAGTTATTTTACAAGCCTTGTGCCTTCAAACAAGCGATCTTATAGAACTGCCCCATCAAATAAAAGTGGAAATCAAATTTATTAATATTATAAGCAATTTTCTTGTAACTGTATGTGTAAAGCTGGTAGTTCTGGTAAATGCAAATACACCATTGCAACTTAACGTTTTTCAGTTAGTAATTACCTATTCATACAATCATTGTTATGACAGCTGTCATTTTCATAATAGCTTAGTTTCTTTTCCATATTATTTATTTATTTGTCAAAACTTTCAGGCATCGCATTGAAAACTTGGAACAATTAAGTACAACGGATGTAATACAAAAATGGGGAACATTAAAAAAGAAAAACAAATCTATGACACTGTGGTCTCAATGTTATTTGCATAAAACTAGCATTTTGGAATAATAAAATGTCAAATACTAATATTTATCTGGATAAAAATAGTCACTTTCTTATCTATTTAGACTACATATCGCCATATGTTTCGAAACAGGCTTATCTATTTTTAATTTTACAATCCACTCTTTAAGAAGCTTTTTATTTTTTTGAAATAAATGAAATGACACGTCTTTTGGTTTTCTAATTGAACACTTAGGGACCGAGCAATACCTATTAGACATTTTTCAAATAATTTTTTGCTCAATCGGGTTTTAACTATGGAAAAATAAATTAAAAACGCCAAAAAACCCTATGAATCCCAGGTAATGGCCCGGCTTCTATCCCCGTTTCTCTAGTTCCTGTAAAGCAGCAGCACCGTCGCTTGCGCCCGCCTATAGCTACATTATTCTTTTAAATTACTGTAAATGAGTTCAGGGGACTCATTGAAGCATATTCAGAATGGGATTTAGAGATAAATACTGGAAAACAGAATATATGGCTGTTAACACTTCCGCTTCTTCTCTCTCCATAGAGGATTGGACGATCTCTCGATGTTCTAATTTTAAGTACCTTGGGGTCACCATAGAAAGATATGGTACTGTAGAAAGGGACATTGAAAAGAAAATCACCATAGGCAAGAAAATTATTGGTTTCTTAAACGGCATATTGCTGAACCAAAAAGTGTTTCTCCAATTAAAAAAAAAAAAGGAATACACCACTCTTTCCTCATTACTCAACTTTGTACGGGGCATAGTCGAGGTCAATGACTAAGACGCATGCAAACAAATTACTGACCCTAGAGATGGATTACTGACCCTATTGGTGAAGGACCTTTGCCGTATCCAGGCTGCCAAAGATACCAAACGAGATGATAAGGAATTAAGAAGGGGCAGAATTAAACATTCTCAACGACATCAGTGGGCAATATTTTGCGAATAGAAAAACCACGTTGGTCTCTTCGATTGCTAATCTATTGCCCTGAAAAACAACGAAAACGTGGAAGACTACGCAAACAGTGGATAGAAGATGTCAGAGAAGACCATGGGCGGATCCAGCCGATCGTAAAGGGAGGGGGGGCTGAAGCCCCACAGCCCTTCATTTGGATCTGCTAATCAGCTTTTTTACCTTTATGGTCCTTTCCCACAACTAAAATTCTACTTGTTCTGTACATTATTTCTTCTTTAAATTACTTCCTTACATTAAGGAAAGTTAAATTCTATGTTTAAATGAAGAAAAATTTTCCAACGGGAGGGGCTGCAGCCCCCACAGCACCCAACCCCCCCTGGATCCGCCAATGGAGAAGACATGGCCGCATGAGGTCTCACCAAGGTGGACTTCTGGATGAGGACCGGCATGTGACCTTTGTTCCATAATCCGAAATAAAAAAATAAAAAAATATTGCTACATTATTTTTTATAATTGTTACGTTATTTTTGTTTATTGTTACATTATTTTTGTCACAATCACATCATCATCACGTCAATCACATCAAATTTTAAACTATGACTTATGTAATTAAAATTGCAGCTCTATGTTTAAAAATAATTTTACTGACAAATTTTCAGGATGTCACTAGCCCCCCGAAGGATCGGTCCCAGGAAAAGAAATATTAGCCCTTGTGTTCCTGCTGAACAGCCGTAATCCATGGATCTATAACGATTAGTCTCTTTCAGTGAACAAGAGGGAGTCGATGGGAAGGAAATGGCCAAATTAGACTCAAAAGGGACGGTTATAGAGCTATGGGTATTCTATTGGTCCTCCGAGAAAACCATGGTTTGCAACAGCCTCAAGTCGAGTGATCCCACTGGCGCAACCAAGGGGGGACTTAGGGGCTGAAGCCCCTATTCCGACGACAGAAAAAAACTTTTTTCTAATTAAAATCACATACCAAATTAAATTTAAATTTTAAGTAGTACTATTCCATTCGCTTCATTGTCAAGTAAATAATAGTACATTTTGTAATTGACAGATATATTGGGATATTTTTTTCTAAATTTAAATGATTTAAGCCCCCCCTGATAGTAAACCTGGTTGTGCCACTGGGTGATCCCATACAGATTATCTGTCTTCTAAGCAATATGTCTTCTGTATGTGGACACATTGCCCAGATGAGGCTGCGTAAAAAATCTGCGTAATCTACTGTTCCAACGAAAAATAATTATAGTAATAAAAATATTTAAAATAAAAAAATTAAATAAAAAATAATTAAGCTAACATTTTCCACTCTATCTATACAAATTAATTTTTAAAAAATAATGGTTACAATGAACCTCTTTTTTAATATTCGAGTTCATGGAAAAATAAATTTTTCAAAAAAAAAAAATGATATCAAGTATATATCTTATAAAAAACAAAAACATTTATTAACATAACATTGTGTATCCATCCTGATTCTGTCACATCAGATTGAGAACATCTTAAATTTATAGAAATAGAGTTGTCCAATCTTTGGAATCATGTAACGAAACCAGTGACTACCTCAGTTATTTTTAGAGCGATGCAAAATAGCTCCACTACTTAAAAAAAAAAAAAAAAAAAAATCAGCGGTCACATATAACACCGATTGATGTGGAAAATATTATTTTCAACTTGATTTCCCATTTATCTATTAATTAACGAATTTTCACTCCCAAATACGGAGGCAATGAATCAAAAATTAAATAATTATTTACTGACACATCTAACTTAATAATCCAACATTTAATCGATTTGAACTGAAAAATGAAATATAGAATAAACCTATTTAATATGTGTATAATAGGGCATCGATTCATTCCTACACCTTCTTAAGGCTTAAAACTATCAATTTTTTTTTAATATATATTTTCAATCATTGAAAAATAATAAATGTTGTCACACTCCAGAGCATTTGCTATTAGTGCTCTAAGTACACATTCCCACAATGTAGACACACATTCTCACAGATTTTATATATATATATGTATATGCTATATAAATATTTAATAACATCATTTCGAAAAAATAATGAGATAACTGATCATTTTATTTTCCATATTACTAGAGCCTGGCAAAGAAAAACAAAATCAAGATATTCGCTTTCTCACAAAAAAGGAAAAAAAAAAAGAATATATGATGTTATTTGTACTTTCACATATATAATGATATATTTTATTATGTTATCTTTCTCTGATTGGAAGAAGAAGACAGGCACTGCTTCAGATCTTTATCCCTATACATTTTTAAATAAAAAGGTAGAGTGGTTTCTGATGTAGGCTGTTGTAGATAAACCGGTTACAGTAATTGCAGTTTTATTTACATTAATTTGGTATCAATCAGTACAATGAATTGGTGTTTGTAGAAATTGAAAGAGTTGGCAATGTCCAGAAATAGGGTGCGGTTTGTCATATGAACTTTCTTGTATAACATACTTTTGTTTAATTAATGGGTTTAAGTCAGGCATGTGCCGCGTGAATTACATCAATTCTTTACAAGTAAGGAATGCTTAATTCTTTACAAGTTAGGAATGCTTACATGCTTAATTCTTTATGTTGAGCGTAAAGAATTTTTTTTTACTTTTATTGTTTACTTATTTTCTATGTAAACCTGATTTCTATATTTTTACTTTAATTTTAATGAAAAGTTTTAGATTTCTACGGATTTAAATTTATGTAAAAGCGGAAGTTTCTAATTTTGCACTAAGAGTTTACTTGAACTTAATTTTTTTACTTCCGACATGCATCTCTTAATAGGACTTAGAATTAGAAATTTGTCTCTAATTATATGTTTCGGCACGCTAGAAGCCCAGAAATATAGAAAAAGGAGAATCGACTTTTTTTAACATGTTACTCAGACGACTTAGACGATTATGTATGTTATAGTTAGACTTTTTTGTTCAATATTTTATTGATAAAAGTGCTTGTTTCGAATTCTTTAAAATTCTTTACAATAAATCAATTAATAATTCACGAAAAATAAAAAATTAATAATATAAAATAAATCAATTAAAGGTACACACCATGCAAAGTTTACGGTACAACCAATGTGTGGGACCAATAATTTTACTTAGGTACCCAAATGCATTTCTGGAATAAAGATAGAATCGTCTATTGAAGCATTGTTTAGGTAGCCTATCGTGAGACATTATAGTTGATATTTTTTATTAAGGTAAGGATCTTGATATGGTACCATTTATTTGTTTTATGCATAATTTACGTTAAATAACTAAACCAATTTTTGAGTGATATTTCGTCCACTATAAAAAATATTAAACAATAACCACGTTAAGTTTCATAAGTTACCACGTTAAGAGATTTATTTTTGAGACCCCTCCAACCATTTTGAGGTTAAAATTTTGATTTGGGGCCCCCTCATAAAGTTATTGACCAGGGAGATCCGTCCCCACCTAGGTACGCTACTAAGTTTCATGATAACACGTTACTTTAATGGTTTGATATACAGCTCCAAATTTATCTTGAAATTTAAAATACGAGATTGAATTTTAACAAAAAAAATAGGAAAAGTACTTTGATAATTTGTATCAAAATAGGAGCGTTCCAGGGGGGGGGAGATAGTCCCCTCCCCGAAATTTCAAAGAAAAAAATATTGGTAACAACAAAAAGCTGTTATTCTCTTTTTTTAATGATAACTTTGATGTTTTTTTTTGTTGCTTATTTTTTTTTTTTTATAACGACCATACCCCCCCCCACCCCGAATTTTTTTCATGGCACCCCCACTATCTCTTAACAATATATTTTTATATTATTTATTGATATTGAATAGGCATTTTTTTCAATATTCTTGGGTAATATTCTTCCCCCCCCCCCCTCCAATGAATGATTATTATTAAACATACAAGAAAAGTTGTTCCTATTCGGGATAAACTTAATTTATGTGTTCATAGTTAATTTAAAAGTAGTATAAGTAACATCGATTTTCTTTATTTTTATTTTATAGATTACATCTCTATAAAAAACTATATTATATCAACTATTTTAAGACATAATCTGAAACCAATAAACACCGAAATAATAGATAAATAATTATGGTACGCATAAATAACTTATGTAAACCAATGGTATAGTTGTATGCTTATGGATTCTCGGTCATTTTTAGTTTTTATTTGAATTTTCAAGATAACTTTTTGGCAAATTATGTATTTCGCAAAAATACTCCGATTCAGATGTTAGAACCAATAATAATAATAGATATCTGAATCCGTCAATAATCTGGAGGACAGATGAGGAATACGAGAAAAGTATAGCTTGAATAATATTTGAATTTAAGGGAAAAAATAAAAATTCCTCATTAAACTTTTATGCTATTAAAAATTTTTAATTACACTCTGTCATGATCTCCATTTCATAAACTCAACCTTTCAGCATCTCACGGTAGCTGCTTAGAGGATTCCACCTCAATGTTAATTCCGAATGTCCTTCCAAGACATGAATGCCAAATCGGAGAAACGAAAAATCTAGTATTTGAAATAAAAAATCTTCCTAGACCAGCAATAAATATTTACAACACAAATGCTCATGAGTTAATTCCAATTTATTCAATAATCAGTTTCTATGCGTCACAGATATCCTGAAATTTTCGAAAAGTCTGCCTAAAGTCACTGATATTGACTGATAGTGCTAATATTAGTAAGGTTCTCTTCAACCTATATCACCACCGATACTATAACGTTATGAATTTTCTTTTTAAGCTTACAAAAATAAATCTACATCAGAAAGAATATGGTATTACTGAAATACAGTGGGTAAAAAAAACATTGGTACACATAATTTCTCATCATTTTTTAAAAAAAAGTTATTTTTTTAAACATTTTTATTTCATAAAGGATACCGAGAAGTACATAATAAGAAAAAAAATTGAATATAAACAAAAAGTAACGATGTAATGTTTAAAAAATGCGCTTTTACAATGTCAAAGATGCATTGGCACAGTATACTTATTTGAGTTATATAATTATAAATTAAGTTATTTTTCGGAAGATCAACACTTTTAGGTTCAAATGATTAAGTGGTGAGAATCAAATCCTCCTTATTTTTTATATGTTTATTAAAAAACAAGCTAAACTTTTTCAACATACGTTTTGGAATCGCTTCCATCTTCAGGTTATTCTTTTAACATTCAAGCATTTTTATTAACTCCTCCAACAATTGTCTTCGCTCTGTCCATATTCTCCAATTAAAATTTTATAAATATGAGAATGTTAAAAAAAAAAAAAAAATACCTGAAGATGGAAAACATTACGAAACGTAGGTTGAAAGATGTTTAAGTTTTGACTTGTTTTTTAATAAACATATAAAAAATTAGCAGGATTTGATTCTCACCGCTTTATTATTTGAATAAAAATTTAGGATCTTCGTGAACTGGAGACCACTAATATTTTGTCCCAAACCTATAACAGAAATTGAAAGATTTTCGGTCACATATTCCGCCACTCGTTAGAAAAACACATTTTTGAAGAAATATTATTTTTTCTCCTCTTCAGCAGTGTGTCTGGATTTTGTAGTGGAGTTTTTAATTGCTTGGAAATGATGTATGAAACGAAAAAATAAATGCCTCTTTGATCCCCAGATTTTCGGCACATATATTTTAATCATGTCGCAAAGTGTCCACATATTTTTTTGACGTTCATTATATCAACAATAAAAATCAAGTTGTCTTTACAGTTTCACGGCACAATCCCCCCAAACTTGGATTCTTCCACCTCCCTGGTCAACAGTGAGCCTCAATACCTTGAATCAGAACCGACAATGTTGAAATTACTTTCATCTTTAAATATAACATAATTTCAAAATTCCAAGTCCTTGTAAACGTAGGTTTGTCAAATTGGAGTTTTTTTGCAGCTTGCCTCCGAAATAAAATGTTTTTTTTTTCCTTTGGAACCTACCATAATAATTATGTTTATGAATAAAATTTCTTATTGCTTATAAACAGAAGAAAGTGGTTTAGGAAATTTATGCTGTGTGATCTCGCACAACAATTCAGGGTATGCTCCTATGTCCCCTTTCTCTAAATTTTGATGGCCGTCTTGAAAGATATTTTTTCAAAAATCCGAAACCGTCCCAGTATACTTTTTACATTATTTCAACCAGTAATAAAACTGATTTTTTACCTATTCGCTGATTTTTGGTAACTAAGTCCTTTGGGTTGCAATTAAATTATTTGTTTTTTTGAATATGACGCAATATTAACCGGATTTAACCATGTTGGTAGAGCATTTTTAGAATTAGGATTGAACATTTTTATTTTTTTATTTTTAATCCTCAATATTAATCTAGTAAGGATTAAAGGATATATTTGTTTTGTCTGGAGATATGAAACGCTTTAAACTGTGCCACTTGGCGCAGTCACTACTTCTTGAAAGCGTTTTCAAGGAAATAAGTACGAAATCTTTTTTACAATCTTAGCCTACAATCATTCCCAAAAAAAACTTTTGTTTTTTACAATAATGAGGGTAAACCGTACAGTTATTGGCACCCGTAAGACTACATTTCTGTGGTTAAATTTAAAAAAAAATACTTTTTATAAAGGTATCAAATAGAAACTTCATATAGCTCCTCATTATCTATCCTCATGAAGACTCAAGAGGTTTTTTTGGGTCAATAGTTCAATAGTTTTACAATATGGCAATATTTATTGTTAAAAGTGCCAAATCTAGTTATTGGCACCCTGTGGATGTAATTGTGAAATCTTCCCTATGGTTAGTTTGTTAAAGTCTTACTTCATAGATGACTTAGAGGACCCTTCAAACATTAGACTCATGTATATCTTGTAATAAAATTAGGACTTGTTCACCTATTTCTTTAAGTTAAAGTTGGGGTGCCAATAACTGTACTGAGTGCCAATAACTGTATGGTTTACCCTACCATATTAATTTTTATCGAGTTTTAATTTTTTTTTTTTTTTAATTCTTCACCAGTATCTTTCAACGTTGTTTTATTTAATTTTGCGTTTATTACGCTGAAAAACCAAATCAACAGCATAATAACCCAGAATAATTATCTTATTTCTCAACGTTTTGCTTTTTCTTATTTCCAATTAAGCATCACAGTTAAGAGGTAACCGTCCACACTTCAACTGCTTAACTTCAAAAATGATTGAATAAAATTTATCCATCAGAGCCAGTTCAACCTTTTTACTAATCCAGCAAGCTCACCTTTGCTACATTACAAACATACACAACTTCTGGCGGTTAGAATTACCGAAGTCTTTTTTTAAATCTATATAAAGTTGTTTGACGATACCATAACATTTATTTTATGTAATATTATTCATATGTACTGGTTTGCAACTTCTTTACTCATTAAACTCCAATTTTCATTAATATTCCGTTCCAGAAGCAACAGTTTCAGGAAATATTTTAAAGAGTTCCAAAATTCGGTAAACAATTTAATAATTAATTGACAAGTTTAATAAAGCATCATAAAATTAAGCTGAAAATTAGAAGAAAAAAATAAATTTTATCAAAAATCTTTAATTTTAAAGTATTGGAAAAAATAAACGATATTCTCAATTATTAAATCAAATCCAGAATCAGTTGAAATAAAATGTATTAGTTTATATCTTGAAGTACTTAACAAGACACTATGACGATATTGAAAATAAAAAACCTTATTTACCTAGAATAGTAGTATAAGAAATTACATAGAATTGAATTAAAATTTATAAATCAAAATTTGAAATTATCAATTGACCTTACGAAACAGTAATCATAAGTTGGAGTTCGCTGATTTTCATTTTGAATAAAGAAATTTTTCAAGTGATTATTAATTAATAAAATATCTGAGTAACATTTATTATTTAAATGCATTATTAAAGAAGGCGCGATTTTTAAGGATTCAAATTTCGAATCAAACCATACAAACATAAAATATAATTAAATTAGAGAAGGATAGTACCAGTGTTTGGATTTATCGTATATGTTTGGACATGTTCGACTGATCAACTGTATCTAGTAGAAGTGTCTTTTGTGGACTGTTGACATGTGATGTGTAAACTTTGGTATCCACATGTATTCAATATACCTTGTTTCTGTCCTAAAAATTACTGCGTACATTTTTATTTGAATTTTAAAAATTATAGCTAAGCCTTTAAATTTGTCAATTTCAGAATCATGTTTAATTCAATATAATAGACTTAATCATTGCAATGAGATCAACTAAGAGTCATCAGTGACAGTGCAAAAATATTATCCATAAATTAGACATAACTTTATAGTTTCTCTATTGTAACTATGTATATCGTCTCTCATTAATCAAAGTTCCAAAACAAGGTTCCATATTTGTGTAAGCTATTCTCGAAAACTTTTTCAAAGCAGCTTAGTTGGGAAACAAGCAAACCAGAGGATTGCTTCGTGAATATGACTTTTTAAGTATTTTCAATTACAATATAATATTTCAATATTTTATACAATTTTTTTTATAGCCAGTGAGACACACATCTCTGATGTTATTGGATGTGTAACTTATAAATAGTAAGATGCTGATTTTTAATAGTTAAAGGTATATTTTAGCACGTATAATTCATCATTATGATACCACATCAATGAATTAAATTGTGTAAATTTTATATTGTCATAATATAATTATTTGAAGTTGTGGCGGGTGTTTTATCGATTTAACGAAGAGTGACAAACGGTATGCAACAGTGGCATTCTATGGTAGCTTATAGACAGGCCTTTAAACTACCTCAGATAAAAGCAGTTCACTTAGAAAAAAAAAATCATTTCCGTATGTAAATATAATAATAATTCGGTTAGTATGAAAAAAAAAACATTTTAAAGGGGAATATAATTTAACTAAACCTTATTCAAGTAACATCTTAACAATGTTTACGACTTCTAACAAAGTTAAAATTAGCAATAATTCAACAGGCCAAAATAAACCGTTTTGGATTCGTTATTCCTCCCGTACCAATAAATAAGGGTACTAAATAAATTAATCATTATTTAAAATTATCATTATTTCATAAACCAGGAAGGTAAAGTATATGGATAACCTTTGAAGCAATAAATACGGCTACTACCTAAAGTTTTTAGTAATGTTATTACATGAGTAGTAAATACTATATATTATGGTGGTATTGTTGAACGACTTCAAGAAATATATGTCACTTCCTACACTTTGGGGGCCTAAATAATCGAGCTAATGATATAAAGGGGAACATTTTTAAATTTGTAATAACCAAGAGGACGGAATGTATGTAGGTATATATACACACTAATGCGCATACTTATAAGATGAACTCCAAGGCATCTGGTAAGGAGAGTTCTCGTCCCTGTCCAAACGCCCATGAAAAGTGATAACTATAGTCGGTGGTGGATACAGCTGTGGTTAGTATGGTGAGTGTATGATAGGATGGTGTGTACTCACCATGCCTGGCAGTGGGGCTAGGCTGATCCCATGCTGGTTCGGCCGTCGGCTCCCAACAACTGTTCTGCTTGCGGACAAGAATAGCTCAAAGCTCTAGCCAAAATAACCTCCCTACTCCGTCACCTTAACAATGTCGGGAGCCACTCCTCACACCCGCCCTATATAATTATAAACAAATATTTTCTTTAAAAAAAAAAAATATCCGCTCTCTAAGAGATCGAGGAAAATCTCTGGAGTTATGTTATTTAGAACATTGACAATGATAGCTGAACTTGTTAAAAATAAGTATATTTGAGGGCATTTTTCAATTAATAAGTTAGTTATTTGGTGAAGCTTAAAAGGTCATTTTAAAGGAGCTGTATAGATAAACCTTATTAAATCATAGAGACATGATAATATCATAGACGTAACTAGCTGAAAAGGAAAATAAGTTAATAATCGGTCTCATTGTTTAATAAAAATCATAATATTCTGTTTATGTTTGAGTCTAAGGAAATATCTAAATAGTAGAAGATTATATGTATAACTCATTGGTAACACTCCAATAATATAACCAAATCAAAAAATCTTCTTGCTTCCATCTTCTTTTCATACGCCTTTGAGGATTATCAGGAATGAGGAAGCAAGCGGGTTCAGTTAATTTTAAATATTCAAAGTTGATGCTATGTTCCAACAGTAAATGCATAGCTGACATCGATACTGGTTGTGACACATTAACTAAATCGATATTAAGAGCAAGAAACGCTTTCTGACATGCAGATTTAAAGATACATATCCTTTCGATTGATTAGGTATACAAGTTCTTAAACCATGGAATGACCGCCAGTTACTGAATTCCCCAAGATTTCGGGTAAATTTTACTTAAGTTCGTTTTCCGGTCGCACTTTCACTGAAATTGGCCTTTTCAGATAACCAAGAAACGACAACAATGACGACAAAAAACATGGTATGATAAAATTTGGAGGAATTATTCTGATTTACAAAATCACCAATCAGCTTCATAGTTAAAGCACCTAAATGTTTAGATCATCTGCCACATTATTGAGTACTTATTAATTATATAATTGCAGGGGTTTTAACTTATTATTTTGGGTGGTATTAAACAACCTAAATTAGTGCCAACATTGAAATGACAGAAATAATATTTTTTTTTTAGTTCATTAATTCTTTAGTTGTTTTTTAGTATGAGTACTATCGTAAAATAATATGTATAAAATTATGGATTTTTTTTTTATTCACTAATCTACATATAAATATTTTTTTCACGATTATATCATTGAAGAAGAATTACAGAAACTAAATAATTTCAGAAGGGTAGCAGGGATGGATTTAGCACGAAATTGGGGGGGGGGTCATGACCCCAAAAGTCTCATAACCACGTGGCTGACAGCACGTTATTCCCTTGTATTAGGAAGGACTACTATCTAAACAACCAAAAGTATTATGTTTAGGGTATAGCAACTACCTAATTGCATTATTCGTTTAAAAATACAAAAAAAATCAAAAGCCAGAATATTAGGGGGGGGGGGGGGACATGAACCTGTGAACACCCCCCCCCCCCCTAGATCCGCCTATGAACGGTAGTAGATGTGATCGAATGTTTTACCATCCCTATAACCTGATATGTCTTGTGATGCAAAACTATCGAGTCCCCACTATCGATAGTTTCGATAGTATGAGGTGATGACCGGGGTTGGGGGGGGGGACGATAGGAGCTATAAATGAACATTTCTGTGAATTAAGGATGGGTTCCATCATACCATGAAATAATTTTTATCAGTTTCAAGCTTAGTTGTAATCGTGATTTTGTATTTATGCCATTAGCTGAGTCATCATCAAGTCAAGGGACTGTCAAGCAATCAATTGTTTATTTTTATATTACTCCATCAAGTAGGAAGGCATGTATAAGCAAACCATTAAATTTTTAGTCTTATATTTTTTGCGTGAATACAATGCGAAGCTAATATTTTTATGGAACATATAGGGTAAACCATACAGTTATTGGCACTGAGTACAGTTATTGGCACCCCAACTTTAACTTAAAGAAATAGGTAAACAAGTCCTAATTTTATTACAAGATATACATGAGTCTAATGTTTGAAGGGTCCTCTAAGTCATCTATGAAGTAAGACTTTACCAAACTAACCATAGGGAAGATTTCACAATTAAATCCACAGAGTGCCAATTACTAGATTTGGTACTTTTAACAATAAATATTGCCATATTATAAAACTATTGAACTTTTGACCCAAAAACCTCTTGAGTCTTTATGAGGATTGATAATGAGGAGCTATAGGAAGTTTCTATTTGATCCCTTTATAAAAAGTATTTTTTTTTAATTTAACCACAGAAATGTAGTCTTAAGGGTGCCAATAACTGTACGGTTTACCCTAAGCATTATTTGTTAGAAAAAAAAAAAGAAAATTACACTGTTACATTTTGTTTATTTTTCGTTTCCATGAATTACATATCTCATGGGTGCTTAGAGGCAGAGGCCATCACTTTATCCTTTTAAAACAATGTTTTCGATAGTACTATCGATAGTCTCGATAGTTTTACAGTACTAAAAAATTAGAGCCTTTTGAATCATGTTTAATAGAAATCATTTCTACTTTCTTAACACTTTGCCTGTCATGTCACCTGAAATCGAGTAACTGATCTCTCTTCAGAGAATTAAATATGAAAATTGTGTCGAAACGAGAACGTGACTCTCAGGTTTTCTTTTTTGGCAGTCAAAGTTAAAGATCCAATTATTTGGCAGAGGCGGCATTCTAGTGTGAGCCACCGGTGGTACACGCCGGCGTGAACGTGTTAAGGAACCGAATTCAAGGACAACTATGTATACGGACCGAGATTTTGGCTTAAACTGCCAGGAATATTGAAATGTTGTCGGTAGTGGCGAAGTAATTTAATTAGGTTAGTACATCTCCTGCTTACCCTCTCACTCACTAAAATATTACCATCTCTCTCTTTTGATCAAGTTATTAGTTTCCATACTGTCCGTATAAAAAACATCAGCTATTTCCTGTCCTCGACTGTACTATATGTACATTCAAAGACAAAATTATTTACATCTCTCAACTGAGAAATGATCCTACGTTCGAAATTTTAAAATACATCATATACTACATTAGTTAATTTAGTCGTTTTTCTTTTTAAATGAATCGAATATTAATAACATATTTTTTTTATATAATAATAATAATGAGCTAATTAGGTACCTCTAAAAGTAAAATAAATAATATTTTTATATTTAAAAGATAATTCTCCAAATGATTTATTATATATTTGTTTTAGGTTCTATATTATATGGGGCCAGCTTTATTTCCAACCTATAAGACTTAGTACATTGTTAAATGGTAAGTTGATTAAGGGGGGGTTAAAGGTATTTTTTCACAAAAACTGATTTTTTTTTTTTTTATATACCACCAACCAAGCGATTTTCAAATCAAGGGACTGGCAGGCAATTAGTTTTTTGTTTATATATTATCCCATCAAGTTGGAAGGCGCCTATGAGCAAACCATTCAATTTTTCAGTTTTATATTTTTTGCGTGAAGTTAATATTTGTTTTGCTAGAGTAGATAAGCATTTTTGTAAGAAACAACTAAAATTACACTGTTATATTTTGTTCATTTGTCTATTTCAAGGCTATCAATTTATCCTTTAAAAACAAAGTTTTCGGTAGTACTATCGATAGTTTTGATAGTTTAAAAATGTCCATAGTATCGATAGTTTTACATCACTAGTTATATCATAAGGAATTAACTCATTATCAGCGTGATTAAGTACACAAAAATGTCTCCCTGATCAAATCTTCAACCTGTCCTCTTATTCTCCTTAAAACGTGGCATATAACTTCAAAAATAATTAAATGAATAACGCCTAATGGGAATGAAATACCTGAGAAAAGTCAACGGGAAGACCAAGGCAGACAGGAGCCGCTGACAGTTAGACCGGAACGTAAATTGAGGCAAACGTACGATGGGTAACATCATGTTATTTTTTATATTTTTTCTAAATCCGATATTTGGCTAAATTTAAAAGCAATTCAAATATCACTTCAGAGAGCCGGTAAACATTTTAAACTGTTGTTCGTCAGCTAAGTGCAGCCCGTCCATCATTGCTGTTCCATGCATACTCGTAAATCACACTTATTTTTTATTTAAAAAAAAAATCATGGACTATTTTAAAAATCTTCGTGACGCTGATCTATTCTATAAAATGAAAAATGCATAGTCTTGCTATCAAGTCAATATGGATATTGTTTTTTAACCAACCCAAGTCTTATCGGGTATTGCCTTGGTCAAATGAGTATGACATTGTGTGTATGAAAATATTATCCTGCTGATGAAAAGTTGAACACATTAAATTACGCTTAAAGACTCTGATACAAATCGATAAGGAACAATTAATTAGGGAATAGAACATAAATTTATCCCATAAATCATACTGGTTCACTATGATAAACTCAAATATATAATACAAGTACATCAATAGGAATGCACATATTTAATAACCAAAAAAGATTTCAAAGATCCACATTCATGCCAATACACAATATTACACTCATCGTAATGAACTACACATGACGCTTGGCCGCTCACACGTTTAAGCAGTCCAGGTTTTGTTCGATAAGATTTTCACATTGGAAGACGGGTGCTCCCCAAAAGAATGAGGATGATGGGTGACAGATGATAAGATGATGATCATTCGAGCGATAGAGAGCACGCCTCTTCAAGCATTTTTGGAGGAGGCGGCACTACCAAAGTTCATTAATTTAAAGAAATATAAAACAAAAATATGGATAGGGAAATTTTGCACAATTTTAATAATCGGTATAAAATTTCAAGGATCATTAATAAAAAAATATTATACATTAATTGTAAAATTAATATGAATAAACTTATTTCATCGGTTACAGATTGTAAAACCCTTATGAGTAAAATGTTTCGCGACAACTTCCGAACCTAAACAAAAACTTGGTTACAAAGTATAAATAAATTTCAATACATGAGTACCATTCAATACTATGGTTATAATATAAATAAATATTTTAATTTAATTTTTTTTTCTATTTTGCTGTATAGGTATGAAGCTCACTGCCGTTTGGCGGCTAAGTTTCCTACTTCAGTAGCTACATACCGCTGGAGAATTGCCAAATCTCTACCTCAGCTAATGAAAATCCAATCCTTCAGGAGAATCTTTTAAAAAATTAGCTTCCGATTTTCCATTTTTTAAAATAGAATATGCAGTTGTCCAAGAGAGATTAAATACATATTTAAAAAAAATAAAATAATATTAATAAGTACGAGTATATTTCTACATAGGCTTATTTTGAACGACCGTACTCACACACCTCCATTCTTCCTTTATAAACTTGCCAAGTTGTAATACTTTCCTATTTTTTATCATATTATAATATACAGGTATGTTAAATATTAAGCAACATTTATAGTTTTTTTAATTACTAATACTGAAACAACTTAATAAATTTTTTTTTTATCATTATAAATTTAATTATAAGTGAGCAGTTGGAACAAATTTTCTTCGAATATTTTATAACGCATCATAAATATTTTATTCTCTATAGGGAGAAAATGTGATTATTGGAGTTAATGTCCATTTTTAAAATTATTTTTATTTAAAAATATTTTTTGTTTAATGTAAGTGTGTTCCTAAATCATCAATTTTTGGATGCACTCCTACCATTTGAATTTAAACTTGTTTAGGTAATTGTTAGTTGCCTTTGGATGATATAAAAAAATGATATCGGAGTTATTTTGAAATTAAAAAAAAAATGGAATCTTTGAGATTTTATAGAGTACATAATTGAAACAGCGGAAGTTGTCGCGAAACATTTTACTCATAAAGGTTTTATTATCTGTAACCAATGAAATAAGTTTATTCATATTAATTTTCCAATTAAATATATAATATTTTTTATTAATGATACTTGAAATTTTATACGGATTATTAAAATTATGCAAATTTCCCTATCCATATTTTTGTTTTATATTTCTTTAAATTAATGAACTTTGATAGAACCGCCTCCTCCAAAAATGCTTGAAGAGGCGTGCTCTCTGTCGCTCGAATGATCATCATCTTATCATCTGTCACCCATCATCCTCGTTCTTTTGTGGAGCACCCTTCTTCCAATGTGAAAATCTTATTGAACAAAACCTGGAGTGCTTAAACGTGTGAGCGGCCAAGCGTGGTGGGTAGTTCATTAGGATGAGTGTAATATTGTGTATTGGCATGAGTGTGGATTTTTGAAATCTTCTTTGGTTATTAAATATGTGCATTCCTATTGATGTACTTGTATTATATATTTGAGTTTGTCATAGTGAACCAGTATGATTTATGGGATAAATTTATGTTCTATTCCCTAATTAATTGTTCCTTATCGATTTGTATCAGAGTCTTTAAGCGTAATTTAATGTTTTCAACTTTTCATCAGCAGGATAATATTTTCATACACACAATGTCATACTCATTTGACCAAAGCAATACCCGAGATTAGTTCATTCGATAAAAATCTAAAAGCAGATATTATGACCCATCAGAAATGATCTTTGCTTTCAAATGGATAATAAAATTCATTTGTGCTCCTATTTGTGGATCTCTAAAACATATACATAATCCTTCAAGCACCACAAATATTTTATTGGAGAACAAATATTCAATTAGTTAATTAATGAAAGTGGCTAATCAAAGATGTGGATTATGTAAATTACGCGAGGAGGCCTTGCAATTAAGGAGATTGCTTTTTAAACTGGGATTTAGCAAATCTCTGTTCTCGGTCTTAACAACCAGCTCTACTCTGTATCGATACCTTTAAAATATTATCACCCCTGTTAGAAAAAGGTAAATTTTAAGAGTTATGTGCCTTTAATTTGAAACGGAACAATACGATTTATAGATCTACGATATATATGTATGTGTGTCTGTGTACAGTAGGGGCAAAAAGTATTTTTATACCACGTTTAATCATTAAATTATGAATTTGTGTAATTAAAACATTATACAACTCACAAAAATAAAAGGTATATTTAGAGCTGGATTAAGAGGTACATGTCTAGTGAAAAATGAAAAACTTCTTTTGTAATAAAATGAAAATCAAAAATTCATGGAAAAAAAGTATTTGCACAGCAAACTTTTAAAATATGAGTTAATTTTTTTTTATATATATCTTAATAATTTGTATCAATTAAGTTTGCATAAATGACAGCTTCTAAACGTCTAGGCATTAAGCGAACTGAGATGGATAAAATTTAAAAGCTCTTGGACAAAAAGATTCTTGAGGTGGAAACCGGAATAGTTTTATGTTATTTTCGAACGTTTTGGTCGAACGTGTGCCATAAATTTCTAATAGTATTCGAGATCGGTAAATGCGAAGAGGTGTGCAGTTAGTTGTTGATGAGCTTTAAATATTAAACGTTTTTTTTTTTTGTTTTAATGTCTGCACGATTCGTATAATCATCCTGTATGATAATGATCTGACGCTGGATTCCAAATTTAGCTGCACTATGCTACATTTAAAATCCCTTCAATAGGTTATAGATATCAAACTAATATGAAAATATTCATTACGGGCACCGAACCTCCAACTTAGCAATATAATGTCATTTCAATGTTTTACAATAACTAGAAAATTTCGTTCTTTAGTTTCCCATTTTCTTTCTACAAACATTCTTTCGGTTCTTGGATCCGAACAAATTAAACTTGTCCACATCAGGTAACAACACACTTTCCTAAAAGTGATTGTCTTGTTACAGTATCTTTAGCAAAAGCAAGTTGTCTTCTGGAATTGATAACCTAATGGATAACACTAAAACCCCAGTAGAATTCAGAACATCCTTAGAGTTCTCGTGCTTACATACACCTCAGAACTTGATATGACCATATGAACCAATACACTTCCATCTAGATTTTCAAGCGCTTCCATTACGATTGTTCACTTCTTTCCGACATATACTTTCCTCAGACGACCTTTTTTGACGACCTTAAACTGCTAGAAATGAGTTTTACATATTTAAAATATTTAAGGATACTGATAGAAAAGAACAGTGTATTCAAGCATGTAAAAAAACATTTGTACTCATTAATAATAAATTAAGTGTGCGAATACTTTTTACCAGGTGTTTATGTCATTTTGAATATTGTTTTGATGAGAAGAAAGTTTTAAATTATATCGACACTACTATTTAAAATGTTTCAATTTTACATGTTTTGGATAAACTCAAATGACTTCATTTAGTACCTAAATACGTCTTTTTTTTTTTTTTTTTTTTTTTTTTTTTTTTTTTTTTTTTTTTTTTTTTTTTTTTTTTTTTTTTTTTTTTTTTTATACCCACATTTCCATTAGTGCGATTCACACTCCGAATTCTCTCTAATATTGTAGTTCTAATTTTCAGTCACAAGAATAAGTGAATAACTGAGAAGAAAGTAATCATACTTATTTTACTTGTGTGGTGTGTAGATTATTATATCAATACATAAATCCCCCTTCATTTTCATTTTAATCCTTTATCTTCTATGAATGAATTTCTACTTTCACTTACCTATGTATGAAATATATAGTAAGGGAAAGGATTGTGATCGTGAAAAATTTCTACTTCCGGTTTTCAACGGAAATACGCGTTTTGGGGTCCCCTGAGTCCAAATAACCAAGTCCCGCGAAATGGTGTGTGTGTGTTTGTGTGTGTGTGTGTGTGTGTGTGTGTGTGTGTGAGAGAGAGAGAGAGAGAGAGAGAGAGAGAGAGAATACTAGCTCAAAAACTATAAACCATACAAACTTGAAATTGGGTATTTCAACGGAAGGGGCACTTTATTTCTTATTATTATGAAGACTTTTTCTCTCATTTTTTCATGTGCGACAGAAATATAGCCCACTCAGTCTTTCATTAAATCTCCAATCATATTGTGCGAGCTGTTGAATTAATTTTATGTTTGTTCAATTACTGCAATAAATGAGTAAAGTTCTAAATGCCTAGAGGTAATGTGCAGTGAAATTTTTGTAATTAAACCAATAGGAAAAAAAATTGAACAAATTCAATAATTTTTAGTGCTCAACACTGGTACAGGCATCACTTTCAAAACACCACAAGTCGAGTGTAAAATGTTTGCACATGATCATGTTGGCTGTAAGAAAAGTTATATTCACTAACAAAAATCGGTCAATTTAGATTCTCTTGATGGCTTCCAATATTGTATTCATGACTACCAAGAAAATTAAAGGATTTTAAGTCGCTGGCATATGAGTGATGGTGGCGTCTTGATTTGGGTCAATAATAGTTATCGTGACAAAGTGAAATCAAATTTTTTACTTTAAATAATAATGATAAAAAGAGTCAATACTGAAGCATGTAAACGAGCTCACCAGAGCGAAATCCATTTCGCTACTCCCTATTCCTACTTGGCTTGGTTGGTAAAAAAATATTTTGAATATAATAATATTTTAATTAATTATTTTACAGAAAGTTTGTTATACTGATCTTAACAACATCAAGAACTATTTGATATAATTGAGTAGGGTGGTATTCGCTTCAGGAAGGCAATTTACTTCTCTGGACGAATCAGAGCTCAGCATTCAACATTAGTGGTTTTATATGGGCAAAGATATATTAACAACTTTTTAAATCCCTCCCAAATGAAATGCTCACAGTTTTCGAAAAATAAGGAAGCCAAAAAAATATTGGTAATGAAAAAATATACATAATTTTCCTGGATTATAATCCTTTATTTATTTATCAAACTCCTATTCTATTCCCTACCTATTATTATGATAAACAAAAGTTAACGATTTCTTATAAAATTTTAAAATGAATGGGTGGCCTATGATTTTGTTGCATAGTGTATTTCTGGAAATACGATTGAACAGTACTATAAAGGCATGGATTCGTAGGTTTCTCTCCTCGAATACTACTCGAAACCCACCACAATAACGTCGTTGGGATTTGGGGTTTCTGGATTTTTAAGAATCGAGGAAGATAAATCCGCTATCCGCTCCATGGTGGTAGCGAAGACTAGATGTGGAAAGAAGTAAGAAGATAAAGACAATCCAAAGATGATTGTGGTAACAAGATGCGAGACGAAGGTTAAAGTTCCTAAGAGTTTGTGCATATAAATTTTTAATTGGTTATCTCTCCTGTGAACCTTCCTACCTCGTTGTACAATGCGAAATTAAATTAAAAGTGTGTGTAATTATATCACAGTTAATTTAGGTGGGAGGATTTCTAGAACAACGATCAAGCATTGAAGGGAATCGATAAATATCTATTGTTTATTTATTACAGGAGTTATTAAATTCCATGTGATAATATGTAGAAAAAAATTGATTAGAAAATTAAATTTATTATGTTTAATCGATTGCTTATTAGCTTTCTTACACAACAGCTACTTCCCAGATTAACTTCTCCTGGTCTTATTGATATCATTTTTATTAATCTAATTAATTAGAAGATAAAAGAATTGACAACGGCCGGGTATTGAACCCAGGTCATCTGCATCTACATTGCAGCGCTCTTACCACTGAGCTAACCGTGGGGCCGCTCCCAACCGTGTTCGAATCTTTCTCTTCTGTGATCCCACCCACCAGGTCTCGCCACATCGTAGTGAAGTACGGTGAGAGCGGCCCCACGGTCAGCTCAGTGATAAGAGCGCTGCAACATAGATACGGAGGACCTGGGTTCGATTCCCGGCCGTGGTAGAGTCTTTTATCTTCTAATTAATTAGTTTAAAAATTATAAATTAATTGTTTACCAAATTATAAATGATTAAATAACATCATTCTTATTAATGTTGATAAGAAATATAAACAAGAACCTCTTTGTTGAGTTATGTTCCTTGGTTGGAATTTGTATATCTTATCAGTTTCTATAACAAGCGTAACCTTCCTCCAACAAGTGATTGTTAGATTATTTTAGATTTAGTTTCTTGTAGTGTTCTGATGTAGTGCTTTTTTAGTATGCTTTATGTATGAAACTTTTTAATTTTTAATTAGCTTTTTTAGTTTGGTATAGATTCATGATTATTAATATTGTTGTGCCTTTGGAATAGTTTGATGCTCAAGGTATGTTTCGCAAAAGCAGTTGTCATCTGTTTAAAATCTATTTGACAATTAATTTTAACATTTAATAAAAATATTCCTTTTAGAGCAGGTTGTTTCTAAGTATAAAAAGCATATGGTTAGTAATTGTTATTGAGTTTCTTAAAGCATTAACAAGTGTTAAAGTAATAAAAAAGGTGAATAAACATATTTGGTTTATTTATTTATTGTTTTAGTTTTTAGAGTGATTTTCCAATAGTCAATGATATTTAGTTTAATTGGACTAATCATTAAAAGTCTTAAACTTTAGGCAATTTACTGTTACATGCTCCTCTTGAGATGATCATTTTAACAATTTTATACTAGCATAACATCCTAAAATTTATTTGCATAAAGAATTAGCATACCTAGTTTGGATTTTTTGGTTTATGCTATAAGTAATTTACACAAAAGTATTTCAATAGTATTTCCTGAAGGAATAATGGAACTCATAACTTTGAGTCTTGCATGGTTATTTATCTTGATTGATATTGTAGGAACTATTGCACAGGTATCTCATCTAATTAATGAAGTTGGTCAATATAATTTGGCCACTCTGTATAAAGACACCCAAAAGTGTACAAACGTAGCGAGAGTTTCATATACGGAGGTGAAAATATTCATACCTTCCTTAGGTGTAGCCAGGCACTACTATAGTTACCACCTAGCTACTTTTTAAATTATACTATGATTATTGTGATCTATTTCCGCCTGCCAGCGAGACCAGACACTTATGAACTTGAGTTGGGTCAACAAAACAATGGTCAGAGATGGTCCCCCCTCCTCTCTCAAAATTCCCAACTTCAAATCTAGTTTAAACTAACTTGATAGACACATTGTTCTTTGGCAACCCTTGATAACCCGATGTTAGTGAATTGAAATATTTTTTTCACCACTCAAACATTAATCCCCTTTACTCATCCCTAGACCAGGAAAAACCGTATATAACTGTAAAGGCTCTTTAGGAGAGAAAAAAAAAATTATATCTTGTAATACTTTAATACTTTTTTGCCTTTAATTTAAAACATACAATGTTTATGATGTAGTTATGTAATTTATTAATATTCAGTAATAACATTTCTTGTTAGTCTTTACTCTTGGGAAGCTAGGTGGAGTACTTGGATCGCATTATTCATCTTTGTGCTGCTTTATTTATTTTGAGAGTAGATGTAGATAGTAAATCTTAAATATATAATATTAAATTGCATGAAAAAACTAATCTAGTTCTAATTCAGTCTCTGATGCGTTCCATACCCATGCTGAGGCCGCTGCGAGAATGGGTCTAGTTGTCAATGAGAAAAAAACGAAATATATGGTATCCGGAGAACAAGCAGTACATGGCGAGGAAGTTAAAATCGGAGACTACAAATTCGAGAAGGTCAACGAATTTGTATTCCTCGGCTGACTAGTAAATTCTGGAAACGATATCTCCAGTAAATTCTCTACTAAAAAGTAAGAAAAATATATCTTTTGAGAAAAGAAAAATACTTCTAAAGTATACTGTAATTTGGATTATAAAACATATTTCATGTGTCTTTGAACTCAAAATAGGATTGAAGAAAAATAATACTATTGATGAATAACATTTGCGAAAAATAAGAAAAGGGCATCAGCACCAAATGTTCGAAAGACTAATAGAGCCTAGCACAAAGATGAATAATGCGATCCAAGTACTCCATCTAGCTTTTCGTGTGTCAAAAGAAAATTGATTTGCTTGTGGAAATGGAATCTTCACAAAATTTGTTGAATACTTAAGGTTCAATGCATGAACATCCGAAAATTAGTGACATTGAAACTCATATTCAGATTTAAGAAAGAATTTAGTGGTAAATGATGCTGCTTAGTGCTGTTTCTACTGTTATCTGTTACTTACTGGAACATCTTCGTTTTTTTCTCTGCATCGACACATTGTTGGGAATTACTCCTGCACCATTTGTCATTCCTAACACTCAATCCTCTAATTAATACCAAATGAGAGAGCTGAGTTTCTGTTGACTTTGAGATGTTAGTAGCTGCTAGGGAAATTGCATATCTTGTAAACTTCCTTAAGAGGGAAGGATGGCCCAACTCTAAAACCTCAACGGAAATTCAAAGTCAACTTTTAATTTTCAATTCTGGACACTGCCATCAGCTCAGAAACAGAGAAATTTAATCAGCTGCAAGAAATTAATTCTAATTTTGAGGCGATCATCCTTGACTATTGTTTTGTTGACCCAACTAAAGTTCACAAGTGTCTTGTCTCGTTGGCAGGTGGGTATAGATCACAATAATCATAGTATAAAATTAAAAAGTAGCTAGGTGGTAACTATAGTAGTGCCTGGCAACACCCTCTCAGTGAACAAAAAAAAACATTTGATCTAGACCACTGTGCAAAGATTGAAAAAACATTGACCCAATCATCAGTCTAAGGGTGCTGCCACAATTTATTTGTGTGGCGAACTTAAAGCTATTACTTCAAGAATTATAAACAGTCAACCCCAAATACAAAACCTTGCAACACATTCGCTAGGGCACCAAAAACTGGGGGATTCGGCCCTGTACTTACCTTAAAATATATATTAAAGAAGTTTTCAAGTGGTATGCTAATTATGTAGCCAGTACTTAAGACAATGTGTAAAATGAAAATGAAGGCATATGAAGTATGGTGTACCCATGCTTTGGAAGCAACCGAAAAATCACTACAAACATTGTTATGTTTTTGCTTTGTATGATGTTAAAATGACCTGCCCCAATCTGTTCTTCACTCAGTGACCTTGACTTCAATCGAGAATAACAATTCAAGTGCATGAATCAAAATCTGGGTGCTGGATATCTTTTTGTAAATGGTGTAAAAACTTTTTAGAAATACCTAAGTCAGTAAATTAGACCAAGTGTTGGGAAACTCCACTTCCTCCATAAGCATTTAGATAGATTTCTGAAAAATCTTGGTTCTCATGATGGAAAATATGAGAAAGATTCCATCAGGATTTAAAGGTCATAGAAATCAAGTTCGAGGGGCTTAATGCATAATGGCTGATTACTGCTGGACCATATCATGATTGTCTTAAGAATATTAATGCAAAAAAGTCTTAAAAAGGAGTTTTATCATGGATAGTGACCATGTAATATTTCATTTTATTGACAGGTATCATTGTAATATATCGATTAATTGTACAGTTGTATAATTTGTATAATGGGAGTTGGTCCACCATTAGGCGGATCCCCTCCTCTAGTTATTAAATAAATTAATAATTACAAAAATGATTAAATAAATAAATAAATGTTTTTAAATATGCCTAAAGCAATGGCAATATGTCTTTAACAGGAATGTTAATTGTAATTTTTCCCCTTATTAAGTACTCCAATATGGCGTATAATGTTGTTTAATTTTTTTAATTGTAGTATGATTCTATTGATTCATTGTAATAAATTTATTATGAATACAAAACGAGTATGTGATTAGCCATAAGTGATTATTATTAATGTTGATCAATAATAAAGAATCATATTATTTAAAACATATGCACTTCATAATCTTCATTTATTAAATAACCCCTGTTTTTAGTATACTAAATTTTTTTCATCTATTATAGTGGTTTTTTTGAAACTTCCCATCCTGGGACTTGTGAACATAAAGATGAGCTTCAATTGGAGCCTACTTCAAGTATCAAAGAAAAAGAAGAGCAAAATATGGCCAACTCCTCTAATAATTCTTCAGAAAAATCTAAGCGGGGAATTTATCCAGATGTACCTTTCTCTCCTTATTCTTCTCCCAAAACAGTTCGACATAGACCTCCCCTCAAAGAAAGTCGAAGGGTCAGCATAGACAAAACAGGGCAATATCTACAACTTAATCAATACCGACTTATTGATTCTATTGGGCAGGTAAAGGCAATTTTGTTTACATATATGCGCGCGTGTGTGTGTGTGCGTGCGTGCGTGCGTGCGTGCGTGCGTGTGTGTGTGTGTGTGTGTGTGTGTGTGTGTGTGTGTGTGTGTGTATGAAAAACAGTGTTTTTATAAGTAATTTTGTCAGTTTTAACTTGATTTATTGTAATTTTATTTATGGTTGACTTTACTTAAACTTCTTTGTAGATTTTGGTTTACGCGAGAATGTTATGAGAGGAGAATGTTTTCATCAACGATCAAAGGGTGACCTTATCTGGACTCATATGCAAGCTTCATATTCCCATTGTATATCTCACCTAACAAAAAAAAAACTAATAAAATGTTATCACAAACTAAATATTTGATCATTTGTTTTTGCAATTTCTTAAACCTTTCATTTAATAAAGTTGTCAAAAAAGAAAAACATCTATTCAAATATAATAGTCCAGACATCCATAATGTGCAACCATAGAAAATAAAATTATATTAAATAATTTTTATCTCAGCTGTTGAAATGCATTGGCAAGAACCCTCAGACACATCACAAATATTTTTCAACCTAGTATCACATAAAAAGCTTATTGAAATAGTCAATTATGGTCGCCTCACATCCAAATCCTCCTCTTACCATTCCATCTCTATTTATCTTCATTTTTTTAATATTGTCAATATACTTTCTCTGTGGCAATAAATAAATTAAGTATAAATATTTTTATTCGAAGAGAAGAGTTTGGTCATAGCCGGGACTCAAACCCGGGCCTCCCCATTTCTGTAGGGTTGCAAAAACCAACTACGCTACCGTGGCCGTTTTCTCAGCAATGTCCATCTATTCTTTTCACTGACCCCAAGTCCTGTCGATCTCACCACATCACAGAAAAGCATAATCAGAGGCTAGACAATTGCTCAAATGGTAGGACGTAATTGACAGTCATTGTTAAAAATTTATTGATTAAATTTTAATAGTTATCTCTTTTTAACATATTGTAAATAATTTTCTCTCACATAAAATTATTTTAAAAAGGAACTATTCTTTTATCATTATTCAATCAAGTTTTATAGAATTTTGGTCACTAAATCTCAAAAGTTTACCTCTGTGCATCAAGTTGCTGGTAGGTATCGTCTGAAATGGTGCCGAGTGCAAAAAGTTAACATTCTTGAGTTAAGAGTTGTTCTAAGTATATTATTCATAAATACATTTTTTGTGAAAAAAAGTAGTTTCAAAAATATGAAATCATGTTTAGGTTGTTGTTTGCATCATCCATTTGTTGGAGATTTTCACCTTTTAACATTTTAGTACAGTATAGTATTCTGTATTTTTCTCAAAATAATTTCCAGTATAACATATTCATCTATTTTCAGGGCTCTTATGGTCTTGTCAAGCTAGCTTACAATGCTGAAGATGACACGCATTATGTAAGTTATTTGATAATCAGGTTAAGAATTGGTTTTGAAAGTTTCTTATACTTATTTTTGTTTTATCTCTAGGCTATGAAAATTTTATCAAAGAAGAAGTTGTTTAGAAAAGCTGGAGTATTTGGTAACTATTTTCTGTTCACTATTACTTGAGTTTTCTTTAATCTTATGATATAATAATAATACTCTAAAATTTAAAATTTAATATCCTAGATTTAGCTTAATATTTTTTTTTTCTTTTATCAAGAAAAATAAAGTAGTTAGAAGTAATTTAAGAGTTAATTAAGAGTTAGGCTTCGACAAGCATTTCAGTTTCCTCTTAGATTATCACTTCTAATAATCCAGTCCTGTTTCACCTCTTAAGACCTTATTATCTTATAACCAGGGCCCAGATTTAAATGTGATTGCATATTTTATTTGCATGCTTCTTTTAAAAAAATATGACAAAATGTGTACAAAAATTAGAGTATTCAGATGTAATAATTAGCCAAATTTTATTTTACATATTTGTTCATAATTGCATATTTTTAAGATCTAATGAAGTAAATAAATAAGTTAGAACTATAAAAAGTAGAATTCAGTTTGGGGTCTAAGATTCCCAATTATGTTATTGAATATTCGTCAAAATTCCATATTCCATCTCCTTTTTTGTCCCTTACAAATCAAACTTACTGGCTCATTTACGGTCAGTACGAAAGGTTTTCCCTTAATTTTGTTTAGTTTATCTAATTTAATTTATACCCCTGAAAATAAGTCCAGCAGTTTCCTTATCCAGAAGTGAAATCTTGGATTGAAACTTAAAATTTTAAAGGAGAAACGGTTTTTACAACAGATGGAAAAGTTGTTTGTTGCATCTGTTGTCCTAAGCTTATTTCAAGTGAAAGAAAATCACAAATCAACCTGCATGGTATTTTTCTTTGGTTTTTAATCAAGTGGTAAAAAATTATTTTTAACAGTTATAACCTTATTTATTAGGGTAAAGAAGGGAAAGGGCACAAATAATTAATAACATCAGTTTTCTTAATCTGTAATTTTTTCTAGATTGAAGTATTTAATTTTTAATTAGATTGATTATTACATATAAGATGGGGCTCCTGCATTGAAGCCGATGTCTTATCCAGAAAATTTAAATACATTTAAAACTGTTGTCTGTGGAATCGTTGATTGGTGGAGATACAATCCAGAGTGTTGAAAAAGTTTATGAAATAATGAACTATTCAAAGTTAAACAATGATCTAACAGTTATGAATTTCCATCTTAGTTGTTTGTCAATCAAACTAAAACAATTTTATCCTAAGTTGACAGTTTTAAATTATTAAATCAAGTTACTTAGACAGTGTAAATGAAATCCCAGGCCATGTCAGAAAAACTTTAAAAGAAAAAATAGTAGACATTTTCATTAAAGAAACCAAACTCTCTATCAAAAATATAAGTAAAACTTTAAATGTTCTCAAATCAACTGTTCTCAGCAACAGCTACCCAATAATGTTAAGGGCATATAAATTTGCTCCAATTACATCATCCTACTTTCAACATTTTTTTCTGCATAATTTATAGGTTTTTATTGCATATTATATGGCATATTTTATTATTTTTTACAGCATAAAAATCTGGGCTCTGCTTATGGCTACCAAATGGTTGTTACCCTTTTCAAGCAGAAATACAACTCTTTAAAATGTTTTTTGAATCATTACGAAAAAATATTCCCAGTCAATTTTTAACCCTCAACTTCTGAAACTCTTCAGATCTGGATTTAATTTATATTTATAATATTTGTATTGTATGTCAGTCATTATTTCATTTTCCTGACTAATTCATTGCATACTTTTTCATATCAAAAGGTTTTTTTTCTTTATCAAATTTTCATTTGATTTTATCATGAATTATTATTTATATTATTTATTATTTTGCAAATTATTGAAATGTGTCTTTAGCTTTCTTTTGAAACAAATTTTAAATTATTTTAAATTTCTCTTTGAAACAATTATTTATCTTTTTTGCTGATAATATTAATTAAGTTGAAAAATGAAAATATGTCAATTAATTTATGTTTTAACGATAAACATGTTAAGTTAATAGTACACCCACCAAGATGATCTCATAATCTTGGTGGGTGTACTATTAACAATATTTTTAACCCTCTACCTACTACTTAGAAACATGTTAAGTTTTTACCGTATAATTATTCCAATTTATAATCAAGAATAATTTAGTATATTTAAAAAATATTTGGTGTAGGTATAATATTTTGACTTGGTTAGTACAGGGTTAGAGAGAAACTGAACAGAACAGTTTTTTGCAATTGTTTGTTAGAGCTCCTATTTCATTAGCATATTTCTTATTTTTATCTTATCTCATAGCTATTAATTTTAGGTAGACAAAACCCTAATCGCAAGGAAATTAATCCTCTAGAACGAGTTCATCGGGAAATAGCTGTGTTAAAGAAGCTTGATCACCCTAATGTTGTGAAATTGATTGAAGTTTTGGATGACCCAATAGAAGATAATTTGTATTTAGGTATTTTTTGCAATTCCATGTTCTACTTTTTATAAAAATTATTGCTTGTGGAATTATTGATAATTTAATTACTTTAAATTGTTTAAGAACTACTACCTTTTAGAAATATCTAAAATCTTAATTACCAAACATTTTTTCACACTAGTAATCTGTATTTAACTGGAAGCAGAATATGTTAATTAAAAAATTAATTATTGGTGATCAAAAACTAAATTTGATCAAAGCCTTCAAATTCATTAACCCTTTAGCAGCTAAGGGTGCTGGACGAAAGTTGCACTGAGAAGCCACCCCTAACCTGTTAATCTTAACTTAAAGATGTTGTTACGTGAGCCACACCTAAAGCTTTGCTGTATAGCCATTTATTAATGTCATATAAATTTGCGACACCACCGAGACCTATAGCTGGGAATTCCCCCAATTGTATTTTGTGTCCCAGACTCAATTTCTCAACTATTTCCTAAACTAACTGAGGATTTGAAAGATACATATCATACTCAAGACATTCGATAGCAACTACTAGGTTATTTACTTTAACACAAAAATCGATAATGTCTTGTGTATTTTCATTATTTAGGAAATTTTTGGACCTTTTCTATGAGGCTGTTAACTATTACTACTGGCCTGCCAAACTGTTGCTCAAGCATTCTTATATTTTTGCTTGATGCATTAGTCACTGCTAGCAATGATTTAACAGACTCTCTAGCTTTTACCCGTCAACGCTTTTGCTAATCTTGTTACATTTTCCTCCACAGTATAATTACAACTTGCTAAAGTCCTCTTGTATGCTGAAATACGTATACTTGTACTTCGTACCATTTCAACCTTAAAGCAATTAAACCATCTCCATAACCTTTTCCTATTGAAAATCTGGTTACCTCCTTGATATTTCCCTACTTTGACTATTTTCGTACAATGTATATTCCTATTATAATATTTTCAAACCGATGGAAGCTCTTATTTTATTTTTTATAATCATTTTTCCTTTGTTTTTTTAGAAAATATAAATACTCCTTAGCTTATCTGTAAATAAGTGTGTAAACATGTATATATTATTAGGTGTGTAAAACTAGTTTCTTTTCACTTAATTGAATATTTGAGTTGTATTTTAATATTTTTTTTTTTTACACAAGAGGTTCTCTCATAATTTATAGCTATTTGTTTCATTTCAATTTGTTTATGTAAGCTTTACACTAAGGCTCTAAAGCCCACTTTTTATATTATTTAATTTTATTCTGAAGGGACATGTCCCAGAACAAATTAATAAAGAAATTATTATTATTATTATTATTATTATTATTATTATTATTATTATTATTATTTATTTAAGAAGAATTTTTCAAAACTCTACTTTTGTTCCAAGTCTAAAGCACTCTTAGTTTCATTCAGATGTACTTTACTCTAAATTATTATATATGTACAACCAAAACCTCAGCTTTCTTTAAAAAAAACTTCAAAGCCAACAACAAAACTTATATTGTAACACTTATGTGGGTTAATTATTTTTATTCGAAGAAAAATAAAAATTTTCAATGCCACACAAATAATAAATACACAAATATTAGAACAGGTTACAAAAATTATCACTTTGTAACACACAAATAATTATATGGCTTGAACTTCACAACCAAGACTACCTATCCAGTCACTCGCTCCTTATATATAGTCATAAGGAGAATGGTCTAGAACCTTGTGGAACTGCTTAGATGGTACTTGAACATCGTAGTCACAAACACGTGCTATGACAGTTTGTTGCAATTTTAGTTGTTCCAACAAAAGGTCTGGGACTGTTAAACCATATGTTTTTCTTCTGTTTTTGTTTAACGTTACAATATTTAAAAACAAACAAGCAAACTGAAATAATCGTTTTTTTTTTTTCAATATTTTTATTTAATTACATAATGCTCAGTAAAAAATATATAATATGAAATACTCTTTTTTTTCTGTTATTCCTGCAAATAAATATTTCCTAACTGAAATAAGTAAATCTACTTAACTAATATTACAGCTTCTTTGATACAGACATTGAGTCATTTGTGAGTGTCAAAACCAAGTTAATATTAAGACTTTGACTATTTTTCCTTTCAGTGTTCGAGCTTTTGCATGGTGGAGAAGTTATAACACTTCCAACCCAAACACCTTTAACTGAAAATCAAGCTTGGGAATATTTTCGAGACATTGTTTTAGGCCTTGAATATTGTAAGATAATGTTTCATACTTTATTATTTGACTTATGTTATCAATAATTGTATGTGTGTTTGTGCTTGCTGAGGCTTTATATATTTATTTAATTATTTTAATATCAATACTTTGTATTAAGTAACATAAACAATATACTGTTTGTTTATATTTCTCTCCCTATCAATGTATTTTTAGCTAACCAAGTGTACATATTAACTTGAATGTTTTTTTTAGCTATATCATTAACACATTCAATGCCCACTAACAATAAGTCTACATCCCCGGGGGTCCAATGGTTTTTTTTATTCATTCTTGTAAATAAAACTTTCATAAATCAAATCAATCATTATAACATGGATGCAAGTACCATTTACCATTTTTTTACATACAACCCACCAGGCGGGTTGTGGGCCGCGTGGTAACTCCCGACCCGCCAGGTGGGTTGTGGGCCACGTACGTCCCTTCGTATTTCTAAAATAAAATCAGTTTTTATTGCGTAATTTTTAATTAAATGTGAGAGCTGGCATTTTCTTTCAATAAGTAACTCAATTAATGTAAAATGCATGTCAATTTTTTTTTTGGGATGGGGCATACATTTTTTTCTGTTTTTTTTTTTTATTATTATTTTACTGGGTTGTATGAAAAATTATTTCTAAATTACCTTTTTTTTCCTTTTTATAAATCCCACTGGGATATATGGACAGATGAAGGGAAGAATTGAAGGAGGCTTTAAATAGGTAGAGGAAAAATATTTAATAAAAAAATAAAATAAAATACATTTATTTTTATTAAATCAATAAATTACATTAATATATATAAATTAAACACTAATTATGTAATTGATAAACAAAGTACAATACATACAATAAATTACAATCAATATTTGTGAAAATCACGTTACTATGCAAAAAAAATTCGTAAAGATAAATATAAATCGATCACAAATTGAGAAACAAGTATGAGGCTTCCAAGACATCAAAATTAATAAATAAAAAAATTCAACTTACTTGTAAAAGGGACTAGTACTCTAAGAAGCGTAGCACTACACAAAACACACTGCCACGGAGAAAAAAAAAAAGTTTTTGAGAAACCAACACTTTCAATACACAGCGACTACCCTGTGAGAGGCCCCACAGTAAAATGAAGTAAAAATGAGATGCCCCTGCGGATCCAGGTAGCCGGGAAGGCAATTGGTATGTGCACCCGCCAGGCGGGTCGTGGGCTGCTGAGGTTAGGTCAGGTGCACCCGCCAGGCGGTTTGTGGGCATCGAACATGTTAAAGAATGATACAGTTATAACTTTATTGATTAGTTTAGAAACATCACAATTTGACATTATCATGGTCATGAGAAGATTACTAAAACTATATCATATAGCAATAAATATTTTTTTTTTCTCTGAAAGATGAGCCCATCACCAAACTATCCAGATACACTCTCAACTAAAATTTGGCAAAAATTGAGTTTGTTTGTGTATATATAACATATATCATTTCTAAAATATCCCATTCAATTGTCATATCAACGCAGTGATTGTAATATAAAATGTTCAATTAATTTGTTTTTTCAGTACATTTCCAAAAAATAATTCATCGCGACATCAAACCATCTAATATTTTACTTGGTGAAAATGGTCATGTGAAAATTGCAGATCTTGGAGTATGTAATGAATTTGATGGCATCGATGCTTGTTTAAATAATTCTGCTGGAACACCTGCATTTACAGCTCCTGAAGCTATATCTGCTGCAACCCATTTTAGTGGCAAGGTATAAATTTTATAATGTGTATGTTCTCAACATTATTTTAATATAATTAAAGTAGAAGTCCTATTATCAGAGGTAATCACTGGTAAGCGCTTTATGTAAAATCTAAAACTCTGTTTAGTTAAATTTGATTTTAATGCATTAATTATTATATCAATGAAGAAGAAACCGAAGACCTTCTTGTTGAGGGTCCAGGTTTCAGCGCCATACATGACCACTCGTCTTGTATATCGTGAACTTGGTGGTTCGGCTAATAAGCTTGTTTTTTATTAGCTTTTAGATGGCGAAATACACTCTATTTCCTGGTGTTATATTCTCTTTCTAACCTCTTATTCCTCTTCTAGTTTGTTGTTAATACTAGAGCCGAGATACGTAAAGCCTCCGACCACTTCAAAATTGAAGGCTCCTACTTCATAACTGCTCTGCATCTGAACTTGATTTCCCAAAACCATGATCTTGGTCTTTTCCTCATTAATATGCAGGGCAATCTTTCTAACGTCGACATCCATAGCTTCACATGTCGCTGTTATGCTCTACCTATGGTGACTATGTTGTCTGCATAGGCCAGGACTTGGGTCATTCTTGTAAATTGATGAATGAATCTTCCTGATTCAATCCTGCTCAATTTATAATTGCTTGTAGAGTGATATTAAACAGGAGAGGAGCTATTGGGTCTCCCTGTCTCAGAACACTTCCCACTTCGAAAGGCTCCGAAATCTTGACACACTTAACTTGGCAGATAGTGTTCTAGTGTGCATTTTACTGAACGAGTCAGTTACATTTTACAAAAATCAGTATTACAGATAATATTTCTTTTTTTTTTTTCTAAGGTCAAACTTCAGTTAGAAGTCAGAACAGTTATTATTTTTCTCTATTCCCTGACAAAAGATAATAATAAATATCCACCGCCAGTAAATTGTAAAATAATTTTAAGTTAAAATATTTTTTTTAAAAAGACCCTTCTTATGTTTTCCTAGAGATAAACAGGGACTTAGGAGCTTTCAAGTTAAATCATTTTTCCCTCAAACCTTTTTTTTTTTTAATTATAACTTATAAAATTACATTTCTTACATGTTTAAACTCATTGATACTGTCAGATTATTATTTATTATTTATTATCCATGTATTTATCTCTCTGACTCTACAGTCATCAGGGAATTTTGGTCTCCTCAATGAGCTAACACTATTCAACACTGTTCTTCTTAATTTAGTTATTTATTTGTTGTTTACGCCTCTACCCTAAAGGGTTATTTATTTATTGTACTATTTATTTAATGTTCAAGAAATAAAACAAAACATTTATATGAAAAATATTCAATGATTCCACCATGAATCTTCTTCTTTTATCTTTTTCATTGCATAAATGTCTTAATCCAAAGGTACTAGAAGATGATTATAGATGGGCAATAGGGCAATTACTTCAAAAATGTTTGGTGGCCATATCATAGAGAACATATTTCGGACATTATTTCGTCTTGTGTGCTTGTAGGAAGGAAAAACCCTAACAGTTTTGACTCAGTGTTTATAAGTAAATTTGTTTTACACTAGAAATGTTTTGATTTTCAAATTACATTTAAATGTTTGATCTATATGAGATATTTTTTCTATTATTAATTTTTTAAGGCTTATGACATCTGGTCTCTGGGTGTTACATTATTTTGCTTCGTCTTTGGAAAATTGCCATTTGAAGCTGATAGTTTACCAATATTGTATCAAAAAATAAGAAATGAAAACCTTCAGTTTCCTGAAACACCTTCTATATCTTCAGAATTGAAAAACTTGATGAATCAAATGCTTACCAAAGATCCTGATAAAAGAATATCTCTCAGTAACATTAAGGTATGGTATATTTTTAGTTTATTTATTCATTGCTTCTTGTTTAAATTTTATTATGAATATTTAGGTATATTAGAATGCTTCTATATATAACAAATTACTAGAATATGCACAAGTCAAAATCAAGAGTAATTATATCAACAAAAGGCTTCTGTAATGAACTGAATTTCTTACACTACATCCAATTAAAAAATTACAATAGGTGATTATATTGCCCAAATGTTGGGCAATCCATAAATAATTATGACAAAGGAATGATGGGCTTTCAGCATCTAATCCTTCTCTAGTTCCATCAGTATAGAAAAAAATTATATATTTGGTATTTGGCTCTAATATCAGTACAGTATTGGAATAGTAGACTAACCAAAGATGCAAACTAGGGTCAGATATTTTACTATTCAAATGAAAATGACTATAAAAAATTAGGAGGGAAGATTAAATCAGTCTGAAGAGGCACACCTCAGTAAAGCGTTAGGAATCATAGGGAACCCAAGAAGACCTGGGAAAACCCCGAAGGCATTGTCCTATCTATCGGGGCAGCTCTAGGAATAAAATTGAAAGAAGAACTAGATCATGTTGAGAAGTAGGCCGAAGGTAGAAGACAACCATCTGCTGCCAATACTGGACACTTCACCCGTCAGACAGTTAGAGATGAAGAGCTCAGGCTAATTAGAGTCAAAAAGGATCTATACTGCCTGGCAAAGCAGAAGAGGGCCACAAGAAAAATAAAATATTTATGGTTTACTAGAGGGAGAGTCCCTTGTCGTCGAAATGATGGTAGCCAATGGGCAGAGGATTTGCCTATTTATGTCCCAAGGATATATATATAGTCACCCCTCTTCTTAAATCTACTAGTCCATTGTGACACAGGGATCTTTTGGCAAGGGTTGTGTGGTAATCAATTAAACTGAAGACTATTTACATCATTTATTATTTACTATAAATAATCTTACAGATCCTAACTACCTAAAGGGTGTCTCATAACTACATAAATACTTGGGGCCACTCATATACTTGATACTTAGGGCTACGATACTACTTGAATCCCACTCCTGGACTGTCGGTGCTTGCCCCAGCCTCACTCTGCCTGTCCCTCTCCATCTCAGACTGAGTGCCCCTCTACTCGCCTGGGCCAGCCTCTTCAAGGAGTTCCCCCTCTCTCTCAGGGTCTCCTACGTTTAATAGCCTGCTTAGCTTTTCAGCTATGGTTTTCCACGTGACAATAATAATGAAAAAAGAATAACAAAAACATAGATGTAAGTACTTTTATCCAGCCAAATTAATGAAAACGAGAAATATTCTGTCCACCCTCTCTCTCTCTCTCTCTCTCTATATATATATATATATATATATATATATATATATCACAGGTTACAGTCTCCTTGCTTCCATCATGTATAAAATTACGCTATCTCTTTGCTGATGCTCCCTTACACCTCCCCCCTATTTACCTCAAAAATACAACTGCAGAATCAAGTCTAGATTTCTTAAAAATATAAATGAAGAGTTCAAAGAAAATCAATTGATCAGATAAATATTACAAATCACAGATACACTAAATCTCAATAAAAGTTTTTAACTATATAAGAATGTGTTATCAACACTTCTTCTTCCAGACTTATTTTATAATTTTCTTTTGTATTGTTTTGTGCATTACTCTGCACATTTTCAGAAATTATCTATAGTCTTACTATATTTATATCTATATATCTAGCAATTTTTTTTCACTATATGCGTTTTTTCTACAGTTTTTAGCTGCTATAAACCTTATCTCTGTTTGGGTGTATTAAATGTTTCCATTGTAATCTTTGTCTAAATTTTTAGAAACACCCATGGGTGACAAAGAATGGTACCATCATACTTCCTTCAGAAAGTGAAAATTGTCAACTAGTCGAAGTAAGTGAAGAAGAAATCAGAGATGGCGTAACTTCTATTCCTAAGTTGGATACTCTCATACTGATAAAAGCTATGCTCAAAAAACACTCTTTTCAAGTAAAGTCATTCTTTATGTTTAAATATTTTCAAACGCAATACCTTTATTGGAATATATTTGAGTATTTGATTGTTAGTTTGTGTGCATGCATTTTATCTTCCTAAGTTCAAATGTTTTCTTAAAGGCCACACTTAAGTTTTCAACTTGGATGCAGTTATCAATTTTACTACAAAGTTTAACACTTTTTACTTTTCTGGACACAAACAAGCTGTATACACGATGTCTACAAGCTGACACTAACCTGACTCACTGATAAGACATTATTTATATTTATTATTTTTGTTTTTATTCTTTTGCTACATTGTTATTTATATTTATTTAAATTGAATTACCTTACACCAGATTGGGCATATTTATACTTATAAATAAGAATAAGAATTTATTTTTATCTTAATTTTTATGTGAATATATATAGAAATTTATTTATATCCCAATATTTGTGAATACGAATACAAATAAATTAATAAAAATAAATTAACATAACCAAAATTGAAATCTTTCCTATTCACAAGTGTGAATACGAATACGGTTCTATTCACAAGTTCTTCTATAAATACAAATAAATTCACAGGGAAAATTGTGAATATTCAAAACTAAATCTGTGAATTTGGCCGTATTCACAAATAAAGATGCGGAAAAGTAACGATAAGGAAAAATTTACAAATTGTGAATTTCTTCTAAATTCATTATTTTGGAATAAATTTATTTCGAATTTCTTCATATTGGTTTAATCCTTTTTATGGAAATCAGATCAGCACATAATAGATTACCTGATATCGATTAAGTTAGATTACTACATTATTTGGGATGCTGATTATGAAAATAATATTGATGTAAAGGTTACTCGCTCTGATATCGATCTATTACAACTAGATCGATACCTGAGAAAGTAACCTTAATATCGATGTTATTTTCATAATCAATATTCCAAATAACCTAGTAATCGAACTTAATCAATATCAGGTAATCTATTATGTGCTTATGTGATTAAAATAAATTTCTATTCATATTCACATAAAAATTAAGATAAAAATAAATTGTTATTCGTTTTTATAAGTATAAATATGCCCAACTCTGCCTTACACTAGTGTTTGCCAAACTGTGCAGCTGTTTTCTTTCTTGAAATCTTTCCTATACAAAATATTATATTAATAATATTATACTAACTAAACAGGCCAACCACCATTAAGTATTTTAATATCTATTACCTAAAGCTAATACCTTTCAATAATTTATATAACTAAAACTAATAATCATTAATAAAATAGGAAGCATATTTTACTTGCTTTGGAACAGAGACTTCTTGGGATGGCCAATTTCAACAGGTTATATGGTCATGGTATTAGTGAATTCCTACCACATCCTTTTCTATTAAAAGGGGCCTTGATAAGCTTTAGTTCATCCCAGGTTTCAACTTCCTCTCAGAAGGTGTTATTGACAATCCAGGGGTCCTTTTATTAGATTGCAGTACCAGTTTGTTTGTGTCTAGAAAAGTAAAAAGGAGGAAAAATAGAAATCTTTTAAAGTGTCCAGTGGAAAAACAATGTGGAATAACTTATTCTAACTTCGAGAACAACTTTTTGTTACTTGAGAGCAGTTTTTTTCTGGGTAATTTTTTAAAGTAAAAAAATCCTGTGATACTCACCATCTTCCTCTTAATCAAAATAAACATCTTTGTGATTTTTGATCTATGAGTACCAAGTTTTACTAAATCTTCATTGGTGAGAAACTGACCAAGTCATGATAGTTTGCTCTTATCTTACAATTAGTCAACAAGTCATTATTCCTGAATGAATAGGGGTGTGTTCCTCCTAAGGGTATCTGGGGTCTTATCTTAAAAGATTTTTTAAAAGATAAAAAGATTTTTTAAAAGATAAAAAGATTTTTTAAAAGATAAAAAGATTTTTTAGCGGTTATAATATTTTTTCCACAGTGTTGAGTATGTTGCTGCTTTACTCACTAGCAATTAGATGATGCTAAAATTTCAAATTCGGCTTCAATTGTAACCTCAATTGTTATTTTTCAAACGGACCCTTCAATTATAATTAAGTTCATGAGAGGGAAATGGTCCACAGTGCCGGTAGATTTTTTGATTGTCACATCTCACCATTTTTGTCTTTGTTCAGTACACAGCCAACTATCAATTATCCAATATAATTAAGGTAAACAAGAGATCTGGTGGTTGAGCGAACCTAAGTTTTCTTTAGTTAACTAAAGCAAATATAAATGACTTATATTTTCTGGTTCAATTATTATAATATAATTGCTGCTTTAATCATGTTGTAAGAGCCTCCATACAGGTTTAATATAATATTTTTATGCATGTTAGAAGAAATCTATATCACTCATATATAGGTGCTTAATATGAGTTTTGGTACTCTACACAGATTTGCTTGCTTTTGGGTGTGTATGAAATATTGTAAAAATTGTATCTTGTCTGTTGTATTTTCATCTATTTAGTGCATTTTATATTATTATGGTTATTAGTAAATTTTCATTTCTATTTTTTTTTTTTTTTTTTAAACTAAGTATAATTTGACTATTACATTAGAAGAAACTAATTTTAAGAAGTAGATTTACCTTTTTTTTTAATATTGTTATTATCATCACTCACTATCGATTATATCTTATAAAAATGAATTAAACACATAATTATTGTTTTGGTTTTTTTACATTTCATTCTGCATTGCAGTTTTTATCATTAGAACACATTCACACTAAAAAGACATTTAAAAAAATTTACATTTTTTCCTAATTTGTAGATTTTATGTTAGCTTTGTCATTTTCAAGTGAGTCAATCAGTAGATTCCATTTAACAGACAAAATATAAGTTAAACAGTTTTAATTCAACTTTTTTTTTTTTTAATAAAACGGACTCATTTAATTGTATGAAATGTCTGAGCTTTAAATCAGTTTGTAATCATACACATTAAAGTTATCAGTACGTTCCTATTTCTTTAACTTCTCTCTACAAGATAGAGGTTGATCAATAAATCTCAGTCCTATAGCCTACTTCAGTCCTACTTCATTCACATTGAAGTCCTCTGCTTACTCAGAGGAACAAGATCACGCCCTTCCGACCTTGATACTCCTTCCCAAAAAATTTGAAAGATCTTTTCTATCCCTCTAGTTTTTTGCCAAGTCCTCCTAGGCATATTTGGTATTCAAGGTACTATTCTAAACGATCAGCTGATCATTATGGTACCAAATAGTACCCTCAACACCCAATAGATGCTCTGTAAATGTTCTGTGAACTATAGCACTCCAGAATTTCTTAGTTTGTTTTAATTTCTTGTAACTTGAAGCTTTTTTAGTGTAAGTTTTAACATTTTTGTCCTAAGTTTTGATATTTTTCGAAGTTTTAAGTTGTTTAAAAAGGTAAATTAAATACAAGCTTTTAAGAAGGACAACGTGGGTGTTGGGAAAGACATGAGAGAAGTGGTCATCTTCACTACCTTATACGAAAATAAAAATGTGGAAATAAAATGAAGAGGAAAAGTTGGGAAAGAAGTAACCCAGCTAAAGCCTCTGTCGATAACTAAATATCATGAGTATATGGGAGTAATAGATACAGCTGACCACTATATCTCTTCTTATCCATTTTTACGGAAGTCAAAAAAATGGCACCGAAAACTCTTTTTTTTGTTGTTAGAAACAGATATTGTGAATTCATATTTGCTGTACAAATAAGACAGGAATGCCAAAGCACGACAGATCACCTTCCGAAAAGCCCTGGTGCAACAGCTCATTCGGAATGTGCTCCTTACAAATAGTCAAACAAAACTCGAGAGGCAGAGTCTGTAGTGACTGTTCAAAGAAAAATGGAAGTAGAGAAACTAATATTTACTGTAAGACGTGCTTCACATTTAAAAGTACTATACTGTGAAACATTATCCATGAATTGATTTTTGAAAATAAATAAGTAGTATTCGTTTTTATGACCTCTAAACCAAAATGTTTTATTTGGTGGAAAACTAAACATACTACCAGGGCTCGATGTAAGCAGACACTGATTAAGGACAGAGCTTGTAAATTGTCTGGAGTGGCATAGGATCATGTGGCCATTCATGAAATCAAGAGTGGGACCACAAAGGGTTAAGCTTAAAAATTAAACTGATTTTTTAAATTGTTTAAGTAAACTTTTATTTGTTTATTTTACTTTTATATATATATATATATATATATATATATATATATATATACAAATTTGTTATTCTTAAGGGACTTAGTCACACAATAAAGTTATTTTTCTATTCTATTATATTCTATTCTCCATACGTCCAAACAGTATTACTCGTATCTTGTGTTCCTCAAATGGTCCTTCTTGTCTTAGTTATTACATTTCCATTGCTTGGTTCTGACTCCTGTATTTAATCATAAGGAATCATGATTCACTTAATTGGTCGGTAATATGTTTTTATATACCACTTATACTCTCATTTCCTGTATTGGCTGTTCTATATCTGATATTAACTCTCTCTTTGGCTTTGAAAAATTAAATGAATGAAGAACTTGGAGAACAATGTGTTCCTTTGATATTTCTTATATAAATCAAACTTATAGCTCTGGAGAAAATAAACAGTGTGAGTTGAAAAATTAATAAATAAAAAAATAAGCAATAATTGTGTTATATTATGAATTTGCAGAATGCATTGTTTCTATTAAATTTTATTGTCAGCCATTGCATATACTACTATTTATTAAAGCGTGGTTAATCAAATCCAATTTAATTAATCTTTTTATTTAATTTTATTTTTAGAACCCTTTTTCATCCCTAGAATCCCGCCTTAGAAGACTGCATTGCACTGGTAGATCACACTCAGCACCAGGATCTTGCAACTGGTTTGAGGGAGCGTAAGAATTAAATTTCACAATTTTATATAGATTTATCAATTAATGTTCTTTACCTCTTTAATATTAAATGAATATTAAGAAATTAAATATAGTAAATATTAGTACTCTAGTACTGATTATGGGTAGTAATCTAATCCTGAACCCTTTTTTTAATTGAATATTCATTACTTATGATAATGAAAAATATTTATACTCTTCTAAATATATTTAGCAGTCATTTTCATCTCAAAATTTTTGTGAAACCGATTTTAACATAATATTGCTGCTCCACATTCTTTTTACTTGCCCAGTCTATGGAAGTCTTTCCAGGTTAATAAGCATGACGATACCGATACTTCTGAATAGAGCAGAAAATGCTGTGTTCTCTTTCTCCACACATTGCTCTGATCCTCTAATGGGATCAATTTTTTTTTTTTTTAAGGACCTTTCCAAATTGAAGGTCCATGCCTCCAACCCAAATATAACAACTGGATGCACAGTTGCTTTTGTTCGCAACAAGCATCAGCTTTTTTGCACCAGTCTAAAATGCTAGATATTACTCTTTGCAGCACATTCCAATTTTCTGAAAACTTAAAAGTTGTCAACATACACAAGTAACTTGATGGTGCTCTTATTTAAGGTGGGCTGAAATTGAACACCTGACTCAATCTCAACTTTGCTCAGTTTTGCTAAAATTCATAGCCATACCTAAAAACAAAGTTGTTTGATATGTATTATGAATGTTTGTCGGAAACGGGAAGTAATAATGTTTGAATTGGCATTAGGTCAGCATTGATTGCCCTATTCTTGAATGTAAAATTCACTCTTTCATCCATGAGAACTGTTGAAATTTAGTTGTAATGACTTAATTTAAATCCTATATTTTTATTTTATTTTAGGTCAGGTTCTTCATTAACCCCTGTTTCTGAACAGTCTTCCTCTTTAAATCAAAATTCAGGTAAGTAACATTTAAATTACGATACATTTTTAAAATCTCTACATGAGTTGAATCCAACATAATTATCAAACCTTTTAAAACAACAAGTTAAGATTATCTGACTTTTTTTTAATACATAAATTTAATCCAAATATATTAAATCATCAAACCATAGTTTCAACTATGTAACTAACAAAGATACTTTAAATTAGATGGGCCCCAGTAACTGTTATCCATCTCTATAACCTGGCACTGATAATAGATAATACCGAGCATCAATTTATGCTACAACAATGAAAAATTTAATTCTAGTTACAGTACATTACTGAAATCCCTTATACCAAAAGAAATGGAATAATACTAAAACTTGGAAACAAACATATGATTCAGAAATAAATAATGATAATAAAAAACATATATTATTACTACTATAAGCCTGATATCACAAGTATATTTCAACTTTTATGCTTCCCCTAATTAAGGGAGTATGTTCTAACTTCCCGCGGGGACCAGCCATACTTAGGGGCCGGGATTCAATGCTACGATGTTCAATTTAGTAGTATAACACTGTAACCACTCTGCTATACGGGCTCCCAAATAATCATAATTAACTGAATGAATGAATATCTTTATTGCATTCTAAGAATTCTTACGACAAGAGGTTGGCTAGTATTAATATTTACATAGTGATTAGTTACAAGTTTAGTAATGTATACTGAACCTCATTCTGCAATAATAATGATAATTATAGAACACTAAATAGTTGATTAACGATAATGTTATTATGAAAGTTAAAATAATGTTTTTGTTCATTTTACAAATCATCGTTTTTCGATTTTGTGTCTAGATTGGGTCCATTAGTCTAAGAAAATTTTCCTCATCTTTAGGCTATGCATGGTAAATTGGGATAAGATTTTAATTTTTCCTTCTTAATTTTTTTCTGCTATGGGAAGGTTTGCTTAGTATATAGAGGTGAGCAGATTTTCTGTGATTTGGTTTAGATATTTTTTCCTAAAGTCCTGTAGAATTTGACACTGAAGTAGCATTTGTCCTCATCTTATTATTAGGGTTAATCAAAATTTTAAAATGGGTAAGCTTCTGTCTTCCATATATTTATGCAAAATCCAAGTGTTATCAACCGATATGCCCTATCAAAATTTCTTTATTAAACTTTATTATTATTTCAAGAAATTTAAAATTATTTAATAAATCTGAATTACATAATAAATATTCCTATTTATATTCTTTAATCCATAATGGAAATTTTATTATAAACTGAAAAATTTATAAATTTAATATTATGCTAGAGTTAAATATTTTGTTATTTGTTTAACTTAATAGGCTGAGGTGTCATTATTGAGTGCAGCTTACTTCTTATTGACTTCAGAAGCTTATAACATGCTCGCATAATGATGTTTTTGACAATGATAAAATTGTTGAAAATAAATTAAATAATGTTGCTCAAAATATGGTATTGTGTAGTGATTGTTCTTAGGAACATTTGTATATAATATTTTTTGTGCATTAAGCTGTGTTCACTCTTAGCTTGATATAATGAGTGTTTAAAAAAAAAAAAATGCTAAATTAATAATATTTTCATTGCAATGGCAACATGTTTGGTATTATAGTGAACATAACTGTTTTAAGGCCAAAAAATCATTTAAAAAAAATTTAATTAGGCAGTATTTGAATAACCTGTAATTGCTCAAAATCTTATTTCTTCATTAATGTTCAAAATATTTCTCTTAATTCAAAATTGTTGTGATCTATTAACTGTATTTTAATAATAGGGCGTTTCTATATAATATTATTTCGTATATTTCTACATTAATATGCAAATTAAAAGTATTTCAAATGCAGAAGTATAAATATATCATGAGATTAGTAGTACCTAATCTAGAGTGACCAGTATACTTTTAGATGATATTCATTTTATGACTACTGTTCTTGGCGATGAATTTCTGTCATCTTATTCTCTCTAATATTTTCTTTTTATGTAGAAGTGATTTGTAAAATTTATTTGATTTTTCTTGATTTTGCCATTTATAAAAATTGGATTCCATTATCCATAGGGCTAAGGGTATTAGGTAGTCCATCATTTGGAAAGATAACATGAATATTAAAGGAATAAAATAAATATATTTTTTTAATAAAGCTCAATTTTATTAGATTGTATATTTATCTCATTTTTGGTCATTTTAATGTATCCGTGATGAATATATATAAAAAAATAAATACATTTTAATAATAATCGAAAAACATCGTAATTTGATATAATGATAATGTGATTATATATATATATATATATATATATATATATATATATATATATATATATATATATATATATAATCATATTATCTTCAAATTATGGATTTTTTCGAAGTACTTAACCTATTTTATGATTAAAATATATTTTATTTTAAATAATAGTTAACACCATAACTCTTCTGAAGGAAATTGCTTTATGATTTAAATTCTGATTAGTCAATTTTATCTATATAAAAGTCCTAATAATCTTTTATCCTTACAAGTTTTAAGACCCTCCAACTTACTCCTCTGCTATCTGAATAGAATAAAATTGTAAAACTATACTTTTATCATTTTAACATGAATCTCAAATATAAGAAGCATTAAGCCATCTGGTGGCTCAGATTTCAATTCTGATGGTTAAATCACATTAATTAAAGAAAATAAGATTCAGAAATTCGTTTATGATTATTTTATTCGTTGCTTAGAAACATTTTGAGACTGAAAATAATTATAGTGTAAATAAGTTGCTTACGCAAATTATTTTGAAAAGATTATTTTGTAACTAATAAAGCCAGTTTACGTTTATGTTCTGGCGTTATTATCTAAGTATGATATAATTGTTTCTATACCAAGCATGGTCATGATTTAAATATTAATCTCATGAATGGCATATTTAGTAATTTAGATGTTTTTATTTGTTAAATCTTTTATTATTATTTATATTTTTTTTTACAGAATTCATGTTCTGCTTGTGTTTTATGATAATTATGCACTCTTATAAATTTTATTTTATTTTGTTTGTATATAATGTATATAATCATTCCATTCATTAAAATTCAATTAGAATGTTATCTTGGAATGTTCATTCAGAAAAAAGATACTGAAGGTATTTTTTTCAGGGACCATTTTTTTCATTCCATTTTAAATTATCAGTATAGTTTATTTTTTTATTACATTTATTGAAATTAGAAATCATATGGGTGGTATCTAAATCATGTGATATTTAAAATGCTTCTTGTAGTAAACTTGTTCTAGAACTCTGTTACCTTTATATATATATATATATAAACTTTAATATGTTCTGATAACAATCTTTACTGTGATTGTATGAATATGTAATTTATCATCTTGAAATTCTGTCAATTCAATCATTGCTTTAACAAAAGATTTTTAACTTAATCACTTGCTCTACAAGAGTATACATTCTTAAAACTACATGGTATTTGCCTTTTCTTACTTGTATGTAAGTGTATTACAAATGTAAAAAAATACTATTTTCTATAGGTTTGTATATTAGAAAGGTCATTTTATACTATTGCTAATACAATTAATTGCAGGTCATTAATTTCTTATAATTTTGGTGTTTAGAAACTTAATTATTTATTACATTTATACTTCAATTTTTCAAATTGTGTTTTCATGTAATCCGTGCTGAAGGATTCATGTGCCATACAATAGTAATATATGCTTATTAGAAGATCTTATTCTGTTAATGCTAATGATCTGTGACAAGTTATTTTTGTTTGATTATTACAATAATGGAAACAGGGTACTTGGATCTTTAGGATGTAATTTGAAGCCTAAATGATCTGTTGTCCTAATCTGCAGTAACATTTATTTTATTGTGTATACTTTAATGTTACCAAATAGAAGTAAAGTAACTGCTATTAGAGATCTAAACACTCTTTGTTGTAGGTCCTAGTAACGATTATTTAGGTTGTTTTTTTTTTTTAACATAAAGTTGAGTGTAGGATGGGGTTTAGTTCATTATATCTAAACAGCAAAAGTATTGGTTACAAATATTTCTCAGTACACACTATTTCTTTTCCTTAAAGAATCTTCATATACCGAAGTGATTGCAAATTAGTGGCATAGTTGTATGTTGGGCTTATAAAAAAATAGATATGTTGTATTGAAACAAGGGTCACGTAACTTTTTTTAATGTTTACATCCTGGAATAGTTTCATCGTTAACATAATTGTTAAGATATGTACATAAAAAACAGTCCATTTAATTTTTTTTTCATCTGTTTAATCTTTAACTGGAAGAATCTACTATATTTAGGAAATTCTAAACCTTTTCATCCCCTTTTTTGATTTAAACGTCCACCTATGTTTCTCACACATTAGGTTAGCCTCAACTGTTATAGTTTTGACCTTTTCACAATTCTGTAAGAGGTTTATCTTGTGTAATTCTGAAACAATTTTCATAAATTTCAGTTTTAGCTCCTAACATTTTCATTTTTATGAAAATCCCTTGTTCAAAACAAATGCATTAAATAAGTTCTTATAATTAGTTTTCTTTGGCTCGTGTATATATGTATATATATGAAATTCCCTACCATAAAGTTCCTATAAAGGCATGGTCTGTTTCCCACTCTTTTAGATTTATCACAGTTTTTGTGATTTTTCAACTAGCAGTTGGTTTTTTATAAAAAAATCTTTTATAGAACTTAAATAAGAGTATTAGAACATCTAAATTTACATGAGGATGTAGTATCTAGTTTGTAAAAAAGTTATATAAAGTGCCTAGTAATAATGGGCGTTACTCAATTCTACCTAAAAAAGTTTTGCTTGATCATAAGATGAATTAATTTAACCTAAAAATTTATAATATTCTTTTTATTTTACCAGTAATGTTTTATCATATTTTTTTTTAATTTTAAAAATCCAAAACACTAATATGTGTCACATTTGAAATATCGAGTAATTTAAAAACCAAATCTCCAGTTTGAAATTTGAAATTTTGCCAACTGGACCAATCCCATTGTTTTTTATCCCTCTCTGCTTGAAACATTTCGCAATCAAGAAACACTGAAGTTATTTTAAAGCTTATTGATGTCTCAAACTTTTCAGTAATAAAAACTATATCCTGATTCAACGAGTAAACTAGTTATGATAAAGAAAATTTGAATGCAATTTTTTGCCAACCAATTGTGAAACACCCATTATTATTGAGCATATATTATAACTTTATTCCAATTTAGATAACCAGACCTAATGCAAATTTAGAGCTTTTTTGAATTGCAAAAATCTAAAATTTCTATCTCTTTTTATTTATGCACAATAAGAGATTTTCAACCGAAAACCAGGAAACATTATGTTGAATCGCTGTTATTTGTTTGTCTGCACTTATCCGAAACACCACCCTGTATATATATATATATATATATATATATATATATATATATATATATATATATATATATATATATATATATATATAGTGGTGACTTTGGTACAATGTCTGACATTTTTAATTTTTTCCCCAGTTACTATTCATATTCATTAATATTCCCCAAATATGAATCACAGGAATCATTGATATATTTAAATTGAAAGGTAAAATGTTCAGGTTTAAACCACATACACCATTGTTTGCTATTCATAACTAGATTAAGAAGATAAACAAACAAATCTCATCTCCTGGCGCTGATGACTTTGACACACTTCGATTTCTTAGTAAATAAACACATTTAAGAGTTTTGTTCCAATCTCACCCTCACTGTTAGAGTCTCAGATGATACTATAGTCAGATGTTAGTTAAAAATTGGATTAAAAATATAAGACGATAATTTTTTTAAATTTAAAAGGCATAACAAGAATGTTTTTTAATTTGGTAAAAGTTATTCAAAATAACGAACAATCCCATGATAATTTGTCCATCTAATCAACAAAAAATAAACTTAAAATTCAAGTTAACAGTTTTCTTTTTATGACCAAAACTTTTTTACTGCTAGGATCATCCTGCAAATGGGTTTTATTATAACGCCCTAAATTTTCAGTATATATTTCAGACACCAATATATTCTTGAAGTATAATATAGATTCTGAATTAATGTTTGTGCCAAAGTCACCACCAAAACTTAGCTTTTCAGATATTCAATAAAATAAATATAAACCTATTTATATATAATAAAATAAATATAAATGACTTACGAATAAAGTTTTGAAAGGAAATAAAGTCAAGATAAATTGTAAAATTGAAAATTTGCTTCATTGATTGTACAAAATTTATATCAGTAAGTTTGGGAAGGTTTCACATACAACTTTATAAAGCCTATTATCAACAGCTTATACTAATTTGCACCTTACGTTAAAGACGAAATCAAAAAGATAAGTTCTTATTAGTTTTCTTTGGCTCATGTATATATGGTCCACACAATCTTAGTAGCAAGTAAAATAAGCCTGCCAGAAACGTTTGAATTTCATATTAGATGTATATATGACACCCTGCATGCACCAAAGTCACCACCATTTACGGTACACTTTTTTTTACTAAATTCTTATTTATTCTTGAATTAAAACCTCCTATTTTCATGCAATGTCAATTATATTTAGAGTAGCAATTTATGAAAATTATCCATCATTTGGCCAATTAGTTACATCCTCTTTCAGAGCTGGTTTGGTTTGGTTTAGTTTAACCTAACTCATGAGATGTGGTGTACTTAACCTTCCACTACTTGCAGTACCTGTATGTACAGTTCTAATCGCGGTCACCTGTGAGGTGAGGCATCAGAAAAAATGTTATCTTTTTTTTTTTTTTTTTATATTCGTCTGTAACAGGGATAAATAAAATTGGCTATAATTAGAGAAGTGATTAATATTAATAATTTTATTTTAAGATATATTATTATAAAAAATAAGTAATATAAAATACAACACGTAATAAATAAAATGCACACAGAAATTGTTTTTAAATATAAAATATATAATACAAATAGATTATTTTCTTAGTCATTATGATTAGTTAATTAATTATTTCCACTGTAACAATTATTGCATTGTGTTATAATATGACCCAAGCATAAAAATTTCCCGCATGAAACACAAGTGTATTTTTGCTGTTTTCATCACCAGTGAAGTCTTTACAAGGCTCACAAAATTTTCTTTTTACATCTGAAAATATACTTGAAGGCTGGACACTGCTTTATATTCCGGTATATTCCGATCTGTAACTTCACGAATTCTGGTCATAAGTCTTGCGTGAATTCCAATAGTCATAGTGCCCCTCTGAATGAATGGCATGTTCGTGAATTAGACTTCTGGCCAGTTGCCTCAGGAATAGCCTTCTATGTCTAAGTTTAAAACCGTTACCAGTGAATATTACCTGGGCATTTATCCCTGCCACACTTAACAAACCAAAAACTCACATTAATATTCGCTGCTCACCTGAGAGGTGAACATCTCGTGTACAGCTTCCAAGTTCACCTGAAAAAGTCTGTAATGGTACTGATCAGAGGAGGAGAGATTGATAGAAGGGCTACAAGAGGGAGGGGACTAGGTATGGTATCATATCTGAATCACAGGGAGTTTAGTTTTCTGGCACACCTCACAGGTGACCGCAAGAAACGGAAGGTTAAAAGAGGAATAGGAATACCTCTATATCTTGTCCCGCTTTAGAAGATGAACTAGTTCGACATTAAAGTTCCAGTAGGCGTCTTTATTCATAATGTCAGTAAGCGCATGGCACTTGAGCGCACCATGCCTTTTTGGTTGTGATTAATGTTTTGTGTTTTCCCATCGTTTCAATTCTAAATTCAGTCTTTTAACATTAATTTGTTGTTGTTTTTTTTATTACAGTGAGACTTAATGTTCAATTGTATTTCTTTGTATTTAATTATAGTAACTGATAATTTTTCTGTTGTTTCTGAATTAATTTATGATAGAATAAAATTTTTATTTTTTATACATTCAATATAATGCAGGGAAGTTGGTTTGAGAGACTATATATTCAATTAGTTATTTAAAATAATTTACTCAGGAAACAATTTTTGGAAAATTTCTAGGACCATGTGACTCCTTGAGTTTATTTTTGTCTGGTTTTGCCTCCTACAATTACACATCCTTGTTGCTAAAATATATTCAAATTTCCAAATCAAAAGTGGCTACTGGGAAATCAAAAATTTCATTTTATTAACCAACTCCAATCAGACCCGAGAAATACTATTAGACTAAGTATATGGCATGAGTGGGTGCTCAGCATACAGAGTGTGCCACAAATGTTATGAACAGACTTTCCGTTCATTACACATCTTATGTAATGAACAGAAAGTTTTTTGGTTACGGAAAACATTAATAAGGTATACCCCAAAAACCAATGTTAATAAAGCTGTAAATGCACAGTGTAACATTTTTTACTCAAGTTCAAATCAATTTAGTAACATTGTTTTGGAAGCTTGTGATCTTTTTTTTTAAAGTTATTTATAATTATTATCCTTTTATTATTTTTTTACTGTTACTATACTTTCAATTCTAATTATATGTGATAAATTTGTTACTAAATCTTTTCAATTATAGCAATTTAGATGGTACCATTGTGATATTTTTTGCCAAATGTATGTAAGTTTTTTGAGGTTTACTAGACAATGTAGGTATTAACTTATTAATAAATGATCTGATGCTAGTTATAGTTCTTGCTTTGTATTTTTATTCTTAAAAATGTACTGTTTAAATTTTTGAATGATTGGTAATGAAACCTGTATATTAAATGTTACCTAATGGGTTTTTTTTTTCCAAACTACTTTCGTTTTATTTCTCTGAAGTGTGCTAAGTTTATTTTTTAAATGCCATGTAATTGTTACATACTGTTTTATATTATTCTGTAAGATCTTTGACTTTTCATAATTCACTAGTATGATAGGGATAAGAATTTACTTTGTTCATTTATATGGTAGGCATAGTGGCTATAATTGATGTCACTTGCACAAGCCCAGATTTAGCAGTTCGCACATAGTGCCTGATATATGTAATGTAATGCTCACTGATTGCTTGAACTGGAATCGAATAACTTGTGATGATTTTTGTGATAATATGTGGTTTATCGATAATTATAAACATGATTATTCGAATGGTCTTTACTATGCAGAAAGAGCTTTGTATCATTAAAAATAATTTTTATAAAAACTTCATTCAAATATTGTTGCTTAGATTAGATTGTGTTAAATTTTAATACTTACCTGTAATCTATTAATGCGTCTTTTAGATGTCAGATATTCCTTATATTTCTCATTAAATTCATTTACTTGGTTTGATGTAATTATTGATTCCTCCATCCTTATCTGATTAAGGGACTTCAAATAATTCTTGATTATATGATTAAGATTCCTGTCAAACTAGATTTTTTTAAAAATAATATAATTATTGGTATGTTATACAACACTAATAAAAAATTATTGACTTCAGGGATGATTAATCAATTATCAAAAATGCAATTCTGAGCAAATTATTGTGGACATTGATTTTAGATGTTGTAAGGGATAATTATATGTTTTAAGCAGGAATAAAATGGAAATGCTAATTATATCATCAAGTTATACACTATTACTACAATTCAGAAGTAATTTAATTTTGACTCTATTCAATTTTCTTTGTTTATTAAATATGTTAACTTAAGAGAAATAACATCAATGAACAGCTGAGTTATGGTTAAATTAATCTCAATTCTAAATAAATAAGCTCTTTTGACTCCACTAAACACACTGATTTAACTTTTTGACCAAGCCATATTTCTGGAGCAGTATCCCTGAAGGGTTTCTACACGGTGGGCCAGACCCCCCTACCGTGCACCCCCCCCCCCACATCCCTATAAATTGCATATCGTTGTGTTCCTTGTGATAAAAGATTAAGAAAAAGCCAATGTTCCCAGAAAAAAAAGTGGCTGCACTAATCCAATATGGCGTTCAAACATGGCGGAATGACGAATTTGATTTTAGTTAGTTTTTTTATTACTGACATTCACCATTATGCTTAATTTCGCCATAACTGGTATTTTATTAAAGCTAGGTAGTTCTAGATTCAGAATAAATAAACAAACGTTCTAAAATAATTAGTCTTGACAACATAAAATACCTTCAAAGTCAATTTTTTCAAGACACTCGCGTAAAAGTTAAAATTCCAAGTTGATTTGTGATTAAACGGCCATCGTTAACGAAAAACGCCCTGAAATAAAACATCTGTAAAACATCAATACTGCAAAGTATTGATTATTTACAGATTTAAAAACAATCAAAATAAAAAGTTCTGATTGTTCGTTGATATGTAGAAATTATTCATAATACAATTTAGGAAGTACCTATATACCTAATACTAAATAATCAATACTTTGCAAAAATGCATTTATTTCAAATTTCACGAATGAACAGATGCCAGTGTCTGTAACCCAACTACTACTATGAGAACATTATTATTTCATTTTAAGGTAACCAGTTTATGTCAACATAAGTGAGGTTTAGATAATGTGCAATCCGAGACTAATTCATTATTATTTATCATATTTATATCCTTTATTAATCAGATTTATATATGTTAAAAAAAAAAAAAAAAAAAAAAAAAAAAAAAAAAAAAAAAAAAAGGTTATATTAATTATTTCTGTCAATTAAAAACTTGCCGTTACATAGGCTCGATTATACATTCAAAATAATATCCTAAACCCGCTGTAATTATATCGTGTATGAGAACTGAATGATGTGGCAGAGGACTCGATGCGCCCGAGTCATTGGCGCCTTTTCGCCGCTAAGGTCCGTTTTCTATAAAACTAGTTGATATATTTTGAAATTTGACCACTGATTTTTAAAGAAGAATAATTGCTCCAGATGTTTTATTTCAGGGCGTTTTTCGTTAACGATGGCCGTTTAATCACAAATCAACTTGGAATTTTAACTTTTACGCGAGTGACTTGAAAAAATTGACTTTATAGGTATTTTATGTTGTCAAGACTAATTATTTTAGAACGTTTGTTTATTTATTCTGAATCTAGAACTACCTAGCTTTAATAAAATACCAGTTATGGCGAAATTAAGCATAATGGTGAATGTCAGTAATAAAAAAACTAACTAAAATCAAATTCGTCATTCCGCCATTTTGGATTAGTGCGGCCACTTTTTTCTGGGAACATTGGCTTTTTCTTAATCATTTATCACAAGGAACACAACGATATGCAATTTATTGGGATGTGGGGGGGGGTGCACGGTAGGGGGGTCTGGCCCACGTACTATCAGCTCAGCGGACAGGGGCCTAATGAGAAGTAGTGAGGTAAGATACAAAATCTTGGATAGAATCTTTTATCTCTTTGGGGTTTAATAAAGCATCTGTTTTTGCATTTCCTAATTTTTTTAAATTCTCATAATGCATTAAAAAATCATTGTTGTTTTTAGTGCTTTTTGAATCCGCACTAACAGGGAAGAAAGGTGTATAAGACATTGCTCTTCTTTAGGAAAATAAGTGAAAAAATTGGACCTGCAGAACTAGTAGTACTCCCTTGAACTTTTTGTACTTGTTTACCTCTTTGCTTCCATGACCCTTGATAATTAAGTACTCATCTGCATATGGACAATGCTCATACTGCTAGAGCAGTAGATCTGGCGAACTAAAAAAAATATACCATGGACGCTGTTTGACCACCTTAACAACATTTAGTCATAGTTTGCATTGAGTTTAAAAGTTGAAATAGAGTCATATCCGCATATAACTCATATAAAAATTTAACGTTTTTTACTTACTGGCTGGGCAACTTAAAGCTCCGCCACCAGTTCGTTGGTATATTCGGCTAGTGTGAACATGAAACGACAGTTGGTCAAAAGCATTTTTCTCACTAATCTAAGTTTTTTTTTCAGTTAAAATGGATCTTGATTACTTTTATTAGATCCCAGTTTTCGACCTCCGCTCGCTCTTCAGAGATAAATAAATCCCCAAAAGGGTCTTTTTCAGTGGAGATTGGGCTTTACTCTGAATGGCGTCTTACTGAAAGGCACGTGAGCCGCGTTTCACAAGTTCTACCACTTCTACATGTTTATGTAGCGGATCCAGAAATTTTCTGAGGGACGCACTTTTTTTTTATTTCATGAGTAATGAAGGACCTAATTTAAAGTATGTATTAGTACATAGTAACGCTGTGAATTACTATTAAATGTTTAAATACAATCCATTTTCAATTTATGGGCTTAGAAATGACTAAATATAGCGCATTTTATATAGAAATAGTAATAGTTTATTAATGCCTTTACCTCTCAAGGGGGGGGGGGCGCACCTCGCACCTCCCTGGATCGCTATTGCAGGTTGTATATTTATTTAAGCTTGCCCATGGGCGTCCGAAGGGGAGGGCAGCTGCTCCCCCCCCCCTCCTAGAAAATATGAGAAACAAAAGCTACAAATTAAATGAATTCTTATTCGTTTACTATACTTATTAACTCTTCAGTTCCTAATGCACCCTCCAGGGTGCACCTCTTTTTTTTCTTTTCTTTTAAACGTTCAACTCGTTTAACTATCTTTAAAGCCTTCCAAGCCCTCTTCAATAGCTATAGAACGTGCCACAGCCTGCCCAAGGCATTAGACTGTTCTCGAGATTGACTATAACCTTCCAAAGTCAGTTACCTTCTTGTTTTCAAGTGTGATCAGAGCAGCCTGTTGATTTTCAGCCACCATGTCAAACAAAAGGTAATTATTCGCTTTTTTTTTGTGTTCTCTTATTATTTAAATAGCTACTGCTTCTAACCGTATTGAAAAAATGGAGAAAAACATAAAATATTTGTCTCAAACATGAACTAAACTGACGCTGCACCCTCTAGGGTGCACTAGGACTACGACGACCTTAGCGAACTCTTGTACTTAGACGTTTGTTTATGTTTACTAATCTCAGAATTTCAACTACTGTTATCATTGTAACTCATTTCTTATTTCATATGTGTTACGCAGCAGTTATATGTATAGAGTTTCTCACGACCATTACTATTTTTATCATTGTAGCAAACTCTTGAGAATATGAATTTTTTTTTTTCATTTTCAGGGTTCCGTTACATGAAGTCATAGCACTTTTGGAGTCTGGCTCAAATATAGACGACCTGGAAATAATTCTATTTCCTCCCGATGATGGAAACAACACAGAAGAAGAAAGCGGAGATGAAGCAGAAAACGACTTCAACCATTTACCTAGAAGTGTCCTCCGATCTGAAGTGGAAGTAGCCATTGAAGGATCACCTGTTGATAATTTGCAAATTCACGATGACGTGAATAAACCTGAATCGGACCCTGATTTCGAACCTGATTGGGACAGTGATCATGACATATCGAACCAACCATCCACATCCAAACCGAAATCTGGAAAAAAAAAGAAAAGTGCTGAAGAGAAAAATGGATACAAATTATAGAAGCGATGAAAGTTATTTCACTAAAAAGTCAGGACTAATAGATGGTCCAGAAGTAATAAAAAACTATGGTGGCCCCTCTTTGTCACACGTTGAGTGTTTTGAAAAAATGTTTACCTCGGAAGTATTTGATTTACTAGTTGAAATGTCCAACATGTATGCCAGTTACAAAAATCATGATCTCCATGTGACTGTGAAGGAGATGAAAGATTTCGTTGCCATTCTTATGCTGTCAGGTTATCTTTCTCCAAAATATATGCGCATGTTTTGGGAGGAACAGAGTGATACGTACAATAAACTGGTAGCCCAAAGCATGAGACGTGACCGATTTTTCGAAATACAGCAATATCTGCACTTATGTGACAACCACAACTTACCAAAAAATGACAAATTCGCTAAAGTAAGGAAATATTTTTCCTTACTTAGCCAAAATTTCACGGACAATTTCTACACAAACTTTTCATCACACATTTCAATCGATGAATCCATGGTTCCATACTATGGACGCCATGGATCAAAACAGCATATCAGAGGCAAGCCAATCCGTTTTGGATACAAAGTCTGGTCTATGGCAACGCGCACAGTGGGACGAATCGCCAATCTAGGCGGAAATAGTTAACATCAACGAAATGAAAAAATCTTGTCGGTCTCTTGAAAACAATAGTCTAGCTTAGGCATTTACAAATTATTAATCACTTTAAGCAAGTATTAACAGAATAATGGGGGTTTGAATACGGTAGTTCCCTCATAATGCTTAGTCAGCTTATTTCCAAATTATATTGTAAAATCAATAGAATCATAGAATGGATCGTGTTTTTTTGAAAAAACATTATGCTAGGCAATAGAAGACGATTCAGAAATTAAGTTTATATAAGTTCTTGGTTCTTTAAATGTGGATATAATACAGAGTATCCTCCTTTCTTTTCAATAGTCGATAAGCTATATTTTTTTCTTATAAAAAAAGGGGTTACTAAAAATCTACACCGATCTACACCGAGATATTTATACAAAATATAGTCCACACTATATAGAAATAAATTATTCATTATGAACTGCTAATACCTGCTAATAAAGGTGTGCGCATTTTTTAAAGGTATAAATCTCTCATTGCTGAGAGCCTATATTTTTAATATTTTGAGGCAATACGGAGGTACTAATGAAATTTATAGATATATAGTAAACCAGTTTCATAGAATACACTACGGCAATCTCCGAAGCTATGAAAAAACGAGATTCGTTGACCATAAGTACAACAATTAAAAGCAAATAGCAAGATTTTTACCTTTCTAGGAATAAGAAAGAAATAAAGCATAAAAACAACAGTATACCTTAGGTATCTACAAACCATTAATCCCTTAAAACAAATACCAACGGTATAACAAAAGAATAAACACGCCACATTCGTCACAGTAAGTCAGATAATTTGAACATCTTATTGATAAAGCGGCAACATAGATCAGTGAATTTCATATTGTTTTGGAAAAAATTTTATACCACGGTATGGAAGACGATTCGGCAAGTAAGTTTATCCGTATTTGGCTTTTTAAGTGTGATGTACCCTTCTTTATTTCCAGTAGACAACTTAGTAAGCTACTTAATTTAAGGTAATACTTATTTAATTATTGTTAGTAAAAATGCGATAACTAAAAATCTATAACGACTTAGATAAATGGACAAATATTTTCACAGAATACAATCAACATTATATAATAACTTATTCCTGCTAATGTGTGGTACGGTGTTTTTTTCCCAGGTGTAAACGTGTCATTATTGAGACCCGATATTTTTAATATGTGGGAACAGCACGGTGGTAAAGATGACATGTATATTTCAGGTTTTTTCTTTCTTTCCTAGCTAATTACCTCTCGCATAGGTAAATATTCAAAAAGTCTTTATTATGTGTTGTAGTGGTGGGGGATGGATATCAGTAAGGAAAGATTGGGCACGATTACTCGACTCGAAACGAACAATAAATAGGTTCAGGGAACATACCAGGTCTAAAATGAACTGTTTTTTGGAAGAATTGGATAGAATATTTGTATTGAAGTCGCCGGATGTATGCATTCAGATGGATGGATTCAGATCCATAAGATTTAGATGATTCGGAATGAAAAACAATTTTTTTTTTACATTTCGATTTTAGAATTTGATATATAATTTTTTAAAAATGAATTTTTAATTTTTTTTTTTTGTTATTATGTATTTTGTTATTTTTTTTTTCTTTTTGAATAATTGGAAGTTGAATAAAGAAATATGAATAGAATTACTCCATTATTTACAATCTATCTAAATAATTTTATATTGGTTTTTTTTTTTTTTTTTTTTTTTTTTTTTTTATGACTATTGCCAAAAACCACTATTTTGACTTTTATTTATTAATTCATGCTTAAATGCAATTTTTTACAAACATTAACATAAAATAAGTCGCTTCCAGAATTATTTCCCCCTAGATTGGCGATTCGTCCCATTGTGCGCAAGGTGGTTATCTTATTTCGTTTGAGCCCTACCAAGGTTCTAAGTCCTCCCCTCTGCCTCTACAAGATGAATATGGTTCTGGAATTGTCATCCAGGCTTCCTTCCTCATCTGGCCCATACAACTTTTATGTGGACAATTTTTTCTCAGGACTGCCCTTAGTTCGTCAGATGACCGACAACGGCTACGGGTTCTGCGGCACAATCAGGGAAAACAGAACCGAAAAATGTCCTCTTCCTCCCATTTCTGATATGAAAAAAACTCCAAGAGGTTCAGTTTCCATCAGAGCTGCGGAAGATCTTTGTATAGTAAGATGGAATGACAATAATATTGTCACTGTTATTTCAAATTGCCACGGAATTAATCCTATCCATAAAGTTGAGCGGATTGGATTCGTGGAAAAAAAGAAACAAAAAATTACAGTAGATTGCCCTAACATCATAGCTATGTACAATCGATATATGCTTGGGGTGGACAGATTTGACGAAAATGTAGCTTCCCTAAGATGCTCATTGAAGGGGAGAAAATGGTGGTATCCGCTATTCGTATTCGGCCTCGATGCTTCTTGCCAGAATGGATGGCAGCTGCGGAAAAAATTCTTATCGGACACTTATTGCGATTTCCGAAGAACTGTAGTCCAAACCTATTGTTTCGAGAACGGATCAGCCCCTAAACGAATAAGATCGATCTCCAATGTTCCACAATCAAAGTTGAAAAATAAAGATAGTAGTACATCAGATCATAAAAGTGTTGCATGTGGGCAAAGACGATGCAAGAAATGTCACAAAAACACAAGACGTATGTGCAAAAAATGTGAGGTGGGCCTACACATTCACTGTTGGCATGAATTTCATGCAGCGCTCAAGTGATGTTTTAAGTTTTTTTGTGTGTTTTTTAAAAGCTTTTAGTGTTTTGTAATGTATGTAAAAACTTTGAAAAAATTGAATAAAAAAAATTGTATCCATAAACTGCACTGTATTGTTGTTCCCTTACCTAATGCACCCCACAGGGTGCAGTGCTATAACTTAGCTAAAATTAGCTATAATTTTGAAACCACTTTTTTTTTTCATATATTTGGAAGCCTAGCATATGGAAAATCTTGGGGAAAACGAAGTTCCAACCGCGGATGCAATACAGGAGTTGGAGAGTTAAGTATTATATTAACAAATATTTTAATTTCCAAGTATCAAATAGTTATATTTGAAACATTAATCGAGCCTAACATAGTCAAAATACTTCTCCATTTACACACACACATATTTATACAAATTTGAAAAAATGTGACTGCCCAAAATATATATATTTATTAATCTCCAATTTCCTCAAAGACAGAAAGTCATCAGAACTAGTAGTATGAAAACGAGGCCTCTGGGACACTTTTTTGAGGAAGGATCAGATAACCACATCTGGGCATGGCCACCATTTTTTTTTATAACCTCTCCAATGTTTACCTCTACTTAATCCTGTTTTCTTTGTGCGTCCGTCTACTCCTTAAGTACGGTGGAGCTTGCTATACTTTAACCATTAGACACTTTAGTGTTCTACTATACCTTAACCAACAAATTTGGATGACCTTCACCATTTTAACCCTCCCCCCTTTCTTAGTGAAGGGTCAGGTACATATAGAGTAATTATATTTACCCGGTTGAGCAGCAGCACGAAGGAAATGACCTTGAGCGTGCCGTAGTGGGGCTATACGTGACCTTGAGGATCATTGACCGACCTTGTGAGGGCGGGGGGGGGGTCCTTAAGGTGTGTTATGAGGTTTTGGTTGACCTTGAAGGGTCAATGGATGTGAGATGCCCAACATGGCAACGTTGGATAGTAGATGTAGCAACAGCGCGGATGACCTTGAGCCGTGCTGTAGTAGGGCAAATGTGGCAACAGGTGTGTTCCCGGGCGCGGTGCCGGGGGTGTGGCTGTTATAATTATAAGTTCCATAGGCTAATAAAGTAAAACAATGTTGGGCTTGAACCAGTATATTATAGAGAGTGATACATACATTACACTGTTACACATAAGACTGCTATAGAACAAGAACAAAAACCAGTGCCACCTTGATATTGTGCCACCTTAATAATATAATATTTAACACACCCCCTCAATTGAAACTTCATTGAAAATAAGGTTCAATTGCAAAATAAAAATTTTAAGGAAATAAAAATGTACATTTAATCAACAAGAGTCTTTCGAAACATTTGAAATATATCAACACCAAGTGCTTTAGTAAATAAATCAGCAACATTTTTCTCAGAATTAATATGTTGCACATATAGCAGTTTCTTGGAAATGAGGTCCTTTACAAAATGAAATTTTATATCAATATGTTTAGCTCTTTTTGAATTTTCACAATTGTTTAGGAGTGCAATCGCACTTGTATTATCAACCATTAGTTTACCACTAATTTTGTTATCACAAAATTCACTCACAACACCACACAAGTTCAAAATTTCTTGACAAGCCATTCCTGCACCAATGTACTCAGCTTCCATTGTAGACATCTTCTTGTGGGCCTCGAGTTCTTTATTAACGGCTTCGTGCCATTCAGGAATTTTACTAGTAGCCACATAAGTAGATGGAATCTCTTCTGATGTTGATAGCATACAATACGTATTATACAGCTCAAAATCACTCAAATATTTCGGTGTTGATCTGTTTCTCTGAGGTCTTAACGAATCTTCCATCATTGGTCGATTTTCTTTTCTGTCGTCCTCCTCAGTGTTACTGACTTCTTTGTGAGGACTTCTTTCACTGTCAACTTCCTTTCCTTCTTCTTTTTCTCCGTTGATATTATCAAAGGAACTTGAGTCGTGGTAGATGGTTACATTTTTACCAAGTTTGTAGGGCATTTGGGTCTCATCAAATGTAACATCCCTTGACCTGACAATTCTCCGTTCATTGGGCAGCCAAATTCTGTATCCTCCACCGCAATAACCTACCATCACCCCCTCCTTGCTTCTAGGGTCCAACCGTGAGCCTTTTGGAATTACTGTAGGCCATGCACGACACACGAAGACACGAAGTTTTGAAATATCATTACTTCCATTCCTAAGTACAGATGGGGTCAGAGATTTATCCAAAGTTGAGGTAGGAGAACGATTTAACTCATAAGCGGAACACCTGGCTGCCTCTCCCCACAAGAATTTCGGAATTCCCGAGTCAGGAATTTTGGTGCGCACCATATTCAGAATAGTCCTGTTCATTCTTTCACTTTTTCCATCCATCTGGGAACTGTACGGTAGAGTATACTCCAACCTTATACCTTTATTCAAACAAAATTTTTTGAATAAATTTGACGTAAACTCACCGCCATTATCGAGGCGTAGTCTCTTAACTGGGGCACCCTGTTGTCTCTCTAGTTCAGCTATGAAATGAATTAAATTCCCTTCTGCTTCACTTTTCTTATGAAGTAATTTCACAACTGTGAAATGTGTGAAGTCATCCAAAATTACCTGCATAAATCGGTGGCCTTCTATTGATACAGGGTTAAAAGGACCAACCAAATCAGAGTGAATAAGCTCACCAACTTTAGTCGTTTTCTTCTGCTGTTGAAAAAATGGCTGCCTAGTAGCTTTCCCTTCTATGCATGCAGAACACTTAGAATCACTTGATGGCAATCCCATTATTTTAAGTCCATGACTGTTCAGATGACCTAAACGCCTATGCCATAAATTGTCGTTATTACTAGCTGGTAAAGTACAACTTACTGAACTAGGGTCATCAAAGCTCAGAACATAGAGGCCATTAACTCGAGAACAGCATAGCTTGAAACTTTTCCAGCAGATTTTTATCCCCGTTGAGTCCGTGATCACTTTTAAGCCCTTAGATGTCACTGCACTTACTGACAATAAATTGTGTTTGAGACCATTTACTATCAGACCTTTAATGTTCACAATCTGCCCTTGACATGATACTCTGAGGTTACCCATTTTTCGTGATATCATCTTATCTCCATTGGCTATATGGATGGTGATTTCACGATCCAGATTTGACACATCAGACATAAAAGGTACTAACTCTGACTTAAACAAATGATTGCTAGCTCCTGAGTCCACAATTAAAAGATTATTTGATGACAGCTTGTTGTCATCACAATTCAGAGCCACCAACACAACCTCTTCATTTGATTCAGCAATATTTCCTTGAATTTTCCCTTTCATCTTCTCACGAAAATTTCCTCGAAAATGTTCATTTCCACGAGAAAATCTATTTCTTGGGCACTGAGCCTTGTAATGTCTTTTGTCACCGCAAATAAAACAGCCACTTTGAGCCTTGAAGGAAACTTCATCCTGAGATCCACAGCTTGGTGACGCCGTCTTTAATTTTAACTCTTCATCCAATAGTCGGGCACGAACAAAATCCATTTTGACTTCCGGTACAGTCTCCAACGCCGTTACAACTGCACTAAATTCCTCTGGTAGGGATAACAGAAGATGACATACTTTGTCTGTTTCACTCAAACCAGAATCTTGTTCTTGTAGATCTCGCATAATAGAATCGAAAACTAAAAAGTGATATTCCATGCTGTCCTTAAGAGAGTACTTCAGGTTAATAAGCTTTCTACACAAGGTAAGCTTAGAGAAAGCCGTCGATCTAACAAAAACTTCTTTAAGTGCTTTAATCATTGATTTTGCCGTAGGACAATCCATAATCAAATCCAAATGTTTGTCAGAGATGCCTTGAATTATGATAGCCTTCGCTTTCGAATCCATAACGAAGAAATTTTTCTTCCCTGCGTCATCCGTGGGGGGATCTTCCTCCAATATACCTTTAACTTGCTCTTTTTCCAAAATAGAAGATATTCTGAAAAACCAATTATTGAAATTTGTTCCAACGAGTACGGGAACCGACGATCCAACCGACGCCATTACTGAAGCTAACCGATATCACTAACTACACTTGAATTTCTTCGCGAATACGCATTCACCAGATAAATACTTAGACTTTAGCACTCTGGGCCCATAACCTGTTATAATTATAAGTTCCATAGGCTAATAAAGTAAAACAATGTTGGGCTTGAACCAGTATATTATAGATAGTGATACATACATTACACTGTTACACATAAGACTGCTATAGAACAAGAACAAAAACCAGTGCCACCATGGCATTGTGCCACCTTAATAATATAATATTTAACAGTGGCTGCAGGTGTGTGAATTAATTAGTTTTAGAGGTTCTCCAGGTGCATGACTCAGCTGTTTCATTCAAGTTCATTCATAATTGTTTTTTTTAACTTATTACGATCTCTCATGTATGTAATGGAATCCTGCTGATCCATTAACGAAGTAATTACATATAAGTTAAAAAAGGAGAATAAAGGTGAAAAAGAAAAAAAAATTAATTTACATGGTTTATTTGAAATAATATAAGGAGAATAAAGGTAAAAAAGAAAAAAAAAAATTAATTTACATGGTTTATTTGAAATAATATAACACAATAAATACGTACTTATATACATTAAGACAGATTTATATCTTCTCGCACTCAATAATTGTAAAAAAAAATTTTACTCTTACAAATCAGTACCTTACAACGAGATAAGTTTGTTACTCTTTTAAAACAGCAGGTGAGGGGTTATGTTATTCTTACAAAACAGTAGGTTAATACGAGGCAAGTTTGTTACTCTTTTAAAACAGTAGGTGTAAGGTAATGTTTACTCTTTCAAAGCAGTATATTACAACGATGTAATGAGTAGGATGTAATGAGTACGTGTTATCAACAGTGGGACTTTTCTCTCTGACCAATTTTGGTTAATCATTGGTTCTGACATACCACTAATTTGTCTTGACCTCCCGGCTTCTCTCTAAGCTTTTTACAAGGTTTCATAGATACATCAGAATAGAATAAAATGTTTTTATTTATAATATAAAACGCCTTTTTAATACAAATGTAAAAATAGACATATTTTTATTTATTTTTTTTTTTGTTAGAAGGATCAGAGGAAATGTTTTACTGAGATTTCTCATCCAGAGTCAGGTCTATTACCAAACCCTGGCACTCATGCATCATTTCACCATTGTTTTCTTCATCTGTTCAAAAATAAACACAATTATTAGAAATTTTTGTCATTCATTTAAAAATAAATAAATAAAAATAAAAAATAATGAATAAGTAATGCATGACATTATCACAATATTTATTTCAATAAAACAGATTTTCTTAATTTTCTTTGTTCATTTCTATTGTATCTGATGTATCAACTGAGCTGAAGCCAACTGAGAAAATGTTGGAAATATTGATAAATTTTGATAAACGTAACTACTTTTTCTGAAATTGTTATTTCTGAACGACACTAGTCTATTTTACTTCAGCTATGCCAATTTTTAAAACAGGAAAAGAAACTGTTATAGAGAAGTATTAATTATTATGTCATATGTTGTTTTATATTTGGAGAAGGTTATCCACTAGGTTCTCCTAGTTATTGTGTTTAGTATGAATTCAAAATGCTTTAAAAAGAACCTTAATTAGCTTTATTAAATTCCAGCTTTTAACTTATTACCCAACCCAACCATTTCAGCAAAAAATAGTTCAAATTTCCATTTTAATTATTGACCCATTAAAAGACTTATTTACTGATCATCAATAAATGAATTGTTAACCCAAAATAGAATATAAAATAGAAACAGATAAAATAGAAGAATAACAACATTGATTCAAATGTAACTAATATTTTTCTATAACAGATATGTTTCCATCTTAAAATAAATGTCTAAAATAAAGTACTATTTTCGTCCTTCAAGGTAAACATAACTTAGTGAAGGAAACGTATAGACATCTTGTTGATGGATCGGAATTCTGATTTCATCAGATGTGTTAAAGGTATTCCCGGCGTACGGTTGATGTGAATGATACTGGAATTGTGTAAGAGATTCATCGAATTTTACGTCTGATGCTACGTTTAGTATATTATTCATAATTTTTTATTTTTTAAACGAAAACCACACTGTCTTAAAAATTTAGCGTTTGCAGCTGTTAACCGTCCCGAAGAGTTAGGTTTACTAATTCTTAGCACGGTATGACATCTCCTTTTATAATGATCTCCTCGATTATTCCGCTCATAGCATTCCTTGGTGAAATCAATCCCCATTTTCTTCAAATGCAATCTCAATGTAATAGTTTCTCCTCTGAAATCGATAAGCTCACCGTTTTGGTCCAATAAGCGAACGGTAATATTGTCAACAGTCCTCACGTTAGTGGGATAGTAAATGACGGGATTCGGGGTTTCTATTATTTTATATCCTGGTTCTAATGCCGGAAAGAATTGATGTATACTGTGGTCAGGATCACCATTGACATAAGAGCCCAATGCTATGTTGCAATGAACCGAAATCGTGTTAACACTTAGAATTTTCACAATGTCATTCGATTCAGTATAGCGATGCTGTGGGTTAATGACATGATTAGGTTGAGTAAAACCAAACAGTGGGCCAATAGAATGAGGTTTGTCGGGGAAGTTGAAGTAGACCGGCTTCGTTGATTTAATTTCAGACTTTAGAGTACTATGATTTCCTTGTAGAATAAACCCTGCGCCGGGGTTTCTGTGAGCAATTTCATCACGAAGAAAAGAATCCAGAGCTTCGATATCGTAAGATCCTTCTGGTATCCGGATTGTCAGATTTTCAAAATAAAACTTATCGTTAACATCTTTCTTTATATTAGGAATAGTATTATATGTGTCAAAAGATAATAATCCGACTGTATAATTCGTCCCTAATTCTAGAGGAGGTAGGAAGTTTGCGTGAGGAACGCTAGAATTTCCTGTAAACGTTACTGTCTAGCTCATGATTATTAATGATTAAAATTTATGAGAACCATCGGCTAAATACTTTAGACAAAGGTGACCGCAAACTGTTGTATTTCATTTTTGATAGCGAAGTCTATTGTAAGTTATTTTTATACCCTTAAAGTAGGCAAGTAGCTGTGGTGGTGGTTTTAAGTTTCCAAAGGAATCAAAGTATTTTACAATATTATCTTTTTTGATATAACATACCCAGTGAGAACCCGGTTGAGAACCTGTCTGCAAATTCACAGTAGCTGTCTCATGTTTTTCCGGATTTTCAGGAAGATTATCAATCATAAATACTCCGCGAAAATTAGGATGTTTAAAACTTTGGCTATATGATTTAATTCAAGATCGTTCAATGGTTTATTGGGTAGTCATATTTTCTTAGGACTTTTTTCTGAGCGTATAAACAGACCGTAACCGTTCCTGTAAGGTTTCAAATAAAGCCCATTACCAACTTTCTGACCTTCAATAGCCAAATTATGTCTTTTTTGCTCATCTAATTTTAGCTTGGCTTCTTTTGCCTCATTGATCGCTTTGGCTACACTTGCAGCTCCTCCTGCCAAAGATCCCACAGCTGAAAGACCTGCCATCAACGGTATAAGAAACTGGAGAAACCCTCCTTCTTTTGGTAGCGAGAGAAATCTGGGCGGTGAGGGTTTTGTCTTACCACGTAAATGCATTTTAGCCTTTTTATATGCCACTTTAGATGCGTTCAGAATAGATGATACATCATCTACTTTTGACGATTTAACTGAATCAATAAAACTAATCTTCCTTTTCTTTTTCTTTTTATTGATACCCGAACCGATTTTTCCTTTCGCTTTCATGGCATTTGTAACTAACCAAGCCGCAGCTTTTTCTCCCCATGAAGAATCTGAAGCTTTGAATCGTTGCCAAGCTTTATCAGCTAGGATCTTGTCTGCTTACTTGCGACTATCCATGTCCTTATTTATGTTATAAGCTATATCGTGTTCTTTACAAGCTCTATGAACCTGGTTTATTCCACTGTCACCTTTTCGCTTTTCTAATTTCGTACCCGGTCCGCAATACTGATATCCTGGAAGGTGTAATTCAATCGGCAACCTGTTTATAAGACTGTTCACCAAGCCTCTTCCTTTGCGAGCCCTACTTATCATACTGTAGCAGGGTAATGAAGAACTGTGGTATATAAACTGAGGATAAATGCTGTTGTTTGCATTCAGAATGAAATTAGTTCAACAATTACAACGTTTCTCTATTAGTAACTTTTCACCTGTTGAAGAGAAATCAGAGCGGAGGCATAGTACGCTATTACCAAACATCATACGGGCATCAATTTGTGGACCGAGCGGATACGGAGTAGAAGACATCAACCAGCTTTAGTCGATCGACAAGTTCGTTAGGATTGTTCCAATATTCATACAAGGGTTTATTGGCTATCATGAGACCAGTGCCCCGTTTGTAAGTGTGAGAACGTAGTGAGGATAGCCTCGAGGCTGAGGAAGGGGGGGGGGGCGGAGTTTTAAGGCTTGTGATGGAAATAACTTCGATATTATATTTTTGTACTTCTCAGATCTGCTACCCAAAACCCCTTGTTCTTCACTATAGCTTTTCTTGTGTGCATTGGTAGAGAGTAAAATATTCTTATAATTATCCAAGTCGGACTCGGTATAATCTTGGGGGTTTTTCAAGTAGAGTAACTGCAGCAATCCCGGTGTTCCTTCATAAACCACGCCGTTAATAGATATATCATCACTGTTTGCAACTAGCTGAACATCGGTCGAGTCTCCAATAGCCATTCCCCCAGAAGGCATGACCCTGATTCCATAACGAGAGTCATGTGCCTTATCACCTTTCAACAACTTGTCTAAGTATTCTCTCTGCAGGTTTCCGAACCCAGCGAGGTATTCCTTGAATTCGGCTTTTCCTTGTGGTGTTTTAGAAAATTCTTTGACTTTTTCTGACAGTGGATCGTCTGTCACATACTCACCTTCCTCTACATCTGGTGAAATGAACTCGTGAACGGGATTCGTTAAGTGAGATAATGGCGTTAGCGCAGTACTAGTTGTTTTTCACATTGTCACTGGGGACTAGGGACCAGTCTTCAAAATAATAAACGAAGGTGCGATAGTATCAAAACTACGCCATACCTGTTTGGGAAACAGATGACAAGAAAAAAGACAACGTTGCGAAACTGCAAGTAATGGCTTTAGAATTAGTAAAGCTTACCGCACCTTACCTTACGATGCCTCCTGAGTCGTTGCAGGGATAGTACCAATACGCTACAAAATCTCAGAACTGCAGGACATATATAGAATTTAAAAAAACACAGCCAGACACAAAGACATAGAATACGAGAGAAACGAACAAGAACAAACCATAAAACAATGGTTACGCCCTTAATCACATTCCACGTACAACATAACCCAGACAGCTAAAACCGGATAATGGATTATCGCCCATTATGCTCAAACTTCTACTTATTTCATTGTATGTAATACTTGTAAATATTACTTATAATTGTAAATATAACTTGTATAACGTGTTAGACCAACATCATTCAAAGCACTAATATCAATATTAGAATAATAACTACTTAACCATATCTGATCAAAAATTTTTTTGTAATATCGCTATATTTCTTCTATATTTCTTCTAGGCGTGGCCAATATGCCCGTGTTTAGTGAGGTCCCCTATTCTACCTAGATACAATTTATGAAATGGGGGACGTTCATCTTTATCTTCCTCCTCTTTGCCAACTCACCGTGGAGGGGCCTCAATCCAACGCTGCCAGGCTTCACGGTTCCCGCAGCGCTGTTTCAGTTCTATCCGGCTGCAAAAACTGCTGCATCTACGTTGATGGTTTGGAGCAAGGATCAGAGAGAACGTGATGTGTGCTTAAGGGCTGTTTTGGAAAAGATACTGGAAGCAGGTATGATACTAAAAAAAAAACTAAATTCAACCAGTCACCTTTTTTTTTTTTTTTTTTTTTCCTTCCTAGCCATTGTTGGCAAACGGTGTGTCGGCAGCGGTGGGTTGATACGTTGGGTTATACGTACGCCCTCCGCTACTAATAATACACTTTATTATAATTATCACTTATTGAACAAAACATAGGGATCTTTTAATTTGTGAACAATTTAAACAATTCTGTACCGCCGGATGTATTTCCAGCCCTCCTGGAACTCTATATCCGGCTCCGTCTCACCATCCGTCCGATTTCGTTCAGCCCTCCTGCTCAGCATCGTCCGGCGGCTTCAGCCCTTCTGGTCTCCGCTCCTCCGTTGTCTCCTAGTCCAGCCCTCCTGGTCCATGGTCTTCTTATTCTGGTGTCCCGTCGAGATCGGGTGGTGATGCCCGTCCAAGGGTGAAGTGTGTGGGGCCCATCACATCCTTCCATCCATAAACGAACTCCCTGGAGGAGGGGTAGAATTCCTCTTCCATCAGTTTGGGATGGTCGGTCTCGGCAAGGGCAACCCCTGGCTCGGTGTCCTTCCATCAGTGCCGTTCACGATGATATGCTCGACAGTCTCAGGCATTTCGCTCGTGGGGCTCCGTTTCAACACCGATTTAAATTCAAGTCATCTTTAGAAGTCTTAGGATTCTTGCTGTCGTCGGATGGGGATTAAACCTGACTCCAGCAAAGTTAAGGTAATCGTTAATATGGTATCACGATCATTTTCTCGACGGAAATAAAAAAACATGCCGTGGCTTATCTTCCACGTAGTCTGACCACGACAGAGAAAGGTTATGCAAATATAGAACGTGAAGCGTTAGCGCTGATATGGGCCAACGAGAGTCTAAAAACTTTCTCATTGGAAAGTGATTCCCATTGAAACAGATCACAAGCCTTTGGTCCATAGCTTTAAGTCCGGACACCTGGATGATCTTTCAAGCCTACAACGGTCCTGACTAAGAATGATGCGTTTCGATTAAGATACTATGTACACTGCGGGGAAGCAACTTCTCGTTCGAACTCTTCGTTCTGATGCTGTTTCAAGACAACCAACACCACAACACAAAGAAGACGCCGAGCTAGGGGAAGAAACAGACGCCTATATCCATGGAATTTCTTTAGCCGAGAATAACAGGACGGATGAAAAAATAGTGAGGGTCTTGCAAGCCCGGATTCACGATCCTGTCAGCATTCTGCTGAAGGATTAAGGAATAACGATTCGTCTTGGAAAGCGGACCTACCACCTGATCTTCAAGAGTTCAATGAGAGATGAACTATGCGTTGTTATGGTAATTCTAATGAGAGGTAACCGGATGATTATACCACCAAATGTACGCAATGTGATGCTGAACAAACTATGTACATGAGGGCCATATGGGAATCACGAAAACGAGACGTTGAGAGCCATTGGTATTTGGTTGTTGTTGACAGTTTTTCACGATATTTTGAAGTGGTCCAATCATCCGAATTTTAACATTTCGCTCGTAATTGGGGATTCGCCACATCAACTACCAGTCATACACTTCCATCAGGCTAACGGCATGGCAGAAGCTAGAACAATAATAATTTCGAGAAACATACCCTCCCAGCGTACTGAAACACATCACTGGAAACTACTTTCAGCCTGCCAGGCTACTGTACGGTCGTAAGGTTTCGTGAAACCTTACCATTTACTCGCCATGTTATTATGACCTTTAAACCTGACTTTAACGATTTCTCGGAAAGATAAGGGAAGTCCAGGTTGAGATAGGTAATATAAGTCCATGTGCTATGAGCTAGAGCCACTCAAGATAGGAGCGTTTGTATGGAGCACCTACCTTCAAAGACACGAACAGGACGTCCCGTTTTAAAGGAGCCCAGATCCTGCGTGGTCCGCACCAATAAACAATACTATGTACACTGCGGGAAAGCAACTTCTCGTTCGAACTCTTCGTTCTGATGCTGTTTCGAGACAACCATCACCACAACACGAAGGACGGACACGAAGGAAAGCGGACCTACCACCTGATCTTCAAGAGTTTTACTCAATAAGAGATGAACTATGCGTTTTTAAAGTAATTCTAATGAGAGGTAACCGGAAGAAGGGATTAGGAAAAAGAAGGGAAGTCCAGGTTGAGATGACGAATTTTGATCATCGTCATCGGTGCCATGAGCTATAGCCACTCATGATAGGAGCGTTTGTATGGAACACCTACCTTCGAAGACACGGACAGGACGTCCCGTTTTAAAGGAGCCCAGATCCTGCGTGTGCCAAGCCTACCTGAGCATACCGGAACACCTAAGATGTCCAAGTCGCCTGCTCCACTGTTCCTACTCACTCCGGAAGAGTTGCTGTGCGTAAGAGAGGAAGTAAGAAACTACGTCCTGTGACCTTGGCCGGACTGGAAGGGATGTTTGGATGGTGTATCGATGGAATGCTATGTAATGTGTATAACATGTTATTCGTTAATAAAAACTTGAAATTATTAAAATGTTCTTTATTTAAAAAAAAAAAAAACTGATAAAACATTTTATGAGATCTGAAAGGGCAAGAGGAGTTTTATTAAAAGGTCCATGTTGGTTGAGATGAAAAGAATTTTCATAAAACCACATAATAATAAATGATAATTTTAGCTAATATAGACATAAATGTACACCCCTCCCTCAAATACCGGTTTAGTTTACGTAATTATTAACCAGATGGTACACTGTTTATGACGTCACTGGAACTAACACTTGAAACTGTTGTGCTACAGATATTAAGGTTCCTTCGATCTCTTTGTTGAATCATAGTAAATAATTTTCGATTTGGAGTTGTAGAGTAGTTAGCTGTCACAGCTTCAGAAGGTTTGAAGTATGTTTATCCTGCGAATGGAGTTTATCTAATAATGAAATGGTTTTGTATCATAGTGGTTCTATAAACCGATTCAATTCTTGGATTTTTAATAATGGTCATCATGAGAAATTTAAGCATTACTATTTTAAGTCTGGTTCTCACAACCATAGTCATAGGAAATGCCTATTATCAAAAAAAGCAATTTTTTCCATCAGTAATTTACATAACGAAATCTAATCCAAGTATGGCTGTAAGTAGCATAAATTTATTATTTATTATTAATGTTCCCTGTTAAATTAACGTTTCTTGACACAGTTAGGAATCTTATGTTTTGATAGCATAAACCATGAGTGTCCTGTATTATGTTTATATTACAAGTTATGTGGGGTTTTCTAAGTGGTAGAGTGCAATTTAAAAGTTAGCTGCATTAAGACACCAAAAAATCTTCATGGATGATTAGGTAGTTATCTATTGAGAAAAATCACTTACTGAAAATAGTGTATAAACGGTGTCTTTTGGCCCTAGGACATTTTGTAACTTTTGTGCGCAAATTCCAAATATCATGATACGGCACAACTTCCTTATTCATCATGCAGTATTTGCTGAAATATTCATTTAATCAATTTATACTCATTACACCTTTCTTCAAGGCACCTTACATTAATCTAACATTAATCAGCCGGTTTGGGCTGGGTAATGTCACTCTTTATGAAATCAGGTTATTTGGTGATAATTGCTTTACTCATTTAGAAAAGATTTTGATTTGATGTGCAGCATATGGCACCATCCTCTCAAAACCATGGAAACCAAAATCTTCATCGTAATCTCACTCTATCACTCAGTGTTAACAGTTAGCACCTGGCCCCTACAAATTTCAAAGATGAATGGCATCATTGTTCTTTTGACATCTTTGAGATACCTCTAGGGATCTATTGTAAATGCCCATGTTATTGTTTTGGGTATATTTTTTACCAGTACTGGCAGTTCTTTTTTTTTCATTGGGTGGCCATTTTAATAAAATTTCTTTATCGATAAGTAAAATATTCTCAGTTGAATCAGCTAGTCATATAAGTTATGAAATTAATTTTCTGAATTCAGTCAGCTTCCTTAAGTTTTTTCTTAAATTAAATTTTGTAATTATTTCAAATTACACTCAAGATGTAGGTCATATTTCTAAATTCAGCGATGATTTGTTTATTTGCAAAACTTGGATTTTTTTTCTCAACTTTATTATGATTTTAATCAATCAGTGTGACAACTACTTATTATGGGGTAAAGGCCTCCTGAGTCAACCATGTCCTGTGCTGCGATCATTCAAGTTTATCATCCAAATAATTTCTAGATATCTTGTAACAACATTGTTGGTCTTCCGCCATTACTGAGCTCATGAAGAATTTGTTTTTCATAAAATTCATTTTTATCCAAGAAAAATTTTGGAATGGAAACCTTATCTGAGTTCCTTTTGCCATTATTAGCTGTTCGGTGGGTTGTGATGATTTTAACACTGAAATCCTCATCCCGACCAATACGTGTTGATGAGATATCTCAAAGTCTGGAAGCTGTATCTTAGGGTCTGCATAGACATTTAGGGATCATTAGTTGAACCTGTCACCCTGGAGTGCCGACTGAACAGTTGTTTCAGGTAACTCATGAAGTTACTCTGGCTGTTTATCGCTGGTTTTAGTATAGATTGATCTGGACAACTACCAAAACTATTCTAGACTCTGAAACATGTTTTATTCAATGGAAAAATAGTTTTTCAAGAAAAAAAGAAAAAAAAAATTTGATTGAATTGGAGACAAACTGATATGAAGTATGAATGAATGACTGAATATTGACGATTCATACATTTATAAGGAAGATTAATTACCTAGAAGATGGAAAAATAAATTGTGTTTAAATGAGGCCAAAGAGGAAGTGCTACTAATACTGAGTAGGAATTCCAAAGATGAGTTGCACGAACAGTGATCGCTCAAAGGAGGCTGTTCTATGGTTAGGGATATAAAGATCTGTGGCTTGAGATGTGTTAATAGGTGGATGGACGAACATGGTGTAAGGAGATCGAGAATATAGGTGATTATTTTTGTTCTAAAGGTTTGGAATAGGAAAGTACCGAGGAGGTATTGTGGTTGGGAATCAGGAAAAAGGAAACTATGCTCACAATACAATTGGGAAATGTGAGATTGTCTGGATAGACCGAGAATAAATCTTATAAGATGGTTCATTAATCTTTTTAATCCTTCGTCTTTACAAATTCTAACACATTCGGTCGCTAACAAATATAAATCTCATTTGTAAGGTTTATATTATAACTGATATTTATGCTTGGACTTACTGGGAAAATTAACGTTTAATAAATGTTTAATTCACCTGACAGCCCACCATACACTGAACATCCATAATCGAAGTAGGGAAGGATAAGGGAGGAAACCAGGAGATGACAGACACTTCAGGGGAAAGTTACGGAATTTTAGGAACTGTTTAAGGGCAGCGATGGATTTTTGGGTATTTGGGATACTTGGTGATCCAGGTGAGATGATGATCGAAGGTGACTCTGATGGTTTTTATTTGGTCTAGAAACTGAATAGGAGTGCTATTAATGAACAGTAGTGGATAGTAATGAAGGCCATTTAGGAAGGGTTTTGAGCCTATAAGGATTAGTTTGATTTTCACTGGATTTAGGCATAGTTTCTTATTTTATATAAAGGGAGTGAGGCTCATTAGGGAGGGATTTAGCGAACAAGGCGTTCAACTCAACAGGCAAGACAGGACAGTAAATGAGGAGCTAGTAACTAAAATTTTTCTGAGGGTTCACTTGGATTTAGGATCAGGAGCTTGAGAGAGAATGTAATTAAAATATAGTGATTTGACGCAGCATAAGGAGGATTGGGTGAGGTTTCGGAGGACTTTGAAATCCAGTATTCGGGTACGGCAGCATCTTTTTTCTTCATTAGTTCCGAATTGCTGAAATTAATCAAGGGGCTGGGAACATCTGAAGGTACATGTTTTGAGGGTTATGGGGAAACTGGGTGTGTTTTGACTTGAGAGGAACAATGAACAGGTTATGGGAATATACCAGATCTAAAAGGAACTGTTATTCAGAAGAATCAGATATAATATTTTTATTAAAGTCGCTGACGATGATTATGTTGTTAAAATAAAGAAGAACATAGATGAGGAGAAAGTCTCAAATTATGGATCAAATTTGGCTAGAGTAGGATGATATATTACACCATAAAAATACAAAAGAAGATAGTGGAAATTTCAGGAAATAGATACTGGACATGTGGCGTGTCTAGGTAGGAAGATTTTTTGAGGATTTTTACTTTGAGGCAGTCATGCACAAACAGACCACACCTCCACCATTTTGTTCAGTTCTGTCATGATGGATGAAGGAATGAATGAATGGTTTGTTTTTTTAATAATTACATTATTTACAATGGTTATCTACAAAAACCTCCACGATGGACTAATTTTCTGTCTCTTGGAGTCCGTCTAACTTAGAATATTTAATACAAAAAATATGCGAATGGCTTTATACAATAACAATAAAAACAATAATAGCTCCTAATTCATAGTTATATAGTGTTTACAAATATATACAAAAGAAATATTACTTAAATACCAAACCTTCTTTGGTATTTACCCTTAATTGAGATAAATAAATGTTAAATTAGATTTTGCCAATCAATAGTTAAATTCTGTAATAAGTAGCTTTCAGTAACTGTAAGCCTCTCAAATATAGCTTTCAGCTTTATGACCTAACCCAGTCTTCACCATTAAGGTACCCTACAACTGAATGTTACTCCTGAATTCACTGAGTATAGGGCATTTTCCTTAGAAATGAGTTATGGTTTCATTTTCATTTAGATTGCACATACTGCATTCTTGAGCTCTGTTCTGGTCCCACGGCCTAATGGATTAGGAAAGGGTAGAGAGATAGATGGAATACTTGGCTTAAGCCAACTTTCTGATTCTGTGATAATTTTATAAAAGTTATGATAAAAATAGTCTATGATTTCGTTAATGTGAGCTGGAAAGGACTATACTTTGAGTGTTCCCCCAGTCTTCTTGGGGATTCCTCTGATTTCTAATGCTTTAACAAGGTGTGCCTGTTCAGACTGTTTTAACCTCACCTCTTAATTTTTTATTTGCATTTTCAGACTATTTCTTTTCCCTTAATAATTTTTCTATAAGTTTCTCCTGTTTTATTCTCCGCTCCTTCATTGACTTAGGAAATGACACAAAGGTTACCCCTGATTCCTTTTCCATTTAATATTTTATATTTTTTAACTCATCTGAAACCTTAACCGAGGTGACTTAAAATTGTTGACAATAGAGATATGCTGTTGCTGCTCTGTTCCCCTATTTATTGGGTCTTTCCTGATTTAATGGTTTAGCAACTCTCGCAAATCCATTGTTAATTTTTATCTCAACTTCTGTTATTCCCACAAATTTTTTTATGAAATGTGTATTGCACAAGAATAGATGATTTGTCATTCCTGGAAACTGATTGTTTGCACATCACACATTGTGCCATCCTGGTGGTTGTTATTCAAATAGCGTCCCTAACGCTAGTGAGAGCAGTGGTGGGGAGTGCTGATTAGTTGTGGGAGCCAGTGTATGTTTAGTCTATTATCGGAGTTAATAGGCTTAGTACTCAACATGTATTATGTCACTGATATTTACGAAGAAATAAGTATTTGGGCCGGGATAGCCGAGCGTGTAGGAGCGCGACCCGTTGTTGCACACTCGAGCCGAACGGCGGCGGTTCGAATCCGCCCTGAGAGGGTTGACTTTTATTTCGTGGAGGCCCCACGGAATAAATCTCGACCCTCCCACCATGGTTAGAATAGGTTGGTTACACCTGTAGAGTAACCCCCCGTATGCCACACATGGCCAGGTAGGGGTAACGAACAAAAAAAAAAAAAAAAAAAAAAAAAAGTAATAATGATTTCAATTTCATTTTTTAAAAAATGTCCACTTTTTAGGCTATTGGCCTATAGCTATAGCTATAAAAAAAAAAAAGTATTTGTGTATAAAATATATATGTAATTATGAAATAGGGGTAAAAGCAAAAGTTATCCGAGCAACCAAAGTTGGTTCAATTTTGGTTTGTGTGGAGGAAAACACCCATGCGACAAAATTGCTTGGGTGGTGAAAATTAAGCCGAAGGTCAAGGTCAAAGGCATTCCCCAATCTTGGGCAGCAAACAATTTAGAAAGAGTTCTGTGGGAGAAAATGGTTGCGAAATCAGTTCCCTCCCCGAAACATATATCAAACTATATATAGCCCCTGTTATTTACATGAGCAAGAAACAAGGTTATGAATAATTGGGTTTTACAGGTGGATAAGCTGAAAACCGGTCGTGCTGCAGGACTCGATGCTGTAGATACGGCGATCTTGAAGAATAATATTCCTTATATCGAAGAGAAATTATTAGGAATCTTTAATGATTGCCTTGAAAAAGGATACTTTCTGAAAAAATGGAAGATCGCCAACTTGAGACTTCTCTATAAGGGACTAGACAGGGATAAGCAGCTCCACGAGTCGTATAGACTGCTTTGCCTTCTTCCTGCAATGAGTAAGGTTCTGAAGCATCTGATCCTAACCAGACTATGGCTGGTTCTTGAAAAGGCCAGCCACCCACGACAGTTTGGCTCTAAGAAAGGGAAGGTGATGCTGTGATGAGAGTATGCGCAGATGTTGAACTGAGAGTCGAGTGATCGTCATGTTGCTACTTTGACAGCATCTGGTGTCCTCACGTCCTCCAGCAGCTGCATAAGTATGAAGCACCCATCAACTTATTCGCCCTCATAAATATCTACATGCAAGTCTGGCATGTTAAAATACAAGCTGTTTCTATGAAACTGAGGCATCCATTGAGAGAGGTTTCCCGCAGGGATCAGTCCTAGGAACAGCTCTTTGGAAACTTGTTTTTGATGAGTTGCTGGGAGCTGGGAGTGCTAGAGGAGGAGCGATTCCCTGCCAGGGCCTACATTGCCCAGGCACACCCTATAACTCTCAGCGTTCTTCTTCTTTATCCAACCCTTATACCTTCCAGTGTCGGGGCAGCCTGCAACCATTTTCTGTGTATCTCTATTATCCGCAGCCAACCTCCCAATCTCACTCATCATGAGATCCGATATGAGGTCCTCCCATTTATTTCTTTGTTGTTTTCCAACTGCTCTTGATTCCCATACTCTTTTTGGCAACCTATCGATTGGCATTCTTAGTTCATGACCAAAACTCTTTAATTCTCTTCCGTGAATATAGTCCACCAGCAGTTCCTGTCCCGTATATTCTAATATTCGTTGGTTTCGTAGTCGGTCCAATCTTGTCTTACCAAGAGCTTTTCTCAGGAATTTCATTTGTGTGGCTTGTCTACAGCTTTCAAACTTCTTGATGCTAGGCCAGCTTTCAGCTCTGTAGGTCAGTGTAGGGATTGTTTATAAACTGTTATTTTGGTTTTCATCTCTACTTCCCTTTTTCCAATTATGACATTGCGGAGCTGGTCACGTCTGCCGGTAGACATCTGCCGCTTTCCTTATACGTTGATTTATTTTTTGATAATGCCTACCATCATTACTAATTTTGGCGCCTAGATATTGATAGACAGTTCCTTGTTCCATAGAACCACTTTTGGATACGACCCTATACTTTGGTTTGTTGGGGTTAATAGTCATCCCTTTTCTGCTCAGTTCTTCTTCCCACGCTTGTAGCGCTTCTTGCAAAGCTACTCTGCTCTCCGCAATTAAGAGAATGTCATCGGAAAATACCTAATTCTGAACACACATGGGATGCATTCTCCAGTTTTCTACTTTGAATTTGGGGCTCCTCTGTTTAGCTTCCCATATTATTCTGTCCATGTATATTATGAAAAGCTATGGGCTTAAGCTATCTCCTTGCTTTACACCTTTTACCATTTTAAATCTGTCTGATTTATTTCCATTGAGCCTGACTATCCAGTATGTGTTCCGGTATAGGCTAAGGATTGCCTGAGTTATGTTATTGGGAACTCCTTTGTCTTCAAGTGCCTGTTTGAGTTCCACTCGTGGTACATTATCAAATGCCCCAGAGAGATCAAAAAAAGTGAGGTGAATCTTTTTGTCCCTTTTTACAAACTTTTCGTTTCATCGGATTATGAAAATATTATCTTGGGTTTGTCGACTGGGTCTGAAAGCTGCTTGTTCTTCCTGAAGCTCATTTTCTACTATTCTTCTGAGCCTCCTTTCTAGCATTCTGGAATATAACTTAAGGGATACAGATGACAAACATATGGGGCAATAATTTCACACAATTCATCGTGGAACCCTTCTTGTGAATGGGAATTAAGACATTATTTTCCCAGTCAGTGGGAATTTCCTTCTTTTGGAATGCTTTATTGAAAATATTCAGCAACCACCTTTGTACTTGGCAACTATCATATTTCAACATCTCGGCCGTTATTCCATCATCCTCTGCTGCCTTGTTTCTTGCTTCAGTCATTGCCAATTCCACCTCCTAATCTTCAGTAAGGATATGAAGTGGTGTTCTTAATGTATGATAACCCCTGACTGATATGGAGTTGAAGTAGTGTTATATCTGCATATATTAAAGTATGGTTAAAATAGTATTATTTAAATTAACATCTATCCAAAATATTTACTTTTGCTGATGTAGTAATGTGAAAAGCTTCTACTTTTTATTGTTTGTGTTTTTTTTTTTTTTTTAATATTTGTTATTTCATTTTAACAGAGAAATCTCTTTGGGCTATACAGTGATTTATTAGAAATTTATTGATGTTGTTATTTAATAAATAATTTTAACTCTTTAACTAAAGTGTATTTTTCTGTCTTTTATCTCTAATTGTTTCTATTTTCAGATACTATATATTCAGGCATTTATTTTGGTGATTCTAATGGGTAAATTGATGAGAAAAGTATTCTTTGGGGAATTACGCCCGGTTGAATTGGAGGTACCTTTTCTTTTATTATTTCACTTAAACCTTACTTAAGCCAGCATTACACTATCGAAGTTCTTTGACCAAGATCTTTTATGAATGAGAATTATGACACTGTAACAGCTCGAATTTGATGAAGACAACCCACCAATGTTTCATCTTTTTTGTACTACCCCACTATTACAACTACTATGTTGGCTGTCAAAACTACAATAGCTCCACAAAAACACATTGGCGTCTACTTCTTCATTCATTACTGTAGTTACACTAAACTTTTATATAAGACCTTTGATAATGTGATAATTGGGTTTATTTCTTGTTTTTAATTTTGATATATTTGTTATCAATGTATATACAATTTATATTTAAGTTTTACAATAAGAAATATTTTTGAGTAAAAGACAGATTATTCAAAGGAATAAAAAATTAGTTTTTTTTTTTTTTTTAAAGGTAACTGTTTTAATGTCTTTTTTAAATTTTATTTTGCTTTTTATTATAAATTTTTAGAGATTGATTCAGGCACCATAAACATGTAAATGTTTACTGATGAATCCCTTATCTATCTAGATGGTACAACATCCCATTCTTGGGGTTAGGTCTCCTCTGGCATCCTCCACCTGTTGATTTTTTAAATGCTGCATTCCTCCAGTTTTGAACTTAAGGTAAATGCCATGCATCAGCACCCATGCAGCCATTCTACTGGATCTGCTTCCATATAAACTTATCTGAACTTTTCATAGGGATTTGATCATATTTGCTTCACCAATTGAAGTATCTTATTGTCTCCTCAAAGAAGACTCCATTTTAGTATAAAGGAGTTTATTAAATAAGATCTTAAAGTTTTTAATAACATTCTCTCCTCCCTGATGTAAAGTGTTGAGACTTAACGTATTATTAATTACATTTAATATATTTATATATATATATATATATATATATATATATATATATAAATTTATTAAATCCAGATTGTTATTCACTCTTTATATGCTTCCTGAAACTAAATTAGGGCCTGCTCGATGAATTGACACATTCCTACTATTTACTATGCTTTAACAATATTTCTGCTAAAACATTGAACAGGATGTTGTAATTGTAATCTTCAGAATATTTCTAGCTAAGAAACAGTTATATAACTTTAAAATTTCATCACAGATTTCCTCCAAAAATAAAACTTAAAGTTACTTCATAATATCTTTTGATTTTTAGTTGAAAAAAACTAAATCTGTTACAAAGTTTCATTTTACTCCTTTCTATTATAATCAGTGCTATCATTATTATGTACCACCATGTATTTTAAAACAAAAAAATCAATACATCAATTCTATTAAATTTTCTAGTTGTATAAAAAATGTAACAATTGTAACTTGGAAAAAGAAAAACTGTTATTTTTATCAACACTTATTTTTCTTTAATCATTTCAAGATTTTTATTATATTGGCTGCTTATTTTCATATTACCAAGTTCCTTTTTATTTTATTAATATATTATTAAAATTGGTATTTATGTTGTTTTTTGGGTAGGAATTTCTTTGTGTTTATATGATAGTTGATCATTAATATTAATCTTGGGATAACTAATAAGAGAATTAAATTAAAAAAAAAAAAAAATGCTTTTGGTTATATATGTATCGTTAGTGATCCCCAGCTGTCGCTCTTTTGCTGTGAAATTTTCCACTGCCTTTTACCAAAAAAATTCTATGCATGAAAAAATAAGGAGTATAAATATTAATCTAATTTTTCCAAATTCCATTATTTGATACTAGATTTTTATTTTAAACCTTTAATTTCATCAATTAAATTTAATAAGTACATGCGCTAAAGCTTTCTTTCTTTTTTTATTTTCTTTTTTTTTTTTAGCATTTGATGGAAAGGTCTTGGTATGCTGTGACTGAGACGTGCCTTGCTTTTACTGTCTTTAGGGATGACTTCAGTCCTAAGTTTGTAGCACTTTTTACTTTACTTCTATTCTTGAAATCATTTCATTGGCTTGCTGAGGAAAGAGTTGACTTTGTAAGTTCTGGTACATATAATTTTTTTTGTCATATAGAATGCTTTACATTATTAATGTATTATAAAATTATCTATGTATAAATCCTATTTTGCCATGATGCTATTTAGTTATTCACTAGAAAATGTAAAACAATTTGAACTCTAACAAAACATAAACATTATGGGTGTGACACTACAGTTTTATAAAACAATACATGAATTATAATTACCTTCACAAAGAGTGTTTTGCTTCATTTGTCACGGATTGAAAATTTCACAATAAGTTGCTGTCAAACCTACCTTATATTATAATAATAATAAAGGCTTAAGAAACCTGGAGGTTCAATGCCAACACCATCAATCGCTCCCTACACACTTCCTAAGTACGCCTGGTTATTGATTATTTTATTATACTTACTTTTTTTTTTTACTAGCGGCTTTATGCACCGCGACCTCAATGTCACTACCTATATTTATGCCTTATAATTACTTACAGAATTATTATTACTTATTACTGTAACTATCTCCTATACTCAATTCCCCTTCCACTGGCCCTTTCCTGTGCTACCGATCTGTTCAACCGTTGGTCAAAACCCGAATGAACCTCAGACCTCTCGGAAAAATATTTTCCAATTCCAACTTTATTGGAACACACATTTCTAATAGGTTTACTAACTTTTTTTTTATTGCCTGCTTGACTATAATATTAATAAGCAGGCAATACAAATTTAGTTATTTAGTTATTTATTTTTATTTGGTGAAGAGAAAATATTTGGTCATTTTTTTATAATTTTTAATATATCTGAGTCATCTGAGAGTGCGGATTGTCCCTAGGAACCATTGCCCTCTCACTTCCAAGGCATAGTTTGTAGCAGTCCGTATCGTCTCCCTAGGTTTCTTTGGTATACACTGCACGGTAAGTTCAACAAGCCTGGACTATTAGTGTGGAATGCCTGTTGTTCTCCGTATATATTTAAATCTTCTCGGGCACCCTCTACATAAGTTGGACCACTTTGGCAGTCCCCGCCTCTGTCATTCGTGAGAAAAGAACACCCAGGGGAGGGGGGGCACCTCGAGAAGGTGACAGTAGGCACTGATAGGCATGGAAAGCAGAGAGCACCAAACGGTGAGTAGGGCAATTTCGTTTAGTGCTCTTTCATGAAGTGAGGTAGACTTCTCCCCCATCCATTTAGCTCTAAGTTTCAGTTTTTATTTTAACTCTAAGTTTTTTTATGTCCTCATGTACTTCCTTGAATCTACTTATTATCTTTTTTTTTTTTTCTTAATATCAATTACAAAGTCAAAGTTTTTAAAATAATTATAATTTTTGTAATTGTTATTGAAATATGTGTTTCTTTGTTTACAGATGGAAAGAAGTCCTGTAATATCAATGCTGTTTCATATAAGGATTATCTGTGAGCATTCATTTACATCTAAATATTAGCATCATTATATATATATAATATTTTAAATTATTTTTAATATTTATTTTTCTAGCTTTGCTCATTGTTCTTGGAGCTTTAGATTTAAATTTTGTAAGTCATGCTTATCAATCTACTCTTACGAAAGGAGCTTCAGTTCAGTTGGTTTTTGGTTTTGAATATGCAATATTGCTTACTATAATTCTGAATATTGTTATTAAGTATACTCTTCACTCAACGGATCTACATCGGGAATTGCCTTGGGAACACAAAGCAGTATTTCTGTTGTACACTGAATTAATAATGGGTAAGTAATATTTTTCAGAAGAAAGCAGCTAGTGTTTTCTTTTAAATATAGTGGGAATGGAAGGGGTTGGCCGAAGATGGAGCTAACTCATGAAAATATGTTTAATAATATCTATATCTATTCGGATATATCATATTAAATGTGGGAATACACTTAAATGCTCATATGCAATAAGATAATAATGGGTTGGCTCTATCTGTGGCCGGCCTCTTCATTTATTATTTCATTTTTTTATTAGTTAAGATAAATATAACATACACACACACACTCACTTACACACCCTCAGTTCTCCTTATTTAAATAGTAACTAAGATACAAAACTAAATACAGTAGACTCCCATATTCAGAATAATATGAGCTGGGGTGATCCTGATATGTGAATTTTTGGTTATGGGATAGTGAGTAGGATATGTATGAAATGAAGAAAAATTAAATTAATTACTCGTATTTACATACATATATGTATTTTTACTTTCACTTACCTATATATGAAATATATAGTAATGGTAAATATTAATAATAAACATCATAATTTGTCTGTTAAATATTTCTCTAAAGTTTTATGTTTAGTTTTTTCCACTCATCTTTAAACAGCTGCAATGTTCTGCCTGTGCTTATGATTACGAAATCAGTAGTTGCTGTTCTGAAAATTTAAACACTTTCACCTGTTTCTACTCGATAGATGGCTTTGATCTTCCTACCTAATGTTTTCACTTCTCGCTCTCTTTTTCCTGATATTATAAAAACACTTTCTTAAAGGAGGTGGACAAAAACTGGTCAGAAGTGAAATAATGTAGTATGTACAGAAGAAGGGGAAAGGATTTCTGCTCAAACTAATAATTCTTTCAAATTTTGGAGTTCATTGAATAATGACTTCAGCAGTTCTATGCATACACTAATACCAAATAATTTTTAACACATTGATTTGATTCATACCGTCCTTTTCTCATTAAATCGAAAAAAGGTTGGTATGTCTTATGGCTAAATGTTCAATGTAAATAAAACAAAATGTCTTCAAATGACACCGAAAAATCACAAAGGGCCGCAAATAATATCCAGATACTTGGCTTGGAATTTGAGAATGTACATGAATTATTATACCGTGGCTCGTCTCAATTTGGAAAATAAAATTTTTTCTTAAATTAATCGGCGAATCATAGCTTTTAATAAAGTAATTTCGCCATCCTGAAATTACTAGAATTTCCGTAGTGGTCGAAGTACAAAAAAATAAAATTATATAAAACTCTGATTAAGCTGCTAGTCACTTATGGTGCTGAAACCTTGTGTTTGACAAAGGAGCACAGTCGCAAACTTATAGTATTCGAAAAAAATTAGTAACAAAAATCTATGGCACAACTTTTTTGAATAGTTGGTGGAAGATAAAGAACAATGGTGCGATTGTTGTGTTATTATGTTATGCTACTAAAAAATAACAGTATAGTAAATTTTATTATGATGAGCAGATTGTATTGTGCGGGCCGTAAGATTGCATTGGTAAGGATGAGAGACGACGGGAGAAAAGGAACCAGAATAGAGTATTTGTTGTAATGTGCAGTGGAAGGAGAAGGAAATTAAGACTTGCTCAACCGTACTACCCAACTCTCCCCGCTCGTAGTTTCCACATTTTCTTGTATTATCAAAGACTTGGAAACTGTTTTATTAGTGCAGTTTAATTAAATTATTAACTTAACTTTTTTTAATAAGTTAATGAGAATTTGAGAATCTTATTAATCGATTCCAAAACTATCCAATTATAACCTTATAGCGAAGTTACCATTCACTGTTAATGTTATTCCTTCATAGTCCGGGAGCTGAGGGCCAAAAAGGTGCCTGATTTGAAGACAATTTTTGATCAAATAAGCTGAAAAGACTCATTTCATTGACAAAAAATGTGAACTTCTGCCACCTCAGATCGGTTGCCATCAAATTTTATAGGCGAACAAAATCAACATTTTGGCACTTTCAATTTTTCGCTAATAACTCGAAAACGATTTATCGCAGAAGAAATTGTGTTCTTTCTAAAATAAAAGGGCATTAAATTTCTTGTCGACTGAGGTCCTCACAGTTGGAATCAGTTAAGTCTTTTCGCCAAATTTAGCCACTTCAGTGGAAAAATTAATTACACTCATGTTCCAAAACCTGCAATTTAAAGAGGGTTACTCCAAATAAAAAATGTCACGTTTAATAGTTGTAGGATATCAAATTCTGTTTAAAACGAGCTCATTAATTTTCAAATTATCCCACTCCTGTGGAAACAAAGTAATTAAAACGTGAACGTATTTAGCGCCATGTGGTCTAAAATTCGTGAAATTTTTAGAATTTTTTTTCAGTTTCTCGCATATAATTCAGCAAATACAAATAACAAAGTACTGCATTCTTCTTACTATAAGAGGCTTAACTATTGCAAATAGAATGATATATTTTAAGTTTAAATCGGTTTATTGGTTTAGTACATCAAAAATCTGTAATTTTTAAGATTTTGGTGGAAACCGTGTTCCAATGCTTCTATCTCAAAAACACCTAGTTTAAATGAAAAATGTTTTAGATAAAAGTTGCTGAGCATCAAATTTAGTAGGAAATAAGCTCCTTACTCACAAAATTAGCTAAATCCTTGGGGGAATACAAATAAAAACATGAAAGAATTTGTAGTGGTTACTTCCTGCTAAGACTTCAGTTTTTGAAGTATCAGGGGATTTGATAAAATATTCATAAAAATAACTACTTAGACAGGTAGGTACTTGGCAAAATTTATCTTTTATTTTAACAGATGGAAGATAGTTGTTCAATTAGTTCAAAATGGTTAAGACTTCGGTTTTTGAAGTAGAGACTATCAATAGTTTTACATCACTACTTATTACCCTACAATTTTTTGCATTTTTTGGAATCTCCTTTCCTCTTATATACCAGTATTACTATTGATATTTTCCACTCATACTAATGGGACCTTCTTTATTTCCTAGATCTGAGCAATTAGTTCCTGGAGTTCTTTATTTAAAACAGTTTCAGAAATTCAGGCGGGATACCGTCGTAAATCACAATTTTATCATTTTACTACCAAGACAATTCCCTCTATATCATCACTCTTAGATTGCAATTTTTTATCTATATGTTAGTTTATTTATCTTTTTTTTTTTAATCCAGGATCTACCCTGTATTTTATCCACCTAGGAGTGCTTAGTCCATTGTTATTAATTTTATTTTTGTTACTTTATCTCATAGTATTCTCCTTCACTTCCCACCTTTACCTCTCCTCAGTCCTCAATAAATGATATTTGTTCACCAGAGCTAGTTATCCACTTTCTTTTCTAGCTCATATTTCAATACATCCACTTCATCTTTTTTTTCTGCGAATGTTCCCTATCTGTTTATATTATATATATATATATATACATACATACATACATACATTTATGTATATATATGTATATATACATACATATATTTGCATTATTAGATATTTAACTTTATTAACATTGCTATCCTTTAAAATTTATTTAGCAATATCCCTTTTCTTTGGTACTTACCTTTATTTTTGTGGCTTATTTGACTGATAACTGATTTCGTAATTCATTTGATATGATTGTTACTTTTTTTGTTTGTTTTTTTAGTTTCTTTTATTTTTATTTATTTATTTTTTTTTTGGTTTTGTTTATGGCTTGTTTGAAGCCATGAAGTCGGCCTGCAAAAGCTGCTCAGAATCTGTTGTCTAATAATCTCAAAAGCTGTTATCATACATTAATCCACTTTTACATTATAATTGTATGTCTTTTAACTCACATCCCCCTTCTTTCAATTCAACCTTTAATGGCTACAGACCAAATTTCTCGGAAAATGAAGATGATCCCCACCAGCGAACTACAAGATTACTCGTAGCTGGCTGCCATTCCCCAGTAGCGGAAGACAGTATATTTCACAACCGGTTTCCCACTTATTTAATGCCAGCTTCACACGAAATAATTTGTCTTGACTTAAGCACATCATAGCGGATCCTCAGTGACTTAATAAGTACATCTAGCGGCTATTTGACTGCAGGATTATCTCTATTAGGAAAATATAGTTAATTAATTAAGGGAAATATAGTCCGGTAGCTGTGGAATACCTGGTTCCTCCGATGAGGGATGCCCTTCCCACCCCTTTCCATCTGAACATTGTTAAATTATTAAAATATTACTTCAAATGAAAAATATTAATTATTAAAATATTACTTCAAATAATAAAAAAATTGTATATAAAGTAATAAAATTATTATAATCTTGTTCATTATTACATTCATAAATCACGTAATCTTTCATTACAATCGATAATCTAGCATTTTAATTTATTGAAATAATGATAAAGGTATTATAGAATCATAAAAAGTAAATAAAACATTTAGAAATAGTCGGAAAAGGTAAATGAGGAGTTGAAGAAGTTGAGGCAGTCACAGCGGAGGTTGGCCTACACGCCTTAGCTTGAGGAGGGTAAAGGCCAGCCGACCCGCTTAGCTTCTCAATGCAACTTTTGTCTAGCACCTTTAGGTGCTAAAGGGTTAACTTGATTGAAATTATTGTCACCTATTTTGTTAGTTCTATAGATTATTGATTGTGGATGATAGTATGGATGAAAAAACTAATTATATAATCATGTTTCTTTTATTAAAACGTGAAGTTATTTTATACCACTATGTTAACATATATTTATTTTACATTTTAGTTAGTCTTCCTCCATGACTGCATAATACACTGATTTTCTGTATGTTTAATACTAAGATTAACTAAAACTCCACCACTGTTTTTATGCCATAATGACATTTATTTTATTTTATTTTCAGGTTTCATAAAGGTTGTGCTTTATGTGCTGTTTGTGTTTATTATGATCAGAATATATACATTACCTTTGTTTGCTTTTCGTCCAATGTATTACACTGTCAGGTTAGTGTTATTGTTTAACTTTAAAACTCCTATATCTCTTTTAAGCATATGATACAAATTGGATTGTAGATATAATGAATTTATAAATAGTAATTTATTACTTTTTGTTACTAAAGTGATTATTGATTGGTTGTTGTTTTCCTTGCCCTTTCATGGAACCAAACGTGATAAGATCACAAAACAGAAGGCAATTTAGTGTCTTGCATCAAAATTAGTGCTGTTTAGTTTAATCTGTCTTTGTCATGAGTATCAAAAATTTTTGTAAGAAATGGTATAGCAATTGGGTTCTGCATGTGCAGCAACAGTTTATTTATTAATTCTCAATGCTTTAAAAAATCTCATGGTTGTTATTCATGTTTAATGTTGAAATTTTAAACCATGTTGCAGAATGGATAGATAATTTTATTTTTCTTAATATGTTACATTTTTATTTATTGTCTCAAATTCAAGAATGACATTGATATGATTTTATAGCTTTTCTTCTTCTTCCATTGGGTATCGTAGGGTCTTGGCCTGTTTTAGAGCTTCTGTCAGTTCCTGTGATCAAGTGCATCACCATTGCATCCCATCAGGCTCATTAAGCAGGGCATACACTGCTTATTTCGTGCACCTTCTTCACGTAGATCCATTTTTCTCTGTGCCATTATGGTTGAAGAATTTTTCTCTCAAATTTTAGATGCTTTTCATCATTTTTTGAGAAGGCCAATGTTTTTGCCACTTATGCTTGAACGGGTCTTATCAGTGTATAGCTTTTTTTTTTTTTTTTTTTTTTTTTGGGTCTTCAAGGCTTCTACTGAAGCCCTATACTGCCCATACTAACACCCATGGCACTGGGTGATACTTCTCCTACGAAAGAAAAGCACCACCCAGGGCGGGACTCGAACCCACAGCTCCGGCATGGGAGTACGGCGCTTTACCGCACAGCCACACTAGCCCCATATATAGCCTTATTTGTGTAGTTCTTGATATTTTGCTACTTGCTAAATACCGACACAATCCAAAATAACAACTGTCTACTGCTACTCGCCTCCTTTATGCTACATTCGTCTGCGAACCTAATTACACAGAACGGTCAATTTTTGGAATGAATAGGGACCATACTGGGAAGAAACTTTGTTTGGTATTCTACCTTGACCAGCAATCATATATTTGGTTTTAAGGCTATTAATATGAATACCTAGCTTAGTTTAATCTTGGCGGGTAAAGAAGGCTTCTTCTTACTGCATCTTTCTCATCAATATCTTAATGATTTGGAGGTCAATTTCTTCCTTTTGTGTTTCCTATAACCCATTTTTGTTAAGCAGATGGTTGAAATGATTGTTCCAGCTTCTAATTCAATAGGGATCCATTTGGGTCCTTACAACCTGAGATGTCATGCATCAGCAGTTTTCAGCCAACGTTCACTTTTTGTTAAAATGTTCACCATTCATTGACATTCTTAATTTTTCTATTCCCTCAATAGAACAGGAAAAATATACAATGGTATGACACAAAGATATACCTTCACAAAACTTTGATCATAACTTTATATTAATGGTAAGATTCAAGGTCTGGAAAGTCTGCCCAAATTAAAGAGATATATATAGATTTATTACTATGAGTATATATATATATATATATATATATATATATATATATATATATATATATATATATATACTCACACACACACATATAATATATGCATAATTATAGTTATTTTACAAATGTACATCCACCACCTAAAGTATATTATATTTGTTGATTTTCTTTAAGTCAACTGATTATTACATTAAATATTTCTCATATATAGTTACAGATTTTCGTAATAAAAATTACATACACGCATAAATATTTGACCCTTATTTAACATTAAAATCCGATTTCATTTTAATACAGATTATTAATTTATAATTTTTAAACAATTTGTGGGGTAGTCTCATTAGATTCAAGAGTATAAAGACTATCAAAAATTATGTATCACTCGACCTTTATGCCACAAACTTAATTTGTCGACTCCCTTTAAATGGTAGTTGCCCCCTTCATAAATCCTAGCTCTAGGCTTCGACTTTCAAAATTGGATAAGTTCATTTTATTTTGTTTTTATTAAATGAGATTTTTAAAATAAAACCTAAAAACTTTTACCTTGAATGCTGCCTTATTAAACGGGAATGAAATAGTAAGAATAAAAATTTCGTGTGTAACCATAACTCGATAGCTAGATGCACTCTATTATTGATTAAAATTAGAAAATTCTAAAATAAAGGGGTAGGAGCAAATTTTCCAAGGTTTATGAATGTACTATTGGAAGTTCAATTTTTAAAAAAGCTTATAACATGGCTAAAATCAATATGTATTTTAGTAAATATTGATTACTTATTAGTAAAAACTTGCATATGAATTACGGTACAGTTGAAAGATTAGTTTGTGGTTATGTCTAATTGATTACTGGTTCTAGGGCGTTTAAAAAAGCTTTCAATGATGTTATCATGTCAAGAAGAGCGATTAGAAATATGAATACTCTTTATCCTGATGCTACTCCTGAAGAATTAGCTGCTGCTGATAATGTATGCATAATTTGCCGCGAAGAAATGCATGCTGGAGTAGGTAGGCATGAACTTAGTGTTTATAAATAATTTTAGTTGACTATTTTCCCTCAATTTTGAAATATTCTCCAGTAATTTTAAAATTGTTATTTTCTCATTCATTAATTATTATTTTCTTATTTAGTGTTTTAATTTTGTCTTTTAACTTGCTTATCTTCACACTTTGAAATTGATTTAATGGACAAACGAAAATTTTATTGATGCTTTAATGTTACTGTCAGTACTGGAGTACACCATTTGCTTGTATAGCATGGAGTGTGAATGCCAAAAGCACTCAATCTAGTTTTGTTAGGGCTTCAGTATATCATTAACTATAAACAGTTTTACAGCCAAAATTTGCGCGATAAAACAATGTCAGATATATGCGCGATAAATCAATGTCAGATTCCAGGAAATCTGTAAGAGACTTGGGATTCGAAAAACCAGGACTACGGCCCTCCATCCAGTCTGACGGAATGGTAGAATGGATGAACCGAACCCTCATAAAGTACCTCTCCTAGGTAACCTCCGACCATCAGCGAGATTGGGACCGTCAGATTCCATACTTCTTCATGGCCTACTGCTCTGCAGTTAACGAATCCTCTGGACAGACACCTACGATAGTTCTCTTTGGTCGAGAGATGAGGTTACCTAGTGACCTCATTTTTGGCAGCATAACCTGGTATGAATGTATCTGGGCAAGACTGCATATTCGGACTTCAGAAGAGAATAGAATACACGCATGAGCTAGTTCACCTGAACCTTCGCCTCGCTAGTGACCGGATGACAAGACACTACGATAGTAGAGCCGAACAGGGCGGGTACAAAGGAGGAGACCTTGTTTGGCTCTATAACCCCAGAAGAAAGCGAGGATTCTGCCCAAAGTTGCAGAAGAACTGGGAAGGACCCTACGAGATAAAGAAGCGCATCAACGATGTGATCTACAGGATTTTCAAGTATCCCAAAGGAAAGCCTATGATCGTCCATTACAATGGCTTGACTCCCTATGCAGGGAGCCACGATGAGGAACAGGCGCAGTGGATTATGGGAGAGACCTTGCGTTATAGAGAGCAAACCCGTGTGGAAAATAAGGCATCCAGGAGGAATGTCTGTAAGGAGGGGGCAGTGTAACATTAAATTGTTAAATAAAGAAAAGAAACATAGGGTTTGAAAACCCCAAACTTTAAAATTTTGTTGCAACGAACTAGCGACTAAAGCAAACCGTCAGAGCATGTGTTTGGAACAAGATTGTTCGAGTTCAAGGCCTGGATGATTCCACGGAAGTCCGGAACCTTCCAAACCAGTCCTTTTACGACTATATATATGGAGCAAGTGACTGGACCGAGTTAGTCTGAGTCTTTGTCTTGACTGTAAAGCTCAAGCCATATGATTTGTGTTACAAAGTGATAATTTTTGTAGCCTGCTTTAATATTTGTGTTTTTATAATTCGTGTGGCATTGACTATTGTTCTATTTTCGTTTAATAAATATTGTTAACCCACAGAAGTGTTACAATGTAGAAACATCAAATCTTCCACTCATAATTTTTTTTTTTACTTTCACTTACATATATATGAAATATATAGTAAGGGAAAGTATTTCAATCGTGAAAAATTTCTACTTCCGGTTTTCTATGGAAATAGCGTTTTGGGGTCCCCTGAATCCAAATAATCATGTACCGCGAAATGGTCTGTGTCTGTGTGTGTGTGAACAGACTAGCTCAAAAACTATAAACCGTATGAGAACCTGAAATAGGGTATTTGATGTATGCATATGCCCCCGATATGAGAGCGAAAATTTCATCAAAATTAATCAAACAGAGGGGGCACTTTATTTCGTAACTTTTTTTTTTATTTTCTCAAAAAAATATTGTTTTACAATTTTGATTAAACATTGTCATGTTTAATGAAAATCAAGTATTCTTTAATATCAGGTAAGCTTTATCATTATTACAATGTTCTCAGGGGGCTTAAATGGGGAAGGGGCTTTTTTTGTTTTCCTATAAGGTATCTTTGTTTTTGTTTATATAGAGAAATTATCTTTGTAGCAGGGTTAGCGAAATTATAATTTTCGTGTCCTCTGCGGCTCCTCTTCCCAATCCCCTTCCGGGTGTTTCCAAGTTTTTTTTCCAAAACCTCCATCTCCATCCCGCGATCACGTCTTGGTTCAATATAGGTGGAAAAATAGCATAATTAGTACTAGATTATCGTGTGGTCGGGTTGATTATATCATGGGGTCGAATGGGAGTCGGATGATGAACTAGTAACAACGAAAATTCGTCAGAGACTTAAAATAAAAATAAAATTTGTTTCTATTGCGATCATTTTAATCTGGAGAAATTAAAAATTAGAAAACAATTCGAGCTAGAAGTCAAAAATAGGTTTGAGGGTTTAGAATCTTCTGACGATTATAATAAAGACATTGACAAGTTATGGGAAGGTATCAGGGATAATATTAAAGAGGTTGGTAACTGGTGTCATGGAGCAAGGGAAAATAAAAGAAACAAATTGTGGTTCGATGAATATTATGTTAACATGTGCGGGAAAAAAAAAAAAATGCTAAATTAGAAGTGTTTAATAATCCTAACGAAACCAATCTATCTTACTTTAGAGCATTAAGAATAGAAACTAATGAATTGCTGAAATTTAAAAAAACAAGAGTATCTCAAAAATAATATAATTATTATTATTACAATGGCTCTACAGCCCTTATAAGACCTTGGCCTCCGATACAATCCTTGCCCACTTGTTCCTGTCAACCGCATGGCTTCTCCACCTAGGCACCCCTATCCGGCGCAGGTCCGCCTCCACGTCCTCGAGCAACATCAGCCGCAGAAAATAATATAATAGCAATTGAAAATCGAGAATAACATTAAGCCGTGTAAAAAGGCATCAACAGAATTCGTAAATGGTCGGTACCGGTTACGATTTGAGTTAGGGTTTATTAAATCGGTTTATGATTATTTCAATAATATTTTAATTACAGAAAATAATAGCTTATCTTCTCCTTCAGAATATCAGTGTGCTGAACCGTTAATAGTAGAATTGAGTAAAGAGGAAGTTGAATTAGGCATTAGAAAATTATAATCGCATAAAGCAACAGGAACAGATAATATTCCTAGTGAATTAATCAATGCATGCGGAAAAGCTGAGATCTCTAAAATACATATTTTGGTTAAAAAGGTTTGGGAACAGAAAAAAGTGGCCAAAGAGTGGAAAAAATATATTCTTATTCGGATTCACAAAAAGGGATCAAAAACGAATAGCAGTAGCTGTCGTGGCATATCACTCTTTGCGGTTTGTTATAAAATATTTACGTTAATCCCGACTACGCTGAGGAAATTTTCGGAGACTGTCAATGTGTTTTCAGATGGAACCGTTCAACCGTAGACCAAATATTCTCCCTGCTACCAAAAAAGTTAGCAAACTTGGTAAAAATGTATATGACCAAAACATTCAATAAAGTCAGAATCGGTAGTTATTTTTGTGAGAAGTTTTAGGTTAGCTCTGGTTTGAAACAAGATTTTCTATCACCAGTTTTACTTAATTTAGCACTGGAATATGCCATTAGGAAGGTGACATGTACTAGAAAGGGTTTGAATTTGGGAGGAAATACACCCGTGCTTGGATATGCTGATGATTTGGTTTTGCTTGGTAAGGACGGGGAAACCATCGAACTAAAAACAAAAATGTTGATGAAAGCCGGTCAAGAACTTGGGCTGGAAATAAATATGGATAAGACAAAATATACCGTTAGCTGGAAAAGTGGTGACGATTTTGCTGATATTAATGTAGAAGGGAATGCGTTTGAATATGTAGAGAAATTAGATATTTAGGGGCGATGGTAACTAGAATAAACAAAATTGATGAGGAATAGGAGGCTAGATTAAAAGCCAAAAATGCTTGCTGCTTTTCAGTAGCAAAATTGCTTAATCATGCCTTCTGTCCCGAAACTTAAAAATTAGGATTTACAAAACAATATTATCCTGTATGGATGCAAAACGTGGCAAGAGGGATGAGTAAAGGATTAGGGTTTTTGAAAATAAGGTATTGCATAGAATATTTGGACTGAAGAAGGACAGGAGAATTAAGACATTTAATCAACGCCGAACTTAGTGAGCTTAGTGAAACTTAGTAACTATAGTAGAGATTATTGCAGCGCAGCAAAGAAAATGACCTTGTAAAATTGTGAAACTCGGTTGTGAGCGAATCCCTAAAAGATTAATAAGTATGGGGCCACTGGGAAACGTCCGAGGGCTTGGCCGAGAGGGAGATGGGAGGATTGAGTGAAGACAGATCTGTCAAAGTTGGGTCTGGATGACGGTCGGTGGATAGAGGTGTGTAGGGAGCAAGTTGTGGTGTCGGCATCGAACCTTCCGGTTCATTTAGCCTTCATTATCATTATTATTATTATTATAATTTTCATTGATTTCACCCCATGAAAATTTCAAGTTTAAGGATAAGCTTTTAAATATAATATATGTTTAGAAATAGAATTTATTCATGGTAAAAATAAGAAATATATAAAAATACAATAAAAATTATAATTTTGATTTTTAGTGCACCACATATCAGCCTCTTAAATCAACATATCTTTTTTTTTAATTAAATATATTGTAGCAACATTTTGTGAAATTATTTTTTTATTTAAATTAATTTTTATTAATACATGTGACATTTTAATCAATTTTTAATTAACAAAAAAGACATGTAAAATAGTATATAAAAATCATTGAGTCAAAAAGTTTATATCAAATAAAATATATTGTGTGATATATTTCTCGATCATTGGAGTCAGCATAAGTTACGTAAGGAACCTCTAAACTGGTGACACCGACGTGATCCAGCCCATAAGTACAACTGCATTTAATTTTTTAAAAGTTTTACTGCACTTACGATAATTGAGATGACTGCATGCAATTTCATAGACATTTTTGGGCTGGAAGATGAAGAGCCAGCCGATCTAACACCGGCACTCGCTCCGCGGTCTATAGAGGCTTCCTCCACTTTTACAGTGAAAGCACAATTACCAATGTTTCACAAGGTTGACCCGGAAGTTTTTTTTCTTCAATGTGAGACGATTTTTGCTCTCTACGATATCAAGAGCTCGATTAAGAGGTTCCGATACGTTTTCTCACCGCTAGATCGGGATGTGGCAAGAGAGGTCAATGACCTTATGTTAAACCCCCCAGAAAACGAGCCTTACGAAGCCCTGAAGTCAAGGATAATAATAAGATTCAGAGAATCAGACATCAGGATTCGCATGCTGTTGGAAGAGCAACGATTAGGAGACCGACGTCCGTCGCACCTTTTGAGGGATTTGCAGGAACTGGGGGCACTATGATATATGATGACCTTTTGTAATCGATTTGGTTGAGAGGCCTACCTACCCAGATGCAAGTAGCTTTGGCAGCGACAGAACACACCTATTTAGATAAGCTTAGCGAAACAGCAGATCGGATCGCAGAAGTTTTTGAGCCTCGGATTTCTGAGGTAGCCTCTGTGTGGACCCCGTCTTATCCAGAGACGACCGGCTTCTGGCAGCAATCGAGAAGCTCACCGAGCGAGTTTCGGCCTTGGAGTGTCGAAGTAGACAAACAAGAGCACCGGTATCATCGTCAACGAGACCTCGCAGCCGAAGTAGGAGTAAGGGGCGTCAGCTGTGCTTCTACCACGACCGGTTCCGTAGTAAGGCCACCAAGTGCAGACCTCTGTGTGACTGGAAGCCATCAAAACCAGCAGAGAATCCGGGAAACTAATTCTCCCGACGGCGGAGACGGAACCCGTCGCAGAGATTATACATCGTTGCCTATACGTCACTGACCTGCAGGCATGCGTCCGATATCTGATAAACACAAGAGCTGCTGCATCAGTTTATCCAGCGAAGAAGACAGAGAAGACTAAACCCGGCGATTTCTCGCTCTACGCAGCTAATGGGACCCCCACACGTACCTAGGGCTCGCAGCTTGTCCAACTTGACCTAGGACTTCGAAGAAAGATTATTTGGCGCTTTATCCTAGCGGAAGTTAGTCAGCCCATCATAGGAGCGGACTTGCTATCGCACTTGTGCCTCATCGTAGATTTGGACGGCTGCCAACTGGTAGATAAGACCACAGGACTCTCTACAAAGGGGAAACATGCCAACGTCCTGACCCCGGCCATTTCCTCAATTCCGGCAGGTCAATGGTATACCGAGCTGCTGCAGAAATACAGTTCTATTACTTTGCCCACGAATTATTTGAAAAAACCAAGCCAGTCCTTTGTCCATCACATCGAAACGCGCGGCGCACCGGTTACAGCGAAAGCACGTAGGCTACGCTGTACCTCCCGAACGCTATGCAGCTGCGAAGCGCGAATTTGGGCGAATGATGGAGGAGGGAATTTGTCGACCGTCCAATAGTCCTTGGGCAAGCCCATTGCACATAATACCGAAGAAGGATGGATGGATTAGGCCCTGTGGGGACTATCGGCGCCTGAATGATTCAATTCCAGACCGTTATGCTGTTCCAAATATCGCTGATTTTAATATAAATCTGTATGGGAAGCGGATATTTAGCAAGCTGGATCTGAACAGGGCTTACTATCAGATCCCCGTAGCTCTGTATCGCTGTGGATGGAACCCATGCGATTGCCTGGTAAACTGCTGGAAAAGTCCAGGCAGCGCAAAAGCACAGATTCTTTCGTCCGGCATCTTAGAGAGCATATGAACCAGTTGCGCCCTGCACCTCATCAGAAGTACACAGGGAAGACCTTTGTCCACTCAGACTTTCATACCTGCTCTCATGTCTTCCTGAGGGACGATAGCGTGCACAAGCCTTTAAAGCCCCCATACACCGGCCCACACCAAGTTCTCAGCAGGGGTGAGAAGACCTTCTCAATACAGCTGCCTTCTGGCCCACGCATGGTGACCATAGACAGGTTGAAACCGGCGTACCTGTTGCAGGATGATCAGGACTCAGGTTCCAGCAATGAACACAACCCACATCACCAGACACCCCTTCAGCGCAGGTTTTCAATGAATCCGACGCAGAAGAACATCCAGCACCTACCGCGCGGAGAACTCGTCGTGGGCGTATTCTACGGCTTCCCCTGCGTTTCTGTGACGAAGCCATTGGGGGGAACTGATGTAGCAACATTTTGTGAAATTAATGTTTTATTTAAATTAATTTTTATTAATGCATGTGACATTTTAATCAATTTTTAATAAAGAAAAAAGACACATGTAAAATAGTATATAAAAATCATTGAGTCAAAAAGTTTGTGTCAAATAAAATAAATTGTGTGATATATTTCTCGATCATTGGAGTCAGTATAAGTTACGTAAGGAACCTATAAAATATTTTGAGTGAAACATCTTCTAACAAGATATGCTGTATTATTCTTAACAACATGTATTTGTAAATTTAAAAAATGACTCTAAACTATAGCATAAGTTTTGATCCAATACTTTCGGGGTTTTAAGGGGATGCACTGAATGAAACCATGTATCTCCCTAAAACCTACCAGTTTCTCATCAATTGTCATGTTAAATTATATATTATAAACTAAGATGAATTAATATGGCATGTGGTTATTTCTTGGTTTTAGTTGGTTGGTTCTTGTTCTTAATAAGCTGTTGGCATACATGTTTGATTTTTTATGTATGAGAAAATAACTAATATAGTTAGTAAAATATGTTGTTTTTTTTATAATAGCCTCAAAGAAGTTGCCATGTAATCACATATTTCATACTTCATGTCTGCGGTCATGGTTTCAAAGACAACAAACATGCCCAACATGTAGACTTAATATTTTAAGAACACCTGTCAGTACTCAACAAAACCCACTTCCTCAGCAAAGAGTTCGTGATCAACAACAACAACCTAATTTTCCATGGGCAAGAGATGCAGCAAACCAACAAAACTGTAAGTTATTTTACAATTTGCTTTTAGTTTTTCCTTACACCATTTTTTTTTTTTTTTAATATGTAATTTATTCAAATTATTTTTTTTTATTATTTTTTTTTTTTTTTTGTAGTCTTTAGCAAAAATTGGTGTTTGATAGGGAAATATTTAAGTGTTTGCATTTTGAAATGTTCATAAACATATTTTATTCCTGTTTACAGATTTGACCATGGTCATTAGTTGGTTTTCCAATGTCTGACCAGAAAATATACCATTAGATATACATCAAGAAAATAAAGATTGTCAAGTTTAACTTTGTTATTTTTTAACACATTAATTTCATTCTTGTTGATGTTTCGCTTATTATTATACCAGCATTATCAAAACCAAAAATAACATATCATCACAACAAACATAAAATTATTGAAAAGGGGGTCATTTATGTAACAGGAATAGTTGAAAATACCAATCAAGAAAAGAAACATATTTAGAATTATTTAGCAATTGTTCTAGGACCCCTTTACTTCTTATTTGAATTATACGTTTATCAGAAAATGCTAGAATTCCTAACAAAGGCAAATTTGGTATTTCAATTGAAACAAGGATAATAAGCATTAAATATAATTATCCCTATTCATTTTTAATTATTTTATTTTATATCTTTACCACTTATACTTTATCAATAAATCAATTTATATTTCATATTATCATTGCGTCTTAAGCTATATCCTGGTTAAAGGGTATAATATAATCTTGATTTTTAATTAAGGTTGTCTCAAGATTTTCTGATTATTAAATTTGATAAGAAACATAGGCTCTGTCTGGTTAAGATAGGTAAAAGTGAAATGGATGCTGATTCGCAGATATGTACTCCATCAAATGAAACCCCTGTTCCCAAAGTTTCAGATTTCTAGCACTATCCTGTGCCCCATAATTAGCTGTTGTATGTATAATGTAAAAATTTCAGCGTTTCATGATACTTGAGCTAATTATGGGGCACAGGGTGGTGCTAGAGATCTGAAAATTGGGGTAGGGGTTTCTTTTGTACATAAATGGGTATAATAAGAAGTGTAAATATGTGTAAGTTGGCAGCCATTTATCGCTTTCACCTATTTTAACCGGACAGTGCTTTTATCAAGTATTTCCACTAAATAAAAAAAAGGAAATCCACAAGATAGTGTTGTATATAATGCAGTGTGTTAAATTAGAATATAACACATTCATCCTATACCCAAGTTAAATATTATTTTTCATATAGTTGGTGATCAATTTTATATTAATATTTTTTATAATTATCAAAATGATCCAAAAATGAATAAATCAAACAAAACTTTATTCTTCCGTTTTTTAAATTTTCTTTTACAGTAAACAATGCTCAAAGTTCAGCTGCAAATAGTGGAACATCTATTCCAGGGCCGTCTACGACTTTGCCCCCAAATGTTACTTTCCCAGAAAACTTCCAATTTTTTTGCCCTCCATTTCCACACATTCCGTTCAGTAAGTACTGATTTGTATATTAAAATAATAGTCCTGATTGCATGCTTTATTAATTAAATTAATATAATGTATGATTAATCATGTATATTTTTTTATTATTAGCCAGCATGTCAAACCTTGTTTCAAACAAAATTTGCTTCAGAAAATTTTCGGTAGAACTTATGAACAGTTCCTCGGGTATCATTCAGCAAGACTCCCTTCACAATAAGATCTCCATTAAAAAGGATTCTTTTAGGGGTATACTTTTCTCTGAAAAGTGAGTTAAGCGAGCATGAGGGTAAAGCTAGGATCTATTAAAGCTAATCAAGGCCCTTTTTAACTGAAAAAGACTGGGGGATGGGCAGTTCAGTGATATTACATTCACATAACCTCGAAAAATTTGCCATGTCCCGGAGCACTCTTCAGAAACATTTCCAAATTTTCTATAGCCTAAAATCAGCAAAATGTTTGATCTTCTTTCAGTGCTTATAACTCAAAATGATGCATTACACAGAAAATAGTACTCTGTTTAAAATAAAAGGGCATAAAATGACTTATTTGAAGGTAAATTGATTAGCCAAAATCGAATATTTTTTTTTTTGTAATTTTGCAGAAAAGTTCATTAAGCTCATTAAATTGGTCTTTAATTAAGATCAGATTGTATTAGTAACGCATATCAAATTAGTTGGTTTTATGTCATTATTTTTCTTTTAATTCCCTTATATATTTTTCTGAATTAAGTTCTCAAAATTGTCCTATTGCTCCAGACTTCATAAACCTCAAAGACACTCATAATAAGCCAAGGTAGGAGCAAAGTTAATTGTGCATTTGTACAAAGGAGGCAGCTGAAAACCAACTACAACTGTTCCAGAGCATAATAAAAAAATAACTTAAATTTGGGATGTTCGCCTCCTACCTAAACTGGCTCTCACCATCATCAGATCTTGTATTAGGGTCAAAACGTTTGCACAATACACATATTTCCATACATAAGTGTTTATTTCTTCTGACTGCACCACTAACCATTTTCAGTACATTTTTCTCAATTGTTTTAAATTCTTGATATTGTACTTTTTATGTATATTTAAATTTTAATAAGGTATATATTATGAAATTAAATCCTAAAAATTTCCATAATTCTAAATTAAGAAATATGGTACAGGCAAAATAGACCAAAATTGACCATGTGCTGACAAAAATTTGCATCACCATGAAACTTTGATCATAACTTAAAGGGGGAATGAGTTCAAATTTAGTTTTGTGAAATTGAGTCGAGTGATACATTGCATTAAATAATTTTGCCATTTCTGAGTCCAATGAGGCCACATTATTATTGTTTGTACTTGGTTTATTTTCCTGTACTAATTGGTTATAAGGTCCACCTTTGTAAAAATATTAATTAATTATCATGTTAATTATGCATAATAAATAAATTTTTAAATACTCAATACCTGAAAACCCGGTCAACAGATTATAAAAACAATGTGAAGCCTTTCACTATAATTATTTTTACTTCTTCAAACATCCCCAAATTATCTTGGATTAATTTGTATTGGTAGATATTCCATTAATGATTGCAATGATTTATGGTCTTCCAACGGTATTTCAGTGTTTCCAAATTATTATTCCTCCTCAAAAGCAGTTAGATCTCCATTGCAATCACATAATCTCCAGCGCCCAGGGACTGCTCAACTTAATATCCTGCATATGCTAGAAAAACCAGATTTTTCTTGTTGCTTGTTCTTTAAGAAAGTGGGACTTCAGTGTAGCCTACTACAAGATCAAATGCTGGCGAGTGCCAGTTTCAGTAGGAGGTGTATCGTCATTGGATGGGATCATGGGAGTGGCCTCATTGGACTCAGAAATGGCAATATTATTTAATGCAATATATCACTTGACTCAATTTCACAAAACTAAATTTGAACTCATTCCCCCTTTAAGTTATGATCAAAGTTTCATGGTGATGCAAATTTTTGTCAGCACATGGTCAATTTTGGTCTATTTTGCCTGTATCATATTTCTTAATTTAGAATCATGGAAATTTTTAGGATTTGATTTCATAATATATACCTTATTAAAATTTAAATATACATAAAAAGTACAATATCAAGAATTTAAAACAATTGAGAAAAATGTAATGAAAATGGTTGTGGTGCGGTCAGAAGAAATGAAAACTTATGTATGGAAATATGTGTACTGTGCAAACGTTTGACGTTTATCATGATTTCATTGGTACCAAAACCAAATTTCCTTTCAGCATAGAAAACTATTAATTTTCGCCCTTTACTCACTGTATTGCGCATGTTAGTGTGTGTCTGTGTGTGCACGTTTGTTTATGTATGTGTGTGTAGATATACTTAAACTTCATTAATTTCTATTTTTGCTCTGTTTGTAGATTTAGCTCCTCCAATGCCTCCTTTTGAAAATTTGTCTGATGAAGAACTTAGAAGGCTTGAAAGTCAAACAAGAGAGGGTTTAGAGGCAAGGGTCCGTTGTTTACAGAATATTCAAACCCTTCTCGATGTTTCAGTTGTAATGTTACAACAATATTGTGCAGCAGCAGCTGTGGGGTAAAATATAATTTTACTATGTTCTTATTACATTATCATGACAGCTATATAAATATAGATGGAACTTGCTGGGTAATTCACTATCGAATGACCTATTATTAGGGTTGTGCCATATAAATTACATCAATTCTTCACACCTAAAGAATGCATTCTTTACATGCAGTATTCTTTACTTGAGCATAAAGAATATCGTTCTTTACTTTGAGCGCAAAGAATCTTTTTTTACTTTTGTTTGTTTATTTATTTATGATACATTTTAGTTCCTGAAATTGCTGAAGATATAATAAACCAATTTTTCAGTCTCAAATTAGAGATTTCATATTTAATGACCTATTATTAGTGATGTTCCACATAAATTACATCCACTCTTTACTCAATCATTTACACATAAAGAGTGCATTCTTTACATTTAGAATTCTTTATGTTGAGTAGAAATAATAGCATGCTTTTCCATGAGCGCAAAGAAACTTGTTTACTTTTATTTGTTTATTTATTTGAGGTACATTTTAAGTTCTAAAATAAGATGAGAGAAATACTAAATGAGTATAAAAATTCAAAATACATAAAGTTGAATCAGTTGTTTGAGAAATCTTACATGTCTATTTAAATTTTTGATAAAAATAAAAAAGTTTTTATTTTTACTCTAAGAGATTCCTTGAACATTTACTATTTTCTCCCTCGTGTATCCGTTATTAGAACTTAATATTAGAAATATTATTCTCTTGAACTATATGTCTCGGTTGCTATCGGATCTATGCTAGGAGCCTTAATATATTTAAAAAAGAGAATAAACTTTTTTTGACATGTTGTGGTTACTCAAATGACTCATCCAGTTATAATTAGTTTATTAGTATAGCTATTTTATTTATTTTTCTTAATAATAATCTTTTTCATTGTTTACCAGTTTACTAGCACTTTAAGTACTGATTTTGAATTCTTTATATATTCTTTAACATTCTTTACACTCTTTATAATTATTTACTATACAATGTAACGACTATTAATCTACATTTAAATTCATGTAAATTAATCTACATCTATAATAATTTTATAAAACTAATGTCTCAGTCAACAGCAGAATGCTGATTCTTCAAATATTCCTACTCCAAAGGAAAATATTCCAACTTCAAAGGAAAATATTCCAACTCCTAGCACTAGTAACAGTAGCCCATTTGAAAATTCCTCGAATTTGGAAAATCGCTCATGTATAAAAGAAGACAAAAATACTGCACCTACTGATCAAAATTCTGCAACAAACGTTACTTCTGCTCAACATCTTTCAGAAAGGTATGCTAACATATTTTATAGAACTAATATCCAAGTTTTAAAATACAGAATTTAGAATATATAAAATAATCAATTGTCAGAACATTATTCGTATGATATGTTTATGGAGGCTAGATTTAAAATTAAATGGATCAAGATTAAAAAAAAAAAACAAATCTGATGCAGTGCGAGGATCACACAACTTTCATTTGACCACTATTTTTGACTAAAGTAGACAATTTTTTTTAAATGGCATACTGTGCCATTTAAAAGTGCTACTGGAGAGGGAACACTAAACTTTCTTTCTCCGTGAAACTTGTTTTTTTTTTAAATTGGAAAGTGGGGTCAGTAATTCATACGAAGGGTGATCAAAAAGTTCCAGGACTGATTTTTTATTAATTTATTTAAAAAATCTACAGGCTATTGGACGTCGTCCCCTTCAAAGTACTCTCCTTGGGAAGCTATACATTTTTCCCAACGATGTTTCCACTGTGTGAAGGACTTTGAGAAATCATCTTGTGAAATGGTGTGTAGCTGCTCCAGCGATTTTTTTTTAATGTCATCTACGGACTCAAATCTCTTTCCCTTCATGGGTCTCTTAAGTTTTGGAAACAAGAAAAAGTCTGCAGGGGCAAGGTCAGGTGAATATGGAGGCTGGGGAATGACCGTCATTCCATTTTTGGTGCAGTAGTCGCGAATGAGCAGTGCGGAATGAACAGGCGCATTGTCATGATGCAGCACCCACTCACCGCTCCGCCACAACTCTGGTCTCTTCCTCCTTATTGCCTCGCGCAAATTTCTCAGGGTTTGAAGATAACGAAAGCGGTTAATGGTCTCACCTCGTGGAAGAAATTCATGGTAAACAACACCCTTCCAGTCGAAAAAAACAGTAAGCATGACCTTGACGTTTGATTTGACCTGACGTGCTTTTTTGGGGGTTGAAAACCACCGAAAGCCACTTGCAACATTTGAAAAGTTTCAGTAAACATTTTACCCAACTTCACACAAAACTTTACGCAAACGCGTTGCTCTTCCTTTACATTCATTTCACAAAATCGCCGAACACAAAAAACTTTTTTTTACGAAAACAGCAGTAACTTTGCAATGAAGAAGGTTATCAACAAACTGAATAAACAGCTGAGCTCAGGAAGAGTCACGCTAAACAATGCTGCCAACCGCACTGCTCTATGACACTCCATTGCCGCGCAATCTCAACAGTCCTGGAACTTTTTGATCACCCCTCGTACAGTGGTGTACCAAGAGTGAAGTTGGTGGCCCTATTTACTCATGGAACTCTGTTCTTTCCAGGAATTCATTTGAATTTTTTTATATAAATATTGTTTTAAGAGATTATAGAAATAATAATCGAGTTTTAGACAGAACGATCATGTTTTTCGATGATATATCGTAAAAAAGAATCGATAGGAAGGGTTCATAACAACGGATTATAATAAATTGGAACTAAATTTTCAATTTTGAGCATTGTAGTATTTTTCAGAAAACGGCGACAATATTTTATTATTCTGAGGCAGGGACATTTATTAGTACTTTATTTAAATCCATATATATGTATGTTCTTAAAACACGTGCAGCATGCCTTTCCTTCGTAACAATGAGCAGTTGAGTACACCTTAATTACTCGATACTGGGGAGGATTAGCGTTGTGAACTATTGAAAGTGGTATTAATAGATATCAGTTAACCCAAAATAAGCAAATATTGCATCTAAGTCCCCGTCTTCTTCATATTTTATTTGCATTTTTCTTGTGGCCCAGATTTTTTTGGTCTTAGTATGTTGAAAATGTTCCGGTAAGAAGTTTTATTGTACAAATATTATCTTTAAATCCAGGTCTTAATGTTATATTTCCTTTTTTTTTTTTTTTTTTTTTTTTTTTTTTTTTTTTTTTTTTTTTTTTTTTTTTTTTTTTTCCACCAGATTTTTTGGCCCTTATTGTGTTTAAAATGTTCCAGTAAGAACTTCTATTTTTAGAACTTTTATATAGCTATTTTTAATATATTTATATAAAAAATTTCTTTTGATATAAGTACTGAAGGAAATTTTTATAAAATGTTAGTTTAATCTAAGCTGTGTCGGAATTTATCTGTTAAAGCATTAATTAACAGAGTTAATGTGAAATAGTTAAACTGAAACATTCTGAAAAAGTTTAATAAATATTTTGAACTCTATGTCAAAGGTAATTTTTGTTGGCTAGCGCAGTTATTTCTTTACATTTTTTTTTTTAAATATTCTGACTATCCTAACTTTAATAAAAGGCCAATTTTGGCAAATGCCAAATGTAATTAAAACTTTACCTGATCCTAACAGTGCGGCCACCTTTTTTCTACCTCAGAACATTGATTTTATTAATTGTATGTTACAATGAAAACAGCAATACGGAATTTTTATGGATGTAAGGATCTGGCCCTCGTACTATTTCTGATTCTAGTTAAAACTTCGCTTAGCCCTTTATATAAAGTAGAAATCTCAGTAGCCTGTCTCATTTTTTTCATCAAGTTTTAAAAATAGGTTGACAAATTATTTTTGTGTTGAATGTATCATTTTAACAATTATCTTTATTTTTTTTTTTGGTTCCTCCCCTTCCTCGCCTGTAGGCTATACGGGGTTTCCCGGGCCAGGGGAGAGGGTGGGGGATTGATGCCGAGTATAATTAAATTTTCCCCTGGCTCCGGGCTTTGAACTTGCTATCTTCGTATTTCCAGACGTTGCCATGAGCAACACGTATTTTCTAACATGTTTGCCCACTCGGCCACCCTGCCACCTGTTAACAATTATCTATCTTTAACACTTAGGTGCAGCATCGGTCCCCGGTCCCGGGGTCCGATGCCTTACATTCCCTTCTTAACAGCCGATTTTCACATGAAAATTTCCGAAATTCCGAACACTTCAAACATTCAATTTAGTTAATTTTTAATGAGATAATTGCATTTTAGTGCAGAAAATGTTGCTAAAAGCTGAAATACTGTTTTTTAGAATCGGACTCCAAGGTTCGATTTTCGATAAAGAATGGCGTAAACCCTGTATCGGCCTGTCCTTCGCCTATTATGTCTAGTTCCAATCCTTCCCAAGAAATAATGCCCTTGAGATGCTCATTTAATTCCTTTTTAATCAAAAGATAATGCTTTCGTCAAAGCATTCCCATCGGACCTCGGCGCCCGATATCGTCTGGGGCTCATCCCAGCAGTCGGACCCCAGGACCGATACCGTTCAATTCAAGGTACACCTAAAATACGCCGCCGCACCTAACATGTTAAATTGTGTATCAGTATATCTGGAAGGATTCAGAAATAACCAATGGGAGGGGTTGCAACTAGGCGTACTTTGGTTAATCCTTCACATTGGAGATACTATCTTCTGTTTCTTCTAAGGTCATAAAGGATATGACATTATTTAGTATGTCAGATCTTTGATTTTTTTATTATTAGGGGGATAGTTCATTCGAAATTTGCTAATTGTAATCTGTAAAAAAATGTTATGCATGTTTTTAATCTTCTACATGCCCATCTTTAAATTTTGAAAATAGGAAAGCTTGTTGGATACACAATATTAATGATGTTCATTTAACTTATTTTAACTATTATTACATCATAAGATTTTTCCTTAAATATGGTCCCATTGTTGTTGTTTTAATTAATATTTTGTTTAAAATGTTTTGTTTTAGTGGCAAATCTTGTACACCTATCAATGATGAAGTGCAAAATTTGACTCGTGAACAAGAATTAGCGCGGCAGCGAAGACTTGAAATGTTTGATAATGTTAAACATTCTTCTGGTTAAAATTTATGTGATATTGAGTTTGTTTATTGTTGATGTTTTATTCAATGGAATTCAAATAAACATTGTCTGCTGACTTTTTGAAGTTTTAATTCTACTTTTATTTATTTATTATTATCATTTTTCTTTATATTAATGGAATTAAAGAAGCATTTGTACTTTTCAAATTTTAAACTCATTTCAACAATGTGGCTGTGTTCTCTACTTTTTTAAGCAAGACCAATTTAGTAATGAATTTAGAGAATAATATATTTGTTAGTAAAGAATTTATTTTCTTGCTTTATTTTTTTTTTTTTTTTCTGATAGCTAAACAATTTATATGTATCATATTTATTTTTGAATTTATTTCTTAGAGATATATGCATTATGATTTTGTATTTCTTAAACTTACTGGAAGATTATATTTTTATAAAACATAATAAAGGAGCTTTGACTTCATTTAATTTTCTGTTAATGATCTTTCTTTTATCAATAATGATTTTAAAGAAAATTAATATTTTATATATTTTTCTTTTCTTTTTTATATTGGTAATCAAGTATGGAACCGAGTATTTGATAATTTATTCAATTAATTTGAATGATTTACTCATCTTCCCATATCTATCCATCTTTCAAATATGTTTTATCCTATTGCTGTATAACATTAAACAATATATTCTATTTTGAAATTCTCTTGGTCGTATTTATTTTTAAAAATAATTTTTGGCTTTTAGTAGTGTAAGTATTGTATATAAAGTTGAGCATCTCTTATACAGATTAATTAATGCCCTAATTTGGATACTGATGTATTCAAAATTGTACATTGTACAAATATATTGCATTTAGGACTAGGATCACATCATTTTATTTAAATATTTAATCATTATCAAAATTAATAAATCATTATACTCGAAGAACATTAATAAAAAAGAAGAATGTAAACCTTTTTTATTTCTCTTTTTTTTGTGGCTCCATTGCAATATAGCCACTCTTAGGACACCTATGTTAACCATGGCTTTTTGTTCTTATCTCTGAAAATCACTATGAAGAAAATTAATTCTTAATTTTTCTCCCCATTTTATTACCATTTCAAGTTTTGAGATAATTGTGCATCTGTATTGTGATTGTGGTTATTCACTTTCTTTGTCATATGCAGTTTCATCTGCAGTTAAGTTTGATATTTTTTCAGCACTTAAAATTTCAAAACCTTTAGCGCTAGCATCTAGGTAAAGACAATCTTTAATATCAACATTGCATTCTTGGCATCCAGGTAAAGACAATCTGTAATATCAATATCGCATTCTTGGCATCCAGGTAGATTTGTTAACTTATCATTGAATTCTTCAACTATATGTTAGCACATCATTGCATTCCTCAATTGTCATAATCCTCACTGTGTTTTCATCTAAAATGATTTCATAACTTTTCATATCTGTTTCCTCCAAGGGCACTTTTTTCATACCATTCAAGATTTTGGATTTGTTTTTCAAAGCAGTAAAATGTTTGAAAAAATAAAAACTTTTAAAAAACAATTAGGATAATTAATAGCTGTCTGTATAATTGAGGCTCTACTGTGATCTGATTTATTTGAAATTGAAAAATAATAATTTAAGATTGAACCGATTGGTGAGATGTTATTTCATAAAAAAAAATAAAAAAAATATTGAATCCAGATATAAGATTATTATAAGATAAATCTGTTCTTAAATTATTAAATATTTGGCCTACTCTATTTTCTTTTACAACATTTTTGAGAATTCTTTCTTTTTATATTGTGAAAATTAAATATGTTATAATAATTTTGTCCTAATCCCAGATAATAATTATTTATGCTGTTACTGTATAATAGACTAAATATTCTTGTTTATAATCATGATTTTTATTTTGCTTAAATTAATTTTATATTAATTTAATTTTCAGCTTTTATCATTTTTAGCCATGATACCCTCAAATTTTGTTACATTTCACTAACAATGCAATACTGACATAATTGCTTTTGTTTAAATTATTTAGTTAAGTGAGTATAGCATTAGGGGTGTGATTTAGTTTTTGATTGTATTAATTTAAGAAATACTATTCAACCAAACTCAAAAAGCCACAGGATAAAATTGTGTATGTATTGTAGTTATTTATCTGATCTATGTATGTACCTGTCTACGGAATAAAAAATTCCATTTTAATTAGAATTTTTATGACATATATACTCTCTAATCTCTGCTAACTTAAGTCTCCTACTGAAAAGTTTACTGGTTTTGTCTCAGTTTATACTTATGTTCTTTATAGAACAAAACATTAATTATTGAAACTTCTTTGGAGAGGAAGTAAATCTACCTCTTACCTTTCGCCCTCACTGATGGAGGAAGTATATTTACCTCCTATGGAAGTGGCATCATTATGTTACTTGGGTGGCCCTTAGAGTGTGAAAATGCCATTTTTGACCCTCCAGCACTTTCTCTGTAGAAATAACGTAGTTTTTATTATCTGTGACAGTATGGCTCTAAAAACATAATAGTCCATGGCATCTAATTTTATAGGTCTATATTTATGTGGTATGAACTTCATTTAATAACCAAGGACACAAATGATTTCTGTTAAATAGCTATCTTCAAAGAAGCATTTACTAATTATTAGAGTTATTAGTACTATTTATCATTTTGGGGTTCTATATGGAGCAGATATTAAAATCTATAGCTCAAAGATTATGTTCAAGTTTAATAAAACAAATTATAATTAATCTTACAATTATTTTCATTGAAGAGGTATAGTAAATTACAAAAACAAACAAATTATCTCCAAATTATATTAATAAAGAACCATTAACAGTAAAAACGGCAAAAATGTGTTCATTTTAACATGTGAATACTACAGAGATTTACAGCCAGTGGTCTCACTCACTCCCCTAAAAAGTTATGACTAAAGAAATAATTTAAGCCTTTAATTTCAATTTGGAACAAAATAAAAATAAAATGGGAGGAATGCGGCATTCTTAAAACATTTATTTTGAATGAGCTATTGTCAACATGTTAATTTTGAGTTTATGTTGGAGGAAAAGTGTCCCCTTCCAATTTTAATTAAAATCCTGGCTGATGAAAAAAAACATTATCTATAGCAGGACTGTTTAATTAGGAGAAGCATGGCTCATTGGTAAGGCATTGAGTTGCTGTGTCAAGGTCAAGTTCGAATCTGGCTTGGCTTGATATCTTTAATATTCAGTCACAGATCATCTTGGTGCCCGAAAGTCCCTCCTGTGGGCAAACCCAGCCTCTAAAATGTGGGTACTCTTAATTGAAAAATTAAAGGGGAAAAAAACTGTTAAGTGTGATCACGGTTAAATCACCTCCTTGCATGACCGCTGAACAGGAAACAGTGTTGCACCCAAGACCCTTCATGGGTTTTAGTGGTACAGGACTGTTTAATTCTCTTTTATTAATTAAGAATGAATATTATATATGGGTGAAATGAAACTCAGTCTATTATTTGCATAATTTAATCTACAATATATTGACCATTATTTAATATGACTTTTTCCCATTTTTCCACTAACTGCATAATGCCATGTTCATAGAATGTCTGAGGTTGACTGTTAAAAAACTGTATAGCCTATTGATAGAATTATTAATAAAATTACAGAACCACTACTAAGGTGGCCAGGCATACGGCTTTTTAATTTTATGTTCTGCCATTCCCTTTGAAAATGCAATCCTTGGGGACAAGGAAAACGTCAGGAGTATTCCTAAATATTCGATTGCTTTTAACTTGACAAACAATAATGTTAAATTTACTTTTTCCAAGACCTTCGGAAGTCAGTACAGCAGCTTTATGTCCTATCAAACGTTTTTAAGGAATCATTTTATATAATAGTAATTTTTTTGTGGAAGATTTATTTTTAGTAAATCCATACTGCTCATTGATAATAATATTTTTGAACTATGGTGTTATTAAGTCACTGATTTATTCTTCAAATTGTTGAGGATGGATGATATTTTAGATATTGGTCTGCATCTTTCAATATATATTCTTTATTACCACATTTAAAAATAGGAGTAACACTACTGGTTTTCCAAAGTATAGGAAAAATACTAGAGTTTAATGACAAATTAAACAAGCAGTTGATATGTTCATTGGCGGATCCGGGGGGGGGGGGGGGGCTGCAGCCTCCCCCTTTTGGAAAATGTTTTGTCATTTATAGGTAAAGAACAAATAATATGAAAAAAAAGGTAATTTGTGGGAAAGGAACATATAGGTAAAAAAGCTGATTGACAGATCCAGGGGAAGGGCTTAGGGGGCTGCAGTCCCCCTTTTCCAACCGGCTGGATCTGCCCATGGATATGTTTGACTAAATGATAACTGTATTCATGTAATAGTTTGAGTGAAATACCCTCAGTCTCCTAAGAGAATTCAAGTTTTTCAAATAGCAGTTTGAAAATATATACTTTAAATACTTGCACTTTGTTAATATTATGAATGACTAGCTTTGGGGCCCGGCTTCGCTCAGGGAGTTGTGGAATAGGTAACAATAACTTTAAAATGTAATACGACAAAAAAATAGACCAAAATTAATCATGATTAAAACAAAATTTGTACCATCCTGAATCTTCAGCTTAGTATTAGTGGTAAGTTTCGAAACCTCAGAGTCCGCCCATTTATGGTTTGGGTATAAGAGACCCCATTAATGCGGTTCTCTCAATGCGTTTTCTTGATTAAGAAAAATTATTTTGGCAGCAAATATGTCCTGGTATGTACCATTTTTTATGGTTTCTATGTTCTGATTCCATTGAGACCATTCTCATGACGGTACCGCACCCTTATCAAGTTGAGTAACTTCTCCTTTTTCGAATTCGGTTGAAAATTTACGAACAGAACAGAACTATTAAACAGACATATTATATGAACACTTCATTTTCGGTATATATTCCATTAGGTTATATCTTTTATTCATATTATCTATAGGTTATCTATTTTATTCAGTGTTAGTTTTTATTCGCTCACTACACTAATAAGCAATTTTTCTTATGTTGTAAATTTACTCTTATATTGTATATTGATTAAAGGCAATGTTTCGACAAATTCTTTCCTCTTCTGTAAAACTTAATTCGCTTAGGAATCCAGTTGGTTTTGTTTATTTTTAATTCCACTTCATTGCAGAGATGTAATGACCTTATTTAAAAATAAAAAGGAAAAAATAATTATTTATGCATAATCTCTTATAATTTAAAGAAAACAGCTGAAGCTAAAATCATAACAAACCGAACTAATGAACGATAACCTTATGAATTGAGTTTAGCTAGCGCTCCTGGCTTCCAAATGTCGAACTAAATTTTTTCATTGATTAACTCGCATGGGCTTATTAGAGGGGCTAATTACTTGTAGCGAGAGGCTTAAAATTACAACCCTTGTCCCTTCAACATTACACACTTAAAATGAAAACTAAAACCTTCTTCATCGTTAGGGGCAATAGGGCAATATGACAACATTCTTCTTGAGCATTCTTGATAGTAAGTGTAGTCGTTTTTGAGCCTTTTCGGCACGCACATTGTACACTTTGCTTTATAATATATATTGATTAGAAACTAAGTCGACCTTGTCTTGCTTAAACTATATAGATTCCCAGGGCGGCCTTGCCCCCCCACCCCTCAAATAGCAAATAATCCTAAAAACTACTGTTATATTATTATTATTATTATTTTCTATTAACAAACTACAATGTTTGATTCATTTCTTATTAAAACGAACCGCAGCATCTTAAATAATTGATTACAATTGTTTATATCACAAAAACTTGACAATGTCAACTCAAGGCATGACAAAGGATCTTCAGAAAAACCATCATAATCGTTAAAGAAAACCCAAATAAAACATGAAATCTTTTCTATTAGATCATTTTAAGTTTTGAATTAATTTTAGAATAAACAGTAAATTATGCATTATTAGCAGGTGCAGCAGGGATTTTCCCCTGTCCCTTGTATATCCGATATCAATTTTTTGTCAACTATCGATAGTTTTACTGGATAGTATTGAAACTGTCGATAATCACTATCGATAGTTTCCCAACCCTACTACTAGCTGTCTTTCTTTCACCTTGTGTTTTTACAAAGTCAGTAACCTTCTATGAATCAGTAAACAGTCTGTAACCTTCTATGAAAATACCACAGCCTTCTAGATTCCCCTAATCCAGAATGTTCCAGGTTCTCACCATTATTCCAAGAAATCTAGACAAAAATTTTAGATATACTAATTCAAAAATTGTTAATATATTTTTATAAAGCTTCATTGTTTCGTTCTTGTTCTTTTTTTACGTCCAATATAAGATTTTAACATTGAGACAATATACTTAAACACGTTATCTTAAAAAAATTAGATTTATAATTTTTCAAATAAAATTTTAATATTTTTACTACTACAGCAGACTCCCGATTATCCGTGGTATTGGGTGGCACGGCAACCGCGGATAAACCAATTCCACGGATAATCCGCAAAATTTTCAAAAGGTCAACAAAACAATTCAAATCAAAGCAAAATGTTTATTTATAGATATTACATACATACATACATACAAATAATTATGTAATTTATAAAGTTTTATCACTCATTGTAAAATAAAATCACGAAAAACAATCACAAACAAGCTATGTAACTGCTAAGGCCGGGTTGACAAAACTGACGTGACGAGAAAATGAAATGATGAAAGGAAAAAGTGGGATTGGAAGGGAGTTCTGAGATTTGTGACTCACGCACTTTCCGGGTTTTATACGGCGGGTGGTACACACGAGTAAACGAACTTTTTTATAATTATAAAATGATTTGAATAGTGAGGTAACCCCTCTTAGTTAATTATTAAACAAGCAATTTCTGTTTTTGTGGGGGAAACTGAATTTTTATTTGTCTCAGTTAGAGGCTTGTTCATGTTCCACCTCACGGGAAAGTGTATACGCGATTGTAGAAATGTAAATTAACAGAAATTGCTTGTTTAATAAACTTTTTTTCGTTCGTGTTTTTCGTCGTAACATTTAACTCATCTACCGCTAGAATAAAAAATAAATTCTAGAATGACCGCGGATAATCCGCAAAGTGGATAATCCGCCAGCGGATAATCGAGAGTTTACTGTATTTAGTAGTAATAATGTTTTACCTGCTCAAAACAAAAACAACCAATAACGGATATGTTAATGATACCTTCGTTATAATTTTTTTTTTTTAGTTTACATTTCATTTTTAAGGCCTTCAAATTAGGGATGCGACATCGATGTTACGTAGCCGATGTTTTCGGACCATCGATGTTTGTGGGCCGATGTTAACATCGATGTTTTTAGTAGTAGGCTTTTTTTTTTTTTTTTTTTTTTTTTTTAGCATTAACAAAGTTTTTAACATCGATGTTTTTTACAGAAACTAATATGCTCTTAACATCGATGTTTTAACTAACAAGCTATTTTTAACATTGGTATTTTTGTCCAAAACGTTGATGTTAAAACAGATTTTTTTTTTGCAGAAAACATCGATTTTTTAAAAAAAGTTGTTTTTAACACGATTTTATATACAAAAACAAATATACTCTTAACATCGATGTTCTAACTTTGACAAAGTTGTGTTTAACATCGATGTTTTTGACAAAAACATCGATATTAAATCATATTTGTTTTTGCAGAAAACATCGATGTTTTAAAAAAATTGTTTCGAACATCGATGTTTTTGACAAAAACGAATATGTTTTAACATCGATGTTTTTAGTAGTAGGCTTTTTTTTTTTTTTTTTTTTTTTTTTTTTTTTTTTTTAGCATTACAAAGTTTTAAACATCAATGTTTTTTACAGAAACTAATATGCTCTTAACATCGATGTTTTAACTAACAAGCTATTTTTAACATTGGTATTTTTGTCCAAAACGTTGATGTTAAAACAGATTTTTTTTTGCAGAAAACATCGATTTTTTAAAAAAAGTTGTTTTTAACACGATTTTATATACAAAAACAAATATACTCTTAACATCGATGTTCTAACTTTGACAAAGTTGTTTTTAACATCGATGTTTTTGACAAAAACATCGATATTAAATCATATTTGTTTTTGCAGAAAATATCGATGTTTTAAAAAAATTGTTTCGAACATCGATGTTTTTGACAAAAACGAATATGTTTTAACATCGATGTTTTAAAAAAAGTTGTTTTTAACACGATGTTATGACAAAAACAAACATGTTTTAACATCGATGTTTTAGACAACATCAAATATTTAACATCGATGTTTTTTCAATAACCAAGTTCTTAATAACATCGATATTATTTAAAAAAACAAATATGCTCTTTACATCGATGTTTTTAACTATAACAGAGTTGTTTTTAACATCGATGTTTTGGACTAAAAACATCAATTTGTATGCTCTTAACATCGATCTTAAAAACATCGATGCATTAACAATAAAAAGCGGTTTTTAACATCAATGACAAAAAAAAAAAAGATGTTTTAACATTGAATTTTGTGACAAAAAAACGCTAATATATATGCTCTGGACATAGATGTTTTAGACAACATCAAATATTTTTTAACATCGATGTTTTAACAATACCCAAGTTATTTTTAACATCGATGTTATATACCAAAACAAATATGCTCTTAACATCGATGTTTTAACTATACCAAAGTTGTTTTTAACATCGTTGGTTTTATCCAAAACATCGATGTTGTTTTAAATTTTTTTTTTTTTAAACTTAATGTTATTGACAAAAACCAAAATGTTTTAACATCGATGTTTTGGACAAAAAACATCAATTTATATGCTCTTAACATCGATGTTTTAACAATAAAAAGTGGTTTTTAACATCAACGACAAAAAAAAAAATATGTTTTAACATCGAATTTTGTGACAAAAAACAAATATGTGTTTAACATCGATGTTTTAGACAACATCAAATATTTTTTAACATCGATGTTTTAATAATAACCAAGTTATTTTTAAAATCGATGTTATATACAAAAACAAATATACTCTTAACATCGATGTTCTAACTATAACAAAGTTGTTTTTAACATCGATGTTTTTGCCGAAAACATCGATTTTAAAACTTTTTCGTTTTTGTCAAAAACATCGATGTTAAAAACAATTTTTTAAAAATATCGATGTTTTCTGCAAATAACAAATATGATTTAACATCGATGTTTTGGACAAAAACATCGATGTTAAAAACAACTTTGTTATAGTTAGAACATCGATGTTAAAACCTATTTGATTTTGTCCAAAACATCGATGTTAAAACATTTTCTTTTTAGTCAAAATCATCGTGGTAAAAACAATTTTTTAAAACATCGATGTTTTCTGCAAAAACAAATATGATTTAATATCGATGTTTTGGACAAAACCAAAACATCGATGTTAAAAACAACTTTTTTTTAATACATCGATGTTTTCTGCAAAAATAAATATGTTAAAATATATTTGATGTCCAAAACATCGATGTTAAGAGCACATTTATTGATGTTTTTTTCCAAAACATCGATGTTAAAACATATTTATATTTGTCAAATCATCGATGTTAAAAACAACTTTTTTTTTACAACATCGATGTTGTTTTAATTATTGATTTTTTCTGCAAAAACAAATATGTTTTAACAATAAAAATTTGTTTATAACATCGATTTTTTAGCTATAATTAAGATGTTTAGGTCCTAGCAGTTGAATATTTAATAAATGATTATGTAAAACCAACTATGTAGAAAACCTCAATGTTTTTATATATAAATAATGAAAATTAAACATCAATTTTTAAATACGTTTGGGCACTTATATGTTAATGTTTAAAGGACGTATAAATTAAAAAACATCGATGTCGAAAAACATCGATGTTCTTGAACATCGATGTTTTGTGGTCGATGTTTTCATTGTAAAAACATCGATGTTTTGCCGTCGATGTCGCATCTCTACTTCAAATGAGGGTTGCCTTAGTCAAGCTCTCTTCTTCGTCTTACCTAAGTCCTTAGGCTTCATTGTCCAATGCATTGATAAATGGACTGGGGGGCCTCCATCCTTTACATATTAATTATAAAATATGTAACTTTTTTCTCTAATCAAATCTAATTAAGCTTGAATATACTGATTTTCATTATTAATATTTTTTATCAAATGCTATAAATATTAGCAATTTGATATTCCCTTACAATTTTGTGATTCCAGTGAATAAGTGGTAAAGTCAAATTTCCTTACTTTACAGGGTACGACTTTTAAAGTTTGAACGGTATTTTTATAAAATCAGGTTTTCATTATCAAGCGTTGAAATTTCATTTAATATATCAAAATAGAAATGAGATATTAGAATTTAATAATTTGTTACCGACCTTTTAAAAAAAAAAATTAACGCAAATTATAATAAATACATATGAAATGAACGACTGACTTATATATTTATTCGTTACCAAGAAGCAGCCTCCATGCTTCTTTTGTCATTCAACCCATTTTGGGCTTAATTCGACGTAAGCCCAATTAAGGTCACACACAACCGTATCGGATCTGATTGACCCGGTGTCGGGCATGTGTGACCGGTTACTATCTATTCTTCGTAAATGAATCAGATCCAATACACGCCCGTGCTGTGGTGCGGTTATGTGTGACCAGACCTTTACTCTGAGTACCAAGTACCAAGTCATGGCCGCTATTAACAGTCATCGCTCTGTCTTAGTTGCTTTGTCAACTGGTTAAAACTGCGATTCCTTTTGTGAAATTCAGTAAGCAGTAACTTAATAATCAATTGTACATTATTCAATCACATTAGTTGAGGCGAGTGCCTATTATAAACTATTATAGAAGTTACGAAAGCTACGAACTAAATTCAGTAAGAAACTTCATACACGGTCGGTAATTTTCCATCGATGATATTTGTCGATGTCGCATCACTACTACTACTAGCTGCAAGCTAGTGAATCAAGATAAGGTTGCAAGACAATGGGGAGGGGGGTGGTCAGCACCAGATATAGGCGGGGAGGGCTGCAGCCCCCCCCCCATTGGAAACTTTATGTAATTTAAAGATAGAATTCAACTTTACTAAAAGTAAGGAAAAGAACAAATACTATGCAGAAAAAGGAGAATTTTAATTGTTGGAATTGCTCATAAAGGTAATAAAGCGGATTGGCATATCCAGGGGAAGGGCTATGAGGCTCCAGGCCTCCTTCTAATAAAGTTAATCATGGCCCTTTTTAACTGAAAAAGACGCGATGGGAGTTCAAAATGTCGAACTTTGAAAAGCTGTATCTCAGAAACTATTTAGTCAGGAGTAAAATTTTTTTTTCCGACATGAATATAACCTGAAATAGCCTGTGAACAGTTTTCTTCATGATTATTTTGTGGCTTTAATGAAAATTTTTAACCTTTCACAGGTCACTAGTAAACAAATTGATCAACTAGGATTGTTCTCGAATATCTAAAAGAGGATGGATGCTTTACTCTTTTTATTACGAAAACTAAATATTAATTCTTTCACTAATTAAAAAAAAACAAAAAAAAAAAAAAAACAGTATTAAACACATCACAATATTTTAACATTATCTGGGAAACTGACTATATTTCAAAAGAAAAACTGGAAATGAATATTGGTGTATTTGCCATTTCAGTACCTATATATTCATTAAAAATTTCACTAATACATTATTAAATAATTTTTTAAAACTTTTTGAATTCTAATTCCTCTATAGGAGACACAAACTTTATTTGCAATTGAGAAGATATTTCTACTCCATTATTACAAAAATTTAGTTTGGTTCGTTATTTCAATTGATTAAAGAAAAAAGTTAATAATTTAATAATCTTCCCCTCTCAAAATCTTTCACTCAACCTTTAGCAAGGTCATGTACATTCTCTGGAGTGTGTGCGTGTGTGTGTGTGTGTGTGTGTGTGTGTGTGTGTGTGTGTGTGTGTGTGAGAGAGAGAGAGAGAGAGAGAGAGAGAGAGAGAGAGAGAGAGAGAGAGAGAGAGAGAGAGAGAGAGAGAGAGAGAGAGAGAGAGAGAGAGAGAGAGAGAGAGAGAGAGAGAGAGAGAGAGAGAGAGAGAGAGAGAGAGAGAGAGAGAGTAATAAAGTTACAGGGAAAAATAATGAAACTGACTGAAAAAATTTAATTCGTAAGTACAGACATGTCAGAAAAATGGAGTCAGTCAACAAGTATACATTCATTCATCATTACATGAAACCCTGGACACATCTTATGTCATTTTTTCATTATTAAATAACAGTTATTTTATCATAAAATTAAGCTATGGTAATAAGGAAAATGTCTTTATTTGAAAAATAAATAAAAACTTGTCGTTAAACTTTATTTTCATTTTAGTTTCAAAATGTGAAATCAATCAATTAGAAAATAGAACACATAATAATGAATGCGATCAATACAAAATATAATAAAGCTAACATTATATGTATCAAAATTATGCCTTGTTTCAGTAATATACTTGAACAGGAAATATAACCAAGAGTTGTTTATAGACTACACTTGAAAATAATTTAGCAAAATAGGAGCCAGAAACAAAGTAATTAACAGCAATAACGAGCATAATAAAAACTTTAAAGAGATAACAAACTCATATATACATAAACAATGCAGAGAATGTTTTAAGAGTTATAAAATAAAAAGTATAATTTATTGTTCATCAGTATTGTAAAAAAGAAAAAATAAATCAGCAAATGTAATAAATAAGACAGGTATAAAGAGGTACATATATAAATATACATATATATAAGGAAAAAAATACAAACTAAAAAGCATATAAATAACTGTTGAATTAAATGACTAACCTCTAATCAATAACAATTGAATGAAAAAAAAATTCAAAGATGGATATTTTGATGAATTATGAAAATATAAGCTTTTGAGATAAAATCATGTTCAATACTTAAATTTAATGAACATTAATTAAATAACGCATAAATGTTCACAAACTTTAACAGATGACAGTGTATGCATATGGTGATAACTTAGATCATATTTACATTCAAATTAAGTCCATTACAATTAATAATGTCAGTCAGCCTAAGCCAAAAGAAATTTATTCTAAAATGCCACAGAAAGCATGAAAATGTAGTTGACGAGTGAGGACAGTTTAGGAGGGATTCACAAAAGTCGCACGAAAGCCAACTAACAGGCATTGATAAAACCATTACATGTCTGCATATTTTATAATATTTGGAAAAATAAATGTTTTTCAATAAACACCAACTTTAAAATAGTTTAATGTGTGTTTACATTATTTATTTTTTCGGACACCCATGTATACAAATACAAAAATCCCCAAAAGAACAAATTTTCAAATGAAGGTAGGCAGTAACAAAAAAAAGAAATGCTTTTCTTTTTTTTGTATTTTTTTTCAACAAATGGTCAAGTGCCAAATTTAATAAAATTAGCACAAGAGAGAAGTTTGATTTCTTACTATAGTAGTTAGATTAGAAAAATCAGTATTCCTCTTCATCTTGAAACTGGCCTTCAGATAAGTCCTCAGGAGCTGCAAAACCGTCCTAAAAAATATGTCAATTATTCCATACTATAATAAAAAAAAAAAAATGAATAAAAATAAAGCAAATTAACAGTACTTCAAAACTGTGCTTGTTATAATAAGACATATACGTACCTCTGTGGCATATAATATATCTAAAATTTTTTGAACAAGTTCTTCGTCTCCTTGATGTTCTTGACATACTAATTCAATATCTCTTAGTTTACCAAAATAGAAATCTCGCTCTTTTTCAAGACCATCGACTGTTATTTTTGTATTGGAAAGCTATAAATAATTAACATTATGTAGAAATTTTAAATGATCAAAAGCATAAAATAATTAAACTAATATAATAGTCAGGGCTGAAAAAAATATTATGATTTGTTTACCACCAACTTTTAACTCAGCGTAGGATTAGATTTATCTATATTATTTTATAGTTCATCATTTTAAATGAATTGATTGTGTTACTTGATCATACTGAATTTCTTCTTCTAATATTTATGATTATAAAGTATTTTATTATCATAATGATGCTTTTCTTATTTTTTAAAAAATGGAGCCAAAACATTGTCAACAGAAAATATCTGAGGAATAGTTGTTTGAAAAAGCACCTTAACTAAAACTAAGAAAAAAAAAATATAACCTTAGCATTCCCTTTATAGTTCTTGGCACAAATTGTAATGAATAGTCAATGTACAAATGATATTTTCAAACAAGTTGGAAACATTTCTATTTATTACAGACTTGCAAATTAAGATAATGCAAATTAATATTTAAATAAGACATCATTAATATCATTTGTTATTTTATTTTAAAAAGTTGTTAACTACGATGTTAAATGTCAGTTAAGAAAATAGATTAATTAAAGATATTTATTTAGGTTAGGTTTTAAAAATATGCCAGTATAAAAATGTTCCGATAAATGACGGCGCCGTAAAGCCTGCTGATATGAAATCATTTTGAGTTTTCAATTTATATTATAGCTATGAAGCTTTTATTTTAGTAGTAATCCGTGGATATTTCATAAAAAAAAAAATTAATATAAACAAATTTAATATCAATGTTTATTAATATTTACATGAGAAATCATTAATATCAGTAACTAAATTATTAGAAAAATATATACAATTTTAAATATCAGTTATATAAAGAATTAAAGTAATTTAATTAAGATAGGTTGTTCTAAAACCATGTTTATAAAAAATTATTTATTCAATGCAAATTATTATTTATGTAAAATCATTAGTTTCATATTACATGTTATTAGAAAAAGCTCTACGATCTTAAATATCAGTTAAGTATGTACTTACATAAACAATTAAAGAAATTAAATTAGGATAGGTTGTTCTAAAACCACGCATATAAAAAATTTTCGATAAATGACAGGGCCATGAAGCCCAGTGGTGCGAGGTGCAAGGCTAAAAGAATAGGAGCTTCAATTATTGAAAGTCCTGATGAAATGGGGGGGGGGGGTGCGATGGGCGAGGGGATGGTGCGTTGGTCAGTGCGCCAACATGTACGAGGCCTAACTATCACTTCAGCCAATTGTTTCATTATTTAGTAACAGAAATTCACGCTCATATACGCTATTTATAAAACTATTTCTAGCTAATGAATACTAAAATTAATGGAATCAACAATACTGTCTCTGAATATTATGAAAATTACTTTATAAGTTAAAAGGGTAGAATAATCAATAACCAATTAGTTATATGAATTTGATCAATTCCTAATTTATAATCTTAGTCATAAATTAACATTTAAGTGTTAAGAAGTAAGAAAAATAAGTGATACTAACTTGTTGACTTAAATCATCGACAACTTTCTGAACGTCGCTTGGGTAACGAGTAGCATTAGAGTTAGCAGAAGCATTTGAACCCTGATTGGGGTTTCCTGATGCTAAATTGGTCCTGCTGCTTCCTTTAGAAACTGAAAAAACAAAACAAAAAAAATCATGCTCATTAATAGTTCAAAAATTTTTAAAATAAAAACGTTCAAATTTAAATGTATAAAATCTAGTTTGCACACACACCTATAGTATGATAAACTTAACAGCATAAAATTCAACTTACAAATTTATATTTCATGCACATGCTGAAAAAATAAACCGTCTGTTATAAAGTAACATCATTACATTAAAACAATTGATAATCTATAAAAATGAGTATCCTCTACAAAAAAACAAAGGAATTAAAAAGAAAAGTGAGTGTTATTGCAAGCAATGAGTGAGTTTCAAGCAAAATTTTTATAACAATCAAAACAGTTCCAGATGAATATTTCAGGTCAGAAAATTATCAAGTAAATATTTACCAAAGGAAATAAAATTAACCTTAAACTAATCTGTTCACACGCACACCATTTCGCGGGACTTGGTTATTTAGACTTTCCCTTGATATATATTTCGTATATAGGTAAGTGAAAATAAAAAAATTAAAATGTATCATTGAAAAAGCCAAATTTATTCGTGTCAACTCATTTTGTCCCAGAGATGCGTTTACTTAGATTTTGAGATAGATTTAGTGACTTCAAAAATATTCTAAACTTTTGGGGAACCTTCTAGAATATTCTAATTCAGACTAAATATGAGGAGCGATGGACTGGAGTCTTAGTCTTGCTCTGAAAATTGAATCATGTCTTTTGTATTAGGTTACTTTTGTGCTACTGTATCGTTATAAGTTGATACTTTTTGTAACCTTGTTAAATGTTTGAGTTTTTATTGTTTGATTGACATTGTGAATTATTATTTTAGTCAAATAAAAAATATTTAAACCCACAAATAAATCAAAGGAGGTTTGATAAGTTGAAGATTTTAAGTTTAAGTACGGTTCGTTGATGGGGAGGCTTTTACCAGCTCGGCAAGGATCCCATACATTCTTCCCTGGCTAGAGAAAAAAATCCTATATATATATATATATATATATATATATATATATATATATATATATATATATATATATATATATATAGTCCCTCTAAGGCTAATCTTTTCTCTTCCAAAATAAAATATTTAAAATTATATGTATATATAATTTTAAATATTTTATTTCGGATGAGAAAAGATTAGCCATAGCGGGACTCGAACATGGGTATCCCGAGTAACTTATTAATATTAAGCGCAATTTATTTCAGGGATCAGTGAAGAAAGAGGATTGACTCAGCTTGAATACGAGATTTCGGTGGCCCAGTGGATACACTGGAGACTTGATACACGGGAGACATAAATTTTAATAAAATATTTAAAATTATAAATGTGGTTACCCATGAGAGTATAATTCAATTTATATATAAATTTTAAAAATAAGCTGAAATATCAATAGCTCTTGCTATTTGGAAGAATAGTCCATACCCCTATAAATTCGCAAAAAATATGCAAAATTAGGGGGATGATACACAGGAAATCCGGGTTGGACTTCCAGCTGAGGCCAATCCTTTGTCTTGAAAAATAAAATATGAATTTTATCCATATACAACTTTATGAGAATACCATACTACACCATCGTATAAGCACCACCATTTATGCCACTATAACTAAAATAAGAGTAATACTTTGTAAATTTTTACAGATGATGTTATGATTTTTACCTAACCAACTATCTATCTAATCTATTGTTTTGTATGTAATTAATAATACTATGTATGAGAAAGGTTTAAAAAAAGTCATTAGTAACCCATTTAGCTTTATATCCTATATCCCATTTATATCCCTCATTCTATCACGTATCTATAAAAAATTGATAACTAAATGCGTTTTACCCACAATCAGCGGAAAACATATGTCCCGATTTTTACATGTCCCAACAGCAATGTGTCCAACTGTCTTGAAATGTTTTTTTAATTAACTTTATAAAGATTTAAGTAATATATTTATTAAGTTTTTATACAATTTCTGTAGAGCGGTACTACTTCTGAACAGCGACTCATGTGCTCTTCAGTAATGCGTCCTTCAGAATAAGGCCCAACTCAACTGAAAAGGACCCTTTTGGAGGTTTCTGAAGAGCAAGAGTAACGAGCAGGAGTTTAAAGCTAGGATTAATAAAGCTAATTAAGGCCCTTTATAACTTAAGATGTGATGGGAATTCGATAATATCACGGTCACATAACCTCTCAAAATAGACCACACCCAGGAGCCACTCTTCAGAAGTAGTACCAGTAATAATATAGTGAAAACCCAGTAAAATATTTAATTCCTGTTTAATATAAAAAAGGCAAGGGCAAAAAACGTTCTGGATTATAAAATTAAGATAATATAAATGATACTATATGCCCCAATAATTGACGGACCATAGAGGATTAATTTTAGCTGAAGTGGTACACTTAATGAGATTAAAAAACATTTAACTATTAGGGATTTCGTTTATGATTTTATTCAAAACTTGACAAAAGAAATTTTAAAACTAAAAATAATAACTTCTGATTGTATATTACCAGTCCTTGAATTACTTGATTTATTAGTTGAACTTGAAAATGAAGATTCAGTATGCTTTAAAGGATAAACTTTCACAGCAGGAACGGACATAGTTTTCGCCATAGGAATACTCAAGCGAGGTTTCAGATTACTTCCGGAAGCATTCCCTAATTTTTCCCCTCCTCTAGCAGTAAGAGCACAGTATTGTTGACCAGAATAGTTAGCATCAAAAAATTTTTTAAACCATTGCAGGAATTCAAAGTTATCTTGAAACCTTCCTTTTACCAGCTTATCAATTGGTACTATCTGAAAAGATCATGCAACACAAAATAAAAAATATAAAAAAAAAAAAAATGAAAAGACGGATTTATCTATAAAAAAAAAAATAAATAAAAAATATAAACACAAAAAATAGCAATGATTAACTAATTGAAGAATGTACATTGTATTAACTTTGCTCATGAACTCCAAAAATTAACATTCATAAGAAAAAAAATAAAATCATAAAAATATTTTGTTTTCAATATTCAAATATAGTTATTAAGCTATCTTTTATTTTGATACCATTAAACTAATAAAAGTACAACTAAATAGTGCAGATTACTTCAAAACAATTTATCCAGGGAAAAAACTAATAATTAAAGAAGAGTTTTAAATTTTGAAGGTTGATAAAAGAATTTACCTTAGAAACTGTGAAAAGAAAAATGATTTGGAAGCCGTTGAATTAGAAATAATTTGAAATTCTTTTTAAGTAAGAGACAACTTTTTTATAAATTTCGCCATTAAATTTACTTACTAAAATCTTATCTTTTAATTCTGCAGAACAGAAAAAAAAATTGTTGGGATCACCCAAAACAAAATAAGCAAAACTTTTCTAAATAATGCAAAAGGTATAGGTAGCTAACTATTTAATAAATGTAAACTTAAATTATTATTAATATTAAGGAGTATTAATACAAAAACAGCTAGTGAAGTAAACCAAAAACTTTTGATTTAAAAATGTTAATTACTATTGTTACTACCACACTTAAAAGCATATCATCTTTCATCAGTTGGCTTTGGGATTTGTTGACAGGTTTATTACAGTCTGTGTAAATTCAGCGATTTTTTTAAAGATTTTAGAAACAAAATGTTTATGTATAATGGAAAATAGCTCCAGGGAGAACGAACTGCTATTACACTTAAAAAGAAGATGGAGATTCTATCCGCTGTTGAGAATCGTTAAACACGAACATTTAAAGACTTCTTCACATGTTTAGTTCAAAAAAGCGGGGTCACAGAATGTTCACATATTATATAGGACTTATAATGCTAGATAGATGTAATAAACTTGCTAAACTAATGGGTATTACATTTTCTGAAAATTTTGAAAATTTGAAAATAAAAGGATGGTTGAAACATTTTAACAAAAAAAAAAAAAAAAAAAAAAAATATATAGTATTTTACTAAAAAATGTTGGCGGTAAAGCTAATCAAATTTCATCTGCCATGACAATAAATTGGATACAGTCAACACTGTATCCAATACTAGAAGAACGTGAAGCGAAAGATGTCTTCAACGCTGAATAAACTGGTTTACTTTGCCGTTGCTTACCTAATAAAAATCTTTTAGGACAATGTATTCAAAGGGAAAACACCTGAGGAACAGATTACAGTCTTGGTAGGATGCAATTTGGATGGTTCTGAAAAACTAACCTTATTTGTTTTTCATGTTGGCAAAAGATTATAAACGTGATGTGTTAATACATTAAATCATCACCGGTTGAAGAAACAGCTAACAAAAAGGCATGGAGGGTAGCTACCTACAATGTTCACCAATTGTTTCTAAATTTTGATACATGATTCTTACAAGAAGGTTGCCATTGTTGATAATTGTCCGGCTCTCCCGACTTTGCATTTTAATTTATATAACAAATTTATCTTTCCGCCACCAAATACTACAAGTTTTTTACAACCGTGTGATTAAGGAATTATTAAAATTGTACTACTAAAGCAATCGCTTCAAAAATACTTATTTGCAATCAAAGCAAATAAAGCTTTCTTGATCAATTAACAGGATGTACTACATTTCCATATGTTGCACTTGGCAGGAAATTACATAAATTGAAAGAAAATTGGTAAAGCTATCGCTTTGCTCCTTCTAAGCGTGGCCTACTTTCAGGAGGTTATTTGGCTGTAATATAAGCTCAATCCTATCAGTTCAAAAGTGCTGTGATCAGCTTTATTAGATCCTAGCTTTCGACTCCGGCTTGCTCTTCAGAGTTAAATAAACCCCCAAAAGGGTCCTTTCCAGATAAGATCGAGGCCTCACTGAACAACGCCATATTAGCAACGCCTAGAATAGTTACATAGCAATAAAACTAGTATAGTCTCATAGCGTTACTAGTACCGAAAATTGTTTCCATCAAGCAGGATTCATAAAATTAACAGATTCTTTGGTCCCCAATGGAATGGAGAAAGAGGATATTGAAACTAAGCCAACATTTAATGAAATGTTTGCAAAATTTTCTACATTATACTGTTCTGCAGCATCATCAGTAGAATTCGCAGCAATAGACGATGGTAATTTGTGCACAGTTATGACAAAAAAGTGTTTTTTAATATTGATAAAAGTTTTAAGAATAACACAATTTTTAAGTTAAAAGAATAACACTTTCAAAAAACTGCGTTTATAACTAATATTAAACCAGCTCCAAGAGAGCTCATTGTGGATCAGGGCAAAATCAAGCAGGCAGAAAATTTTAAGTATTTAGACAAGAGAAAGAAGCAATCATGGCTAGGATCAATAAGATGGAAGTGGCATATCAGATAACTAGAGATGTCTACGACAAATGATCAGTGTTCATCAACGCTAAGCTAAGGCATTATTGTTCAGTCATTCGCCCTGCTCCTCTCCAGAAAAAACATCGAGAATACAGGCACTTCCAACAAAAGTCAAAGTTGAAAACAGGCAAGAAATAGACGGTTGAAAGAATGGAGGCTCACAGAACACGATTGAGGGAATACTGGGGAAGAGTTAAAGCTCAAGGATGCAAACGGTTGAAGTAACGTGGTCCACAGCAGACAGAAACGGAAAAAAAAAAAAAAATACTAATTTTGATCTGATGAATTACATAAAGAAATTAATAATGTAGTTCTAGTTCCCATAACATCTCAAATGAGGACCATGAAAATTATTAACTCTACAACTTTCATCTATAAAAACTTGCATTTGTAACAGCTGTTTGAGTAGTCATTGTTGGAACATGGAGTGATTCAATTTTCCAAAAGTTGGTAAAAGGCAAACATTCTTAGAAAAAAATCATTTAATTTCATATGAAATAAAAGTAATTTCAAAATACATTTAAGTAATTAGATGATCAACTTCATTAGAATTACATTTGAAAAATAAAGTTTGGGTCACTTAGTTATCCAGATTATTTAGTTAATAAATAATCAACTATTCACTGTATACTAATACTAATTTCCACAGGAACACCTTTCACTCACTTTTATTGTCAGAATAAAATAGACAGAAGTAGAAATAGAAGTAGACAGAATAAAATTTGTTAAGAATCAAGCCTCCGATTGAACTTTTTACAAGGTAGCAGATCGTTTTAGGTAATAACCGACTTTTTTTCCTTTGTTTGAAAAAGAAAAAAAAATATAAAATTCATATTTAAAACAATTGATTTGATTTATGGCGTTCCTCTTAAAAAATTCATAGATACAAGAAAGATTGAGTTAAAAATTTAATGATCTTGCTAGGATATACTGCTCCTTCAGCGCATCCAGGAAAGCATTCCCAAAAAAAAAATATTTAAACCGTTTCTATCCTGATTTTCATCTTATATGTATGGCACTATAAATACTTCAATGACATTACATTCTAGTAAAAGCAAATTATTCTAGTAAAACCAATTATAATCATTGATTTAAATTGGTGTATACAATCTAATTACACACTAGAACATCCTGACCTGCCTAAAACTAAAATAATAATACTAAATATTAATTCTCTGACTGAATCATATATTACTTCAAATTAATTCAAGTAAAGAAAGAAATATATTGAATTATGACATTATTGTAAGACCATTAAATGACTTACAAAGTTATATCAACAAATGATTAAGTTCAAGATAATTCATCACTAAATAGCTTCTAGAATCCATGAACAAATTAAATTTCAAATATTCAATTCAGAATGAATGATCATATAAACTGGTCACAAATTTCTTGCCACTGTATGGATATCAGTAAAATATAAATACTACTAGTTGCACAAATATTACAAACAATCAAAAGTGGCATAATAAATAAAACAAATTCAATTAATACCAATACCAAGTAAACTGTAGACAATAAATCTAAAATTAAACATACATAAGTTTAACATATTTTTATTTTTCTATTTCTTGACATTCATAGCACAAGTGGAAAAGAAAAAAATGATAATAAAATAAAATAGCATGCTGGGTTGGTAATTGACTTATCAAAACATAAATTTTGAGTACTTTTTGCAGTAAGTACTTATGATAAGTAATTTATATCGCAAATAAAAAGGAACATTATCATGCGACTTACTACAATAAAATCAACTAAAAAAAGAAAAAAGCTTAGAGCTACTTTTAAATTGGAATAGTAAAACATGTAAGCATCTAAAAATCCTTTGAAATAGTGCAATATGCATTAAAAAAATTTGAAATGTCTGCATCAGTGCATTTATTGTTACCAGAGGCTATTCGCCTGTTTGCTGGTGGTCTTGGAGGAGCTGGAGCTGTAAATCCAGCAGTTTCATTAACGCCACTACCCAATAAAATCCCACCCCGAGCTTCGACGGGATCGTATTCATGACCATCATAATTAGCATCAAAAAACTTTTTAAACCACTGAAGAAATTCAAAATTATCCTGAAATCTCCCTTTAATCAATTTGTCAACTGGGATAACCTGGAAATATATATTCCAGGAGTGAACAGCCAATAACTGAGAGACATAACAGTCGAAAAAATCACTTATGAATATGAGCATTAAATAGGACTATCTTTGAAAACTTTGGAAGTTGGCAACATAAGGAGGATTATGCAAAGTTTATCCAGTTTAAGGAGAAAATAATTGTCCACTACAGATAAACATCACTAAAATGTATAATTTGAAAGGCAAAATCTGTTTATCATATGTCTGTAATAAAAAGTGGGGATAAATTTTAAAATGTATAACAGTCTTTTCATCATTTCAAAGCAGTACTTTCTTGTAATGGTTAATATTTTTGACACATTAAAGAATATGGATGAGCACAATAAAAAATGTTATTATTACTTATTAATGATTAGATGTGGAACAAGAGCTTCTTGGGGATGGATATACAGTGGGTAAAAAAATTATTAACAATTTAGGTTTTTTTTTTTTTTTTTTTATAATTTCCTTCGTAAAAACAGAGCTATTTCAACAGGACATACACATTGCTGGTCGGGAAGTATAATGACACAATTCCAATATTGAAATTTGCCAGTACAGGAAAAAGAAAATTAATTTCAATTTGCCTTAGTTGAATAACCCATAAATGCATTGGCGTTTTTTAAATTACACTTGTGCCAACTTACAAACACCTCAAGTAAATATATTTTTGAACACACCAACACAATAAAATACATTTAACAAAATATTAAAGTAAAAAATAAATGTTTGCAGTGGCGTAATTATACTTCAGGACCAGAGATATGACAATTATATTCACGCTCTATGACAGATAACTACATAAAAACTAAATGGAACTCCAGTATTTTCAACTTAAAATAAACAATAAAAGCGAAAATGGGAACCAATGAAGTATTGGCAATTCACTAATCCAACCATTTTTTGCTGTAAACATCAGAAGTGTATCAAAACCAATTTTCCTAATCACATAAAACCAAGGTGCAAAGCATAACCCATGATATCTTTCCATTTTAATAAAACTTGCAACTGTCATTATTTCATCAATAAAACATAATTTTTCAACACCAGAGGACATCATGCAGCCCAAAGCAATAACCAACCCCCATCGACGTTTCACTGTAAGAATGACTTCATGGTCTGTTCTAAGCATTTTTTTATTGTCTAGGACTGATTGTGTCCTATCTGAACCAAATCTGATGAACATAGATTCAATAATAAAAATAACATTGTCCCAAAAATCTACTGACTTTGGCATATGGTTACTCTGTTCCAGATTTCTAATAGTAAGAAGACTTAAATTTAATTGATCCTCAATCACATTATAAGTTAATTTTAAATTTTAATTTTGGAAGAAAATTATTTTTCCTCTTTCATGAATAGAATTCATCATTTAGGCTATTATGCAATATATTGGGTTGGGGAAAAAGTAATTTCGGTATTTTTAAAAGCGAATTTACTAATATAAATTTCAAATACTAATAAATGATATATGTGCTGTTTTGATCGATGACCTTTTGCCATTTTTTCGGTAAAACCATTATACCGTCACTATAGAAGTTCTGTGATTTCTGGGCGAAAAATTGAACCAAGTGATTTGCACAAGTTTCTTTTGATTCCAGCTTCACACCATAAAGAGAGTTCTGAAGAGATCAAAACGAATGATAGTCAGCCGGTGCAAGGTCCGGGCTATATGGTGGATGCATCAAAACTTCCCAGCCAAACTCTCGTAATTTTTGCTGAGTTACCAAAGATATGTATGGTCTAGCATTGTCGCAATGGAATATAACGCCTTTCCTACTGATCATGGCCGTTTTTCTTAAATCTTCTGCTCCAACCGCATTAGTTGTTGACAGTAGAGTGTTGAATCAATGGTTTGGCCAGGTTCGAGCAGCTCACGATGAACAACGCCTTTCCAATCCCACCAAAAACTCGCCATCACCTTCCTTGGCGTCTATCCAAGCTTTGCTACTGTTTGTGAAGTTTTTACGGGCTTCGACTACGATCTTTTTCGCACATTATTGTCGCAATTTTAATAACCTCTAATCATTCTTTTCAAAAAATCGCTCAATTTCCTTTCATTTCACCAGCGATCCACAAATGTAAACTGTCCATTAAATGTTTTACTGTTAATTCATGAGGAACCCATGTATCGAGCTTCATTTGGTATCCATTCTTATGTAAATGGTTCAAAACTGTTTTATGGCCAATGTTTAGCTCCATAGCGATGTCTTGAGGTGAAATATGTCGGTTTACCTCGATTTTTTGAAGAATTTCATCAATTTTTTCAACAATTGGCCTGCCAGGGCGAGGTTCATCATTAACATCAAAATTTCCGGAACGAAATCGAACGAACCAGGTCTGACTCTGATGTTCGCTAAAACACACATCACCATAAACATCACACAATTTTCGATGAGCCGGAGCTGCATTTTTCCCTCTTCAGAAGTAAAAAAGCAAAATATAACGAAAATATCCTTCTGGAATCGCCATTTTCAAAGCACAATAATGTTTGACTGAGTAAATGAATGACACTGTGTTGGTATATGGAATGTTCTATGGACTGTGACCTTTCAAACGTGGTAAAGTATGGCTTCGCTGAATAAGGATTACAAGAGACTTTGATAAGCAGCTATTGGGATAAACCAAAATTACTTTTTCCCCAACCCAATATATATATGTTTAGGTCCATATTGCAAATAATACAATGATGCACTTAAAGGCTATACGTGATGTTTACAATCAAAATATAAGATATTGTGGGTTGTCATTACTTTTAGTTGAAACAAATCAAGTGCCATTTACTTTACCAATAGGTTTCTTTGATAACAGTGTAAATAAATGTGGCATATGTCTCAATAAAAAAGCTCTCTTTTCATGAAGAAAATTATTAAAAAATTTCATTCACCAATACCTACTTTTTTTACCCGCTGTATCAAATTCAATATTAACTGCTATTAAGTTTCAGGAACACAAACCTTCAAAATTTTAAACCAAAACAAAGTATTAATTTCTACGATGTAGTCGATACTACAATTATCTTCATTATTCATAAACACTTTTTAAGTCCACTTGATATGCCTCTGACTACTTTTTTTTTTTTTTTTTGCATACATATTACTAAAAAAGTATTATATGGGTAACTTATACCTTGGAATGGTTTACCATGTAATTGTCTGTCTTAATCGAATTAAATTATAAAAATTCAACTAATGCATATACTACTGTAAACATATAAGATAATAAGGATATTTAATTAGAGAGAAGCGAGGGAAGGAATTTTGAAAAAGGTAACTGCAAAACGTGTAGCAACAAAATAAACATGAGGTGCTATCATAAGAAAATCTCTGAGTCCAAAGCAAAAAATAAAAAAAAGCAAGATCAACTGACATTAAAAAAATATAGGATCTATAAAAAAAAATGCAGATGTGCTCTGTCACTATATCACAATGAAAACACTTAGGTAAGTAAGTTAGAGTGGATTATTTCCTTTACAAAGAATAACTGATTTTTCGATCCACAATAATTTAATTGGTATTTTTAATGACCAGTTTCGACATAAAGGAATTATTTTCAAGTTCTGAAAATAAATCAATTGTATTAAAACTTAAAGACCAGATTTACATTACAATTCAAAAACCTCAAAAATATAACCAGTAGGGGAAAAGAGGCGTGGTTATGGCGTGAGCTACCCCCACTACTGGCGCCCTAAGATTCGCCAGCCTAGGTATAATGATATCAAATATATATTTGAGTAAACTGACATACTAAACTTTAATTGTTACAATTTTAGTTCTATGTTATCATGGATATTATATGAATTTATATATTATACCAACTGAAGGAAATTTGTGACTGTTTTTATAGTTTAAGTTTATTGCAGATTAACTTAAGTCAAAGTTTTTTCAAGTGTACTGCAATTCTAGTCTTTAAGTTGTTATAATGCAATTGATTAATTTTCAAAACTTGAAAATGATCCCTGAGAATTGAAACTGGTTATAAAAAATAGAAAATAAATTATTATGGAAAAATCAGTGTTTTTCTTGGTAAAGGTACCTAGGAGAGATTCTAAAAGAAGTCTTTTCAAGTAATTAAAATAAATTCTGCAATAAGTACCTATATTTCATATTTTTTACTTCCTTTTCAATTTATAATTCTTCAAATTGAAATCTTCATATCTATATTATCTATAACTTTATTGGTATCATTAATCAAAATTTAAAAGCCAATAATAGTTTGGGAAGTGGTCATAGCAATAATCAAACTGATATCATAGCGGGTAGAAGGGAAAGTGTAATCACTGGCTTAGTTTGCATGGGACGCCACTAGTAGCGCCACTTTTGCATCTTAGGCTACCATCTCATTGTCACGTAGTTTAACATTATGCAGTATGGAATCAACTTCGATTATTGTTATTGAGTTCTTTTTATTTTTATTTTGTTGGTGACCACTGTTGATTAAGATTTTGTGTTTTAAACTAAATCAAAACACTAATAAGGAAATTTAGAAGAGGAAACAGAAATTTAAACATTCCTCGTCAAATAATGTCACCACTAAAAATGTCATTATTACGTTTTTCTAATTGTAAATTTGTAAATATTCTCATTGTTAAATTTTGATTCTATAGACATAAACATTTTATTACTTTATACTAAGGTCCCTATCAAATAAAATGGATCTTGACCACATTCTGGCTAAAGGCCAATTGTTTTTCATTTAAAAAAAAAAAAAAAAAAAAAAAAAAAAAAAATCATCCATTTTAAAATTAGATATATTTATTTTTTACAAATACTATGTACATATTTTTGTACTCTTTTACCAGATTGTATATTTGCAAGATTGTATATTTGTAAAATTGTATAAATTGGAAATGCTCCTTTCGAAAATAAGCAATTCTTCGTCTTCTTCTTAATGTTATTTTACAAAATTTTTGCTTTTTTTCTTGAAAATTTCGATATGCTTTGCGATTTTATTTCTTTTCTCGTCGATTTCAGATAAAAGTAAAATCTGCACTTTAAATAAAAAAATATTACCTTAGGGATATAATTTAGTGCGTGATCTAAGCAGCAACCGCATTTTGGGGGAATGGCAATAAATTCTAAATGTTCGATCAGATTTTGAAATATTGAGCTCCACAAATTACATTTCATTTGATTTTCGATTTGCAAAATAAGGTTGAAGAAACTCGTGGATGGATGTTTAAGAAAACCAATTGAGATAGGATTTCTATTAAAGTCTTTCAATGAAGTTAACATGGAATAATTTTCTAGGGGAACATTTGAAGAAAGTAATTCGATACATTTTTCACATTGAATCAGCTTATTTAATTTGGTGACGACAAATCCGCATAAATAATAAACTATACAGTTTCTAGGGTCTCTTGAATCTTCTGATATGTCAATAAAATCGGGTGTTAAACTATCAAAATCGGTCAAAATACATTTTTCTTTAATGGATTGGTGGAAATTTGTTACTAGCTGTTTATTTTCCTCTTCAGACTTTCTGCTCAGCTCCCTCATTTTCGTTACGAAATTGTCCAATTGCGAATCGTGCTCAAAAGAAACATTGGAATTTCGCAATAGGACATTTTTCGCTGGCACATAAATGCATTGAAGCATGTGCAGATGAAGAAAATCTATGGTGGAAGGGTGTTCATCACAGCTTAGTGATCTAATTATGCCAAAGTGCCTCTCCAAGGGATCTTGGTTAAATTTCGCGGTCAGAATGTAAGAGAAACCGCTTTCAAATAAAAATTCAGACAATTCAAGAGTACTTTTTAGCGTTACTCGCAAAGAATCCAATGTTCGTTGGGAGGCGAATCTGTTGTTTTCATCAGTTTCAGTAAGTTTTATATACATGGACATTATTTTATTGTACTGTTCTGAATTTTTTCGTAGACCTTGGTTTGGGATTTTTGAATTTAATGCGTCTATTAAGTCGTTTTGTTTACAATTCAACTTGTTTACTGATGTAACCGGGCAACGTTATCGGTCAATCGGTAGCCTAAGATGCGCTTCCAGCGCCGTAGTTTCACGAGTCCGCCGTTTCAAGGCTAAAACAACCAAGTGATCACACTTTCTCTTCTACCCGCTATGCTGATATGTTAAACTAGTATATATTTTGAGTGCAGACAAAAGAAATTATATATTTCCTAAAATGGTCAACTAATCTCCACTATTTTAACATACTAGATAGAAATCACATTTGATATCGGGCAAAACTGACATTGTAATATAAATGTAGTGTTTCCGCAATTAAAACCTTTTCCAAGTCTAATTCAACCACTTCTTCTTATTTTCTTTTCAAATTTATTTGATGTGAATCTATCACTATTTGTTTGATATTTTTTTTTAATTTTATTGTTTCAATAAATTAAAATTTCTTTTTCCAACAACAGTACTGTAACAACTCAATGATAAATATTCATGTCAAAGAAATCCAAAAAGTTTATATTTTTGCAATATTCTATTAAGACTACTCCCCAATAAAATTATAAATGAACACGTTTTTCAAAAACATCATCCCCAACGACACAATAATAGACACTCACATCAAGCAAATCTGAAAAACACACACACACACACACACACACACACACACACACACACACACACACACACACACACACATATATATATATGTTTATATATGTATATGTATAATTTTTTTTTTTATTTCAGTGACCCCACCACTAAATTCACAATAAATATTTTATCTAAAACACAATTTCCGATGACATAATAATAAACCCTCATGACAAGAAATCCAAAAATTTAGATGTTTTCCCCTGTTAGAGCCCAAATCATCAAAATTCAAAATAAGTACATTTTTTTCTGGAAAACCTGTCCCTGATAACGTAATAATAGAACCTCATATCTAGGAAATCTGAAGTTTAATTCCTTTAAATATTTAGGACAAGATACAATATGCTCAGTTAGAGGTCAAACAGGATGAACATAAAAAAGCAATCGAATTAGACTTGGAAAAGGTTTTAATTGCCTTGACTCCATATTTATACTGCAATATTAACGGCCGATCCCTAATAATTTATGATCTTATATAATAATTGGAATATAAAATTGTGAATAAAATAAAGATGGTAATTTTGCTATTTTACTCAGCATACAGTTCTGAGCTAGTTGATGGAGATGAAGGTTGATAATTGATTAGCAAGGGGTGGGGAATTATCTTGGTCAATTTTCTAATTAATTGGCTCTGCTTCTCCCTCCATAATGCCATGACCAAGCAGCTGCATGATCATCCCTAACATAAACAAGGCACTCATCCCTAAATGTTTACTCATTTAAAAGCATATTTGAGGACACTATTGTTCCAGATTAAATTTTATATGAGAGCCATTTAATTTAAGGAGCAAAATGTTAAAAGCCAAAGACAAATTTACTGCCCAAAATCAAGCCTTATATATGACAACAATAACAATATTTAAAAGCTATAAAAATCGAAGAGTACTCATTCCATGATTATTTTGGCTTTAGAAAGATTAGCACTTGATGAAAACTGCCGTTGCTGATTGAAAATATATATTTTTATTTATTTATTTTTTACTCTTGAGGAGATTTACTCAATTACTTTCTTAACAATTAACTAACAGTGAATGCAGCTTACTGCTGTGAGCTTTAGTAGGCAAAAACCTGAAAGTGTAAACTTTATCTATAACAATTCTAAGCCACTGTCTTCTTTTGTCATGTCAAACAATGTTACTCAGTTTAGCATTTCTCACTGCACCTTTTTCTAGATATCAAATAATGGGATACTCGTACAAAGATAAATAAAATCAATTATTTTCCCTGAAAGTTTCATTTTTGAGACAGCAGGTACTGAGGAGACTATGCTCTATGCTCTAACTTCCTTTTTTATCTTTCCTATTAATGACTGGGTAGAATAGATTCATGAAGAGTCTAAAAAACTTTTTCCTTTTCCATAAAAACCCATCATTTATTTAATTTGAGAAAATTTGGTGGGGAAGTATGATATGAACAGTGGTCATTCACAGTGTTAAATTCAATTATGGTGAAAAAAAAATAAGTAGGCAACCTTTTAACTATTTATACTTATTTGAGTAATAAAATAAACAATTATCGATGTAAACAAAAAGGAAGCTGTATTTATCCATTTATATAATACTACTTAAATAAAAAGAAAACCACATATAATGTATAATTACCTTATCAACACCAACTTTTTTAAAAGCAGCTTGTAATAGCTTAAAATTCTGAATATATTCATGCTCTAAATTTGTTCTAAATTTAATCCTTTTTACTACAATAGAACCTGAAAAAATAAATTGAAAAGTTTATAGAAATTAAAAAAGATATATTACTTGAACAATTGGGTCTAAGGTAAATCTTTGAGTAAAACCCCATAAATAATTAGTAATACTAACAACTATTTTCATTTCGCATGTATTAAATTTTTTTTAGCTCAAGCCAACTATTTAAAAACTCAAGAATTATGTAAAGTTATTGTGAGAAACAACTATCCAGTCAGGTATTTGGATTCTATCTCAAACAACTTTTATCTTTTCCCCTTCCATAGCTCCTTCCACCTCCTAATAATCTTATGCTGTAGCAAAATATAATTGTTTGTGCATGGCCTAATGTAAAATCTAGTTTGAAATTTTCACCATAACACATGATGATTCTATAGATAAACAAAACTGAGACATTTGAGTTGTGTGATCTCATGGCCAAAAAATTTTAGATGATTATGTCTGAGACAATTATGAGAGAGTCAAATTTAGTTTGTTGCCTATGATGGATATCCTGATCTTACACATAGCAGAAGAAAAAAAAGTGGGAAGATTGAGACCAGGAAAAAGTAAAAAAAATCACAACAAAGGTGACAAGATCAATGATGTAATGGTACTGAACATTTCTCAAAAGACAACCTCGTTATCAACACCAAAAAAAGTAATTAATATCCCCCTTGGCTGAGAAATTCAATGAGACCAAAATGATTTACAAGCAAGCAAGTGAAGACACTGCTAGAATGATAGTGATCACAGATATTATTCAGGCAAAGGTTAAAGAAAAAATAACTGGGTTAATAGAGATGCAGATACAACATTTTAAATAAATAAATAGCTAATCATTAATGCCCCGTTGACCACAAAAGGTATTAATTAACCATATCATGCGGGGAGCATACGGGTAAGCTAATCTGGTCTTGACTTTTCATTGATGACTGCAAGCATAACGGTATACTCAGTCAAGCTAACTAGTAAAGAGACTTGTGTTATCTGTAGTCTAGAACAAAAGCTTTCTTACCAATCTTGTATTTATATGAACTGAAAAATGGGGGAAAAATGGAGTGAAAGTTATGGCATTATTTTCACCAATGAGAAGCTATAAGCCCTTTAAGTTTAACCTAGCATCAATTGATTAATATATATTTACGTTCAGAATGTAATTTAGATTTAAAACTTATTAATCATCCTAATAAAATAAAAGGAGGTAGTCGATTTTTGATGCATAGCTCATATAATGAATTTCTTTAAAAGCTCATATAATTTAAAATATATACATATAACATAGCTCATATAATGAAACACCAACAAAGATTATATTGTAAATTATTACTTTTATGTTCAACGAATATGAATATATAAAAAGAGATTCAATCACAACAGGAGGTGATAGAATGGTAGGTGGAGCTGGATAGGAAGGGAATGACTATCTATGTCGAAAAGTGCAAAAAAATGCATAAAAGCATGGAGCAGGAAGTTGTCCAAATACGATGCAAAGGAGAATGGAAATGGAAATGGTGGAAGACTACACTTGCCTAGGGACAGTGATAAGCAGGAATGGAAGATTAGACCAGGAAATCTCAAATCGAATAAAAAAAGCAAATAGTATCTATTATCAACTCTGTAACACCATGATCGGTAAAAGAGAGGTAGAGAAAAATGTCAAGATACACATTTTTAAAGCCATCTGTCTGCCTACTATATTATATGGAAATGAAAGTTGAACACCATTAGAGAAACACCTTAGTCGACTGACAGCTACTGAATTGAAGTATCTCTGAAGAATGACTGGTCGAACAAGGAAAGATTGTATCAGCAATGAGCGTAAAAGAGAAGATCTCGGAGTTGCTCCCCTGAAATATTTCCTTGAAAAAAGAAAACTTCGATGGTTTGGACACCTCTGCTGGATGGACGAAAACCGTGATCCCCGAAAATTCTTCAAAGCTGTACCCATAGGGAAATACCCAAGAGGTCGACCAAGAATGCAATAGATTGATCATATTTCTAGAATTGGCCAGAAGCGACACAAGCAACTAAATGGGATAAAAGCTATGGCACGAGATCAAGAAAGAGACTTGGACTGAGGCACCTCCACGCTGAAAGGCACAACGGAGGAAGAAAAAGAAGAATTTATAAAAATTAGATATACATAATTAAATTATGTGAATATACTGGAGCTAGGTTTTAACATAGAAAATGTCAGGAAATAATTACGACAATTACATTCTCAGATTGAAATACTGATAACCTAAGCTTACTATGCATATATATATTCATGTATGTCATGCCTCAGAGCAATATTTATTATCGTCCCAAAGGCCATTCAATATAATATTACAACAGCCCACGTAAGGTCAACATTGAAGCATTTGTGAACATTAAAATCAAAAATGAGGAAAAACTTGGCAGTTGAGCAAATCAGTCAAATCACCTCTTTGAACAACTAATTATCAAGAAACAATACTTCCCCACGAAGAACAAAAGATCCTCTATGGTGGAGTGGGAAATGAAGAGCTGAGAGAACTAGAATATGCATAATTAAGGCATGAGTTTTTTTATTTCAGCAATATTCATCAAAACTACTAAATATAAATCTTTGCTAATGACGAAGCTCTCAAGTTTTTTGTTTGTATACAAGTTTACCAAACACATAGTTGATAGGAATGATTGAATTTAGAGGTATGAAATGAATAGATTGAAAAAAGTATTTTGTTTCTTTTTCTAGAAAAAAAAAAAAAAAAGGATTGTTAACACCAACTAGTTAGTTAGTTAAGGTATTTGATTCACCAAATGTATGGTACCAAAATGGAAGATTTTATTGCCAAAACCTATAATTTTTTCAAAGAACCAGATAAGTGGGATAAGCACTATACAAATCTACAGAATAAATGATAAATAAACCGAATGTAAAAGCATTAATAGATTACGATTGCCTTAAGAATGTTTTAACAGAAGTAACCTTTAAACAAATTTAATATAGTGGATAATATTTAGTAAAATTCTCAAACAATCAAATATGCTTAAATTAAGAAAATCAAACCATTTAGAAACAAAGTATAAACAGTTAAAACAACAGTAAAAGCAGTTAACAATAACAGTGAATACAAAAAAAAAAAAAAATTATTGTATTACCTGGAAACAACATATCCATATACTGGCAATAAGCTGCACCAGTACACAATTCTTCTATTTTCCCAAGATTAGCTTGTAAGCAATCATTAACCCAATTTAACATGTCATGTCTGCTCAAATTTTCTGTAGTTACGTTTGTCGAATAAACATTTACAGCCATAATGATGATCTACAATAAAATTAACAATTCAACATAAAAAATTCGATATAGGAATCAACTTGAAGAAAAATGTATACCAAATGTTAATCACTAAAACAATACTTTCTTAAATTCAATAATTAAATTTATTAAGTATTGATCATAATAAAAACTAAAATTGCATTGAGCACTTTAATATCAAATTGATAACCATGAAACAAAATATTGACACTAAAACTAATACTTCTAAAAACTTGCAAATACTAACCACTGATTACAATACTTGAATTATAAACCTTACTTAAAGCGGATTCGATTATTATAAAAAATACAAACTTATAAACGATTGCTAGAACCTCTTTTACTGTGGCGTGGCTTCCGAGATATACTCGAGCATGCTGTCAACCGTTCTGTAAAAAAGTTTAGTGGTCTTATCGATAGTGAACCAATCAAAGTTACTTTGAAAAGGTATATTTAAGTACAGCTAAACGCTAGAATTTCTTTATGCAGATAAAATAAGGAAAACATTATATGCTCTTATCATAAAATTAGTTATCGTTTTCCCCTCGATGCCTTAAAAACCAATAAATAGCATATTTACCGTAAAATTTGAAATTGGATAAATCATTAAATTCAGTTGATAATATTTCGAAATGACAATTTATACATATATCTTGGATTCATAAATATTAACGTTTTATTTTAAATAAGTAGAAATTATTTATTAAAAATCTTTTGCTATACTTCATTGTTTTCATTTCAGTCTTAAAATAAAAATAAATATAAATAAGTTATTGGGATGATTGGGGAAGAGAATAAATAAACTTTGGTCCTACATCAAAATTTCTTTTGACTTAAAAAGTACAAGAGATTATGTTATATGGTTTATCAGCACCTAGAAACTTCTTCTTCCTCTATAGTACCTTTCAAAAAGGAGGTGCCGCGATCCATGCATGCCAAGCCTCTCGATCTCGTGCCATAGCCTTCATCGCATTTAGTTGCTTCTGTCGCTTTTGGTCAACTCTAAAAATGTGATCAATCCATTGTCTTCTTGGTCGACCTCTTGGACGTTTCCCCATGGCTATAGTTTCGAAGAATTCTCGGGGATCACGGTTCTCGTCCATCCGGCGGAGGTTTCCAAACATTCGAACCATCCAAGGGTATATTTCAGGGGAGCAGCTCCGAGATCTTCTCTTGTAAGCTCATTTTTGATACGATCTTTCCTTGTTCGACCAGCCATTCTTCGGAGATACTTCATTTCAGTAGCTGTCAATCGACTAAGGGGTTACTCTAAAGGTGTCCTATTTTCATTTCCGTATAATAGGGTAGGCAGATAGACGGCTTTAAAAATATGTATCTTAACGAGAGCAAAAAAAGAGCAACTCTCCCAAAAACCCGTACAAGACAAGGAAGTATTTCAACCCATGGTCACGAAGAACCGAGAGAGAATAAAACCCGTAATATTTAATGGCAAGTCGTCCTAGACAAATTATCCTAAGCAGTTCAACACCGCGGCTAGCGCGCTATAATAAGGCAGCAGCTCTAGAGGTGGCCCTCCGAGATGACCCTCTGGATATTCTTTAGACTCTCGTCGCCGATGACCCCTATGATTTTATCATCTTAGTAAGACGGCTAAAGATGCGGTTTGGCCACACCGTGAACAGGTATACCAGTCACAGCTGAAGAGCAGGTAGCAGAAGGCAGCCAAGACAATCCAATAGTCCGAGGCAGACGTTGCGAGAATGTTAAGGCTGGCTTATTCGGCAGCCCAAAAAAGTTTGTTGGAATCCTTATCGCTGTAGGATGTCCTATCTACGGCATTGGAGTATGAAGCTGCTACTAAGGCTTCTTATGGCCATGCACGTGTACGCGCCATGAATATTACGAAGCAGCGAGGGGCAGCAGGTATCAGTAAACCACAACAACCTGGAAGAGGTAGTTTTAAAATATGGGAAGGCTGCAGAGTCACGGTAAAGGAGACCAGTATGGTATTGCAGCTATGTTGGACCCAGCCACGTCAGGAGTGCCTGCAAGAAGTAGGTCACTCCTGACATACCACAGCCCAAGGGAAACGATGAAATCGACCCGCGCATTCTTCAAGACCCTCCCTCCACTTGTGGTAGTAGCCTATTTGGGACATAGCACCTATAGTTTAAATGTAGAAAGCAACGATAAGAGATACACAATGATAGTAGACACCGGAGCTAGGAAGACTGCTCTTTTTGATTTGTAGAGGGCTGAACCTTCGTAATGGCTTCTATCGTAGCCGGATCTGGTTTAACTCACCGTTCGGAAAAAAATCTATAAATAAAATAAAAATTCAATATCCAAATGGTCGATTTCTTTTTCGACAACCTTTAGCCAAATTCCCAAATGCGCTCGAAGACTTCTTTAAACGATAAGGTCGTCCATGTAAACTTGGCAGTCTTTTTCCCCTAACCCGTGGAGAAATCCACCCATTAATCGCTGGAAGGTGAGGAGCGCGTTTTGAAGTCCGAACGTCATTCGCGTGAAATCATAATGCCTTCTTCTAAACGTTAAAGCGGTTTTATCGATATGCTCCTTTCTGATCTTCACCGGGTTACGGTCTGATTTTAAATCATGGGTAGAAAAAATATGTGCTCCCGCTAACCGATCATGCATGTGTCTTCAAGCCTAGGAATGTGATAGGGTTCCTGTACAGTGTTTTCGTTAAGTTTTCTGTAGTCGAACGCAAAACGATAAGAGGGATCCGAATATTGATTTAATTACTTTTTCTCGACAGGTACTATATGGCGAGGTGCTATGCCGTATTATCCATAAACGAAGGATGTCGCTTATTTGATTATTAATGGTTTTCGTCATTGACCGAGGATATCTCCAACCTTTCGAGTAAAAAACTTTATTTTCTTTTAAAATAATCTCTTGTTTTGTCCTCCCACTCACAGGTAATGGTTTTCTCTCCCTATACAATATATCGGTGAATTCCACAAGTAAACGCCCCCCCCCCCCTCCCCACGACTCCTCAGTGTCAACACACACTTTTATGCAATGCTCCTTACCGTTCGTTTTTAATTTCCTGTGGTATAGCTTTGTTCCTAGGGTCAGTTGGAACTCCTTTGAACTCCACATTATCCAAAACATCCCACCCGATTCGTTAGCTCCTCAAGCACATGGGCAGTTTTAACCATTTTTGCACCGGTAAGATTCTCAAGGTCCCATGTTTATTTCCCCAGTACTATACAAGGGCCACTCAAAGTGATAACTGACCATTTTCGTAACTTGAAACTGAGATCATTCAGCAGCCCTATGCTGACGAAGGTACTCGTACTTCCACTATCGATAAGCGCCCTATTCTGTTCACCACACCTCTGCAGTATGTGCAACCTCCCACACATTCTACATATGTTGTTCATTATTTCACGTCTGCGTGGGTTGCCCTCGCCTAATCAGATGATCATTTCTCTCTCCGCATCTGACCTTTTGGGTTGGAGTCTTCTACTCGTCCGTTTGCTCTCTCCTCCAACTCTCTTAGCCCAGCTGTGCCTCTGGTCCTCCTGCTCCTCAGTAGAGCTCTTTTCCGAATATTCTTCAAAACTTGAGGTAGAAATGTCCCTAGGCCGTCATGTCCTGTGAGTAATCACCTCCATTGATTCAGGAGCTGGGTTACGCTTGTAAATCCAGGGACAAGCCCTAGCAACGTAACCTTTGTCTACGCATTCAAAACAATTGACAGATGGACTATTCGATGCAACGAGACTTAAGCGATTACATTCATATCATCTAAGGGCGTCTTTTTCGGGTCCCTCGCAGTCGGGAACCTTTCCCCCTATCTCTCACTCTTCTGTTCCGATCTCAAATTTTGAGATGATCCAGGTCTAGGATCGAACCGATCTCCGTTGACTCTCCTACTTCTGAACGGTATTTGTCTCCATTGCGAACTGTCTATATCTTCTTACTCCCCAACAACCTTGTCCATAATATGCTGGACGCTAAATTTCTTCCACTCTTAAGTTCCGACCAAGGTACATCTTCAGCACTCTCTAATATATTACATGTCACTGAGCCGCCTGTCCTACAATCTCGATAAGTTTTTTTAAAAAAGCTGTAAACTGATTCAGCCTGATTTCTGCGAAGCTATATTCAGGTTGTATCACCATATATCCTGCTTCTGAAGAGGCGGTAAACATTTTCCTCAGGTGTCCTACGTCCTCCCCATAAAACCCCGAGTCAGGAAAATTAGTTTTCATGAAAGGAAATAAAACAACAAATATAAGAGAGAATAGGGCATGAAGTGATTTACAGATGGTTTGATAACACTTGTATGTAGTATTATTTTATAATACTATGTAGTATGTAGTATTACATTGTTTATTTGCAAGGAATGTTCAACATATGCTATTTATCATATAATATATATATATATATATATATATATACATATATATATATATATATATATATATATATATATATATATATATATATATATATAAGCTATGGAGATATATGAGACATGTGAGGCTAAAAGTCTCCTATCTTTTTTTTTTTTTTTTTCTCAACAAATGTTTCTTTCTTAATGAAGTACACAATTTTTGTTATTTATAGTACTCTTAATAGCGTCATCCAAACTTTTGGTTATTAGAACTTATTACTGTTATTATTTGATAGATTATTAAAATTAATTTAAAATTTACAGAAAATATCTTATTAAAGAACATTTTTTTTTTTTTTTTCATTCATATTTAAACTATCTTCAATAGCTGAGGTATTTTCCAAAAGGGGCCAGTCCAACTAGAAAATTAAATAAGCTATGAAATAATGCACACTCACTGATTCAAAAGAAGGAACATTACCTAAGGTATCAGTTATTTACTGTTTCAAAATGAACTTGGAAAATCAGGGGGGGGAAATGTCAGCTTAGTAACATTCCCCTTCTACTAGGGAATTTGAAAACCTTTATTAAAATTATTCAACATTATGTTGGAGGTATAATATTTTTTATTATTTAAGCTTCAGTAGTAATAATAAATAAACATTTTAATTATACATATATTGTATCGTAAAACAAAAAGCATATAATTGAAAAGTTACCAAACTTGAACTTTTGTTGGAACAGTTACCAAATCTTCTACGCTTTTTGAAAACCTTCTAGAATGTTCTAATTCAATGGAATGAAGTCTTAGCCATGCTCTGAAGATCGAATCATATGGTTACTTTTGTATTACTGTGTACAAGTGAATACGTTTTGTAACATTGTTAATTAATTCAGTTTTTATTTTTTATCTGACATTGTGAATTATTATTTTTGTCGTAAATAAAAATTATTTAAACCCACGATAGCTTTACAATATTAATATACTTTAGTTCGATTTATTTTTTCTTTAAAACGTGATTAATGAAATCACTAATTACTAATTTCTATGAGTGTTTCTCAGAAATCTGAGAAAAAAAAAACCAATAAGCAATAAAGTGAATTGATAAAATAAAAATATTGATGTAGTAAAACTAAAAACAAAGGTGAATAGAGAGAAGGTGGGCTCACTTAGGCAGGCAAACCAGCACGACCCCTTACCGTACGTCATTGGACTTATTACTTAAGACAGATGTATTGAATTCCCTTTAAATACATTAATATTACAATTCCTGGCATTGACTGTAAACTGACAAAGATTAATATTTCCATTAGTTTAAATTCTGATTAAACAACTGACATTTTTTTCTCCACAAAACCGACGTTTATTCACGAAAACCAGACTTTTATGTAATAAAAAAATTGGGTTGGTATAGTTTTTTCTTTTCCTGATACTGAAAAAAACTTGCATCAACATAAAAATTAATTATATTTTCCATATGATTATTTCTTCCTCATTCCTTTTATGACTTTTTAGAAGATCTTCTGGTTCTCCTTTGCATTTTTCTCCATTTTGTGACCAAAATCTTCTCATGATTTTTGTTTGGCTTGAAGAACTTTCATCTTGGCCTCATTCCTTCTTTCCTTGTATGTTTCATAGGCTGCAGGTGTTCTCTAGCTAAGTAAGTCCCTCCATGCTTTTTCTTCTCTTGAACCTTCTTCTTCACCTCATCGGTCCACCACGGACTTCTTTTAAACCCTGATCCTGCCCTTTTCTCTCCGCATACCAATCTAGCAGCATTGGTTATAATTTTAGGAGAGACAGAATTCACTCAAAGGAATCAAAGAAAAAGAAGGGAGGATTCTATGGCGGAGAATGAGACATACTCCAGTATTCGGAAGAGGACGATTACATCTGCGAGGAAGAACTGCAGGAGGCTATCTAGAAGATGAGGCTGGGCAAGTCTGAGGGGCTGGATGAAATAACTCCCGAAATGATGCGGTATATGGGTAGCAAAGGTGAAGAAATGTTTCTTCATCTTTTAAATTTGGTATGGAAAAAGAAAAGGATACCGAAGGACTGGGAGATCGCTGTGGGTTGTACCTATTTACAAGAAGGGAGACAATAGAAAATGCAATAACCATAGAGGCCTATCTCTGCTCAGTGTGCCAAGCAAACTCTATTCAAGAATCCTAGAAGCAAGGATTAGATGATTAGATTAGATTCATTAGATTAGATTTAGATTCTTTAGATTAGATTCTTTCAGTATTAGGAAAAGAAAAATTACACCAACCTGAATTTTGTATTTAATAACAGTCTGATTTTGGTGAACAAACGTTGTGTTTGTTGTATTAGAGATGCAACATCGAAGGCAAAACATCGTGAATAAACGTCGGTTTTGTGGAGAAAAAAATGTCAGTTGTTTAATCAGAATTTAAACTAATTGAAATATTAATCTTTGTCAGTTTACAGTCATTGCCAGGAATTGTAATATTAATGTATTTAAAGGGAATTCAATACATCTGTCTTGAGTCATAAGTCCAATGACGTACGGTAAGGGGTCGTGCTGGTTTGCCTACCTAAGTGAGCCCACCTTCTCTCTATTCACCTTTGTTTTTAGTTTTACTACATCAATACCTATTTTTATTTTATCAATTCACTTTATTGCTTATTGGTTTTTTAATGGGCAAATAATAGGATTGCCTGACGTTACTTGTTATGGAGCCACTGCCAAAGTCGCTGACGATAGTTTGATCTTTGCAGTTCAAAGAATTCATATGTTCATAGAGTAATTTAATCCATATCATTGTACCTGAAAAATGGCTTTGTGCCTGTTGAACCATTATAGGCAAAAAGTACCTTTTGAGAAAATAGTAATCTCATGGGTAAACAAATAACACACATTTTATGTGACCCTGTTTATTGTGCATAGTGAACCTGAACGTGTAAATGAGAGAGATCTACACACAAAAGTGTCTCCAATGCCAACAGTACTACGATGACAACATGATCAACTATTACAAAGATAAATAATATATAGACAAAACGCTCTCATATGCCTATTAAAACTTTGTAAACTTTATTTTGACCCAGTATCTTAATAAATCGGTATACATTATATTAATAAACCTGTATGGCGTAACAAGAATATATCCCGCAATACTAGGTTAAAACTGTACAGCTCCAACGTAAAGTCCGTCCTCCTCTATGGCTGTGAAACTTGGAAAATCTCCAAAAAGGTTCTGAGCCAGCTCCAAGTTTTTGCGAATCGCTGCCTTAAGAGGATTCTCTCAATCAGGTGGGACGATAAAATCTCAAATGAAAGGCTGGCTCAATTGTCTAGACAGAAGCCATTGGGAGAGCAGATTGCCACGAGAAAGTGGAAGTGGATTGGACATACCCTTCGTAAAAGGGATGGAGCCATTGAAAAGACGGCTCTTGATTGGAAATCCCAAGGATCAAGAAGTCAGGGGAGAACCAAGCTGACCTGGCGAAGAACACTAGAGAAAGAGGTCATTAGAGCAGGAAAAACATGGAGAGAGGTCAAGGCCCTAAGCGGGGATAGAAACGGATGGCGAGTTTTTACTTTGGCCCTTTGCTCCTACTATGGCAGCCATAGGACATAAGAAGAAGAAGAGATATTAATAAATCGGTATACATCTCCACATTTCTTCATTATTTTTCTTCCTGCCTTATTGTATTTTATTTCCTTAAAGTGAAAGTTAAACCACCAACGGTTTCAAACTATTTGAGTGTATTTTCAGCAAAAGATAATAACAAAAATAGATAATAACTCAATATTAAATTGTATTATTAGCATACAGACACATCTATAAATGATGCCATACAGCTACATTTTTTAATTTCGAGCAAGAAGTGTAGGGGGTCTCAAAATTTCCATTGCCACGGGCCTCCGGAATCGTAGTTGCGCTAGTGGTAAGATTCGTTATTAAAATTGGATGTAATAGTATATTTATTATGTAGTGTTAGGGTGAATCAAGAGACAGACTGAGATCTATGGGACTGAATTGTGTTAGTCCTGATAAAAACCAGACCTAAATGCCGGGTGTAATTGGCTACAAGGGTCGATCCTGGGTCATGACCCCCCCCCCCAAATATTTTGGCTTTTCAAATTTTTTGTATATTTAAGCGAAAAATGTAATTAGATAATTACTATGCCCTAAACATAAAACTTTTGGTTGTTTAAATCGCACGAAGTCCTTCTTAATACAAGGTAATAATCTGATTAAAACAGGTGCTGTCAGGGAGGTGATTATGAGACAGAGGGGTCATGATCCCCCCCAATTTTGTACTGAATCCGCCCCTGATTGGCTAATTGTGTAAAGAATAACTGAAATTTGGAAAGGGATGTGTAGAATGAGTAAATTTTTACTATTAGTTATACTTTAAATAAAAATATAATTTAAAGGAAATACAAATTTTTGGTCCTAAAAGTGTTTTAACTATATTTAGATCTATAATGAATATTTGACACAATTTGTGCACCCCTGAATATGTCAAAGTCTCACCTATGAATAAAGTAGATATGGGGTTTCAATGTTAAAATTGCCACATATGGTGGATATTCTAAAAGCTTCCTATATATATATATATATATATATATATATATATATATATATATAAGAAAATTATGATTTATTATAGCAACAACTAGAATCATTTTAAGGGGGAAGATTACTAGTGATAAGGTAAGCTGACTGTGTAATTCAGAGAACAATAAAAATAACATAGCTCAGTAAGTAATCTAGAAGATTGTGAAAGTCTACTACTCAAGGAACCTAGCAAAAAGTTGTTTTCATTCTCAGCAAATTTATTTCTTGCCAAATAATGTTTATTTTCTTTCTAATCAAATTCTTAGAAATAACAAATAGCTAACACTTAAACAGAAAAATAAATTAACTTTTATTGATAATAAAAGAATTATGACAATGTTGCAACGAACTAGTTTTAGATGACATAAACAGCATACTGATATTAAAGCTTTCATTATACATAATTCACAAATCTATAATGAATAAAGAGAACATTAAAAGATTAGGAAGTAAGTAACACTAATAATTGTATATTACCATTACTTTAAACACACCATACAGTTATTCATTAAATATTAGTTCAGATATAAGAAAATCTTTTATTTACAAATCAGTTGATTGGCTAATTTTACATTTATAAAAAAATAATGAATCGTATATGAAAAAAAATTATTTAAATTATAATATTTAAATATCATCAAGGGGAATGATTTGAGGTTTACCCTTGCAAAATAGGACATTGTTGAAATCTTGACGCCATAAAAAAAAAAAAAATGTAAATAATTCAGGTTTATAAAAAATGCTTAAAATTAAAATAATTATAAAACTGATGAATGCTTCTTTATGGCATAGCAAAAAATAAAATATACTTTTTATTATTTTTAATTATTCTTATTGCAGTAATCAAGTAGCCTTTTGGCCACCCTCTTCTTTTTCTCACAGTTAGCAGCTTTATCTGCCCTATATCATTAGTCCTCCTTTGTCATTCATATTAATACACTCTCTACCACTATTGGCACTGATAGTATTAATGCACTGCCAAGAAAAAAAATAAAAAAAGTATGTCTAAGTATGATAATATACGAGTTGAAAGCTAAATCCTCACTACAAATGACTTTAAAGAAGTAGATGCTAAAAATAATATGAGCCAAATAGTCGGGGCTGAAGAATTGCAAGTAGCAGAACTACAAAAGGGAGCAGTTAGAGAGGGTATTAATAAGATTGAAAAGGATGGACTGCATCATTTTTCCAGATAATCGATATTTAGAATTAATGCCATACTTAAAAGCTTATATGTACTGCATAAAAAATGTTGGAATACATTTTCTGTTTAATTTAAACATATTCTCTCAATAATTGGTTTTAAAAAGTAGATTATTAAAAATGAAACCAGATATAGATTTATTTTAGGAAACTTAATTCAACTACATTTCATAAATTGTAACTTTCAAAATTAACTCATAAGTGACTTTTCTCTGAAAAAAAATGTGGAAATAGTTGGGTAATTCAAGGGGAAAAAAAATCATGATAAAAACAATTTAATACAAGTATAAATATAAAACAGGTATATACATTACACTAAGGTATATGCAGATGCACACATATATGGATTACTTTTTTGCGAGTACACATAAATCAGATTGATTGTTTAGTTAAAAATAAGTGTATATTTCTAATTATCTTGAGCTATTCTGGGCTTAACTTAATTCTAAGGAATACATGTCAAAATAAACATTAATTTATAATATCTATTTTATATTATTAAAACATTTTATTTTTAACTATAGTTTTAATTATATTTCTTATATTTATTTTTAATCTGTTATGATTTGGTACATAAGTAATTGCTCAGTGTAGTTGATACTACACAAAAGCCGACTAGATTACATTATTTTCATGTAAATTTTATAAATTAAGTATTTAACTATTACAATGTAGTTGGTTGCTAAACAAATTTTAGGGGCCAATAGCTAATGCGTTTACATTTATCTCTGAGAAATAAATACATAAATTTTATATGATTTTTTGATAATTTTCCAGCAGCCCTAGCAGAAAACAGACTAATTCATGATGCTTTTATAAATAATAGAAGATTCTATATACATAACTATTTTACAGCTACCACTGTTGATAACACGTCACATAAAATTATTTGCAGTTTAGCGAAATTCATCAGAAAATTCATTATTGATGAATTAGTAGAGCTGGCTCAGTTGCAAAATTATGACAATTATTCTTAATAGAAAAAAATATTAACATACCTAATTGTTTTAGGCAGATAAACATTTTTATAATTTTTTTACATGAAAAAATTCACAATAGTCTAGAAACACAAAATTTATAAAACTTTACAAATCTTATTTACATATTTACAAAATATTTGTATATTATACATTATAAAAAATAAAAATCAAGATGTATAATTGAAAGGTCATTAAATATATCTCCTTTATTGATTTTTGTTTTTGTTTAATATTGACGAAGAATACTGTCCTAATTTAAATTAATATCACTGTGGATCAAGAAAATACACATTAACTAAATAACTCCATTGCTTATTATTAGTATAAACAGCATCTATTATAACTATTACAGCTTAACTAAGTAAATGATCTAGTTGAATCGTAATTCAAATGAACTGAATGTCTATATAAAGATGGTTTTATTAATGCAGTAACTTATCCATTAAATGGTAAAAATATATACCATTTATAAACAAGCAAAAAAATATTAATTAAGAAACTAAAGTAAAGGGTTAAATAAATAAAATTCAAAATAAACTGAATTTGGAAAAATCCTGTTTTTCTTGCCTAGTATTTACCATCCAATGAATATGATATGATAACAATAATTTCTGCTGAATTCAATAATTATAAAAATAAATATTCATTTATCAAGAATCATCTAAAATAAAATTATTAGAAAAAAAAATCATTTTTATAATAGTCTCCTGATACATTTGTTAAACTCAGATCATGTGGAATTTAATATTTTATATGTATTTTAAATCATTATTTGATTTTAAAATCACTGAAAAACATTATAAAGAAAACTATGTTGTGTTTTATAAGTTTCATTTGGCATGTCTATTATTATATTTTCTTAGCTGTATTTAATTTATAAATCATTAATCACTAAAATGTTTGTTGGATTATCACTTAGAGCATTAATTGTTTAAATTATTTATATATTATTATTACACATTATTGGCATTAATATGATGGTAACATATTATTGAAAAATTACTAATAGGCAACGAATTAAGTAAATATTTCAATAATACTTGTTTATATCGCTTTTTCACTCCAAAATTAGTTTCTTTAGAAATTCAAATAAACGGAAGGACAATAACCTTAAGTATACAATCCCTCTCATAAGATTAATTATATAATGATTGAGTATTTTTCAATATGTTTTCAAAGCATTAATTATTCACTAATTATAAAATTAGAAATTAATCCTTAACAACCAACAATAAATATTTGTAAGATAAATAAAAAAATACATCTGGAAGATTTATGAATTTAAGCAACAAAGGAGTTGCTATCTTTTATATTTTTATCTTCATTAATATTAAGAAAATTAAAACGTTTATTGGAATACTTCAATACTATTCAAATATTGACAGTTTATCATTAACAAAAATCATCATGCTCAGTAGAGAGAAAAACTATTGTATCAAGCAATTTACAATCTCTCTAACGCTTATTTATACTGAAACAATTGTTATAGGGTGATCAGTTTATGTGTGGCATAAACATATAGAAATTTTGAAATATATGTCATTAATAGTGAATGATGAAATCCTTTCCCTCAAATCAAATTGTATACCTTTTGTGCAACTTCAATCAGCTTTAGTTTATGGAGTGTGATATAAATTCAGCTACCTTTGAGCATTAGTATCAGTGTCTTAATTTTTAAGCTTTCCTCACATTTACTGCCTTCTAATGATGTAAATTACTTCATTTTTTTAAAAATATATGAACATAAGATTTTTATTTCTTTGCACTACTTTTTAAGTATAAAATATAAAAATACTTTCTTGAAAAATATTTTCTAAGTCTGAAGCATACCTGAAAAGAGAGAAAGTAAGTAAATATAAATCATTCCCTTTTTCCATGTTATTCCCATTCTTATCTAATTATCAGTTATACTTTTGAATAATAATTAAATTTCAGTTTTATTTTTTATATTGCTTATTAATTCATTACTGCAATGTTTCATTATTAATAAAATATAAGTTACTTGAAAATGGAATGCATTAGTGCATAATGAATAGAAGTAAAAAGTGTAATCACTTCATCCCTCTTGCCCTGTTGGTGGCAGACAAATGAAACTGAAGTTCTGCCTACATGGCTCCCTTACTATTGGGACTTAACTAACATTTTCATGTGACGTATTATGATTGAGAGCTAAGGTGATAAAGAGGGTTTGTCAATAAAAAAACACAGACATTTCATCCATTTAGTCATCCACTTGGGTCAACAGACTTATGGCAAAAAACTATACATTGTTAATCCCAATCAATCAAAAAACTATAGATGTTTCATAATCCCTTTTCAGATAATTTTATTATGCAGTTTAAAGTAATTCATCGTAACCGGGAAGACTATAGAGCTTCCTCAAAAATTGGTTGAATCTCCCTGAAAGTTCAGTGCTTAATTGTTTTTCAACTAATCAAAATACCTTAATAATGTAAAATATTTGCTTCTCAGGTGATTTCCTAATTAAAAGTTTAAATGAATCTGTTCTAGACCAAGTTAGCCTAAAAGCATTGGAACTAAGTAAAGTTCTTCATCCATCTTTAAAATGTCATAGTTAATTAAAACAATAAATTATTGTGATAGTTCACCAAAATGAATAAGTAGCAAATATCTGATGTTAAAAATCAACTTTCAAAGCTAAAACTAAATTTGGTCAATATGACTCAGTAAAAAATAAATTGCAATTTATTACATGGAAAATCATTTATTATATTTATAAATCATCAAAAAAACATTTATAACTCTGTTTTTAAAAAAAAAATGCATCAGATAAAGATACAACTCAATTTACGCCCATTTATGAAGTGGATTTAATTTTAAAAGTAAGGGTAATTTGTACATAGCACTCCTGGTAGGAAGTCCATATAAACACATAGAGTGATTACACTTCTATTCGCTATGCTGCATTATTAATTTGTTGAACTCTATTCCTTTACACATGAATACCTAAATATTCATATGTTGTGAAAATAAATTCTAAAATTAAATTAATTTTTTATGATCACTATATTTTATGGATGTTTTCAAAATTCATTAGTTAGTAATTTATAATATACAAGCATATTGATTTTGTTTTAAAGGTTTTTTTTTGGCCAAAAAGTCAATGAAATGTAAGAGTTATTTTGTATCACTCAGGGACTTTATTTTGCGATAGAATACTTTTGTAGAACTCAATTCATCTTAAATGTATGATTCGTTTATTGTTTATACTAAATCAAATCTATGTCCGTGATTTGAAAAACATGATAAAAATCCAGAGAAGGCCTAACGACTGCAAGCATGTAAAATATTTAATTTTTTTAAGTAAATTACTCTTATTAATTCTAAAAATAAACTTCAAAGAACGTACAGAAAGAATCTTTAAATAAAAAAAAAAATTTCCTTCATTTGCTTAGTATTGAAGTTTTCATATAAAGTATTATTCTTGAAAAATATATAAAAATAAAAAATCCTTTTAACCTAATAAATGTTCAAGCAATAAAGTATACTTAACTTTGAATGAGACATAGCAGTGATGGCATAAACAAAAGTATTTTATGATTAAATATAATAGAAGCTGATTATTCTAAATATGACTAAGATTTCATGTATAAGTAACAAAATGAATGTATTTACATTTTTTTCTTACAACTATATTTAAACTTTATCGCTTAACAAAATCGATTAATTTCTATATATCTCATAAGAATTATTGGATAAATTTACCAAAATGAAGCCATAGGACAATAAATTATCAGCGATACAATATTTCCCCCCTTTGTCAACAGTTGCCTTACTACATTCCAATTCACATTTTGTTAATGTATTAAATCATCTTTCAATATTTCATGCTGTAGCCATAGAGGTCTTAAGAATAGATATTAAAGATGTTAATAAATTAAATGTACAAACAAAAATTTTTAAATTTCGAGCCCCTAATAATGGCACAATCTAAAAATTGTGTGGTGTTATTATTTACAATGAAACTGCTAATAATTTACACATAAATAACAAAAAACTAACATATCATTGTATTTGGTATAGATTATTGTTACTAACAGAACTTATATTAAATTAAAACCAATAATGCTTGTCGATGTTTCTACTTACGAGGATTATTATAATCTACATATACTCTAACAACTTCACCTGAGTATTTTCTTTGAGAAGGCATAAAGTAGAAATCAGGCTGTAATTGATCACCATTATTTCTAGCTGACCGATGAGTATAGTAACCCTGAGGCGGAGGAGGTTGCGGTTGAGTTCTAGGTAGTGAATATGTACTACGCTCCATTGAATGATGATAACCTTTAGGTCTCTGCAATGACCTAGTATCAGCATATTGACTACCATTAGCATGATATGCTACCATTGGATGTGCACTTATTGGTTTATGCAATGGCATTGTTGATCTGGATGAACCATTGCTCTGGCCTAAAGAATGAGGCTGCTTTTCATCTGATTCAAAAGGCTCAAAAGCATAATTAGTATTAGCTGTTGAATAATCTTTCCATGCTGAATTAAACGTCAATGCGTCCTGAAAATGATTACAGAATTCATAATTATCCAAACAAGAATTAAAAAAAAATTATTATTCACTATTAAGTGACTAATAAAAGTCATTGTTCAAAATGATTGAATGGAGGATCTATTGATAGTGGAAATGATTTGGTATTTTGATATTAAATTATAAAATAATAAATAATCAAGTATAAATATTTTGCTAATGGAATTGAGTACATAAAGTAAAGATTAAACAGCTCTATAAAATTATATTTTAAAAAAAATGAGTCATCATATGATGACTTAGACATTTCATATAGCTATTTATTTAATTTCTAAATTATGTACAATCTTTGAATTAAAGGTTTGTCTTCATAATTATTTTTTTGCTCAATGCTTATAACACTTCAATTTATATTGGTGGAAGATAGTTGACCGTAAGAAGTAATATACTGGATGTGGTAAGGGGTGCATTCAGGAAAAATAACACTTATATGTAGATTACATATGTAATATCTATTTATAATTGTTATTTTTTCTGATAGCACTCACAACCATTTCCACTACTTTAATTCATATCAGTGGAATCAGTACATTTTGATTTTATTTATATTAATCCTTGTTAATTTTAATTTTAAATCTTAATTAATTTTTAATTATTGTCTACCTTATGTTTTGATCCAGTTGAACGCATTGTTTTATATATAGTACACCCAGCTTGCATCACTGCAACTACTAACAAAGCTATTATACATCCAATCACAACCCATAATTTTGTAACAGATAACAATGTTGTCTTTTGTATATCTTCATTATTTACTGCCCATGAAGCTGTAATAAAAAAATTATTATAAAGTGTTTAGCTTAAATTAATAATGTATAACTGGAAAAACAAAATCAAGATATAATACTTTAATATAATATAGGGAATATATAAACTAGATAAAGCATGTAATAATATATGCTTGTAAAGAAATGGGATAAATAAACTTGTGAAATAATTAAAAAATAAAAATAATATATATATATATATATATATATAAAGGAATGAGAAAAAGTTTGAATGGACTTAAGGAAGAATTATATGTCTAGAGTCAAGTAAATAAACACAGGTTCATTATGATTAAAAGGTGAGCTTCTAAAACTGAAGCTGCTTTGGAAAAATTTATCGAAAATCAAAATATATATATACAAGAAGGTATTAAGGATCACATCAAGACACAAAGGATTAATGGAACTGACTAGGTATAGAAGAGGTTTCAAGATTTACATTTTATTCCCAGCTTAAAAACTGATTGCAGAATATACAAGGGTCATTACTTTTGACAATGGTATGGTGTACCTCTTTCTTACAAAATTAAAATCAAGATTTCAGATGTGTATTATTTTAAATAGTCATTATTTATAGAATTGTTATTTCACTCACTAAAAATAATATTTTTGATTTTTTCAAATATTTTTTATAAATTATATATTAGCTTATATGAGAGCTAGAAAGGATTTATTAATTTTCTTCCACTTTTGAATCATAACTTATAAATATTATAAATGATTGATCATCCTAAACATCCATAATATGTATTATTAGTATTATTAAAAAAAAAAAAAAAAATTCACTGAAAAAATATTAAGATTTAATGATTCAAGACATTAAATTATGCTCGTCATCATAGACACATTCTTACTTTGAACAGGTTGAAAAATGAAGTAAGAAGGATCTAAGGTTAGAGATCCAACTTTTCCTGAAGAAACTACGCTTTGCACAACTTCTTTTACTTTTGAATCCGATTCCTCTAATGAGCGTCCTCGCTCACTTTGTTCTTGATCCACTTCTAAATCCATTGCTGCAATTATGTTGTCTTTTTCTCTGAAAAATGATAACATTATTTTATATTAATGAACATATCTTGTTTATATAAACAAATCAAAAAATATTTACTACTTACTGTTTGAATTCTATTATCTTCAGATTTCTAAATCCTGGTATTTTATTTTTTAAGCCAGATGATATGGTATTAGATAAGATATCAAAGTCATCTGTGTTTGGACGAGGTGCTTTATAGTTTTCTCCTAAATTAACTAACTTGATCTCAATATTATAATTTACATGTGGAGGAGGAGGAGGTGTAGTAGGTTCTTCACCTAAAATAAAAAAAAAAAAAAAAAATCAGGAAACAATAGGAGAAAGAACTATTTTAATTTTTTTGTTTTATACAAAATATAAAAAAGGAATATGCTTGTAATATATTTTACAAGGGTAACATCAAAATTAATTTTAAAAGAAGACAGAAAATTTCCTTTTATTGCTTAGTTAGGCATTTCTCATAAATACTAAAAGATATTAAAAGATAAATAAACTAAATAATAATATGAAACCCTATAAATTCAAGTTTTAATCTATAGAACTTTTCAAAATTAATCCTGGAATAAGTTTTTGTAGTAACTCCGTCAAGATCTGTTACAGCTAATTTAAGCCTCATTTCTATTGGTGAAAAATAACTGCTTTTAAGAGTGTTAACGTTACAGTCCTTCCCTACATGCCTGATTAACTTTTTTCCCCTTTGAATTTGTCATTAAACTTTCTTTTTAGAAGGTAATTAATGTGTCTTCTTTTCTTTCTTCTCCAAAATAAATTTAAAAAAACATGTTTAACAATTAGAATAATTTTATATATTTCTTTTTGTTGAATTATACTTATTTAAATACATATGTAACATTAAAATTCAACTATGATTTTTTTTTTCATTCCCTAACTTGAGCTTTTATGCCCTTCGTGCTATAGCTGTCCAATAAAGTTAACTCGCCAAATGGAAAGGGCAATTAGATTCCAAGAATGAGATCCTGATGTCTTGGAGAGAAGGAGAGGAGTCCAAGGGTTGGCCAGTCACTTCTGCATCACTACAAAGTGGGCACGTTGGACTGCCTTGCATGCCTATGCAATTTAGGTACTTCTAGAGGTAATCGTTCATGGCCAATAAGTAAATGAAAGCAAGAAACCTTTTGAGCCTTTATCAGATTTTGAGTGATACAGCCATCTCACTTAGTGCACACCACTGCTTAGCTTCACCTTTAATAGGTGAATCTAATTATGCTAAAAATGTTATAGGAAGACAGCATAATTATAGTGGAGATGGAAATTTGGTCGGTGCTTCTTTCATAACTTTGATTTTTCATTGAAAATACAAAATATTTTTATGAAATTATAGGGTTTTTTAATATTTAACCAAAAAGTCATTTAATAATTATGATTTTTAGTTTATTTAATGTAGGGGATAGTTAAATTTTTGGTAATAATTTGGAACAGCGGCGCCTTGGTGGCCTATTTCAAGTTTTGTGACCTATTTCAGTTATGAGACCATGATCTATCTATATATGACTATCTAATTCTCAGTGCTTCTTTTTCAGTTAAAAGGGGTTAGCTTTATTTAATCCCAGATTTTGACTCCAGCTTGCTTCACTTGCTGTTAAGGGGTACATAAACCTCCAAGGGGTCTGTTTCAGTAGAAATCGGGACACACTTTAGTGTCCGTTTACGGACATTTATGGCGCCATAATAGGCCACTCCCAGGAGCCATACTTCCAAAGTTCTACTGAATTTTTTAATATCTAACACTTCCAATCCTATCAGTCCTCCAATCAATAGTCAATGCTCCTTTCTATTCACCGAAGAATTCTCTAAATTTCACAGGAACCTTAAATATGATCCAAATCCTTCTGCAGAATCCTTATCTAGATTCACCTATCCTTACAATACCCCCATAAGCCACATGTCTTTTTTAAATATTCATACATTGGAGTTTCAGTAAGGGCCGTATTATCAACTCAAGTCAAGTGTGTTTTGTGGCTACAAAATTTTCAACTAACGTCCTCTTGCTTAAATACCAGAGAGACAGAGTAGAGGGAATTTCCTGTAGTACTGCTCTGCCCTCCACATATAGGGTGACAAGCCTGGTCCTCCAGTCTGATTATTTATAATTGTATGTATGTAAGTAAGCCTGTGTTGAAGATGACAAAATTGTATAAAAATTTATACACTTAAGTTCAAGTTTAATTGAATTAGCCACCACTTGTACAAATGCTCTTGAATGTGACAGAGTCTATTCTTATTCTTATATAAGAGTTCATTATAAAAAAAAAAAAAAAAAAAAAAAAAAAAAAAAAAAAAAAAAAAAAAAAAAAAAAAAAAAAAAAAAAAAAAAAAAAATATGCCTCTTGTATATATGTAATTTAATTCATTATTATTATTTTTTTTCAATCTAATAAAAAAGGCAATTAGCATCTACTTTCAACTCTGTAACACCATAATAGGTAAAAGAAAAGTAGAGATAAACGTTAAGATACAAATTTTTAAAACCATCTATCTGCCGGCCCAGTAAAAGTTGGACACCATTAGAGAAACACCTTAGTCGATTGACAGCTACTGAAATGAAGTATCTCCGAAGAAAGGCTGATCAAACAAGGAGAGATCGTATCAGAAATAAGCGTACAAGAGAAGATCAGGTGTTATCTGCTTTTGCCTACATGTAATAAAGAGATCCAATTGATACCAACATCAGTTTCATTCTATAACCGTGTTTTTAGTGGCATTGAACATGTCGACTTTTGTGCCAACAAATCAAGATTTGCGGACAGCATTTATTTTCCGTTTCTTTCTAAAAAAAATTGGAGCATTATCACATAGGATGCTTGTTGAAGCTTGGCGGGGAATCCACAAATTGCCTGAATGATGGGAAAAATGCATAGATAGCGAAGGACAGTACTTCAAATAAAAAAGTATGTATCATTTTTACACAATCAACTATTATTTGCTATTTGAAAAATTCCGGTTTCATATTTACACACCTGGTATATAACATTATCGATACATCATATACATAATAAGATCTGGGACAAAAAGATAGCCCACCCAATATTTTTTCTCTTAATCAATTTTAACCATTGATATAATTTTCTTTTATTAATATGTAGTGTATTATGCTCAAATTTGAATTGATTTTCACTATTAGGAGTTGGAAAAAATTAATTTGTAAGAATAATCAAATAATTCTTGATTTGGTGTGACACAAAAAGATAGCACACTGAATAATAATAATGAGATTCTTTATTAAAACGCAATTAAAATGAATTTAATATCCTGTATACACACCACCTTTTTCTAATGCAGCAATCAGACGATTTGAAAGCGAGTCAAAATGACGACAAATCAACTCTTGAGGGAGTTTGACCCACTCCTCCTGAATTGCTTTTTTTAATTCTTCAACGCTTTGAAATTGTCGGCTACCACTGTAAACACTCCTAGCAAGATGCCCCCATACATTTTCGATGATGTTAAAATCCGGGGACCTAGCTGGCCAATCTATAATTCTGATCCTTTCTTTTCTAAACAATTATTTTACAACTTTTGCCGTGTGAATTGGTGCATTATCTTGCTAATTGCTTTTAAAAATATTTTTTTCAATTGGTTTTCCAACAAATTAACATGTTTTTGGCTGTTTATTGGACCAGAAATAAATACTATATCAGTTTTGTGATCATAGCCAATGCCACCCCATATCATGACGCTGCCTCCTCCCATTTGCCTCTTGGAAAACACTTTTTCTGCTTTCCGTAGGTCATGGTAATAATGAGCCCAGCCATCAGGACCATCGAGATTGAATTTTTTTTCGTCACTGAACAGGACTTCCTTCCATTCGTCTTTCCATTGGACATGTTCACGGGTAAACTCCTTTCTTCTTTCTTTATGTGCCTTACTTAGAGGTGGCATGCCTTTCATTTTCTTCCTTTTGATGTGAGGAGCTGCACGAAAGGTCCTTTGGAAGTTTTTCGTCACTACACCAGCTCTCACAGAAATTTGACGGGCCGTTAAAGTTGAGTTGGATGCAACCCTTAAAATTGCCCGTTTTTCCCGTGTCATCAAAGCCGGCGGTCTTCCAGGAGATTTCCTTATCCCATAGCTTTCTGGAGACTTCAAAAAATTTAAAATTACTTTTCTACTCCAACCGGTATTTTTTGAAATATTGGAAATACAAAATCCTCGATTTTTCATTCGCTGAAAAATATTTTTTTCAACTGGTGTTAATGATTTTGCTCGTCCCATTGCACTAATATAATGTTAGCAACATGAAAGCAGAAAAAGAACTAGATTAGCCTTGTTTATTCAGAGGGATTTGGTTTTGTTTGTAAATAAACAACAAATGTGCTACCTTTTTGTCCCACCCCAAATCAAGTATTATTAGTTTTTTTACAACTCCTAATTTATAAAATCGGTTCAAATTAAAGCAGTATATGCTATATATTATTAAAAAAATATTATATCAATGGTTAAAATTGATTAAGAGGTATAATATTACATGTGCTATCTTTTTTGTCCCAGACCTTATTATGTATATGATGTATAGATAATGTTATATATACGGTAAATATGAAACCGGAATTTTTCAAATAGCAAATAATAGTTGATTGTGTAAAAATGATACATACTTTTTTATTTGAAGTACTGTCCTTCGCTATCTATGCATTTTTCCCATCATTCAGGCAATTTGTGGATTCCCCGCCAAAATAATGCTTCCTCTTCTGAGTCAAACCAATCACTTAACCAATTTCGTACATTTCATAAGAAGTGAAGCGCTGCTCAGCTAGTGCGTGTCCCATCGATGCAAATAGGTGGTAATCGGATGGGGCCAAATCTGGTGAATAAGCCGCATGCGGAAGAATTTACCAACCAAACACTTGGATCGTTTCCTTGGTCCATTTAGCCGAATGTGATGGGGCATTGTCATGGAGCAAGATCACTTTGTGTGTCCTTTCTTGATATTTGGGACTTTTTGGCGCAAATCTTTATTCAAATTTATCATCTGTTGTAGGTAGCGTTCCGTATTAACAGTTTCCCCAGGTTTCAGCGGCTCATAGTAGGTAACACCCATCTGATCACACCAGACACAGAGCATTTTCTTCCTCCCCAAGCGATGCCGATGGTTCACCAGGAGTTACCCAGGATTTTTTACGCTTAGGATTCTCGAAGTTAATTCACTTTTCATCACCAGTCACAATTTGATGAAGAAATGACTTTTTTTCTGTACCTGGCGAGCAGCATTTGCCATGAGGTTTTTCAAACTTCCTGCTGCCTGTCATTCAGTTGGTGAGGTACCCATTTTCCGACCTTCTGGATCTTTTCCATGCCTTTCAAACAAATGGAGATGGTGTCACATGTAATAATTGTCCAACAAACGCTTCCGAATCAGCGTTTTCAAAGTTTTTTTTTGTGGTTTTCCACGGTCTTTGTTTCTTTTATCGAAATCCATCTTTAAATTTTTTGAACCAATCGAAACATTGAGATTTGCCTAGGGCATGCTCCGCGTAAGCTTCAACAAGCATCCTATGTGATAATGCTCCAATTTTGTTCAGAAGGAAACGGAAAATAAATGCTGTCTGCAAATCTTGATTTGTTGGCACAAAAGTCCACATGTTCAACGCCACTAAAAACACGGTTATAGAATGAAACTGATGTTGGTATCAATTGGATCTCTTTATTACATGTAGGAAAAAGCAGATAACACCACTGACGGATTAGTTAGAAGATTATATTGACTGCTAACTCCTATCATTGGCGAATTCAGGTTTCATATTTACACACCTGGTATTTAATGTTGGAGAGTAGCTATCAGTTATAAGATATTATTGTTGACAAAATAATATATATATTTTAAATCTAGGTTACAAGAGAGTAGGGAAATAAATAACATCTTTCTTAAAAATATAAATACATACCCTCAGCACAAGATTTAATACAAACTTTAGAAGATGAAAAACTAGGAATAGTTTTGTGCTTCCTTATTTTTTTGTTTACAGGATTAAAATCACCACCTTTTACCGGAAACATCATATAAAGACAGTTATTATCGGTAAATGCGAAATCCTAAAAAAAAAAAAAAAAGGACCAATCAAAAAATTGAATTTAATTTTAAATGATATGAATATGGATATCAAAAGAATATTAATCTACTTTAGAAGATTACAAATTTATGATTATACAATAAACGTGATTAGCATCAATGTAAGGTTGGGTTCCCCCTTCAGGTTGTTTATGCTCCTGCAAGCTATATAAATACATACATCTTTAAGAAGATCTCATTATGCTGCCAAGGATTTCATAAGGTCTGCAGTCATTTTTTTTAGTAAAGTAAAACCTCTCATACTGGAAACTCTTCCAAATGGTCATCATTCCACAAAGACAATTTCGAATGTGCTCTCTGGGAATTATAAGACTTTAGCCTCCTTTACAACAAACACTCCAGTAAGTGGTGTGGGCAGCCAAATTTTCTTCATTTAGAGATAAATATAGTCTTTAGAATGGACACTCACCAAATGTCAGTAATTTTATGGAAATCGTCTTTAATTATAAAAATACCAAGGCTATTTTTTTTTTTTTTTTTTTTGTATCATGAACCAAAGGATTGGAAAACTGGAAATTTCAGATAAAAATAAATAGTATAGCTTTTCTAAGGATGATTTGAAAATTGACAAAAAAAAAACTAATTCAAATTAGAGCTCCTATTTCATCTTTGTTTTATCTTTATAGCAAATGCAATTTGTTTTTTTTTTATTGTTCATCTCTTTTAGCCATTTTTTAACCGATAATTACCAATATTATTGGTTAAAAGGGTTAAAGATGACCCTTATTGCAACAGTAATAAAAGTTATAAACATAACATCAAATAATGTCATGAAAATGCTAACAAGATTTGAAGATCAAATAATTTCCACGTGGAAAAGGTTTTATGAGGAATATAATATATAACAGACAAATTTTAAAAATAAGTTGATGAAGAATATATTATTACAAAATAAATATACCTTCTTAGTATCTCCAGTGTCTCTTTTTCTTAAAAATGTTAGAGTTGTTACACCATCATTAATTTTGCCACTAATATTAAATATATCTTGGGATTCATCAAGAAATGGTGCAGTTTGTCCAACAATCCATGTGTCCATCATGAAAGGACGTCCAGATTTATCAACCCAACCAATGATTGCATCTGTTTGTGCCTGTTTTAAAACAATGAATTAAAATTTGTTTAGAAAAACATGATTTTTCTCTAATTAGCATTTGATAATTAAAATGTTAATTTTATTGGTTTTTCTTTACTTTCTACTAACTATGGAATATGATATTTCAGTTGATCTGTTATATGAATACTTCCACATTTCTTCATTTTTTAATTAAAAATACTTCAAATAATTAGAAGAATCAAGAGAAACTTAAATATGAGGAAAATTATACTCTCAATGTATTTTATGTATATAAGTCTAAAAATCACCCAAATATCTTTTGATTTCCATTTTTTTTTTTTTTTTTCACGGAAACTGAAAGTTAATTTATTTTCCTAAGTGATCATACATTTATTACTCTTCTTTAATGATTGAGGGCAAACACAAAACTGCTTTTGAATATAAACAGCAGGAGGAACAATGGTCACTTATGTGCATCTAAATTCTGGAAATATTTAAATCAGGTTTTTTTAAAAGTCCGGGAGAGGAAAGTCTTTTGTTGAATATTTGGAGCAGTGAAAACTGGAGATCCCAGCCAATCAGAAATAATAAGAAACCGCAGGAGTTGTTTGGGGAAGGAGATATCGTTTCATATATCCAGCTGGGTCGATTAAGATGGTTGGGATATGTAGAGCAGATCCCAAAAAAGCTGCTCTCTGGGAAGCCAGAACATAGACAGGAAGGAGGCGAGGGAGGCCTCGACAGCAATGGCTGAATGATGTTGAGGCAAACCTAAAGGCTTTAGGTGTATATCACTGGAGAAGATCTGCAACAAACAGAGCCGAATGGATCAAGCTGTTATAGGAAGCCAAGATCCTACATGGACAGTAGTGCCAATATGTGAGTGAGTAAGTCTAAAAATCACTCATAAAACGATTGATTTTGATTTTTTTTTGGGAAACTCCTAATCTATCACTCATTTTTAATGACTGATAGCAAACACAAAACTGCTTGCGAATATCTACAGCAGAATGAACAACGGACAATTATATTAATCTAAATTCTGGGAATATCTAAATCAGGGTTGTCCAACTTACATTAGTAGTTGTTAGTTCAGCTTATTTTACTTGTCGGAATAAGTAAGAGCTCATTAGCTGTCATATTTCTAAGGAATAGACTCATGGTTTCTGCTGACTAAAGAGAAATTCCAAACTTTCAATATTTAGTAGTAAAAATGTCATCAATGTTCAGAAGCATGTTCATTATTAGTTTTCTTTACTCCATCTCATGAGGTTTGTTAAAACAGAACAATAGGTTAATATTTTTTTGTTGGTGTTCACTCTAAATATGTATTTTGATTGTCATTGATATGTTTGATTGTACAAATATTTTTATCCTTTATCAATACATGATAAATATTTTGTCTTTAAATTTTTCTTTTTGATGTATAAGAAATACTTGGCCAACATAAAGAAGTATTACTATTTTTTTTTTTTTGTCTCTTTCCAGGCCGGATCTCAACCAACCATCTCTTGCCAAGGTCATTCACTGTAACCTACCATCTCGATTTCTTATCTTTTTTGTTATGTTTCGCTATTTTCTTTTACAGTTTTTATGTTTACTTAATGATATTAATTTGGTTACTTTTATAAATTCACTTTATTTTCTGTTATAGTTACTTCAGTTGAAATTCGGAAGAGCAGCTTCTGGTTGTGGCCTATTTGCCACCATTTAGTGCAGCCTCGATTTGATCTAAAAGGACATCTTGGGGTTTAATCTTGGGCCCTTTTTATCTGAAAAGGATGATGAGAGCTCCCTAATATCATGGTCATATAACCTGTTGAAAGAGGTCAAGACAAGAAGCTGCTGATCCAAAGTTAATAAAATATGCTCCCTATTTTATTAATGGTAAGAATAAATGCTTAACGAACCCGAAGGCCCGATGCTGATGCGGCCAATCGCTCCTTACACATCGATCTACCTCCCCCCCCCCCCCCCATCCAATCCCAACTCCATAAGATCAGCAACCGGGCATAAGAGTGATAACCCTGCCCCATATATCCTATCAAGAATCGTAATTTGGCTTTTTCCAAGATGTCAGTAGCTTCCCTGAGGTTCGGTCCTTGGAGGGTTTGCTTCGAGAAAGAAATATAGGTTCTCGGGACCTGCTGACTCTGAGCAGCCATAATCCTTGGACCCAGACTGGTTCATCACTTTCCTTGAGTGATAGAATATATTTGCAACCTGATTCAAAGTAACATATCAGGATATTTCAATATATAAAAAGATTTACCATCTTGTGATCCTTTGAAAAAGCTATTCCTGTCCAAAGCTGTGTGTTTGTTGTCGATATTGAAAACTGAATATGTCCTTTACTGGAAATGTAATGCCAAGATGCATGATATTCACATTCTCGCTTTTTAAGATCACAGCGTTTAGGATAAGACCACTCTCCTTGACAAAAACTTAAAGTTGTTGCAGTCTCTCCTTCATTTACTGAGGAAGTTTCTGCTTGTTCTGAAATCATAAATATAATTTTGGATTTAATATAGTACTGTTTAATATTAATATTTACTGAGAAAATTAATAAGAAGTCACAGATTTTCCTATACGTGAAAAAAAAAAATAATCCACAGGGATTTAATTATTAAATATTATAAAAATGAACATTATATGAGTATTATACATTTAGAAAATCATATTACTTTGAATTACTTAAATATAAATAATTAAAGATGGAATAGTACTTTTAATAATAACTTAATTGATTTTAATGAAATGGATAAAGATGAGAAAAGCAGCACTTGAGCTATCTCCACCAATTGACTCTTATATCAATCAGCTAGATTGATCAACTTGTGAAGAAAATTCGTGTAAGTATTTTCTGCTATCACACCTTCCTTAAAATTTCAAAATCAAACTCAGGTTTCAAGGGGAACAATGGAAATGTTGACGTCGTGTGCCAAACCCCCCAAATTTTATCTATCTTCTCACAAACCTCAATCCTACATCTTTCCTTACTAACTCTTGTATGAAGCATAAAAATTGTATTAAAATTTTTTACATAAATAATTTAAATAAGAATTATTAGTTCATTTTAAATCAATTGAAGCTCACCAAAAAAATTAATTGATGTAACACCTCTTTGATCACCATGGCCGTGATATTTCAGTTCATCTTCATTATAAAAGTCTTTCGTTGTGATCTCATCATGGTCTGATCCTGATAGTTTAGGATCATGAGGATTCTGTCCTTTGGCCCAAATAACATGCATTAATGAATTCTCTATAGAGTGATCAGTCATTTCAGTTGCTGTAAAATGCCAACAGAAATAAAATTAGAGAGTAAATCATTCAATTAATAATTATAGGATTTTTAGATTTTAATTGAATCAATTTAGATATTCAATTATTCATATTGAACTTAAGTATTTTAAAAATAGTCAGTTATTTGGAAAACACTAGATCTTGAAGAAAATAAATAATTCACAGTGGTTATAAATAATTGAAGGACAAATCTAGATATCATTAACTTTAAGAATTAATAAATAACATTTTTTCAATATTCTAAATATTTTTTGTCAGTAATCATAAATAAATCAAATAAAGAAAAACAAAAGAAGAGAAAGATAATAAATTATATAGAAAGTACTTTTGTGATTTTCTGAAGGATAACATTTTTATGATTAACTACATATGTACAACGGTAAAATGTAAGAGTATTTCATTATAAGCTAGATTGCTAGACGCTAATTATTAAGACTTATTATTTATAGTTTGGCCCAATGATTAGACCTAAGTTAAGTTAATCACTAGTTAACCCCCTCCCCCATATTAAAGTTATTCTGCCTAAAGGCCATCCATGCCAGGATCCTGGTTGCTTTTAGTAGTATAAAATCATTTTATATATATTACCTTTTAATTTTTTTCTGAAAACAATAGTAGTAACACCATCTTTTTCGAAACCCATGGCTGCTGTCAAGTCATTTTTTCCACCCCAATATGTATCAAGTTTTGGCGTTGACCTGGAAATATGAAACAACATACTAGGAAAAGAACAGTCAAATAATCTATTTTTGTTGTTATGAGATAAGAATATCAAGAAGAAGAAAATCAGATGTTTATCAAGAATAACATGGAAAGTAGAATGAAAAAATAGTTACCACTTTTTTTCATATTATTTTTTAATACCACCAGGAACATCTTCCTCTATTTATTTTATTATTGTTTTGCTATAGATATCAATTAATCTATTTGGACTTATCCTCTATATTTGGATTTACAAATAAAAATTTAAGCTAAGTTTAAATTTGCTAGGACATCATCTGACCCTAAATCCTTTTAAGTGATAGATTGAGAGTGAAAGGTGAGAAAGAAATCACGCAAGAGAGGGCCTGTGATTATGGAATCAAAGGATTCGATGCTTCACCTTTTGCAAAAAGGAGAATGCACTCACTCAGTGGCTATCTCTGGCATTCCTCTTCTTTTTAACTTGTGATTATTAGGATGAGATTGCTGAATGTGCTGAAAAATTGACCATTGATCAGGAACATTGTAATATGAGCTTTCCATTTATCGCTATTATTTGGAATATGACTTTTCCGTTAATCACTAAAATTAGTTTGAGGAATGGACAGTTGCAGGTGGCAATGGCATCCCAAGATCCAGAAAACTAGTAGATATATGTATGACAGGAAAATGTTAGCTCTGTATGGTCTACTGCTATAAATTTCAGTATAAATTGTGCACCCCTACATGAATTTAAAGGTGTCAGCAGACAGGTTAGAGAAATTGGATACCTCAGTCCCAAATTCCATAGATAGCCAAAAACACCAGCCTATGGACTGAGAAAAAATCAATAGACAATGAACAATGGGAAAATGGTTAAGCAATTAAATAGGAGCTTATCTTCCTAATGATTTTTTTTTTTATATATTTTATGATTATATAATACAACACTGTGATAGCTTTTATTTATTTATTAATATATTGAATTTTAAAAATAATCCTAACAATAGGATTTAATTGATATTCATTAGAGTGGCATCTATGTATACTGGGACAACCAAGGGGAGGGAGTCTTGGGGGCTGAAGCCCACAAGACAACGGAAAGAAACTTCTTTTTTCTAAAATCAAGTACCGAATTAAATTTAAATTTTAAGTACCACTTTTCCATTCATGTCATTGTCGAATAAATAATCGTACATTTTTCACTCAATCTCAGTTTTATTATATAGTTAGCGGATAACAATTCTATGGTGCGATTATTCAAATTGCCTTAACTTTTCTTGAGTTTTGTGCTCAAGTGAGTTTTGTGCTTGAGTGCCTTTTGAAGTTTCAGGTCAATGCGGTTGATGAAGATTTAAAAAATCATTAGGAGATTCCAATAATGATATTAAGATTTTTAAGAAGTACGATGGGACAGAGACAATGAGCAGGAAATTCAAAAGAGTTCAAGCATTTTAAAAAAAAAAATTCCTACTGCTATATTATATGTCTCATTGCTCAAATTAGCAATTTCTGACTCAATTCTAGGCTTATGAAACTGTTTTCGTCTGATAAGAAAACTAGATTATTTTTTCAATACTCCTAAAAGACAGATTTTGTTGCAGAAACAAATGGAAAAGCTTGGAAATGTCAAAAACAGGAAAGGAAGTTTATGATACTAAAACAAAGTTGTCCGACTCGGTGGGTGGAATGCCATGAATTAATTTTTAGCATTGCTATGAAAATGCTCACGCCTATGATCAATGCATTTGATAATTGGAACTTGGAAAGAAAAAGAGTCGGTATCAGATGTTTCGATATTGATGAATTCAATTAAAAATGCCGAATACAAAATTGTCTGCAGAGAAGCTATTCAGTGTGACAGTTTGCTTAAGCAAAGCGTTAAACTATTAGATAAAGAACGGTTAATGGCAAATACCTTGGCCCAAAATGTTCTTTAAATCCTCACCGAAGTAAGAACAAATGCTGAAAATGAGTTTATAACAAATCATTTATAACAAATCGTTAAAGTTGGTAGAAGAGCTAGAGGTTTCCGATGCAGAGGAATATCTTAGATTAGCTATTTTTATTCCCTCCATTGGCTCTTTTATAACAAATATTAAAAACAGGATTACAAAACATCAAAATATTATTGCAAAATTTGTCTCGATATTGCTAAACAAAAAATTTTCAAAAGAATATGAATAAGAAATTTTTTTTGAATATGTTGAAACACTGAAGAATAAGTTTTGGAAGGCGAATTCCAGATGTGGCACACCTCATTTCCCGGACTGAATATGCCATAAAATGTGATTGAAGCTCTCAACCTGTGCAATAAGAACATTTTTCCAAATATTCATCAACTATTGAAGATATTTTGTACTCTGCATCAACAAGCACATCTGAGTGTACATTTATAACTCTTAAGTGGTAAGTATCTTTCAATAGGACCCAAAAATTCAAGTATTTGGCAAAATTAATTTTTTTATGATTTTAAATAATATGCACTGCTACAAATTTCATACTATCCATTTATAACACATTAGTAATTTTTTTTTATTCCAAAAGTTTTTCTAATTGAAATTATTAAATAGAGACGTATATTGGTTATCATGGCTTGTTAAACTGCTGTGCCAGTTGTTTTAAATATTGGAGTTATTGTAATATGTCCTGAGTATTAGATTCTGAAATGATTTGAGATTTGATTCCACTAATATTGAGCAGTAAAAAATATATATATTCAGTAGGCAACTGTTGATTTTTCTTTCCACAGAATGTAGTCACTTCAATGTTACACCACCATTCGTAAAATTATAGAAAATAATAATTTCTGGTATAATGGTAATAATTTTAGTTGATAGGAGCAGAAATTTCTTCAGGCAATTAAGCCTGTTATTTTCCTGCATTGATATTTAAGAAAATAAATCTGGTGCGTGCGCGCAACACACAACTTTCACTTACCAACTTACTTAGAATAGAAATTAAAGCTTTTTGTTAATGCCACTTCTCAAAGTTACACATTTTTCTACATTCATTTTTTATTTTTGTTTTCATTTGCTCTATAAAAAACACTTATTTATTTTATATTTAAAAGTTTTTAGTTGTGATAATCCGGCAATGCAAGCATAATACTCTAAGTCGTCTGATTTTATAATTCTCTATGTACCTACTTGTTGTAAATTTCATTTAGTTACCACGAAACAAATAATTTCCATTAAATGAACAGAACAGAATGGTCTGTCATTAAAGGCGTACTCCACATGTGTGGGATCAACGTTTTTTATGAGTTGACGGAATATTTTCACATCTTTGGCATATACATACATCAAATACCCAGTTAGATCAAATTCGTTAAAGCCGTTTTTGAGAAAAAAAAAAAAAAAAACACGTGAAAATGATCCAAGATTTATTAAGTAAAGTGCCCCCTCCGTTTAACCAATTTTGATGAAATTTTTACTGTCACATCGTGGGCATATACATACATCAAATACCAAGTTTGATGTAAATCGTTAAAGCCGCTTTTGAGTAAATAAAAAAACACGTGATAATGAGACAACATTTATTAAGTAAAGTGCTCCCTCCGTTTAACCAATTTTAATGGAATTTCATTTGTCGCATTGGGGTCATATACATACATCAAATACCAAGTTTGATGAAAATCGTTAAAGCCGTTTTTGAGTAACAAAAAAAAATACCCTGAAAATGGGACAACATTTATTAAGTAAAGTGCCCCCTCCAATTAATGAATTTTGATGAAATTTTGACTGTCGCATTGCAGTCATATACATACATCAAATACCGAGTTTAATCAAAATCGTTAGAGCCGTTTTTGAGAAAATCGAGAAAAAGGTAAAAAATAGACATAATTCTTTAAATAAAGTACCCCCTCCGTTTGACCAATTTTGATGAAAATTTTGCTGTCACATCGGGGGTATATACATACACCAAATACCCAATTTCAGTTTTGTACGGCCTATAGTTTTTGAGCTAGTCTGTTTTTCACGATCGCAATAATTTCCTTACTATATATTTCATATATAGGTAAGTGAAAGTAAAAAAAAAGAAAAAAATTAAAAGCAGAAAAAATGTTGTGTAAATTCAAACTTAGATTTAACTCTCTTATATGGGACTGAAGAATGTGGATTTCATAAAATATTAATGATATTCTTGCCTTGAATCATGATTTTAAAAAAGAAATGCAGGAGATGTCCAGATGAGCAAAATGCTCATGAATATAAAAAAGGTGCCACCTTAGGAGTGTACTGGTGAGAAAAATGCTCATTCTTATCTGTTGCAGAGTAAAACTTAATTGAGTTTAGGTGTAAACATTGAAGAAAACCTAAATAAGCGGCAATAATATCAAAGGGTTCAGGGAAGGGAGACAAAAGTATGCACAAACAGATAAAATTCTAGTAAAAATATATATAAAAAAAAATACTAGCCAAAATGGTCATGGCTACACCTCGCCTGGGTTAAAGAGATTTTATGGTTTATGAATTAAAAAGAGAGTGAAGGAACAAAAAGGAATAACTTAAAATAGTGTATACACAAACGCACACATATATATGAATTGTGCAATATTTTATGTGTAAGTTCTTAATAACAGACTAAAAAAAATAATTGTAGAATGAATTGTAAGTAACAATCCAATATAGTTAAGCAGCTCCCTTCTGCAATAAATTGTTTCTCTCTTCTTTCAAACACATTTAGTTTGTTTTTTCTCATTGGATTCAGGAATGCAGTTTATTTTCCAAAATGAAGTAAAACAATTTTAAAAAAGTTTGGGAAAATTCTTTGATTTTAACTTAATTTTCTAAATTATTAACTTCTTACAAATACAATTAAATATTATCACTTACATATCTCTGGTGTAATAATCCCAAATTCGAAAAGCATTTCCGCGTGCTGTTCCAATCACCATATCTGTACAATCCATGGGACTAAACCCATTTTGTGCTGCATATTTTGAGAACATATCTGCAAGCAAATCAATGAGTAGAGTAAAATGTTTAGAGGAATGATGAATAATCTAAATATACATCTATGATGAAACTGCTTCTTTCTTATCTAGCCACCATCCAATCCTATCTGGAAGTCAAAATCCAATTAGGAATGGCTAGAACAAGTATATAAGACATTTCATTAAAAATATAGACCCTATTGAAGAGGGAAGTCTGATTCTATCAGCATCAAAGATTAGACATATTATTTATAGTTGTATAAGAAATAAAATGGGGATATATTAAACTTAAAAGCTAAATTCAACTTAAAAGATAAACAAAAAGGTGTTTGATTCTGCCATAGTTGATACTTCTTTATGCAATCTAAAATATAACAACACAAACATTCACAATGTGACCAGTAAGGTGCAGTCATAGAAGTACTCACACTATCATATTTTATGATTTAATATTTCGTGAGCTGATGTTAAGTATAAAAAAAAAGAAAAAAGAAATAAAAACCAATGAGAAAAAAAGAAACTAATTATGAATGTATGAATGATAAAAAATTACAGAAAACAATGTTGTCATTGTTTTTTTTTTAACCTAAAATTGAGGCATTACCTTAAAATATATATATATAGATGAGAGATGGTCAACTGTTCTTCAATTACGATAGGTTAAATGATGGTCAGGATTTTCAGTTACAATGATATTTATTATGGTAAGCCAACGTTTCGATCCAACTTGTGGAACTTCATCAGGGCTACTGAGTCAAGTTGGATCGAAACGTTGGCTTACCATAATAAATATCATTGTAACTGAAAATCCTGACCATCATTTAACCTATCGTATATATATATATATATATATATATACATACATATATTAATATACTTCTTTATATCTATCTACTTTTAGCCCTGAAGGAGGCTAAAAAGTTTGATCCTATCTAGTTTAATTTTGACAATCACTTTGACTTTCTTTTAATTGGCTGATCAATCTACAAGCACTTCAGGGAAAATAAAAAACATATTACATAGATTCAAAATATTCAACCTGATTTTTATTTAAACATACATGCTTTATGATTAATTATATACTTGCTAACCTTTTTCATCATTTCTTTCCTGCATACTCATATCAGGTTTGGTAATCGATTCATGCTTGGGGACAACTTTTAATTTTTGTTCTGATTCACTATTAGATGTTGATTCAGGTTGATCATGAAGTTCATGTTCTACATTAATTTCTAATGTTGAACTCAGCGAAGATTCCGTGATAGTTTTGGCTTCAGAAACAGATTTGGGTACATTTTCAGGTTCTGGTTTTGATTCAAGAAGAGACTTTCTTTCTGATTCTTGATCTGAATTTTGTCGGGGAGCATGAAGTTTTTCTTCTTTTAAGCTTCCTAAAGGATAAGAAAATCATATAAAAGAAAATCTAATTTAACAAAACACAACCATCTTATACTAATATTTAGAAAGATAAGTAAAACATTAATTTTCCCAATTCTGGTTTGGACACCATAGAGGGGCAGATATAAGTATAGAAGGCCTCCCCCTGAAGTTAACAAAGGACTGTAATCTGCATTTTTTAATGAATGATGCAAAACAGATTAAAATAGCTTATACCATTATTCAGTTGTCTTTGTAGCAGTATCAGAACAAAAACATCCCTTGGGTCATCAGTATCATAAGTTGGATCCCCCCCTCCCGTCCCCAGTCAAATATATTCTATATACACCACTGACATCAATTACATATTATATATCTAAAAAAGTTGCTTAATCCTGCTCTTATGTAGGTTTAGAATATCCAAATAAACTGGAAAATCTAATTTTATAAACTAAAACAAGCTTTTAAACTTATTGATCTTTTAAAAAAACTCTTCTGTAAAAATAACTTTTGCTTACCATAAATGGATTTTATTCAGTCCACAAGTCCTGTCACTTTTTATAAGGCCAGGTATCTTTTATGTTCATTTACTAATAGGCTAAAATTAATTTTTCTCATTTGCTTTTGTAATTTTTTATAGTTCACCAACAAGTGGCCATCATGCATTCTATCGGGTTGTTTGATAATAAATGTCTTTTTTCAATATTTTTAAAATTGAATTTATTTTTACTAACAACAAACATTAATCAATGATATAGTGACAATTTTGTTGGATGACCTTTTGCCATCTTTCGGTAAGTTGAAAAATTCCACGTTCGAAGAAGTCTTGATTTTTAGAAGCGAAGAACTGGTCCAACTCATTTTTTATAGCCTCATCTGAATCGAAACTTTATTATTCAAATGGTTTTGAAGGGAGCGAAACAAATGGTAATCTGATGGTGCTAAGTCAGGTGGATATGGGGGATATGAGGGCTATAGGGTGGATATGGCATCATTTCCCAATTGAGCTCTGTTAATTTGACGGGTTGTCAAATTGTTATCATGATGGAACATCACGCCTTTGCGATTGGCCAGTTCTGGGCGTTTTTCTTGATCTCTTCGTTCAATTTCGATAGCTGACTACAGTAGACATTTGAATCAATAGTTAGGTTTCTTGGAAGCAGCTCAAAGTAGACTTTACCCTTGTAATCCCATCACACAGAAAGCGTAATCTTCTTTTGGTGAATATTGGCTTTAGATGTCAATTGTGGGGGCTCATTTGGCTTGGTCCATGATCGTTTGCTGACTATGTTATCATAAACAATCCATTTTTCATCACGTGTTATGATTCTTTTTAGAAATGGGTCATTTAGGTTACGATTTGGCAAAGAGTCGCATATGTTAATGCGTTTGGTGAGGTGGATATCCTTTAACTCGTGAGGAACCCAAACATCCAGTTTGTTTACGTAACCAAGCTGTTTTAAGTGCAAGTAAACGGTTGAATTCAATATGTCGAGCTTCTCTGCTATCTCTCGAGTTGTTATATGCCGATTAGTTTCGATTAACGCCTTTATTTTGTCGTTATCAGTAATGGTTGGAGGACCATTATGTGGTTCATCTTGCACATTAAAATTTCCTGAGCGAAAGTGAGCAAACCAATGCTGACACTGGCGTTCAGTAAGGCAGTCCTCACCATAAACTTCACATAATTTCTTCCGAGCTTGCACCGCATTTTTACCCTTTTGGAAGTAAAACAATAAAATATGTCGATAATGCTCTCTTTGAATGTCCATTTTCAACTGTATTTTTATCCAACTTGTTCCTTAGTAATGACGCTCAGATATTTACAAAACAAAGTCTAAAGTCTTAGCTTATCTTATCTTATCTACGACATCTTTTCTAATCTTGTCTACTTCATGAAATATACAGTTCACGCTATCTATGAGAAAAAAACAACATTAATTATCGAACAACCCAATAGTTGTTCGGCTCTGATGCCGGCTAAGATTTTAACTATTAAATTTTGCCCCAAACCCATAGAATACTAAGGATTATTAAACATTTGGCATTTAAAATTTAAATATAGAAAATACGGTACTATTCTGTTATAGCCCCTCATCGAAGATATACCGAAATCGATACATCGATACCTAATGAAATATGTTTCGATACAAGATACGTTTCCTAATAGGTTTCTATTGTTTATTATTGTGCCGAACATGGAAAAATATACTCTGAAAACCATATTTCGATTAGTTGTGAGTGAGGAAACAGCTGTAAAGTTTTTACAAGATAAAAATATTATCCCTAAGAGAATGTTTTGTGAGAACGGTCACAAGATGGTTTTAAAAATAAACCAAGAATAAAAAACAAAGAAGCAGGTGGAGGTGTCAAAAGAATCAATGTCGAAAAGAGAGAGAGACTTTGGGGTAGCGTCAAGTGGGGCAATAAAAAAAAAAGAGGGGCAAGGCGAGATTTTTTATCCTCATATTTGGCAGAATTTATGTGGAGAAAGAAGGTACCAGAAAATGGGGATCCTTTTCAAGAAATATTGAAAGACATTTGTAGTTTTCAAGATGAACTTAAAAATGTTGTATATATATGTTATTATTTAATGAATAAATTTAGTATTTAATTTCCTATTAATGTATTTACATAACCTAAACAAAGTTTTCGTTCAAATTTCGCATATGATTCAGTATCGTTGTATCAATTTCGGTATATCTTCAATGAGGGGCTATAACAGACTAGTACCGAAAATACTTATAGTCAATAATGAATACCATTAGATTCATTTTTGAAATAAAAGTTTTAAACATTTACCTTCTGTAGTTCTAGTTTCCCTTTTGCCTCTAGGATTTCCTGAAACCAATCATATTTATATAAGCTCGATATAATACAAAAACTTGCTTGATTGAAAAGAAAAAAAAAATTAGAATTTTGGAGTAAAATAAAATTGGACTCTTTAATCTCACTGGGTCCAATATACTTCTACTGAAGAACCGACATGTAGCAACTCTACATATGTTTTATATATTCAGTATATTTAATTTTAAATTTAAGAAATTTCATCGAACTATTAGAACTTTTATCAAAATATTACCTATGTACATATATTTTATGTATTCACCATACTCAATTTTAGATTTAAGAAATTTTATCAAAATATTAGTGTTCATGTCCGTATTTTGTACACAAAAATAATATAATGAATCCTTTTTAAGAATAATAAATTTTTATTGCACATTTGAAAATTTTTACTGCACGGAATTGCGAGCTTCACTATTAAATAATATTTCTACCTTATTAATATTCTTTAGATTGTAATTTAAAAAAAAAAAAAATCATATTGCTTTTACCTTGCACAGAAGTCACCCTGTAAGACACACTGGTGACAGAAGAAATCTCCGACTGATTATCAGAATCAGGTATATCTTGATCTTTTGTTGCTCTAGAAGAAACAGTTCTATGCGGGCGAAATGGTTTTCTTATACCTGTTTGGAATGTTGAACTAATGGTTGAAGATGGTTCAGATTCTGATGGAGATTCAGAAATTTTGGTAGTATTACTCATTAGCTGAACATTCTGTTCATGCTGAGGTGTATTTTGGGAATCTAAATCCACATTAGTTTCATTCTTTGGTTCAACATTCTCTTCCTTGGTATAGTTGATGAGAGGAAACTTTTTACACATAAGTGTGGTATTGCTTGGTCTCCATCCAATCCCAAGATACGATGTACTGTTAGCAACTAAGGCAATTTCGATTTCCTGTTCTTCAGTTAATATACGCCAATAAAGATGGAATGATGGACTAAGTTCCCGATGCATATGGTTGGAAAAATCGATATCGTTTCTAATCATAGACCCTAAAACAAATGTCAACATAATAATAGATGAATTGATCTACACTAAACAATAAAAATTGTATCTGATATTATAATTAGATAACTTATTATAGGATTCAAATCATCCTTATGAATCTCAACGATTAGACAACAAATCAATTTGATATACAAGAACAGAAAAATCAAGGATAATGTTTTTTTGGTAATAATGTTTAATTCAAACTTGTTCAAAAAAACCTTATGGTATTAATAACCTCTTTTTGAAATACATAAATTAATTTTTATAATGACTCAATATACATATATACATATTTTCTTTGTCATTGAATAAAAATGTTTAACATATAAATAAATAAAATATATATATATATATATATATATATATATATATATATATATATATATATATAAATGTATAATATATAATGTATAAGTATAAAAAAAAAATAAAAACCAATGAGAAAAAAAGAGACTAATTATGAATGTATGAATGATGAAAAATTACAGAAAACAATTTTTTTTTTTTGAACCTACAATTGAGGCATTACCTTATATATATATATATATATATATATATATATATATATTTTTTTTTTTTTTTTTTTTTTTTTTCTTTTTTTCTCCGGTCCTCCGCTTCCTGTCCTAGGAAGTTAGGTAGGGAAAATACGAGGTAGGTAACAATCATATGCCCTAACATCATAATATGATGGATAACATATATTATATGTTATCCACATTATTTATTTTATCATGTAAGATATTTGTGATAGAAATTATATTCCAAATTATCATCTTATTTGTATGTAAAATGAACTTCTAATGAATTTAAAGATGGATAAGATGATAATTTGAAATATAATTTCTATCAGATATATCTTACATGATAACGTAATTAATAAGGATAAAATATAATTTATTTTTAGAATTGAAGAGTTTATTAAACTTGTAATAGTTGGAGGGGGTGTGAAAGAGTATATCTAGTTTTATTATCAGGTCAGATAGTAGAACTACTATTTAATCTAAACAAAAAAAAAAAAAAAAAAAAATGTATATGTTACCTGGTAACTAAATATAAGAACCCATTGGTTATCATAATGATTAATATTAAGGCTTATTGTTGAACTTTTGTTTTTTCTGATCCTGGTCAAGATAACCAAGACTCATGATAACAAATGGGCACTCTAACAAGACTAAAAGGTATATAAGAATTTTTTCAAATCTTTATTTTTTTTTAATTAAATAATATATTGATTAATGTGTTTTAATCTATTATATTAAAAATTAATCTTGTTAAATAAATCTTTCAGAAATTGTTTGTTTATTTAATGTCATGCTGCTATGGCTGATAAGATACGGCTATGCTACAGTGGCAGTCCTAAATTTAGCCTATCCAGGCATAATTAGGATAGGGATTTTGAATGAGTTCATTCAACCTACATGTTATGTCTTATCCGAAGGATGGCATAGTAAAGGATTTTTTCTCCTATTACAAAATCTTAGGTCCACCTGGTGCGTTACGAATCTGTGATCTTCTGTGTAGTAGATGGCTATGCTAACCAATACACTACAGATGACCCCTCTTTTGGAAATTATATTCATTTAATGAAATGAAATATGAAATCATATATATATAAATATCATGAAAACTTCAAAAATGTACTAATGTATGAGTTTATTTTTTGTGTATGAATACTAATATATTAATGAAGGAGCCTTACTTTTTTTGCATGCTGTGTCAAACCAACCAGCTTCACAATAGCAATGTTTTCTAGGAGCTGTAATAGATTGTATGTCAACACAGCGCCCTCTGTCTCCACAATCTGTATGATCTGCACATTCATCTCTATATTGACATCTTGGCCCATAATAAAGTCTATTACAACGACATTTTGACAGTAAATATGGCCCATGACCACTGCAGTCTTCTTTGTATGTTTTTCCTAAAAATACAATATGATTATATAAGTATTAATATTTAAAAAAAAAACTTTTGTTTGCAAAGATGTACATATCATTTCATTTGAGCCAACATTTATGTCTCTAGAAACCTATTATAATTAAAGCATATAATAAACAACTTAAAAGAATATTAGGCTATCCACTTTTCTAAGGCTTTTCTAAGGGGATTCCAAAAACTGAATATATAAGATACTACATAAAATATATTTACTGTATTAAGTCCTTTGACAAGGTGTTTCCCATTTCTGCATTTCCTCCTCATTAGCTTTACACAATTATTTACACTCTCAGCATGAGTGAACCAGTAATTGATTATAATGTTCTATGTGCTATTTTTTTGTGTAAGTCAGATTTAGAGTTTATTTTATCTTTTATTGGATCATCTTGATTTAGATTCTGCTATATGAATACCTACCTTTTGTTATATCATTATAACTCTTTCAATTATTATTCAAATCTACTATATCATGCAAGTTTGATTTAATTTATAATGTGTTTTTTTTCATACACCATGTCTAATTCTTATCTGTGAAAACTTGATACTCCTGGCATAATCTTGTATAAATTATTATGTAAAAGCGTTTAATAATTTCCAACCAATCAAAAACTGCTTAGAATCATTCAATTCATAATTTCAATCTTTTAGAAGTGTAATTTACAGGTGATATTAGCTTCAGGATAAAAAATGTTATTTTAAAAAGAAATTCTACTAGCTATATCTGTCCATATAATAATTAATACTAAAAATGATTAAAAATTTTTGAGCAATAAATATCATAATATCATACTCACTTGTTTTTATATCAACATCTGCACAAGACCAGAAAAGATTATTACTTGATTTAGCTTCTTTTAATAGTCTTATGGTACAATCTTCACATTCATAATCTGATGGAATGGATATAGTATAATGCTGAGATCTGTACAATTTAATAGCCTGTATTAGATGCATAAATCTTACGCTCTATTATCAGTGGTTAGTTGATAGTTCTTAAAACTAACATATTTTATGGTACATGTTAGTGGTTGTGATAGGAATTTATAAAATCTTGAAAGAAGAAAATCCCCAAGGATTGACATTTTATCACTAGATTTTTTTAAATATGTTAAAGTTAATCATTTAGTTCAGTTATTCAGTTATCCAGTTCACTGAAATACAGTCACGAAATAACCATATAGATGGCATTGTTTTTTTTTGTGTGCTTCTTTTTTTTTTTCTGGTCTCACCGCCATCTTGTATTGTACAAATGTCTACCATGCTTTTGTTTGTGTTAATGCACCTTATAACTGTAAAAGGTTATGGGCCCAGTCGCTTTATATAGATGTTTTGTTCAGTATTTAGTAAATCATTAAAGTTCGTTTGTTTAGTGTGAAGTTTTGCCGAGTCCATTGGTAAGATGGAGTTTGCTAAGCACATTAAACCACTGACCAGTGCAGCAGATTGGCCAGTTTGGAAACGTAAAATTCGTGATTTACTTGATTATCATGAAGGTGCATTGGATTGTATCGATCAAAAGTTGTTAAAACCAGATCCATTAAAAGCTGATGCAACGAAACAAGAAATGAAAGAACACAAAGAAGCGTGTGATTTGTATAGAAAAGCAAATAGTTTTGCTAAGTCCATGATCACTAGTACGGTTTCTGATGCAGTTTACCAAAAGATAATGGACAAAGTTAGTGCAAGTGAAGCTTGGGAAGCTTTAAAACAGCAGTTTGAGGCAACATCTAAAGACCAACTCTTTAAGGTATGTGCAGATTTCTTTTCATTTGGTTGGAAAACAGGTGATGACGTTTCTACTCATGTTGCTAAGTTGAGGAGTCTGTGGAATGAGCTAAACAATGGCTTAATGGAGATGAATGAAAACACCCTTCCGAATCTGCTTTTGGTATGTAAAGTTTTGCATATTTTACCAAGTTCATTTGAAAGTTTTAAATCTAGTTGGATGCTGCTTACTAAAAATCAAGTCTGTTCATTTGATGAATTAAACATGCAACTATGTGTTTTTGAGCGAAATATGAAACCCATCACAAGTAATGAGAGTGATTCTGAAGCTTTAGTGGCTAGGTCTGATAAACAGAAACAGAGTTATAATAGCAACTTAACCAATAAACCTAGTTCCAAATACACTGCTCAAAAGTTGAGGCCAGGTAATTGTAACTATTGTCACCAGCCTGGTCATTGGGTTCGTAAATGTAGAAAATGGATTGCGGATGGTCGTCCTCGCCCTGATAATGGTAGTAATAACCCTCAGAGTAATATTGCAGATTCAAGAGTTCCTGCAGGTATGATTGCTCTTGTGTCTATCCACAATGAAGTTTTAGCTGCTGAGCCTAATACAGAGGATTGGTGGGTAGATAATGGTGCTACCAAGCATGTCACAAATCGTTCAGATTGGTTTAGTTCTTTTAATAAGTTCAAGAACTCGTGCAGCATTAAGGCAGCTGGAGATGAAAGTTTAGATGCTGTTGGCAGTGGTATTATTGAGGTCAATTCCATGGTTAATGGTAGATGCCAACGTTTGCAATTGAAGGATGTTTGGTTGGTTCCTAGGATTGCTAGAAATTTATTCTCTCCATTATCTGCACATGATAAAAACCCAAATAGCAAGTTCCAATCTACAGTTTCCTCCTGTTCCCTTTCCGTGAATGGTGCTCCAGTGGTGGTAGGTTTTCGAGAGAAGAATGGAACATTATATAAAGCAGATATTAAAACTGTGTGTCCGAGTAGTATTAACTATATAGAATCAAATGACACACTTCAGTTGTACCACGAGAGGTGGGGACACCAAGATAAACGTCACATAAAAGAAAAGCTTGAACGTGAGCTAAATATTAAAGTCAAGCTAGATGATAAAGTATGTGAACCTTGCATTTATGGCAAGTTTCATCGATTGCCTTTTGGTACTAGAAGAAAAGCTTTGAAACCAGGAGAGCTTATGTCAACTGATGTTTGTGGACCTTTTGCTGATTCATTTCAGAAGAAGCGTTATTTAGTTGTATTTAAAGATAGTTACACTAAATTTCGGTATGGTTTTGTCATCAAAGAAAAGTCAGAAGTCAAAAATGTTTTAGAACAAATGCTTGCTCATGCAGAGAAACAGGGTCACAATATCAAAGAACTTCTAAGTGACAATGGTGGTGAATTTGATAATGCAAATGTACGAGAGATTTTGCTAAAAAGGGGAGTCACACAGAGGCTAACAGCTCCTTATACACCACAGCAAAATGGAATTTGTGAACGAGAGAACAGAACAATCGTTGAGATGGCAAGAACATTTATGTACTCGAATCCCAATGTTCAGTTTCCACAAGCAATTTGGGCCGAGCTTGTGTCGACAGCCGTCTACATATTAAACAGAACTAGTAAATCGTCTGTAAATGGAGTAAGTCCTTACGAACTTTGGTTTGGTAAAAAACCGAGAATCAACCATCTTCGTATTATCAGTACAACCTGCTACTTACATGTTCCTGTGCAGAAGAGGCACAAGATGGATAAGAAAGCCCAAAAAGGTTACTTAGTAGGCTATGATGGTGAGGAGCGTTACCGTATCTATATTCCAGAAGAAAGACGAGTCATGTTATCCCGAGATGTTCAATTTCAAGAAATACTTCATGATTGTGCTCAGGAAGTAAAAGTACCTTTTTTGAGTACTCCATTGAAAGAAGAGTCACTTGAAAAATATCAAGATGATGAAGAAGAATTTTATGGTTTTTCAGATCAAGAGGAAGAAGAAGCAACAACTTCTATGGAACTTAGAGATAGGAGGAATCTTCATCCACCTAGTCGTTATGCTGAGTATGTTTCTATGATAATGACAGAATCTACAAAAACTCCAGAGACCTATGAGGAGGCAGTTCGTTCAGAATGTTCCAAAAATTGGAAAACTGCCATGAGTGAAGAAATAAAAGCTCTCAATGAGAACGATACATGGGAACTCGCTGAATTACCTGAAAGTAAAAGAGCTTTACCTTGCAAATGGGTATTTAAAGTCAAGGAAAATCCAGATGGTTCAGTGGAAAGGTATAAAGCTCGCATAGTTGTAAATGGGTTTACTCAACAAAAAGGAGTTGACTACAGTGAAACATTTAGTCCTGTAGCTAAACTAACCACAATAAGGACAATTTTAGGAATTGCAGCACATAAAAGAATGCATCTTGCTCATTTTGACGTTTCGACTGCATTTTTGTATGGTAAATTAGAAGTCAGTGAGGAAATATACATCCAGCAGCCCAAAGGATTTGAGGATGGTACCAGCAAAGTATGCAAGCTAAAAAGGAGTTTATATGGATTGAAGCAAGCTGCCAGATGTTGGCATAAACGTATTACTAGTTTCTTTGAGAAACTTGGTTTTAATCGCAGCAATGCGGATCCATGTTTATTTGTGAGAAGGATTGGATCTGAAGAAACTATTGTAGCTTTATATGTTGATGATGGTCTTGTGGCGTCAACAAGCAGGAAAGATTTGGAAGATTTTTTAAGAGACTTGAAGGCAGAGTTTAAAGTCACTTATAAACCACTTAATTATTTTTTGGGTCTTGAAGTAATCCAAAGTCAGGATGGGACTATTAGAATCCATCAAAAGAACTATGTCAGAAGAATCTTAAAAAAATTTAACATGGACTCATGTAAACCAGTATCAACTCCAATGATAGATACACAGACACAAGAAATTTTTAAATCAGGGAGAGAGAATTCTCCTGAATTCTCGGTGAATTTCCCTACCGTCAGGCCGTCGGGGCACTCATGTATTTGATGGTCTCAACTAGACCTGATATAGCATATGCAGTTGGGATAGTTTCTCGCACACTAGAGAATCCGTCCTCAGAGGATATCATCAAGGTGAAGAGGATCTTCAGGTATCTTGCAGGAACTGATAGTATGGGAATCACATATAAGCCTGGAGATGCCTGTGTTCTTGAAGGATATAGTGATGCTGACCTGGGTGGTTGTTCAAGAACTGGAAGATCAACTACAGGAGTTCTTTGCAAGTATGCAGATGGGCCTATTTCATGGATGAGCCAGCGCCAAGCGAGTGTTGCTCTCTCAACAACGGAAGCGGAACTTGTTGCTGCAAGCGAAGCCGCCAAGGAAATGGTATGGCTCAGAAGATTGTTGGACGAATTGGTCGGTCAACAGGTAAATGCTACCCTGTATATTGATAACGAAGCAGCCTTGAGACTTACCAAAAATCCCGAATTCCATAAAAGAACCAAACACATAAGGATTCGCCACTTCTATGTGAGGGAGGTTGTTCAAGAAGGGATTATCAGCGTTCAGAAGATAACCACCAATGACCAACTTGCAGATATGTTGACGAAGTCACTACATAAGCCGAAACTGTCTTTTATGATTAGTGAAGTGGGGATGTCATGCCTGTCTATTCAGTGAGGGAGAGTGTTAAAGTTAATCATTTAGTTCAGTTATTCAGTTATCCAGTTCACTGAAATACAGTCACGAAATAACCATATAGATGGCATTGTTTTTTTTTGTGTGCTTCTTTTTTTTTTTCTGGTCTCACCGCCATCTTGTATTGTACAAATGTCTACCATGCTTTTGTTTGTGTTAATGCACCTTATAACTGTAAAAAAATATGGTACAGAAAACATAAGATCTAAAGAAATTACAGCTAATTCAGAAAAAAAGGATGATTGAAGCCTGGGACATGAGACCTATCCTTTTCTATTCTGAAAAAATGGCTCCATAAATGAGTGTTGTCATTACTGAGGCCTAAAGTTCCTATCTGTTCATATAAACTAAAGGTTGATATTCTACTGTCAGATATCTATATTCATAAATATAAATTTTAAAATATTCTCTTGTGAACTTGTAACATGTATTAAAGTTTTAAATAAGATTTTTGTCAATACCAGTTAAAACCTAATATGGGTAAAACAAGGAAGAACTATAAAAATTAGAAATGGAAGGTACAGGTTCATACAAAAAAAATTCTCATACATTGCATCTGTTGTTACATATTCTGACTTGGAAGTTACAGGAGTCAAATCCAATACTGGTCTCTCTAATTTGTCAAGCAGCTGAAGTCTGAATCCTCCCTAAAAAAGAAATGGTGACGGTTAGGGATCACTAAATAGTAAGATTAGTCAAATTATTACCAATATAAAAATAAACAGACTATTTAAAAAAAAAAGTGCTAAAAATAATGGTGAGAGACAATATCATATCCCATATTGCCATCAATATTCAATATTTTTGCTATTACTTAATACCTAATACCTTACAATAATGGATCCTGGGGGAGAGCTATGGGGTTGCAGCCCCCTCCTTTGGTACGACAGCCCCCTTTTACAAACGGCTGGATCCCCCCACAATACCTTATGGTGATGTTCATCCCTTCCTGTAAGAAGCCCTTAATCATTCTTCTTGGGGGCCCCCTCACCAGAGAGTGTTGACCAAGTAATATAACCATAGAAGAGTGGTTCATAGGCACCCTTTGCTAAGTGTGATTCACCAGGAGTTTAATTCCCTAACCCACGGGTGTCTGCAAGGGGGGACAGCGGAGGGTAGCTGCCCCTACTAGAAGATACGAGAAACAAAAACTGCAAATTAAATAAATTCATATTCATTTATAATATTTATTAATTGTTTTTTAAAAACATGATTTAATTTTCAAATATCGATAAGTTTTATTTGAACAATTAATTGAGCCTTACAGAGTCAGAATAATTCGATCCCCCCCCCCCCCCCCCCCCCCCCTTCCCCCGGTCATAAGAATTTTACAATCCTGCCCCCCCTCACCATAGACGAAATCCTGCTGACACCCCTGCACAGCCCCGCCTCCAGGTAGGTACGCTGCTTCTAAACGCGGAGAATAAAACAATTATTGTTAATTAATGATGACATAACTGTACCTTTTGAGGGTATGCAATATGCCAGGTAATATTGAATGGTTTCCCTGCCAGGAGCGTTGTTTTCGTGGTACCTGTAATAAAATATTTACATTAATCAGAGCACGAGAATTAAATATATCTCGGTATTTATCAGCTATATTACCTAATAAAGATTTTATAAATTATCTTTAGCTGTTTGTCAAGCATATTTTTCAACAATTTTTTTTTTTTTTATGATCGAAAAACATTAGAAGGTTCTTATGGCTTTAAGGTGTAAAACCTTTAAAGTATATAATATATTTAATGTTAATAAGACCACCGATGATGATATTTGTATTGAAGATTGGTAAAGTGTGGAATTGGTTAAATCGTTTTAACCAATCTACTCCAAAAGCATAACCTTACAGATAAAATGTGTAGAACATCGGATTCTGTATAATAGAAACTCTCTAATTACAAAACTATACAATAGATACAAATAAAAACGTGAAAGTATTCATATGGCTTACCTCCTGCTTAGACTTTTATTTGTGAATGAATATTAATTTTAAATTACTAATCACCCACCTTCTTCCATTTATTATAATTTAAGATCGATTTTAGTTAAACACCTACCTATCTTAATAGTTAGTTAAATGTAATATTTATTTATATCCCCTTATACTTAAAAAAAAAAAAAAAATTAACCAGGAAGTAAGCGCTACGAATACTTTCCAGTTGTAATTTGTATCTCTACACAGTAAAGGAGGTTAGCCAATGTTATAATAAAGTTGCTCGTTTTACGCAGCATTCTATGCTTTACAAATTTTTTATGTAAAGTTTTCTTTTTGGAGTAGGCGTTTTGTTATTTGTAGACGTTGGAACTTGCCAGTAATTAATTTTTTTTTTGCCTCATTGGAGAACATTTTGATAATCAATTATAGTGAAAGGACAAGACCGATTTTCACTAAAATTATGTCCTTGAAGAAAAATTGTATCCTGTTTTATGTTTAAAATAGTACAATTTTTATGTGATCAATCGTTTACAAATTAAAAGCAAAAACTGAAAAAAAAATCTATTTTAGGAGGCCGCCATTTTCACAAGTAGCGTGGTCTGACTGGCAGATTTATCTCATACAATATCAGTAATATATGGATTTAAAAATTTTTAATCAGATAATGTCGATTTTTTTCTCACGGGCTCTCGCACTATAGGCGGGCGCAATCAACTATAGGGTGCGCTAGTAGTTTTACAAAATGTCGGAAGGAACGGGGATAGATGTAGTTGATGTGATAGAGATAATTGGTGATTTTAAGAGACCATTAATTGAAGGGCAGGCTATCCTTGATGCAAACCACACAATTACATGTGGAATAATATATATAAGTAAAAAAACAGTCATTTTACAAGCCTTGTGCCTTCAAACAAGCGATCTTAAAGGACTGCCCTATCAAATAAAAGTGGAAATCAAATTCATTAATAATAATAAGTAACTTTCGTATAAGCTGGTAGTTCTGGTAAATGCAAACACATCATTGTAACTTTACTCTCCGTTTTTCGGTTAGTAATAACATTAATTACCTATTCATACAATCATTGTTATGGCAGCTGTCATTTTCATGACAGCTTAGTTTCTTTGTCATATTATTTATTTATATGCCAAAACTTTCAGGCATCGCATTGAAAACTTGGAACAATTAAGCGCAACGGATATAATACAAAAATGGGAAAAATTAAAAAAGAAAAACAAATCTATGACACTATGGTCCCAATGTTATTTGCATAAAACTAGCATTTTGGAATAATAAAATGTCAAATACTAATATTTACCTGGATAAATAGTCAATTTCTTTAAATGAAGACAATATATCGTCATATGTTTCGAAAAAGGCTTATCTATTCATAATTTTACAATCCACTCTTTAAGAAGCTTTTTATTTTTTGGAAATAAATGGAATGACATTTATTTTGATTTTCTAATTGAACACTGAGGGACCGAGCAATACCTCAAATGGAAGGACACCCCACAGTACTCGAAGCCCTTGTGTGCCCGATACCAGCACTTCATGAGTACCCTGGAATGCGTGCATCAAGGCAACTTATTTCCCAGCGCTTCTTCTGGCCAAGTATGCAAATAGACCCCCTTTAGACGTCAGAAGGCAAACGCTATTGCCTTACGATGGTAGATAGATTCACCCGGCGGCCCGAGGCAGAACCCGTCGAGGACATCAGCGACAGTACCAGAGTCAAAACATTGCACAAAACTTTGATATGTCGCTACGGGGCCACAGCAAGAATAACGACCGTCCAGGGACGACAGTACGAAAACGAACTCTTTCGCAACCTGACACAAATCCTTGGCATTAAGCGCTTCAGGACGGTGGCATACCACCCGCAAAGAAATGGTTGTGTCGAAAGGTGGCACAGGACACTCAAAACAGCATTGACAGCTCACTATAACGGATCATCCAGATGGACCCACTTGCTGCCTACAGAACTTCTCGGTTTAAGAGCAGCTTTACAAGAGCACAACAATAGAAGTGCAGCAGATCTTGTATTTGGCCAGCCCCTTCGTTTGCAGGGCGAGTTCCTTGCAACAAACCAAAAGCCCGAAGACTCGGAAGAGTTCCTGCGGAGATTGAGGGAAACCATGAAAGAAATACGACCGGCACCTCATCGTTCCTGCTACAAGCCTATTTTTGTTCCCGAGGACCTAAAGAGCTGCAGGTACGTCTTCTTGAGGGATGATACAGTTCGTCAACCCCTGACGTCACTGTACTCGGGGCCCTACCCAGTTGTAGATCGGCAACAGAAGACGTTAAAATCTAGCTTCCCTCCGGACCCAAGATTGTCTCAATGGATTGCCTGAAGCCAGCCTACACCGTCCAGGACCCTACTCAACCGATGTCATACAGACCACCAAAGCAGACACCTTCCAGCTCCTCGTCGACTACCCTACCCACACACGGCCACACTTCCAACAAAGATCCAGCCACTCATCCGGCTTCCCTTCCGTTTTTGTGACTGAGCCTTTTTTTTGGGGGGGGGGGAGGATAGCGTTGTAATAGCACCTACTGTCACAGGTGTAACCATCTACTACTAATAGAAACCTGACTTGGGTAGTCAGTGTTGCCAAAATGTAGTGAAAAATAGTTAATATAAATGTATTTATATCTGGCTACACTGGGGGTAACTAGGTATAAAAACTCCCTGAGAGTGCATTGATTACCTGTTGTGGCATACTTTGTGATTTGTTAAAGGACTGCATAATTAAGACTTGAATATTATAATTTCAGTTTATTTATTTAACAAAAGTTTCTTTATTTTCATTATTCGTTTCGTTATTATTATTTTACCAAACTTTTATTATTTTTTTAACCCGTACTTTAAACTCGTATTGAATATCACATTTACCATGATTATAATATATGAACATAATTCAATATATGGTTCAACACATTGTTTAAAAAAACATTGTTAAAAAATACGTTTCTAAGCAATAGATCATTAGATTATCTGTATAAATAGATATAAAAAAATTCGATTTCATTCATCAGTAAATTCAAAAAAGGCGGAGGATTAACTGAAAAAAAAGTGGGATAAAGTTGCAAGTAAATTATAAACTAACGCTCAACTTTTGTAAGCTGGATTTTATATGCAGAGAAGATACCAACAATTCCTAATTTCAAACTAAAAAAAAAAAAAAGAATGATGGAGCAGGAAATGAGATAAAAGAAATCAAATGCTTAATATAATAAAAGGCGACTACCAAAGCACTAGACCAAGAGAGAAATAGTGGCAGACTGATAACGAAATTTTAGAATTTCTAATTAAAAATAAAACATAAGATGGAGATAATTAGAGAATGAGGTAAATGGTGAGGAGGAGACAGAGGAAACAAATCGAATTTATGAAACTTCTTTGGAAGGAATATATATTAATAGACACTTCGCAGCAGTGTAACGGATTCTAATAACCATTTATGCAACAATTTCCCAATCGCATTTTAATTTCGGAAAAACCAAGACTTTCAGACAAGTGGTTTCATAGGGCTTCACTGCATGCATTAACAGTATGTCCGCACTGCTACTGCATTCAGTGAAGCGAACTGTCCACTATAAAAAAATGGTAACGAAACCATACTAGTTCGAATAAGCACAAAATGGGATGGAGAGGACTCAAATAAATTTTCAATTTCCCTTAATAAACCATAATTTCATAAATAATGTAAAGGGATTAAATATAAAATAAATAAAGCAGAAAAATAAACAACTGACTTCAATGCATATGATGCAAGGAGGAAATAAGATAAAAAGCAAATGCTGAATCTGAGAATGGAAATGGCCAAACATAGAAGCCAAAACACTGAAAAGCAGTGGCAGACTAAAAGCGATAGGCACATAATCACAACCTGTATTAGGAACGGCGGAATTATTTCCCAGACGATGAGGAGGAGACTGATGCAGGCGGAGGAGCAGTCTGAGGAAACAACAAAACACATTATGAAGATAGGAAATGAGATACAAGGTGAGGAGGAGACTGAAATCTCCAATATAAAATCATTTGAAGGCAATTGTGAATATTTCAAGCTTTGTTAACTACCCTTTTAAAGGAGAATGGTATTTCATATTTTTGGAAAAAGTTGAACTTTCAGAGCAGTGGTTTCATAGGGCTTCACTGCATGCATTAATAGCCTGCCAGCGCTGCTATTGCATTCAGTGAAGCGAACCATCCACTATAAAAAAAGGGTAACGAAACCACAGGCAGGACCTCATGGGTGGTTTGGAACTCTGCCTTAATCTATTGGATTGTGACTTATTGTTCATGGATTAAAATAGTTGATTCTTATTAAAAAGATTCCGAGAGCAAATAGGCAGGCTTCAACCTGTCAATCGATATGACCACTTCCTTGCCCTTAATCCTAAGAGTGGAAAACTTTGGTTTGTGCTGGGTCACTTCAAAGGGACCATCGTAAGGTTTTTTTATTCGATGCACGAGGACAAACACATGCGGTTGTTTAGTTAGAAAATGGGTTCCTTCTTTTTTCAAAAATTAGGCTTGTTAACTTTATTAGCCAATTTACAACGGACATCCGTCATGTGGCAGGGAGTGAGAACATAGTGTGGACACTCTCTCGGGATGTAGGAGATATCATTCCCCGATGATAAGGAGACCATTGCCGAGAAGCAGGAAGTCGACTCAAGCATCCCTGAACTACTTCGGAACCCGAACCTCAACCTCAAATGGATGGACACCCCACAGTACTCGAAGCCCTTGTGTGCCCGATTGTGCACTTCATGAGTACGCCCTACCAACAATTCCTAATTTCAAACTAAAAAAAAAAAAGAATGATGGAGCAGGAAATGAGATAAAAGAAAACAAATGCTTAATATAATAAAAGGCGACTACCAAAGCACTAGACCAAGAGAGAAATAGTGGCAGACTGATAACGAAATTTTAGAATTTATAATTTCTAATTAAAAATAAAACATAAGACATTTTTCAAATAATTTTTTGCTCAATCGGGTTTTAATTATGGAAAAATAAATTAAAAATGCCAAAAAACCCTATGAATCCCAGGTAATGGCCCGGCTTCTATCCCCGTTTCTCTAGTTCCTGAAAGAAGCAGCACCGTCGCTTGCGCTCGCCTATAACCAAATAATCACCTGGCGGGCAATCGGAATGCCACGTGCAATTTATCAATGGGACTTTCAAAACTGATATTTTGAATTTTCTAAACCTACTATTATTTTTACTGAACCAGTAAATTTGAAGGTATCTGATTAAAAATAACTAAATTTAAAAAGGACATAAAAATTAAACAAAAAATATTAATATATATAAAAATCTATTGATAACTATAAAAATATAATAAAATACTTATGAATATTGATATTGAAAATGTTGATGAATGCATAACAAAATATGTAAATAATACTGAAGAAGACTGGGCTCCTCACATTTTGGTCGATCACTTAAACCTTCATCTACATAATAGTTTTCCATTAAATAGTTAACGGTACTTGTAGCGAGAAAATTTTAGCGATTTCTTAACGAGATTTCGTAAACTTGTATAGGACCCATTTTTAAATCTTAACTAAAACATTGTTAAGAGGAAAATCCATAATAATAAAAAAGCAACAGACCTTGTACTATTGGGTTGACAAATAAGTCCTTTCGGGTTTTCTGTTTATTTTTATGTCACTATGATACACTTCTTATCTGGTGAGTTAATCCCTAAGGTGGATAGTTTATCCTATTTGTAATACGTCAACGACTATACCTGTTGACTATTGTTGAAACTAGCTTAGTATTGTGTTTCCTATTGCTCTGTGAATATGGAAGAAAATATCATTCATTATCGCCACATTTCGTTGTATTATTTTAAAAAAGGTAAGCGTGCTGCAGAAGCTCATAGAAAAAATTGCGGTGTTTATGGGGATGATGACCTAACCGAACTCACCTATCAAGATTGGTATGCCAAATTTCATTGAGGAAATTTTGACATCAATGATGCTCCAGGGTCTGGTCGTCCACATGAAATTGTTAAGGCAATTGTTGATATAAATCCCACCCAATCAGTGCGAGAAATTGTTATGGCCCTAAATGTGTCGCGCACAAGCCTAGAAAACCATTTAGACAAGCTCGGCTAAGTTTCAAGGCTTAATGTTTGGGTCCCTCACTCACTAACAGAAGTCAACTTGGAAACAAGCAATTCTGTTTATGATTCACGACGGAAACGGCACATTTTTGAAAAGGTTGGTAACAGGAGATGAAAAAATGATCTTTTACGATAATGTTGTCCGTAGGAAATCTTAGAGACCAAGTAGTGAGGCTCCAAGAAGAATGTCAAAACACGGATTGTATCCAAAGAAAATAATGCTTTCCATGTGGTGGGATTTCAAGTGTTTTATTTTCTATGAGATTTTGCCAACAGGACAAACAATTGATTCAACTCTATACTGCCCACAATCAACAAAGTTGGATCAATCAATTAAAAATAAACGCCCAGAACTGAAAAATCGGAAGGGTGTTGTGTTTCACCAAGACAACGCTAAGCCCCACACCTCATTGGTCACTCGCAATCATGGGCGTCACCAGCACCAAATTATTAGGGGGGACGGCTCAATATTTTCCTAGATAGGGTAGGTACAAATTAGAGGGGCTAAAAGTTGAAATAATAACCCCTAAAAATGACTGTTGGGACATTTAATTCATCGTAAATAGCTGTATTTTAAAGGTATTTATAGTCTCTTAAAACTTGTCAATTTATGCCTCAATTATACATTAAAATAGGGAGTTGTTAAAGCTTAATGTTGAAGGGTGTGGGCCAAAATTTCTCAATTGAATTTTATCCAAGTTTTTCTTCCGATCCTGATCCCACTAATTTCATTGCTTTCTATGAAGTTATATAAGCTTCATCGAATTGATGGAAAGTAGGATCAAGCTGCTTGGTTTAAAAAAGAAATGTAGAACAATAAAACAAAACAGTTCAAGCTGAAATAAAAAATATATTATTCATTAAATATACAATCTTCTGAATATGCTTTTAACAATAGAGTGTGCTGAAGTTAACTAATATTTTATATTTATATTTTAAAATCGCATTTTTTTTTTTTTAACTTTTTACATTGGGTACTCTCCTGCCAAAATATTGGGGGGGACGCGTCCCCCCTGTCCCCCCCGGCGGTTACGCCCGTGCTCGCAATAAACTATTGAGACTTGGATGGGACCTTTTGCCTCACTCTCCCTGTTCAACAGATCTAGCTCCAAGCGACTACCACTTATTCCGGTCTATGCAGAACTCCATGAATGGAAAGAAATTCCTAAAGTTAGAGGACATCAAAAACCACTTGGATCAGTTTTTAACAATAAACCTCAGGCATTCTATGAACATGTCATTATGCAGTTAGTGTAAAGCTATATTAAATAATGGTCAATATATTATAGATTAAAATAAATTTTATGTCAATAATACACTGAGTTTTATTTCACCCTGAAAACCGAAAGGACCTATTTGCCAACCCAACACTAGCGTCCGGAAACTTTTGAACATTTTTCAAAATGTAAATATTCTTCTTTCTCATAATTGATTCAATCAAAACAATATATATATATGCATAATTATGTTGTGATTTGAATGTTTTTTAGATAAGAGCTATAAATTAAGTGTACGGAAACTTTTGACCGAGACCGTATATGCATAAATAGGGAATCAGAATGGGCAGTACGAGGAATTATGACACCTTCCTTTGGAATAATTCAAATATTTAAGAGGAACTTAACCTTTAGGAAAAGGTTGAAAATATTCAATGTGTATTTATTGAAATATATTTTATTTCCTTTGTACAAGAAGGAAGATAAAGGCCCGGTAAATGGTCCAGATGTAGATAATTTAAAATAAATTTCTGAATATTGACTATTCCGCTGAGTAAGCGGCGACCCTCTTTCATAATGGTGTTATTTTATAAAACTCCCCTATAAGCATATCTTAGACAGAAACCCTAGCCTATTGTTTATCCTCCGCCTCCACGTTCTCTTATCAGGTCGCCTAGTTTGCGAATTAACAGATCTTGGTTCAAATTTCCTATTTAAACTGCAGTTTTTCAGGTTTCTAAAAGCAGAGAACCAGAGTGATGAGACCTTTCGCCTTGGTGTTGGTTGCTTCCATCGTTTCGTTGTCAACGGTAAGTCTCCATTCTTCCATTCTTGCTAAAGCATCTCTTTCTCGATGACAGTTGCAGCCATGACAGAACGACACTTACGTCTCGTAAACTGCACGGCAGTGTGAGAGTTGCTGCCATGGTGGTACTGTAGCGGTATGAGGTTTTGCTTGATAGTTGAAATTCCTATCGCGGTAGGTAGTTTTTTTTTTTTTTATACATAAACGACCATGTGGACACACCTACCTGTGAACTATCGCACCTTATCTGAACGAACGAACTGTAAAGTGATTGTGACTGTGATAAGTGTTATGTGGGGAATATATTTAAATAGAAGAAAATATGATTAAAGTGAAGTAGCATTTACAATATGTAATAATTTTCTAAATCGAAATAAATGCCCATTGAGTTTTTTATTTTTTTTTTTGCAACGATTCGGCTTTTTGTTGATTTGGAGCTATGACTCTTCCTAAAAAAAGTTAAATTCAGACTCAAGGGGTTTAAAATTGAAGAAATATTATGGCTGAACACAACCATCCCTGAATTTTGGAAATTCCCATGGGTCTATGTAGAACTTTTAACGTGATAATATTAGTCAAGTTGATATAAAACGTAAATCCACATAAATTTAGCTAAACGTTGCAATTTTTAGGATTTAGGATAATAAAGGACTTTTAATGGCGAAGCTCATTCAATCAAAGGGATTTAATTATTATATTGATCGTGTATTATTGTGCTACGATTATTTCATGTGATGAAGGCAATGGTAAATAGGGGAGGATAAAATTACTTTGATGGAAGACTATTTCTTTATTCCACAATTAATTTCTTTTAGAATGTTGAAGTATTCTACTAACTTGTCGCTGTTAGGAAATTAGTTATTTATATTTATTAATAGTTTTTTTTCTATGTTAGAGAGGGCTTCGTCCCACGATGCTATCATGCTTATGCTGTTCCACACCCACCATTTTTTAAAGCTACCATCAAGTTTAGCTTGTAGACTAGAAAGAGCATATTCTCTTTCTCAGTTTCTTGACATCCGCGACTGATATTGTGAACAGCAACCTTGACCTTAAGCGACTGAGGCACATTTTTATATGGGATAAACATGAAACAGAGCCCAGCAAGTGAAATATTAAATAAACTACAATTATTAGAATGCTGCTTGCACCGTTTATAAGGAGGGGGAGAACATTTTATATTATTTTATTTCTTTTTGGACTTGGCATCTAATATAATAATTTTCATCAGAATTATATAGATATTAAATAAGCATGCTAGATATTTATAATAAGCGTTATAGTTATAGGCTCAATTCATACATGGTGTTTCTCTAAAAATAATCAGATCGCCGGTTTTGATTTGTTAAATTTCATTCTTTAATACTTTATTCTACTTCTTGAATTGTTAGATTTAAACATATATTAAAAATGTAAGTAATGTGGACTACAAATCCAAAATAAATAAGGAACTCATGTATAACATTGATTTTTGTTTTGAAGTAAAGGTCTGGAAGGTCCCATTTTAAATGATTCAATTTTCAATATATGACTAGACATACTATTTATTCGGCGAGATTCGAATTAGTAATTTTCATCCATGTTTAATGAGCATACACATATATATATATATATATATATATATAATTTAATTTAATTAGCTTCATTTGGATAACCACTTTCCTTTAATTTTTCAATCATTTAAATATTTTATTTTGAAGAGAAAAGATTGGTCCTGGCCGGGGCTCGAACCCAGATCCCCTCGTGAAATGCGAGGTACGCTACCACTACCTCGCCATGATCGCATCCAAGCCAAGTCAATCTTCTCTCTTCCTTACTCCCTCCGATCTCGTAATTTTTTTTTCTCACGATTTCATACTGGGATTGACTCTTCGTCTAAATAAGGGGACAATTCTCTTCAAAATAAGGGAAGTTGTAAATCACTATTACTATGTTTAAATACGATCCTTTTTCAATTTAAGAACTTTTTTTTTTTTTTTTTTTTTTTTTCCCACGAAATAAAAGTCAACCATCCCAGGGCGGATTCGAACCGCCACCGTTCGGCTCGAGCGTGCTTAAGCGTGTCGCGCTCAAACACGCTCGGCTATCCCGGCCCTTGGATTTGATTTGAGAACTTAGAAAATGACTAAATATAGAGCATTTTATATAGAAATAGAAATGGTTTATTAGTGTCCTCATCTCTCAGAGGAGGGAGAGCCCCCCGCGCCCCTCCCCTGAATCCGCCACTGCATACTATCAGTTTGTTAACTGGAATATTATACAGCTGCGAAATGTGATTTTTTACCCGTAATCTGTAATAACTTCGGAACTGTTGGTTGTATCATCATGGAACTATACAGCATAAAGACTATCAAAAACATAAAAAAACATAAAGACTATCAAAAACGATGCAACAACTGACCTATTTGCAACAAAATTGATCTCTACTTCTCCCCCCTTCTTATCTTACCCCTAAAAGGTGGTTGTTCCCCTTTAATATTGGTGGAATATCCAGATCTCGAATCTTGCTTCAAATACGAATTTTCTTTAAGGTACAGATATTGTTCTATATCTTGTCTTCTATTTCTGTAATATTAATCAATGGCACTTATTAAAACTGCCAGTCGTAAGAGTTGACCAATAAATGTAATTAAAATAATAATAATGGAAAAAATAATGGATTTATAGTAAAATAATAAGTGACAACATCGGGAGTAACTAGGTATTTAAAAGAATCCTAATAAAAAATAATTTTACATTCAAGTTCCCTGCAAATATTCTTTACCATAAAGAAAAAGTTCCAACAAACGATTTGGTATCGTTGGTACCTACAAAAAAGTTGACATAGAAGAAGTTAATTATTAATGACCAACGTTTCGAACCACTTTGTTGGTCATCGTCAAGCTCACAGAGGTTTGTGGACGGAGTCCCTTTAAATCTGAATTGGATTGCGTCTCTTTATATCCTTTAGTAGAGACACTCTGGCCTCCCCTTATGACGTCTGTCAGACATTTAAATACTTACAAAGCGGATTGAAACGTGAACAAGTAACAATTGAATAACTATAATTATTTACTTCAACGCTTTTGTGACCGACTCTATTACTACATTATGCTGGAATAGTCATACAGTCAACCATCAACTCATTAAAAAATTTGGGAATTAAAAAATATTTCAAAATTATTCAAAGTAAATTTAAAGGAATAATCAGAATTAATCACAAAAAATATCAAAGAAGAGATGTCCATTATATATACTTATTGAAAACAACGTTTCGACCAACTGATAATGTATTCATCAGGGCTTGGTGTAGTGAGAGAGCATATAGTTCGTATTAATAAGTCGAAGACCCGTCAATAGTCAGTTTGAAGTTCTTTCTTGACATAAATTGTTCGTGTCAATTCACTTAAATATTACAGTACCAGTCAAAAGTTTAGACTCACTTGTATTTAATTCACAATCTTAAAGTTTAAAAAAATAATTGTAACTCAAGAGATAACATTTCAAGAATTATATGATTGTTTCGAATACAATCTATATAAATAAAGATGAAATTCTGTTTGTTTGTTTGTTCTTTATAGAAATACATACCGTTTGTCCGAAATTCTCCAATTTTCGCTTAGTGGTTCTTTCATACCAGGTGCGAACACCTGTCCATATTAAAATTGCATAGCTTCAGCCAATCTCTGGGTATATTCTTTATTGTTATAAAAATCGTTATGATCTCGCTTTACATTAGATTTTTATTCGAAATCAACCGTTGGAGTAAAAAAAAAATCTCAATTCTGTCCTAACGAAAGTTTCTTTTAGAACGGCTTTTCTAATTGTTTTCCAAATCCCCTGGGTGAAACCGGGATATAAAGCTAGTTATAAATAAATTAAAAATAAAATTATAGTTGTTATGTTGTCCAATAAATAAAAATTGTTATTTATTTTACAAAATCTAAGGTTGAGCCTAAACTTTTGACTGGTACTGTATGTATTCTTTAGCATTACCAAAATTTATTATTAATTCATTCTTCATGAGAATCTCAAAAATAAAACTATAAAAAATAGCAAAATTTTGATATAAGTCTGAGACTGATCCATGAAGAAAAACAAAAAAGACCATTATTCCTATTAAGATAGTGAAGTACTTAAGTAAGATAATTAAAACAACGACTATTAAAATATGTCAAAAATTTAATAAATAGAACAAATGATAAAAATTTGTGAATTGTTTACCTGAAATATCTGAAAATTAAATTTTATGATAGATAATGAGAATATAGTGTAGTGTCCGGAAAATAATTTCACGAATTGGGCTACTTTAATCTTGGTTTATAAAAGAAATACATACGTTTATTTGTCGTCTTAGCTCCCATGTTTTAAAAATAAATAATTAGATTAAAATTTATTATTATTATTAAATTTAAAAAAACAAATGCATAGCTTTTTACAACTGGTACGCTGGTGGCCATCTTTAGCTGTGACAGCACAAAGGATACAAATGCTGAGTCGTCGAAAGGTGAAACTTACGTAACTCGGGTAACAGTAGTTAGCAATCATCTCTTTTATCTTTTTATAAGACTTAAAAGATGGATCTAAAACCTTTTTTTTATAATTTAATCTCTTGATTTGGATTTTATAAGTATTAAATGGAAACAAATAAATAAATTAATTTATTAATTAAAATGAATCCCAATTGATGAAAAATTAAATGAGTGTCCGAGGAACCAAAAAAGGTTACCCATACCAAGAGAAGATTTGAATGTAAATGAAAGAAACATGTACCATGTCTGCCATTTTTTTTTAAGTAGTATTTATGGGTGCATAGGAGGTTTTTCACTTAGAAAATTCATTTCCACACTGTGGAATCTGGTAAATAAATTCGATTTTTGAAGTCGTTTCTATACAGTACACATTAGCCAAATTATTAACTTTAGAAACGCTTTCGACGCTAAATTGAATGCCTTTAACATTTTCCAGTAAAATTTTCGCTAGGATACACAGTTTTAAAGAATGATAAAAAATATAAATAAATGAAATATAAATTAGCGTGTTTGTTTTTTAAACGTTCAACATCAAAATAAAATACTTTAAAAACTAAAAAAATCTATAACTTGTTCGAAAAAGTAACCGCTGACTCGTCCAAAAACTAACGACTATATAATTTTGAAATTTAACAATGAATTGATAGTTTCTAATTGTGTCTACATGACAGCTATTGAATGTATTCATACTCAAATTGAGGAAAAAAATTGAACTATGCCATCAATGTAAATAATCTATGTGCCCTTTATTTTTTCTTAAATGAAAATAAATATGAAATGAAGTTATCTATATAAATAAAGATCAAATTCTGTTTGTTTATTTGTTTGTTTGTTTGTTTGTTTGTTCTTTATAGAAATCCATACCGTTTGTCCTAAATTCTCCAAAATTCGCTCAGTGGTTCTTTGATACCAGGTTCGAACACCTGTCCAAATTAAAATTGAATAACTTCAACCAATCTTTGGTTATATTCTTTATTCTTATAAAAATCGTTATGATCTCGCTTTACATTGGTTTTTTACGAAATCGACCGTTTCATTTTATAGTTTTTGAGGATATACAAATGAAATTCCCCGGATGAAACCGGTATATAACGCTAGTAGGATATAAGTAAAGGAATATATGACTTCCGCGAGCGTCATGGTATGCATTGATTTACATGAAAACGTAACTTTGTGAACATTATTTTTAGTCATCACCCATTTGTGACGTCGATGCTCAGCAAATTAGGGCGTAGACAATGAAAATTTTCTTGTATACGTCTCTGTTTACGTATAGGTCGTTCGCCTGTCCACTCAACAAATGACTATATTTCATTCGCTCAACATACAACCTGACAAAATTAATTTTTAATACGATGCAGTTACCTCAATTATGTTTACTATTTGCAAGGCACGCAGTTCTTTATCGTGTTTTAAATTTCCCAGTGTTACCTCATCTCTCTTCGGGTCAAATATTCTCTTCATTATCGATAATCCTACTGAGTTCCAAGGGCGAAAGCGGCCTTGTTTTTCTCAAAATAATAGTGATAACACATATGCAATAGTTGGTATTCTTGTTAAAAAGCATATGAAATATTATATATTGCCATAATATTAAATGTTCGTGAATAAGTTTTGGCTCGAAACTTTAAATTTTCTTGTTTATGTATCTTGAACAGGTACTTGAGGCCGTGCTGGGAAGAGTGTAAAGTCTTCTAATAAATGAAAAGTTGAAATAGCAGGAAATGATTCTTTGCTAACAAATTTGAAAACTTCAATGCCTTAATGTGGTATAACAGTTGTTCCATTTGACCATTTCGAAACTTCAAACAATCCAAACCTTAAGACTTTAAATAAATATATGCAGGGGTGACCACGCCCCCCCCCCAAAGTAGATGGCGCATGTTTCCCACCCATGCTTCTCCCCTTCATAAAAAAGTGCCAATAGAACAGTGCATGTAGAACAATGAACATTGTTAGAACACCTGCTATTGTAGAAGCCGCTTCAAAGGCGACAAACCTATTCAATGCGAATCAATACAAGATATATAAATATTAATTTATGAAAAATGACAAAAATATATAGTATTGCAAATGAATCTGAGCTAAAATGTACCAGGTTAACTTTCTAAAGTATATTATACATTGATTATTATCAAATTAATTTAAATTAGTTTACTTTTCAACTTGGAATTCATGTTTCAGGGACACGATGACGACGTCTTTGGAAGACGCTTGCCGATAGATTCACTTCTGTTTTTGGACAAGGCGCTCTATGAATTTATCAGGTCTGAAGAAGAAAAATGTGAGATGAACCCGAAAAGAAGTTACGACAAAAGAGAGCCGTACCCTGGCTACATTCCAACGCCGGGTTCCTGCGGGGAACCATGCAATTCGAAAGGTGTCCCGGAGGAACCTTCGCAATGGATCCCTGAAAAGTCCGACACATCAAACTCTGAGGAAACGTTAAATCATCCATCTGATTCTGCAAAATCTAACGAGTTGGGGCTTATAATATCGGAAATTTTAGATCAAGTTGCTGATACAACATCTCAACCTTCAGAAAATGTTGAGAGTGATCCTTCGAAGGGCCACGTGACTTCTGTTGAAGAAAACGCAGGCGATACCAGCTGGGAAGACCTTAATGGGTTAAACAGCCACGAGTATGAGAGTTTGGTTAATTCAATCAATGACAGTTAATGCTTGATAGGTTGAGGTGGTTAGCGATTATGATTTTATATTGTATACCTTGGTCAGTTACAGACCAAGGTATAGTTACTGCATTTCTCTTCTGTATCGTCTTTAAAATTATCTTAATAAGCTTCGGTCTTTAGATTTAAGATATGCTACGTAATCAAGTAGCCATGCTAATATTATTTTAAATTCAAAGGTAGATTTATAATGCTAACAAATATGTAATATTAGCGAATATATTATCGATATTATTTTAACTACTAGATATTAAACATTTCTATATTTGAAATACAAATATTACCAATAAATACCAATACACTTTTAATACGTTCTTTTAACACATTTTTAAAAAACTTAAACCTATTTACTTTAAAATAAAATAAATTATTTTGAAGGAATTTAGCAATATTATTTAGATCGTTGTTAGTCAAACACAGCAATTGAACCCGTTCAAGTTTGCTTTGAGAGTGATAGAGCGATTCTTAATTGCTCGTGAAGATAAATCATACCAAATATTTTAGTAATGTTCTGTTGATTTGATAAAAAAATAAATAAAAAATTAATGGTTTATAAATGGTCTTTTGAGGAATATATAACACGAATTTGAGACTATTTGAGAACCTATATTTCGGTTATTTCCTGTCAAATGTGTTGTGACATTAGATAAAATTTGACTCCACCTTTAGAAGGCATGCAGAGAATAATCTTTCCCTAAAAACAACATCAAACAGACTAGTTTTAATATTAAAAGAAAAAAATGAAGCATTGATAAATTACCTTAAGGTTTGTATAATATCATCACAAAAAACTATGATGCAATTGAAAGCGGTAATTATAGTAATGTGATGAAGAAATTGGGTAGAACTTGGCTTGGGTGTCGTTCAGTAAGGCGCCCTTTATAGCAAAGCCCAATTTCCACTGAAAAGGACGCATTTGAGGGTTTATTCATCTCTGAAGAGCGAGCATAGCGAGCGGTAGTCGAGAGCTGGGGTCTAATAAAGCTAAAAAAGGCCCTTTTTAACTGAACAAGACAAGATGAGAGTTCGACAATATGACGGTCACATAACTTCTCAAAACAGGCCACGGCCATGAGCCAATCTTCGGAAGCGGTACCGAAATTTCGATTAACATTGATCAAATCTTATTCATAGTTAAAAAAAAAAAAAAAAAAAAGGAAAGGCGATTGAAAAATATAAGTATACAATCGAAATGTTGAAGGGTTTCCTTAAGCATGGCTGTCAATTCAAGAAGTTGTGGGAGTTCAAAAGGGCAGTATAAGATCACCAGAAAAGAAATAAAGTGTCCATGCAGAAATTGAGTTTCAAACTTTGGTTGAATGATTAACCATCTGAGAAAATTGTGAAATGATTACCGGGTGTCGAAGGAGTTAGTCGGCGATTGTCAACCTTCCGCCATAACGAAACATACACAAATATTTATATTGGACAAAGAAATGAACAAGCTCCAATTGTGTATTCTAGTACCCCACTTGGACTTATGATAAATATTAATAAGAATGTTTTGGAATATTTTTAGAAACAGTTTTACGTTTCTTAACAAGTTAGGTGCGGCATCGGTCCCCGGGGTCCGATGCCTTACATTCCCTTCTTAACAGCCGATTTTCACATGAAAATGTCTGAAAGGCCGAACACTTCATATACTCAATTTAGTCGTTTTTAATGAGATTATTTCATTTTAGTGCAGAAAGTGTTGCTAACAGCTGAAATTATGTTGTTTTTTAGAATCAGACTCCGAGGTCCGATTTTCAATAAAGAATGGCGTAAATCCTGTATCGGCCTGTCCTGCGCCTATCATGTCTAGTTCCAATCCTTACCAAGAGATAATGCCCTTGAGACGCTTATTTAATTCCCTTTTAATCAAAAGATAACGCTTTCGTCAAATTATTCCCATCGGACCCCGACGTCCGATATCGTCTGTGGCTCATGCTAGCAGTAGGGCCTCGGGGACCGATACCGTCCAATCCAGGATATCCCTGAAATACGCCGCGGCACCTAACGTATTAATAACAAAATTGTGGGGAAATGTCAAAAATAAAGCAATAGAAGATATTTTTCCTTAATAATCAACTGAATTTTATCTAGAAATAAGAAATGATTTCAGAATGATTAAATATATAAATGAATCATCCTTAAACCTACACTGAACTAAATAGCAAACGGCATTTTAATGCGACATAAACAAAACTAAAAATCAGGGTATATATATCCAAGCAGAAACAGTTAACGTCTTAAGAATACCAGACTGCATTGTGAAACATAATAAACTGTCCACAATGACCTGAAATGTTTCGATTTTTTATTCTATTGATAAATAGTTCGTGTTGAATCTCTGGCTTCTTCGACAACATTCTTGTGTTTCGTCAGTGTTTACCATAATGCAATAAATATTGACCTTATTTGCTTATTTAAATTTTTTTTTAGCAAGAAAAACAATGAAAATGGGATTTGTTTCAAAACTATCCCTGGTAAGGAGACTAATTTTTTTAGAAAATAATATTAGATAAAACATGGAATGGCAGGACTGAGCTTTCGCTATAGATAAGGACTGAGCTTTCGCATTTGAATTTCATATATTCATCATAAATCTGTCTAATAAATTTATATAAAAAAAAAACAAAATAAAAATAAAAAGACGAATAACAACTATCTAGGGAAAAGAAAATTTTCGGATCGCTGCTAAATAGTTAGTAGTTGCTATTTCCTGACATATAGCGTCTCAGTAAGTTGTTTTCACATCATAAAGTTTGTAATAATGAAAAAATGGTATCCCATTACAGTCTCAATAATATATATTTTCAATATATATTTTTCAACATTCCTTAAATTTGGTGGACGTTTCGGACTGTCGTGTCTATACTCATCACCTTCTCGTTTTGGATATTAAAAAATTAATATTCTAATAGAACTTGTCATTATTAATGACATACTGGACACTGGATCCATACTGGATACGACAGTCCGAAACGTCCACCAAATTTAAGGAATGTTAAAAAATATATATTGAAAATATATATTATTGAGACTGTAATGGGATACCATTGTTTCATTATTACAAATAAATCAAAGCAGTCTGACAAGATAATAACATCATCAAGTTTTTTACGAACTTTATAATAACAGTTTATAGAAAACTTACGCTTATTTAGATGTTTTTATTTATTTCTTCAGGTGGTGTGTTTCCTCTTTAACATGGGTTAGATGAGATATTTCTCTTAATTGCTATCCAATATCCTCAATACTTTGTCACTGTGTATTCTTTATATATATTTACGGAAAGCATTACTGCATAAATGTGGAAATCAAAAGGTCTAGGCCGTTGCCAGTTTTTACAATTTATCAATTTCAGATTTGTTTGAGTACTATCAGTTGGACAGTATAGCAGACAAACATACGTACATTAATTTTATCTACATAAGTCAGGTGTGCCCAACCTTTTAATAAATTGCGCTAAGCCAAAGATTTCCAAAAAATGAATGAAGAGCAATGCATTTGGGTTTAGGTGAAATCGTAAGGACTATTATGCGCATCTAATCTGAAGATTCGATAAACCCTTTTTTTTTTTTTAAATATATCTTCACTTATTTTAGAATCAAAGGATATGAACTTCTAATCAGGATTTTTTTTTTTTTTTTTTTTTTTTATAGTGTAGGAATCCCTTCCACATTTAGTACTTTTATAATTCATTGTTCTCCGACGTTTTGGGTTTTTGACCTATCTTAAGGGAATATATCTGGAATTACATTCTTGATTTGTCTACAACCATGAACGTAGTCAAGCGCACGCAACAAAAAACATAAGTGTTTAAGAAGCAACATGTATATTACAAACGTATCTAGAGTGGGTAAACAGATCAAGGTGGTTCTAGAAGACCATCTGCTTACAAACCCAATGATTTTGAGTTCGGAACCTGAAGCCGGGATTACTGATAAGTAATCAACCTTGATATGGGACCTACTGGAGGTGACTCGCACCGACCGGGAGTAGAAATCTTGTCTCGTATATCTTGATCGGAACCCGCATTGCAGTTTTCCAGGGTGTCAATGGAAAAACAGGTGTGGTTTTCGCAAGTAGGTTGGGTCAGTGTAGTGGCAGGTGCAACCATTTTACCTGAACATCTATGTTGCATCTTTCACCATGGTTCGTCACACCGAGAGGTAGGGGGATCCACATCAGTCTGCCCCACAAACAATTAATATCGATAAAACCATATCCCGTAGCGAATCATCATCATAGTCTGTAGCCTTAACAAAAAAAGAAAATTTATTCTATCAGGGAAGTTAGTAAGTTAACCATAAGCCCAATGATATGCTAAGTTCTATCGATTTCTCAAACTCCTAGGACAAGTTTCATAAGATATTGTTAGGTCAACACTATATTCTTGCATTAGCTATGGCTTATTTTGATATTAACGTGAATGTTTAGGCATGTGGACATGTTCAACCGAGGTTAACCTTGGCCATTGGACATGCATAGTGCAAATACAGTATTTCTTGGATCTGTTCACAGTTCACTGTTCACATCGGAGTTCGAGTTTAAGCGTTGAAAAAAATGTTTTCAGAGTATATATTAAGCCTGAAAAAAATGTTTTCAGAATAGATATTAAACCGATTTTACGTTGTTATGTTTGAGGAAGAAAAAAATATATAAAATGTTCATATATTAAGCAGTCGGTTCAGTGAGCGCAATCAGAAAACAGTCATAACTAAAAATAGACACACACATACACACACACACACACACACACACACACACACACACACACACACACACACACACACACAACACACCCACCCACCCACATACATACATACATACATACACACACATATATATATATATATATATATATATATAAAATGTAACGAATCGAAGTGGCCGACTTATAAAGAAGCAGGTGTGGCAGGAAATATTTGTTCATTTCTGTATCAATTAAGAATATTTCAAATTTAAATTTTCATAATTTAAAAAAATATATTTTTTTTTTACTTTAACACGTTCACGCCGGCGCGTACCACCGGTGGCTCACACTTGACTGCCTCATCGGGTGGCGTGTTAAACAAAAGTCGTAAAGTTGATAATGGGGTGTTGAACCTCCTCTACGTCCAATTTGTTCCATACTTCTTTTGAGGTTCAAAAAGTATTGCTTAAGCAAACAAGATCATTCCTCAATTAATACATCAGCAAGTTCATCCGAATTACCTGGACAAGGAGAACGCGATCTAAGATGCGCTTTGAACTTAAGATTAAAACCTAGTTGATCGTGATTAAAGATCCTAGATTAAATCGTGAACCGAATAATATTTTTTCATTGATCTACTAAATAATTAAGATTATGATAATGATTTTAGTCATGACTGAAAATGGGTTATTTTTAATTTAAACAAATATTAACAGTTGAAAATGAATATCAAAGTATTTATATTTTTATTAAGATGAATGTAATATAATGTATTCTATCTATTTTTTTGAGATTGCTAGAATATATAAGTACCTACAGGGGAATACTGATACATTAGTAGATTCAGGTTATGGATGTTATTCAGGAAACGGTTCTCTTGAAAATATTTAGTGAAAAGAAAAATATGAAATTTATGTCGTAAATTGGCTGCTTTAATTCAGTTAACCAACCATAAATAGTGTTCAGGAACCGTTATTAAAACAAGTAATATTTGAATTAAAAAAAAAAAAAAATAAATGACATTATGAGTAATGCCTTTATCATGGAAGAAAGATAAATAAAATATTATGATAAAATTGTTTTCTAACGATAAATTACTCATCTATAAAAATATGGCACGTTAATCTATGATTGTACGTTTCAATTACCGCAATAAATATACTGTCGCAATCTTATTTTAGTAGAGATTACGATTTTTGATGATGATAAAATTATAGGATCAATACGGGGATAAAAAATCTGCCTAATTATAAAGTAAAGAGTAAATAAATAAAATAATATATCGTTAAAGCATGAAAACATAATTTAAATAAATGCGGCAAGTATAGAAGAAAAGCAATTCAATGGTCATATTAAAAATAATAATTTGCTAAAAAGGAAAAGGTTTTCTTCTCAAAAGACAAAACACGTTAGTGCAAAGAAATAATAAAAGCAATTAGACTTGATGATTACAGAGTAAAATAAGTTATGTTACTCGTTGTAATGATCTTAAAAAACAGAAAAAAGTTATATCATGATCAGAAAACAAATTGCGAAAACTGAAGTCTTAAAATCAATACTCCATTAAATCGAATACAGAAAATATCTCATCAGGACATTTCTCAAGGCCCGGATTTTTCCCACTTGTATTTAAAAAAAAATATTTTCATGGCAAATATTTTATAAGGCATATCTAATAATACATTGTAATTCAATTTTGTAAAATTTATAAGAATTTTATTATAAAATCCTAATGTTTGCCCCAGACCCCATCATAAACTTGTACAGTTAAAATCAAAACCGTTTACCAATATAAACAAACACAAGCAATGCTCTTACAATATTCAAACCCTCATTATCACGATCGAACTATTTTAAGATAACACGAGATTATTTTCGGAAGGTCGCCTTGAACTGTGCTGCTGGAGTTGAGTTGGTCAAAGAACATTTCGACGAACTATCAACGAGCACTCCAACCGAAGTTTCAACCCAGGAGGGAATGAAAGACCGTCTAAGAAACCTCACTTATAACCCTATGAGAGACCGTTATCAACAGTGTTCTTATAAAGCTCGCAACCGGCACTCAGGATGATAAGGACTGTATTTCACTAACATAGCAATTCACATCAACCTATTTCCTTCTGCTGGTACCGGAACTTCCTCGGAAGTGGAGCACTGTATTATCAGAGAAACCGGACGTACTTTCTGCCAGTAATCCACTGAATGGACACCTCAAGTTTCACTGGCAGCCATGATGTATGTTCACAGTCAACACAAGAGAAAATGACTGTTTAATTCAAGGTAACGGAGGGAAGAAATCTTTGATATCAACTTATTATGCAAATTTGAAGAAGAAAAAAATACATTTATCATAGTTCCAGATGTATATATATATATATATATATATATATATATATATATATATATATATATATATATCACTCTCAAAAATTTTATTTGGACAAGGGCCCATTTCCTGTATCCGGGAAACTCTACTGCAGAGTTGGGCATCAATCGTATAATTTGTTAGGTATTCAAATAAAGGAGGACGAAAAATATTTTTTATTCCTTATTCGAACAAGCGAATTATTCCTTACTCATCATCTGTAAATAGATTGGGATAAATTATGAAAATTTATGGAATTATGAAAAATAATTCATCGACATTTATTTTAAACAAACGTAGGTGTATATAAACCTTAAAACCATCATCACCCTTTAAACCCAATAAGATATACACAATATTTTCGGAAATTTATAAATTTATTATAATAGTTATCTATGGTAATAGATGACAGTTAAATTTTAATCATTCGTTATTAATCTATACGGGATAATGCAGTTTTCATTTATTTGACACGCTAATTAATAATAATAATTTAATGTATATAATAAATTAATATTATTAATATAACATAAATAATATTATTAATAAATTAATAGTAATATCCAAAATAGTTATGTATTGTATGGATGAATTTTGCCTAAGGTTTGAAAGCTTGTCTTTCAGAATCTCAAATTGTTCATCAAAAATCGTTTCTCCTTGGTACATAGGGTAAACCATATAGTTATTGACACTCTGTACAGTTATTGACACCCCAACTTTAACTTAAAGAAATAAGTAAACAAGTCCTAATTTTATTTCAAGATATACATGAATCTAATGTTTGATGGGTCCTCTAAGTGAATGTAAGTGAAATCTTACTATGAAGTATGATTTTAACAAACTAACCAGGGAAAATTTCACAATTAAATCCACAGGGTGTCAATAACTAGTTTTTACACTTTTAACAATAAATATTGGCATATGGTAAAACTATTGAACTTTTGACCCAAAAAAACCTCTTGCGTCTTTATAAGGATAGATAAACAGGAGCAATAGAAAGTTTCAATTTGATCCCTTCATAAAAAGTATTTTTTTTAATTTCACCATAGCAATGTAGTCTTAAGGGTGTCAATAACTGTATGGTAAATAAATAACTGTAAATAGGGTAATTTGATTGTACGCGAAACCTCTTTTCTTATAAAAACTATAATTAAGGTATAGGCCTTATATCATAGTTAATTAAAAAAATATGTATTCATAAAAAAATATCCAAATTTCCTGTGTAACCTAAAAACATTTGTACATTATATGATTTTCTACATGTTATAAAACGTCATGTTCATATCAACTCATCCAATCCGTCACAAAACATGGAATCTTAAAAATAATGTATATTGAAACGGATATCTAAATATAATACTTATGACTAAATTACAAATGCCCTGGTGGTGACTGAATAGGCATATATTAGGCTACTAAATTATGAATTATTATTTGTTTAATTTTTGGGACTACTGTGGCATACTCCTTAATTGGTCGGTATAAAACCATTATGAACAAAATAAGGGCCAAAACAATTTAATAAATCTTTATTTTTTTTCTTTTTAAATACTTATTGTTATTTTTTTAATCACGCTTCTTTATATTTGAATAATATAAAAGACTTAGTGAAATACGTTGTACTTCAAAAGAGATAGAAGTAAACGCTATCCTATTTCAAAAAATTCAACTTTAAATTCAGTTTTCTCTAAATATGGAGTTCGCCTTACACCGACCACTTATACTCCTGAAATCTTCTTCTTTCTGATAATCTTTATTGGCGATGAATTATTTAATTTAACATACCTTTCTGATTAATTGTTTCGTACGATACAACTTTGGGATCCCAAGAGAAGTCTCCATCTCACCTTTTTACGAAAAGTTAAAGTGGCTATACCCATCCAACCGTCGCAAATACCTCCTGGCATCATTTCTCTACCAAGTTATTCGATCTCGCCGTCCTTCATATACGCTCGAACCCCTTCAGCCCAAATCCTCAATTCATTCCCGCAATACTCGGTCCAGGCCTTTAGATATATGTATACCGGCCCACCGAACGTCAGCATTCGAAAGATCTTTCATATTCAGGTCCTCATCCGTATGGAATTCTATTACCCCTTTTATTCGTCATTCCAACTCCCTCCCTACCTTCAAATCCCGCCTGTACAATCACTTCCAATCAATCCAGTTTCCCGAAAAATTGTAAATAGAAACTTCCAATTCGGAATCCAAATTTTAAAGCGGAAGTTGTCATTATTTTTCAATTTATATTTATGTATATACGTGCACATATCAGTAGTGCAATGCCAATTATGTATGCTAATTATTTGTATGTATTATTATGTTTAATCTTAGCAAAAAAAGTTTTCCTTTTAATTTATTTTAATATTATTCTTCCAATTTGTTTTATTTTAATCTTGATCTAAAGCTCTTAAGCCCATAAAATGTATAATATAGTTTTGTTCCGAAGGGACTTGTCCCGGAACAATCTAATAAAGAATTTATTTATTTATTTCTCTAAAAGGCTTCCTTGAAGGATTGAAAGAACTTAACATAAGTCTTGAAACGAGAAATATATAGAATGTTAGGCCTCAAAGTCTCGTATTATTTCAAAAATTCATCTAATCATGCAGATTACATGCCAAATTTTCGCCTATTCAGGCATCTTCAGGGCTGTAAGGGTTCTATAAGCTAGATAGAAACAGGCTCTCTTCCTGCATGTAGCCCTAAAGATGCCTGGATAGGCGAACATTTGGCATGTAATCTGCATGATTCGATGAATTTTTGAAATAATACGAGACTTAGAGGCCTAACATTCTATATCTACAATTAAATAATCTCTTCCTACATACTTGTGCACTAACGTGAAATATAATTATTATCTGAAAATATTATTAAGGCTCAGAAATGAATTATATAAATTCCTTGGAATTTAGAATTTGAACTGCAGGGGCGGTCGCCAGGGAGGGGGGGGTATGGAGACACCCCCAAATTAAAAAAACAACAATGGAATAAATTTGCGTATCTAATTTGTTACGAATTTTCTAGTATAGTAGTATTTATATATATTTAATGCAGTTCCTATTTTTTTTTTAGATAAATATGCGCGCTATTTTCACGCTTTATAAGGGGCATCCCTCGAGTAACTGCTTTTATCAATGGCGATTGGAAGTTGAAGATCAGATTTAAAAATTAATGTCGGAAAAATTCAATATAAACAAAAATATTATTATGGCATATAAAGTTGTTAGTTGGTCTTTCCCAAAATAAATTAATTATGTGTATAGGAAAACCTTAAAAAAATTGATGTAATGCGATTGGTGTCGTGTTTTAACTCTTTTATCAAATTACAGTGCTATGAGGAACTGGAAATGGTCCCATACGTGAGCATCCCATCAACTCTCAAGTAAATGTTTACTTGTCCTCTTTCCGCATAATCAGTTACTGATTGCTTACTTCCTAGACTAAATATTTTTAGTTGGGTAGAATGTTATAGCCAAAATGAGAAGTTTTTTAAATCTTAACACTAAACCTTCCGACGATTCTTTTGTACGTATTCCAACGTAATTAAGACAAAAGTTATCGATTTTATTATTCAATGCAGATAATGGTTGGTTTGTTCCTAATTGTATATAAAATAAAGAATTTGCTAACAGATAGATTGGCGAATTTCAATCTTTCAATAATATCTTTTATTTAAATATTACATATTAAAATAGTATAACGCCAACGTTTCAGACAATTTCGTCCATCTTCAGGCCAATATTCTTCAGTTTCAGATCTCCTTCTCCTGATACAAAGTCACTCATGTGATAAGTATTATATAAGTCACTCACATAAATTAACTTAAATATTTGATTAAAAGTAACAATTAACATAAATAAGTACATACATTTTTTGGTGGCGTGGTCAATTATCATATTTTTTATATTTCTCTCTCTTGTACATTTCAACTGTAATAGGTCACATTTTTAAGGAATATTTTTCAATTTTTTACACATTAAAATTACAGCCACATGCATAGACCTATTTGTCCTCGTCACATCTATCTACTGAACTTAATAATAACAATAATAAAATAACTTAATAATAACAATGTATTTATCCGACTTAATGTTATTATAGTTTATTTTTTGTTTTCATAGCTTCATTCACTTTTTTATATTTAAATTTTTTATAATATCTGCATAGATGCTATTTATTTTTATTGAATCTGTTTTATAATTAACTGCATTTTCAATGTTTTCAGTAATATGCATCGTTTCTATTAGTTTTCTGTTTTCTTCTGTTGCTATAATTTCAACATCCTCGAAATTAAATTTTCGATGTTTCGCCAATATATTTGTATTAGGAGAAGAAAATATGTAACAGAAGAATATTGCCCTGAAGATGGACGAAATTGTCTTAAACGTTATACTATTTAAATATGTAATATTTAAATAAAATATATTATTGGAAGATTGAAATTCACCAATCTATCTATTATAAAATTCATGATCTTCCTTTATAATAATTATACTTGTTCATATATAGTAAAGAATTTGCATAAAGTTTGGTCCTAATTCATTTTTACATAATTTCTAAAATTCTTTATAAGAAAACAAATAAAATTAAATTTTTATGCAGTGTTATGAATAAATAAAACACTTTATTCGGCTTCCTCACGCTGTTTACAAACTATTTTAGAAATATGTGGATTTGCTGCAAACATATTTTTCACAACTTCGAGCAGATTTTTGTTGTATTATAACCTTCAAAAAATTTTATTTGACAAGTTTTTAGTACGGACAAAATTCCTGCCTCGAAATGTTTTCACCCGCCGTTTCTTTATACAAAATCCAAGCATTTATTCCAGCAAGGTCCGAAACTTTGAAAATACCTTAAGTGGCCTCCTACAACGTTTCGACATCTACACCAAATTTTGTACTATTATAATATCTAATAGTATTCGGTATACGTTTGTTGTTTTTTTTCTATTTCTATTGAGTTATGTTGAAACCAACTGTAAGGATTATCTGCTACTGAAAGGATTATTTTTTCCCACGGTCATATTGACCGACCGCGGTAGCTAGGCCACGTAACAAATTTTTCTTGGAGATAGAATAATAGAAAATAGAAATAGAAAAACTAACTAGAAATAAAGAATGAAGAAAATATTATATGCATATTCTAGGAGTTCTCACATAGTTTGATAACGGTATTATAATGTTTAAAAATGAGTAAGTTTTACAAAAGTTGAAAACGGTCAGTTTGACCGGTACTGGTTGGTGTTAAGATTATGATAACAATTATCATAACAATAAAAAAAAAAAAAATGTTTTAAAATTAAATTTTTAACGTCTTGAATTCTAGTACAAAAACTGTTATTTAAAAAAGAATTTGAAAATGGAGTTGTCTAGTCATATAATTGAATTTTTAGATTGTTTAATGATTACCTATTAAATTGACGAATAAAACTACGATTAACAAATAAAATTAATATTGAAGAAAAAAAATACAATATTGTGTTTTGGTATATATGTATTTTTAATGAAGATAATTTTGTCTATCTTACAAATCAAAAAGGCTGGATTTATAGTATTACGTGCAATTGTTAAATTCAAGAGACAAACGTATTTTTCTTTCATTATTAGCTAAGTAAAAATAATGAGGAAATATTGGAATTTGGTGGCATCGGAATTAGAGGAATTTTCTCGTGGCAATATATTTTATTCATTATGTCCATTGACAAATAAATATAAATAACATATCAAATAATAAAAAAATATCTGCTTTTAGCTTATTTTTGATTGATTTGTTGACTGTTACAGTGATAGCAGGTACTTACGCGGTCGAAAACGCATTCTAAGTTTTAAATATCTTTTTAGCCTAAAATTTTAGATTTATGTAATTTTTTGAAACTTTAATCTTCATGAAAAATAAAAATGGTGTCTTAAAATCCATACTCTACGGTAATAATATATATAAATGCTGAAGAAATTTCACCTAATAGAATCTGATAAATGAAAATTATTAAAGTTCATGGAATATATTATACAAATTAGTACTTGTATTTTCCATGGAAATAGACTTATACATATATTGAATGAGGGTTACAGAAAAGATTAATGAATAAACAAGTGTTTTATCAGCGTTTTCAATTATTTTAAAAGAAAGAAAGCAAAGCCGATGTTATAGTGCTACGTCGTTGAACCCTATTAAGATAAATATTAATTTTATAATTAATAAAGACATAGAATGCAAGGCCTCAAAGTCTCGTATTATTTCAATAATTCACTAAAACATGCAGATCACACGCCCAATTTTCGCCTATTCAGGCATCTTCAGGGCTACAACAGTCTTGCAAGCAAGCTAGAAACAGACTGTATTTAATGTACTGAATTCAGTCTGTTTCTAGCTTGCTTGCGAGACTGTTGTAGCCCTGAAGATGCCTGAATAGGCGAAAATTTGGCATGTGATCTGCATGTTTTAGTGAATTATTGAAATGATACGAGACTTTGAGGCCTTGCATTCTATATCTATAATTCAATAGTCTCTTCCTAAAAACTTATTTACTAAATTAATAAAGACTTTATACAGATATTTAAGAATTAAAATGTTTATATATTTTTAGATTAATTATTTTTTTTTTGCAGGTGGACCCGTAACAGCTTTTTCATGCCTACCGCACGTTTAGTGCTGAATATTCCTTTGATGCTGTAATGAACTTCATTTTCTTCTTAAATAAATTTTTATATTTTTTTTAACATTTCTTTACAAAACCGAATCCCACAAAGCTATGCTTATAAACTAAGCACCAACATAAATAATAAAGTTTAAACTTGATTAATTAATTAATTATCTTTCACTTTGTTCGACAGCGCGAATAACCGAGACCAAAACTGACTCAATAGGCTTCTGAGAATGAGCTTTATGTATTCACAAGACCACCATTTTGTATTCCCTCGCCTTTATTAGGGCAGAGATTTACTATATTATTTATTGTTTAGATATGACAATATAAATTGTTATTATTATCAGCCTGTTTCTGCCAAGTAAGTATATATCACCTTTTACGCCGTTACTAGTTAATCGGTGTGGTCTAACTTCCCACTGGGACTAGCCGTACAAGGCCGGGAATCGATCCTATAACCTAACTAACTAGTACGCTTGTCTTGCCACTCTTTTATATCATGCCGACGTATTGTCCGAATAATTGACTTCAATTACTGTAATTTTAAAGTTTACACATGTAAATAAGTTTCGGTTTCGGCCCGAAAGCAGGTATATATACGAGTATATATGTGTATGTGTGTGTATATAGTATCGTTCAATACTTGTTATTCATTCATTATTATATGTTATTTTTCACTTTTATTTTATGTCTGTGAGTCATAATAAATTGATTATTCATAATATCTTCACTCTCTCTCTCTCTCTGTATATATATATATATATATATATATATATATATATTTATTTATTTATTTATTTATTTATACACATATAAATATATATATATATATATATATATATATATATATATATATATATATATATATTTATACACACAGACACACAAGATATTATAAATAATCGATTTATGACCCACATACATTAAAAAGTGAAAAAAGAACAAAGTATTGAACCAAAGAACACTTCTAAAATTATCATAGATACGGAAAGAATCTTGTTTGTTTGCATAACTTAAAAGATCTCTTATACAAACCAACCCATAAATAATTTCAGTTAAGCTTTTTGAATATGATTTCAACTGGAACAAATCGCTTAGAAATGTTTTATCATATGCCATCACTTAACGGTTTTTAGTGCTACAAGAAGGAAATGATGTTTTCTAAAATGGCTTTGTATTTAAATATACAACTTAAAAATGCACGAAAAGAAAAAGAGATATCCTATGGGTAGTAGGCACATCACTGATTGCAACATCGAGCTTATCAATATAGTACAAAGTAAGATACAAGAGTTTAAGAAGTAGAGTACGATGTTAATCGTTTCAAAACATTGAAATGGTTGTGGCACAATATTTTGTAAACGTTTTTATCACATACTAAAGCGATACCGTTAAAAACAAAATCTATATAACTATAGACAGACAACGGTGAAATCGAACGTGACTTTTAAATGAAACATAGGATTATTTTTAATCAATTTTGGATGAAATGAACCAAAAAAAGGAACAGATAAAAGTGACGCATATAATCGGGTGCTGGTCGAAATAAAGGATTAGCCTGCTTTCATTTGCAAGGCAATTAACTTAAAATTAAAATAAAAAGGATAAAATAAAGTAATTAGTGATAAAGTATATTAAATTTGGAAACAATAACAATAATATTTAATATATGCCAACAGTTTTAAAATTAATTGGGTAGAAAAATATAAGAGTGATATCTGAATATGAGAATGTAAAATGCTCACAGTACTGATTTCCGACTAAAGGCTAGGTGAAACTCAGTTTGCCCAATTTCGCTTATTGCTTAGTTCTTTAAAAAAAATTAACTATTTAGATGCCATCGTTTAAGAAAATCATAAAAGTAGAGATCCGATTTCCTGAACTACTTCGGCATGACCCGATCATGCTCCACTCTTTCGACTCTGAGTAGGCCTAAAATGTAGGCCGAAACTTAGTTACACGTTAAACAGTAAACTAAGTTTTAAAAAGACAGGAATAAAAATATAGTGCTACAATTGGCTAAGGTAAGCTAACAATTTTTCATATTTATGACGAACGCTTGCATTTGCCCGATTGCAGATACTGAGAAATGAATGGGATGGGTGAAACCTAACAAATATAACTAAAATATCTGAATGAAAAGTTAGCAACAAGATTAAATTAACTTAAGGCCATGGATATTTTCGCTGATCAAGTCTAAAGAATCGGGCGAGATCAGTAGCGGATCCAGAAATTTTCTGAGGGGGGGGGGGCGCACTTTTTTTTTTACATTTCATGAGTGATGAAGGCCCTAATTTAAAATATATATTAGTGCATAATGGCGTTGTAAATTACTGTAAATGTTTAAATACAATTCATTTTCAGTTAATGGACTTGAAAAATGACTAAACATAGCTCATTTTATATAGAAATAGTAATACTTTATGAGTGTCCTCGCCTCTGGGGGGGGGGGGGGGGCGCGCCTGTGCAAGATTTTGGATACCGCAAGAAATGTTTCATGACAGGGGTCTACTCAGAAAGTGGCAATCAATGAGCAGAGAATTTGCAGTATTGTCAAGAAAAACAAAATTAAGGTTTTGAGAATTTATTTATCTGAAGATCAATATAATCAACCCTTTGGAAAATTTTTCGTCATTAAAAGATAGAATTTGACTTTCCTTAATGTAAGGAAGCAAGTTAAAGAACAAATAATGTGCCGGACAAGTATAATTTTAGTTGTGGGAAAGGAACATAAAGGTAAAAAAGCTGATTAGCAGATCCAAATGAAGGGCTGTGGGGCTGCAGCCCCCCCCCCCCCCCCCCCCCCCTTTACGATCGGCTGGATCCGCCCATGCTGAAGATACAGAGGACATCAAGAGTGATCTTTGCAAAGGGGCGAATCAAGAGTGTAGGAATAATAATAACACGTAGAGTCGATCGTCAAACCGGTAAAAATTCCTTGGCCAAGCTTGATTCTGCACATCAATTTAATAAAAATAAAACTCCATACTCCCCAAAGCTACTACATATATTTTAGGGGAAAAAAAATGTCTACCTTCGTTTTCTAGAGCAACACGTAATGTTTACCACTGCATTTTCAACAAAACATTCACAACGGCTGCATTCGTCACAGCTAAAACAACTCAGCAATTTGGGGTTCAGACAACTGAGATAAAGGCCGTTGCAATGCTGTTTCATAATCACTGAGTGCCTTTAAGTTTCCTTAAATAACATGGCTTTAGATTATCCAGGTTTCCGCTGTACTTCCTTTTGCCAGGTGATCATACAGCTTATAAGCGAAGAAAGTCGAAAGAAATGTATGTCGTAGAAGGAAATGTTAAAATATTATTCATTTTCACAAACATAAAACAGCCCAACAAGGAAACTAAATGCCATGAAGAAAGAAATGATATCGCGCAGAAGCCCCAGTGACAGGTTTCGCAGGAAATATCAATAGACAACTTACATGTGTCAAAAGTCTAGCTATTCCTTCTTTATAAATAAAAAAAAATATACTTTTTGCATCATAAAAGTAAAAAAGTAAAGGATTTCGGATTATCATTGGACGTGTCAGCAGACCTTTTTCCGCTTATAGAACGATATGAAGAAGTTTATGACAGAAACGTATTACGCTTTTATTTCTAAATAACTAACTAATCGACAAAATAGAGAGCCATGAATAAGAATTCATTTTTTCATTTATTTAACACGTTCACGCCGTGACTGTTTAATGCTTTTCGCTCTATCGGGCGGGAGCTATTCCAGGGCATTATGCAGTACTGGCAATCCAACAATAATAAAATAAACAATCCGTTACTATCTCATTAAACGTTACTAATGACCAGAGCCCGGATTTTTATACAGTAAAAAGAGTCAAAATATGCCATATAATATGCAGTAAAAAACTGTAAAATATGCTATCAAACAACTGTAATATTCAAAGAAACTAATGCCTATAAAATATTTCATAGGAAAGGGAGTGGAGGGGACTATTTAGAAACGAAACCAAAATGATTTTAATTTTTTTTTTTAATCCTAATCAAACATATAAGTATTTCTGATAATAAATTAAACGCATTCAAAACTAAAATGTAAAAATAATTCAAATTTACTAGTTAACAAGAAGAATACATGAATAAAGAAAAATAAATTAGCAATAAATTAAAAATTATATAAAACAAAGAGAATAATTAATAAAATTAATTATTAAATGCATACCTAAATTTGGGGTTCGCTTACATTAAATTTTGGTATTCTTATAATCAATTATTAAATGTTTTTCTAAATTTGGGCATTCTACCCTGCATTTCTAAATGTACTCTTAATGAAAAATCAAGGGGAAAAAAAGCAGAGGGTTGAGCACGATCACAGTCAAATCACCTACTTGTATTACCGCTGACCAAGATACAGTACTTCCTTACACATTACTGCAACCAAGACCCTTTATAGGTTGTAGAGGTACAGGTTTTTTGGAAAGTAAGGAATCCCAGTAATCAATAATTCGAAGAAGACTTGTTAACGGCGAATAACCCCGATCGAAATTGGGAATCTTACCTCCCACGTTGGATATTACTTTTATATGAACGAAACGAGAGCGTGACTTTCAGGTATTCTTTTTTGGTAGTAAAAGTGTTAAAAATCTAATTATTTGGCAGAGGCGGCATTCTAGTGTGAGCCACCGGTGGTACACGCCGCCCAATGAGGCAGTCCACTAAGACAGAAGAGTGATTAACATCTCATCCTGAAAAGACCGGTTAAATCTCTAGCCTGTGAAGAAGTTGTAATTCCTATCAAAATAATTCCAAAGAGAATTATATTTTAAATCTATTGTTTACTTTATTAGATATAGAGTGAAAATGACCCAGGTGGTCGAAAAGTCCGATAAATATACTAATACTTTATTAGATCATCAAATTAAGCAAATATATGCAGTTATCATCAAATATGAAATGAAAACTAGAATGAAAACCTAGAATGAAAATATGAAAAAATATGCAAAATAAAACTTGACCAATTAGATCTGCGTAGGGGAGAGCGGGGTTGGTTGGCATAGGGGGTAGGTTGGCCATTGGCTTATAGCTTCCGTCACACCTGTTTTGAAAGCCCCACCATTGTACCATATGACCCAGTCGACCTCGGGAGTCTTGTCCTGAGTTTTCAATCTGATGCTAACAGTGTAGAGAAGAGCGTGCTCCATTGATTGACTTTACAACATGTAAGTAAATTTTTATATTTTCAGTAAATTTGGTTTAAAGGGATGGCAAAACATTTGACTCCGATTCTGTTCACATAGCTCCAAACTCCTTTGAAAAACCTAACCTTTCGACTAACCAGTTTCTTGTTTGATTGTTCTCCCCTGTCCTGGCAGCCATCTTTCATATGATCTCTCCTATGGGGTTAGTTGGCTCTCTTCAACTGGGGTTTGTTGGGGCAGTAGCAATTTACAAAAGCAAGGTAAACATAAACAAAGGTGAAACTACCAAATGCCTTTAGTTCCAGCGAGGAGGATGAGAGCAATATTTCCTATGAAGAAAGTAACGACAGTCTAAACTTCTATCTTCTTCTATTTTCATTCTATTTTCCCTTAAAAGCTGTTAAAACCAATTCAAAATTATTATACCATTACAGTGCAGCTTTTAATAAGAATAATATGTGTCAGGCAGTACTTGAATGAGATTGCTAAACAATCCCACCTTCTAGGCCAACCTGCACCACATAGGGGGTTAATTGCAATACTCTAGATTGACGAATTCTTCAATATTCTATGATCTTAGTATTAAATATTATGTGTTGAAAAAAATACTTGAAGTACTCTAATACTTGGAGTTTACAGTGGTATCAGCCATATTTGGATCATATTAACAGGAAAGACTCAACAATCAAAAAAGTGAAAACTGTTGCCAACCAACCCCGCTCTCCCCTACTCTAATTCGTAACCATATCTGGTCCGCTATTTTAAAGAAGCACGCAAACAAAATATGCAATTGCATAAAAATCCGGTCCCTGCTAATGACTTAAGAAAGTCTGAACCCTAAATTTTTAACTTTAGGTTGAAAACTTAAACCTGTTTCCGCCCGAATAAAAACTGATCCATAAGAGAGGAAGAAGAGGTGGCCTAGCCGTTGAAGAGGGTGGGACGATATGGAGGAGTTGGTAGATAGAGGAGCTATCAGCTAGCCTGACCCGGGCTACGTGCGGACGTGCCATCGTAACTGAACGTGCTCGGACCGGGATCAGTGGCTGCTATATAGTCCTAGTCCCACCCCCAGCCCCCACATTACAGTCGAGATGAGGTACTCCTTGATTGCCGCATTCCTCCTTGCAACCGTTGTCATCCCTGGCTGGGTAAGTCTTCTTCGTTCTAGTGCTTCTTCTCTTCGACCTGTATCAGTGACCTGTAACAGTGGTTCGCGTCGAGCCTCCGACCTTCCTGAAAAGTTTTATTCCTTCAGACGTAAAAGTTCTTGTTCCAGTTCGATATAAAACGTGCGAATATCAAAATAAATCAATATTTTTAATGTTGATAAGGGTTACCAACCAGAAGAGCAATTAATGGGATTACTAAATTACAAATCATGAAGTGCATCAGACTTCTCTATAAGAGCGCAAGGTGCCTGTTTGTCTTCTTTTGAAGACAATAATTTTTAAGAGACATATTTCAAGTACATTCTTATGTCAAAGAAAAACGAATAGAAAAGAATTTCATAACTGTCGACTATAGTTTTTATAATATTAAATTTTCTGTTTGAGACCATTTGCTTTCTCATTTCTAATTCCATTACAAAGTTAAAGAAGATTGCGACTTCAAATAATTCCAAATAATAAATATCTTCCACACGAGGGACATTTTGTCGGGGAATAGAAATACAAATTAATCACAAAAACGAGAATGATCCTTTAATCAGAACTAAAACGGCTGAGAAAGCACGAATAGAAAACTGATGAAACGTCATTAAACTGATGAAAAAGAGCTGGGTACAATAGCCCCTTCTGCCCTTCAGATAAGCCGCATCTATTTTGCGGATAGTCCTACCTTTATCACACGCAAAGGATTTGTTTAGCCTAAAAAAAGCGAATAGGCTACGAAAAACATTGATATTTTTTACAAATACGGCGATAGTAACCTAATCGTAATCCGACAATCAAGATTCATAATATTTATCAGAAATAGACGTGTCAGCAATCGTAAAGAAATAACAACTCAGTGAGCTTGCATTTGCGTAACCCTTGCGAATCCAGCTTATTGTATAATATGGACAATGGGTCGAGAAAATATATATACACCTTTGTATTAATATATACATATTATTTTTTAAATAAACAAAAAATAAATCATACGTTACTATTTTAGGTTTGCGTTCCCTATAAGGAAATAAATAAAAGCGTTCATATCAGACATATTTTCAAATTATAGCGAGTTGTATAGCTGCTGTTCTAACAAATTTCAAAAGTGGACAAATTTGTGTTTCCCCCCATGATAATTATAAATTAAACTAACACATTTTTTGCTTATTAAAAAACAAATACAGTACAGAATACAACAATAAAAACAGAGGAGCAACGAGTAATGATTGCATATCGTTTATTTGTATAGCAGTATTGAACACTTAGAAGAGCTACTCTAAATTGAGTAGATGAATAAATCTTTAAACTTTGATATCTCGGTTAAAAATTAATTTGAGAAGTTTATATGAACCTTTTTTGTTGTAGAGAATACATACCTAAAATATCCGTGCTATCACGAAACACAATTTAGAATGTTTTTTAAATAATTACAACTAACTATAAAACAAAATTGCATTGTTAAAATGGATATTCATTCAATAACAAGTGGGTGGTTGGAATTAGGTAAATGAAAGGAATATTTTGACACACAAACGTTTCGACGTGATGTATTTTGCATAACATTTTGTTTATGGATATGCTTTTTGGTTGGTAAACATTAAATTAACGAAATAAAGCATGGTGTTATGGTTTTCGTTTACCCAATGTCCATCGAACTGTTGTTTATTAATAGTTGATTGATTATGTAAACAAGTAAATGGGTAAATAAAATAAACTTGATGAGTACCCGTGTCCGTTCAACCTGAGAACTACTTCAAACCTTAGCAACCATAACGCTGAATCAAGAAAATCAAACATTCCATTTCGTCAAAGTATTCAACTAATTCAAAGTTTGACTTTTCCATGAATGACATCCTTAGGTATGTTAATCAGTTTTGCATGATTCATAAAAATAATCCAGATTTCTAAACTAAGACTGTGGGCAGCCCACCCCCCATATTTACGTCCCTGACTACACACACACACACACACACACACACACACACACACACACACACACACACACACACACACACACACACACACACACACACACACACACACACACACACACACATATATATAAGAATTATACTACTCTTATTACCCTATTCTTCTTATTCTACTATTACTTCTTATTATATTTATTTTTCTTATTTCTTATTATAGTATTATTGTTATTATACTGATTATACTACTATTGTTTTATATATATATATATATATATATATATATATATATATATATATATATATATATATATATATATATTTATATGCTACTATTTTTATTTTTTTTACATTATAGAAGAATAAGAATCACGAACTAATTTTAAGGTTCTTGCACCGAAGCAGGTAGTCACGTAGCCGGGACTACAGTTCAGTGGAAATGTACCGTTTATAATAAAAAATATAATGATATTATCCCGAATATTTTCGTAAGGTTGAATTCTAACAGTTTATACAAAAAAAAAAAAAATCAGAATTCACATTTTTTGTATATTTATCTATTTCAAACTGTAAACTGTACATCTGCGAATTTAATTTTTTTATAAATTACTCAGAGCATCACTAATCCGACTTGGTTAAACTATTTATTAAACTTGTATCGACTAAGTTTAAACCACGGGATAACGGTGATTACTTTTATCTGAAATATGACTCAATTAAAAAAAAAAAAAAATAATAAACTTGAACTTAAATAAAAGAAAGAAATATTTACAAGGTTGGGAGACATCCTGGTCTTGCGAAAGATTCCCTTTTTTAGTAAAAAACAAAACAAATTCATTTAAATTTGTCTTTGTTAGTCGACTGAATCAAATCCTGGTCTACCTTTCAGCAGTGAAATGAATAAAATTTATTTATGATGGTTAGGAAATACTATGTGTTTAAAATTTAAAAAATATCATTATAATTACTATTTTAGTAATGATATATCGTGTCTTATTTGAAACAATAATCATATTTTATACCATTAATAAAAACAAGGTTTCATTATTTTCTACACATGGAATGTATTAAAATTTAGTCCTGGACTTAAACAGCAATAAAAAATTGGGATTTTTTGAGAGAACCAACAGATAAAAAAAATTCTCATGTTCAGTTAGAATCTAAATCAAAACTATTATTATCTGTCAATTATGTTTAAAAATAGCAATAAATAATAGGTTATGAATATAATATTTTTTTATGAATTCATATATGGCATTATTTTATACCTATATGGGAGGGCATCTCATTAAAAAAAAAAAAGGATTTAGTTTGATTGAAACTGATCTCAATCGGGAAATATAAAATTATTTGTGAAGCGATAGGTATGTAAGACTCGCAGTCTTCTAATAGTTCAGGATTGAATCTTTCTAGATTTTTCTATTCTATAAATAGACAAAATGTGAGAATTAAAAAAATAATATAAATAATAAATTATGGAATCGAAATATGAAAAACAAATTGGAGCATTTAGAACAGATATGCAGTACCAGACAAACGTTTAGACTCTCCCTTAGATTTTGTAAAATAAATAAATAACAACATTTTATTTATTGAATAACAAACAACTATAATTTTATTTTTAATTTATTTATAACTAGCTGTATTTCCCGGTTTCACCCAGGGAATTTGGAAAACAATGAGAAAAGCCGTGGGTCAAGAAAAGTTCGTCAGGACAGAAATGAGATTTTTTTCGACCCCAACGGTTGATTTCGTAAAAATCTAATGTAAAGCGAGATCATAACGATTTTTATAACAATAAAGAATGTACCCAGAGATTGCAAACGCTGAAGTAATGTAATTTTAATATGGACAGGTGTTCGCACAAGGGATGAAAGAACCACTAAGCGAAATTTGGAGAATTTAGGACAACCGGTATGGATTTCTATAAAGAACAAACAAACAGAATTTCATCTTTATTTATATAGATGGTATTCGAAACAATCATATAATTTTTGAAATGATATCTCATGAGTTACAATTATTTTTTTAAACTTGAAGATTGTGAATTAAATGCAAGTGAGTCTAAACTTTTGACTTGTACAATATTATTACTTGGAAAAATGTCTGGGAAGTGAAGCGTGGGGTATTTAGGACAATCTGCGGGAACGGTCATATTAAAACAAAAAAACGTTTCCACATTATAAGTTACATAACCATCAATATAAAATTAAATGTTCAGTATTTTTATTGAAACGATTCGATTTCGTTTGTTTTCAGTGTTTCCCTGGGGAAGATCAACCTATCTACGAATCAGACACCGCAGCGGTATCCAACCAAATCCCGGATAGTCACTACGATCCATCATATGCTCATCCAAGGCAAACTCCAGACAGGAAAAGCTATTACCAACAAAGTGATTTGCACTATGCCCTCCCACAAGAACATGGCCAAGCCAACAACTACCAGTACAGACCACAAGCCCATCGCCAGCTAACCAAGGAAGAGGAATCTGCACTATCCAACCTCGCATTAAGACAGAAAGAGTAAGAATTCATTATTATTATATGTTCATTTAAAAATAAATATTAATATACCAATATCTGAAACAGCTATAACTAAAAATAGTCAATATATATTATTAAAATGTTTCTTGAAAATTTACAATTCTTGACTGTTACAGAGAAAGCGAGACCGAAGATGAAGATAAAGGAGACGGAAACGCAATGTACCACCAGATGAGGCAGGGAGTGAACAACTTCCCTCCTTCTTACTACCAAAGGCCGAACATGATGATGAACAGTGCCCAGAACTACCGTCCAAATCCTCAGTTCGTCCCACCCAAGTTCACCATGGAACAACAGATGCAGATGCAGATGCAAAGGCAACAGATGCAGCAGCGTATGATGGCCGCTGCCCATGCACAACAATCCTTCATGAATCAACAACCTCAACATTTCGCTCAACCTCCAGCTCAACAGTTTGCTCAACCACAACCTCAACAGTACCTTCAACATTACCAACAACCTGCCCCAGTTGCCGCTCAGGCACCACCTCAGTAAGTAATAAAAGACTTTTCTATTTTCCCCGTTAATTTAAATGCAGTTAAATTATGACGAAATTCTGTTTTACGTAGGGATTGAAAGAGTCTTGAATTTATCAATAGTTAGACTGTACAATGTATTTATTTTAATCAAGTAACACTACAAAACATATATCCATATATTTTTCTAGACCTTCATGTCTAACATAGGAGCTTCGGCTTTGCGCCTTTGCGCCATATTCATCTAAAATACAATTACAATTAAACAACTTTATCATTAATATATGGACTGTTTTAGAGTGTGTTAATTTGATTAAAGTCTTCAATTTTTCTGATAAAATTGTACTTTAAAAGTATTTAACAGAGTTAAATTAAGAAAAATATTAGCTCAATAAAAGTTATTTTAATACTTTTTTGATAAAGTTTTTCGCCAAATGTTCAAAGTTCGTCCAAATTTAATCAAAAACTAAAATAAAAGCGTATGTTTAAAACGTATTTTTTTTTTGCCACTGGTTGATAAGTTTTTATGAATTATAAAATACCTATATCATTCTCCTTTGTGTAGGAAAAGAGTGATATATGTATTATTGTAGGTATTTACAGTTAGGTATATATGTATATGCATGATTATATGTATAAATGAAATAGTAATCGATGAGAAAATGTATTACTTCTTACTTAAATTGAATGATTATTTTTGAATAATTTAAATATTTTTTATATTGACTAATGATGTTATACAAAATATCTCTTAAATAATTAATTAGCCTTTCAGTTTCTATGTATTACACTGAATCAATATGTTATACTATTATATCGTTTATTTATTTATTTAACGACACTCTATGCTAATATGGCTAATGGGACCATTCTACAGTGGGACAACTTAATTTTGCCTATGCAGGTTTATTATATATATCCATATATAATAATTATATATTATATATAAATATATATAATAATATACCATATCGTCTTTGATACAGCAAAATGTATTTCAATTATGTAACAGCTGATTCTCAGCAGAACAAAAAAGTCATTTTATTTGCTATTGATTTTTTTAATTTTTGTTTTTGATTAGCGAAAGAAACCTTAAAATTGTTATTATGTTCATTTGTAAAACTTTTTTTGTGTTAGAGTTTAAATTTTCCCTCAGGATTAATGAGCAAGCGAATAATGAAATTCGAATATTTTTTTACTGGGCATGATTCTTCTTTTCTATTTACTGGTGACATACTTCGTCTTTAAGGACCCTAGAGCTACTCGTTTTGATTGAAAATCCAAAAGAATCGCAAAATCGAAAATTTCTGAGACACGATCATTTGCAGTATCAACGACCCTGTGTAGTACAAACACACAGGATATCAGGTATTACAAGTAACTGACATCGCACAGGCTCGGGACCCTTCGAAGGAAGGTATAACCTAAATTTTTCACACCCAATTCCTAGGCCCAATACCTGTCGGACTACCTATATTGTATTGGCTTCATATTGTTAAAAGTATTTTGCAGTTTGGAAATAATAAATATATTTATAAAATATTAAAAATTGTAACGAACAACAATAAATTTTTTTTGTATGAAATTATTTTTTTTGTCTTCAAAATTTTATAAATCAACTTAAGAATATATATAATTGTTTTTTTAGTGAGGATTTATGGAAAATAATAATCGGGATGTACGTTTTAAAATAGCTTTATACAAACGTTTTCATAATGGAAAACGGTTAAAGTTTAATGCAAAATACAAAATGTAAGATTAAAAAAAAAAATACCAGCTTACTTAAACTTTTTAAAAATCAAAGTTAAATTATAATTTAAACCCCCGGTTTTAAGTACTTCGGATTTCAGGGATCATAATTGATAAATGATAAATTTATTTAAAGAATTTGGATAATGTGGCGTAAAATGAATTATCAGTTATGTACGAAAAACATATTTAGTCTTTTATAAAAATTTATTATTATCATTATTAGATAATTATTATTACTATCAAGGTATGATTACTTTATTGATTATTATTATTATTATTCAAGAGAGAGGTGTTAGAAAAGAATAATAAAGATAAAAATGTTTTCAGAGTTGAGAATTATCCTGTTAGCCGAGTAGCTGCACCACCAGCTAAGCCCCGCTATCAACCACCACCACCACCACCATCACCCACTCCTAAGGTCCGCTATGCTCAACCAGCAACCACAGCACAACCATGGGCTCCACAAGCACAACAGCCCTACGAATACGATTACGAAACTCGAAGCAAAGAATAATCTGGATCTACTACGGATATCCTTTTCTACTCATTAAGCGAACAGAGATTGCATTCGCTTCCGGCGAAAACATAAAACAGGTTATATAGAAGAGCGTAGTAAAAATTATAGTGAACGTTTTGCATTCAAGATTTTAGTGTAAAAAAAAAAAAAAAATATTGTTAGAACGGACTAGAACTGAAATGTACAAGGAAAACAGTATGTTAATTTAAGTGTTCATTAAATTAATTTTAATTTTAATATTTAAATTATATAATTACTTTAGTCAAAAAATGCAGTATTTCTTCTATATACCCTCCGCACATTTATCTTGTAATAATTTTTTATTTCGTTCATGAAAAAAAGTGGCATGGGCTACGAGTGGAAGTAATTGTGTTAGAGCTGAAAATTATAAATAAAAAAAAAAATATAAGGAGAATTTAATGTAAGTTTTTAGAAAAACAATTTAAACTTATAATCACCCGCAGAGATACATAAATACACACACAAAAAAAAATCGCTATCAAAGATAAGAAATAAGATGTTACACTTAGAAATAAAAAAATTAAATAATTAAATTTTGGATATGTTAAAAAATAAAAACATCTTTTTGAGAATAGAAAGATTTCATGATATTTTCAGAATAAATAAATTGCTTTTGTTAAAAAATAATAAAAAATTTGCATTGATCGCAAAATATTTTTATGACTATCAAGCCAGATGATATCTCTACATGTTTAATAAAATGAACTATTAAAATAAATTAATAGATCATATATACCTGTATTACTTGTCGATGTGGTATACATCAGTAATTAAATAGAATATAATAAATCTAGGCATTTAATTAATAATTTAAAATAATTTATTTTTTAAAGAGAAAAGATTGGGCTCCGCCGGGAGTCGAACCCGGGTCTTCCGCGTGACAAGCGCAGTATGCTAATCACTGCACCACAGAGCTCTATAAATAATTTAAAAATTTACGATCGTCAAGAGATGCCAAAAATTGTCCACCTCCCGTATATACTCGCAAAACTTGCGAGACCGAGGAAGAGGCAGTGAAGAGGAAGGATTGGCTCCGCTTGGAAGCGAGCTCTGTGGTGCAGTGGTTAGCATACCGCGCATGTCACGCGGAAGATCCGGGTTCGATTCCCGGTGGAGCCCAATCTTTTCTCTTCAAAATATAAATTATTTAAAATAATTTAAAACAAGGTGGTTACCTACAAAAATATATTAAATTAATATAAAATAATAACTTAAAAAAAGAAAAAAGAAAAGTGGACTGGTCATAAAACAAAACAAATATTTGTAGCAATTTTGAATAAAATAATTAATCAAATACCACTATGTTTATGCAAATAACTTTAGTATTACCAATTAATTTCAAGCAGGTTAAAATTTTTTTTTTTTAAATTTTCAATGAGAATAGATACTTTGGTTTTTGCGGGAAAACAATACACATCTGTTGCTAGTAACGTTCTTAAAACCTTTAAGAAGTTATTACATGTTTGTAGGAAACATTTGATAACTGCGGTTGAGTCAGTGGAGGTGGTAGGAGACCTAATATTGAAGCAATGAGAAAGGTTACAAAGCCACATCGTAAAGAACAAAAAAAAAAAAAAAAAAACTGTCATTAGTGTTACACAAGAGGAGGAAAAGGAAGGGCTAATTGTAAGTCAGAAGCCAATTCCGTGATTTCTGCTACGTTCTTATTCAGCCTTATATTGTCCAACGTTTGTTATTATAATGCCACAATAATACCTTCATTGATAAACAGCAAAATAATAATAAGTAAATTGTGGATCAATGTAACAGTACTTTATCTTCGTCACAGAGCAGTCTTGTGGGTTTGAAAAGTTTTACAAGGCGCAGGTGACTAAGAATTAAACCTACAGCCTCATCTTACTTACATCAACTAGAATGGATGGTAAACAATTTGGGGTAAACTCTTTTAAGTGAGAACATCATTTAAAAAATGGTCAGTTTTATGAACTACCAACAGAGGGATCCAAAACGAGGTAGTTAATATCTCTCCCCAAAAGTACTGGAACATTCTGGCCTATACCTTACACGTATGATCACCACTGAAATACAAACAAGGAATTCCCTATTTACTTAAAATACGTATATATTAGGTTGTATTAAGAGAATAAAGTTAATTTTGTCATACTTTTAAGGGAAAAACCCCTTGTTTTTTTTTAATTTCAATCAGATTACTCCAGGAATCCATTACTCGTAGCCTAAATTCTGAACATGTCACAGATTTGGCTTGGCATAGGCCACAATATTCTTCCAGGTCAACTAAGTAAGTGTCATTGCCCCGTTAACACATTTTCTCTTACCCAAACCTCCTTTCGATCGACTTTAATAGAAATATAGGTGTTTTATAGTTAGAAACGTAAAATAAAATAGGGCGTAACGGAACTAGGAAATGTGTTCAACGAAGGGAAGTTGAAAATATAAGTCTAAATAAGCCTCTGTATTTGATCTCATTTCTAAATGCATTTCAACTAAAGCCGATGAAGGTTCATATCCAATTCAAACCCTGTTCAACGTTGTCTCTCACGAAAAAATACTTTTCACCATAAAGGAAAGTAGGGGTTTTGAACAAAAACATTTTAGATTTCAATTTTACAATAGGTAAAAACGTTTGAAAAATCTTTATTTTAGATAGGTAACTAACTCTGGATCATATACACTGCAAATTAGTATATAAACATTCTTTCTAAAAAAACTTTCTTGTTTTTTTACTGATCGGTCTTACAAGGTGTTTAGTTAGTATGTTTCCCTGTTTCTATTAAGGGGTTATTGACACGTTAGGTGCGGCATCGGTCCCCGGGGTCCGATGCCTTACATTCCCTTCTTAACAGCGGAAATGAAAATGTCCGAAAGTCCGAACACTTCAAATACTCAATTTAGTCGATTTTTAATGAGATAATTGCATTTTAGTGCAGAAAATGTTGCTAACAGCTGAAATTCTGTTGTTTTTTAGAATCGGACAGCGCCTTGCCTGTCAGAGCCTTTAAATGAACCGAAAATTTTGTACTTTGATTGTTTTGATGGCATTATAAGCCGAAGCGGCACCCTAAACCGCTACGACGTGAAAGCTCTTAAATTAAATTTATACTGGATAACAAAATTAACTTTTAGGTGCTTGATGATGGAAGGATATCTGAAAGGGCATAGGATAATAAAAATAAGATAATTTATAATATGGTTGGATGTTTAATCACCTGAAATAGGAGACATATAATACAATTTAAATTAAGTCTTAGGGACCAACTTGCAGATCTAAATGTTGGAGGCAAGGTACGGTTGGAGACAGCGCAACTTGCATCAAGATTAGTTGGCATCTGTATTCAGGGACAGAAGCGTCCGGTGAGGGACCACCATCGCCTAGCTAACCAGCAACCAACGGTCTATCTGTATTATGTTCTTATATTCTTCATGCAAACCATTTCAGAGCATTTGTAGTAGTTGAAAATATTTTGCGGGATTGTTTTCATGGGAAATTAAATCCGTGTCTTTGAATACACCACATGTATACTCAATGTGTATTCATATTTACACAAGATGAAGGAAAAAAAAAGGCATACAAAGTATGCGGAAGAGAGAACAATGAGGAGAGAATGGAATATAACTAGGTGGTAAGGAATTCCAAAGTGACGTGAGACAAATTATAAATGTGTTGTAAAAGTAACCTCTTTAGCCAGGGAGTTATATTTCAGCTCAGAAATTTTTTTTTAGAAGATGGTTTAAAACTAACTATAAAAATGCGTTCTGATCTTATGAGTTATCTGGTTTTTAGAAGTAGCTGTGTTTATGAGACACCCAAGGTTTTTCCCGTATAATCCATCGCTCTTCATAAAATTATGATAAATCCACTAAGTTATTCTGACCTCTAATCAGAAATACCACCGGACGTAATCCCAACATCATAAGGCTTAAAAGATTTTAGAGATTCGAATACTATAGAATGATGCCTCTGTACATATTGAATTTCATCAAATCAAAACCAAAGTTTGATTTCTAGGCGAAGGAGTCTAATACATATTGCTTCGAGAAATACCACCGGGCTGGGAAACTTATACAACAGAAGCATTGATTGGGTACCTCCCAACAGATACCCATTACTTAGACGAAAGGAAAACGGTTTTACGAAATGGCCGGGGTTACGCACTAGATCTATTGGCTCATATACCTTTACCTAGTGGTGCTATAATTTGTGAGAAATGTCATCAAAGGGGGTTCCGCGTATTTCTGAAACAGTTTTTCCTCTATGATGCGGAACCTCTGTAATTAGTGTCACTTTGAGTAGCACTTCAAACATTGAAGGGTATAATACCACGAGCTCTGTGCGGTTATGATTGCTACTCGATTACAGTCCACAATTCTTTTTCCTCATTTTTACAATAAATTACTTTCACATTCGCACGCAAGGTGAACCCGTCGCTGTGTTGGAAATAATAACAGGTATTAGAAAACCTATTTATAATATATATATATATACCAGCAGACCCTGCCAGGCGTTGCTGTAGCTCATTACATGTATCCTATTCTTTTTAATACAGTCAAATCAAAATTCACTGATAAAGATAATAAAGTTTCAACTAATCTAAAAATTGTTTGATAGAATTTAAAAGGGTTAAAGTTTTTATTTTTTACATCTTATATTTGACTATAGTAAGTATTAATAATCCATTCATTTAGCACCTACTGGATTATACCAGCAGAGGAGAGATTACATACATATATATAATACACATGTAAAAGGAACTATAGAATATAATTGAAATAGGGTTGAGTACAATCACAATAGTTAAAAATGTACCACATTAATCTTCTGCCATAATACATATTAATTAAATTCAAAATATAACACATGATGATACGAGATTAGATATCATATCGGTAGGTTCTACCTGAAACAGGTTATGCTAAAACAAATGGATTCGAGGTATTCCCTTCACGTGAAAAGGTGACGGACTAGGAAAACACGGATTTTCCTAGTCCAAGCCAGAAAAAATAGCTACTGGATGGTTACACACCCTATCGGTAGAAAATGAAGTGTGTCAATAACTCAACTTACACCGCCATCTGTTGGAAATTTATAGACTTACAAATAATCACACTCAGTCGTAATATAATAAGCATTTAATTTGCAATAAAAGAAATATTGAGGCCAATAATCGAGATAAAAACAATCCTATCTTTTAAGTTGGACAAAACTACACACCATGAACCCAATTTCATCAAAATCGGTTGAGTAGTTTCTGATTTTACCTCCGACAAATATTGGGACACGAGATTTATATATATAAATATATATCTTTATAATAAATTAAATCCTAATAAATAACAAAACGAAATCTCGACAAAGAAACGAGACCGGTACTAGCAGGTAGTTTGTTAGGATTCTCAGGGACGCGGTTTCTCTCCTTAGCCCCATTCTGTTTTTGCTGAACGCCTCATCTCACTTTTTTCTCTCTCAGCCCAGACCCCTGGTTCCACTTCGGTATGTTACTCTGGAAACTTCACCAAAGTTTTATCACAATTTTTTTTTCTATATCTCATCCTAAAAGTATCTCCCCTTCTCGTTATTCTTTAATAAATAGTAATTGTCAATATTGAAGACATCTGAATACAGTATCAATGTGAGTTTTCATATTTAAAATTTAAATAAAAATATAAGAGATATTATTTGTAGAGAGCCAGAAATAAAACTTAGAAAATTATTTATTGTTGTATACATAAATTTCATCATTACGCAATTTCTCTGGTCTGAAAGAAAGAGCCATAGAGCAATTATTTTTGCATTTTTCAGTAATTGCTACGGCATGTACAGCAACAAAACGATAAAAACTTAATCAACACCTAGGTCTTGCACCCAAAGCGACGTAGTGAAGGTGGATCCGAAGTAATAAAATCGCGACTTCATAAAAGTTTACGTATCTGTTAAAAAATTTCCGAAGTCATCATATTCTGTTTATAAAAAATAATTATCATTTCAAGCAATTGTTTAACTCTTAGGAGTGGGAGAAGCCTGTTCAGTCAAAGGAACTGGTGCAAGATGGCATCTTCATATGAGTTGAAGCAGGGATACAAATTTAAGTTTTTTTTAATAACAAACAGATGATGAATAATTATTTCTTCTTTCCGCCTAGATTTTATAATAGATTAGGCGTTATTTGACTACGGGTTTGACGACTGTTTATGACTGTAGAATGTGAAAAACATTACAGTTGAAAAATTAAATTAGTAATCAAGTCAATGATTTAACTCCGGGAAACACGGTCAAGTTCAGGCTTTATTGTTAACATTAGTGCTGTTTTTACTAACTAAAGTTTCTGTCCTTCTGTTTAGTTTTTCCCCTTCTTCAGAGGGTTATTCGATGTAAAATCAAGGTGGATACTTCATCAACTATATTTTTTTCCTCACTTTTTATATATATATATTAATTACTTATGATTTATATTATATTTATATATTTTTAAAATTGTCTTTAATTTTACAGCGTTGTGATTAAATATTATTATAAAAATTTGCGTTCGAATATTATAATAAAATTGAAATGACCGGAAGAATAATGAGTTAAAGTTTATATCATAAAAGAATCGGCATCTTTTCGGAGAAGTAATTTAAGAACTTCTGTAATTGAAACTTTTAAAAAGAATACTTCGCGCAATGTTAGCTCTGAAATTTTACAAAAACTTCCCCCTTATGTTGTACGCCTAAACGTCTTATTTCTATGATGTTAAAAAAAAATCGAAAAAAACGAAAGCTTACTAATTTGTCACTAACGAAATTAATTAAAAAGTATAAATCGTGTCGTTGATGAAGGCGAAATTGCTTAAAATATGCTGAAGAATACAAAATCGGTAAAGAAACTGTTCTGAGAAATAGAAAATGCTGGCTAAACAAAAATATTAGGATAAATGAGACGAGAAGTAGAAATAGATTGATAAAATAAAGAAACAGAAAATATGGGATTTTTTTTTACGCCCCCCCCCAAACCAGTTAATATGTTTAGTTCGGTGTTCTGATAATTTCCAAATCCGGCTCAATAATAAATAGTTTACTGGCTGAGGGAGTATATTTTAAGTAGAGCTCGGATTCCCGTGCAATAGCATCTTTTTTTTGGTAAGTCAGAATAAAGCGAACTCAAGTTACTTATCAGAATTAACCCTAATGGGATGTTTTAATGAAGTTTTATACTGCACTAAATTGCACGTTTTGAAGTGTTTTTTTTGGACGAAATTGCATCATTTGATATAAAAAATTTTAATTTTCTTAAATACACATCAAAACAATAGTTGATAAATAAATGTGAATATCATAGAAAAAAAAAGGGAACTTGGGAGATTTAAATAAACACAAACCTCCAATTTCCTAGAACTGAGGGTTCAGTAGTTCCTGGATGTTTACATTTTGTTTCTCGATTCTCATCGTTCTATCAGCATCAAACTAGCTTCTGTCGAGTATATTGCTATTATAAATGTCAAAAATTGGAGGAAGTGAAGAAAATTGCGGGATGGATTGAAAAATATCCTCAACTCAATAGGGATTATATCTAGTGATAAAAATATTGGATGTGAGAGGAAATCACAAATTGATACTCACTATAGCACAAGTAAGTATTCAATTTTTTTTAACCCTAGAACGGTAACAGGGGTAGTGCATGTCACCAGAGTGATTTAAAAATAAGCCTACGCACCAGACATTACATCTAGTGATTCCATAATTTGAGTAGCAACTTTCCTTTTTTAAGATCTTCCTATTTCTAATATAATTACAGCTCAGATGGGAGTGTTTATTCCACATCTTGTTGTTACTATATTTTATGATCTTATTTTTTAAGCCGGAAATATTTTCAAAACTAGATCAATAGTAATATTCAAATATCCAAAATTCAGTGATTTTACCAAAACGTATACTAAAACCAACATTATAAAAATAATTTGTAAAAATAAAAGAGTTTCAATTTCAATTTACTCTCCGCTACTTATTTTTTTTTCCAAAGTAGCTATTTTTTGTTCACGTTTTGAAGTTTTTAATGCACGTTTTGAAGTTTTTATATCACGTTTTCAAATTTTTACAGCACGGAATTCCAAGCTTTAATTATAAGAAACCGCAAATTATTATTTTTTAATTGTTTCACACAAGATTTATTCCTCTTAGTCAACTCAAAATCACCTAATTTCTGTGTTCCGAAAAGTTATATCTAGGTACCTGTGTGATAGGCGGGTTCCTAAGCTAGCAAAGTAGAACGAGTCGTTGTGGAATGATAGGAATGTTGGGAGTGCTCTTCCAAGGTCTTATGTTTACAGCAGGTGGGCTTCCTCCAAGCTCCAACCTCGTCCATGGAGACTACACTTCCTCGCATATAAAATACCACATGTTAATTGTTTAAATAATTTTATCCCATATGTTGAATTATAAATAAGTTTCTTCGGAAGGCCGAGACCATATACAAGGGAGCATGTAACAGAATAACAAAATACAAGACTTATATATTATGCGTGTTACCTTTAAAAGGCACTTGAAGGTAACGCCCATGAGGATCCCAGAGAAGAAGAATACGTTAGCAATCTGATAAAAAGCCAAGAGTGAAATATAATTTTGTAGAATTTGTTGCTGCTAAACTAAACACTGTAACAAATCATGTCTTTAATTTTTATTGTAGTCGCTTTAAAGATTTCGATGACCGAAGATTATATTTTTTACATATATTTGTTTTAAATTCTGCAAATAAAACTAAGATATGTTTGAATAAATTATTAATTATCACGACTGACTAGCTCTTGTTAATCGAATAGGGGCTTTTTTTTGTACCAGGTGAAACTTGTTTTAAATGACCGATTATATTATCATGGCTTGGTAAAAATTTGAACACCATCAATATATAATTAATTTTTAAAACCCAGTATCGCAATACATATTAAAAAAACGCTGATTATTACACGATAGTTTTGTTTGTATTATTTATTTGACAAAAAAAAAAATATTCACCTGTATATTTTTTTATGTTATATATATATATATATATATATATATATATATATATATATATATATATATTGTTTGCAATTAGAATTGACTTATCATATTAGTACCAATAGAAATATAATTGCTTAATAATTTGCGTAATTGCTTGACTTATGCTCTTAAACACGCTAGATATAATGGAATGATAATTATCAGGGTTACACAATGTTAGCACATATTTATAAAAATGAGTATGTCGATGGAATCCCTTCCATGTTTCGATACACATAAAAATGAGACAGAACACGAATTATAGTCAACTAAAATAATACACCTCATCATACATCATCACATCTTATCAAATACATCCTGAAATTCATTCCTTTCGGTACTGAGTAGCAATAAAACAAACATAAAATTTTCTATTGGACTGCAGGGCTCTGAAGGAAATAAGAAGAGAGTGCAACATTGATAGAAGGCAAGTTTAATCAAGTTTTTAAAAAAAATCTAACATAAGTTCTTTTATCTTATTTAGACAATTGTAAAGTTAATAAACTATGTAATACTTCCTATGTTAAATACCTACTTGTATTAACATCTCACTAACTGTTTAAAAATTCATTCAATACTTAATTTGGAAATTTAAAAAAACTACTATGTTTATGCTATTATATTTATGAGTGTTATGCTAATGGCCCACTATGGGTAGATGCATTTGTTCAATAAATAAATAAACATCAAATTATCCTCCTCCTTCAAAATTAAAAAGATCAAACGTTAAAATTCAAGATAATAACTCCTCCCCTCCTTCTTTTACTTCAAAAGATGTTAGGTTAGCAGAATGTATCTACGCGAGTTTTGGAAGCTTAGTTCAGTAGTGTCAGGGATATTTATTCAAGAATATTATAGAGATAATACTTTGTTACAAGGGCCATATATGTCTGAAATAAAGGCCATGGAATAACGGGAAAGAACTATAGAAGAATTTATTCGAGAAATATTATTCATTCTATAAATGTGTATGCAGTGACTCGCTTTGATAAGTTTCAATATATAATTCCGATTTACATGTTGATCATTCTAATACTGATTACATGTTATACATTGAACTGAAGTTTTAATGAAGCCAGATAGTTGTCAAAATCCAATCACTGATTGAAAGTAATATTCATCAAGATGAATTGTCGTTTTTATTCACAGAAAGTTTTCTATGTCAATCAGAATATTTTTTTTGGTTCCGATTTGTATCCGATGGGCTCAGCTAACTTTCTCTTTCCCGTCTAAGCAAGTTAGATGAACAAGGCGTAATGTTAGATAAATTATTATATTTTCTTTCAAATAATTTCTTGAAAATATAACAAAGTATAAGAATTACATTATGAGAGAAACTTCTGTAAGACATAGATCTCGTTAGTCGGATAAAATTGATTACATCCGAACGATGTAAAGAATGTCAGTCCTGGTTTTGATCCACTGGACCGGCTAGCGACGGTTATGGGATTTTGTACATTGCGAAATTTACGAGGATTGGTGACGAGGGCAAAACTGCGGAAGTCGCGAAAATGTAACATTGATTTCGTTCTGTCTTAATAGCTGTCAATTCATTAATTTGATAAGAAGAGAAAAAAATTTCTTTACAAGGTAAACCATATCGAACCGCTATGTTCTATCTCGCGGGTATAGATTTAATTGATAATTTGTATTACTTAAGAGATAGAAACACCAACGTCTTGAGTTTGAGTAACTAAGGAAACAATTATGAGCCTTATCATTATTCGGGGTTGAATAATTGTCAAATAAATATAGTGATGAATTAGTCAAATATTTTCTTTCCACATGCTTGGGTAAAATTTCTAGTTGAAACTCTTGAATACTTAATACCCCTGACGGATTTTTAAGGAAACATTCGACCCTTTTCTATTTATTTAACTAATCATTATTCATTTAACACGTGCAAGCCAGCGTGTACCACCGGTGGCCCGCACAAGACACTTTAGTCAATCACAAAACTTTCCACGACGATGTATAACGAGGTAAGATTGTATTGTTTATTATTGTCAATACTGCATAATGCTCTTGAATAACTGATAGAGCAAAAATCATTAAGCTTAGGCGCCTATGGGCTAGGAGCATGAATTATTACAGTCCCGGCGTGAACGTGTTAATATTCAGTATCAAACTGTTAAATATATACCTGGACGATGTTTACTGTGATATAGTATTTCATATTATCCATACTGTCAATCTTCTTTTATAAACTGCAGACAGTTAATGTCACATTAAGAGTTAATTTTTTGCAAGAATTCATCACAACTGAATTTATTAGATACATTTGTCAACATTTATCTATCGTTTTTTAATAAATTTATAAAAAAATTCTTAAACTTACCTTTGGGCATGCCGCAAGGCCCTTGGGAGTTGAAGTTTCCTAGGAAATCTAGGTCATACTTCCTGGCTGGAGGGAATGTGAGAGAGATGTGGGTGTAACCGGTTGACAGAAGACAGGAGAAGAGGACTGCTACCGCCAACATCCTGCGAAGAAGAAGTAATTAGTTTTCTAATTAGCCAGGTTGTGGCTATTCATAGGGGATGCTATGAAGACCATGCTTTTGAAATGCGTTACAAAATCAAATATAGTATGAAAACATTTTGTTCATTTACGGGACTTAAATTGTGTCGCAAACCCCATAAGCAGAACGAACCGGGTCCCGATCCTCTTTTTAGAGAACTCGGACTGGGTCCCAAAAGGTTCTTTAAAAGTCCCTCTCTTTCAGCGTAAGAGAGTCAACTATAGCTCAGAGATAAGACGAATTGGGGTGACTAGATCTTGTCTCCAACAAATTATTTAGTTTAAACATAAGTTGAATTGAATTGAATTATACTATATAAAAATAAAAAGAACCTGGTCTGGAAAAAAATAAATGGACAACAGAATATCTTTGAAAATCTCATCACTAAGGACTTTTTTAGGGGGGGGGGGAGTTAACACAGGGATCGATCCGTGGATAGAGATATTATGCGACAGGCTCATAGATTTCTTGAAATTATTTCACCGTTTTTGTTAAGATAAAAAACAGCGAATAACTGTTTGGTTCAGACCTCTTCGAGAAGCAAATTTGGACGGATTTAAAACAAATTGGGTGAAAAAATCCACCTGAAAATGAACATCGTACGTAAAAACTAAAAACAACTTTTTAGATAAAGATGAAATTTAGTAAAGAAAAACGATATTGGGGAAAGGAAAGAATATTTTAATTAAATATTATAATTAAGGTCATGTACTATCTTTAGGTTTTAACCATATCTTACAGCAGAGGGGAGTGTAAACAAATTGGTTAGGGGGTGGAGGGCTATACCTGGTAAAATTTTAGAACACAATTTATTAGTGGTAAATTTACTTTTGTAGATTTTTTTAATTAACCATAATGTTTACAAAATTATAACTATAATTTCTGTGTGATATGTTTATTGTTTTATTATCATACACCCATACAATTAATTGTGTAAGGGGCGTGGGAGGTTATGATTTGAACGAAGGAGGGGGTGTGGTAAAAAGAAGTAGGAAATCTCTGTTTAAAAATGATATACAAATGCTAATCTTTGTATATCATTTTTTAATAGATCATTTGTAGGTGTGCCATATCTCCATTACACACACACACTTATACACCACCAAAACCCGTTAATGATTAGGCTAGTTACATTTCTCAAAAAAATAGATTTCTAAGTTTACTTTACGTGATACTTCCCTGAAGGAAACATTGGGACTTCAAAGGTTAGGGAGAGTATAACATTTAACATCACTCACAATTCTACCAAATAAATAACCATAAATAAATAAATACTCCTATTTACTTATTTGCACATGATATTATTATTCGGTGACCGGTCTGTTTATTGATATTTTACGGTTTGTGATATAAAAAGTATAAAGATGCTTTCATAGTTTTTTAAACTACCTCTATGTCCAAAAATAAATAGAATATTTTCTCTGTAGCGGTACATTACCGAAATATGAATAGCAATAGTGGTATTTCTGTTGGAAGACCGAATCTTGTTTATCGCCTGATTTGGAATAGAACAAATCGATTTCGTGGAAACTAATCTCTCTGTCGTTATTGAAACTTGTTCTAGTCTAGAGAGCATTGTTCTTCTCCATATCGTGTCAAAAAAAAAAAAAATTATACTTAACTGTCATTTCAGATCTACTGACATCATTCTAGGTAGTGATTATAAGAAACGGATGGAAAACAACCGAATCTAGGTAGGAAAGAATGGCATTCAGACATTCTTTAGTTTTAGAAATTAGAAACACCCTTTTAGTGTACATTTGGAACATTGAGTAATGTCAAAATTAAATATCGAGTTTAAAACTTGAAATTGCAGAAAATATTGCAAAAATTTAATTTTCAAGATCTCACATTACCCTCGTTTTTGTCAGTTATTTAGTAGCTTTTTCTTGATACTTCAAACAATTTAAAACACATATAAATCACTTTAAGCTTAAACTGGTGATGTAAAATCATTCATCAATCCTATCAAGAAAATGTCATAATTCTCTTTAGGATTATGCTATGGACATCATATCAGGTTGTCTACAGTTATCTCTTTAATCTCATTGATAATTTTTTTTATGTTTTGTTTTTATTGAAAAGTAATATTTCCTGTGAATTAAATATTTTTAAAACCTAGAATAGTTTTGGATGTCATGGCATCCCCTCGAATCAATCTTGGCAAAAGCCAGTGAGTCTACGGATTTCCTAAAATAACAGTTCGGCTTTCGGTCCAGAGGTACAAGAGGGAGACAGGAACCTTGTTAGGAAGCAGGGATCAGTCCGTTCAATAGCGACATTTCAAACGATCTCTGCTTTGCTCTGCAGACCCTCTGATACCGCTTCCAGGCTTCTTTTGAGACATCTCACTAACTGCGTATTGCTCGGTAAGTGGATGTCAGCCCGCAAGCAGTATAAAGAAGGCTTGCTGAACTCACGATGCAACGCTTCCAGTCCTCTACTTAACGCAGCACATAGAGCATCTCGCCTCCACATTTGTCCTGAGCAAACCGCTGGACTGAAGAAAATTCAGCCGCATTTGGGTTTTCTGACAAGTCCAGGACTTCACGGTTCTTTCTGACAATTCCAGGACTTTTCTGGTGTTTAGTGTTGTCCACGGTTTGTTAGTGTTATATCCACGGTGATTTCTGACAAGTCCAGGACTTTTCTGGTGTTCAGTGTTGTCCACGGTTTGTTAATGTTGTGTCCACGTTGTTCTGTGAAAAGTCCAGGATTTTCCTGGTGTTTGATGTTGTACACGATTTGCTAGTGTTATGATCACGGTGTTCTTTGACAAGTCCAGGACTGTTTGATGTTGTACACGATTTGTTAGTGTTATGACCATGGTGTTTTCTGTCAAGTTCAGGACTTTCGAGAGTGGTATGTAATACCTCAATCCAATACAGCAGTAAGAGTTACATTCGAAAGAAGGCCGAAGTCGAATGCACGCACGAAATTAAAGACATCCTAAAAGATACGTGGTGACTTATGGCCAATTTATCCTTCTTATGCAGTGTAATGCCAGTCCGCACATCGCAAATGTTGTGCGGGAATGCCTGGACGAGGTATATGGTGTGGCCAGAGATCGCAGGCCGGGCCTCAAACATACATTTCGACGTTCATCCGACTTCTTTTTATGACTTCAAAGAGCCGATGGTTTCCTTGGTATGTGAAAGGAAAATGAAACACATTCTTCAAGATAGGTTAGCCGATCTATGCACTTTTTCACAGTATGCCTTCAAGAGTACACGCATTATTTAAGCAAGTGGCGAAAATAATATAGTACCTAGAGACTCTGATTTAATTATTAAAAAATATATATAGGGGTTTCATTTTGGTTTTAAAGAATTTCATTTGTTTTATTGTACATAACGGTTTTTTAAAATGAATTTTTGTTTTTACCTCTAGATTTTGGTTTCCTACAAACAGAATACGTCACACTATATTTAGTTAAAAAAAAAAGAAAAAAAAAGGTATTGCAAATATTATTTTGAACGACAAAATTTAAGGTTTTTAACGACGCACAGTGTTAAGAGCATATGGGGTAAGAAATCAAAAATCGTATTTTTTTTTTTTTTTAACAAGTTTCATTATATTTGTAGGTAACCAAACAACAGAAAAAATAAGTTATTGAAGTATAAAATGTAAATAGAGACTTACATATGAAATTCACGAACTTAAAAAAGAAAACACTGAACATTACTAATAAACAAAACTTATTCCTCCTCATAATCACTAGACTATAAAAGCGACTACCATTTTCTGTTAACATTAAGTATGTGTTAATATACATAAATATGTTGAATGTTCGGTTTTAGGTGGTAAACATATACTACATAATATACTAACTCTTTTTTCATGAGTTCAGGAGTTGCATCACAATTGTAGAATTTTTGTGTATGATTCGCGTCACTTGAAAAGTTATACACACTACCATCGATCATAGTGAAAATCATTTGGTGTGCTATTCCCCAAGTACCATGGTCGACTGGCAGATTCGTAATTGCTTAGACCATATTGTCGTACTCAAATTCAATTATTAATGATGATTCCTTTGCGAAAATAACATTTAGTAGTCGAAAAAATAACGTGAAAGACGGAGTTTTATTTCCTCTCAAAACTTTCTTATTTGCATCAATCATACGCAACGGATAAGAATAATGATCACAAATTTTGATTATGGTCTAACCGCACGAATTGTCTTATATTCTCCTTAACTTCGTCCGAACAATCAGTTAAATTATTTTCATGCACTAGTCTATCAAATAAACCCTCGTTTCTGGTGCTTTGTTCAGTACTGCGCCAGACTTCGTACTGTAAAGAATTGGTTTTGAAATCTAAAACCACAATATCACCGAAAGGAGCAGCCAGAAGCAGATAAACTAGTTATCAAAATAAATAAGAAGAAATGTACTATTTATTGTTAAAGTATGGAAAACCCGTTATTTTACGGTTTTTAGAAAATCATTTACAAAGTTTAAAAAATGATGAAAATTTCTTATATAATTTTTTTTGGCTCCAAGACTTGCCACCTATTCTTATATAATATTAAACAATAGATCTTCCCAGTTTTGCCCGTTTTGCACTTTTGGTCAAGATTAGTCAATGAACAATTCACTTAGGACTGGCATTTTAACAGGTGAAAAGAGGAATTAAAATGTTGTAGAAATAAGCTGGCAACAGCCAAAGTAAATATATACTAACCGAACCAGTTTTATAATTTGATCTATCAACAAATCAAGTTAATCCTTAGCTTTGAGCTTTTGTTTTTATATTGAAATTTCTATGTTTTCTTTCTTTTCTATGATTCAAAATTTTATATTAGCCCTCAAAAAAAATGAAATTTTCAAACTTAATTTTTCTTATTTTTGAACACTGCTTGTGACACAGTGAGACAGTTTGGAACAAGGGCGCCAGTTTTTATGACCGCCAGTGTATTTTTTTTTTTTTATTACATTTCGACTCGAGCTTGTGGACCAATGTCAGGGCTAAAATTAAAAATAGAAACGCACACACACAAAAAAGCGCATGCTAAGTACAAACTAATATAAAAATATATACATACAAATACAAAAGATAGGTAATAAAAAAAAAAAAAAAAAAAAGGAGATAAACTAATAATAACAGCTATGCAATCAGGGATAAGAATAACCCAGATGAACCTTTGAAATTGTAAAATCAAAATTGGAATACGTTAGGAACGCACGTTGAAAACTAAGTGAATAAACGACTGAAATTCCTCATTATTTACCATTCCGACAAAATTAAAACAGTCAACTGTGATCTATCTCTAGCTCAGATTAAAAAATCCATTCAATTCAGACGCCATAGGTACAGACTTTCAAGTATGCATTAGAACGTGACACATGTTCAAAATGCAAGTATGATAACCCGTTCAACGGATGAGAGCTTTTCTTTTTCACACTCTTATGCCAAAACGGCCTCTTTCTCATGATGAATAAAAACCGCATGCTTTTTATTAAAAACGTGGCGTAGCTAAGTTTCGTTATGCTCTGGTTCTAGACAAGTTACCTGCACTGTCTCGAAATATTAAAAAAGTCAATATTCTGTTTATAGCCTAGAAAATCAAATTTTAACCGATTCTGTACATTCTGGAGCAATAACGCTTGTTATTTATGCTATCAGAGATTTATATGTATAAATCACAATTTTCAGGTAGATAAGCTTCCTTTGAGGTTGACAATTTCCCTAATTCTTTATGATGAAAAGGTAGGTAAATAGAATTTTATTTTGTCGAGAGTTTATAAAATTATATTTAATTAGGCTTAACAAGTATATTCAAATAAAAAAAAAATAATAATTTCTGATATCGAACGTGATTAATTTCTCCGACTTTAGCAACTGACTTGCATTGAAACCAATATATGGATGGACATTTTGAGAAAATATTAAGTTAAAAAGAAAGGATAGAAACGTGTATTCTTAACATGCCATTTGAATAATCTACAATACAACTTACATAAACAACTATCTAATACAGAGAGATAGAATATTTTTATTATTTAGATATTTACAAAATAAATTATCTTTCTGTACATGATTTCGGATTAGTCAACCTTCCAATCGACATGCTAATTTACATGAATTGTTTGTGGAATAATAATAATAAATATTTAACAATTTTTTGTATTTGAACTGTAGAAAAAACTATCTACATAGTTTTATATAAGGTCGTCGAGAATTAAAATAAAAACATTTAAATAAAAGATTCAGTTTTTTTTATTTTTTTATTTCTAACAAAAATAATAAGAATCATCAAATCGAAAAATATAATTTCAACGCTGATAAATTTACAAGGAAAAACCAAAACACAAAATCGTGTTTTATTTTGTTATATTATATACCTTTAAATTGAAAATTACAAAGTGGATTGGAAATTTCTTAAAAGGAAATTGGGAACGCACTGCCATTTTCTAAATAATTAATTAACGTCTCATTATCATAATAATGCAGCCGATAGAAAATGGTCCAGAGTAAGTTATTTTGTTTGAAATTTCATGACCTAACAAGATGAACGAATTTGTATTCTTAACCTGACATTTGAATAATTTACAATACAACTTACAAAAACAACTACCGTAAAACGGGGTGAAATTGTGACTAATGGGGTGACTTTTTGACAAGCCAATTGTTCTACAGTTTTTGAATTTCCCTCCTTAAAAAGAATCAGGTTAGGCAATTCAGTGTACCTTTCAGGTAGTCAGTAATGTGCTGCAACCTACTGGTCACATATAACTTCTTTCATTCCATTTACCATGGTGCTTTATTTCAAGGTTTCAACTAAATGATAACAATCAAACATATATGAAATAAACCACCATGGGAAATGGAATGAAAAAAGTTATATGTAGCCAGTAGGTTGCAGCGCTTTACTGACTACCTGAAAGGTACACTGAATAGCCTAACCTGATTCTTTATAAGGAGGGAAATTTAAAAACTTTAGAAAAATAGGCTTGTCACAAAGTCACCCCATTTGTCACAATGTCACCCCGTTATACGGTATCTAATAGAGGGAGAGAATATTTTTATTATTTAAACATTTTTTTTTTTCATTTTTTATTTCAATCAAAAATAATAAGAATTATCAAATTGAAAAATGAAATTCAACGCTGATAAAATAGCAAGGAAAAAACAAAAAACAAAATCGTGTTTTATTGTGTTTGCTTATAAATTCCTTGGAAGGGATATTTGAACGCTCAGCCATTTTCTAAATAATTAATTAACATCTTATTATCATAATAATGCAGCCGATAGCAAATGGTCCAGAATAAGTTCTTTCGTTTGAAATTGCACGACCTAACAAGATCAACAAAAATTAAACGTTTGGATTCTTCATCTTACTAAACAGATTTTATATTATTTAATATTTTTATTATGAAACGATTTGAAGATGGCTTGATTACCCTTACTGTAATATCTGGAAGGAAGCAGCACTCTTCTCATAAGATTAGTTCTTCTCATAAGTCAAAAACTAACGTGAAACCCAAAACATATGATTTAAAAGAGTTTTAGACTTTTTGTAGGAACGATTACCAACTGTTCTAATATATGTTTGTGACTGTTCTATTACATGTTCGTGACTGTTCGAGAACCTTCTACGCTTGTCGGGAACCATCTTGTATGTTCTAATTCAGACTAAATATAAGGACTGGAGAGACAGTCGTGCTTTGAAGATCAAATCATATGTTTACTTGAGTGTTACTGTGTCATTACAAGTTGATACTTTTAGTAACCTTCTTAATAATTCGAGTTGTTATTGGCTGTCTACCATTGTGAATTATGATTTTCGTCTGATAAAAATTATTTAAACCCACACAATTGTTATAGTATGTAGCCTTTCAAGCATTAATTAATGTTGGGGGAAGACAAAAAGGAAATCTAGCTTATGACTAGCTTATAAAAACAGTTAAAACAAGCACATGTCTCCTGTAACAAATAATCTAACTTAATTTAGGTTTAACTAATTTCAAAAATGCATGATAAATAATGTTATGAGAGTGATACGTAACAACCAAACTTAAAACGTTAAATGCAAAGATTTTTATAGAACAAATAAACAGTGCTACAAAAACCTGATTTCGTTAAATTATATTACCTTTAATTAACACGTTAGGTGCGGCGGCGGGGGTATCCTGAATTGGACGGTATCGTTCCCCGGGGTCCGATGGGAATACTTTGACGAAAGCGTTATCTTTTGATTATAATCAAAATGAGCGTCTCAAGGGCATTATCTCTTGGTAAGGATTGGAACTAGACAAAATAGGCGCAGGACAGGCCGATACAGGATTTACGCCATTCTTTATCGAAAATCGGACCTCGGAGTCCGATTCTAAAAAACAACAGAATTTCAGCTGTTAGCAACATTTTCTGCACTAAAATGCAATAATCTCATTAAAAATCCACTAAATTGAGTATTTGAAGTGTTCTGACTTTCGGACATTTTCATGTGAAAATCGGCTGTTAAGAAGGGAATGTAAGACATCGGACCCCGGGGACCGATGCCGCACCTAACGAGTTAATAATGAGCACATTTTTTTTTTCCTCTCATTTTTCTCATATGATTTCGAGTACCCATAGTATAATGGGGAAAGATATAAAGATCATGAAAATAAAATTGATATACACCAGTCAATGGAGAAGGCAATAAATGTAGAAAGTGGATGGGGAAAGAGAAATGCATATACAATATGGCCGATGTGGAATAGAAACGTTCCTGTGTATGAGATATTGCTCCTTGATCGTTCCACTTAGTGACGTATATATTTTTTTTTTCGAAACAGTTTTATAAGATTGCTGTCATGACATATATATGTCGACATGTATATATCGAGGCACCTACGTACTTATATATTTCCATTTTTTCCTAATTCTCAAATGTTATACTAAGCCGTTTAGAACAGATTAAGCGAAGGGCACCGTTAGCAATTAGAATTAGAAGGGAAAAAAATATTAACTCGAAATTTTACTAGTGACATTCGTTATTGAGGTGATTACCTTTTTTTCTTAGTTAATAGTTCCACAACCATAGAAGATATTGTTAAATGGTAATTATTATTTAAACTAGGAAAAGTGTATCTCACATAAAAAACTTTTTTGACAAACAGATGGTTGTGGAATCTTAACTTAACTTAATTTACTATATTAAATAATGTTGAAAACTAACTATTATAATATCTTTACTTAAATAAAGAAAATATGGAAGACCTCTCTTCTTTTTAGTAAAAAACTTAGTTAAATCACTTTGCTGTTGAATTTGTCGGATTAAGGTTGTTCATTTTAATGTATGAAATTTTATTAGCTTCCGGTATCTCAATGATAATGTATATCCATCCACTCGAACAGCGAACTGGGGCACGTGGGAAATGTGTACACAGGATAAACATTTAACATATTGCAGATCCCCCAACTGTCTGGTTTCAACCTTTTGACTTAGAATCTTTAATCGTTTATTCAGAAACTGTCAATGCCTAATAAAAAAAAAAAAAAATAAATAAAAAAAAGAAACACAGAAAAATAACTTTTTTACAGAGTTGTAAAAAACTTCGACTATATAGAAGTAGGGTAAATCGATTATTCGACCCATCATACTATATATAAAAATGTTTCGTCAAATACTTATGTTTGTGGGCTTTTTAAATTTTTTTTTATAGATTATAATATTGCCCTTTTTGAATCTCTATTGACTGGTACAATAACGATGAACTGATCTCTGCTGTCAAAAAATTTCCTCAAGAATTCGGAAATCTCAATGTTGTATTTCGGGCATTGATTAATTTTCGCAATGCAAACTGTAGCAACCTCAGTATCATAAGCTACAATTGCAATCTCGATTATGACCAAAATGATCATAAAAATAAAATTTGTTATATTCGTAAAAAAAAAAAAAAAAAAATATGAACTGACTAGCATCGCTTAAAAAATTCAACAATTTTGATTCTTATTTTTAGCAAAAATATTTATTCTTGAAGTTCAAAACAGGTTTCTCTAAAAGGTACGTCATTAAACATATTCCATAACGCGATGAAGAGGAAAGGGTTGGGGGTGTGGTCAAAATAAATAGCACTAATATACCAGAATTACATATTTTATTTTTGCCAACGTTTCGACCCAAATTTTAGGTCATCAGGGCTAGATGAGAAAAACCAGAAAACAACCAATCATAGAAATTATATAAACAAATATCAAATCTATGTGAAACATTTAAAAAAATTAAATATATTAGACAAAAATAAACATAAAAAATTTATAGAATTTTAAAAAATCGTAAGATTATAGTTTTTGAAGTAAGACCATGATGAAAGTAATCATGTCATTTCATCTTATTTTCATTTATTACTTTTATCATGGCCTTACTTCATCAACTATAATCTTACAATTTTTTTAAAATTTATTTTATATTACTAATGATTAATGAATGATCTGTAATCATGAGTAGTGAATTCCCATCAGTCATGATTAATGAGTAATGAGTAATCATGAATAATGAATTCTTCTTAATCATGATTACTGACTAACATTTAATAATGAATAATTTTCATTCATGATTATTGAATACATTATATGCATGAATACTCCACGACCAGCAATTAATACAAATCATGATTAATGATTCCGCGGTAAAGAATGATGATTACAATCATTCACATTTTTGATTATTAGTCATAATCATGATTACATTTGTATTTAAATATGCCCAACTCTGGTCTTACCTAATGATATACATACGTAATGAACAACGTAGGGAAACTTACACGTTTTTTTTTTTTATCTAATATATTTAATTTTGTTTAATGTTTAAATTTGTTTATATAATGTCTCTGATTGGTTGTTTTCTGGTTTTTCTCATTTAGACCTAATGATGACCTGAAATTCGGGTCAAAACGTTAGCAAGATAAAATATGTAATTCTCACATATTACTGCTATTTACTTCGACCGCACCCCCAATCATTTCCTCTTCATTACACCTATCTTCCACCATCATTACATATCGCTTATGTTGATCACGAGTAAATTGTTGGAAATATGACGGAAAAGTGATATTGGTCTCTTAGTAGCAGTATACAATGTTCAAATAAGAAATGGAACATCTACCAAGATAACTGACCATTGGTATACCCCTTTGAGGAAACAGAAACAATAATACAAGTGGCAACAATGGGATACAATAGTAGAATAAAATGGATCATGCAAAAAAAGTGAATAAGAATAAAATTAGATAATGCAAGATTTTGCAGCAATCTGTTGTAATGCAAAGAATTTCGTTTAGATGACCTTTGATCAGAGCAAGGCCAGCAGAAAGTGGATGAACGCCATAAATCGGCCCACATGGCGGTTGCCCACGTTTCTTCTCTCCTACTAAATATATATATATATATATATATATATATATATATATATATATATATATACATAAAAGACCCATCATATTAATACAGTTTCCTTTTTTGCATCTTGATAGTCATTAGAAAACACGAATACCTTATTGACTTCAATGCATACATCTCTTCTGATGTTCAATGATTGTGAAAACTTACTATAAATAGGAGTAACATTTACATTAAGTTCTAGAAGGGAAAATCAAACAGAGTTTAATGTTTTAATGCTGTCCGTGTTAGCAACGCCCCTTACGCTCGAGATACATAACAAGTATCCCGTTGATCAGGATGATCAACAGTTAGTAGTAACCATATTACGTCTAAGCCAAGTATCTTAAGGGGTGAAATCAGAGTTACTGTTTATGGCAGAGGAATCAGTTCCCAGTGTTTCCTAGAGATATATTCCTAGCATTCGAATAAATAACATGTTTCATCCACGTAAGCATTAGCATTATCTGCTTTAGGAAAACTAAGAAGTAGCATTAGAGAGTAAGGTGTCCATTTTTTAAGTCAAGGACAGTAATAAAACATTAAAGATTACATAATAGTTTGTAACAGTAATACACGAGAAACAGTGAGCAAAAGCCTTGTATCTTCATCATACAAATGGACAGCTAACTCATAGATATTAATGCCTGTATTATTTGATTCAGGACTGAAAAAAGAAGATCACTTATATTCAGGCAAGAAAATAAAAAAAAAATTACATTTATTGACGACACTATATTGTATCAAGCCATTCAAACAGCTGATCTGAAGGAAAGAGAGAAAAATAATATACCAAACATAAAGAAAAAATCAAAGTATTATTTTTTAAAATTCTATACAAAAAATAAATGATTAACAAAACAAATTATTATATAATAATAAAAAAAAAATAATCACATGTATTTAATAACTTGCCATATTTTATTTATAACTTTTCTTCCCTGCTATTTAATATTTTTCTAACCCATCGATATGTTTCGTATGTTTGAAATGTTGTTATTAATATGTTTAATATTGTTCTTTATATGTTTTCATATTAGCTGTTATCTTACTTCATGTTTGGCCCTGAAGAAGATCTTAAATTCGAGTCGAAATGTCGGCATAATCATATACCGGTTTTCACATATTAACATTATTCTTTATTAACGCTTCCTCAACCATTTCCATTTCATTACTAATACAAAAAGAAATTTGAGGGATAGCATTACTTAGATAACAGTACTGAACAGATAACAGGGCTGAATTTTTTTTTTTTTTTTTAAATTGTTTTAGTTTTGATGACTGATTATTGTATAGTTTTTAGTGCTAATTTCAGTAATAATATTGTTTTTTTTTCTATCACGTAAGGTTTGTATACAAAATGAGGTGAAAAATTTAGCGAAAATCATTAAATTGACATATTTTATATCGGGATTATTTATGTACAGTGTTATTAAAATTGCTTTCAACATAACTAAATATTAATAATACAATAAGAAAAGTTAATAAGTAAATTCTTATATATATATATATATATATATATACAAGTCTTACAATATATTTACAAGTCTTTGTAGTAACGTTTTCTTTTTCCTTCAAAACTTCGTTTAGTAATTTTCCTGTTGTGGGATTGAAGATTTTCCCTCTTTAACATCCAGCAGTAGTCTTCCATAATCATGTTAAAGTTCCATTGTCCTTGATATCTGCGTTCCATTTCTTTAATCGTTCTCCTTGTTCCTCACTCACTACACCAAGATTTTCAGGAAAACGGTCCAGATGGGAATGTAGGAAATGAACTTTAAAACTCATGTTACAGCCCAAAAGTTTGTAGTTATTTTGCAGATTGGCAACAATATTGTTGTAGTTTGGGTCTTTTTTATTTTTATAGCCAGTTACCACTTTTTTGAAAGACTTTCATGCTTTCTTTTCGTTCTTTTTTGGAGCTATATAGAAACCTGATAAGTAATAATTTAATGGGTGATTTGTGGGTAAACAGAGGGTGTGGGAATTTTTTTCATTATTTTTTTCCGTAATCAGCGCAAAAAAACCCATTAAAATCACTAAACAATTTTATCATCGCAGACCTGTTAGTTGTCAGTATGTAGATTTTTTCCTGCATTTTTCCTTGTCCCCTATGTTATTTCTTGTTTTTATACCCCGAAGGTAGATAGGTACCTGCATTGGCAAAATGTTGGTGGGTCCATGTTTCACCAGCATGTTGGTGGGCCAAGATTTTGTTTTCGAATTCTTCGATTCGTATAATTACTCATAAAACTTCTTTAATTAAACGCTTAACGTATAATAAAGCAGCATTAACAGGGATTAACTAAACGCGGTCAATTACCATGACTTTTTATTTTTAGCAGATTACGAATAAAAACCGTTGAAATATGCGTTTAACAGCGGATTTTACCATAATATTACAAATCTTGAGGGTAAATAGAGGGTGATGGAATTTATTCAATTGTTTTTTCCGTAATCAGCGCAAAAAAACCCATTAAAATCACTAAACAGTTTTATCATCCTAGACCTGTTAGTTGTCAGTAAATGTAGATTTGTTTCTGCATTTTCCTTGTCCCGTATGTTATTTCTTGTTTTTATACCCCGAAGGGAGATAGGTACCTGTATTGGCCAAATGTTGGTGGGCACATGTTTCACCAGCATGTTGGTGGGCCAAGATTTTGTTTTCGAATTCTTCGATTTGTATAATTACTCATAAAACTTCTTTAATTAAACGCTTAACGTATAATAAAGCAACATTAACAGGGATTAACTAAACGCGGTCAATTACCATGACTTTTTATTTTTAACAGATTACGAATAAAAACCGTTGAAATATGCGTTTAACAACGGATTTTACCATAATATTACAAATCTTGAGGGTAAACAGAGGGTGATGGAATTTATTTAATTGTTTTTTCCGTAATCAGCGCAAAAAACCCATTAAAATCACTAAACAGTTTTATCATCGCAGACCTGTTAGTTGTCAGTATGTAGATTTTTTCTGCATTTTTCCTTGTCCCTTATGTTATTTCTTGTTTTTATACCCCGAAGGGAGATAGGTAGGTACCTGTATTGGCCAAATGTTGGTGGGCACATGTTTCACCAGCATGTTGGTGGGCCAAGATTTTGTTTTCGAATTCTTCGATTTGTATAGTTACTCATAAAACTTCTTTAATTAAACGCTTAACGTAAAATAAAGCAACATGAAACAGGTGTTAACTGAACGCGATTGATTACCATGACTTTTTATTTTTAACAGATTACGAATAAAAATCGTTGAAATATGCCTTTAACAACGGATTTTACCATAATATTACAAATATTTTGCGCAATGCGTGCCGCAAAAGTGGAAAACTGTGATAAGATAATACTTAGCAGGTGAAATATGCTGATGCTGACGTTTTTGAAACTTTCTCTCCCAATCATAAGATAAGCGAAGTAACCGAGAGTATAAAGAAGATAAGAGTCGAGATAATGGAGTACCTGAATGCTGATGGCATACCTCAGGGTCCATTACTAACAATTTCAAACTCTTGCGCAAGAGTCGGTTGGGCCAAGGAAGAAGGGAAAGGGGAACGTGCTGACCCGGAAAGAGGAAGTTCAAAAGATACTCGAAAGGTTTTTATTAAAGAGATATTGACAGTAATGATAGGGACATCGGGGACGGATCATTTCGCAAAAGGGTTCTTTTCAAAGTTGAAGGAAGACACATACCAGGATATGTTTATCTTGAAAATCCTTCCCCCGATCCGTGGCATATATATCTCGAATTCAAAATACACGGTCGACCATCATTTAAAAAATTTCAAGGCGCAGATAAGGAATACTGCGTTGAAAAACTGTAGTGAACCATTGAATTCAGTGGTGGTAATGTTACCATATATGTGATAGAATGAGGAACATTGAGAAAATTTTGTGGTAGGGATCGGTTGTTGTTTGATTTTCACATTTCAATGCAATTTCAAAGCTCAACTAGAGTATGAAATAGAATTAATCATAAACGAATGAATGAGTTTAAACATAAAAAATAAATTAGACGATTCGAAAAAAATTTCACCCTCGAAATTATACTATATAGGTTTATTACTTGACTATATTTGTTTAAAAGTTATACAAAAGTAAACGGCAAGTTAGTAAAATATACTGCAATTTGATTTGATGATAATTTTATTATATTATTAATCAATATAGTTGAAATTCCTCTGAAGGAAACGACTTATATTAACCCTTTGCACTCGACACCGTTTCGGACGTAACCTATCGGCAACTCGACGTAACTTATTCGCGAAAACATACACCCTGAAAACGTAGTATTATACAGTTAAATTTCTAGAACCAAGTAAGGAATTGTTATGAAATTTAGGTTATATATATTTTTGAACCTTCAAGAACACATAATTACAAAAAAAAAAATTATAATTTTATATTGATTTTTACATTATTTTTTTAAAATTTTATACATTTTTTTATAATTTTGTTATTATCATTATTATATATAAAAGCATAAAAAACCTAATTGGAGAAGTAAAAACCGTTAAAAAATTACTAGAGATGGGACCCCTTTAGTCGAAGTTTTCTCAGATATCCAATCAGAAAAGCTCCTAAAATGTGAAAATCTACTTAGTAATTTCCGGTTAAAGTAGAAGCACATGGGAAACTAAATCAAAGTAAAGAGATTATTTTGTGCCCCGAACTAAATTATTGTACAATGGAGGAAATAAAATATTAATAAAAACCACAAAATATAGCATATGTTAAAAGATTAACGTACTATAAAAATAAAGAAAAACACCGCCACCGCCATTTATCAACAAAGGCGAATTATCCGATAAATAGTTTTTACGATTTGTTAATGTCCTTATATGTTAAAAACTGAAAATTATTTGCATTGTCTCCGTAGTGGAGGCCTCGAGTTTGAAGACAAATTTTAAATGGCTCTGCTCCGGAGACCTTGAGTGCAAAGGGTTAAATATGATAATCTTACATATGCATAATATAATGACTTTCAATAAAATATAAAACGTTTACAGTGCATGAGAAGGTGATTAAATAAAATACATAGGATATTTACTGCATGATGTACCAATGTACCTATGTAACTACAGACAATCGAAAAATTCCCATCAATTCTATACCAATTTTTTTCAACGAGTAAATCACTTTTTTGTACGATGCTGATCCCGTAAAAATTATACTGCAATTTTTTTGCCAGCTAAATGTTTTTAACGCTCAATATTATTAAACACCTATTTTTTTTTTCACTAATTAAATAACCAGTCTTAAAAAAAAAAATGAATGTTCTCTTGACTGCTGAAAAAATAAATTATCCATTCAAACTGTAATAATAGTTTTTCAATAAACACATGACTAATAGTTGAAAAATCGAAAGAACCGAAATAAAAAAAAATCTGGTGCGTGCGCGCAACACACAACTTTCACTTACCAACTTACTTACATTAGAAATCGGCATGTTTTTTTAATTGCCATTTTTATAAATAACATAAAAAAGATGACTTGATTTTGATTAAAAATGATTAATTTAATCAAAATCATTAAAGCCGTTTTTGAGATATTCCAAAAAAATGTGAAAATTGGAAAAAAAAGTTATGAAATAAAGAGCCCCCTGCATTTGACCAATTTTGATGAAATGTTGTCTGTCACATTGTGAGCATATACATACACCAAATATCCAGTCTGATAAAAATCATTACAGCCGCTGTTGAGTAAATAAAAAAACACGTGAACATATGAAAAAGTTTATTAAATGAAGTACCCCCTCCGTTTCATCAATATTGATGAAATTTCGGCTGTCGTATCGCGGGCATATACATACATCAAATACCCAGTTTCATCAAAATCATCATAGCCGTTTTTGAGAAAATAAAAAAAAAACGTAAACATTAGATAAAATTCCTTAAGTAAAGTGCCCCCTCCGGTTAATCAATTTTGATGAAATTTTTACAGTCGTATCTCGGGCATATACATACATCATATACCCAGTTTGATCAAAATCGTTAAAGCCGTTTTTGAGTAAATAAAAAAGACACGTGAAAATGATACAAAATTTATTAAGTAAAGTCCCCCCTCCGGTTGATCAATTTTTATGAAATTTTTACAGTCATATCTCGGGCATATCAATAGATCAAATACTCAATTTAATCAAAATCGTTAGAGCCGTTTTTGAGAAAATCGAAAAAAACGTAAAAAGTTATTAAATAAAGTACCCCCTCCCTTTGAGCAATTTTGATGAAATTTTTGCTGTCACATCGCGGGCATATACATACACTAAATATCCAATTTCAGGTTCCCACGGTTTATAGTTTTTGAGCTAGTCTGTTCACACACACACACACACACACACAGACCATTTCGCGGGACTTGGTTATTTCGACTCAGGGGGTCCCAAAACGTGTATTTCCGTTGAAAACCGGAAGTCGAAATTTTTCACGATCGCAATACTTCCACTTACTATATATTTCATATATAGGTAAGTGAAAGTAAAAAACCCGAAAGGGGAAATTAAACATACCTTAAGCTGGCAATTCGATGTGAAATTGCTAGCCTGTTTTGTTTTTACGTATCCGGTTTGTTTTTTATATATTGTATATATATACAACTTTTATATATATATATATATATATATATACCAACACCACTGATACATTAAAATAATAATTTACTGTACGTTTAATGAATGAAAGAGCACTTAATAATATAAGTGAGACCTATAATTTATAAAAGAAAAGGGTTTTAAGGCCAGGTAATTAAAAAAAATATTTATCGTGTGAAGTGCTAAGGCAAGGGAAAATGTGACGCTTGTTATTCAGGAGCGTTAATTAATAGCACTAGTACACTAATTACTTAATCTAAGAGGCTGTGGTGCTCCAACGAAGAAAGTGGGTCTCCTGGTACTTTAACCTCCATACAGTATCCTCAAAAAAGATTACTGGTTTTTGAAAACATTATTTAAATATATAAATTGATTTAAACAAGTTTATATGCACAATCACAATCAATACGTCCATTGAATACAAAAAAAGAATACGTAGATATAGTTAAATTTCGAGGGTAAATTTTGAATCGTTGGTAAAAATAACAGTGACCAATACATGAAATTAAATAATTAAACTATCAGAGAGTTTAGATAGTACAAAATTAACAATGAAACCTAAATATGATATTTAAACTTATATCTGTATTAACTACGAAAACAACTCTTAAAATTGAATAGAAAACAAGAATAATGGCATGTAAAAACTTAATTTTTAAATGTTTAAACTTAATTTGAAAACTCAAGATTGTCCAAAGGCGACGACATTAACATTCATGGTTTTCTGTCAACTGACAGCCTAAGCACTCGAGCCTCAATAATGCTAAAGCTATTTGATGGATCTTCACTAAAGTCTGTCGTTGTCCTTATTCTTATTTCATTTTTTAGTAAGTATAATAAATTATAAAGTAAAAATGCTGCTAAGAAGCATGAAATAAACTTAGATTAGAAATTGACGTTAATTAACGTTAATTAACGTTAATTTCGATAATGTGTAAACGCCATTCCGCAACTTCATACATTTTTCCACATTCATATGCTTATATTTGTATATCTCCATAAGCATCTGTATTGCAAAACTTGGAAGTTCTTAGTACTTTTCGATTTGTTATAACTTATTTCTCTTTTTTAAGGGACCTAATTTCATCAACAGACGAGTTTTTTTTACTGGTTGCTTGTTTTTTAATGCGAGTTGCTTTTTGTAAAAATATCGGGATGGTGAATCGATAGGAAGTGGATTTACGTATCGTAGTAAAGTTTGTCTCTTATGCCTTTCTGGAAATCTAGAACGATTACTGTTATTCTAAAATCACTTTATATTGCTTTCAGAAATTTATTATGGAGCTTAAGTTTCTAAACTAAAATATCATTAATTAAAGATTATCTTATACCATATTTTTTCAAACTTTAAATGCTTTAAATAATTTCATCATCACGTATTTACTCTCTAAAGTAAAATTAAAGTTTTTATCAGAACTTCTTATTAGAAGCAATCAAAAAATAGTTTCTAAATCCTCTTTTCAGAAACTTCGAAAGATTCTGATGAATGTTAGAGGGAACAAGGAAAAGAGTGGTTCGGATGCGTCTGGAGTAGGGATGTCAAAAAACCGGCCGGTTATTTAAAATAAATAAAACTTTAACCGGTCAATTTATGTCTCCAGTTTTAACCGGTTAGGTTTTTTTCCATAACATACATCCCTAGTCTGGAGCTTATGCTTTCACAATAAATTAATTACACACATAAAAGGGGGTCAACTGTGGTGTAGTGGTTAGCATAGAAACTTTCTATACTAAAGGTCACGGGTTCGCGTCCCAAGGTGGTAAAAAATCCTTGTCTATGCCGTCCCTCGGATAGGACGTAAAATGGAGGTCCCGAGCCTGTATGATGTCAGGTACTCGTTAAAGATCCCTATCCTAATTAAACCTGGATAGGCAAAATTTAGGACTCCCACTGTAGTATCGTCCAATTAGCCTTAGTGGCATAAAGTGACGTTAAACAAACTAACATACACACACATAAAAAAATTGCCTATTTTAAGTCATTCAGTGGCGTTTTTTTTTCCACTATTAGACAAAGTAATATTTTTTATCTGGAAGAGATTTTTGATTTTGCAACCATAATTTCAGCAACCTACATGAAAGTTCAGTTCGTAGATGCTCATCAGTTTAATAATTGCTTAGAAATATCCTACTTACTTTATTATTATGCACTTACTGTATATATGGGATCAACGATCTTGTCCTTCAAGGCTTACCTAAAAAAAATAAAAAAGTTAAATAAATTATAGGAGAAATCAAACAAGGGCTAAATGATTATGATGATAAGCTCAATATCTGTTATCAGAAATGAATTAATTTACCTACGTAATGTATAATTTTTTAACGATTAATAGCATTCAAATAAAAACGAAAATTCCAAATTACAGTAGGATTATTAAGAATAAAAGGAGAAAAAATACGGAAAATTGTGTGTGAATGTGCCTGAAGTTCATAACTAAAAATAGATTTTTTTGCTGAATCAGCGAAATATCTGACTTGAGAATTATTCAATCTTTACAAAAACATTTTTCATTTTTTTTTTTTTTTTTTTTTTTTTTTTATTGCTTTTAAGAATTTACATCTTATATCAAGGAGTAGTCCAGGCTTAAATTTTTCACATAAAAATGTATGTATAAAACCATAATTAATTTTACATTGGTTCATATCTGAGTGTGATAAAAGAATTATGAAGCATAACACTCCCCTAGTAATATCTAAGTAACAATACATTTATAGGATGAAAAAAAAACAGAATTATATACAAATAGGTAATGAAATAAACATAAATCTTCTTCGACAAGTTGCCGATCAGTAGGAAATCAATACTTATGTTTATCTTATACTAAACATAATTTTATGATTATGACTCCCCCATTCAATAAAATAATTTTCAATTTAGTAAAATTCAATTTAAATTTGTTCATGACTGAGTGTAATAAAAGAATAAAAGAATACACCCACACACATATATACATTTATACACCCACACGTACACATATAGGGGGGAGTGGGGAACAATCAGACGGTTTTTATCAAATTGTCAAAATTAATAGAAAAACTATAGCTGGAGTTCTGAATTGTATATAGTACATCTCACTACAAAGGAACTTTGTTTAGTAGAAGTAAAATCTGAAAACGTTAAACACGAAAATATTTATTTTATAAAAACCATAAGAAGGTTTTTGTCTCAGTGTGCCCCACTGCAGGAAACACTGAGACATTGCTCGGGGAACAGTGAGACACCATATTAAAACTGAAAATTTTAGTGAAATTCCAGAAAATATTTAATAGATTAATAGAATCCAAAGAGCGATTTCGTAACCTCTGATGATAGGAATTTCACAGTTACAAATACTATCAATATAAATACGTTAAGTAAAATAATTACATTTTTTCTATAATGAAATACTGCAACTTACGCAATATAAAATATTAAATTACCTAATGAATTTAATCAGCTTAATGGGCTGAGTTCAAAAATTATTGTTATTAATAAATTATATTTATTATTAAACCTAACATTAACTTTCGGGCATTGTTAATTCATCTTCAGTGTATCTACTTAATCTATTGGGTTGAGTGGGGAACAGTGACACCTCTGTCTTTCTTACTCCTGGAAAAACCTATTTGACTGACATCCTACACTCAAACAAATCCTCGACTAACTGGGTTCTTGCAACTGGTCTAGGAGCTAACTGTCTCACAGTTAACCGCGTCTCATTGTTTCCCACTCTCCATATACTCTGCAATATTTATATATATGTAATATCATATTTATAAGTATAACGACAAGCAGAATTATAAACAAAAATCTAATTAAAGATAAGTACATATTATAAAAGTATTCTATATAAAAATAAGTCAAATAATTTCTACTTTACAAAATATGAAAGGCATCAAATATTTTTATATTATATAGGGTAAACCATACAGTTATTGACACTTAGTACAGTTATAAAGCTATACAAAAATAAACGGCAAGCTGGTAAAATATACTGCAATATGATTAATTGATTATTTTATTACATTATTAATCAATATAGTTCAAATTCCACTAAAGGATACGACTTATATTAAATATGATAAATCTTACTTATGCATAATTTAATGACTTTCAATAAAATATAAAACGCTTACAATGCATGAGATGATTAAATAAAATACATAGGATATGGACTGTATGATATCCGGATAACTACAGGCAAACGAAAAATACCCATCAATTCTATACCAATTTTTTTGTAGTCACAAAAAAAACTTTACTTGCCTCGAGACAAAAACAGCCACAAACGTATGATAATGTTGGTTTCTTTCCTGGAAAAACTTATTTGACTAACATCCTACACTCAAAGAAATCCTCCACTAACACACTCCCAACACTCCAGTTATTGACACCCCAACTTTAACCTAAAGAAATAAGTAAACAAGTCCTAATTTTATTTCAAGATGTACCTACATGAATCTAATGTTTGAAGGGTCCTCTAAGTCATCTATGATTTAAGACTTTAACAAACTAATCATAGGGAAGATTCCACTATTAAATCCACAGGGTGTCAATTAACTAATTTTTGCACTTTCAACAATAAATATTGCCATATGGTAAAACTATTGAACTTCTGACCCAAAAAAACCCTTGAATCTTTATAAGGATAGATAAAGAGGAGCTATAAAAAGTATTTTTTTTTTTTATATATATCACCTCTGAAATTTAATCTTAAGGGTGTCAATAACTGTAGGGTTTACCCTATAATAGGGTTTTTTGGGTCTTTTTCCGTGAAGCATTGCGTGACCTTATCCAGGGTGGAAGTACTTCCATAAGCTGCCATGAGAACTAAACCATTAGCTATTGTCTAATCCCCTCTGGCCCAACCACTCCAATCAAGAATTTTGACAGGTCACAGAAAGCGGAATCAACTTTCTCTCGGTGGAGGAAAGCCCATTATATTTTAGAGTCGTGATTTCACTATTTCTTTGTGACCTTTGTCGTTTGGAAACCTGGAAATTTATATGTTGTTTCGTTTCTCATTTTTTATCCCATAGAAATCCAATAGGAAAATTACCCCCTTTATATGCTGTCCCAAGAGTAATAAATAAAACGGGTACATTGCTGCAATCCTGCTACCATTAATATTATAGACCATTTTTTTTCACTATAGTGAAATGCTACGCCAGTTATAATTTTCATTTGAAACTATATATTATAGCTAGATACGTGAACCTTAAATGAATTGTGAACATTCGGAAACTATCAGTTCAATGACTAGTCACTCTGGTGTTGTGGAATTGGGAAGCGCAGGATACAGCGTGTCATTTAAGCATCCAAACATTCGGTAAACACTACATATTATTAGCAACGAAAATTGAACAGCAGTAAAAAATAGTGATAATAAAATTTTATTTGTATATCTATATTAATTTTCTCAGTTTCTAAAGCAGCAGACCAAAATAAGCTTTTCTTCAAATTGTGGTCGACGCACAGTGCTTCAAACAATGGAAAAGAAAATTAACTTTTTAATTGGCATTTGCGATTTTTTTTTAAAATAATAATTTAAAAAATAATTTTATTTTTTGTACTCAAAATCAACCTGCTTTCATAAAATTATTATAAATAGATTTACAGTAACGGTTCAGCAGTATTAACAACTGCCTTCATTTCTTTTTAATTTTTCATTTTAAACAAATATTTATTAAAAAATATAAATTAAAAAAAAATTTTATACTAAGTGTGGGTACATTGGTTTTACAAATGTCTCCCAAGAGGTAAGACCGTTCCTCTAGGTTTTGTGTGTGGTACAGTGGAGTGTCGACTATCCGAACTTTATTGGAACCGAAAAAAAAATAATAATAATGAAGATTTAAAGAGCCCGAAGGTTCGAGGCCTCATCGTAGGAAGAATAACAGTTTTGTGAATCCTAATTTTTAAGTTTCGGGCCAGAAGGAACCGAAAAAAAAAGATTTAAAAAATTCCTAAAAATCTTTAAATTTCATTTATCATCTAATTACTTATTGGTATTGTTGAATTATTTGTATTGTGATATGATGTCGCAAAGATATTAAATTAGCCAGGAACATTGAATCTGGGATACCCTCTATATTTGATATATTTAGTATGTGATTGTGGTAACGATTATTATAGAAAATTATTTTTTATCAAAATAACGTATGTGAGAGGATTTACCAGTGGTATGGGTTTCAATGAATTTAAATAAGGATTTTTCAACTGAAGACTACTTTTCTAATTAAAGTTATACATATGTTTAAGTGAATTTGATTACCCAATTTTTTTATTAAATGTACTTACTGTTTTTTTTTTACTACTTACTCATCCTTTTAATTCAAAGTGTTGAAGATCGATATAAGACTCTAATTGAACGTCAAAACTCGCGTTTTTTTCTCCTTTTTAAGCCAAAACTAGACATGTCATTGTTTTTTGACAACTATTATGTGGTATTCGTAATCGGTAGTTTATTCCCGATGTAAATTATGTAAATCCTCCCTTATTCAGTTTTATTTCTTGAACACTGTGTACTCAATGCACTGTGCGACGTTTCGTGCCCAAAGATTCGAAGTCATTTTGTCAAAAAAATATTTCTCATTGTCAGTGTCTCGCCATTTTATTATTAATACTTTTCATTGTCACCAAAAAAATTTTTCTCACCTTCGCTATTATTTTTCCACCTTCTATTCTAAGAAATATTCAAATAATATACACATTTAAATACCTGTTAAAAATTTTTTTTAAAAAATATTAGGGAAAATAACAAGTTGTATTTCGTGAGAATATAGTTGAGAGTTTGTGTTCCTGTCATATAGGACTTCCTCTAATTTTTTTTATAATATTTTTAAACATTCTTTATTTATTGATATAATTCTTAGCACCTTTTTTGGATCTTAATGCTTATATTTTATTGATTGCAATGTTGCCTATCCCGTTTCAGTGATAAAAAAAATATATATATACCAAACCCCCCAAAACGTAAACAACAGTGTTCAAATTATTTCAGGAAATGATTTGCAAGCCCGGTATAATGAATGAAAATGAGTATTAAATATTCACATCTAAATTTAGATAATTAACCCATTACTGAACAGATCAGCTAAAAAAGTATATTTTCTACGCGACTAACCAAAAATTCTAACCCCCCCACCAAAAAACAAAACCAATTATGTCTCTTGATAATTGGACGGAATACGGCAGCTTAGGAACATTATTAGTAAATGTTTTGATATAAGTTAATGTTTCTTAATTGAGCTTATAAAGAAAATCGCTAGAAATAAGGGAATACATAAATACATTCGTCTTTAAATAAAGTGAGACCAGGTCTTGAAAATTCCATTTAAAGGACACGAATCGTGTGAATGGTATGTTTCTAATGTAACCACCGCATCATTGGGATATAACTCAAGAAAATGGCTTTATGTTTGAAACGAAACATTTTTATCTAGGTAAGGGAGAGCGGGGTTGGTTGGCATAGGGGGTAGGTTGGCCATTGGCTTATAATATCCGTCACACCTGTTGTGAAGGCCCCACCATTGTACCATGAGACCCGCTCGACCTCGGGAGTCTCGTCCTGAGTTTTCAATCCGATGCTAAAAGTGTGCTTCATTGATTGATTTTACTACATGTAAGTAAATTTTTATATTTTTAGTAAATTTGGTTTAAAGGCATGGAAAAACATTTGACTCCGATTTCACATAGCCCCAAACTCCTTTGAAAAACCTAATCTTTCGACTAGCCAGTTTCTTGTTTGATTGTTCTCTCCTGTCCTGGCAGTCATCTTTCATATGATCGCTCCTGTGGGGTTAGTTGGCTCTCTTCAACTTTTTTTTTGGCGCAGTAGCAATTCACAAAAGCAAGGTAAACATAATCAAAGATGAAACTACCAATTGTCTTTATATTGTCTTGTTCCAGCGAGGAAGATGAGAGCAATATTTTCTATGAAGAAAGTAACGACAGTCTAAACTTCTATCTTCATCTATTGTCATTCTATTTTCCCTTAAAAGCTGTTAAAAACCTATTCAAAATTATTATACCATTATAGTGCAGCTTTTAATAACAATAATATGTGTCAGGCAGTACTTGAATGAGATGGCTAAACAACAACACCTTCTAAGCCAACCTGCCCCATATTGGGGGGTTAGTTGGCATACTCTGGATTGACGAATTCTTCAATTTTCTATGATCTTAGTATTAAATATTATCTTGTGAAAAAAAATACTTGAAGTACTCTAATACTTGGAGTTACAGTGGTATCAGCCCCATTGGGATTATATTAATAGGAATGACTCAACAATAAAAAAAGTGAAAACTGTTGCCAACCAACCCCGCTCTCCCCTACTATATATACGAAAGGATTTATGAGTAATTTATCGTGCATTAATAGTGAATTCGAATACTTATCAGGCTTGTTGAACATCTTCAAACAATAACGAATTAAAATGAGTTAAATACATATATATTAATGTACTTATTCCCAGTTTGAAAACGAGTTTGTCAATATACTATTACAGGTGCTGTGAGGCGTTTCCCTTCTACCTCTTAAAAGCTGGATAATTGAACCATTGTTCCAAAACAGAAGAAAAACCCCTTCCCGAAGCCGAGAGAAAATAAACCTAGGTCTCAGGTATACGGAAACAGTGAAAAAAGAAGGCAAGAGATTCTTCACGGAGTACTAGAATTTTCTAACAGACAATGAAGATCTGAATATTAGTGGACGGAAATCTGAACAACAATGGGAAAAGCTTTCCTGGATCGTGCTTTTTGCTGAAGAGCTGGAAAAGGTTACAACCAGGAACTACTCCAATAACTATTGATACTTAATTAACAATCTATATAAATAAAGATGAAATCCTGTTTGTTTGTTCTTTATAGAAACCCAAACTGTTTGCCTGAATTCTCCAAATTTCGCTCAGTGGTTCTATCATACCAGGTGCGAACACCTGTCCATATTAAAATTGCATAACGTCAGCCAATCTCTGGGTATAATCTTTAGAGTTTTTATAACAAATTAATCATAACAATTATGTTTTTATAATCGTTATGATCTCACTTTGCATTAGTTTTTTTTTTTACGAAATCGACCGTTTGTGTCGAAAAAAGTCTCATTTTATAGAGGCCAACAAGGCCCGGTAAGGCCGTTCCTCCAGAACGGACTGGGGTCCACGTTGGCTGAACGATGCGACCCAACAGATTACCTAGTTATCAATACGTTTATTTCTTAAAAACGCCTCTCAAGAATAGGAGTATTGAGCTCAAAAGCTAAAAAACAACATCAAATACGAGCAGCTAAAACTCCTGACGAACATCTAACATAACCTCGAATCCCCATTGTCCCCAGTGATATGCAGTTTGATTTCAAAAGTGTATAATTCCCAGTTCGGGTCGCATTTGCGATGACTATATATAAAGCTCAAGAGCAATGACTGAGGGCAGCTGATATCAATTTGGATTCCCCATGTTTTTCTCATGGTCAGCTTTACGTTGCATGTTCTAGAGTAGGTTCACCTAAAGACCTAATTGTTTATGCCATAGAGGGTAAAACTAAAAATATAGTACATCCGAAAGCTTTAGAATAGTAATCTATCAGTGCTATTTTCGTAGCATTTTTTGTTTATAGAACTGTTCACGTTTATTAGAATGATGAAATTCCCCGGGGGAAACCGGGATATACAGCAAGGCAGGGAATAAAGATAAAAAAAAAAAAATTATTTTAACACGTTGAGCGCCAGGGAAAAGATGATGTACTTTTGCCTGGGGCCAAAGCAATTTTTCCTAATTTATAACTTTAATATGATTAGAATGATACAAAAATTGCAAAAGAAATAAATAAAAAGTTTAATTTTGGCAATTAAACAATAATTTTGTGAGCGGTACGTATGTACCGCCCGGCCCCAGGGTAAAGCCCGCTACCTATAGTAGTACGGGGGCTGCCCGGTTATGACCGCGACGTCAACCCTTGTCCCCTTAAAATATGTTATTTTAATAAATAAGATATTTTGTTTTGTAAAAAAATAAATAAAATTAATTTATTTTATTTATTTATACCCCCCAAATTTAAAAAAAACAAAAAAAAAAAAAACATTTGGGCCAATTGCATTGGCGAATTGTTCGGGGCCGGAGCGGTCCAATATGCCTTGAAATCACGCTCGGCAGGCGGTCCCCTGGCCCAGAACAACCTTTTAGCTGGCGGGAGCGGGCGGTACCTGGGTACCGCCTCGGCCCCAGCCAATAGTCCAACAGCGGTACGATCGTACCGCTTGGCGCTCAACGTGTTAAAGTTCTATTTGAGACTTGCTTTTCCCTCCTCCGTGCAGGGAAAGGCCTGCCTCCTGGAAAGCCTGGTTGTAAGTATTATTTAAATGTGATTAAAATGTTTTTTTTTTTTTACTACCTGAGCTAATTATTATTTTTTTTTTAATATATTTTTATTGATTTATATTTTTTGTAAATAAATAATGTGCTCAATTAGCAATATTACCATTGCCTCGAAATGAGACAGAATGTAATAATCTCAATAAAGAGTTATATCATTATTAAAAAAAGTTCTATTGGCTTTTAACTAAATAATATGGTATGATTAATTTTATTTGTGCAATACGTCATTATAAATGGGGGTGTATAGTACTAATCTTAAATTATCTACGAATAATGTATGGGGAATTATGTTAAATTTCTTAAATTTGCTGAAACTCGTTTCCACCACACTGAATCTTTTAGCATTGCAAGTCTATAGACGAAAAGAAGACAATTAAGCTAAACTCACCTGTTAATTGATCTAAGTGAAAGATAACAGGTGTGGGAATGTACGAGCGTTTTCAGAAGTTGGTGTGGGAGCCAGCCACGTCAGTCTTCCATAAAGTTAAGCAAATACATTTAAATTAAATTATTTTAATATTTTAACATATTATTCAATGAAAAATATGGAAATATTATGTTCCAATAACTTTATAAAGGTATGGAAACTTTAAGTGGTGGTGAAAAATACCAAAAAGGGGGCATCTCTAAGTAAGAAATGTCGCGATAAAACTCATTTCCCCACCATTTGGATATGTTAATTTTGATAGAAAAGGTAATGTTTTAATTAACTGCAATTAAAATATAGCGAAAAAAAGATTTAGCGGTTTAGCAATAGTTAGACTGTACAATGTTTTTTATATAATTAAAGTAATACACTCCTAAACAGTCCATATATTTTCCAGAACTTACATATCTACAATAGGAGCTTTCGGCGACTTTGCGCCATATTCATCTAAAATAGAATTACAATTAAACAAAAAAAGAGTTTTCACCTGCAATAATGATAAAATACCTGTTAAAATCTCCGTCACTACATATTCATAAGCAAAAGCTTAATGGTCAATTTTTAAAAAAGAAACTAAGAACAATATAAATAAAATATATATATTGCAAAGCATTTTTCGATTTTATATTTTCAAGTTGAAAGTACATAAGCCGAAAGCTCCTATTGTAGATATGTAAGGTCTGGAATATATATGGACTGTTTTGGAGTGTATTACTTTGATTTAGTGTTTTTTTAGCATTAAATCTCATTTAATTCAATTATCATTTCAATTATCGTAGCCAGCTCAACGCAACCGCATTTTCCCATTCAGCTTTAGGGTTTGGTTTGATACATTCTCCTAGGGATCCAATAATTAGAGCTTGATTGAAATGTAATCTTGTTAAACTGGTGAACAAATTACATTTTAGATTAATTATTTTAATGTTCTAAATTGAGACAAACCAATGGATTAATTAGGCAGTCAACGTTTGGTTACAGGACAAAACCGACTTATGCACAGATCCTGAGTTTTAAAGTAACCTAATATTAAGGAACTGCTACTAGTCACTAGTCTCAGAATAAAACAGCTCCTTATAGCTCCTTATAGCCGTCAAGTAGTGTACAAAACATTAATCTAAACGTTAGGCGCAATAGACAGATGCCATGTTTTGCCTAAAAGGACTGAAGATAACAGACACAGGAGGTTTAGGCCACCATAACGGGGGTGGAATAGGGCAGTGACTGTGGTAAGTGGTTGGTTATAAACTGTTGATGTGAATGGTAGCAGCCCGCTGGAGGTGAACGGACTCCAAGATTGAAACAGCTGACGGAATGTGGCCGCAGACCGCATCTACCCGATCAGCAACTTCATTGGAAACGCGACTCCGCGTCATTACTGTCCTTCATTCAATGTGGTCACTAGAACACAGCCCCTACAGGCATAAGAAAACGCAACAAAAAACAGCCGGAAGCAATTCAGAATTCTACCGTTACATAAAAACTACCGAACGCCAAAATACTGAGTTGTGGTAGTAGAATTGTAGCGATACTATTACACTAATTTAGTACATTAAAATTTTAATGAAAAACCTCAAATTATTAGAATACCTGATGGTTTAAAAGCAATGGGGAAGAAAGAATTTTTGTATAGTAGAAAAATAATGGTAGTTGTTTGTTTTGCTTAACGTCACTTTATGCCACTAAGACTAACCGGACGATTCTACAGTGGGAGTCCTAAATTTTGCCTATCCAGGTTTAATTTGGATAGGGATCTTTAACGAGTACCTGACATCGTACAGGCTCCATTTTATGTCTTATCCGAAGGACGGCATAGAGAAGGAGTTTTTACTCCCATTAAAAAATCCTAGGACCACCTCGGGACGCGAACCCGCGACCTTTAGTATAGTAAGTTTCTATGCTAACCACTACACCACAAGTGACCCAAAAAATGGTAGTAATAACATAAAAATAAAACATATAGATATACTCTAATCTTAAGAATACTAAAGGAGAGTGATAAAACAATGTTAATAATATTGAGAATTTAATCAATAAAATGTAGGCTGAAATAATTATATGATGTGGCGTTTCAGATGTTCCTGAAAATTAATTCAAAACAGTACGAGTTACTTATTAACCATGACACTTGTTTTCATTCATTAAACACAAACATTGAAGATAATTCGGATCTTTTCTATTTGCCGGCCTCAAGTGATTTAACTGGGTAGCTAGTGATAACGTATGTTATAGAAATATAACCTAAAATAAAATAGTCTGTAATTAAATGCTGAAATTAAAATAATCTTTATTAAAAACTTCAATAAATGTATGGTATAAATATCTTAATTATTAGGAAGCATAAATTTGGAAATATCTTTCAAAATAACTTCAAAAAAGTCGTCATTCATGTTAAGCTTCCGCCACATAAACTCACATAGGTATGAGTCTAGAAGGGATCTCGCCGTACCACATTCCACTTTGTTTCGCATCTTTGCCTTTTGTCTTGCCTTTCGCATCTTGGTTTCGTCTGGAATTTCCTATACAATTTTTAACAGACCCATCTTTATTGAACACTGAATAACTGTTTATATTACCCGGATGTATACAAACTATCAGGTTTTTAGGTTATAAAATGCCATGTGATAGTATTTCTATAACATACGTTATCACTAGTTTCCCAGTTAAATCACTTGAGGCCGGCAAATAGAAAAGATCTGATAATTCGAGGTATTAATCGTTGTCTAAATACAAATTGAAACAAAACAGAACATATTAACTTATGTAACTAATGCAGTAATACGAGATGTAACGTTTTTTGCGTTGAATGAATCATTATGTATCGTTAGTAGAATGGTATTCATTACTAATAATCTATTTTTGATGACACAGCATTGTTCTCAGTGTAACTAAGGCCAGAAAATATCGCACACTTCCATGCGATTTGTCCCATGTTCAAGGCTGTAATAAGAAGAAAATTATTGTTCTAAAGTATGCGATCTGCAAGAGAAGCTTAAAGGTGCCTTCACACTCTTCAACCTCGAACAGGTTCTTCCCCGAACCTTGCCGTACCGAAGTTCCACGAACAGCCATTTATACATGGCTACATATACTCAACGTGACGTTGAGCGAACAAATATGCCTGACGCACCCAGCGCTAGCTTCTGAAGACGAAAAAATCTCCCTTATCAATATATTTTATTTTATTTTGATCTGAAAAATAAAAAAATAGTAGACGGACTACAAACGGCGCACTAGTATCACAAACAATGTATAATAAAAGAAACCTTTAGATTATCTGAAATTCTTGATTATTTAATATAATAATAATCTTTATTGCTTTAAAAGTTTTACAGCACCTTATAGCAAGGAGTTTGTTTTTTAAACAAATATACAAAAACATTTTTTTGTATACATAATAAAATACAAAAATATCAATATTATATACAGGTACAAAATTATATCTTAATTATATTATCAATAATATGCCATTTCCTTATAATTTATCCAACTTTCACCAAAACATAAATGAAACCTATAAAAACGACGGTAAAAAAAGATAATTTAAAAAAAATAAAATAAAAATTATATGACATGTTACATGACTATCTCCTTTAATCAAACATTAAAAAACTTCTTATTTTTAAACTTTCTACAATGAAAATAAAAATATCTTTAAGTTTATTATAGTCCGTGATTGTTGGGATGTCCTGGAACATTTCTTTATTTGTTTTCTTAGTGTTACAGTATTTTATAAGCAATTGGTTTCTGAACGGATTTAAAATGGGACATGATGTGAAAAAGTGTTGAAAATTGTCTGGTTCATTCTTGTTGCAAAGAGGACATAAGGATTTCGGGTCAAAATAATAGAGAATTGAGTTCATTATGAGTCTCTGAAATTTGGAACCAGCTAATCATATTTTTGAGATTAGTCTTATTTTATTTAGGTAGCATCGATATTTTACATAACCTTTACCTAAGGCAAGCGTTGATATGTTTCTATGTATATCGCTAAATGAGGATTGTATTGATTTGTCATTATCTTTGCTTAAAAGATAATTATCCATCGTTAGTACCAAATTGTTCATCTCTTTTATAATATCTCCTTATTTAATATTATACCATTACACTCAAGTTACGCTTATTAAATATGAGTACCTTGAATATTTATTTAGATGGGCGTCTTTCAGACTCCAATATTCTACGTACTCCACTCTATAGGTAGGGGCCTTTTTTTCAGGTTCATAAGGGTATTAAATACCACCTGAACGGGGACGATTCATGAAAGGAAAGGAAAGGTGAGTGGTGTATGGATATCGGCGCAAGGTTGGGGATTGAATGAGATCCCTAGCGGAGCTAATCAAGACCGTTTTCCATTGGAAGGATAACGGCGCCCAAACATCATAGGACGGGATGGGGGTGGGAGGGGGGGGGGGAGGGGTTGTCACACCTACAGCCGGCTTGACACGGCTCATTTAACCTATATCTTCTCGTCAACAATAGTTTCCAACCTAGTTCCAGATCTTGAAACACATTCCGTAAACCAGAATCCGGAATATAAAAAAAAAGATTTCATGCCATTCAACTTTTTACTCTGCAGGACACTTGCTGAACGTATTATTTGCATACATCAATGCAAAGTAAAATAAGTATGATTTAAAAAATATACGAGTCGTTTTTTTATTCAGTTACAGTGCCTGTCAAAATTTTAGACTCACTTTTATTTAATTCACAATCTTTAAGTTTAATAAAATAATTCTAACTCAAGAGGTAGAATAAGGTGGATATCTTCCACCATCATTAACTCAAGAGGTAACATTTCCAACATTATATGATTAAGTTTAGAATAAAATTATAAATATGGGTAACCTATGGGGTAGAGTTTAGCATAGTAACTTAACAAAACTAAAGGTCGTGAGTTCGCGTCTCGGGGTGGCCCTAGGATATCCTTGGCTATGCCGTCCCTCAGATAGGACGTAAAATGGAGATCCTGAGCCTGTACGATGTCAGGTACTCGTTAAAGATCCCTATCCTAATTAAACCTGGATAGGCAAAATTTAGGACTCCCTCTGTAGCATCGTCCGGTTAGTCTTAGTGGCATAAAGTGACGTTAAGCAAATCAAACAAACAACTACCATTCTTTTTCTACTATACAAAAAATCTTTCTTCCCCATTGCTTTTAAACCATCAGGTATTCTAATAATTTGAGGTATTTCAAAAAATTTAGGACTCCCACTGTAGCATCGTCCGATTAGCCTTAGTAAGCTACTAACGTTTCTTTAACGTCCCTTCAAGCTAAAGGGACGTTAAAGAAACAAACAAATAAATTAAAGATATAAATATAGGTTTTATGTTGTTCAAATAAATAAAATGTTGTTATTTATTTATTTTACAAAACTAAGGGTGAGTCTAAACTTTTGACTGGTACTGTATATCTGTTACGTGCATTTTCCTTTTCTTTTGGCCTAAAAGATAATTAAGTGTTAAGGATGATCGGTTATTGCTTAGGACATAGTAGGCATTACACATGATTTACCACCCAAAAAAAAAAAAAAAATGAAACCCTTTCAAATTTAGCATCCGAAGAAGAAAGTAAGGACTTATAGGGTCATTTAGTTTCTTTGAATTTTTCATTGCTTGTTTTTTTTTTTGTTTTATTATAGCTAAAGAAAATTTTAAATCTATGATTTTTTTTACAGCCAGTCAAAAAATTTCAAAATAAACAAGACTGTTTATTCAGGAATCTTTCACGACGTTTCGGCCCACATCTTAGGTCATCATCTGGGATGATAAAACCTGAAATAAGAGGCCTTTTCCCCCCTTTTCCTTCTTAATATGATATAAAACTTTAAAATGGAAAATAATACTGCATATAGTAGTATTTCATTTTCAATGCCCGCTTCACATTCTCATGTTTTGAATAATTCAAGAAGTAAGAAACCAAGTACACATAACGGCTGACTCGACCCAGTAAGAGAATTACTTATTTCGCAAGGGTGCCATATTGTCGTCATGCTATCCGGGGAGCAGAATTGGGACATGAGAGGTTACGGGAAATAATATCAATATTAACAATGTGGAGCTGTACCCCTTCATTACGTCACAGTTGGCTGAAGGTTAGGAAATTCTTGCATACAATTCTTTTACCTCCATGAATTTCAGGCTATTCCGCTACAGGCTTTCTTGCGAAACGGCACTGACCAAGTCAGTTGTAGAATTATGACCAATTAATTACACGGAATAGATTGGCTTTCTACAAGAGGTATTTTTATTTGTACGTATCTTTGCGTTACGTTTGTACAAAGTTAGCGAACAATCAAAAGCCAAGCTATTCCTAACAACGGCTCAATAATTAAAAACATTTATAGCACGGTTAGTTAACACGAGGGGCGCTTAGTTGCGTACACATGTTCTGCAAACTATTAAATGAATATGTATTAATGAATACATATTTGCTTAGCAAATGCTCCATATAGTTTAAATTTCCTAATTCAATTTTGTTTAGCATCACAATATACAAGGAAATGTGGGATAAGTCCCACGAGGTTCATGGGACTATGGTTACATCGTATGGTGTGCTAAGCTCAACTTCAACCGAGAATGTAGGTTATCAATGGTAGGTTAATGCATTTTAAACCTGAACCTCAAAATTGTTTTCAGCAATGTGGTTGATTTTTCTGTATCATAGAGAATTGATTATTCATTGGGGTAGATTCAAAAGTAATGTGTACTCCAAACATTTATTTTTCTCCTTGAATGATTTAAAACTGGTTTACAAAAGCGATGAACTTTGATGATGTTAAATGGTAAAGCAATCGCTACTTCAATTCTGGGCGGGGCTTATTACGTGAGGTTATGTGACCTTAATATAAGCGAATTCCCATTTCATTTAAAAAGGGGTTAATCGGTAGATCCTAGCTCTCGACTCCCGCTAGCTACGCTCGCTTTTTAAAAAGAAATAAACCCTTAGAAGGGCCATTTTCAGTTGAGAATGGGCCCTCACTAAACGCCCAGAGGTAACTTAGCGATAATTAAATCCTTCCACTTTACACCAAAACAAAGTTCGGACAAAGTGAGGTGGACAAAAATCTAAGGAATTCATTTAATATTCATTGATTTAATTGACAGTGGTAGTTATTTAGTAACATTTATTAGATATATTATTATATTAGTAGACATTTAGTTGTAGTTAGTAGTTCAAGATTTTGAAATAAAAAATAAAATAAATACGAAAATCACGAGAAAAAAAAAATGGACCTTCTGTTTTTGATACGGCCTTGTATTTTACGCATCAAATATTTATAATCAGAATGAAGGTAATTAGTTGACCTTAGAAGTTTATGTGATCATATTTATGTAATTATCAGGTCATCATCAGGGCTGTAGAGTGAACTGTTGGAGATCGACTGCTCTGTGAGTGAGCAGACGATTTCAAACAGTTTACTCGATGACCTGAATGTCGGGTTGAAACGTCGGCACAAAATATATGTTATTCCACATATAGTGTTTCATTTGACAGCACCCCCAACCATTTTCATAACGTATTTATAATCAGCTGTAATACACTTGAATTTTTATCCGGTGGTTAATTTTATAATCGATGTACGATTTTCATTCGTTTAATGAAATCCAATCTTAAAAAAACAGGATGTGTTGACAAAGCTTTCACACATCTGGTATGACCAAGGTGCGAAGGAGTCACATCGTTATCGGGCGATGCGGTTCCGTCAATTATGCAAATCAGCTGTTTGCTGTTTACTGTGGGAACAAACTTCATTAAAATAAAATGTTGAGTCATTAAACAGCTACAGGAAAAAAGGTAAAATAAAATAATATTACGTAAGAACATCGATAATTTTTCCGATACAAACATCATATTTAATCATCAAAATTTCGTAAATAAATGTATGATATTTGTAGTGAATACAGAAAAATATAGTTTAAATTAATTCAAGAGCATCCGTAGAATTAAGACTGGGAAGGGCTCGAGATATTCTGACCTAGTAAGACTCAATTAATTTTTCAAATAAAACTTATTGATATTTAAAGTTAAAATATTTGTTTAATAATAATAATTAATTTAAATAGTAATAATAATAATTGTTTAGTAAGATTGATTTGCTGTGCTCAAGGTACCGAGTTCGAATCTGTATTGGCAGGGTATCAGTTCGTCGAGAGACGCTCCTGGAGCAAACCCAGCCTCTGTAAAGTGGGTTGGGGCTTAATTGAAATATTAAGGGAAAAACCTGGCGATTGAGCGTGATCACGGTCAAATACCTCCTTGCACGACCGCTTACCAAGAAACAGTACTTCCAAACTCAGTACCAGCACCCTTCATAGCTTGTAGTAGTTCAGGTTCAAGTTTAATGCTTAGTAAATATAGAATATGAAAAATGAACACGAACATTTTTAATAAGTAATTTTTGTTTCTCATCAAGAGGCAGCTACCCCCAACCCTGCGGACTCCTTTGGCTTAAAGGTACCGTCGACCGGGGCTATTTTGGTCCTTAAAGGGTTACTTTGGTCCAACACCAAAAAAAGTTTTCAATATTTTTACTGTGCAAACAAAACAAGATATATAGGTATTTTTTGTTTTTTTTAAATTAACGTCCGCTTTATGCAACGAGGGCTAATCGGGAAGGGTTATCTACGGGTAACCAACCTCTTCCAATCCATGCCAAGCCGCTGAGTCTGTTCAGTGAGTTCGTCACCGAACAGAATCGAGCGGGCTTGGGCGGGATTCGAACCTGTACCGCCAGCGTGGGAGTCGGAGACGCTTCCCCTCGGCCACGCCGCGGTCCATTTTTGGGTTTGAAAAATATTTTAGGTAAAATATATATTAGGTAAAATATTATAAGGTTAAATATTATAGGTAACATGTATAATCTTTTAGGTAAAAAGTATATTTGGTTTAAAAAATATTTTATACCCTACTTTAATAGTTTTAAAATATTTTACTATTTTTTATTTTTAAACTATGTTACTATTAAAATATTATAGTTTTCGGTAATTTAAAATTTTTACCATTGGCAACACTGGAGTTTTTGTAAACCTTTGTTTTTATGCTTCAATTGATTACCTCTAAACTTTTCATCAAGGACAAATTCAGTAACAAGATAAAAAAAAAGGTAAGTGTCGAAATATCATCAACAAATGTTTACAAAAACTCCTGCGTTGTCAATGGTAAAAATTTTAAATTACCCAAAACTATTAAAATACCCTCAAGTAAGGTATAAAATATTTTTTAAACCCAAAAATACCTATATGTCTTGTTTTGTTTGCACAGTACAAATATTGAAAACTTTTTTTTGGTGTTGGACCAAAGTAACCCAATAGAATAGAATGGATTAGTTTTACCTTATTTTATTTTTTTTAGCAAACTTTAATATTGATCGAAGTTATTTTTAAAGAATTACGAAAATTGGCTGTTGTAATGTAACTTATATAAAAGAAATAGTGTTAAGGAAAAATCTTATATATATATATATATATATATATATATATATATATATATATAGTATAAATAAATTTTTTTCAATATATAAAAATTAAACAGAGCTGGTTCACATGTTTGTATGACTTTAAAAAAAGTTGATTTAGCACGCAGATATACAAAAGCATGATGTATGGTATAAAGATCGAACTCTAACCATGTTGGTGTCGATGTTATTTTGTCGAAATCTTAGTGGAAATTCGTTTCCTCAACAACAAAAGAAAACTTCCTGGATAAATGTAAAGAGGATTCTATTTGATATTGACTTTTTTTCTCAATTGTAGTAGCCAAATAGCCAGGTTGAAGAGAGAAGGGTTTAGTGAACCTCAGGTTCGAAGCCGATGACACACACTTTCTTTGTCAAGATACTTTCTTCTTCAACAGAACACTGACAAAATATCTAAATCTGCGTAATCATAGTCTCGGATATACACCGTAACAATGCGAATTTCATAGTCATTCAATATTCGGTTCCGTATTCTTATCCACAGGATAAATTAAATTAAATTTGGATAAATTATATCAAAACCTTGAAAAGGAGGGAGGAATCAGATCCTAGATAAAGTTAGAATTAAAAAAATACATGTTTGGTATATGAGAGAGAAATATAAGTTTTTCCACCGTGAAAACTTATTTTTTTATGGGTTAGATCCAGAATTTTCCGTTTTCATTCTTTCAAAACATTATGGTCGTGCGTTTTTTGTCCGTGCACCATAGTAGGACATGGACAGATTCAGCCGGTTGTATAGGGGGGCTGTAGTCCCAAAGGGAGGCCTTGTTCCTGGATACGTCAAGCAGCTTTTTACCCTTTATGTTCTTTTTGTCTGCCTTATATTACTTTCCCAAACTTAAAATGCCCCCTCATTTTACAACAATAATGTACCAAATCTATCTTTTGCCATACTAAATATTGAATATTTAATGATATTAATGAATAATGATTATTGCCAATATTTATTCATTTATATCAAATATTTATATGATATAAATGAATAAATTAATGAATATTGAATATTGCCATAATTGAATTCAGAATATAACACATGATGATATGATCTATCGTATCAGTAGGTTCTACCTGAAACGGGTTATCAAAAGCGATTTTGGTTAACCTGTCTTTCTCTAAAATAAATATATTCGATATTTTCCCCAAACGTGAAAAGGCGACACATAATTGCCCACGGGAAAAACACGGATTTTCCTAGTCCAAGCCGGAGAAAATAGATTTGGCTACTGGATGCTTACCCACTCTAAATATCGAAAGAAAATGAAGTGTTGCGTCAATAAGTCAACTTACACCGCCATCTGTTGGAAATTTATATAACGTACAAATAATAACAATCAATTGTAGTATAATAAGTATTTAATTTGCGATAAATGAAATATTGAGGCCAAAAATCGAGAAAAAACTATCCTATCTTTTAATTTTGACTAAGCTACACATAAGGAGCCAAATTTTATAAAGTTGGTTGAGTAGTTTCTGAATTTACCCCCGACAAACATCGTGACACGAGATTTTTATATTTATATAAAGATTTATCCATTATCTTTCGTCTTTTATGAACGAGTTATCATTCATTAAAATAGAATCGCCCTTTAAGTTTCAATATTTTAAGTAGTAGGTAGATTGTTAAAAATATTGTTAATAGGACGATCTCATAAATATATACGAGTATTTTTTGTATAATTAGATGGAGCTTTCGGCATCATATTCATCTAAAAATACAATGAATAACAATTATATAGGCAGTATGAAAATTCATGAAACTAACAGTTTTATATAATACAGTTGTCATTCTATTTAATATTAACAATCGAATGCTTACCTGTTCATTCTCCTTAAAATAGGATCGTTGCTGCATAAGGAATTTACAATTTAAACCATGTCGTCTGGCCCATCGTCCCTGAAGCGTACTGCGGGCCTAATGGCTTAAGTAGGACTGTAAGCGCGATCTATTATAATTCATTATGTGTGAGTAGTGCTTTGGGATATGGGCTGCTTCCTGTTTTGTATTTAATATGCTGTGTTGATTAATAGCGATGTAAATGGATTCTATTATATTTTGTTTAGGCCGGGAAGTGGATTTATGTAGAATTTTGATGAACAGGTAAGCATGCGATTTTTAATATTATATAGAATGACAAACTGCATTATACAAAAGTGTTAGTTTTATAAATTTTCATACTGCCTATATATTTGTTATTCATTGTATGTTTAGATGAATATGGGACTGGAAGCCGAAAGCTCCATGTAATTATTTCAAAAAATATATATTTATGAGAATTTCATTATTTTTTAAATCTATTATAGGAACAAACATGGGATAATTAAATTGGCATTACAATTCGAACTATTAAGGATGTACTTACAAATTTTATTTTTGACAATCTTACGGTTCCATTGTTCCCACAATTGCACCCGGATAAATAATAATAATAATGGGGTTTAAATAGTCTTGTTGATTCATAAAAGTTCAGATTTCTGGACAATAGGCTCGAGTTAAATAATTTTGTGACATAACAATAACAAGCATTTCCTGACTTTAACCTTGCTTTTATTTGCTCTTGGCATTTCGTTTCTTTCAGCTATTTATACAGTGTCCTGTTAGGGATAAATCTTCACGTATTTTTACGTATATGTTGTTAAGACTAATCCATCGAAATTACTGCGAAAACATATTCTGTCCCTTCAATAACAGGGCTACTGTTACGAATTGTTTTGAAAGTCCGAGGAGAAACATAGATCACAATAAAACTGTGGAAACGCCTATGGAAATATCACATACTCACTTTCCCATATGTAAAAGAACCTGGAGGCTGTGAATGAGATACACTGGAGAAGGTGGAGGGGGTAAAGGAATGAGGAAGCGGTTTCACTACAGCTTTCTTCTCCACCAGATCCAACCCGTCCAAAATATTTGTACGAATATGAATAGCATTGGATTCGATTGAAATGTCTGATTTCGAAATTGAGGAAGTGTATTTACAAGTATAACAAGACATCTTTCATAAGTAAACGAAGTAATACTCAAGCTAAAAACGGGTTGTCGATCTAGTGTACCTCACATAGTGATTATTGTGCGCATAGTGGGGCAAGCGAGGAAAAAGATCAAAAATCCAATGTTCATGTCTGGAGTTAATTTTTATTTCTAAATGTGGATTAGGGTGACCAATTAAGTCTCAACACTATTTTTTCGTTAGAGCTTTATTTATGCAAACGTTTCGGCCAGTTCGGCCATCTTCAGTGCTGTAAGGCAACATAATACAATTTTTTAATTAAATTAACATATTTGCAAAACAATTATCTATTATTCTGATTACAATTCATTTAAAACACAATAACAATTAAATTCTCTCATAACTTACTACTAAATCAACAATAAAAATAATAAATTATTGTAAAAAATTTATAAATTACTGATGGTAGATTTTTAGAATGACAATTTTTATCATCAATCATATTTAGGTAATTGTTAATAATTTATTATTTTTATTGTTGATTTAGTAGTAAGTTATGAGAGAATTTAATTGTTATTGTGTTTTAAATGAATTGTTATCAGAATAATAGATAATTGTTTTGCAAATATGTTAATTTAATAAAAAAATTTGTATTATGTTGCCTTACAGCACTGATGATGGTCGAACTGGCCGAAACGTTTTCATAAATAAAGCTCTAACGAAAAAATAGTGTTGAGACTTAATTGGTGACCCTGATCCACATTTAGAAATTGGATAGTCTCAAGAAGTAGGGAGAAAAATTAATAACTAATCATTAATTTTTATTGTTCAATTGTCAACAAATAAAAAACTATTAGCTTCTTCCATACCGAAAATTTGGTTTAAGTTGAAATTATAATTTTGGTTGTTGTAAGATTGCTATTTTTTCTTTTTTTACACAAATAATTTTAGCTTGTTACGGTACATTTTATCGATCGATTTTTTGCAGCCATTATGCTTAAATATATACGAAGCATTTTATAACAGTAACCGTCCAATAAAAACCATTATTTAACACGTTATCACATGAAAATGTCATCAAGTCCGAACACTTCAAACACTCAATTTAGTCGATTTTTAATGAGATTATTCCATCTTAGCGCAGAAAAATTATCAATATGGATGGTAATTATGGAAAATGCTATTTTCGATAAAATATGGCGTAAATCCTGTATCGGACCCAGGGGGGCCTGTCCTGCGCCTATTATATCTAGTTCCAATCCTTACCAGGATATAATGCCCTTGAGACGCTCATTTAATTCACTTTTCAGTCACTAAAAGATAACGCTTTCGTCAGATCATTCCTATCGGACCCCGACGCCCGATATCGTCAGTGGCTCATTCCAGCAGTCGGACCCCTGTGACCGATACCGTTCAATTCAGGATAACCCTAATAATGATGTCTGACAGCACCTTTGCAAGAATGCCGCCATAATTAATAAGAAATGTGAGCTTTATGAACGCACTGAAAACTTTGGAATTTTAATGAGAAAAATGAGGTTTTCTCTTCTGTCATGTGAGTCCGAATAATGGTTGAACAAGTTGATATTCGATAAAATGATGGGTTTGAAGTTCATAAAAGGATACAACTACGGAAAAAATGAAAAAAGAAGTACAAAAAATCGATGTCAAAGATGGAGATTACCAAAATAAATTCGGAAAAATATACATTATTGTACTGGAGAAGAAGCAATCTCGAGAAAAAGGTTTATGTTGGCCGGTATCGATATGTATACTAAACAAAATAAAATAGACAAATAATATTTTTTTTAAAAAGTCCTAAAAATTAGAGTCACACTTAAATTAGGACAATACCTATATAAATAAAGATAAAATTCTGTTTGTTTGTTCTTTATAGAAATCCATACCGTTTGTCTTGAATTCTCCAAATTTCGATCAGTGGTTCTTTGATACCAGGTGCGAACACCTGTCCATATTAAAATTGCATAGCTTCAGCCCATCTCTGGGTATATTCTTTATTGTTATAAAAATCGTTTTGATCTCGCTTTACATGGGTTTTTATGAAATCGACCGTTTGAGTTGATAAAAGTCTCACTTTATAGATTTAAAAAAGATGTTCTCCGGGTGCAACCGGTATCTACAGCTAGTTTTAAATAAAGTTCTCAAATAATCAAGTTATTGATAAAAGTTTAGTTATAATAAAAAAAGTTTTATTCCGAGGATGATTCAATTGAATAGAAAATATATGGAAATAACAGATTTAAAAAAATACAATGAAAATAAAGCTTCTTTCGCGTTTTAGTTGTCGTAGTAAATCCGTCCCTGTCCATGGATGACCATACCTAATTGGCCTCCATAAATAATTAAATATACTTATCGTAAAAGTAATTGACAAATTACTATTGTGTAGCTAACAAATTAAGGATTCCAGCCCATTTCTAAAATTCTATATGCGTACTATAAAACTTAGAAACCCTTTTCACAAGAATAAAATCTTAGCTAAATAATAGTGAGAAGGAAAATATCATGTAATGAGGTATAAATGACATGCTAGTGTTAATTTTGGTATTTAACGCAACAAGGAAAAAAATAACAAGATAATTAACACTTCAAGATAAATAACATCTTGCAAATAATAATGTCAACAAGGCAGTGATTAAGTCACAAAAGATCATATACGTGCACACAACATGATCGACTGCGATGGTTACCTTCATAATCACATGTTATTATTTACATTATGTAATCGGTTATAACACTACCCCTGAACCACTGGAGCAGGACACGCTGGAAGTTGGAGGGGGTGAGTGGCATATCTTGTAACTAGGCGTCCTTCGGGAAAACTCGGTCATTATGATCTACGATGTTAGAGCCGGTTAAAAAAAATAAAAAAAAGGAAAAAAAATAGAAGTATTTTTTTTTCACATTTTCTTCAATGTTTAATGTTTTTAAAAGTAAAAAAAAAAATTAAACAGAATATTTAGATATTCTTGGACGAACTTCAGGAAGGCACTGACTCATTGTTAGTTAAACGCTATTCGCAACAAAAAAAAAAAGTATTAAGATGTTTCCAAAAGCTGTGATTTCTGAAAAAGGAGAAAATATTTTCACATGAGATTATTCTTTCTCGAACCTCAGTACCCAACATAAACACATTTCCAGACCTGAATTTCCAGAATGCAAATAACATGGTGCATACAATTTAATTAATTTATTATAGGTTATTATCATTTTATTGGATTTGAGTTGTTTTTTTTTTCCGTTTTTAAAACGTATTCTATTATTATTTATTTTTTAATATATATATAACAGTTTTGGTATGCCGGGGTTTCACACCTCATATCACTGAAAACTATAACAACTAGTATGAGGAAGGATATTTTATTTACCAAAATAAAGGCATAACGACTGAGTGATTTTTTTTTTTTTCACTGAAAACTTCTAAAAATCAAATTGAACCTTCTTAAAATTTTCGATACGAAAAAAAAACTAAGTTTTCTTAAATCTGCAGATGTTTAATTTTTTTGTTTTAATACCATACCATATTTATACCAGGTCATTCAAAAAGTCCTGTCGTTTTTTGGGGGGAAATTATAAATAAATAAATATTTTCAAATAATCACCTTTATTCATCAAAATATCCACCGTTACAGTCGGTAACCTTCTCCCAACGAGATGGTAAAGCCCAAATTCCTTCCTTAAAAAACTGTTGATTTTTACTGCAAAAATAAGTGGTCAGTTCGTGAATTAGGTTGTCACGGTCTTGAAAACATTTCTGTCTCAGATTGTTGTCGAGATCTCTGAATAGGTGATAATCAGTGGGTGACAGGTCAGGGGAATATGGTGGGTGAGGCAAAACTTCCCAGCCTATTCAAGCGGGAAGTTAACGAAGATGCAGTTGTCAAGCGAACAAGCATATTGGCATCTGAAAGCTTATGAGGAATCCATTTATCCAGTTTTTTCACTTTTCCCAGTTCTTTAAGGTAATTCCAGGCAGTGGTGGCTGAGATATTAAGTTGAGAGGCCATCTCTGAACAACTTTGAAGCGGATCCAACTCTACTACTCTTCGAACGTCCTCCTTATCAACTACAGTTGGTCGACCCGAGCGTGCCTCGTCTTCTAGTGTCTCGTCGCCTCCACGAAATTTTGAAAACCAAAATTGTGCCTTCCGCTCAGACAGCACATCTTCCCCAAACACGGAGCATATTTTTCTAGCAGTTTCGGCAGCTTTTGAGCCAAGTTTAAACTCATAGAGCAAAATCGACCGAATTTGAGTTTCAACTGGAATCATTTTAACTAGACAGTTGGATGGTGGCTGCATTAAATTAATCCTCCTTAGCCTCTTATTCATAAAGTATAAACATTTTATGTTTACATGGATAAAAGTTGTATTGAACGGCATTAATTAGCAAACACTCTAGAATCAAAATAAACAACGAACAAACGAAAAACGACAGGACTTTTTGAATGACCTGGTACTTTGTCCGGAATAAACATATTTCTTTTGGCTTTTTTTAATACTACCTTATTAATAACCTTAACCTTGATAATATATTTATAAAATGAACTTATTCGAAGAAAACACAAGATTCTAAATATTTTCAGTGAATTTGGCATCTCAAACAATTCGACGAATTGATACTGTATTGTAACCGTCGAATGCCGTAATATAAAATAAAATATCTATGCAGATAAATATAAATAACTGAACCAAAAAATTGTTTTGAATAAGAAAATTGGGCTTCCAAGCTTCAACGGGTTAGTATGTATTCTAAATTGACTTTGTTAAAAAAAAAAAAGTAAAACTTGTATCTGTTCTTAATGCAATCCCAAGGAGTGGAATGGAATCGTAATAAGATTTCTTGAAAATCTTCTTCCACCTTGACAATACCATTAAATTACAGGAAATCGAGATAGAGAAACGACCTAGTTTAACTTTTATGAGTAGAAAAAAATAAATAAGGAAAGCGGAAAAATCAGCACATTACGAAAATAGTCAACCGTCCGTCTGTAGTCGCTTCTATGCTTCTTCACCGATTTTCATAAGGTTTCCTTGTCTAATGATAAAAATAAAATGAAAATATTTAATCATTTTTGCAGTGTGGGTTGGACTATTTAAATAATTAAAAATGGTCTGGCGTTAATTATTGTAAAGATCACCATTCCAACGCTTAATGATATACCTAATCGTAAAATATATTTATAGTAATCAATTATGATATCAAGTCTGGACAGAATTATCTGCGAACTTAAAAAATAAACAAATCAGCGATTTTAACGGCTTTGTAGCTAGGTTGTTGTTGGGTTGAAATAATCTTTCCCCCCAAATTGTTAGGTAATCTAAAGCTCTTTAGAATTGTGAATGATCATTTTTGGTAGAAGAAGTTTAGAAAATGATACATTTAGACTAATCCACAAAATTCCGATTGTTTTTTGAGCACTGCACCTTCCGAACAGGTTTTTCCAGGTCCAAGTTACTATGAATAGTGTTTAAGTCATAGTAACTACCTTATCGCATTATTCGTTTAAAAATAAAAAATAAAATGAATAGCCAAAATATTTAAGGGGGGGGGGTTCATGACCATGTGAATGGTTGTGAACAACCAAAATGATAAGCCTTTTTTTAAAAAAAAAGGCCAATTAACAATTTTTCAGATTTAAGGAAAAATATATCCTAAGAAAGTGCGTTGACAGTGAAAGTTTGACAATTGTCAACCAAACCACAACCTTTTGTGACATTTTTTCGAGGAAATTTGATAAGTAAGATATCATGGAAAACATTTATGGAATAACAAACCACTTTGATGGTGAAAGTATCTGTTTACTGTAATATTTTACATCAGTGGTTATCAATAATATATTTATTTATTTGTGTTTTGTAAGGCTATTACTTAAAATAATTGATACTATTGTAAGATATTGATTTATTTGGTTAGAAATAAATTTTAAAACTATTTTGAATTTAAATTACGCTCATTTAGGCACTTTACAAAAACCACTCCATTTTACATTGAAACACAAATTTATCATAATTAATTTACAATTTCACAACTTGAAAGGTATTAAACTTTAGTACCTTTTTGAATACGATGAATTAGTATTGATATTAATTTTTTGTAACTATATAAGTACGACGTTTACAACAATTTATTTGTACATCTAATTTTAACTATGTTAATTTAGGAATTATATTATTTAACACGTTAGGCGCGGCATCGGTCCCCGGGGTCCGATGTCTTACATTCCCATACAGCCGATTATCAAATGAAAAAGTTCGAAAGGCCGAACACCTCAAAGACTCAATTTAGTCGATTTTTAATGAGATTATTGCATTTTAGTGCAGCAAAAGTTGCTAACAGATGAAATTCTGTTGTTTTTTAGAATCGGACTCCGGGGTCCGATACAGACCATCAGTAATAAAACAAGACTACTGGACGGCATCACCCTTCCGCGTCCGTTAATATTGCAAAGAATACTTTATAGTTATATTTAATACTTCTAACTATGTCTGTAATTATAAGTAAAACACTGATATTTGGTTTATTTATTTTATATAAATTCATTTCTTTAAAAAGATTTTTTTTTTTTGTAAAGCAGTTAAAGACTCCTAAAAATTGTTTTAACGTTGCAAAAATTATCAATATGAATGATAATTCAAAATTCTAGCAGTTTAATTCTATTTTCGATAAAGTATGGCGTAAATCCTGTATCGGACCCCGGGGGCATGTCCTGCGCGTTTTATGTATAGGTATAATCCTTACCAGGAGATAATGCCCTTGAGAAGCTCATTTAATTCAATTTTCAGTAAATAAAAAACACTTTCGTCAGAGCATTCCCATAGGATCCCGACGCCCGATACCGTCGGGCTCATCCCAGTACAGTATCGGACCGTTACCGTCCAATTCAGGATACCCCTAAAATATTTTGCCGCACCTAACGTGTTAATATAATTTAGGAACATACCTAATTTATGTTCTATGTTCTAAAATGTTTCGATTCGTCAAAATTTTTCGATTGTTGGGTGGGTATATTGAATATATATTTTTTTTTGGGGGGGGGGGGTTACGATACTCCCTACCCCCTCCTGAAACGACGTCCATGGATACAGCTTATTTATTCACTTAAGCTCTCAAGTGAATGGATAAAATAAACAAAGATAAGGAAGCAAAAATAATTCCAAAACAAGATGCCCTTGGTAGAGCGGTTAACCATCGGCCTCAACGAGACCGTCCTGAGGAAACTACATAATTTTTTGTTTGGTTAAGAAAAAAAAATGATAGTTTGTATAAAAGGAAGCTCCTCCAGACAAGGTGAAGTTGGTATTACATACAAAGATCAGGAAAAGATTTTATAATGACTGTATATTCAACTTGTTGGCGTGACTACTATATTTCATTACTACTACTACCATATACTACTATATTTTCAGGCACCTAATAGAATCAGATTATATATATATATATATATTGTATATGCGTAGTATGATGACAACTATATATTTATAGAAACGAATATTGATAGTATTCAGTACCTTCGATGTTTGCTCCTCAACTTTTATATTTTTATCAAAATCAAATATGTCTTCATTGTGCAGAAACCCTACTCATTTCTCATTATATTGGTTTCTGGATAATTGTCCTTCTATTTCATAAATAACAACTAGACTTTTAAATCTTAATCTTAAAATGGAAGACAAATAATCCATACGGAATGTTGATAATGGATTAACCAGTTATTTATTAATGATTTCTCAACAGTTTTAGAAAAGACGTTTTGGGAGGTTAAAGGAAATTCTATGTAAACATAACGTCAAAATAAACGGGATAGAAAATGAATAATAGACTCGAAGCAACGATGAAACAAAAGTGCCAATAATTGCACCATCCTATCTCAACGGAAGCGAAATGATTCTGTTTGCATATCAATCTATATGGTATAATTAACCTGATCATAGCCCAATGTTAGTAATGTAACTTGTAATCGCTAAATGCTCAACAATATGCTCTCCGAAGTATAAAACCCATTGAGCTAACTGGTCTTTCCTAGTTCCGTTACCAACAAATGTAAGATTCTGTGAACCCACCGAAAGGAATCAGGGAAACGATCGGAAAGCTTTTCCGGGGCCTTGTTCCCAGGCATTAGATTTCCGGAATAAAAAACATTAACACCAATTACACAGGCCAACGATGAAAAAACTTTTTTAATGAAAATACCTTATTCTTATGTTGTTTAGGTTGCTGAATCCAAATATGATGCTTAAAAAGTTGTATCACCCACCATTTATTCACATTTTATAGTTAAATTCATGAAATAAAGAAACATTTTTAGAATTTAACAGCTTTTTCATAGTTAAGATAACATGAAAAAATAGGTCTAATGAACAAAGATGATGTTGGCAGCACTGCTGAAACACATGCTAAACAGCTGATGTTTTGTTTATTTTCAACATAACCTCACTTTTACGTTTCCTGTACATGTGCTCAGTGCAATGTCTCATCGCGGCTGTAAAAACTCTGCTGACAGTTTTTGTTATATTTGTGGTGAGTTTGTTATTAAAAAGCACCAAAGAAACATTACAGACTTTGTGAAAAAGGTTTATCTAGCATACTTTGGAACCAAACTTGGAGACCAGGATAAACCTTGGGCACCGCATAAGGTATGTTATGTATGTGTTGAAGACCTCAGGAAATGGTCAAAAAAAGAGAAAAAACACTTTAAATTTGCTGTTCCCATGATATGGAGGGAACCAAAAAATCATTCCGATGACTGTTACTTTTGCAGTGTAGATATTACTGGTCATAACTCTAAGAACAAGAAGGTAATAAGCTACCCTAACCTTCCGTCCGCCATCCGACCAGTAGGGCACGGTGTAGATTTGCCAATCCCGGAACCACCAGAGGACTTAAATTCTATTGAAACAGAAGTATTTTCTGATGTACAGTCGGAGTTAGATGAACACGATGAAGAATTCCAATGTGTTACAGAAAATGTAGAGCCTAAATTGTTCACTCAGGTCGAGCTTAATGACTTAGTTAGGGATCTGGGCTTAACAAAAGAAAAAGCTGAACTGCTTGGCTCTAGGCTAAAAGAAAAGAACTTGCTGGCGGCTGGAACCAGCTTTCATGTGTATAGGAAGAGAGAACAACAATTTTCGAAGTATTTTGAACAAGAGGGTGATTTGGTGTACTGCTCAGACATTCATGGTTTAATGAATGAGTTTGGAATTGAATACAAAACAGAAGATTGGAGGTTGTTTATTGATTCATCCAAAAATAGTTTGAAGGCAGTTTTACTACACAACGGTAACATGTATGCCTCTGTAACTGTCGGTCATTCTGTACATATGAAAGAGAGTTACGAAAATCTAGAAATAGTGTTAAATAAAATAGGTTATTCTGCACACGGTTGGTTGATATGTGGTGATTTGAAAGTTACGTGCATGCTCCTTGGTCAGCAAGGGGGTTTTACCAAATTTCCATGTTTCTTGTGTGAATGGGACAGTAGAGCTCGGAATCAACATTGGTGCAGAAAGAACTGGCCTGCTAGGGAGTCTTTAAAGCCTGGCGAGAAGAACATTTTACGCAAAAACCTTGTAGATCCAAAAAACGTGCTTCTACCACCACTACATATTAAGTTAGGTCTCATGAAACAGTTTGTAAAGGCTTTGCCTAAAGATGGGCTTTGTTTCAAATATCTCTGTCAGAAGTTTCCACACCTTTCAGAAGCTAAACTGAAAGAAGGCGTCTTTACCGGGCCTGATATTAGAAAAATGATGTTTGACGTTAACTTTGAATCCACAATGACCTCAAATGAAAAAGAAGCATGGGTTTCATTCAAGCAAGTTGTCACCAAGTTTTTGGGAAATAAAAAAGACCCAGAATATAAGGCTATTGTTGCTAACATGTTAAAAAAATTTGAACAGTTAGGATGTTTGATGAGCCTGAAAGTTCACTTCTTGAGCAGCCACCTCGATTACTTCCCAGAAAATTTAGGAGATGTTAGTGAGGAGCAAGGTGAGCGTTTTCACCAGTACGTTAAAGTGATGGAAAAACGTTACCAGGGCCGCTGGAATACCAACATGATGGGGGATTACTGTTGGTCACTTCACCGGGAAGTTCAGCAAGCTATTCATCGCAGGAAAAGCTACACAAGAAGCTTCAAGGAAAAAAGGGAAAGAAAATATAAAGCAATTCCAGTTGACAAGTGAACCTTGTATCATCACATAAAATTACTATTCCAAGTATTTTACTGTAAATACAAACCATTTTTACGATTCTACAGTGTTTCATTGATTTCCCTATATACTGTAAATGGGTATTAGACTATATAATAAAATACATTTTGCTTGGAAACTAAGGGTGATACATAAAAATTACGAGCAGATTTGGATTCAGCACATAAAAATCTATCAAGATCAGCTATTAAAATTAAAAAAGTTTTCAAAAAGGTTTTTTTTGTTGGCCTGTGTTATTGACTGGTTTTAACTAAAAAATAAATAAAAAGAAGTTGATTCGATCGCTTTTCCAGCAATTAGTATCGGTCGATTACTTTCGATTTTTCTGCCATTTTTTTTTTTTTTTTTTTTTTTTTTTTTATTGGACAATATTGGTAGAATATTCGATATTGATCCAGTGAAGAAGTAGATAAAAAGTTTTTATTTATTTTAAGATTTACAATATTAAATTATGATGATGCACATGATTTCGGATATCATCCTTAGAATCAACATGATATTTTTCTCGACTTTTTAGTGGTACAATAACAATGAATCTATACAAATTTCTGTATGGACCATAGGAAAAATTATAAAAAATAAAATAAAATGTGTGGGACGTAGCATAGTGACCCGAACTATTATAGATAAATGGAAGTCGAACAATATAAATTCCTCTTAATTATATCCAATACATAATTGGCTTTTTAACCTCCTGGGATATTTTTATTATGGGCATTGTTGCTGTTAACAGTATTGGAGCAATCACCTGGACAATCTCACAAATAACATTTATTGCTTCATCTACAACGTTTCGGCTATGTCGCCGTTTTCTAGTCTCAATCTGAATAAAGATTTAATTAATCCAGCTTTTTTAAACAACGCCTTCATCAACCCAAAATAAAACTTCTTTTTTTTTGTAATATATATAAACCATTAACTGGCGTCGTCATATGAAGATGAAAGACTCCAGTTAATGGTTTATATATATTAAAAAAAAAAAGAAAGAAGTTTCATTTTGGGTTAATGAAGGCATTGTTTAAAAAAGCTGGATTAATTAAATCTTTATTCAGATTGAGACTTAAAAATGGCGACATAGCCGAAACGTAGTAGATGAAGTTATTTGTGAGATTGTCCTGGTGATTGCTCCAATACTGTTAACAGCAACTATACCCATAATATAAATTCCATTTTCACGAGCGAATCATTGGCAATACTAAAAGCATTTGAATATATCAATAAAAAAGGTATTCCGAAATCAGTAATTGTGACTGACTCTCTTTCGGTAATCAACGAAATACAAAATTTATGGAGCACCAACGAATTAAATAAAAAAAAAAAAAAAAATCAGGAACCTAACATCGAACAAGTACAAAGTGGGAAGGAAGTGTATATGGTCTTATCGGGATTAAAGGAAACAAAGTAAAGTAAAAATGGAGCGAAGAGTGGCAAAATACACAATGTAATCAATCACCTTCGCCGGTTCAAAGAAGACAACCATGTCTGGCTGCCTCCAAAGCACCTAACTCCAAATGAAGCAGCCATAATAACCAGGCTAAAAATTGGTCACACGAAGCTGACACATATCCTACCTGCTTGAAGGACTTCACCGGCCAACTTGCCAAATTTGTGATAATACACCACTTACAGTAGAACATCTTTTACAATATCGAAAATACTTGAAGGTACGCCACGACCTTAATATTATTTATTACTTCGTATCCCTACAAAGCAAACAATGGTATGTAAAAACCCCCAGCACAAAATTAATGCCCTACATTTAAGAAGAGCAGCCGTCGCTAATGGCCTGGGCAGTCGAACCTACGCAAAACCACATCAAATAAAAAAAAAAAAAAAAAAAAAAATGTAAAAATAATAATAAATACATTATCAAAGTTTAATTAATAAATTAACATGGACGTATGCGTTTAAGCTTCTACGAATGCGTTTCGTTACATTTATTTAAGCTTAAATTATAAAAAGAACGAGAGAATTATTATTACAAAATTAAATGTTTTGTGTTTATAGCGTTTAACTGTTTTCTCGTTGTAATTGTCTTTTGCTTATATCAAAGGATTTCTAGAGACCATTGTATAACTAAATATTTCTTGGTTTGTGAAAAGACGAATTGTTGGATTGTGGAAAGTTCAAGGTCCCTGAGCATTGTTCTTATTTTCGGATATCGAGTTGTTAATTATTCTCATAAACAAGTTTTGAATTTTTTAAGTTTTTTATGCAAGTTGAAAACAATAGCAGTGAGGCATAGGTGATTTGTGATCGGATTATTCTTTTATAAAGTGAGATTGACTTTTTAATTTAGTTTTGATTTTTTGTTGAAATATGGTAACATCGTACAGTTTTTTTCTTCTTTTTTTTGGAGCGTCGGTCGGATGAGTGGTCGGATTTGCTATTTATTTTTCGGTGAAAGTAAGTATAGTCAGAGATATTTTATAGATTCAGACCAAGGGATTGGCGTTGAGTAGATAGTAAGATGATGATTCATTAGAGGTCAACGCTTTGTGAAAAAAATATGGTTTCAGATTTGTCATGATTAACTTTTAATTACAATTAGGGGCAGTAATTATTAATTTATTTGTGTTGTTTTAATCGGTTAAGTATTGTATTTATACTATAAGAGGGTGTGTATGAAGCAGATTTTATTAAAATTAGGGTGAGAAAGAAAGTCAGACATGTAAACGTTGAAAAAAGTCTGTTGTTTGTTTCGTATAGTTAAAAAAAAAAAGGTTTTCCACCCATAAATAATTTTAATATATTGTCTGCATCTTCTCGGAAGTTGTCTTGTTTGATTCAGAACATAAAAAATACTAAAAAAAAAACTATCAACATTTCCAGGAAAATTTATATGCACCCCTCCCCCTTAACTCAGCAGATCCGGATTCTTACAAAATATGTTATACAAACCAAGCCTTGTTTGGAAAAAATAATTTTCATTGACACCTGAGAATGACGAGGCTCAGTCGATTGAATATTATAATGAAGGGATTGAATGTTATTAAAATTGAAAAGGAATTATGTAAGAATTAAGTTTTTTTTTATTTTTCTTTCTGTAATTTACTAAGTATACTGGACCTTGACCGGTTGACTTTTAATGAGCACTCTACTTTTTTTTTTTTTTGTATTATCTTACGATCTCTTATTCAACCGTTTTATACGTTATAAATTATTCTATTTTATGAGTGGGAACATCAAAAGACTGGAAACCGACATTCTTTTGCAGACTGAAAGATTATTAATTCCAAATCGAATAAAAAAAAAATAAACACCACTAAAATGAATCCTACAAAAGGTCATTTTTTTTTTTTTTTTCCGGTACCATGGTTGGACAAGTTTCCAAGACATTTTTGATAAAAATTTCAGTGCTACTGGTTCTTATTTAGGACGGCATTTATTGTTTTTATAGAACTAGGTGTGTAACTTCAAAAACATCTCTGTCAGCTTCGTTTTTAATGATTGTGGCTGCGAGAGTATTTTAAATTTATTTCAACATATTTAATAACAAAATCCAAGATATATGTTTTTTTCATAAACAATTTTATTATGTTAAATCTATGGAATAAAAATTTATAAGTTAGTTGAGAATTAATAAGTGTAGAGATAAGGCCAGAATTAATGTGTCATTAATGACAAAAAAAAGTATTAGAGGTCCCAGGATAAAATTTTGGTGGTGAGGGGAATGGTCAATATAAAAAATAAAATACACAAGAAAAAGTACTTAAAGCGAAGAAAAACATTATTATTTTTTTACAAAATATTTAAAAACTTAATAAACCCTTATACATAAAAAGTACCTTACTACAAAATTTATAAGATTTAGAAGCGAAAATTTATTCCACTAACCCTTTTTTTTTTTTTTTTTTTTTTTTTTTTTATCAAAATTTATAGAGGGTGATCTATCCCCTATATCTCCTACTTAACATATCAAATCTTATGCTCGTTATTCTAAAATTGATATTAGAGCAGTGAGTCCTTGGCTAACGTAGCGTATAAGAAATGATCAAATGATCATCAACTGAATGATAAAAAACAAACATTTAAATGAATATTTCACATTTATTGTACTAAAAAAAAAAAAAAAAAGTAAATAAAGCTGATCTATCTTACGAAGTAGATATACCTTTTTCAACTTTATGTAATTGCTGACAAAAAAAAAAAAAAAATAAAAAAAAAAAATCAAGGGATTATTTCTTATTCAAGTGCTCAGCCGAATTATCAACAGTGTTAAAGACCCAAGGTAACGTACTGTTACGCTGTTGTAACAGGTTATAAACGGGTATGGTGCCTATTAGGGAAGGAATGGTTCCTGAATCGATTTAGTTGTTTCGTTGGAAATGATATTTAGAAATAACAGTGACAGCCGTTTTAATTACATGATATAATATCAAACAGTATGGTATAATACAAAATATAAAAAATAAATATCAGTTTCGGATTCGGCCAAATATATTATTTCATATTCTATTTTTGAAATCTAAATAATATTTGTGCATTAAATTTCTTTTTTTTTTTACTTATAAATGAATACATAGTACATATTCAAGTCATATAAAAGGTTTAGAGGTATGAAGGTTCACGGTGGTTCAGTTTTCATATAATCAAATATTTACTTGAACAATTTTTTTTTTAAACAATATTCTTAAGCCCCTAATTAAAATATTAAAAAATCAATTTTAGTCTAAGAAACTATTGCAATAACACTAAAGTTATTAATTCTCTATTAAAATTTATATTTATTAATGTTTATTTAATAATTTACATTTATTTTAGATCAATGAGGTAGCTTAGGACTAAAGAAATTTCAAAATTTACATTAATAAATAAATAATAAAAATACTCAGTTAATATTAAACATGATCAAATTAAGTGAGGGAAATCTTTAAGAGTTGTATAATAAAATATCCAATAACATTTAGACCCTTCTGTGTTGCTGATTTCTCCAAATCAATCTTGTAATTTGAATGAGAAAGCTAACCAACCAATCACATTATTTTTTTTTTATTATAAATTATTTAAGATTCGCCAATTGATAGCTCCCTTTTCGGTTATGGTAAAAAGTGTGAGACTACTCCAAAAAAAGTAGGCTAATCACTGGCTTGGCATGAATTTATAATCGAAACCCTTCTCTTTTCAACGAAAATATTTGAAAAAAAAAAAAAAAAAAAGGTTTTTGAATAACTGGAATGAAGTCCTGATTTTAATTTTGACCCATAATTTAAAATTTGACTCGTATTCCTCCTATGTTTTATATTTTCGCATGTTTTTTATTTTTCTTTATTTTGAATGCTACTTAATTTTCAATTCAATTTTTTACATCAAAGAGCAAGCTTATTATAATAATAGGATTTTTTCTGAAAGTTTAGAAAGACGTCAAGGACGAAAGAATGTAGATGAATAAAAAATTAAAAGATTAAAAAAAAAGAAGAGTGTAATTGACAAATAAAACTTTATAAATTTGAAGGTATGTAATGGTCAACTGTTTTCTTTAAGGTAGGATGATCAATTGTCAGGATTTTCAGTCAAAATATTTTTTATTTGGAAATCCAACGTTTCAATCAAAACATGTTGATCTTCGTCAGGACGAAAATAAAGACATATATGTGAGCAACATGTAAAGTACCTATGCTAGAATATGATAATTAATTGTTTCTCATATTATATTATATAATTATTATTATAATATGAATATTTAAATAAGTAGCTGGTATCATGATAAAATAAAATCTGATATTTACCTTGTAATAAAAAACTTGAAGGAGGAAAAATCGTATGAATTTGTATATTTGATATAAATGAGTCCTTAATAATAAATACGTCAGTTGGATTTGGTTTCCATTATTTTGTTATTTCTTATTGTTACTATCTGTAATTAATAATTGCATGATAAACAATTAATTATCATCTTCTAGCATAGATCACTTTACATGATGCTCATATATTTGTCTATCTTTTAGCCCAGGCGAAGATCCACAAGTTTGAATCGACATGTTGGCTTTCGAAATAAAAAATGTTTCGACTGGAAATCCTGACAATTAATAATCCTACAAAACATTTATAGTTTTATCGTATTTTTTTAAGGGTGATAATATATAAACAAATTGAAATATTGATAGGTATGAAATATACTATACATTATATCTTATAATTCGAAAATGCAGGCTTGAAAATGTACAATACGTCTAAAAATTAAAATTATGGTACCTTGTTATAACTTAACTTAGAATATAAAACTTGAAGGAGGAAAAATCGTATGATTTGTATATGAAATATTTATTTTAAATACTGTTCAAAACGACAGTCAAAATAAGTTGTACTATCAATGATATGGTGTTTTAGACTTTCCCTGTTTGAATTATCGGTACAATAAAATGTAAAAACTAATAATATATCAACCGTATTCTTAATTTATAATTATTATTCAGGATAATTATGATTTAAAAAAATACACAATGAACTAAAATTTAGAGACTGCCCATAATTTAGATTTCAGATAACGAAAAATATTTTGATGATTGAGAGAGATATTTTGATGATGATTGAGTGTTAATTAAATGAGTTTGGATATAATTTTATTTTATTTAAAATAAAAATAGATTCCGTAGTTTACAAAATATTACCTAAAGGAAGTCTTATTATTATTATTCTCAAAGTGTTTTAAATAAGAAATTAACAAAAAGCTGGTCTGATAATTACTCAAATTAGGATTACAGAATCTCCCTTAGAAAACAATGGGAATCCCATGAACAAGATACTGAAATTCTAATCCAGTTCACAATATTTCGAAATGCGAGACAATGAAAAAAACAAAACAAAGACAGAAGTAACGCTGCTGTAGTTGCGAAAGTCGAATCGACACGAAACGATTTGGATCACGATACAAGAGCGAGATGGCGTTCACATATTAGTTGAAAATATTTCAAAATGGGAAACAATTATGGACCAAGATGGGAAGCAGGGCAACTGTGTCTGAGAACGTTCTTGTGATTAAACAGCGGTCTCAATCGAGTTTAAAAATAATTTTCAGAATAAGAAAAACGAAAAAGGTCTGAGGTCTCTTAGTAAATAAGTTTCTGTGAACCAATGATGGAGTTTCAGGTTGGATTCCTGGTTTTAGATTCTGTGATAACAAGCTACGGTTGACTCTGGGGCCTAGCTTAGTTGAGTAAGTTTACATCTAGCCTTTAACAAAGTCTAAGCAAGCTAACAAAAGACGAAGACCCGATGTAGTTGTCAGTGGTAAAGACTTTTTTTTTTATTTTTACAAAAAAACAGAACAGGAGGATAATTATTAAATGAAGATTCAAAAACGGAAGTCATGCCATGCGAGATTCTTTGGGAGGAATCTATATGATCAATAACTAAATATGTGAATAACAACATCATATGTGAATAACAATTTTTTAATTATCAAGTATGTCTCTCGAAATTTGGGAGAAAATAATATGAAATAAAAAATCTCTCAAAGATACTTATAAGGTGGGCGCTAAATAATTAATTATTCAAAGTTTTATAAATCCTAAAAAATTCATGAATTTTATTTATATTCGAATAATTGATTGGTGAGATATCAAAATCCTCTATTTTTTATTATTATTATTTTTTTTTTAATATGTTTATTTAAAAGCCATAAAATTACATTTTCAACCAACGTTTCATCTTCATGGTTATTCTATAAACAGTTTTTCTCTGATTTCTGTAACCTATATCTCAACCTCATTTTTGTAGTCAGTTTTTTTATTGGATAAAATTGGTCATCTTTACTTTTTTTAAAACTTGTAATACCAACTGTTCTAGGGGAAAGATACATACTCAATTTAATACTTCCAAAGACGTTATGAAGTACAAACCACTTTCATCGAGCATTTCCAATCCTACTAATTTAACAAAGAAAATCAAAACTTCGTTATTTACATTTAGAAAAAACAAAAAAAGTCACTCTTCATTTTCGCAATAAAATGCCTCCAATTCGTAAATGACTAGGCGGTGAAAAGATAAAAGATGGAATAGATGCGTATTTGCATTTTTTCCCCAACATAATCCATTATCGCTATTGTTTCAACTCACCTCTGTTTCAACTCCCCTCGGTCTCCCTACATATTTTTTTAAAAAGACTATTTTATACTGATGGCCAGAAATTTATGAGCGCAACTGAGTTTCATAATCATTAAATTAAAAAAAAAAAAAAAAAACCAACAGAAAAACATTGGAACATGAATTTTAAAAGATAACATTAACATGCGGAATCGTGTTGCTCATTGATTGAGACACTGTGTTCTTAATTTTCGTATTACGGTTCGAGTCAATCTGAGGTAGATAATTATTCCGTTACAAAAGCTAGACCTTCCAGGTGCGTAAATTTACCCAGCCTCTTTAAAAGTGAGCAACTTTCATTGTGGGAAAAAACGTTGAGCGTGATCCTGGCCGATCACCTCATTGCACAAGCGTTGGCCTATAAACAGAACGTCCTTAATACATACGTACTGAACCCAAGACCATTCATGAGCTTTTGTGTTTTAGGTTTCTTTTTATATATATAAACTCGTTCACGCTTTGGTGAAACTTAATCTAATTTTGATAGGTAAAATGATGGTCAGGATTTTCAGTTTACAATGATTTTATTGTGGTAAGCCAACGTTTCGATCCAGCTTGTGGATCTTCATCAGGGCTAAAAAAAACACAAATATATGAGTATCTACGCTAGAGGGTGACAATAAATGGATACATTACAGATCTGGTAATCATATAAAAGATGGTGTATACATGAATATAAAAAAGTGGCTGGTTAACAAGATAAAATAGGATCTGATATTTACCTACTGAGTCCAGGTGGATACTAAGACTAAAGGTAAAAATAAGGTGAGAGGTAGTAGTAGGGGGTTAGTTTGCCGACTTCAAAGGTTTATGACGGGGAAATCCAACGCTTTGAAGTGAAGGCACATGACAACTGAGTGAACAAAAATATTTTAAATTATTTTGATTAATCTAATCTTAAATTGTGGCTGACCACCAATTTTAAATTATTTTTAAATAATTTATTTTTTGTTTTTTTGAAGAGAAAAGATTTGGCTCCGCCGGGAGTCGAACCCGGGTCTCCTGCTTTACATGCGAGGATGCTAACCACGACACCACAGTGAAGAGGAAGGATTTGCTCTGCCTTGAGCCGAGCTCTGTGGTGTAGTGGTTAGCATCCTCGCATGTAACGCAGGAGACCCGGGTTCGACTCCCGGCGGAGCCAAATCTTTTCTCTTCAAAAAAACAAAAAATAAATTATTTAAAAATATTTTAAAAACTAACAAAATAGATGGTACTGTATACAAATAGTTGTGTCTGGACTCAATAATAACATAAAAATGAGATAAGACATAATGTAACAATGCATAAAAAATTGGAAAATATACAGAAAGAAGTATACAATACAAAAAATAATAATAGTACAAGAGGTACAGAGATAATTGCAGGTACCTATGAAATCAAAACTAGGATTTGAGGATGCGGAAGATGTTAGAATAAGTGGATGAAATTATCTCTTTATCTGTTTTGTGATTTACCGGGTTATTTTTTTCCAGATGGAAGAAAATGGATTCTGAGAGGAGCCGTTTATCATGGTTAGGTACAGTAGCTAATATGGAGGGGTTCTGGGCATCTATAATTTTCTAACTAAGAAAGAAAAATATCATTTTGCAGAAACATAATGGGAAACTCTCTTTAAAAAACTCTGTTTTTTATAACATTTGGCTGTACAACAACGTTCTGTAAAAGTTTCAGTTTTATCCATCCTCTCATTTTTATAAATAACATTTACTTTCTTATATACTACATTCAGAAACACTGGTGTATGAACGAGTACTTATTATTTAATTTTAAATTCAAAGCTTTTAAAAAAAAGAAAGTGAGATTAAAATTTTTATACATTCAGATATTCGGACTAATTGGAGATTTGGAAGTATCATCAGTCAATGTAATTCATACCTGAAGCATGAAAGATGATTAATCTCTTGCCGTAGATGAACATAGGTTATTAATGAATAGAAGAGAAATGCAGGATGGTTCATCTAGTCAAAGCAACACTCTGGACAGCTACTCGTAAGGGTTGGGCACACATTAATTAATATTTAAAATCTATTAAGGGAAAATATTAAAGGAAAAAAATGTAGACACTCGATTCGAAAATGAGAAGTACAAAAGAGAGTATACGTGGATGTATTAGGTTTATGTTAAAAACATACAGAAGGGTCTTTTTCATTTTAGGCAACCTGTTACTAAGTTATGGTAACGGTTATTTTATGAATTTAAACAGTGATTTATCTATATCAGATAAAATCTTATGATTTCATATTTGAAATTGTCTAAAGGTTATTATCGCAGTGTGAGTTGGTGTATAAAGTTAATCTGTGCTCTGTATTTTAAAAATGAATCTGTTAGAATTATGTTCAGTTTTCAAGTCATTTATTTTATTATTCAGTTTTTGAAGTCATTTTATAGACCCCGTGACTGGTGTACATAATCAACAAGTAGAGTCATTGTGGTCACAGTTAAACGCCGCAAAAAAAAAAAAAAAAAAAAAAAAAAATGGAACTCGAAGAAGCATGCTTGACTCCTACTTGTGTGAGTATGTATGGAGGCCTCGTAACGAAGGCAAGGATTTATTCATAGAAATTTTCGAGGCAATGAAAGCCTATTGGCCTTTTTGAACATAATGAACAATAACCTTTTTTTTTTTTTTTTTGCAATATTTCTGGTTAATAAGTTAGATAGTAAATAATGCAAATGATGTAACCTTTGTTATTATTTAAATAACCGTTATCATAACTTAGTAACAGGTTGCCTAAAATGAAAAAGACCCAAACATAACATAGTACGATTAAACAACAATGTTAAAATGAGACACGGGCAAGATCATAATAGAATTCCAGCGTTATTAATGGCCTTGTAAAAAGAATTTAAGATTTGTTTGAAAAAAAAAAATAAAAAATAAAAATCCTCATAACGGAAATTCTTTTTCTCTTCTACAAAAAAAAAAAAAAAAAAAAAAAAAAAAAAAAAAAAAAAAAAAAAAAAAAAAAAAAAAAAAAAAAAAAAAAATCGAGATCATAGGGTAAACCATACAGTTATTGACACTCTGTACAGTTATTGACACCCCAACTTTAACTTAAAGAAATAAGTATAAAAGTCCTAATTTTATTTCAAGATATACATGAATCTAATGTTTGAAGGGTCCTCTAAGTTATCTATGAATTAAGACTTTAACAACCTAATCATAGAGAAGATTTAACAATTAAATCCACAGGGTCTCAATAACTAGTTTTTGCACTTTTAACAATAAATATTGCCATATGGTAAAAATATTGAACTTTTGACCCAAAAAAACCTCTTGAGTCTTTATAAGGATAGATAAAGAGGAGCTATAGGAAGTTTCAATTTGATCCATTCATAAATTTTTTTTTTTTAATTTCACCACAGAAATGTAGTCTTAAGGGTGTCAATAACTGTATGTTTTACCCTTTTGTACTGTATGTTTTGATAAAGATATGTAGGTAAACTATCAAAAATAAAAAAAAATCTACATCCATTGTACATAAATGATTGAAACAAGAACTTAAACTATACTCGGGAATGCTACGATATGGGAGGGTGGTTTAGCTCAGTTTAATCATCGTTAAATTTTTTTACAACAATTAACAATAAAAAAGTTTCTCTGTTTACAGATGTGAGAACGAGAAGAATGGTTTTTTTTTCTTGTTCATTCGAAGGCTATAAAATCCAAACATTCCTGAATAAGAAAGCCCAAATGTGAAAGTAACAACAAATTACGTAAAATTACGGCGGGGAAAGAGCGGTGCGTTCCTTTCAGAAATTTTGGGCCTCATAATTATATACTGTGTGTAGGTACTGTAGAAAATTATATGTTTATGAAGGGTTACGAAATGTTCATAATTAGTAGTTGCATTTAATTAATCTATTTTATTTTTAAAAAAAAAATTAATGAAAAATGCTTTTATATGTTTTATAAGTTTAAATCTATAGTAATATATGTAGAGCTTCTTTAAATATTCGTTCTGATCCTCGAACTCAAGGTCCACGAGTGTGGGAATCATGTATCTTTGTAGGTGGTAAGTTTGATGGTAACTCGTACGTGCCAATTATAGTCTCTGAAAAATTAGCACATGGAAGTGAAAAATCATTCTGAAAGGGATGTCAATGATTTCGATTTTCTTTTGACCAAAACAATAATTCGTACGCTGGAACAGTGTTGGAGCTTGGAGCGGTTCCAGAACATCAGAACCTCTGGAGACAATTACCCCCGCCCCTCCCACCTTAGTTCCCACACTTATAACTTTTCCCTATTTCCTTTTTTTTTCTTTTATAATCTTCCACCGCAAAAGAAGCTCATGATTTCTCTTAATTTCCACGACGATTCTCAAGATTTCTAGACACTGCTAGCCGTTTCATATTATCATCTTCCTAATAATTATTTACCAACACCTTCAATAAGATATTTGCGTAATTTTATTGATTTTTTTTATAAGTGTACTACGGTTAGAATTATACTACCGTAAAATGAGGTGACATTGTGACTAATGGGGTGACTTTGTGACAAGCCTATTTTTCTACAGTTTTTGAATTTCCCTCCTTAAAAAGAATCAGGTTAGGCAATTCAGTATACTTGTCAGTAGCCAGTGCTACAACCTACTGGCCACATATAACTTCTTTCATTCCATTTACCATGGTGCTTTATTTCAGATATGTTTGATTGTTTTCATTTTGTTGAAACCTTGAAATAAAGCACTATGGTAAATGGAATGAAAGAAGTTATATGTGGCCAGTAGGTAGTATCACATTACTGACCAACTGACAAGTACACTGAATTGCCTAACCTGATTCTTTTTAAGGAGGGAAATTCAAAAACTGTAGAAAAATAGGCTTGTCACAAAGTCACCCCATTAGTCACAATTTTACCTCAATTTACGGCATAGTTTGGACCAATAGGTCCCATGTTAATTTTTAGAGTATTTTTTTTATTATATCTACTTAATTGAAATAGTATTGCAAATCATTTTTCTTTCTTATTTTGTTTCGTGAGGACATTTGATTATCTTTTACTGGATCGGTTTTGTTTGAGACTTCGGAAATCTTTTCTAGAAACAGGAGGAATCAAACGAAAATATCTGTATAGTAGCAGCATGGTCGGAAGGAAATATTTTATTTTTAGATTAAATATAATAAATAAATAAATCATTATTTAATCGATTGAGAATATTTGATTGAAGGACAACAACCAAAGCAATATATACGTATAACAAAAATATCAGTAAAGCAGTAAATTTTAAAACAGACATTAAAAGTATGTTTAGCTATTTCATAGATATTATCAATAAATAGCAATTATATATATATATATATATATATATATATATATATATATATTATACGTTAGATATAATAGTATAATAACCCCAAAGATCAGTACCAATTAGGTAGCCTAGAGAGAAAGAGTGGTAATAATTATAGCTTTGGTTTATTGTTGGTATTACTAAAATAGATAAGTATTTTTTATTATATGATTTTTCAAAATCTTTTCACAGTGATTGACAAGTTTCATAAAGATTTCATAGTCCTTGACAAGGTATATAAATCTGAATGGTAATTGTGCATATAACTGTTAATTGTTAGTATCTTAATTTATTATAATGCATTGGGAATCCCCTGGAGATGGGGCTATGGGCCATAAAACGTCTTGTATATGTATATATATATATATATATATATATATATATATATATATATAATTGTTAAACGAGCTGAAAATACTAAAAAGGATAAGGGAGAATATGTTGTCATTGGTAAGGCACTGAGCTGCTGTGCTCAAGGTCTCGAGTTCAAATCTCGCTTGGAATCTTTAATATTCTGTCACATATCGTCTCGGAAGCCGAGAGACCATCCTGGGGCAATCCCAACCTCTATAAAGTGGTTACCGTTAATAGAAAAAATAAGGGGAAAAAGCCTAACGGTTGAGTGTGATCACGGTCAAATCCCCCCCCCTCGGTCAAATCCCAGCACGACAGCTGACCGGAAAACAGAAACCAAGACCCTTCATCGTTTGTAGTGGTACAGGTTCTTATAGATAAATTCAGCTTGACGCTTCGACATATATTAGATATTTTAATCTGTTAAAAAAGTGACGGTAGGAGAGATATAGATTTCGATTAATGATGAAGCCCTTACCAGCAGCTGATTAGAGTTGCGTAATATATACTAAAGAGAAAATAGACGTTTTGAATATTTAGCATAGTTGTAAGTCTTCAAAGACCGGTTCAGTTTCCCACTATCGAAAAAAAAAAATAAGAAAAGATAGTTACTCGAAGGCTAAATCATATCGGTCCCAATAACCTTGAAGAACACTACGGCAGCTTACTTAGGAATCAGGATTGCGTACTTATTAGATAAATTCCATTAGATGAATCACTATGCAAATAACCTCGAAAAGCGGAATTTTCTCATGAGTATCATTTAAAATTCTCATGAAATAATAACGACAGTTATGTTAAAATCGATATCTACAATAATAATATATAAACAATTTTTTAAAAATTCGAAAATCTCAAATGGCACCAAGTTTAAATTTTAATAAAAATCCTTCTCAGGATTTACAACATCTATATGCAATAAGTATTCTTTTATATAATAAAAAACATGAAACGATCGATTTTAAACTAAAATTATTAATACAAAATTGGAAATTTCAGGATTATTTACGAACACCAAGCGATGAAGACCAAAAATCATGTATTTGGTATATATGCCGACTATTATTATATAAATATAGGTACAGATGCGCTCACAAGTTCTGACCTTCCTAAATCGTTATCAATCGTTATTCAACGTTTCTTTCTTATCTCCTTATAAAAAAAAAAAAAAAATAACAACAACTAAAAATTGCGTTTTTTACTAACAAAACTAAAACAATGTTTATTAATTTAATCATTATTGTGGGTAATCACCTTGTTTTAAATTATTTTAAATAATTTATTTTTTGAAGAGAAAAGATTTGGCTTGCAAAACTTGCGAGATCTAGGGAGAGGGGTCAGTGAAGAGGAAGGATTTGGCACCGCTCGGAAGCGTGCTTCGTGGTGCAGTTGTTAGCATACCGCGCATGTCACGCGGAAGACCCGGGTTCTTCTCCGGATGGAGCCAAATCTTTTCTCTTCAAAAAATAAATTATTTAAAACAATGTTGATACCTGTAACCGCTATAACACGCCTCCAATTTGCACATGTCTAGTGTATGAATACCTACTATACACTGTTTGTTTTTACATGTAGAATAAGTATTTACTGAAAAAATAACTAATTTTGAGGCATTTTCTTTCATTTTACCATGCAATTAATTTTTTTACAAATTTAATTTTTTTAAACTATTATAGTGAAAATAAAAACTAATCAATTATCTCAGACGAAATTTATGAACTATACACATTTTTATAAAAAAAAAAAAAAAAAAGGTTTGGTAATAAAACAACAGGTCGTAAAAACAACTGAATATTAATTACTTTAGGAAATAGATCGAGATTTTTAAGAAATTAAATCAAACACAATTTTTTGTTTTTTGGAATAACCGTGGATATAAGGTTTTTGGTTTGTACTCCAAGACGACTTTGGAATTTTTAAGATTCATCATCGATATTTAAATGAGAATTTTGAATACTGTGTGATTTTAGTTGTGCCAGAAACTTAGGCACGCAACTTGAGATTTGAAGAAGAGACGCAACTTTTTCATCTTGAGATCCAAAAATAATACAATAAATGATCCTAAGCTTTTTCATAACATCAAGATTCTACCATCGGAATATTGTAAAAAAAAAAATACATATTAAGTTTAAGAAAACAACTTGTATGTTTCATAGGTCATTAAGAACAGAGTTTATACACTGTACTGAACATTACATTATACTAAATATTATAGACGACAATCTCACGCACAACGTGTAAATCCTTTAAAAGCTGAATTTTCAAAATTCGTAAAAGAGTTCTGCTTCAGTTTACAGAATGACTTAACTCCTATTTCAACATTTTTAAAGAAAGCACTTTTAATAATATTTTATTTAGGAAAGTTTGAACCTTTTTATTTTGTAATATTACAAGATAAATGCAGAAACATCATAGACTACTAAAATACACAAACAGTGTCACAAGGTACATATTTTCCAAAGAGAAATATTATTCAATGTCCTCTACTGGAAAATTTTGAAATTCCAGTTAGTCAGTCAAAAGCTCATATACCAGTTTATTGGAGACAAATTATCTAAATATAATAAAACATTCATTTCAAAAATATTGCAAATTTTAAATTCTGTATAAAATTAATGTATTAAAAATCTTTTAAGGACATTTATACCTACTAAAAATAATAAAAAAAAATGGTAAAGATAAGTCAGCAATATCTGTTGGGTTAGTTAAGATTTTAGTAAAACAAGACTTCAAGAAATCTCGTTAATTTCCATTATATATATATATATATATATATATATATATATATATATATATATATATATATATATATATACCGAAGAATAAGAGTACATGAAAAAAAATTGTTTCTACTATGTTAAAAAAATAAATAAAACTGTGTATTGGAACGCATCACTCACGATGGAGCTATAGGAAATGACCGACATGTCATGAGTTTAGAAACAAAGAACCCCACCTCATCCCTCAAAAGATATTGTTAATATTTATGCTCCTTAACCCCAGATAATATTTAACTATTATTAATATTACTAAACTCGGAATGAGGACGTTAACATGACGGGTCATTGTTGAACTATCAAGGACCCTCTTTGTGCCATGGAGTAAAATCTGAAACGGTTGAATTTCCTTATTGGTTAAAAAAACAATCACTTTGAATCACCATGTATGCAAGACATGGTTACAAAGTCTGACTACCGGTTATTTTTTTTTTTTTGTACAGGAAAAACATATAATTATTGATAAGTCAGGCGTATCAATAAGTCCTTAGTTGTTATGTTTAAAAAAAGTAGAGTGATTTGAGATATGAAACGATAAAATCATAAACCATCAGCAATTATGAAATAAACTTCAAATATCCTAAGACCAAAAACCAATTCGGCCAGCGCTTAATCCATGAAAATGGCTATTGATTAAAAAATAGTTTGGTTTTGGATAAATGAATTTTCTGATAAAATAATATTAATATTGATTTCATTTATATTTAAAATTTAATAAATGTAAATATCCTGCACAAGAAAATAAAATTTTAAATTTTCTTCAAATTTAATTTTTTTTTATCAGGCACGACTACTTGATGGACCTCTGGTGTAAATTTCCAAAAAAGTAGCAGCCTTCACTTCAATCCACCTCAAGTCTGTACGCCCGTTTTAGTCGGGGTTTCCTGACAATTGGATGGTCTAAGTTTCTTTTTCTTTTTTATTTCATAAATACAAATTAAAAAAAAAAAATTAGTTTTTATTTTTCTGTTAATCGAATTAATAATTTCAATAATAATCAAATACAAACTAAAGGTAAAAGAAATGAAGTAAATAAGTGTAATACGGAATCACTCAAAATATTAGAGAAATAAATATATATTTGATCTTGCAATAGATCAAGTGGAGAAAACAATTGAAAGAAGATTATAGCTACACAAAACACCAAAATAAAACTATGACATGACATGAAAACTTATCTCTGACCAATAAATAATCCCCGGGCTGACTTCGAATAGCAGAAAGATTTTTATTTATTTACGTTATATAACTGATTTATATCTAAAGAGTTCATATAAATGCCTGGGAAACTTGATCATGGAAAATAGAAAAGAATTATTTTAAAAATACACAAAGATCAATACATTTTTCTTTTTTCATCTAAATGTTTTTACAAGTGCTTCTTTTAGACTAGTCAAGCGTTGTCCATTCATAATTCCAAAATCATAATTATGCTACTGCAATTAAAACCATACAAAACTAGCTTATGTTAGTTAAAATAACTTCTATGCAATAAGTTTATTGTATATGAGATATAACTGGAGGTGTGAGAAATGGCTTAAAGAAATTCATGGATTCATGTTTAATTGATGATATCCCATAAATTCAATACTTTTTTGTTGTGAAAAAATGGCTGAGGATAGTGTTTTTTTTTTTTTTTTTTTTTTTGTTTTATATTACTATACTTTTTAAAATATATTCAGAAGAAAATTACTTCTTGTAGAGTTATTTTTTCATAAACATGTGTAATGTCAACTTTCCAATTTAAAATATTAAATCCAGGCAAGCGATTTCTCTCATTAAGAAAAAAAAACAGCCGGACTATGAACAATGATATATGATAAAAAAAACAAAAAAAAAACTTTATTATGGGATATCTTATTATATATATATATACTTTCCAGCGCAAATAAAAAAAAAAAAAAATTAAAATGATTTACTTAAATAAACTCCTTCAACAGACAATAAAATTTGTTTAATCGACATACCGATAGTATATCTTCAGTAACTTTCTCATACGTACCTGTAACAAAAAAACAGAACCAAAATTACTTAACGAAAATCTAAATCAAATACTCATGTAATAATAAAATTATAATGATGAATTTTACAATCATTTAATATTGGGTTCCTTAATTCGAACATTACATAATTATAAAAACAGGTCGAAATACCAAAATTTCAAATCCAGAATTTGAGTATGAATCGACAGAGGAAATACAGAGCTTTGTTTTTTAAACCACCTGAACTCAACAGGAATCTCATGTTTCCGTCGATAATTAGATACTATTTATAACTAGCTGCATATACTGGTTTCACCCGGAGAATTTCATTTTTTAAATCTATAAAATCTATAAGTGCTACTTTTATCGACTCAAACGGTCGATTTCGTAAAAACCAATGTAAAGCGAGATCAAAACGATTTTTATAACAATAAAGAATAGACCCAGAGATTGACTGAAGTTATGCAATCTTAATATGGACAGCTGTTCCCACCTGGTATGAAAGAACCACTGAGCGAAATTTGCAGAATGTAGGACAAACGGTATGGATTTCTATAAAGAACAAACAGAATTTCATCTTTATTGGCATAGATTATAGCTATACTCGTATATCCCGGTTTCACCCGGGGAATTAAACTTTTCTAACGAAACGTTCAATTTCGTAAAAAAACATTGTAAAGCGAGATCATTACGATTAAGAATAACAGCTGAAGATCGACTGAAGTTATGCAATTTTAATATGGACATGTGTTCGCACCTGGTATGAAAGAACCGTTGAGCGAAATTTGGAGAATTAAAAGGTATGGATTTCTATAAAGAACAACAAACAAACAAAGAGAATTTCATCTTTATTTATATAGATTACAATTTTAAATAATTAATTATTAAAAAATAAAAACGATGGTAAATTCGATAATTATGCTAATGCCAATATATTATGTAGCAAGAATATATTATATTAATATCGCAATATTGTACTATCGGCATTTATCTTGGGTTGAGTGAAATCGGACATACTATGTAAATAAAAACTGAGGCAACATCCATAAGAAGTTGTTGAGTAGGTACTGATTTGTGTTGCACGTCCGACGTGGCTCAATCTGGGATTGCATCACCATTTCTAGTACAACTTGTTATTAGATGATATTTTCAATCATTAAGGAGTTTCAGAGGTTGGCCAACATGTGAGCAGAAAGTAATCTTATAATGTAGTGCGTGCATAAAAACGAATACACCGACTTGTTTTTTATTTATTTATTTTTTTTTTTTGAGGCTATTTTTTAAGTAGGTTTTTCCCTTGAAAGAGACGGATAAAATGACGAATAAGGAATGTGCTAATACGTAGTAAAAGTTATGTTTTAATCTATTGGGTTAAATTAAAGATCATTGAAATGAGTCCAACAATAAAATAATTTACCAATTTTAGTTAATTTCTTATGAGATCCTTTTTTTCGAACGTCACTTATATATTGCATTATAGTTCCATCGATTCAGCAAATAACGCCATTATTAATGTAACAATCCCTGTGACCATAAAATTCTTTGTAATCAAATAGGCTACCTAACCTTGTCAAATAGAAAAATTAAAAATTTTAATAATAGTCTATCAAAGTCTTATTCAACTAAAGCATGCAAGTCAAATAATAATGCTTTTGTGAAATAAGACTGTGATAGACTATTATTAAAATTTTTAATGTTTCTATTTGAGAAGGTTAGGTAGGCTATTTGATTGCAAAGAATTTTATGGTCACAGGAATTGTTACATTGATAATGGCGTAATTTGCCGATACGTCGGAGCAATAATAATGGAATATATTGGGTGTCCCAGACCTAGAGTAAAAAAAAAATGGGTAATACTGCATGTTAAACGGGGTAGAATGGCGTAGAAACGAGTTTCCTATCTCAATCTGTTGAGGAGATAGAATTTTTTTGTTCTTATTTTTTACATCTTACTTTTTTTTTTTAAAATGACATTTTTCTCTACTTTGGTTTAGCGTAGAAACAAAAACGATGATAGTTCTTAATCAGCATTAAATTTTCTAAAAGATGAGATGGGTCTGGTTATTTTAAAACTTTCAGTGGGACAGTGTTTAAAGCGCTAAACACAAACCATTAATTAAAACTTAAATTTTTAATAGTTTTTTGAAAATTCCTCATTCTCACCACTGGAGCACCCTAGAAGCTGTCAAATTTCCTAAAAACTGCGGAATTTACTTAGTTTTTTAGTGGTGTAACCCATGATACAATTGCACTTCACCTTTTGAGTCTTAAAGGAGTTTTTCTGATGAAAAACACGCAAGAGAATGTCACTGCTGGGGCAATGAGGAAGCGCGCTAGAGCCTGCATCCAAAGTAAATGGATGTCGAACTTCCAATGAGTTAGAGTTAGTTTTACTTTTTTAAGATTAGAAAGAACAATGTATGAATTCTAAGTAATATAAAAAGGGTAATAATAATCTAAAATTAAAAAAAAATCCTACATAAAAAATGTTGAATATAAGCCTGCATCCAAAGTAATAGAGAAAATATTTACCATATAAGTAGGTTAACGGGGGTAAGAGCCATTTATGGGAAGTGCGTAATCGTCTCGTTAAATCCTAACTACTGGATATGAGGTGCCCTTTTCCGAGTATGAACTTTAAACTTCGTTTCACAAATCAGCCATTTATCATCAATCAAGTATGATCTTCCGGTCTCTATTATATACCTGTATAGGTATTTATAAGTGGTTATGTTTATAAGTGGTGGATAAAGGCTTGGCCTATTTTTTTTTTTTTTTTTTCTGGTTAGTGGAACCTTGAGGAGCTGTTCATTAAAATATTTTGTGGTTTGGATTTCTTCTTAGCTAATTTCTAGTGTTAAGCGCTGACCCACAGTTGCCAAATTCATGCTACCTTTATCGGGTAGAGTCCATGAAAACTTCCATAGGATCTTGGGAAGATGCTAAGGTGCTTATAGTATTTAACCGGATGCTCATTCCCAATTAAAAAAAAACTATACAAATAATTAGACTTTCGAAAATTTTAAAATGCTACGATGTTAGAACGCAGATGTAAAGGTAATCTAAGACTTATTCACTTCTTTTCTATTCAGTAAAATTGAGTCTATTTTAGAAATGGTTTTTCCTTGGACTATTAAAAAAAATTGTTTTTCATTTCTACACCCAGCATTTGTCATAACGAGAAGACAGCTATCCCGGTGGGCCATCTAGAAAGCTCACGCCAGGAAACGGTTATTCTAACGGAGTTCTCTTTCTTAAAGATTAAAGCAATGATTTCGGCAAGTGGAGATCGTGCGATTGACATAATAATATGATACTGATAAATATAGTCATTAATCATGAGTCATTTGCTTATCTATCGTAATTTTGTTAGTAATTAAATGATGTCATCAGCAATGGGATCTTAGACAGAATAATCGTGGATATGGCGTCACAGAGAATGATGTTCGAACTGTATTTAATAAATAATAAATCAAATGCAAAAAAATTAGAAATATATTAGTACAGAGAAGGCCTCGAACCTACTAAAATTAATCCTTATATAAGTTCTTATTTATTAAATTACATAAAACAGCCCAATTCTCGCCTATTTTGGTATCATACGTATACATATATATTATTGTAAATACATTATCCATCTGAAAATGTAGTAAAATTTTGAGGATTGACAATTAAGTCCCCGTTTTCGTCTATTTTCAGATGCATGATGCTCAATATATATATCTATATAAATGAAAGCCCTGAAGATGCTCGAATAGGCGAAAATTTAGCTGTTTTAATGTGATTTAAATAGAAGTTAATACGTTAAGTGAAGTTAATACGAGATTTTTGAGGCCGAATCTGTCTATATCGATGTCTATATAAGATAAAATTTTAAAAATGTTAAAAGAACGTCAGGATCGAAATTATGAGATTAACATTTTTTTTTTCTATATTTATTAAATTACCAAAAAATAAATTAAATTTCTCAACTGATTAAATTGCATAACCTAGCACCACTATGTACCTCCACTACTCTCAAAACAATTTTTTCAATTTTTTTTTTTTTTATCCTTAATAGATATACCATATACAGTAGAACTCCCTTTATCCGGGGTAATGATGGATATGGGGGTCCACGGATAATCGGATTACAACTTCTTTTTGACCTAATGTGATAGAAAAGAAGGTTGATTAAAAAAAAAACTGCAGAAAATCACTTTTGTTAACAAACAACAAACGAAGCACGTTTTTGCTTGTTGAAGTTGATAGGCAACTTCATCTACGTCTTTTAATGTAGAATTCTTCATTGTTTTCCAAGGACAAGATGTTTAGGCCGACGACGATACGAAGTCGGAAATGTCTTTTTTCTTCTTCAAAATATCACGAACAGTTTGCTCGCCTACTAATTCTGCGGACAATGTTTTAACACTTTCAACTTTTTCTACTCGGTTTATAATGGTTAATTCCTGTTCAAGCGTTAAAACGACAGGTTTTCTTTTTGGCGACAATTTGTTAGTTTGTATTTAAATGGAGACTAAATAACAACTGAGAATATTTTTTTTTTTAAGTCAACAGGCCAGATTAGGAGTTTCCTGACAAAGTCTTGAAAACAATAACGTTCCTATAATTATAGAATATGAATTGGAGTTATAGTTACCGGAAACATCCCACCATACGATACCAGCTTGCCGTTTTTCAATTCATTATTTTATTTCATAATTTCTAAGAACAATAGATAATAAACCATCGTGTAATCGTTAAAATATTTACGTATTCATTTTTAAAAATAAATATTATACATACAAAATAAATGCCATTAAAAAACAGATCATTAAAAAAATTGTCTCCTCGGAACCCCGGTTAATAGAACCGGTTGGGCTCCTACTGTAATTCCTTTGGTCTAAGCCCCAGAAGCAAATTAAAAAATCTAGTTTGATACCAGATAAATTGTTCCATTAAAAATACGAAAAAAATTTGGGATCCCTTTTAAGTTTTTTTTTTTTTTTTTTTTTTTTTTAATGATTATTTCGAAGTATTAATTGAATTAGAGTGGAAGACGTGAAGGATGTTATTCAACAACTTGACGACGGAAGTCGAGTGCAGGCCTTGGACCGTGGATGATGCCGTGAAGGTATCAACTGCAACTCTCTTCTCCGTTATCCCAGTCTGTTATAGACCTCCACTCCAGAATGTCATCCACCTTTCCTCCGCTAATTTCCAGTTATTTTCCAGGCTCGTGTGTCGGAGGTGCGTATCCAGTGCTCGTTAGGAAACCCATCATCTCGTATGTAAATCAACGGTCTGATGAACTCGAATTAGCTAATTATTCGAATAAGTCGCATAACTGCAACAATTTATCCAAAAAATAAATTTGATGGCTTCAAAACAAAGGTCAACTAAAGGAACTATGACATGCTTAAATCAATATGAAAAGCTTCTTCATCAGATAATGTTCGATTATTTTTTAGTTATTTACTGTTGATGACGCTCTAGTCGGTATTCAAGCTGGGAAAATTCATAATATACAATCAATTTTATGCAACTTATAAAAATTCTAACTATAAATCAATCTTATAGTAGCGCTCATATGTACTGGTCACTAGAATAACTCAGCGTTCAAAGTTTTTTAGCTCCTTCAAAAATTGAGGATTCTTGAAAATATCATAAACGTTCCATTAGAAACCAATACCTTTCAAGTCCCATAAATTAACCCCCCCCCCCACCAAAAAAAAAATTTACATTGGGATTGGTACAATACAAAAAAAAAAATAATTTTTATAGGACTTGATGGATTAAAAAAATGAGAAACTGTATATTTTCCTCTTATTTAAAATTACAGCAACATAACCTATTTTTATGAAGCTACTAAAGTTTCTAAGAATCTATGCACTATTCCAAAAAAAATTCTTATAGAAAATACTTTTCGTTTATCATGCAGAATAACTATTTGAAAAAAAAAAAAAAAATGTAATTTAGAGGAGAAAATGTTCTTTGATTTACCGTGTATGTTATTTTTTAACGAAATTAATTTATCCGAAATCAACAAAAATCTGAAATCACAAGTTGAACGATTCTTCTAACAATTGTTTAATACCAAATTTTATAAAACATATTTCTATTAAAGGATTAGTTTGGTCAGAAAATTTTGTATGCATTGGGCCAGTAAATAAATGATTGTGAATTATTTTTGCTAGTAACTTCAGATTTCTAATTAATTAAACTTGTAGCACGTACATAGTAAAATCAAAGAATTTCTTCTCAAAACTGGATGTTGCATATTTTTCGTTACTACATACTTACATATTTCACATATAAATGCAAACATTTTTCTATTAAGATATTTTTTTTTACAGTGTATATATTCTGAGATAATCTAATTTGAAAAAAAAAAAAAAGTGTTTCATTGAGATAAAACTCTTTAAAACTTTTTGATCCATCTAGTCCTGCAGAAATTGTAGGCGTTACGAGGGGAAAAATAACATACAATTGTTTGATTTTTTTAATTGTAAAAAACTCAATTTTCAATGTATTTTTTTTGGGGGGGGATTTGAAACGGAATGGTTTATTGTTCAAAACCTATTTGAAATTTTCAAGATATATCAATGTTCGAAGGAGGTATAAAAAAGTTTGAATGGTGGATTTCAGTGTAGGGTGGCCAGGAAATTTTATATTCTTCTGTTTGAAGCATACAATTTAAAATATCATTTCCTGCCATGTTCGCTGTCAATAGTGTTTTTCATCAAGTCAGCTTATTGACTGATTATTGTAACATCATTAAATTATAATTGGCAGAGAGGAGAGCTCGTAAATTTCAACATTTAAACCACTATTTTTAAAAAGTTTGACCAGAAATTGTGGATAACCTTTTTCCATTCTGATATCCTGATACGCATGTAGTTGATTGATCGAAAAGTGACCTTCTCTTTCTCCAACCTTTTACAGTGGTTTTCTGTAAAAGGAAGTATGAATGAGTACTAGAGGCAAACAACGACGAAGCAGGAAGGTGTTTTTATTAAATGACATTTACCGTTTTAAGTAACATACTTAAACTGATTATTCTTGGTTAAAATTATAACAGTAAAAGCAGGGGCGGATTTAGCACGAAATTTGGGGGATTATGACTCCTCTGTCCCATAGTCACGTGGCTAACAGCACCGTTTTCAATGAAATTATTACCTAGTATTAAGAAGGACTGCGATTTAAACAACCAAAAGTCTTATGTTGTGATGTGCCTCACACATAATTATGATAATTAATCCAATCTTAAATTGTGGCTGACCACCAATTGTAAATTATTTTTAAATAATTTATTTTTTGAAGAGAAAAGATTTGGCTCCGCCGGGAGTCGAACTGTGCTGTAGCGGTTAGCATCCTCGCATGTAACGCAGGAGACCCGGGTTCGACTCCCGGCGGAGCCAAATCTTTTCTCTTCAAAAAATAAATTATTTAAAAATAATTTACAATTGGTGGTCAGCCATAATTTAAGATTGGATTAATTAAAATAATTTAAAAAATTGACTTGTGTCAATAAATATCATAAATTGGACAAAAATTGTCCACCTCCCGCTACTACTCGCAAGACTTGTGAGATAGGGGGAGTAGGTATCAGTGAAGAGGAAGGATTTGCTCTGCCTTGAGCCGAGCTCTGTGGTGTAGCGGTTAGCATCCTCGCATGTAACGCAGGAGACCCGGGTTCGACTCCCGGCGGAGCCAAATCTTTTCTCTTCAAAAAATAAATTATTTAATAATTATGATATATTATATTATATTGTATGAGGGCTATAAATATTCTGTATGTAGATATTGATGAGAGTGATTATATATTATTGTAATTAGATGCCCAAAGACATCATTGAGTTCATATAAACATGATAAGTAATAACATAGGGCCAAGCTTTGTACCCTAAGCCCTCCTTATTGCCCCACTCCAAAAGGAATCAGAGACCAATCTTAGCCCAGTCTTAAAACAGTCTTGATGAGTCTCGATGTCTAAGAGAATCTCGATGTAGACAGATATTTGTTGCTCTGCTCCGGCACCCCACTTCCTTGTTCTATAGCAGGCCTGTATAGTATTATCAGTTATATTCATTATATGTATATATGTATATATAATTCACCAACAATAAATTACTTTCACTGCGCAAATTCTGTGTTTTAAAAATCCAAAAATATTGAAAAGCCAAAATATTTGGGGGTCTTGACCCTGTGAACCCCCCCTGGAAACGCCCTGGAGTAAAAGCAAAATTTCCTCTTAGTTTTGAGTAGGTTTTCAACTAGTAGTCAACGTCATTTTGTATTATGTCATCTTCTCTTTCTCTAAAAGAGAATATATATATTTATCAAAATAATGTCATTTATCTGGACATAAAAAAAAATATGAATCATGTTTATGACATTTTTAGCTATTGAAGCATAATCATTATATTAATTGATTGGTCATAAAGTTAGTGGAAATCAGATTTTTACCCGGAAAAAACTGTTGTAATTAAAATCTGCTACTTTTTATGTATAAAAATAATCAGGATAAAGAAATAGCAGCATTTTCGAACTAATCAAGGAAGTGAGAGCATACTATGATGGAGACAATAGACAAAGAATCGCTATTCCCGAACAAGTTTAATTAACCGAAAGAATAGGACTAATGTTGAGCACATCATGAGGTCTCCATTGGACGGGGTTCTTGGGGGCCACCTACCATCACACATCCACTCTTAGATTATAAAATAATTATCCTCGCACAATCATAATACACCTTACAGGAACGCCGACCATTCTGATGGCTATTATGTGAATAAAAGGTGTCGCGTAACAGGTAGTCGATTTGTCCATTAATTTCGACGACAATGGTGATGGAACGCTTCTTGAGTATCGAATCATAAATCCGAGGCTAATACGAAATGAAGTGATCAGAGAAATACGGTCAATATACAAGAGGAAGTGTTAAGCTTCCAGGAGTCCGTGGAAGCTGGAGGCTACAAGTTTCACTTCGTAGAGTTCCCACTTTCCACTGATACACTTCAAACCAGTTTTAAAAATCATGAATTCTTAATTCAAGCATTAAAAAAAAAAAAAAAGTAGTTCCAAAAAATTCAGGCAGGACACCCCTTTTATTCTAATCTTTTATAGACAAGAAATCCAAAATTTTTACATTATGAAATTAGATATCCGATATTATAATTAAAACCCATACAACCACTGATGCCATTTAACCATCGTTCTCTTGTTCTTCAAGCTTCTTCTGCTTCTATGACACCTCCCCAGGGCGGACTTAGGCGCGGGGTGCCGGGAGCCATATCTTCCTTGGGCTCCTGGGTTAAAGTGGACTACCGTTTTCCGATCAAAAATAAATGATCTGAACGTAGAAAATTTTCTTCAGTAACTAAGGAGATTTTCAATGAGCAAGTAAACGCAGTCTCAAACATGGCACATTTGTCTCTGTATATTAACAGTATCATAAGTTTCTTTATAAACCTTCGATATCAAGATAATTTCTTATTGATATATCGTGCACTTCTCAGTCATTCATTTATTATGAATTTTTTTCCTCAAACCCGTCAATAATAACACATCATTTCTTTTTAAGAGAAACGCAATTAAGATGTCTTATATTTCATGGAGTTGTTTGTTTGTTTAACGTACATTTATGCTACTAAGGTTTATGTACTAATACCACAGTGGGAGTCCTAAATTTTGCCTATCCAGGTATAATCAGGATGGGGATCTTTAACCTGACATCGTCCAGGCTCGGGACCACCATTTCACGTCCTATCCGAGGGAGGAAATAGCCATGGATGTTTTACTCCCATTAAAAATCCTAGGGCCACCGTGGGAGGCGAACCCGCGACCTTTAGTATTGTAGGTTGCCATGCTAACCACTACACCACAGGTGACCCCATTTCATGAAGTAGTTTTGTTTTAAAAGGATTAAAATTGAATTAACTAATGAACCTTATTTAGTATGTAGGTATGTATTAGGTACGAGGATACTGTCATATGGTTATAATGCTTGTAACAATTTTTTTTTTTCCTCGAGGGTACTATTGATTACATTCCATTAATGGTCCGGCCTTTTATGAGAGTTGGTGGAATTTTAATGACATTGGGAACGGATGGGACTGAGGGTGCTACAACGGCCCTGAGGCAAGTTATAAATCTTTGCTTTCCTGCCTCCGCCATCGCAACATCTTGCCCAAGTTAGTCTGCCCTTGAGTGGAGAAATTGTTAACAATAAATAACATACTGGGGATATACCATGTCCAACAATTTGGCAACGCTCTAAAAAAAAAGGACAATGTAATTTCGTTCACGCCACACTCACGCATCGAAAAAAGTCCTAAGTGAGCATTCCACACTCAATCCAATGCGAAACGAAATTCTTTCAAAGCGAATTTAACCCATGAAAACTTATCTGTAATATCGGCATTTATGACGTAAAACATTTCTCTAAATCACAATTCCTTTAAGCTCCGCAACTATTTTAAAACGACACGACAATATATTAAAATTATTTAGCGATATACAGCAATTGGTTCGTAGGTACATAATATAAAATAAATATAATTGGATGTGACAGTAAGCAGCATGGGCGGTTCTAGCCGATCGTAAAGGGGGGGCGCTGCAGCCCCACAGCCCTTCATTTGGATCATCTAATGAGCTTTTTTACCTATATGTTCCTTTCCCACAACTAAAATTCTACTTGTTCTGCACATTATTTGTTCTTTAACTTGCTTCCTTACATTAAGGAAAGTCCAATTCTATCTTTAAATGACGAATATTTTTCCGAAGGGAGGGGCTGCAGCCCCCACAGCCCCCCCCCCCTGGATCCGCCAATGGTAAGCAGTCGAAGGTCTTTCTTGTAAGGGATTTGTCTAGTTCCATTCTGTTTAAAGACAGTATTATGAAGAACAGAATTCCATCCCGATTTTTAAAAAACTTTTCTTCTGTAGACATATATTGAATAGACTCTGCTAAAGTACTCGACACAGTTTTTACCTTATTCCTTTAAATCAATGACTCCATATAAAATGTTTAGTTACTAACTTAAGGAACTAGGAAGTATTAAACTACTTTACCGGTTCAGCAACTATTTTTATAGAAAAATAAAAATTTAATTTCTTACTAACAAATAGTCAGAAGTAATTCTGTAGATCCCATCCTTAAGTTTAGCTAAATATGAAAAACCGAACATTATAGGGGGGTTGCGGTGATTCAAATAAAAAATTATTATTTGTATTGTTCTGATGTCCATAAATAAGATCGACCACGTGTAAATAACATACTTTCAATACGACTCCATCGATACGATTCAATAGTTTGAAGAAAAATATTAATATAACTCACAGACAGTTCTACAAACTATGTTTTATTTACAGAGCTTTGGTCGAGAAATTATGGTCCCAGTCCATTCTTCTTCAGATCGATTTTGAAGGCTGATGGGTCCTTCCTCATTATTCTCAACTCCTCAAAGGCCATGAGAGCTTCCGCGCCTTTATAGCTTGGAGTAGAATGTCAAATTCCTATGTCCCAAAGAAGAAGAACGGTCCTATTTCAAGGCTTTCGTGTGTGTTTGTGTGTGTGTGGGGGGGGGGGATTTAGAAGTTGTGGATGGTCCAACTCTAAAACAGTGTATAAAGATTCCGGAAAGCCACCAAAAGAAGAGGAAGAAAAACGTTGAATTGATGAAATCAGGGCAGTAATCTATAAGAATAGGACGTGTGCACAAATCCATGATGTATTCATGTTGTATTGTAGTCATGTTGAATGCCATATAAGTTAACTTCATTGGTAGCAGTGTAACATGTATATTCTCACGCATAGTATCTCCAATGAAACGAAAAAATACTTATGGCCGTAAGTTGAGCCTTCCCAAAGTGAGGGAAAAAATTAAAACAAATGGATAACTGTAATGATATAAATGAGCAAAAATAAACAAAAATTAATCGTTATCAATCGATTTTGGAATAAAAGCAATCAGGACAAGAAACAAAGGAAACTTCGGATAGTCTATAGCGCGTAGCTAACCATGTTGGCGCCGCAGCGCTGCCATGATCGTGGAGACCACAGATAATTTTAATTGTTCTAAATACCGGAATTTTAGCCACAGGTTCAACTCTGGTTAACATTGAATATATATTGAATTACAACAATAGTGTCTTTTAACCCGACCTTGAAGAAATAAATGGTTTTGAGAACATAGTATTGAGGATGAAGTCAGATCTGGAAAAAATTTACATCCTAAAGTAAAAAAGATTTAGTTTTATATTAATATTGTGGAATCGTTTACAGTTAAATCTCAATGATATTCAGTTATATTAATGCAAAAATGATTTCAATCTCAAGTGGCATGTCTGATTGGTAAACAGCTGTAGGAGTCGAATTTGTGATCAGTTTGTTCTCCGGACTAAGGTCATTTGCATAAGAGGAGGGGGGGAGGGGAGGTAGCAAAGGACTGCGGGGAACAGGTAGATTTCCTAACCCCACCCGGCGGCCTTCATGGCCTCATTCCACAATAGAAAGTTACAGCGCTACTTTCGGACTTAGGTTCATCCGCACCCCACCTCAGCCGGATATAAGAACTTCGGAAGGCATCCAAAGCTACTCAACATGACCAAAAAAAAAAAAAAAAAAAAATGGTCTCTTCCTACGGGAAGCAACTGGCAGTAGAGACGCGTAATAAGATACATACTCAATTGCACAACTCCACTCATTGTTTATATACTCCTGAAGAATGTGACAGACTCCTCTGCCTGCCTCCACGACTACCACGCACCACTCCCTCGATGGCTAAGTGTGTTTGTATGAGTCAGGCAGTAGCTCCTGTCGTCATGCGGATGGATTATGCTAATATTGAAACGCCTCTTCGAAACACAACATGAAACGCGTTACACCTACTATTCAATTTGCGTGTTTGTAAAAGAAAGGTGTTATTACCAAACGCTATTTTCGAACGAAGATATAAGAATGTTGCTAACCCATTAAAACAAAAAAGCGTCGTTCATATTCCCGGAATTCTCCACAATTTACAAATACCAAAAAACAAATTTACTTTTATAAATTAATATTCGAATTTATTACCATATCCAACCTGATTCAAGTAAATTGTTTTCCAGCATTCTATTCCCAAAATCCCGGAAAATGTTTGTTGATTCTGATTAAAAACCCGGTTTAAGTATTGTCATTGCATAAACATTTAAAAATTAAATAGTCTTCATTAGAGACAGTAACATAGATAAGCCAGTTTAGTTCATGGTGAAGGCAAAATGTAGAAGAAGATATTGTTAGTCACTGAGACCAAGATGTTCATATAATTTAATATAAGTATTTATATAGATAAACTATAACATTATGAATTTGGGTAGGTCGTAAGTACCATATCAATTATCAATAATAAATATTAGTTTGTATTTATGTCCCGAAAACGTCAAAGTAATAGATTGTTGTGAGAGTAAAGTTAAAATTTATCTTTTATTTTAAATTTAGCTATTATAATTTTTGTTTATCAATGAAATATTTAATAGGGAATAGTGTTGACATTTTATTTATACAGATAGGGTTACTTACATTTATGCAACAGGATTACCGAAGCAATTATCAAATACCATAAAAGCGTCATAATCAGATTTCTTCTTCTGAACCGCTGAGAATGCAGAAAATGTATTTACTATTGTACAAGACTATTTACTGTTGTACAACAAATGGGGGAACGCAAGGTAGCTATGTAAGAGCTGGAGTGGAACAGGTACCCAGTTTCTTTCATAACATGCCTGCCCGTGACCAATCCCGAAAAGGTTTCGCAAAGCAGACTTGTTGTAGCCGACTCTGAGGATCAAAAGCCGTCAAGCAAGCCTGAGCACGTTTTTGGATTCGATGAGACAGCACAAAAGCTTTTCCTAATCCGCCTCCAATTGATTCTTATTCCGCCTCACACGAAATTATTTTTAATCGAAGAAATGCATACAACTTTCACCACTTTTTCGCATCAAATAGAACCCAGCAAACAGTGCGGGACCAATTACAAGGAACCTATTGGATTACCTTCATTAATTCATTAAATATGAATTCAAATATTTTATTTTTAGTCATGACTACTGTCAAGTAGCAAGGATTCTAGGTATAGGAGGAGCGTCCGAAATCAAAAGATCTGACACAAATTATATTAAAAAAAAATGAAAAAGAACATATAATAAAACTATAATAAACAAGTACTAAAACATACACTATAATAAACCCTTTAGAAATCAGATAATTAAACCCTTGCAAATTGAAATTTAATAGAAGATTTATATTGTATGAATATTTTAGAAAAAAATTTCCATTTAATTTCGTGTTATAATAAACCTAATATTTCATCATGTTCTTGGTATTCCCGCTTTGTTTAGAACAGGCGTCTTTTGGCAGTGTCTTATAGGAATAGCAGAACTACTTGTCAAAACTGTTTTTCAAAGCACTAGCAGTAAATTATCACGGCACAATGCAAATAAGTAAACTTGCCATGTAGGCACATTTTTAGCAAACATTGATCATGAGTGCTTTAAGGTTCAGGAATAATGGAATAATTTGTATTTATTGTTTAACCTTACCTCGATAGCTTGAAATTCCCAGAGTTGACCTTAATAAACAAAGCAATTCTTTGACTCGCAGAGATTTCTAATTTCCATCATGTCATCAACAGTTCAATTGTAATTTTTTGTTTATATTTGTAATTTTTGTTTATGTAGGAAGAAAGCGAGATAGTAAAGGAAAACTCAAAAAGTTAGCAGTACATAGGGTAAACCATACATTTATTGACACCTTCAAGACTACATTTCTTTGGTGAAATTAAAAAAAAATACTTTTTTTTTTCCTCTGTTATCTTCGCCTCTACCCTATAGGTTCATCGGAACCCCAGTAACTCTCTTATTCGAGAAATAATAAACATATGGTGGGAAATGGAGTCGAAGGCAAAAAAAGTAATTTTCACTTGGGTACCATCCCACAAAGGAATACATATAGCTAGACTAGGAGAATCAGAGAATGTGATAACACTAAAAGAAGTCACAAAAGAGGACTGGCTACACCAATAGTAGAAAAACCAAAACAAAATTTGGGAGTTGAAGTGGAGGAACGAACAGTCCAACCTATCTGAAATAAAACTAGATTGCAAAAAGTGGACCACAAGCTCGAGAATCTCGAGAAGGGAAGAGGCACAGTTTGTCGTATCAGAATTGGGCATTGCCAATTCACACACCAATATCTTCTCCGAGGACTTGAGGCACCCACATGCCAAGAATGTGATAATGTACCCCAAACGGTGAAACACCTTCTAATAAACTGTGCAAAATACAAAGATGTCCGCAAAAAACTGAAAATAGAAAAAACACTAAACGAATTGTTAAAGGACGACGAGGAAAATATAGAAACTTCGTTAATATACTTAAAAGAAATCACGTATTACAACAAAATACTTTTTATAAAGGAATCAAATTGAAACTTCCAACAGCTCCTCTTTATCTATACTTATAAAGACTCGAGAGGTTTTTTTGGGTCAAAAGCTCAATATTTTTACCATGTGGCAATATTTATTGTTAAAAGTTATTGACACCCTGTGGATTTAATTGTTAAATCTTACCTGTGGTTAGTTTGTTAAAGTCTTAATTCATAGATGACTTAGAGGACCCTTCAAACATTAGATTCATGTATATCTTGAAATAAAATTAGGACTTGTATACATATTTCTTTAAGTTAAAGGTGGGGTGTCAATAACTGTATGGTTTACCCTTCTTCTTATATGATAAAGTAATTTATGAAGGACACGAATGAAATGACTGAAAAACGATTTATGTAATATGTATTGATGATGTGGTAATAACGTATTACATAAAGTAATGAATTAGTTTTGTTTTAATGTAAAAAATATTTAAACGTTTTAGATAGTGGATATATTGTTTTTTTATTCAATGCTATGTTTTATTTCACGCTTGTGATTGAATAGAACTATCCCTTACTGCTTTGTAACGCATGGTTGCATATTAATTTTGTCCATGAGAATCGGATAATAATATGTATAAATCCACAGTGGATAACTGTTTTCAATTAGTTTAAAACCGATTTCTGAACTAAAGGCAACTATGATTATACCACCTGGCAGCCTGCATACCTTGCTAGGGCGGGACCCACCTACATTGCATAGCCTTAAAAATATCAGTACCCGACGGGAATTCCTGCGCCCGAATCGAGAAAATGGGAATGTTAACCTTTCCTCTTGAAAGGTTAATATGAATTCAGCTTAGCAAATGTTTTGTAATAAGAATAACTTAGAACTCCTCTATTGGATTATTAAATTGCAATAAATACGCGGTAGGGCCCCCATTACCCGGGGTTCCAATTAACCGGAGTTCCGAGGAGCCAATTGTTTGTTTTTTTTTAGCTGTTTTTGATTATATGCCATTTATTTTGTATGTATAATATTTATTTAAAAAAATAAATACGTAAATATTTTATCGATAACACAATGGCACGGGCGTCACCGCCGGGGGGCCAGCGTCCCCCCATTATTTTGACAGGAGGGGACTGTCCCCCCCAATATTTTAGCAGCAGAGGACCCAATGTAAAAAATTAAATAAAAATGCGATTTTACGAATTTATCCGAGTTATACCAATAAAATATAAATATAAAATATTAGTTAATTTCAGCACACTCTATTGTTAAAAGCTAGTCAGGTGTATTGTATATTTGATGAATTATATATTTTTTATTTCAGCTCGAACTGTTTTGTTTTATTGCTCTACACTTCTTTTTTAAACCAAGCAGCTTGATCCTACTTTCCATCAATTTGATGAAGCTTATAGAAGTTAATGGGAAGCAATGAATCAGAAGAAATACTTGGATAAAATTCAAATTTGGTCCACATCCTTCAACATTAAGCCTTAACAATTCCCTATTTTAATGCATATCTGAGGCATAAATTGACAAGTTTTATGAGACTATAAATACCTTTAAAACACAGCGTTGGAGGATGAATTTAAATGCCCCAACAGTTGTTTTTAGGGATTATTATTTCAACTTTTAGCCCCTCGAATTTCTACCTACCTTATCTAGGAAAATATTGAGCAGTACCCCCCCCCCCCCAATAATTTGGTGCTGGTGACGCCCATTCACAATGGTTTCTATTGTTCTTAAAAATTATGAAATAAAATAATAAATGGAAAAACACGGCAAGCTGGTATCGTATGATTTATTTATTTATTTATTTATTTATTTATTTATTTACATCGCCCACCAACAGGCAAACGCCCAATTACAGGTGGTCATAAATTCAATTCTTACATCATAATATAACATAATCATAATGTATAACTTTAGTAATAATAAAAGATAAAATACAAATATTACTTATTCTTTAAAATAATATAGCAAATTAAATTATCCCTTATTACAATAATATATAATATACAAATGATTGATTAAAAAATAATAAAGAAGAAAAACCTAAAATAAAAGAACTAAAAAGAAATAGAAAATTAAGTAAAAAATAAAAATAAAATAAACGGCGTAGCTCAGATATGATTCGTCATAGAGTTTTAATAATTTCTTCAATTATATATTTTAATGTGCCTAAGCTATAACTAAAATCAAGTTGTACTATTTGATTTACAGAATTCCAAAGTTTAGACATTTTATTTATAGGTGAAGCACTTGCTAAACCGGTTCTACATACTGGTACATAGAAATCAGTGTTTACTCTACTGCATTGCCTCCCATACCTATGATGAGATGTTTCCGGTAACTATTACTCCAATTTATATTCTATAGGCACGATATTGTTTTCATGTCTTTATAGGAAACTCCTACTCTGGCCTGTTTGACTACAAAACAAAAATAGTTCAGTGGGATTAGCCTCCATTTAAATACCAACTAACAACATGTCGCGAAAAGAAAACCTGTCGTTTTAACGCTTGAACAGAAATTAACCATTATAAACCGAGTAGAAAAAGGTGAAAGTGTTGAAACATTGTTCGCTGAATTAGGAATCGTGAACTGTTCGTGATATTTTGAAGAAGAAAAAAGACATTTCCGAATTCGTATCGTTGTCGATCCAGACATCGAGTCCTCGTAAAACAATGAAGAACTCTACATTAAAAGACGTAGATAGTAAGCTGTCTATCAGTGGTTCAAGCAAAAACGCTCTGAAGGAGTTCGTTTGTTAATAAAAGTGATTTTCTGCACAGTTTATTTTAATTAACCTTCTTTTCTATCACATTAGGTCAATAAAGTGTTGTAATTCGATTACCCGGGGTTTTCGATTAACCGTGGACCCCCTTCCCCATCTTTACCCCGGATAAAGGGGGTTCTACTGTACGCACAAATAAGTTGAATTTAATTCAATGTAATTTTTTAGCCATTCATATATATATATATATATATATATATATATATATATCATGGTTATTCTGATTGTATCTACATAAATATGTCCATAATAGGCACGACCGTCGACACCGACCCAGAGCCGAACTCCCCTATGTTTTAACATCACTTTTAGCCTATTAGTTACCATATTGTGGGTAATGCAGAGTGGAATGCAATCCAAATCTAAAGTACCAGATTATCAAATTGATTTTATTTTTGTTTTGGGGTGGAAGAGGAAACTCTCGGGCGCCAAATTTAAATGTAGGGGTGTCAGAGTGGTCCGTTATTGGATTTTGTGTCAAAATAAAAAGTGATAAATTTGATAGGCTAACCTTCATTCGCAACACGAAAAAGAAAAAAATATATAAATTTAAAACAAGTCATTTACTATAAACCCTATGATGGAAGGTTTTTGTCAGACAATAGTTCCGGAAGATAAATTTGAGCTGAAGAATATTTCTTTTTTATTGATGCTGTGGAGTAACATGAAGATGGAAAATTACTAATAAGCTTGGTTACAGTTTTTAGCAGGTTTTCCATCTAATCCAAGGCAGGAGTGACAAGATGCTAACACTTTTTTACTTTAAGTTTTGTTGAAAAGAAAAAAGAAAAGCTCCAGTAAAATGGGGAATTTTAGATTTAGCATGTTTTATATACGCAACAAAATTACTATGCCTATGCGGCTCAAAAATAATTATTTTTAAAATAATATGGTATATGTCAGGGTTAGATAGAGTTTTACCACGACTGGAAATTGGGAACCCATGATCGTGGCAAGGGTTATTTTTCTTTATAATTAACACGTTCACGCCGGGACTGTTTAATGCTGTCCGCTCTATCGGGCGGGAGCTATTCCAGTGCATTATGTAGTATGTAACAATAATAAAAAAAAAAAAAACAATAAAAAATACAATCCTTCTAGTTATTTTTATAATACGGCAATTGTTATTAAAAAATAAATGTTTGTACGTTTATAAGTATATGAATATAAATATAAATAAATAAAAATAAATGGATTTACGTTAAAATTTCATTATTTTAATTTTCAGCTATTTATAAATTATTTTTATTTTCTAAACACTTTGGCTGCCATGTCACCTGAAATCGAGTAACTGTTCTCTTGTCAGAGAATTAAATATTAAAATTGTGTAGAAACGAGAGCATGACTCTTAGGTATTCTTTTTCGGCAGTCAAAGTGTTAAAGATCTAATTATTTGGCAGAGGCGGCATTCTAGCGTGAGCCACCGGTGGTACACGCCCCCCAATGAGGTAGTCAAGTGTGAGCCACCGGTGGTACACGCCGGCGTGAACGTGTTAATGGCATAAAACTTAAAAATCGTATTAATTATTAGTACAGTTGAGTATTTTAATGTATTTGTATGATTTATATTTATAGACGATAAAAAAACCATAATCGGGGTGAGAAAGCCTAACTTTGCAATATTTCGAAAACTATTTCCAATTAAGGTACTGGGAACTCTGAAAACTATTTTCTCTCAATTTAAAATGTGGAACAACCGGGTCGACTAATTAGTTAGCTGACCTTTCGACTCATTGATTTTCAACGCAAGTAAAACCCCTTTCATCATCTCCTATTCTACAGCGTTACCTTAAGATATTCTAATACAAGGAAATTGACAAATACCGCTCTGTTCACAGTTCGTACGATGTAATTTTTTTTAAATTGAATTTATTAATGTTTAAAACTGTACCAAAACAGAATTCAACGGGCAATTTTTTTAAAATTTAATTTTGTTTATATTTTGATGATCAATAAAAAGCGTTTCTTATACACTAAATATATGTAGTTTATATTTTTCCAGCAATTCCTAAAAATATACTGGTTTAGTCTTCATTTTGTCTTGTTAAATTGCAACCGGAGAAATTAAGAAATGCAGGCTGCGCTTTAGAAATTTTAACCCCTCCACACATTTTTGTTGATTGTTGATTGATGGCGAATATTTATTATTACTTTCCTCTAATTTCATTTCTTTATCCATTTATGATCATTTTTTTTAAATATTTTAAATGTTTATATTTTGGTATTTAAAAAAAAACAAGTTTCTTATGGAGATAATATATATATATATATATATATATATATATATATATATATATATATATATATATATATGGTTTTTATTTTCATACAATGATTATTGTTTTATTTCGGTTGTTGGTTCTTAATAATAAGGTTTGCATAATATAAAGGTGAATGATTCCGGTTTTTCATATTTCATAATAATATTGTTGGTTTTTGTTTTTTTAATATTTTTAGAACATTATTTCTTTTTATGACAGAATGAAAATTTTACATTAAATCTACTCAATGAAGTACTTATAATTAAACACTTTAAACATAATTTCTACATAAATAACGTGAATCAACAAAAAATAAACTCATATGTGACGTAAATACTATAAAGAATTTGCTTACAACATTATATTTATATATTCACAGTGACTGATCAATGATCATACAGGTTATTTTGGGGGAAAAAAATACATCGATTGGACAATAACTCCTCGTCGTCCCAAGAAATGATGTTTGGTAGTATGCAGCTTCTGCTTTTAAACTCCGATATAAATAATTAACATCGATAGTAATAATTATTTTTGATAAATATGAATGATAGGACCTTAAAAATAATTTCTAAGAACATTTGGAAATGCGGATAAATTAAATTAACTGGAAAAATAACACAAATGTTCACCTGGATCGGAACGATTTTTTTTTACTAATAAACGCGTCTGGCGTGTTTTAGTAAGACTTTTTAACCAGCCAGACGACTGAATTTCGTATTTAGGAACCTTTTTGAATCAATTGGCACAAGAATGAATCGTATGTTTTATGGGTGAGTTTTTTGTGATTATCGCGCACCGCTCGCGCGCGTCTGGCGGGCACTAGTAAGAGTTTTATCGCTGCCAGACGATTTTTCCCTTTTTATAGAAATAAAAACCTAACGATTAAGCCATATTCCAGCCGTATGTTTTATGGGTGAACTTTGGGAAAAAATGAATTATTCAAATTAATTTTTAAGGCATAGTAAGAATTTTATCGCTGCCAGACGGTCGGTTTTGCATTTAACTCTGTTGTTTCTAACTATGCTGAAATTTGTAGGTGTATGTTCTATGGGTGAGATGTTTTGCATCTGGCTCCTGTACTACCGCTGGGTACGCCAATGTATATGTCGCTATTGAAGTCGCAGGACAAAAAATGACTATATTGTTCATTTGCAGGAGTCCGGATGAATTCCGATGTTATTAGCCAGAATGGTAACACCATGAAGCATAGTATCACCGTAGGGAGCAATCAACAATCAAAACCTACCCTTTGATTCATTCAAATTTTGATACAGATTTTGATTTTGTTATTTAATAAAATATTTTTTTATATATGTAACAGTTATTTTCGTTTAGTTACTTTTAGTAACAATTTCATCTGAAGTTGTAACCGGAGGCTTGGAAACAGAAAAAAACAGATCATTTTCTAGAAGAATATCTAGGAACATATTAGTCTTACTTCGTCTTTTTTTTTTCTAATCATTGGTGATTATATGTTAAAAAAAATAATGAATTTCGTTTCTTATTTCTGAATGCTTAAAAAAAAAATAAAATAATAAAAAAATAAAATGGGTTTAAATAGATTTTGCCTCGGCGCACTAAACGCTAAACATGTTTTTGTACGCTATGCAGTGATTGGCATTTCTTCTTACAGTTACAACTAACCCGTTACTGTAGCTTGTTCCATATAGGTTGTGCGGAATATTATCAAGGTTGTGATCATTTTTTATTTCTTTTTGGCAACTTATAAACTGTCGCAGTTGTATCAGATCCTTGGAGTACTAATATGATTATTTTTAAATTTCGGCAGTATAGCGGTTCATTAATTTTTTTTTTCTGATTTTAGACTTGGGGTGAAGATTATTTTTTTTTTTGGTGGTCCTTGCCCCAAGCGGCTGAATCAAAAGGGTGAAGGATTGTTAGCAAATATATTTTGGGTTAAGAAAAAAATTAATATTTTTTCTGTTTTCTTTAGTTTTGACCTTAATAAATTCTATAAAAAGAGTTGATTTTATGAGATGATATTCATTTCAAAATATAATACCTAAAATGCAATATATTAGATTTAAAGTGTAGAGTGTGAGAGGAGGGGAGGAAAATTGAATTTAGAAGTACAAAAACGGAAACTATTTTAAAAAATAAACATCCATGCAATAGAAAAAATTATTCAAATTAAAAATAAGTAAGGATGGGATATTAGATTATTATTATGTGGTTGATTTTATGTATGTATATATATATATATATATATATATATATATATATATATATATACTTCAAATGTAGTTTTTATTAAAATATTTGGCTTCCAATAGCCTGAGAACTAAGTCCTATTTAAAAACGACATAAAAGTGATAGGTCAAAAGGTAACCTTGAACTTTAAGGACCATATTTGACTTCGAACACTATTTTTATAGATATTCAAAAAGACTCAGCATTTTTGCATTGATGTTAGTTAAAATGTATGCTTTCTTGTCTTCTTGGCTGCCTTCATCAGTGTACAACGTATTAGGGTGTAAAAAAAAAAAAAAAAAAAAAAAAAAAAAAAAAAAGATTTCCCCACGATTTCACTATGTTGAAGGAACATAAAATAAAGCGTAGCACACCTTATCAGCCAAAGAAAATTTTGCCGATCATATGTAGCATCCCCCTCCCCATTTTCCTCATTCAACGCCCCTTCCCATACTTTTATACGGTGCAAATTTATTCTTCACGCTTAAGATGCGAAGGAAAAAAAAAAAAAAACGTTCGTTATTTCTTTCAATGGAACATAGAAAATTTGCGTTTATGTTGAAATTTGTTATTATTTATAAAATACGTGATAGAAATTCGTGCATAGTAAATCATTAATTCATGAAAGAATATTTACATACCATCATGCATCTATTTTTCAATTACTAGGGGAAATAAATCCTAATTACAATCTCACAAAAATATTATAATTTCTATTACATACTTTAGCCATTTTTTTTTCTACTACTAGAACAGGCAAGAGAGCTTTTAATTCTCTTAATAGAAATTAAAATAAATAAATAAATAGTCGAATAGATATAAATTTCAATTGAAGTAATAAAATAATTTTAAAAAATTCAGAATCCTAATAACTTTTAAGAATATGTAAAAAATAGCTCCCTCCTGATATTTTTCTGCCTGTGTTAATATCCTCCAAATCTGGATAAAAATAACTTTAAAAAATCTGTAATTTTTATTTTTAATTCAAATTTCAAAGTAGTTGTTAATACAAACGACCCTAAACAGAATGGTGACAACTCTTTTAAGAAGAAGTTTATTTCTTCTGAGCCTTTAGTATTAAAAAAAATTCCAACCCAGACTAAATTAATTTTTTTTTTTTAGATATAGGGCCCAGCATTGTCCTATAACAAAATAGGGTCTTTCCGATTGACCAAAGACTTCACTAAGGCCAATTTCTGGTGAATAGTATCAATTTCAGTATTGATTGTTTCCCCAGGATTTAAGAAGCTTTGATTCAGCGAAAATTAAACCCACCAAACAGTAACCAGTACTTTCTTTTAATGAGAGGTGGGGGGGGGGGGGGATTTGGGAAAATGTTGTACTGCTTAAACTTCACCTTTGTCGAGCCATTGTCCTGAACGTTCGCTGACTGAGGGTTTCTCTGCAAGATCACGATGTTTTTCAGGGGTTTTCTTCAACAATAACTCTCAGAACATCTTCATCAAGAACGGAATCCTCCCACAACCTTCCTTGTCTTCAAGGCTGAAATCTCCCTCCCGAAATTTTTAACACACTTCATTATTTTTTCTGGCCGGTTAAACTCATAAAATGAAATAAGGCGAAAATCGAGCTTTGAACTCTTGGTACAAACTGGATTATATCCAAGCAGTGAAATGCTAAAGAAGTAAACAAACATTTTTTTTGGAAGATAAACAAATGATGATATCCATAAAAAAAAAAAAAATAAAAAAACAAAAAAAAACCAAGAAGTGAACAAGTATAAACAGGATTAAGTAGCAACAGCCTAAAGAAAGTAACAGTGAGTTGGCCTAGGAAAGAAGTGTAATCTGACATAATTATTTATTTATTGACGAGATTTTAATGAATTGATGTATTGTACGGTTATATTATATTTATTGGTATGTGTATAATGAATATAATGTAATATAGAATTTTAAATCATAAATGTTTCCAAATTTTATAATTATTGTAAATTAATTTTATAAAAGTTGTAAATATTATGTAAAACATTGTTGCAGTACACCTGAAGATGAGGCAATAAGCCTCGAAACGTTGTGAAGTTTTAATGTACTGAAAAAAATATATATATCGTAAAGGAAGATGAGATTTTTCAGTGCTGTATAAAATTGGAATAAAATAAAAAAAAATAAAAAAAAAAAAACGCAACCAGGTAATCTTCTAGGGAGGTGATATGATAAAAACATGTTAATCCTGCATTAATTTTCGGATAACCTATTAGTTATATTTTCTTGGTTGCAAGTCATGTTTTCTTTTATTGGTTGTTTGCTTAAAACTAGTGCTGAATCGTTAATACATAATAATATATATCCTCATGTAAGTTGAATTATTCCATGACAATCCCTCTTACCATTTTCCTTATAAAATAAGGAAATATCAATTATTTTTCAAAAAAATCTCTGACCGTAAGGTTCAAAACCGGCCTCTGGCCTAGAACTGACGGTAGCTATTAGACCAGTTGGTGATGTTTTCGAATTTCACAGATTTTGCGTTCGTAACGGTTCTTCACCTCCCGACACGCCAGTTAACCCAGAGTACAACCCTTCTCTCCTGGCGAGATATCAACTTAGTCTGAGAATATACACTTCACTTAGCAATGACATATTTCCTCAAATAAAATTCCCTTAATTTTCGCAAAATAAAATGATGGTAACAGACTAAGATTAAAATATGAAGATTTTTTTTTAAAGTATGTAGAAAAATCTGGACAAATCACCGAATGAGCGGAAATTAAAAATGTACACATGTTATGAATATGGTTCTGATGCGCCGAAATGCCAACGGTTTTGACAAATAAAATAATTTAAATGTAAATTTATTGCAAAGAAACACTTTCGGTCAGTCATTTTTAGTTAAAGCCTTACCTACTCTAAATAAATAATTTCAGTTTCGTCCTTTTTATTTTTAAGCAAGGCTGTTCACACACACTTTAGCAATATTGGATTAATTTTCTTTTAAAACTTGGGTTCGAAATATTTGTTGAACGCTAAACTTCCTTTTCTCTATATTTATTTCATATAAAGGTACGTAAAATGTAAAAAAAAAAAAAAAAGAAAGAAAATTAATTCATAGATAAAATATAAAAAAGTTAATATATGTTAAAAGTATTACATTAAAGTTCGAATTTCGTTTTATTTGTTTTCTGTTGATGAGAACCTGATTCTATTAACACACAAGCTATAATTAAGTTATTTTTGGACAACGTATGATTAGTTTATTTTTTGACAAGATATAATTAGATAACATTTTTGGAATGTTCTAAAACTACACCATTAATTTTCTCAAGGCTAAATGAATTTACTGAAGGCGTTTCACCACATTAATATTTCTTCACAACTAAACAAATTAACAGTTACATACTTCATATTATCAAAAAAAGGAAAAACAATTAGATGACTTATTACCCTCCTTATCCCTAGCAAATCGCTAACATAATTTGCCAAAAATGTTGGTAACGATAACGATAATTAAATAATCATAATTTTAATTAAATAAATAATCATTAATTTTTTTTTTAGTGTTGTTGGTTGCCGATGTTAGCATTTACAGGAAATGTAGCAAATTTGATCTTGAAACTATATATACATGTATATGCATTTCTCGAAAGGGAAAATATTTTTCTAAAGATAATTATGGCTTTTAACTAAAGGCTTCTTGACAAATCTTCTAAAAATAACTCCATTACCATTTAATTGATAAATAAATAAATTAGTTGTCCCTCGTTAAAATGGGAATCGGTGGGAAACCTAATTTCCGATTGGTTTAAAAAATCAAGGTTATAGGAAAATTCGTTAAAACAGTTTTTCCTTGTCCTATTCGTTAAAAAAAAAAAAAAAAAAATCAATACTTATTTGTTCTGCTGTATCATTTTTTTTTTTTTAATTTTATTATTTCTAATTTTTGGATTCATGAATAAATAATAAAACATTGCCTGCAAATTGGGATATACGTGAGGTTAAAAAAAATGTAAATGCTTAATTTTACAACGAAAATTTTGGAAATTTTAAATAATCATAATTTTTCAATCTTGCTCTAACCACTGTTCACTTCTTATATATATTTTTTTATATAAGATTATATAAAATAAAATATACAGTTCACTACTTATATACGTGTATTTTGAATCAATAGAACTCAGGGAAATTTTTTTTTTTTTTTTTTGTTATTTTAAGGTTTAGTACCGTTACTTGAACACTACCATATATTTTAGAAAATTTTAAAGATTCCACTCATTTAACATATTTTCAAGACAAAAATTTGGCAGATCTTTTTTACTCAAGAAAAATGTTGTTGAAAATGGAAGTGAAGGTAGAAGTGGGACTTAGACTTATAAAATTAAAATAATATCCATAGTTAGTTGGCGTTTTCTTGTCTCTATTAAAGACTAAAATTTTTTGACATGTTGAATGCTTCCTTAGCACAAATGCCAAGAAATGCATTGCTTATTGAATTGGTTCGTATTATACGAAGATTCGAGGTACCGCATTTTGAGATCATAACAGATTATTGTTCATTGAGGATCTAAGGGAATCTGTACAATATCGCCAACTAATTCTCGACCTAATTTATAACAGTAAGAGAAAAAAACTATACTAAAATCATTTGATTTTAGTATTGACCGAATGTTCTTAGGTACTTATAATTTAGGATTGAATGGAATAATGAAGCTTCGTTGCAAACTGTTTTCCTGATTGAATTGATTACCGAAGCAAAAGTGTATGTAGTGGGGGGAAAGCATACGCAGTCATTCCTCGAATGCCTAAACGATTTCCAATCCCGCAAGTGAATGCCCTAATCTAAAGGAATAACCGGACTCGGTTAGCCAAGGGAACTAACCGGTTGACGATTGGTTGGCATGGATTGGAGTTGGCACCGCAGACCGACCGCTACTCGCTCTACTTTTTTTACCGCTCCCAAATGTAACGATATCAGCCCACTAATTGAGTTCAATAATCAAATTATTATTCTTGTTGTAACGACCTAATGGACTTTAATATCACCAAGATTGTATCCTCATTGAAATAGCTTGGAGGAATTATCAGCGCGGGACGAGCAGAGGCGAATTTTCAATTATTTTTTTTCTAAGTTATCATTTATGTTGCTTATTGGAAATAATCAATGTATACCATTTGAACTAAAAATCCGCCTTCCATCATTCGCATTAATACAAAAAGTATAAATATAAACCATAAACAATTTTTACAATGAACTAAAAATGTTCAGAAGTAAAACAAAAATTTTGAAAAATTCATAATCCTAATAACTTTTAAGAATATGTAAAAAATAGCTCGCTCCTGATATTTTTCAGTTTTCTGCCTGCCTTAATATCCTCCTAGTCTGGATAAAAATAACTTTAACAAATATGTAATTTATATTATTAATTCAAATTTCTAGGTAGTTGTTAATAAAAACGACCCTAAACAAATTGGTGACGACTCTTTTAAGATGAAGTTTATTTCTTCTGAGCCTTTAGTATTAAAAAAAATTCCAACCCAGACTAAATTAATTTTCGTGAGATATAGGGCCCAGCATTGTCCTGTAACAAAATAGGGTCTTTCCGATTGACCAAAGGCTTCACTAAGGCCAATTTATGGTGAACAGAATCAATTTCGGTATTGATAGTTTTGCCAGGATTTAAGAAGCTTTGATACAGCGAAAATTAAGCCGACCAAACAGTAACCAATACTTTCTTTTAATGAGGGGGGGTGGGGCTTTGGAAAATGTCGTACTGCTTCTCCTTTGTCGAGCCATTGCCCTGAACGTTCGCTGACTGAAGGTTTCTCTGCAAGATCACGAAGTTTTTCAGAAGTTTTCTTCGACAATTGCTCTCTTTTAACTTTATCAAGGAACGGAATCCTCCCACAACCTTCCTTGACTTCAAGGCTGAAATCTCCCTCCCGAAATTTTTAACAACCAGGTAATCTGCGATCGCCCAAGACTTTGTTATTGTTTCTTGCCACTTAAACTCATAAAACGAAATTAGGCGAAAATAGCGCTTTGTCCTCTTAGTACAAACTGGATTATGTCCAAGCAGTGAAATGATACAGAAGTAAATAAACATTTTTTTTGGAAGATTAACAAGTGATGATATCCATACAAAACAAACAAAAAAAAAACGCAACCAGGTAATCTTCTAGGGAGGTGATATGATGAAAACATGTAAACCTGCATTAATTTTCGGATAAACTATTACTTATGTTTTCTTGGTTGCATGCCATATTTTCTTTTATAGGTTGTTGAGTTTTTTTTTTTTTTTTTTTTTTTTTTTTTAAGCCCAGATGTTGGCTTAAAACTAGTGCTAAATCATTAATACATATTAATATATATCTTCATGTAAAATGAATTATATATTTGATGTTTGAGAAACCAACATTTTTTATAAACTTTCTATTTAAAAATTTATATACAAAATATATTAATAGTTGATGAAAAACATGCAGAAGATATTAATGAGAAAAGCAAAAGTTTTGCGTAAAGCCAGCAGGTAAACTATTATGCAAATGAGCGAAAATCAACCATTCCTGATAACAATAGGATTTTTTTTTTTTTTTGTAATCTCATGAGAGAAAGCATATAATAATCGATAAGACAAGATTATGTCGTTGATATCTTAACTTTTCTCATTTATTAATATCCGTGAAATGACAAAAAAAAAAGTATTTATGCATATAGATTTTAAGAGATAAACACATATAATTAGACGAATACATTTATAAATGCTAGAGATATATTCCACTACATGTTTTCTGTAATTTATTATGATTATTTTCTTTTAATGCTCTTGGATGAGACGAAGCTTTTTGGATTAATATGCAATGGAGCACATGGGATTAGCATTTTTAAATTTGTCAGGAAATAAGAAAAGGATATAAAGGGATAGGACTAATTCAGAATTATAATTATTAATCCAAATGTTTTCTAAACCATCTTTTTAAATCAATTTAACCATAACACTAATTATCCATCGGCATTATCTTTAGAAAACCCGGACTGATTCGGTTCCATGGACATTGAACGGTTTGTTCCTAATGGCAAACCGAGGAACCTGAATTTAATGAAAATAACAGAAGATTTTGGGCCCTTTTCAAGTTGACACTAGAGTACAGGTTGGAAGAAGAAATCCTTTTCCACGTGAGAGATTTCAGTTTAGAAGCGTATTCAAGAATTCACTTTAGGATTGCTCGATTCTGCCTCAAGTCATACCACCACTCCCAAAACAATCACCACTTTGTAGTTAAATTAAGTCAAGATAATTATATTTATGTCTACTTAATTTAATATTTTTATAGTTATGACTTTGTTCGAATCTAAAAAAAGAAATTCATTAGAAATTTTAGGTTCATTGAAAAATGTAGTAAGATCGCCCAGTCATTAGCATATGAATTCGCCACTAAGCACGTTTCATTACCAAATTGAAAAAAAAAAAAAAAAATTTAAATAGGCTTGAAATCAGTCGAAGCAAAAAAAAATTAAGATATTCATACCACACCATTAAAATAAAAAAGAAAGTTAAAACATTTGTCTTAAGCAGAGATAAAATTTCGGTAATGGACGAAACGAATTAATGTGCGTTCCTTCTAACAACTCGATTCGCTTCGTGATAAATATTTTAGTAACACTAGGAAAATTACACCTTTACATCGATATTTTTATTGAAAAATCAGCTCGCTGAAATCGGAAGGGAAAAAGAAGTACGAGGAACTGATTGGCTGCGAAGAATCTGCTTATTTTGAATTATCAACTGTTTTACATTTGAAATTGAATATTGAGTGATTTTCTTTTTTTTCCTAAGTTATCTCATGCAAAAACTGTATCTGGTTGTGATGAGGCTTATTCTAATACTTATCATAATCCTACTTCGGCAAATTTATTAAATTACTATCAGATTATGCTTGATTTTATTTAATAATCATATTTATAAGTCCAGGTAGGTTTTCATTGTTAAATTAATATGAAATGTGGATTCCATCAAGGTAAGTGAAACCAGTTATTAATTACCACTACCGCATTAGGAAACTTTCGCAACTCCTATCCTACAAATAAACAAACATAAAAGGTCAGCGAACCAATTACATAAAAAAAAAATGTTGCCATTCCAAAGCTTTTAAGAACGCAATTATTAATAATTACATTAAACATCACTGATTAACATTTTTTCAAGCTGAATTATGTGCACCCAACATAAGATCCTAGCATTGCAGAGGGAGAAACTCTTTATTGAAAAAAAGAGATACTGCCCAATTATATTGGGTTACTAATACACAGCATACTTATTTTTCTTTTATAGACTATTTGTTATATCTTAAATACTAATATACTTAATATATTCCTGAACAATAATATACATAGAAGCTAATAAGTTTTTTTAACATGACATTTTCTCTCTATAGTCTTAATTAGGCACTAAATACTAATCAATACGGATATGTAATAATAAAAATAACATTAAAAACTAGGTAAAACAATAATAACATGAAATAACAACAGCAGCATAACAATAACAAACAACAAGCCTAATGTTACATATAAAATTGTATAAAAAGATTTAAAAAAAATAAATAAATAAATAATATACACACATACATGGCCTTTCAAAGATTTGGAATTTATATGCTAAGAATAGATGTGATTGTGAATGATTCCCAGGGTGGTAAATGATTTCTGCAATCTTCGCTACTTAATGTCAACTTCAAAATACTCCATGAAGCTCCTTTTTGAACTTATATTACATATAACTTATAGTTCCGCGGGCTCCGAAAGGCCTCTCACGTTGAAGTCTTTCTCGCCGAAGCCTACACAGAACTTCTGTTTAAGTAAAGGGACGCATTTTTCGTAAATTTCCTTATTTTCCCTTTCAATTTTGCTCGCCTGATTGAGGTCATTGGATTCGTATCTTAAAGTGGGATCCACAAACAAACAACCGACTTTCCGTTCTTAAGTAACGCCACAATATAAGCATATCTCGTGGAACCACCCCTATCCACACAGTAAAATCCTCTTAGTATTCAAAATCCCTTTCAATAGTTACAAATAAAGTTCCTCTTGTCGAGCAGTATCAGCGATTTTTCAAGTTTATAAGTTATGATTCCTCTAAATTCCAGTATATATTCGGGTTATTTTGTACGAAATTTGTTATATACAGTATAATTTCTATCGACAGAAACAGTTCCCGATATATTGTTTACGTGCCCACATTAAAAAAAAAAATAATAATGATACCAGTCAAGTTGTCACATACAAAGGGATTTGGTATAAGTGCTCGAAAGACCAGTTCAAACCTTATATATAGGGGTAGCAGACAACTTATGAAGGGAAAAATATAAATACTTATATAAGAATATAAGTCGATGTATGTATAACTGTATATATAAAATATATGTATAGATTGTATTCCATTGTAGAAGGAAACTAACAAGTAACCGTGAAAAAAAAAGAGTGAAAATGAATAAATTCATACTTTTATTCAACAGTTATATTCGGCCAATGAACTTAGGAGGTCCAGATAGTATGGAAACTCCCGCCTATAAGCAAAGTAAGACTTGGGTATATCGCAATATATAGTTAGCAAATACAATAATTTACTCATTAACGCATCGTATGGTCATTGTCTGATGTTTTTTGCTATTTTCCAGACTTACGAAACCATCGGTTTCCCCCGTTTTACCCGAATCTATAAAAAATCTACAGAATCTACAAGTTAATAACTGCAAATATTAATTCACACGAGATAAGACATCAACTATTCGCATCCATTGCTATCTAGAGAATGAGGATGTCTTCGACGATGGCTACAAGAGATTAAATTGATAGCGTTGTAATTATCTCCCTTTAATGAGCGGTTATTGTGCACCCGACCAGTGCTGCAATAACGACCAATAACCAGGGAGTAACGGCAACCGGCGAAGTTTTAATCAGTAATGGCAAAGAGCAAAGAGGTCTTATCATTGCCCTCCATTTTCGGATATAAATATGTATTAAGAATCTTTTCATAAAGTAAACGAAATGTTTGCTCAACAAGGCGCTATGATTCATTTACCGATTGCATCATCGACCATCATTGAATGCGACGAACGCCTGGCCGTCTTCACGATGTGCAAAAGCAGTACATACAAGTTATTCAAATTTACTTTGTGAGTGGAAACTTTTTTCTTGATAAATCGATTGAAAAGGTTCCCACTTTAATGAGTTTTGCCCCAGACATTCCCGATCCCTGAGATAATTTCCAATTATATAAATGTATACGAAGTGAGAGCTAAAGATATGCGTGCGAAACATTTTTTTTTTTTAAGGTCGAGTCAAAAATAATTTATTATTCCTCTTCTGCCATAAAAATAAAATAATTAAAACGTCCTTAACATTTTCACCAACCTGATTACTTAAAATATATATATATCTCAACCAAAGAGCTGAATAGAAAATCGATTGATTTGCCGTTTTATGGTAATATGAATGACGCCGCATAAGGTAGTCCGTTCTATTCCAACGTTAAAATCACTAGAGCCATCGAACATCAACATTTCAGTACACACAACTCATGCATGAAAATCTGACTATACTTAAAAAAAAGGGCTCAAAGATCACGAACCTATATAAAATAAGTAACTGAAATAAAAAAATAATAAAGAAAAAACATTCTTACCCATTGAAAGTTTTTTTTATTTTTATGAGTTGTTTGCATAAAACTATAGGAAAGTTATGGAATTTAGTCTCGATTACAATATAGGCAGTAAATTGTATAAATCAAAAACTAAATCAAGATGTAAATATAATGTTTTAATATCTGGGACATTGAAATGTACGGTCTATTACATATTGTCTGATAATTAAATCCTAATAGATTTAAAAACGGTGTTGATTTATACTGTTTATACTTTATATATATATATATATATATATATATATATATATATATAGAGAGAGAGAGAGAGAGAGAGAGAGAGCAGCCTAAGACATTTGGCTAGACTGACAGCAAAAAAAATAACAATCACTGGTCCATTGAAGGAAGAGGACCGGGAAATCGTATGTACCTTAGAAATGGTACATGCGATAATACACCGCATTAATTACAATATGGTAATTAATTGAGTAAGCGAATGGATATTTTGAAGGTGATATGATAAAAACAACGACATTAGCAAAACTAATGAAGTGTAAAAAGCTATTTATAGTATCAAAGGTATTTAAGTTTATCATGTTAAAATAGTAAGTTTAAAGATATTTATCAACTAGTAAAAAAAAAAAGTTTTTAGTTTATTTGTTTAAAGTAAAACGAAATATAAAGTAAGGGATTTCAACATAAAACCAGACCGCAAACCAGTTACTTTATGAAATATTTGTCCCATTTAAATGCAATAAAATCTTAAAATTTGATGTAATAAAATTAAAGAAAACATTTTAAGTTATTCGGTCAAATACCTTATCTAAAAATTTTAAACTTTATTGCAACGTCTGTAATGTCAACAGATCCATATAATTATAGAAATGTAAAAAGTTTAAAGAGAATATTTTTTATTGATATTACCATAATCGTTCTTGCTGTACCTCACAATGCTTACACGACAATTATCAAAATAATAAGCAATAGGAATAAACACCATACAACTTTCATGAAAAATTAAACACAAGCATTCAAAAAAATAGTGCATTTTATTAAGCATCATCAACTATATGTGCAATTCACACAAACGCTTAAAATCATTTGTAAATATTGCATAGAATATCTAATGCTTCATTAGACTGTTTACATATTTTAAACAAAATTATGCTAAGTTACTTTTACATTAGAGAATTGAGAAATAGCTGGCTACGCAGCAAATTCTTAAGGTCAACCGGGGAATCAACAAATTCATGGTGTGGATTATGTTTATTAATCACATTGAAAATCCAAGCTTTGTAATAATTCAACAAACCCAACGTTAAAGTCTTCCAGTCAAGTGGCATGCTGAAAAAAAAAAAAAAAAAAAAAAAATCGAAAACGTCCATACACACGGGCATGGGTACGTAAGAAACGATGATGGGTCACATCAGGAACTTTCGCACTTAAAGGTTGAAAAACTAGTTGTTTATACTATAAAAAAAAATTAGAATTGCATTGCACTGTTTATTTATTATTATTGGAATAAGAAACCATCTTTCATCGTGTTAAAACCAATAAAAAATAGTGATTGGCATTTTAAATTTTAAAAGTCACCGTAATTTTTTTTAGACTGTTTACTTCTTCCAGAACAGATAATACAGAAATATTTTATTTTGATTGAAATCATTATTAATAAAGGGACGATATTTTAAGATTGAACTTCCTGTTACTGGAAACTAACTGAACAAGAAAGCAGAATAAGTATTACTATATTAAGAGCGCCAATATCTCAGCAGAAAAATGCGATGAACTTTAGCAATCAATATTTTTTTTTGTCAAGCTCATTTATGTTTTTGTAATAAATAACGATCAACCAACCATATTAACCTACGAAGTGTTTAAGTTACAGTAAATATAGGGAAAACATTATTTTATTTATTTACAAGTAGCAAGTTTTCAGTGAATACTATTAAACCATTAATTTGATGATGAATACATCCAAATGGATGTTTAATATTATAATTAATAACAATTGATATCATGAAATCAAAACAGTAAATAATATCTAACTGTCGATAAAAAGGTTGACATAGCTGTCATTATTGATAGCGTCCACGATAACTGCTATCAATAACTAATTTTCACGTTGTCATAGTGTTGTTCAGTAATCATATACAATGCTCATTGAATAATATCTAGATTCACTTTACTGGGAATAGAAAAGAAAAGTCCTACATATACGCGTTGGTTATCAAGGATTAAGATTGAAACCAAGAAATTGGATATTAAGAAAGGGAAAAAATAAAACTAAGCTAAGATTAAATGATTACATACCTCGGATATATTGACAGAGCAGGCTTGAGGATGAAAAGAGATGAAAGCACTGAGGTCACACACTTGAAGAACACAGAAACGTTCAGGCAAGTAGAACCATCCTAAGCTGAGCAACGGTGAGGTGAGACTGGCCTCTTGGCTGTTTCCCCCTCCAACCCCCATCGGACTCCCAAACCCCCTCCATTCCAATTCGCTAGACCTTATCACAAGCTACGGTTTTAGGTGTTTTTACACTGCCCGAACCTCACCCTCGAACAGCCAGTCCCAAACACTGTTCAGCTAATCTAAATAAGTCACGAATTGGAAAAGGTACTTCATCTATTCGCTATCGCCGTTCGGGGATAGCGCTAGTGTCGCTTTTGAGTTAGTTAAAATAAGCTTTTAGACCTACTTTTAGCATTTTTCTGACGCTGATTATATCTTCAGTATGTTAGAGCAAAAGCCAGAACAGAAGATAGTTCCACGGCAGCCGTCATTGAATTAAAAATTGATGTATTAAAATCCACGGTTAACCATCATTGTTCGCTCGACTTCACGTTTAATTGTAAATAGCTGTTCGTAGTACGCCGGTACGGCATTGTTCGGGGGATTATCTGTTCGAGGCATTGGCGGATCCAGGGGAGGGGCTGTGGGGGCTGCAGCCCCTCCCTTTGGAAAATTTTTTCGTCATTTAAAGGTAGAATTTGACTTTCCTTAATGTAAGGAAGCAATTTAAGGAACAAATAATGTGCAGAACAAGTAGAATTTTAGTTGTGGGAGAGGAACATAAAGGTAAAAAAGTTGATTAGCGGATCCAAATGAAGGGCTGTGGGGGTGCAGCCCCCCTTTAGGACTGCAGCCCCTCCCTTTACAATCGGCTGGATCCACCCATGGTTCGAGGGGGAGGTTCGCACAGAGCAAAGTCACCTTTTTATATTTGTACAGTAATTCTTTAATGTGTTTGTAATCCTTTTCCAACGGTACCAGGAAGGGTGTGGCAAGCACAAGATACGCCATATTACATTTTAAATGGGAGGTGGGTATATTTTTAGGAAACAATGAATTTTTAGGAGGGACAACATTTTGATTCAATGAACACATTATTTGTTATACTATTTAAAAAAAAAAAAAATTGTTCTACTATAGCTAGGCTCCGTCAAGTAAGACAAGATAAATAAAACATCTTGGGGAGAGGGGGAGGTATGGAAATCTCGTGTTGATATCGATTCATCTGACCTAAACTTTTTGTTCCATAACAATACAGATCGTGATAGGAATATAATACTATTAAACAAGCCTCATCTAGCGATTGGCGGATCCAGGGGGGGGGGGGGGGCTGTGGGGGCTGCAGCCCCTCCCTTTGGAAAAATTTTCGTCATTAAAAGATAGAATTGGACTTTCCTTAATGTAAGGAAGCAAGTTAAAGAACAAATAATGTGCAGAACAAGTATAATTTTAGTTGTGGGAAAGGAACATAAAGGTAAAAAAGCTGATTAGCACATCTAAATGAAGGGCTGTGGGGCTGCAGCCCCCCCCTTTAGGACTGCAGCCCCCCCCTTTACGATCGGCTGGATCCGCCCATGCATCTAGCCCATTATGGTCTTCATTCACGAATATCTAAGCATGCCTGCCAGATATCTGGTGCCCCCAGGCAATTGCATCTTAAGCGCCCTCTTAAGCAATTAGTCAAAAATCCATCAAAAAATACTTTTCCGTTTGGTTATATATTATAATGCTATAAGTTTTTCCTTTTGGTGGAAATGCGAAATGTTTAGCTTTATAACGAACGATACATTATACATATAATTATATTACTGTTAAAAATCAACTTCACCTTTTACATTTTCTTACATCCAACCATGGGATATGTTTAATTATTTTAAATAAACTACACTATTTACACTTAAAATATAACTTACACTATTAAATAAACTTACACTATTTATTTACTTGGGATGTCGCCCCTACCCCAAACTATTTTCGAGATAATTATTAATTTTCTGATTATTTTGCACTTCCGGAGAATCTATTTCACCTCCCACCTAGGTAGCATTTTTATATTTTTGGACTCGGGAAGCTTTGGGGAGATTTGGTATTTCCGGATAAAAAATATAGTTTGTAAAGTCATCGTTTTTTATCCGATCTGGAAAACATATGTAATTATTGCAAGATAGTTAAATCTGAGGTATTTTGACAGATTTCGAAAAATCTTTGATATAATATTGAGTTCATTTGAGTGGTATTAAGAAAAATGTTTCGACATTTAGTGTTCCGAATTTACGAATAAGACCGTGGTCTTTTTAATAACCCACCTCAATCTTTATCTAATAGCAATAAATAAATCCTTTTTATTTTTATTAGAATAAATGAATGATATAAGTGATAGAATGAAAAGCAGTTTTTAAGTTACTCCAAGGGAATTAACATGCAATATAAGTAAAATGAATTGACTGACCTGAATAGACTTCACCCCTTAAGATTATTTTTGAGCCTAAGAAATTAACAGAGGCAAAAATATTTCAAGATGAATTACTCCTAGGTCATATTTTTTCTTGAAATGTTTTGATAAGAGAGATGAAATTTAAATAAGAATTAGCTATTTACATTCCAACATCAGTACATTCAAAGGACAATAACCGTAATCAAAAATCAGTAATCATCTAAAAAACAAAAAGCAAGAATAACCAAAACTTTAAAATATACAAACTCTACTAAACTTGTAACATTACACCATATGACATGAAACAGTTAAATAATTTAAAAACTTAGATGAGAAATTTGTAAAAATTGGAGAATCATCTAAAAAAAAAAAAAAGGCAAGAATAACCAAAACTTTAAAATATACAAACTCTACTAAACTTGTAACAGGTAACATTACAACATAAATATGATTATATAAATCTATTTATAATGGCTCATAAAAAAATCATATTATTATTGTTTTAATTCCATTAATTACTTTTTTTAAAAATAATAATTAATTTTAAATCAAAAGCTTTTTAAAAAATAAAACCGAATAAATAAACATTTATTTGTTGTGGTAAATAAGTCTCATTCTTTGTGCTTTCAATGACCCAGGCTCATTTCGTTTATTAGGTGTTCATAGAAAGGATACAAAATCGATGTCAATGTTTCTAAAATAAAGATGTTTTGACTAAAAAGTATTCATTATCATATTGAACAGAAATAAAAAACATAATTAAAGTTCCAAATAAGGATATGAATAAATAAGGGTATAATTTTAAATGTTCAATAGCCTTATTGTGAAATTCTAAATTTAAAAATGTAAATAACATCATTTTAAATTAAAAACAATAGAAGTATTAAAAAGGTAATAATATGCTCAATTTTTTTGTAAAATAGTGAAATTCACATCTTCCTTTGATATATATGTAATGTATTTAGAAGGAATTTTGTAGATTACCACATACAATGAAATTCTCAATAATAACAATTATTTATTATTAATAATTAGAAGGTTACCAGCCAGGTTATCCAACAAAGAGGGATAAAAGAAAACTTACAATTTAAATAAAATCTAAATGCTTTAACGTAGCACTATTTCTAAAGTAAGAAATGCAACCATTCAGAAATTATAATGTAATAAAATCTTTGGCCTTCAAACTTGTATGCAATATTTTTGGGCACCAACAATTCATGCCAGAAAATTTAATTTTTAATACATAGTCGTTTTTATTTCTTTATTAGTCCTGAACAGATTTTTTTTAAACTTTTAGAAAAAAAAAATTAGAAATGGAAAACTAGATACATATTAACCAATAAATTTATTTAAAATTAATAAATAAATAATAAACATTTAAAGAAATATTGTATTAAACAAAACAAAAAACAGAATAAAAGGGTTTCTAAATTCATGGAAAGCAAATCATTTGGGTTTTTAAATTTACAGACAAATTAAATATACTGTTAACATTAAACGATTTTCCTAATGTATTTTATTAGGTATTTACATATATAACGAGGCAATCGTAGAAACTTAACCATCTACGTTGTATTTGTAATAAATATAGGCATAATAACTAACGCCTTGAACTTCTACAAAAAGTAATTAATAAAAAGCTCCAATATTTCATAAATTTATATATATATATATATATATATATATATATATATATATATATATTTGAAAGTATTTTTTACACAGTTTTAGATACTACTTTAAATTACTATTTACATTTATTTATAATAGGGTCTTTATGTACAATAGGTTTATTTATTTTACAATATAAATATAATGACCCATAATATTTATATATGTATATATTTATACATATATTTACAAGATAAATAATAATCGTGAATTAATATAATAAAATTTTATACCTTTAGGTTTTATGGTCACCGAAGTTAATAATACAGATATAATATAATGTTATTTCGTGTGTTATAGTTTTACTATAACAAAGTTCCTTAAAAATCTTATTTAACATTGAAAATAAAAACAAAAAATCTACTGGCCTAGACATGATCATACCTCTGAATGTTTTATGTCAATTTATTTTAAAAAGGGTAGACAGTATTATTATTTTCATAAAAAAGTAGCATAATAGAAGAAAAATGTTTGAAGTAATTACATATTAGTACTGAACTCTCTCTCTTTTTTAATATTGCTCTCAAGGGAAAAAATTTGAACCTATTTATCCTTTACAATTTCAATTTCATTAGAAAACAAATTTATACACACAATTTTTTATTTATAAATATCAATGCACTGAATAAGTAAATAGAATGACTTCTTTTAGCAAAAAATAGAAACATTGTTTCTTTTTTAACCACAAGGTAATAATTTCAATACTACAAAAAATAAAAAAGTTTAGAAGGAAAGTACAAGCCCAATGTTTTTGAAATCATTTGATTTTATTAATTAAGTCATTCCTTAGCGAGATGAATAAAAAAAAAAATTATGTGCAATATAAACAATTTTATCATTTATGATTTTTAGTTATCCTCACAAATAAGATTCTGAAAACTCGGGATGGGAGACTGAATTTAAAAGAGAAATGTACGTAGTATTTTAAGAGGTTATGATAATGCCTAGGTACACTTTGTTAAAATCGTAAATAATTTAATAATAAATGTGAAACTGACATTAACAGAACACCACATCAAATGATGCTCAGAATTATCTTTTGAATCTTAAATTACCATCCTAATAATTAAGCTAGACAATGAGTATTCAACAAACCTATATAGAATAAAGTATTTATTTCATATGGTCAAATTTTGTTATTTTTCAAAAAAAAAAAAAAAAGTAGGTCATTTAATGTTAAAGGGGCCAAAAATAGACATATATGAATAGACAAAAACATGAAATAACTTTATTCCGTTTAAAAATTAAGAAACAAAAGGGTTGCTTTAATAAAAGCATATAACTTTGGTAATATGAATAGAAATATATATTGTATAGACTATATAAATAGTTATGTATATTCTATATCCACAGGGCACACTGATGTTATATTATCTACAAGTTGTCATTTAGTTTAAAAAGGAAAAAACAATGAACAATGTGTGACATGTGCTTTATGATGAGAAAGCCATCTACCAGTAGTTTGTGAACCGCGAATCGGGGGGCCAAGGGTGTTGCTTATTGCACGAACCTCAGTCTTCTTTCCTAGGCCAACCACTGCTGACCCCAGCGTATTCTTAGCGGATCCTTGCACACTTTGCAGCACTTTCGCCACTGCTATTCATATGCCTTTCCATGACATATTTAAGCTGTGGCATATACTGCATAACATCCTTCAGTTGTATCAGAGGAAGTACCTCAGTCAATGTTTTACACTTGTTATTTTCTCTTAAAACAGTTTTCTGTTCTAAATTTCCAGAATAAAGGGTAACTTGAAGAACATTTTGAAGAACTTCTCGACATTTAGCCAGACTCACACCAGGGAAGAAGTACTCCAATAAGTCATCAACAGTCATTAGTAATTCTGAATAAACATATGGTTTAGCATTGATACAAGGGACCATTTTCCCATTAACTAATGCTTTCTGCATCTTAAAAGGGAAATGGTTGCTTTGCCTGGCAGGTGTATCACTGATAGGAATTAACCTGCTCCAGCCCATATTGTTTTCAACTTGTTTCTGTTGGGATAGTGAAGGGGATTGAGCTTGAGGGGCTTGTGGTTGTCGTGATGTTTGGTGAGCCGGCTGAGGGGTCTGCTTGCCATTCATGATGAGGGACCTTTGAGGCGAGTGCGGGGGCGACGAGAGATCGATTACATCACTTGAAGTGGGAAAATACCTGTTACTTGGCGTGCTACCATTAACAGGTATCAAAGGAGGAGGGAACTTTTGACCGGAGTTGTTATTGTTATTGTGCGAGCTGTACTGCAAATGAGGCGGGGGCATGAGACCATTGTTCATAAGTAAAGAATTCGAATGCAACATTCCAGCAGCTGTACTGTAAGCACTGTTCGATACAGAATGATTTGCAGAAGTTGCACGGACTAAGGAAGACGCCTGAACCTGCGAAGACTGTGAAGACCCAAGGTTCATAGAATTGTGTCCACTTGTATGACTGACTGTTGGATAGTATGGATTAACGATGGGTGGTACAACTCTAGGCATATATGGTGAATGATTCACGCTTGAATTAGCAGTAGAGGTGACATTACTATAGCACATCTGATTGGTAGGAACCCTCTGCTGCTGCGTAGAGACAGGCATTGGGGAGGACTGATATCGAGGTGAGGCCAACATGGCAGGTGACCATCCATTGCTGACCGGATTGGCTGCTGGCAGGCGACTGGTCTCCACAACTGGATTAGCAGGAGGTGTCGAACCGTGAGGAACTTTAATCCATGGCCTACTTAAAATGGTTGACAATCTAGATCTAGCCCTTTCTGCCTTGTTCTGAACCAAAAGGCTTGAGTCGTAAATTGTAGGAGGCCAATACTCATCAAATTTTGTCCCAGGTGGGAAGTAGGCCTTGATTTCGGCTAAACTTATCACTTGACAAGAATCGTTTGCAAAAAGTTCACTTCTTATTCCTTGAACTTTACAACTAAATTTTAAGTAGGCGAGGTCCCAAGCACCAAGAGTCGTTGATCTCTTTATCAAGGTCTCAGTTTCTCCTTCTAAATAAAATAAAGGTACATATCTCTCATCGTTTTTCAGTGTATAAGAAACAACGGAATCATTGTTTATACGAACGAAACCGCACCTCGTGTTTATCGGGCTAAGGGGGTTCATAAGTTTAGTATAACACATATTAAGAAAATTATAGAATTCACTTGCGTCTTCTAACCGCACAACTAAGTCTTTTGTGGTAAACTTTTTTCTTCCAAACCTTGCCTCACTATGATTAATATTTATTTCAGTTAGAAGCCTTGCTTCACTTTCCGTAATAAAAAAACTTCTAATACGTGCGCAAGAATAAATATCCGCTTTAAAGAAACTGAGATACTTAATAAGAAGTTTCATTTCAACCATACGCACTGCGCAATACTTTTCATCAGCACGCAGGATATAGGGTAAGGGTTCTTCTCCAAGCATTATCCAACCAAATTTTCCTTTTTGGCTGCATATATCCATGGGAGCCTTCTCCTTGTCCGTAGTGGAAGAAGGAGACGGTGAAGTGGGGGTATTCCTGCTATTAGGCCGCGGTGATGACGATGTGTAACCCAAGATACCTAGATTTGGGAAACAGCTAGGTTTCGGGGGTTGTTTGGCGTCGGTAGCTGCCTGAGCCGCCATCTTGGCTTTGTTCACGTAAACGATTCTAGCAGCGAGTTCTTGAATCTCAGCCTCATCTGGCCTTTCTTCTTTAATCCGAACACCTGAAACTTCAGAGGAGGTTGCAGTTATTGTACTGCTAGTTAAGGCGGCAACTGGGGGCATCGCCATTATAACCAAGTTTCTCTCAGAAGTTTCATTCATTTGTATATTATATACAGATATTTAACTGAAAAGCCACAGATAACATATTGGTCCAACACGATTATCAGATTTCATTTTTATTCACTTTAATGTACAACTTTATTCACTAATGAACACTACGTTCACTCAACAAAAAAAAATCTAAATAATAACAATTATTTATTATTAATAATTAGAAGGTTACCAGCCAGGTTATCCAACAAAGAGGAATGAAAGAAAACTTACAATTGAAATAAACTTCTAACTTAAGTATATAACAATTTCGATGCCTGGGGTACTCACGGTTTATAGATATACGTATATACGTATATACGTAGATATACGTATATCTATTAACCGTGAGTACCCCAGGCATCGAAATTGTTATATACTTAAGTTAGAAGTTTATTTCGATTGTAAGTTTTCTTTCATTCCTCTTTGTTGGATAACCTGGCTGGTAACCTTCTTATTATTAATAATAAATAATTAGAAGGTTACCAGCCAGGTTATCCAACAAAGAGGAATAAAAGAAAACTTACAATTTAAATAAAATCTAAATGCTTTAAGGTAGCACTATTTCTAAAGTAAGAAATGCAACCATTCAGAAATTATTATAATGTAATAAAATCTTTGGCCTTCAAACTTGTATGCAATATTTTTGGGCACCAACAATTCATGCCAGAAAATTTAATTTTTAATACATAGTCGTTTTTATTTCTTTATTAGTCCTGAACAGATTTTTTTTAAACTTTTAGAAAAAAAAAATTAGAAATGGAAAACTAGATACATATTAACCAATAAATTTATTTTATTTCATTCAACATTAACAATAAAACAGGAATGCTGCATTTATCGTAGTTCAATATACTTAATGCAACTATATGAATATGTGTATTTATTATACAACCTCTTTGTATGATATGAAATACCATGATGTTGATGTTGCCGAAATGCTGTTTGAGGAAACTATCAAAAGGAGTTAACTAATTTATTTGGCAGAAACCTCAAATTTGTCGACAATGTAGAATTATATAAATTATTTAGCCTCCAAAATATTAGATTATAGGTATTTAATAAATGAAGTGTCGAAAGGACAGATGTAATGAGGCAATGATCAAAGTAAACTTTATAAGCACGTGATGTTAAGCTGAAATAATGAAGAAAATGTGTTTTTTTTTATCCCAAACAATAAAAAAAAAGATAAATAAACATTTAAAGAAATATTTTATTAAACAAAACAAAAAACAGAATAAAAGGGTTTCTAAATTCATGGAAAGCAAATCATTTGGGTTTTTAAATTTACAGACAAATTAAATATACTGTTAACATTAAACGATTTTCCTAATGTATTTTATTAGGTATTTACATATATAACGAGGCAATCGTAGAAACTTAACCATCTATGTTGTATTTGTAATAAATATAGGCATAATAACTAACGCCTTGAACTTCTACAACAAGTAATTAATAAAAAGCTCCAATATTTCATAAATTTATATATATATATTTGAAAGTATTTTTTACACTGTTTCAGATACTACTTTAAATTACTATTTACATTTATTTATAATAGGGTCTTTATGTACAATAGGTTTATTTATTTTACAATATAAATATAATGACCCATAATATTTATATATGTATATATTTATACATATATTTACAAGATAAATAATAATCGTGAATTAATATAATAAAATTTTATACCTTTAGGTTTTATGGTCACCGAAGTTAATAATACAGATATAACATAATGTTATTTCGTGTGTTATAATTTTACTATAACAAAGTTCCTTAAAAATCTTATTTAACATTGAAAATAAAAACAAAAAATCTACTGGCCTAGACATGATCATACCTCTGAATGTTTTATGTCAATTTATTTTAAAAAGGGTAGACAGTATTATTATTTTCATACAAAAGTAGCATAATAGAAGAAAAATGTTTGAAGTAATTACATATTAGTACTGAACTCTCTCTCTTTTTTAATATTGCTCTCAAGGGAAAAAAATTGAACCTATTTATCCTTTACAATTTCAATTTCATTAGAAAACAAATTTATACACACAATTTTCCGGTGACCATCCATTGCTGACCGGATTGACTGCTGGCAGGCGACTGGTCCCCACAACTGGATTAGCAGGAGGTGTCGAACCGTAAGGTACTTTAGTCCATGGCCTACTTAAAATGGTTGACAATCTAGTCCTATCCCTTTCTGCCTTGTTCTGAACCAAAAGGCTTGAGTCGTAAATTGTAGGAGGCCAATACTCATCAAATTTTGTCCCAGGTGGGAAGTAGGCCTTGATTTCGGCTAAACTTATCACTTGACAAGAATCGTTTGCAAAAGGTTCACTTCTTATTCCTTGAACTTTACAACTAAATTTTAAGTAGGCGAGGTCCCAAGCACCAAGAGTCGTTGATCTCTTTATCAAGGTCTCAGTTTCTCCTTCAAAATAAAATAAAGGTACATATCTCTCATCGTTTTTCACTGTATAAGAAACAACGGAATCATTGTTTTTACGAACGAAACCGCACCTCGTGTTTATCGGGCTAAGGGGGTTCATAAGTTTAGTATAACACATATTAAGAAAATTATAGAATTCACTTGCTTCTTCTAACCGCACAACTAAGTCTTTTGTGGTAAACTTTTTTCTTCCAAACCTTGCCTCACTATGTTTAATATTCATTTCAGTTAGAAGCCTTGCTTCACTTTCCGTAATAAAAAAACTTCTAATACGTGTGGAAGAATAAATATCCGCTTTAAAGAAACTGAGATACTTAATAAAAAGTTTCATTTCAACCATACGCACTGCGCAATACTTTTCATCAGCACGCAGGATATAGGGTAAGGGTTCTTCTCCAAGCATTATCCAACCAAATTTTCCTTTTTGGCTGCATAGATCCATGGGAGCCTTCTCCTTGTCCGTAGTGGAGGAAGGAGACGGTGAAGTGGGGGTATTCCTGCTATTAGGCCGCGGTGATGATGATGTGTAACCCAAGATACCTAGATTTGGGAAACAGCTAGGTTTCGGGGGTTGTTTGGCGTCGGTAGCTACCTGAGCCGCCATCTTGGCTTTGGTTATGTAAACGATTCTAGCAGCGAGTTCTTGAATCTCAGCCTCATCTGGCCTTTCTTCTTTAATCCGAACACCTGAAACTTCAGAGGAGGTTGCAGTTATTGTACTGCTAGTTAAGGCGGCAACTGGGGGCATCGCCATTATTACCAAGTTTCTCTCAGAAGTTTCATTCATTTGTATATTGTATAGAGATATTTAACTGAAAAGCCACAGATAACATATTGGTCCAACACGATTATCAGATTTCATTTTTATTCACTTTAATGTACAACTTTATTCACTAATGAACACTACGTTCACTCAACAAAAAAAAATCTCAATAATAACAATTATTTATTATTAATAATTAGAAGGTTACCAGCCAGGTTATCCAACAAAGAGGAATTGAACTTACAATTGAAATAAACTTCTAACTTAAGTATATAACAATTTCGATGCCTGGGGTACTAACGGTTTATAGATATACGTATATATATAGATAAGGCAGCTGCCCCCTCTACAAATTTTTAGAAACAAAAACAACCACTAAATAAATTCGTATTCATTTAATATGTTTATAAAGCATTACATAAACACTTATTACATTAATTAATTGAGCCTTACAAGGTCAGAATACCTCGACCCTTTCGAAAATTTTATCAGCCTGCCCTCCCCCCAGAGGAAATCCTGCCGACGCACCTGGGAGTACTCGTTTATTATTTTATTTGTTGAATTGGATCGTTAATGTTAAGGCCGTACATTAAAGGAGTTTCACTTGTAAAAAAACATACTTTACAGTCTTGTGACATAGATAACTAGTTTTTGAAATGAAAACAGATAAGCTGAATGGGGTTAAAGGTCATTGTTTACTTATAACAAGTTCTTATCTCTCTAATTCCACCTTTCAATTCAGGTCAGTTTCTTTCCGACTGTTGTGAGTTATTGGTCGATTTAAAAATGTCTAATTTTGATTACCGTGCAGTGATAAAATATTTTGTAAAAAATGGGATGGGGCCGACATATTTGCAACTTTGTGGGACTCTACCCCATCGTATGCCACTATCAAAAGGTGGACCGCACTCTTCAAAGCTGGCCGAGGAAACCTCGAAGATGATGACCTATCTGGGTGACGTTAGTCTCGGAAGGAGTTTTGCTGGTCGATTTTCTGCAGCATGGCATGACAATAACAGGGCAATACTATGCAGACCTTCTTGTGAAACTGCGAGAGGCCATCAAAGAGAAACGCCGAGGAAAGATCACCAAAGGTGTGCTGCTACTGCAGGACAACACTCCCCTCCACAAATCAAGAGTCACCACGGAGACGGCCAAGCTGCTCCCGCACCCACCCCACTTGCCAGACCTGGCCCCCTCAGACTTCTACCTCTTTCCTAATATGAAAAAACATTTGTGTGGGAGAGTGTTTTCGTCAGACGATGAGGTGATCTCAGCTCTCAAAGTAGTTTTGGAAGGTTTCGAAAAAAAAAATTTTGGCCGGGTTACAGATGTTAGGGAAGCGGTGGAATAAGTGCGTTGCTGTTGTGGGCTTGGCATACCTCACAGTCCCTTAGGAAAGACCCCCGCCCGCCAATCCCCACCTTAGCTAAGAGGTCAATTTTAAAGGTCAACTGCACACCCCGCCTATTTACCCTACTCTATCTGTATCAATGAACTTCCATCCTCCACCCATCGCTGTCAATACCATCTGTATGCCGATGACGCCCAGCTTTATCTCTCCTTTGCCCCGGAGCTTTATCTCTCCCGCTGATTCCTCCGACGATATCCTAAAATTATAGGAAAATATCGACAGAATATGTGTTTGGGCAAACCTCAACGAATTTACTCTCAACGAGAAACAGACGAAAGCCACCTTGATTGGATCTCCCTTTCTCCTCAAATTACCTCCTGTCGCTCCAAATCTAGTCCTAAACAACTCATCTATCTCATTCCACAATTCTGTCAAAAACCTTGGCGTTACATTGAATCAATCCCCTTCTTGGAAACCACATATCTCACAAATTTCCCGTCGCACTATCTCTACCCGGAAACAGTTCAACCGTCCTCTCTCATCTCTCCCCACTTTGACTACGGCTGTATGGTGTACAGCGGACTGTCTGGGGCACTCGAAGCTAAACTTATGAATTATGCAATATGTTTTGTCTTTAGAATCCCAAGAGATACGCATAAAACCCAGTACTATGCCGAGATAAAGTGGCTCTACCAGTCCTACCGCTGTCGGTATCTACTAGTTTTCTTCCTATACCAGGCCATCAGAACTCAATGACCCTCCTATATCCTACAGAGCCTACAATTTAAATCCTCCATCCAATCCCGCCAAACCAGATCCCTTACGTCCGATATATATCTCCACCCCATCGAACTTATACATGAACAAATCCTTCATAATGCAAGCAACATCCCTCTGGAACTCTATTCTCTCCGTTATCCGACACGCTCCATTAGCTTCCACTTTCAAATCACTCCTCTTCGAGATCCTATTCAACTTTCAATTCAACTGATCACTGAAGGAACACGATGGATCTTTAGAAGTACGAGGGGGGTAAAGAAAGTCTAAGCCTGATATACATATATATAAAATTATATTTTCAATTTAAATATTTTTATTTTTCAATATAGTCCCCCACAACAGCAAAGCACTTATTCCATCGCTTCCCTACCATCTGTAACCCGGCCAAAATTTTTTTTTTCGAAACCTTCCAAAACGACTTTGAGAGCTGAGATCACCTCATCGTCTGACGAAAACACTCTCCCACACAAATGTTTTTTCATATTAGGAAAGAGGTAGAAGTCTGAGGGGGCCAGGTCTGGCAAGTGGGGTGGGTGCGGGAGCAGCTTGGCCGTCTCCGTGGTGACTCTTGATTTGTGGAGGGGAGTGTTGTCCTGCAGTAGCAGCACACCTTTGGTGATCTTTCCTCGGCGTTTCTCTTTGATGGCCTCTCGCAGTTTCACAAGAAGGTCTGCATAGTATTGCCCTGTTATTGTCATGCCATGCTGCAGAAAATCGACCAGCAAAACTCCTTCCGAGACTAACGTCACCCAGATAGGTCATCATCTTCGAGGTTTCCTCGGCCAGCTTTGAAGAGTGCGGTCCACCTTTTGATAGTGGCATACGATGGGGTAGAGTCCCACAAAGTTGCAAATATGTCGGCCCCATCCCATTTTTTACAAAATATTTTATCACTGCACGGTAATCAAAATTAGACATTTTTAAATCGACCAATAACTCACAACAGTCGGAAAGAAACTGACCTGAATTGAAAGGTGGAATTAGAGAGATAAGAACTTGTTATAAGTAAACAATGACCTTTAACCCCATTCAGCTTATCTGTTTTCATTTCAAAAACTAGTTATCTATGTCACAAGACTGTAAAGTATGTTTTTTTACAAGTGAAACTCCTTTAATGTACGGCCTTAACATTAACGATCCAATTCAACAAATAAAATAATAAACGAGTACTCCCAGGTGCGTCGGCAGGATTTCCTCTGGGGGGAGGGCAGGCTGATAAAATTTTCGAAAGGGTCGAGGTATTCTGACCTTGTAAGGCTCAATTAATTAATGTAATAAGTGTTTATGTAATGCTTTATAAACATATTAAATGAATACGAATTTATTTAGTGGTTGTTTTTGTTTCTAAAAATTTGTAGAGGGGGCAGCTGCCTTATCTATATATATACGTATATCTATAAACCGTTAGTACCCCAGGCATCGAAATTGTTATATACTTAAGTTAGAAGTTTATTTCAATTGTAAGTTCAATTCCTCTTTGTTGGATAACCTGGCTGGTAACCTTCTAATTATTAATAATAAATAATTGTTATTATTGAGATTTTTTTTTGTTGAGTGAACGTAGTGTTCATTAGTGAATAAAGTTGTACATTAAAGTGAATAAAAATGAAATCTGATAATCGTGTTGGACCAATATGTTATCTGTGGCTTTTCAGTTAAATATCTCTATACAATATACAAATGAATGAAACTTCTGAGAGAAACTTGGTAATAATGGCGATGCCCCCAGTTGCCGCCTTAACTAGCAGTACAATAACTGCAACCTCCTCTGAAGTTTCAGGTGTTCGGATTAAAGAAGAAAGGCCAGATGAGGCTGAGATTCAAGAACTCGCTGCTAGAATCGTTTACATAACCAAAGCCAAGATGGCGGCTCAGGTAGCTACCGACGCCAAACAACCCCCGAAACCTAGCTGTTTCCCAAATCTAGGTATCTTGGGTTACACATCATCATCACCGCGGCCTAATAGCAGGAATACCCCCACTTCACCGTCTCCTTCCTCCACTACGGACAAGGAGAAGGCTCCCATGGATCTATGCAGCCAAAAAGGAAAATTTGGTTGGATAATGCTTGGAGAAGAACCCTTACCCTATATCCTGCGTGCTGATGAAAAGTATTGCGCAGTGCGTATGGTTGAAATGAAACTTTTTATTAAGTATCTCAGTTTCTTTAAAGCGGATATTTATTCTTCCACACGTATTAGAAGTTTTTTTATTACGGAAAGTGAAGCAAGGCTTCTAACTGAAATGAATATTAAACATAGTGAGGCAAGGTTTGGAAGAAAAAAGTTTACCACAAAAGACTTAGTTGTGCGGTTAGAAGAAGCAAGTGAATTCTATAATTTTCTTAATATGTGTTATACTAAACTTATGAACCCCCTTAGCCCGATAAACACGAGGTGCGGTTTCGTTCGTAAAAACAATGATTCCGTTGTTTCTTATACAGTGAAAAACGATGAGAGATATGTACCTTTATTTTATTTTGAAGGAGAAACTGAGACCTTGATAAAGAGATCAACGACTCTTGGTGCTTGGGACCTCGCCTACTTAAAATTTAGTTGTAAAGTTCAAGGAATAAGAAGTGAACCTTTTGCAAACGATTCTTGTCAAGTGATAAGTTTAGCCGAAATCAAGGCCTACTTCCCACCTGGGACAAAATTTGATGAGTATTGGCCTCCTACAATTTACGACTCAAGCCTTTTGGTTCAGAACAAGGCAGAAAGGGATAGGACTAGATTGTCAACCATTTTAAGTAGGCCATGGACTAAAGTACCTTACGGTTCGACACCTCCTGCTAATCCAGTTGTGGGGACCAGTCGCCTGCCAGCAGTCAATCCGGTCAGCAATGGATGGTCACCGGAAAATTGTGTGTATAAATTTGTTTTCTAATGAAATTGAAATTGTAAAGGATAAATAGGTTCAATTTTTTTCCCTTGAGAGCAATATTAAAAAAGAGAGAGAGTTCAGTACTAATATGTAATTACTTCAAACATTTTTCTTCTATTATGCTACTTTTGTATGAAAATAATAATACTGTCTACCCTTTTTAAAATAAATTGACATAAAACATTCAGAGGTATGATCATGTCTAGGCCAGTAGATTTTTTGTTTTTATTTTCAATGTTAAATAAGATTTTTAAGGAACTTTGTTATAGTAAAATTATAACACACGAAATAACATTATGTTATATCTGTATTATTAACTTCGGTGACCATAAAACCTAAAGGTATAAAATTTTATTATATTAATTCACGATTATTATTTATCTTGTAAATATATGTATAAATATATACATATATAAATATTATGGGTCATTATATTTATATTGTAAAATAAATAAACCTATTGTACATAAAGACCCTATTATAAATAAATGTAAATAGTAATTTAAAGTAGTATCTGAAACAGTGTAAAAAATACTTTCAAATATATATATATAAATTTATGAAATATTGGAGCTTTTTATTAATTACTTGTTGTAGAAGTTCAAGGCGTTAGTTATTATGCCTATATTTATTACAAATACAACATAGATGGTTAAGTTTCTACGATTGCCTCGTTATATATGTAAATACCTAATAAAATACATTAGGAAAATCGTTTAATGTTAACAGTATATTTAATTTGTCTGTAAATTTAAAAACCCAAATGATTTGCTTTCCATGAATTTAGAAACCCTTTTATTCTGTTTTTTGTTTTGTTTAATAAAATATTTCTTTAAATGTTTATTTATCTTTTTTTTTATTGTTTGGGATAAAAAAAAACACATTTTCTTCATTATTTCAGCTTAACATCACGTGCTTATAAAGTTTACTTTGATCATTGCCTCATTACATCTGTCCTTTCGACACTTCATTTATTAAATACCTATAATCTAATATTTTGGAGGCTAAATAATTTATATAATTCTACATTGTCGACAAATTTGAGGTTTCTGCCAAATAAATTAGTTAACTCCTTTTGATAGTTTCCTCAAACAGCATTTCGGCAACATCAACATCATGGTATTTCATATCATACAAAGAGGTTGTATAATAAATACACATATTCATATAGTTGCATTAAGTATATTGAACTACGATAAATGCAGCATTCCTGTTTTATTGTTAATGTTGAATGAAATAAAATAAATTTATTGGTTAATATGTATCTAGTTTTCCATTTCTAATTTTTTTTTTCTAAAAGTTTAAAAAAAATCTGTTCAGGACTAATAAAGAAATAAAAACGACTATGTATTAAAAATTAAATTTTCTGGCATGAATTGTTGGTGCCCAAAAATATTGCATACAAGTTTGAAGGCCAAAGATTTTATTACATTATAATAATTTCTGAATGGTTGCATTTCTTACTTTAGAAATAGTGCTACCTTAAAGCATTTAGATTTTATTTAAATTGTAAGTTTTCTTTTATTCCTCTTTGTTGGATAACCTGGCTGGTAACCTTCTAATTATTTATTATTAATAATAAGAAGGTTACCAGCCAGGTTATCCAACAAAGAGGAATGAAAGAAAACTTACAATCGAAATAAACTTCTAACTTAAGTATATAACAATTTCGATGCCTGGGGTACTCACGGTTAATAGATATACGTATATCTACGTATATACGTATATACGTATATCTATAAACCGTGAGTACCCCAGGCATCGAAATTGTTATATACTTAAGTTAGAAGTTTATTTCAATTGTAAGTTTTCTTTCATTCCTCTTTGTTGGATAACCTGGCTGGTAACCTTCTAATTATTAATAATAAATAATTGTTATTATTTAGATTTTTTTTTGTTGAGTGAACGTAGTGTTCATTAGTGAATAAAGTTGTACATTAAAGTGAATAAAAATGAAATCTGATAATCGTGTTGGACCAATATGTTATCTGTGGCTTTTCAGTTAAATATCTGTATATAATATACAAATGAATGAAACTTCTGAGAGAAACTTGGTTATAATGGCGATGCCCCCAGTTGCCGCCTTAACTAGCAGTACAATAACTGCAACCTCCTCTGAAGTTTCAGGTGTTCGGATTAAAGAAGAAAGGCCAGATGAGGCTGAGATTCAAGAACTCGCTGCTAGAATCGTTTACGTGAACAAAGCCAAGATGGCGGCTCAGGCAGCTACCGACGCCAAACAACCCCCGAAACCTAGCTGTTTCCCAAATCTAGGTATCTTGGGTTACACATCGTCATCACCGCGGCCTAATAGCAGGAATACCCCCACTTCACCGTCTCCTTCTTCCACTACGGACAAGGAGAAGGCTCCCATGGATATATGCAGCCAAAAAGGAAAATTTGGTTGGATAATGCTTGGAGAAGAACCCTTACCCTATATCCTGCGTGCTGATGAAAAGTATTGCGCAGTGCGTATGGTTGAAATGAAACTTCTTATTAAGTATCTCAGTTTCTTTAAAGCGGATATTTATTCTTGCGCACGTATTAGAAGTTTTTTTATTACGGAAAGTGAAGCAAGGCTTCTAACTGAAATAAATATTAATCATAGTGAGGCAAGGTTTGGAAGAAAAAAGTTTACCACAAAAGACTTAGTTGTGCGGTTAGAAGACGCAAGTGAATTCTATAATTTTCTTAATATGTGTTATACTAAACTTATGAACCCCCTTAGCCCGATAAACACGAGGTGCGGTTTCGTTCGTATAAACAATGATTCCGTTGTTTCTTATACACTGAAAAACGATGAGAGATATGTACCTTTATTTTATTTAGAAGGAGAAACTGAGACCTTGATAAAGAGATCAACGACTCTTGGTGCTTGGGACCTCGCCTACTTAAAATTTAGTTGTAAAGTTCAAGGAATAAGAAGTGAACTTTTTGCAAACGATTCTTGTCAAGTGATAAGTTTAGCCGAAATCAAGGCCTACTTCCCACCTGGGACAAAATTTGATGAGTATTGGCCTCCTACAATTTACGACTCAAGCCTTTTGGTTCAGAACAAGGCAGAAAGGGCTAGATCTAGATTGTCAACCATTTTAAGTAGGCCATGGATTAAAGTTCCTCACGGTTCGACACCTCCTGCTAATCCAGTTGTGGAGACCAGTCGCCTGCCAGCAGCCAATCCGGTCAGCAATGGATGGTCACCTGCCATGTTGGCCTCACCTCGATATCAGTCCTCCCCAATGCCTGTCTCTACGCAGCAGCAGAGGGTTCCTACCAATCAGATGTGCTATAGTAATGTCACCTCTACTGCTAATTCAAGCGTGAATCATTCACCATATATGCCTAGAGTTGTACCACCCATCGTTAATCCATACTATCCAACAGTCAGTCATACAAGTGGACACAATTCTATGAACCTTGGGTCTTCACAGTCTTCGCAGGTTCAGGCGTCTTCCTTAGTCCGTGCAACTTCTGCAAATCATTCTGTATCGAACAGTGCTTACAGTACAGCTGCTGGAATGTTGCATTCGAATTCTTTACTTATGAACAATGGTCTCATGCCCCCGCCTCATTTGCAGTACAGCTCGCTCAATAACAATAACAACTCCGGTCAAAAGTTCCCTCCTCCTTTGATACCTGTTAATGGTAGCACGCCAAGTAACAGGTATTTTCCCACTTCAAGTGATGTAATCGATCTCTCGTCGCCCCCGCACTCGCCTCAAAGGTCCCTCATCATGAATGGCAAGCAGACCCCTCAGCCGGCTCACCAAACATCACGACAACCACAAGCCCCTCAAGCTCAATCCCCTTCACTATCCCAACAGAAACAAGTTGAAAACAATATGGGCTGGAGCAGGTTAATTCCTATCAGTGATACACCTGCCAGGCAAAGCAACCATTTCCCTTTTAAGATGCAGAAAGCATTAGTTAATGGGAAAATGGTCCCTTGTATCAATGCTAAACCATATGTTTATTCAGAATTACTAATGACTGTTGATGACTTATTGGAGTACTTCTTCCCTGGTGTGAGTCTGGCTAAATGTCGAGAAGTTCTTCAAAATGTTCTTCAAGTTACCCTTTATTCTGGAAATTTAGAACAGAAAACTGTTTTAAGAGAAAATAACAAGTGTAAAACATTGACTGAGGTACTTCCTCTGATACAACTGAAGGATGTTATGCAGTATATGCCACAGCTTAAATATGTCATGGAAAGGCATATGAATAGCAGTGGCGAAAGTGCTGCAAAGTGTGCAAGGATCCGCTAAGAATACGCTGGGGTCAGCAGTGGTTGGCCTAGGAAAGAAGACTGAGGTTCGTGCAATAAGCAACACCCTTGGCCCCCCGATTCGCGGTTCACAAACTACTGGTAGATGGCTTTCTCATCATAAAGCACATGTCACACATTGTTCATTGTTTTTTCCTTTTTAAACTAAATGACAACTTGTAGATAATATAACATCAGTGTGCCCTGTGGATATAGAATATACATAACTATTTATATAGTCTATACAATATATATTTCTATTCATATTACCAAAGTTATATGCTTTTATTAAAGCAACCCTTTTGTTTCTTAATTTTTAAACGGAATAAAGTTATTTCATGTTTTTGTCTATTCATATATGTCTATTTTTGGCCCCTTTAACATTAAATGACCTACTTTTTTTTTTTTTTTTGAAAAATAACAAAATTTGACCATATGAAATAAATACTTTATTCTATATAGGTTTGTTGAATACTCATTGTCTAGCTTAATTATTAGGATGGTAATTTAAGATTCAAAAGATAATTCTGAGCATCATTTGATGTGGTGTTCTGTTAATGTCAGTTTCACATTTATTATTAAATTATTTACGATTTTAACAAAGTGTACCTAGGCATTATCATAACCTCTTAAAATACTACGTACATTTCTCTTTTAAATTCAGTCTCCCATCCCGAGTTTTCAGAATCTTATTTGTGAGGATAACTAAAAATCATAAATGATAAAATTGTTTATATTGCACATAATTTTTTTTTTTATTCATCTCGCTAAGGAATGACTTAATTAATAAAATCAAATGATTTCAAAAACATTGGGCTTGTACTTTCCTTCTAAACTTTTTTATTTTTTGTAGTATTGAAATTATTACCTTGTGGTTAAAAAAGAAACAATGTTTCTATTTTTTGCTAAAAGAAGTCATTCTATTTACTTATTCAGTGCATTGATATTTATAAATAAAAAATTGTGTGTATAAATTTGTTTTCTAATGAAATTGAAATTGTAAAGGATAAATAGGTTCAAATTTTTTCCCTTGAGAGCAATATTAAAAAAGAGAGAGAGTTCAGTACTAATATGTAATTACTTCAAACATTTTTCTTCTATTATGCTACTTTTTTATGAAAATAATAATACTGTCTACCCTTTTTAAAATAAATTGACATAAAACATTCAGAGGTATGATCATGTCTAGGCCAGTAGATTTTTTGTTTTTATTTTCAATGTTAAATAAGATTTTTAAGGAACTTTGTTATAGTAAAACTATAACACACGAAATAACATTATATTATATCTGTATTATTAACTTCGGTGACCATAAAACCTAAAGGTATAAAATTTTATTATATTAATTCACGATTATTATTTATCTTGTAAATATATGTATAAATATATACATATATAAATATTATGGGTCATTATATTTATATTGTAAAATAAATAAACCTATTGTACATAAAGACCCTATTATAAATAAATGTAAATAGTAATTAAAGTAGTATCTAAAACTGTGTAAAAAATACTTTCAAATATATATATATATATATATATATATATATATATATATATATATATATATAAATTTATGAAATATTGGAGCTTTTTATTAATTACTTTTTGTAGAAGTTCAAGGCGTTAGTTATTATGCCTATATTTATTACAAATACAACGTAGATGGTTAAGTTTCTACGATTGCCTCGTTATATATGTAAATACCTAATAAAATACATTAGGAAAATCGTTTAATGTTAACAGTATATTTAATTTGTCTGTAAATTTAAAAACCCAAATGATTTGCTTTCCATGAATTTAGAAACCCTTTTATTCTGTTTTTTGTTTTGTTTAATACAATATTTCTTTAAATGTTTATTATTTATTTATTAATTTTAAATAAATTTATTGGTTAATATGTATCTAGTTTTCCATTTCTAATTTTTTTTTTCTAAAAGTTTAAAAAAAATCTGTTCAGGACTAATAAAGAAATAAAAACGACTATGTATTAAAAATTAAATTTTCTGGCATGAATTGTTGGTGCCCAAAAATATTGCATACAAGTTTGAAGGCCAAAGATTTTATTACATTATAATTTCTGAATGGTTGCATTTCTTACTTTAGAAATAGTGCTACGTTAAAGCATTTAGATTTTATTTAAATTGTAAGTTTTCTTTTATCCCTCTTTGTTGGATAACCTGGCTGGTAACCTTCTAATTATTAATAATAAATAATTGTTATTATTGAGAATTTCATTGTATGTGGTAATCTACAAAATTCCTTCTAAATACATTACATATATATCAAAGGAAGATGTGAATTTCACTATTTTACAAAAAAATTGAGCATATTATTACCTTTTTAATACTTCTATTGTTTTTAATTTAAAATGATGTTATTTACATTTTTAAATTTAGAATTTCACAATAAGGCTATTGAACATTTAAAATTATACCCTTATTTATTCATATCCTTATTTGGAACTTTAATTATGTTTTTTATTTCTGTTCAATAATTTGTTATGACTATGGATTTTTTTTTATTTACTGACATTTTTCCTAATTAATTAAGAAAATAGGAATAAAAAAAATGTATAAAGGATTTAATTGGTTTATTTAAAAAAACAAAGATTGACAACAATTTCAAGTATAATAGTATAATTAATAGTTAATATATTCATTGAGGTAGCTAAGTCTTCGTTTCTGGATAAATTCCTCGTCCTCTTGCAAATTCTTCAGGTAAGTTGTCCCAGATGTAGTCTAGAGGAGTGGCACCAAGAGGGCTCTCTCGATATATGCGTGTACCTTGGTGGGGAAAAGTGGTTATTTACTTATTTTCAGTACAGTTTACGGACCAAACCGGTTCCCACTTCATATTCAACTATTTTATCGTGAAGGATGAGACAGTATGCTTTAGTATTGGATGGAAAGTTCTCACTCGCCTCTAATTGAACACGAATATCGATAGTAGTACTTTTTATTGCTTCTGATTGCTTAGAACAGTCTATAACGACAATAGGTGCAAATTTCTCAAAATCGGATCTTGATAACAGAGGCTGGGAATGTTTATTACCATAATAACTGGTTTGAAACTCGTTATACATCTCGTAGAGGAGAGCCACTTTTCCTTGTTCAAAATCTAAATTCAAGTCGTCGTAAGGGAATTGTTCACTGTTTAGAAAGAGTTTCAAATTTTTCAGCTTACAACCATCGAATTGACTACTATCTTTATTAGCTTTTCTCATTCTGTCAGTTTGAAATGCAATAATTACATAGCGAGGCTTCTCTAAATTTGTCGACGTTTTGACAGTCCAATTTTCTTGCTGTGATGCGGGTAAACTAGGATATTCGTAAAGGTCCCACGATCTGAACGGAATAGATACGACCATGTTTTTGTCCACCATTTTTAACAACCTCAGACGTTCTTGATCCGAAACGCGAACGTGAGGCATCCTCCAAACCACTTTGTCTAATTTTATTTGCACGTCATCACTACCCAGTACACAGTTCAAGTCAGTGCTCGATCTGATCAAAACGAGTTCTTGCTTAAGGTTGATTAAAATTTTTCGATAGTCCTCACATATTCCTAAAAGAATATCCAGCGGCAGACATACGCTGAAAAATCCGTTTTTATCTATTGATAGAGTCTTATTGTCACCGGGGATTATCGGATTATCGGAAAAGTTAAAGTAGACCGGCTTAGTCGTCTTAAGTTCAGTCTTTAATGTACTCGGATTTCCTCTGAGTATTACCCCAGCACCGGGCTCACGGTGAGCGATTTCGTCGCTTAGAAAAGATTGTATAGCGTCAATTTCATACGAACCTTCAGGTATTTGAATGGCATGATCACCGAAATAAAACATATCGTTAACACCTGTTCTTATATTCGGAATAGTATTGTATGCGTCAAAGGATAATAACCCTATCGTATGAGATGCGTCTAATTCTAGCGGTGGTAAAAAGTTGGCGTGGAGAACGCTAGAATTGCCCGTAAGTGTTACTGTGTAAGAGTTCATGATTATCAATGATCACAATTTATAGGAAACATCCATTAAATACTGTAAGCAGAGATGGCCACAAATTGGTGTGTTCCACTTCTGATAACGACTGCGGTTATATAATACTCGACAATGTTTAAAATAATCTAGTAATTGAGGAGGAGGTTTTAAATTTCCAAACGAATCAAAATAGTTGACAATGTCATCATTCTTTACATAACAGACCCAATGAGAACCGTTTTCTGAACTTTTCTCCAAATTTACAATAGCCGACTCGTGTCTCTTTGGATATTTCGGCAGGTTATCAATCATAAATACTCCGCGAAAATTGGGAATATTTAATAAATTAGCTGCATGTTTTAATTCATGATCCGTTAGGGGTTTATTTGGTAGTCATAGCGTTCTAGATTTTCCTTTCCCTTGTCGACGACTAATAAACAGGCCATATCCATTCCGATATGGTTTCAAATAAAGTCCGTTGCCGATTTTCTGACCTTCCAAAGCCATATTGTGTCTCTTTAGCTCGTCCAGTTTCAGTTTGGCTTCTTTTGCCTCATTGATCGCTTTCGCTACGCTAGCAGCCCCTCCTGCTAAAGATCCTACTGCGGAAAGGCCGGCCATTATCGGTGCGAGGAACTGGAGAAATCCCCCTTCCTTTGACGGTAGAGGAAGAACTCGCGGTGGAGACGGTTTCGTCTTACCACGTAGGTGCTTTTTAGCTTTATTATATGCCACTTTTGACACTTTCAGAATACCATTGTCCTCTTCTACCCTCGACAATTTAACCAAATCATTGAATGTAATTTTACTTTTGTTGTTCTTTTTTTTCTTCTTCTTCTTCTTCTTCTGTAGCCCCGAACCGAGGTTTTCTTTTGCTTTCATGGCATTAGTGACCAGCCAAGCAGCCGCTTTTTCTCCCCATGACACATCTGAAGATTTAACGCGTTTCCAAGCGTTATCGGCTAAAATCTTGTCGGCTTGCTTACGACTCTCCATATCCGTATTTTTGCTATAAACTAGATCGTGTTCCTTACAAGCTCTATAGAGCTGGTTTATACCACTATCACCTCTAGCTAGACGCTTTTCTAATTTCGTACCGGGACCACAATACTGATATCCTGGAAGGTGTAACTCGATCGGTAACTTGTTTATAAAACTGTTCACAAAGCCTCTTCCTTGCTGCTTGCGTCTGATCATACTGTGGTGAGAAAGTGAACTGCAGCTATATATACTCGAAGAAACGCTGTGTTGGTGGCAGAATGAAATTAGTCAAACAACATCAGCGTTTTTCCACAGCTGACTTTTCACCACCACAAGTTGTAGGTGTAGAAGACAGGAGGCATAGTGCATTGTTACCAGATACTACTATTCGAGCATCGATTTGTGGACCGAGTGGTTGTGGAAAGACCAATATTATGATTGGGCTTTTATTAAACCCGAATGGTTTAAAATTTAAAAACGTATATCTTTACGGTAAAACTTTACACCAACCTAAATATCAGTATTTAAAAACAGTTTTAAATCTGGTTCCTGAAATTGTATTTTATGAGTTTGAGTATGCCCAGGACCTGCCTCAAGAAGTCGAATCCCATTCGGTCTGTATATTCGACGATGTCACCATGGAAGATCAAGATATCATCAAAAGATACTTTAGTTATGGACGTCATATGAACCTCGATTGTTTTTATTTAACGCAAAGCTACGTTTGTATCCCGAGGCATATGATCAGATGTAACTTTAACTTCTTAATAGTGTTCTCTCAAGATGAACTAAATTTAAAACACATTTACGATGAACATGTAGTAGTCCAGATATCAGCTTTACACGTTTTAAAGAAATATGTTCATTATGTTGGAAATAACCGTATGGATATCTAGTTATTGACAAAAGGAGAGATCTGAATAATGGTCGTTTTAGGAAAGGAATCGATACATTCATCGTAGATATATAAAGAGCAGTGAGTCACTTATCATTATTATTAGTCATGGACCCGAGAGTTACGCGTGAGATTATAAAAACCAGTGAGGTTTTGAAAAAAAAATTTCAATCTTTGAAACGTGGTCTCTAGGATATCGAGGAAGGCCAAGAAGCGTTTTTTACACCTGTGCTAAAACCTCTCGAGGACATTAAACAGTCTGTGGGACAGCCATCGAAACTGACAACTACATCGCCGAAACCGACAACTACACCTAAAAAAATAAAAGAAGATATTTGGAGCGATACAGATCTAAGCGATGAGTCACCGAGTATTTACAGAAAATCAACATTAGTACCAAAAACACCTTATTTAGCAAAGAAAGGGGCTTCGACAAGTTCGACTGTTGATGTCGAAACACCTCTGACTCACTCTACTATTGCTCCTATCGAGGAGGAGGAGTATGTAACAGAAGATCCGCTATCGGAACAAGTTAAAGAATATGCCAAAACGCCAAAAGGAGAAGAGGAAATCCAGAAACATCTCAGCGCATTTGGACCCCTACAAAGCGAATACTTGGATAAATTGTTGAAAGGTGATAAGGACCACGATTCTCGTTACGGCATTCGAGTCATGCCTACCGGCGGATTAGCCATTGGTGACTCGACTGATGTTCAACTCTTTTCAAACAGTGATGATATATCTATTAACGATGTTGTTTATGAAGGAACACCCGGATTATTGCAACTGCTCTATTTGAAGGATCCTAAAGACTACACAAAATCCGACTTGGAAAATTATCGTAAAATTTTAATCGCGACCAATGCTCATAAAAAAGGGTATAGCGAAGAACAAGGAATATCCGGAAACAGATCTATGAAGTATAAAAAAATTATATCACAGTTATTTCCATCGCAGTCTTTACGATCTCGCCCAACAACGAGCTCAACACCGAGGATGTCACTCCGTTCTTACAAACGGGGTACCGGCATGATGTGGGTCGATAAACCCTTGTATGAGTATTGGAACGATCCCAATGAACTAGTGGATCGCCTTCGATTGCTCATGTCTTCAGCTAATGCCGGCCATGAGGGGCATGAAAATGAAATAGAGTCAATAATTGAAGAACTAAGAGAAGAAAATATAATATATTAACGCTTGGATTTATGTCAGTATAAACATGACCATAAACAAGTTCGGATCGCATATAGGAAAAAAGCATTCAAAGTACAGAAAACATTATTTCCCATTCAACTTACTTAGTTGAAAACATAGGACATAGTTGAAAACATGGGAAAACATTATTTCCCATACAACTTTTACTTAGAAAAGCAGATCTATGCAAACAATTTACGAATAATCAATGTTTCAAATCCTGTTGCGAGTCGTGACGCGGTCAACAAGATATATTGCGATACGATAGCAGTTGGCCTGACCGATCTGAAAAACTGGCCAGGTTCTTATATCGATGGAAAAAAGAAAAGACTCGTAAACTTTGCACCTCCCATAAACGGCTATGATGTTGTCACTAAAGAGTTTTTAAACAGCGTTGCTATAACGTTAGTGGAAAATATATATGACTGTCTCGGTAAAAGAATAACAAACGTTGGTGAGCCCGTAAAGGAATCTGATGTAGTTACACTAGGTTATCTCAAGAAAAGTCTTAAATCATAGATGGAGTCATCTGCTGTAAAAAGAACTGTCGTCAACGAATTACATAAGCCTGCACGCAAGATATATCCCCGACGAAAGACGGTTTTAAAAGGAATAAACGACTTGTGGCAGATAGATCTTGTAGAAATGATACCCTATTTTCGAGAAAATAAAGGTCATAAATATTTACTGACAATTATCGACTGCTTTTCAAAATATGCTTGGGCCGTACCCGTAAAGCAAAAATCGGCAGACAGCGTTGCTAAGGCAATGGAGAGTGTGTTTCTTTCGAGTAAACAAACACCGAGAAATATTCAAAGCGATCAAGGAAAAGAATTTTACAATTCAAAGTTTAATGCTCTGATGAAAAAATATTCTATCAATCATTATTCGACTTTTTCAAATATGAAAGCCTCCATAGTGGAGAGATTTAATAGAACGTTGAAAGAGAAAATGTGGAAGGCGTTCAGCTTACGAGGCAATTATAAATTTTTAGATGTATTGCCACAAATATTACAAGACTACAACACATCATATCATAAAACTATAGGTATGCGACCAATTGATGTCACGCAATCGGCAGAAAATTACTTACTAAATACTGCCTATTCGCACTTAACCAAATCAAAAGTACAAAAGCAGAAGTTTGAAGAGCATGATTTAGTAAGGATATCTAAACAAAAAACAGTATTTTCAAAAGGCTATAAGCCTAATTGGTCGAGTGAAATTTTCAAGGTAGTCAAGGTTCAGAAGACAAATCCATACTCTTATCTACTTGAAGATCTGAAAGGTCAACCTATCAGCGGCGCATTTTACGTCGAAGAGCTACAAAAAGTTAAATATCCTGATGTATACCTTGTGGAAAAGGTTTTGAAAAGAAAAGGAGATAAATTGTATGTAAAGTGGTTGGGACTGCAGGAACGCAGCTGGATTGACAGGAGGGATATTGCATAGCGTTGAGAAAGAATAATTTATATTTATAATGTATGTTTATTTTTATAGAATCAATTACAACTATTGTACAAATACGAATATATATGATAATATGATATAGGATAACGAGTAACATGGTTTATTAATATGTATGTTTATTTTTACAAAATCAATTAAAACTTTTGCACAAATACAGATATATTATAATGTGATATAGGACAATGAGTACAAAAATATACATGGTTTATTAATATATATGTTTATTATTTTGAAACTTACACCTACTATTCCTGATTATTTCTTCCACTACTACTACTACTACTACTACTACTACTACTACTACTACTACTACTACTATTGCTACTTCTACTGTCGAGGCTGTAGTGGCCATAGGGCAAAGTGTGTACACCATCTTCTAGCGTACATCTTTTGTCGTCATACGAACATAAGGAGCTTTTATTTATTAACACTGTGCGGACACAATGTTGTTTTGATTGAATAATAAAAAATGAAGATAACTTTAATTTATTATTTTGTAAGGTATCTAAATAATCATAAAAATTATATCTACTGACTGCTGACTTTTTAATGCCCTTGGCTTTTTTAACAGTTTTTTCGTTTTCTGTTATAAAGGAATACATTTTAGGTCTTAAGCCTATAAACTCCACGATAGGATCTCCGCAAGTTTCATCTTTGAGCAGACCAACAACTTTTTTATTTTTATCTGAAAAACATAAATGAGATGTGGGGAAATTACTTGTATCAAAATATTTTTGTAAATCCCTAGAAATATCGAAATAAATGTCTTCAGTCCGAATATTATACAAAAATGAATCGGTGTCAGTATAACATAAAGTAACATTCTCTAAGCCATATTTTTTTAAGAAGACATTATAGTGGTAATCATACATGAGTGTTTGGCTTAGTTCTAATACTGTAAATCCGACATACAGAGGTTTGTTGAACAGTATACTATCTTTTTCCAATTGTACCGCTACAACATTGTCTCCAAATATGAACCTGTCTTTAAAAGTTGGTTTGTTTACGAGTCTACGTAAAGATTTTTCATTAGTGACATTTTTTAAAATGATTCTGTTTCGTACGTTCTCCATAAATTTTCCAAAACAACTATTGTTCATCAATTTGAAAAAATCTGATTCAAATGTATTTTTTGCCGCGGCTCGCAACTTTGTATTTATTTCTATGTATTTAGTTAACCAATTTTTTTGTTTAAACTTTAAAATTCTGTGAATTTTTTTGATTTTCAGTCCAAGATGCAAAGCCTGTTTTAAATTTCTGTAGTGTACGATATAACGTGATTTCGGTTCCAATGTCGTGAGTAACTTTGTTGTTTTTTTTCCGTGAGGGGGGATAGCTTTCATTGGCAATAGAGGGAATTGTGAGTGTTTATCATGCAATTCTTCCGGATATTCAATATCCACGTCAAATACATAGCCTACTTCTGAGTCATTCGGTATTTCCAATACATTTATATTTTTGTCATTTACCCATTCTATATCGGAATATGGTAAAGGAAGATTCATAGCATAGCCATACAGGTTATTGACGTCAACATATATTAAATAATTGTTAGGTTTAGTAGGATCATATTCTTTCATGTATTTATTATTAGCTTTGGCATGACGGGAAATAACTTGGAAAATTCCTCCCCTAATACCCTCTTCAAAAAACTGAACCATGTCTATGTCTTTAATTATATCTAATTGTATATTTGTAAACTTCAACATTGCATTAAACGATAATTGAGGTAGAGTAAAAAACCAGGCCGGATCTAATTGATATTCTTTTAAACAAAGGAATAGAAATCTTTCGAATATTTCGCACAACAAAATGACATCTGTTTTTATATATAATTCTGCATATTCTTTTAGTGTTTTAATATTAAAAGTTTTCCAAATGTTCTGTGCATGTTTATAGTCTAAATCACTTATGTGCTCTTGTGTTAGGTCATTGAAAAATTTCTCTTTCGCAGGTAATTCAGTTTCGCTCAAGCGGTCCAAAGAGTCTAAATAACTGTAAGGAAATACACCTTTCCTACATAAAAGTTCAATTTTTTCATTATCATTAAAATTTATCTGATACGAATGGGGAAATAGGTCTGCGAGTGGTTGGGAAGTGTCTTTTACATTACTTACGAGCGTATCCAAACTGGATGATAGAAATTTGTAGCTGTCAATAAACCTAATTTTCGTCTTACAGCCTTTAAATTTTATGCTAAAACTAATATATTTTTCAGTGTTGCTCGGGATTATCGTAATATCTCCTTCAAGGTATCCAATGAACGGTATAATTAGATGAGAATCATAACCTCGGAGGTTATGCATAATTACTGGAATGAAGTCTGGTTTTTTTGCTCGTAAATTACACGAATTATGAGCCGGGCCAATAAAGGACCCTGTCATGTGGTTGTGGTGGCGTACACGATCCGTGGCATCCAAATGTTTTTCACATAATACGCAAATTTCAGATGAATAAAACCGTAAGTTTTCCTCTTCATCTAGCTCGTTCATTGGGAGAGGATTGTCGTAAATTTCATCGGCTTTCATCACCATTGATTTCAATTCTTCCATAAATGCTTCCATACAGTTTTCGCCTGTGAATATAAAAGGGTTTAAATCGAACTTGTCTGATTTAACAAGTAGCGAGACTGAAAAAGGGACGTGTTGGTGAACTGCTTTGCTCCACGAAGATGAAGGATCGGGGGATGCACTTGATATTGGGACTAAAAGAGACTCGATATCTGCATACGCTACTATTGGAACCGGTTGTGTATATTCAACATGTTCAAATTTAATTTTATCTTCTTTTGGAAAATCGGACCGCACGGCTTTATGTTTAGCACAGAAGAATTCATGATCTCGCAACTGTTCATTTCCGTCTTTCCCCTCCCTATTTACATAGGTTTTCCGAAATAACGTTAGACATCGTCGACAGATTAGATAACTACGCTTCGATTTAGATATCTGAGAACTTAATAAACGGGATAAATTTGTACTGAGACAGTAATGACTGGTTTCAGCGTTTTGAACATACAGGAGGTCAAATGAGTTAGCGTGATTATTTTTTGAACTAATCCGTAATGGGTATATTTGATTCTTTTCATCTAAGCCAAACACGTTGACAGCCACATTATTTACATTTTCGAATCGCGTTATATCCTTAAGGGGTGTGGGATAAGAAATGCACTCGAAGGAATATGCAGATTCAACATTTAAGTAAGAGTTGGGGTCGTTTGATCCGATAATGTCACTGAGAATAGCAAATCTAAAACAATCGTTACTATTATTTTTAACATTTATCGCAGCTCGTTTGTCTCTTATTTTCTTTGGCAATTCAATAAATTTTGTTCCCCCTAAAGGTTTATATTTTGTGAAATGTAGGCAGATATAATTGGCTGATGCAAACGTCCAACCCGATCCTTTGCTAACGAATTCATCTTGCTCATCTTGAAGTTTTTCATAAACCTTTTGCAAATAACTGTCCAGGTCCGTTGTTGAGTCAATAATTTTAATTTTTGATTTAAAATTTATATCGTTTCTATCTATAACAGTGTTTTCTAGCTTCTTAGTATAAGTACACTCTAACATAACGTTCATTTTAAGGTTTTTCCATTCCTTTAGATACGAATTTATCAAGTTGATCAACATTTCTTTTTTGCCATACAAAAATTCTTTTGCTGTTAAATTTCTATTGACATTAGGGAGGTATACATCCTCCACAGAGTTGTTTAGAGAGGTTTTGATTACACCGTTTTCTTGCAACACTCCCGATTCCCGCAAATGCCTATTAAATATGCTATATTTTTTTTTCTTTATTACCGGCTCCTCAGATCGGTCCATTTCGAACTGTCTATCTCGACTGGGTAAATTACCTTTTTCACATATGTTTATATGACGTTCATATGAAAAACTTCTGCTAAACTCTTTTCCACAACCTCGACAGTAAAGCCAATTCCATCGACATTTATGTTGACTATTGGGCAGAAGTAACCCACACCGTGAACAGAGATACATTTTAAGATTTAGTTAACTATATTATTATACACATAAAACTATGAGGAAACAAAAAATCTCATTTCACCTGTACAGATTTCTCTTATAAAAATGTTAGGACATGAGTTTTTTCCCTTCTTCCTTCATATTTCATTCTTATGCTTCCTGCTGAAAGAGAGATAAAAACAGATCAATACATGCATAATTTAATGAAGAGTGAAAAATCGACTAAATAGTCGCGCTTACTTTCATAGTTCTGAAGCTCCTCTTCTGTGAAAACTTCTAAGTATCTATTCGGGAGATATGTTCTTATTTCTACCTTTCCTCCTTCCTCTTCTTTAATAATCGCCTCCAGTGCATCTCCGTATGTTGTCTTTTTTTTTGTTATTTTAATTATTTTATATATTTTTCCTTGCTCCAGGTCTCCTAGAGTTTTATATATGATAACTTTGTTTAGTTTTTGGATTAGGGCCATCTATAATATAACAAAAACAAATTGTAAATAGCATTTGAATTTCAAATTATAATCGATATTATACTTTTTAATTTTAAATATGAACCAGTGGTAACAATACCTTATTCCTCTAGTTCAAGTTCCTCGATTCTATAGCCGTACATGTAATGTATTCTTTTTTGACAAATTCGGCATTGACGTACATCTCTAACAAGTGATAGAGCGTTTTTGCACACAAAACATTGGTCCTTGTACGTCATGCCGGCAACTTCATTCCTCGGAAGGAGGTAATGACCGGCCGTTAGCACGGCTCTTAAATGTTCAAATCTGGCTAGGCCGAAAGCACAAGACTGACAAATGGGTACGCTCGCAGACGATTGGTCTGTTGGTTCACTGTTTAAGACGACAAAGGCCGGGACATTAAAATATTGTGTATTGACACATCTATACAGCGGATCATTGTGTGCTAAACCATAATTTAGAAGTGGCATAGTTTAAAAGATACTCACATTACGGAGAGGTGTAGATGCACTGGGCTCTAAGAGAGGACTTCTTGGTCCTCTGAAGCCTGGCTAAACTTTTTATACAGACACTCACACAAAGGAAATTGGTTTTTGTTTTTCTTTGATGAATATTTCTATATTAACTCTAACTGGCCTTCACATTTAAAAGCATTTGCTTTGCAACAAAAAAGAAACTTGGATTGCACTTTTCGTCTTTCACTTAGTCTTCCATTTACAGGAACATAAATTGCATACATTCTCACCAGGATACGCATATATATATTTCTTTCTAACTAATTAAAATTCAGACGCTGATGAAATTTTGTGTTTGTTTTTTTTTTTACGTCTTGAAACCTTAACAAACAACAACGCATATATATATATATAGAGAGAGAGAGAGAGCTGTCTTGATATAGCAGTTTTAGTAAATAACCACTTTTCCCCCCACCAAGGTACACGCATATATCTGAAGAGAGCCCTCTTCGTGCCACTCCACAGCAGGACTTTGACTCGTGATGATGTGCTCAGCTGTCATTGATTTTCAAGGCTATCGGACAGCCTCTAACACATTAATTGTTAAAGAACTGTCAGTAGTCTCCGTCAGTAATGGTTCTTCGTGGCATTGGTTTTTCAAACCACCTCGGGATGTTGAAGAAGTTGGTCAATCAAAGACAAACCTTTGGGTTAAGAAACATATTCATGGATTGGAATGGGGTTACGGTGACATACCATACGAGGACATGAGGTATCTATTACAATACGTCACTTGGAAGGACTTTGACATATTATGGGCGAAAGGAATGGAAAAGTGCAAGCTTCTAGAAGAACTCATTGGCAGAGCAGTCTATGATCTCCACGATTTCGGCTGTCCAAACTTGAAACAGTTAGATAATGACAAAATTGTTTGTCATTATCATTTAGACACTTCATTGGCCTGCTCATTCAATCAAGCTCATCGTTTGGCTAAGTGGATAAGAATAAATTCTGAAGCGGTAAACCTTAAAAATCCAGATATAAGAAAGAAGACATATAAAACTATTGACTCGCCTCATCATCTGCTGTCTTTTGCTGGATTTATACGAGGAGTCAAAGATAAGGTAATATGCGTATATTATGGACTGGTGTTTGACAGCAAATCGGAAATGAACCCTCTTAAGTTTCATAAAACAAATAGTCCACAGTGGAAGAAGAGTACTTATGAAGCAACTGGAAAAGACGTGGCGTCAGTATGACAGAGGACAGGATTCAGTGATACGTAAATTAGGAGAAGAAGGCATAGAAACCTTGACCACTGAAGAATTGAGAAGTTTACCCCGGTCGCTGCTCTTGTACCTTTTCGACTATGCATTAGACTACATCTGGGACAACTTACCTGAAAAAGGTCAGTAAATAAAAAAAAATCCATAGTCATAACAAAAAAATTATTTATTAAATATAGCTCAAATTACAATTTACATGGGTATTATTACATATTTCTTGAGTTCATTTAAGTTAAAAAAAGAGTATAAGTATTTATGCTCAAGTCCATTGGCACACATTCCGCGACTTCAATATCAGGGGACTCAGCGGTGACGTCCAGCAAACGAATGTGAACAATCGATCTTCCTCATATCTAAAGTTCTTACACGTCGGGCGTCCCATGTTAAACTGCTGATTGGTGGTGGCTAGAAGGAAATTTGGGGGAAGGAAAAATGTTTCTTTTTTGTTTTCTGTTTTTTTTTCATCGAGTATCGATTATTTAAAATAAAAAAATTGGTCAATTATATGGCGAACGGGTCTGCTCTAGCCAACTTTCTATCAACATATTAAAAACATATTCAAATGATAATTAGCTTTTTACATTACCTAGACATAAAAATAAACTAACATTATAATGACACCAGCTCGTCGCGAGGTACGTCGCGACACCGAGCAATGAGTATGAGAGAGACAGAGAATCAACTGTGTTGCGGGCTTGGCATACCTCACAGCCCCTTAGGAAAGACCCCCGCCCGCCCATCCCCAACTTAGCTAAGAGGTCAATTTTAAAGGTCAACTGCACACCCCGCCTATTTACCCTACTAGATAGAAAAAAGCGTGGGGGACACAGAGGAACACCTTTAGATTGGAGATGTTAGAGACAAATTGAGTGCATCGGCTGAAAATGGAATTGATTGGTTTTGAGTGGGTTTACCTATTGACAGTTTGCTGAGAATTACCTATTTTGCTTTGGAGTCGGGGGTACTGGATAAGGATTGCTGGAAGTAGTTGGATTTGACGCGGTGTATTAAGGATTGAGTGCTATTTCGGAGGAGCTTGATGGCAATCTTCAGAAAGTCAGGTGCTCTAAAATCTTCTTCTAGCTGCGTCTTTTAGTTTCATAAAATTCCTTAGCGTAGGTGTTAGCCAGGGTGCTCGAGGATGCTTAACTGTCTTGAACTTGAGAAGAGCGTGACGGTCTAGGATGGTATGAAGTTAAGTGGTAAGGGTTTCCACCATGGAGTCAATGGCGTTTGAGGTGTATATGGGGTCCCATTGGATCATCTCAAGATCAGGCGCTAGGATTGCAGGTGATAGGGAATCAAGGTTTCGAAAGGATTTAGTTGTGGGGGAATACAGCAGGATGGGAAGGTTATATAATTGTATGAGGTCGTGGGAAGACTGTAAAGGAACCGGATGCTGTGATAAGGCGAGGAGTTTTTTAGGGAATCGAGATCATAAAAGACAAGCCAAGTGATGGAATGCTGGGTGTTAAGAATCGGGTCGTAAGGGACTATAAATAAATTAAGGGAATAGAGGATATCTGAAAGATAGGGATGGTTAGGAGAAGGTATCTGGAGATTGTTGTTGAGGTCTCCGGAGAGAACAATGTTGGAATATGAATGGATCGTGTTGTAATGGATGGCTTCGAATGTTTCATCAAAGGTAACTTTCGGAGGCAGGTAGATGAAACCAAAGAGTACGGATGTGGGGAGGTGGATATTTCAGCAAACAGGTATTCAATGTGCGGGGAAAGGAAAGTGGGGGAAAGAAGGGAAGTGGTTAAATGGTGGAGTATTATAGGATTCATCTGAAACATACTGGATCACTGAGATGGAATACAACAGCACTGATGAAATAGAAAGATTGTTTAAGTAGAAAGCATAATAAGTGGTAACAGTCGTTAAAAAATTAATAATAAATAAAATCAAAGTTTTACTATATTTTGAGGGGGAAAATGAATGAAGATAAAAGAAATAATGGAATTCTTTATCAGTCCTTTAAACAATAACAAGGACTGGTAATAATTCGATTAGGGTAATTATACCGCAGAAAAATAGAAACAACTTGTTGCAACCAATTCTTGCTGGTACGATGCGGCGGTTGAGGAATGACTTGATATGTCCTAACAACGTTTCATATCCGCTGATCAATTTTTCTCGTAGCTTTATGAAGGTCTGCGAATAGGCCTTAAAGAAAAACTCTGTTGCCAATAATATCAACGCCAAGCACAAAAACACCCTGCTCTGAGAGTTTTGTACATGAGGCGCGCCACCTTCATCGGCGGCGGCTCGGCGCAGTTAAAATCATCCGGCGGCGGCGGCGCGGCGTGGCGGCGCGCACGTCTATTAATAATAAATAATTAGAAGGTTACCAGCCAGGTTATCCAACAAAGAGGAATAAAAGAAAACTTACAATTGAAATAAAATCTAAATGCTTTAAGGTAGCACTATTTCTAAAGTAAGAAATGCAACCATTCAGAAATTATAATGTAAAAAAATCTTTGGCCTTCAAACTTGTATGCAATATTTTTGGGCACCAACAATTCATGCCAGAAAATTTAATTTTTAATACATAGTCGTTTTTATTTCTTTATTATTAGTCCTGAACAGATTTTTTTTTAAACTTTTAGAAAAAAAAAATTAGAAATGGAAAACTAGATACATATTAACCAATAAATTTATTTTATTTCATTCAACATTAACAACAAAACAGGAATGCTGCATTTATCGTAGTTCAATATATTTAATGCAACTATATGAATATGTGTATTTATTATACAACCTCTTTGTATGATATGAAATACCATGATGTTGATGTTGCCGAAATGCTGCTTGAGGAAACTATCAAAAGGAGTTAACTAATTCATTTGACAGAAACCTCAAATTTGTCGACAATGTAGAATTATATAAATTATTTAGCCTCCAAAATATTAGATTATAGGTATTTAAAAAAAGAAGTGTCGAAACGACAGATGTAATGAGGCAATGATCTAAGTAAACTTTATAAGAACGTGATGTTAAGCTGAAATAATGAAGAAAATGTGTTTTTTTTTATCCCAAAAATAAAAAAAAAGATAAATAAACATTTAAAGAAATATTGTATTAAACAAAACAAAAAACAGAATAAAAGGGTTTCTAAATTCATGGAAAGCAAATCATTTGGGTTTTTAAATTTACAGACAAATTAAATATACTGTTAACATTAAACGATTTTCCTAATGTATTTTATTAGGTATTTACATATATAACGAGGCAATCGTAGAAACTTAACCATCTATGTTGTATTTGTAATAAATATAGGCATAATAACTAACGCCTTGAACTTCTACAAAAAGTAAATAATAAAAAGCTCCAATATTTCATAAATTTATATATATATATATATATATATATATATATATATATATATATATTTGAAAGTATTTTTTACACTGTTTTAGATACTACTTTAAATTACTATTTACATTTATTTATAATAGGGTCTTTATGTACAATAGGTTTATTTATTTTACAATATAAATATAATGACCCATAATATTTATATATGTATATATATATACATATATTTACAAGATAAATAATAATCGTGAATTAATATAATAAAATTTTATACCTTTAGGTTTTATGGTCACCGAAGTTAATAATACAGATATAATATAATGTTATTTCGTGTGTTCGTGTGTTATTTTACTATAACAAAGTTCCTTAAAAATCTGATTTAACATTGAAAATAAAAACAAAAAATCTACTGGCCTAGACATGATCATACCTCTGAATGTTTTATGTCAATTTATTTTAAAAAGGGTGGACAGTATTATTATTTTCATACAAAAGTAGCATAATAGAAGAAAAATGTTTGAAGTAATTACATATTAGTACTGAACTCTCTCTCTTTTTTAATATTGCTCTCAAGGGAAAAAATTTGAACCTATTTATCCTTTACAATTTCAATTTCATTAGAAAACAAATTTATACACACAATTTTCCGGTGACCATCCATTGCTGACCGGATTGACTGCTGGCAGGCGACTGGTCTCCACAACTGGATTAGCAGGAGGTGTCGAACCGTAAGGTACTTTAATCCATGGCCTACTTAAAATGGTTGACAATCTAGTCCTATCCCTTTCTGCCTTGTTCTGAACCAAAAGGCTTGAGTCGTAAATTGTAGGAGGCCAATACTCATCAAATTTTGTCCCAGGTGGGAAGTAGGCCTTGATTTCGGCTAAACTTATCACTTGACAAGAATCGTTTGCAAAAAGTTCACTTCTTATTCCTTGAACTTTACAACTAAATTTTAAGTAGGCGAGGTCCCAAGCACCAAGAGTCGTTGATCTCTTTATCAAGGTCTCAGTTTCTCCTTCGAAATAAAATAAAGGTACATATCTCTCATCGTTTTTCACTATATAAGAAACAACGGAATCATTGTTTATACGAACGAAACCGCACCTCGTGTTTATCGGGCTAAGGGGGTTCATAAGTTTAGTATAACACATATTAAGAAAATTATAGAATTCACTTGCGTCTTCTAACCGCACAACTAAGTCTTTTGTGGTAAACTTTTTTCTTCCAAACCTTGCCTCACTATGTTGAATATTTATTTCAGTTAGAAGTCTTGCTTCACTTTCCGTAATAAAAAAACTTCTAATACGTGTGGAAGAATAAATATCCGCTTTAAAGAAACTGAGATACTTAATAAGAAGTTTCATTTCAACCATACGCACTGCGCAATACTTTTCATCAGCACGCAGGATATAGGGTAAGGGTTCTTCTCCAAGCATTATCCAACCAAATTTTCCTTTTTGGCTGCATAGATCCATGGGAGCCTTCTCCTTGTCCGTAGTGGAGGAAGGAGACGGTGAAGTGGGGGTATTCCTGCTATTAGGCCGCGGTGATGATGATGTGTAACCCAAGATACCTATATTTGGGAAACAGCTAGGTTTCGGGGGTTGTTTGGCGTCGGTAGCTACCTGAGCCGCCATCTTGGCTTTGGTTATGTAAACGATTCTAGCAGCGAGTTCTTGAATCTCAGCCTCATCTGGCCTTTCTTCTTAAATCCGAACACCTGAAACTTCAGAGGAGGTTGCAGTTATTGTACTGCTAGTTAAGGCGGCAACTGGGGGCATCGCCATTATTACCAAGTTTCTCTCAGAAGTTTCATTCATTTGTATATTGTATACAGATATTTAACTGAAAAGCCACAGATAACATATTGGTCCAACACGATTATCAGATTTCATTTTTATTCACTTTAATGTACAACTTTATTCACTAATGAACACTACGTTCATTCAACAAAAAAAAATCTCAATAATAACAATTATTTATTATTAATAATTAGAAGGTTACCAGCCAGGTTATCCAACATGTTGTAGTAGAAACATCATTTCCTTTAAATATCGAATGTTATTAATTTTAAATATTTTTTAGTAACCTCCGGGTTAATAAGTGTGGTTATAGTTAACATGTGTGATATATTGTTGTTGCATTCTTACAATATTTGTTAGTACATAGTGTTCAATAAACCTTTAATGTCAGTGGGTATTTTATTCAAATTACCTAAACAGGTTATGGGCCCTGCATGAAGTTTAAAGGAATATTCTAAAAGAAATAAATAAATGAAGACTTGTAAGACGTTAGTGCTCTGAGGTAAGTTTTTTGTTAAGATTTGTAAGACGTTAGTGTTCTGAGGTAAGTTTTTTGTTAATATGGAGTCCAAATCAATCATGATTCCTCAGATTGCTCTGTTAGAAGGGAAGAGCAACTGGGAAAATTGGAAGGTGAAAATAAGAATGGGATTGAAAATGATACCTAAGGCAATAGAAATAATAGATGGAACTTACAAATGTCCTTCAGAACCTTCCGATAAAGCGGATAAAGAAGCTGTGAAAGCTTACAATACTGATTTAGCTACATTTAATAGAATTGACAACCAAGCACTGCTGATTATGTCTAATAACATGACAGAGGAGATGTTTGAAAAGGTGAGGCGCCATGAGTCTGGTAGAGATATGTGGTTGGGGCATTGTCAACTTTTTGATACATTTTCAGAAGATAGAATTTTTGATTTGTATAATAAATTTTTTGAAAGTAAGTGGATGCCGGATGATGATGCTGTTACATTTATTACTAGAATTTCTAATGCATGGAAACAGCTACGAGAGGAAATTGATAAGCAGCCTGCTGATAACAAAGATATTTTACTAATATGTAAAATTTTGAAGTCCCTCCCTGATAAATTCAAATCGTTTACTGCTGGATGGAGACTCATAAATGAAGAGAACAGGAGTTTAAATAACCTTACACAGAAATTATGTTCTTTTGAGAGCAACCTGGGTGATAGTTGTTCAAAAGAAGTTTTGGTTGCTAAGGGCAACACATCTCAAGTTCATAAGTATGTTAGAAATAAAAATACTAATTCTCATAAAACCTCAATAATTTGCCACTACTGCGATAAAAGGGGTCACACAGTACAGAAATGTCGGTTTTGGCTTGCCGATGGCAAACCACCTAAGCCTGCTAAAGCTAAATTTGCTCAAAATAATTCAAGCGAAGGTGCAACTCTGTTAACAGTTACCTCAGAAATTTTTGCACTGGATACTAACAGTGAGGCTTGGTATGTGGACAATGGGGCGACGCATCATATATGTAGCAGAAAGGAATGGTTCACAAGTTTTGAATCATTTACAAATGACCACGTAATTGTTACGGCTGATGGTTCTCAAGTCAAGGCGCTTGGAAAGGGATCCATTTTAATTGAAGAAGCTGCATCTAACGGCCATTGGAAGAGATTTGAGCTCACTAATGTCTGGTTAGTTCCGGGTATCTCTAAGAATCTTTTTTCGCTTTTAGCGGCTCAAGATCATAGACCACGGAGTAAATTTGAATCCACTGCAGTTTGCTGTAAATTAGTTGAAGGTAAAGAAACTCTTGTGTCAGGAAATCGTCAAATTGGAGGTGGGCTATATAATTTGGCCATTAGAGTAGTACCCACAACGGTGAGAGGCCAGTCTGAAAATTACAATTTATCTGCTCCTATTAAAGACCATAATTTATTACAGCTTTACCATGAAAGGATGGGTCATCAAAATAAACGGCATGTGAAGGAAGTAATTAAAAGAGAACTCAATTTGGACTTAAATCTTGATGGTGAACTCTGTGAGGGCTGCATTAAAGGAAAAGCTCATAGACTCAAGTTTGGGCGTCGTAAAAGAGCTGAGAAGACTGGTCAGGTTATAAGCACTGATGTGTGCGGTCCTTTTATCCCTTCAAAAAGTGGTTTTAAATACTTTCTGGTATTTAAGGATGATTTTTCAAAATTTAGAAAAGTATACTTTATTAAAACCAAGGACGAAGTCTTTCAAAAATTGATGGAATTTTTAGCAGAAGTAACCCAATTAGGTCATAAAGTAATGTGCATTCAATGTGACAATGGCGGAGAGTTTAAAAATGAAAGAGTAGAAAACTTCCTCAAATCAAAAGGTATTGAAGTGAGATATACTATGCCATACACACCACAACAAAATGGCTGCGCTGAGAGAGAAAACCGCACCATTGTAGAAACTGCAAGAGCCCTCATGCACTCAGGAGAAGAATCTCTTCCTAAAGAACTTTGGGCAGAAATGATTAATACTTCAGCCTATCTATTAAATAGAACGGGTCCATCATCAGAAAAAGGTAAATCTCCATTCTAACTTTGGATGGGTATAAAACCAGGAATCAAAAATCTTCGTGTAATAGGATCCAAATGTTGGGTCCACGTACCTAAAGAAAATAGGAAAAAATTTGATAAAAAGGCTACGCCAGGAGTACTTGTTGGATATGATGGGGACAACGGGTACCGAGTCTTCTCAAATAATAAACTTATTAGATCAAGAGATGTCATATTTCAGGAGTTACTCACAGCACCAATATGTGAAAAATCTTCATTTCGTCCAATTGAAGGAAAAGGGATTGACATATATTATGAAGAGAATCCGCGAGAACACAAGGAAGATGAAGAAGAATCTCAAGAAGAAGAGAATTCAGAAGAATACGAGAAAGATCAAGGAGAGTCCCAAGAAGAAGAAAATGAAGACCTTGAAATAGAAGATGTAGGGTGGAAAAGAGGCGTAAATCTGAGGTCTCAGGATAAACTTAATAAACCCAAATCTATGAATGATTACGTCAACACTGTCGAAGGAAGTGAAATTGTGCCGTTGGACTTGCACAATGCAATGAACAGTGAAGAAGCTGAGGAATGGCGAAAAGCCATGGAAGAAGAGATGACTTCTCTAAAAGATAACAAAACCTGGACTCTCTGTGCTTTGCCTCATAATAAAAGGGCTATTCCTTCAAAATGGGTTTTCAGCAAGAAATATAAACCTAATGGAACTTTGGAAAGATATAAAGCTAGGCTTGTAGTAAAAGGATTTGCACAAAAGAAAGGTCAAGATTTTGGAGAAACTTTTAGTCCAGTTGCTCGTCTGACCACTGTCAGAACAGTAATCAGTATTGCTGCCAATGAAGATATGAGTCTTCATCAGTTTGATGTATCGACTGCATTTTTAAATGGAGAACTCAAGGAAGAAATCTATATTCAACAACCAGAAGGCTTTAATGACGACTCAGGGAAGGTTTGCAGGTTACATAAAAGCCTTTACGGACTCAAACAGGCTCCACGTTGTTGGAATGAGAAGATAAAGAACTTCCTAGTTACCATTGGTTTTCAAATTAGCACAGCAGATCCGTGCCTATTTTTCAAAGATGTAAATGGTAAAAAGACTTTGTTGTGTCTGTATGTTGACGATGGATTAATTGCTGCTTCGGATGAAAGGGAAGCAATGGAGCTCATAGAAAAGTTAAAACAAGAGTTCAAAATCAAGACTAAACTAGCTGATTTCTACCTTGGATTGGAGATTAACAGGAGCAAGGAAGGTATCAAAATAAGCCAATCTTCTTACACTAGGAGACTTCTTAAAACATTCCAGATGGATGAGTGTCGACCTGTTAGTACTCCGATTTTAAAGGATGATGAAGACAATGAAAAGGAACGAGGAAACGTCAAGACAAATAATTTTCAATATAGAGAAGCTGTGGGATCGCTTATGCATTTGATGGTGTGTACAAGACCGGATATTGCTTATTCCATCAACATAGCTTCAAGAAAGCTTGATAATCCTTCCGATAGTGACATCGTCAGGGTCAAACGAATATTCCGTTATTTAAAAGGGACTTCTGAACTTGGAATACTTTACAAGAAAAACCACAAAAGGGGAATTCTTCAATGTTACTCTGATGCAGATCTTGGTGGTGATAAATTAACTGGAAGGTCTACTACTGGTATTGCTTGTATCTACTCAGGTGGTGTCATATCATGGTCTAGTAAAAGGCAGAGTTCAGTTTCCATCTCTACCACTGAAGCAGAGGTCATCGCTGCAAGTGAGGGTACACGAGAGTTGGTTTGGCTCAAAAGGCTTCTTCAAGAAATGACTGACTTTAAAGAAGGTACACTTTTTGTCGATAATAACGCTGCCATTAGATTAGCAGAGAACCCTGTATGGCACAAACGCACAAAACATATTTCCATTCGCCACTTCTTCGTCAGAGAAAAGGTTCAAGAGGGAGAAATTCATATTCGGAGAGTGGATACCCAAAACCAACTTGCTGATGGTTTAACGAAGCCTGTGCTAAGTCCAAGACTTAAGAAGCTAAATCAAGATTTAGGACTTTTTTAAAAATCCTCTTTACCTATTATATTAATTTCAGTTTCAGTTATTTTACAAGTAAATGATGAAGGAAGGTGTTGTAGTAGAAACATCATTTCCTTTAAATATCGAATGTTATTAATTTTAAATATTTTTTTGTAACCTCCGGGTTAATAAGTGTGGTTATAGTTAACATGTGTGATATATTGTTGTTGCATTCTTACAATATTTGTTAGTACATAGTGTTCAATAAACCTTTAATGTCAGTGGGTATTTTATTCAAATTACCTAAACACAACAAAGAGGAATGAAAGAAAACTTACAATTGAAATAAACTTCTAACTTAAGTATATAACAATTTCGATGCCTGGGGTACTCACGGTTTATAGATATACGTATATACGTATATACGTAGATATACGTATATCTATTAACCGTGAGTACCCCAGGCATCGAAATTGTTATATACTTAAGTTAGAAGTTTATTTCAATTGTAAGTTTTCTTTCATTCCTCTTTGTTGGATAACCTGGCTGGTAACCTTCTTATTATTAATAGACGTGCGCGCCGCCGCCGCCGGATGATTTTAACTGCGCCGAGCCGCCGCCGATGAAGGTGGCGCGCTGCATGTACAGCACTCTCAGAGCAGGGTGTTTTTGTGCTTGGCGTTGATATTATTGGCAACAGAGTTTTTCTTTAAGGCCTATTTGCAGACCTTCATAAAGCTACTAGAAAAATTGATCAGCGGATATGAAACGTTGTTAGGACATATCAAGTCATTCCTCAACCGCCGCATCGTACCGGCAAGAATTGGTTGCAACAAGTTGTTTCAATTTTTCTGCGGTATAATTACCCTAATCTAATTATTACCAGTCCTTGTTATTGTTTAAAGGACTGATAAAGAATTCCATTATTTCTTTTATCTTCATTCATTTTCCCCCTCAAAATATAGTAAAACTTTGATTTTATTTATTACTAGCTAAGGTGCCCGGCTTCGCTCCGGTAGTTGTGTGGTAGTTTTAATAACAGAAAAACTTTAAAATTAATGGAAATATTGAACAAAATTAGGAATTCCTCGAAACTTCGGTTTTAACTTGGTATCAATATTAAAATTCAAGATCTACAGAGTCCACCCAAATAAGGAACCCTATATATATACTTTAGAGAGAGATTGAAAATAGTGAATGAACAATCAATTTTGCTGCAACTTAGTCGTGTTATGCATCGTTTTTTATGTTTTCTGTGATTCTGAATCCTATAAGCCCATTCCAAGCAGTCAGCAGATAATAAGTTATTAGATAATAGTTGAAAAATTATATTTCCAGTACAACCTAAGCGCCGATTACAGTGATGGTCCTATTATATCCAGAAGTATAGAAACTATCGAAGATTCATAGAAACTTTTTTTTAAATACCTTTCTTCCATTTAAACCTCCCTTAAGTTATCCCCCCGTAATTTGGGCGGACTCTGCAGATGTCGAATCTTACTGCTATCACAAAGTGAAAATCAAAATTTCATGAAGTCACAATTTTTTCACCATATTTCTTTTTATCCTGAACTATGAGGGGTGATAAAATCTTATTGAAAAAAATGGTGTAATTGGAGTTAGTCATTTTGTCAACTGGAATCCTCATCATACAGTAATATAATAAACTTTTTTTTCATAATTACATACAATAAGAACACTTAAAACTTTTTATTTTCGATTTATATTTAGTCAATTCATCTCTTTTTTTATGTTATTTTGTAAGGTATCCAGGCGGTTTTCTAATGATTGCAGAGATGTAAAATCATTTTTTTATTTTGAACGCAAAAGTTGAAATTAATTATTTTCACTTGATGTTTTAGTAATTTAAAAAGAACAGCTGTAAAATATATAACCTTTACAATTTGAACGGAATGAATGAACAATAAACATTGAGTGAAACGCACCCTAGCGCTTCCTGGTAGTCTGCAGCTCGAACTAAATTTTTCATTCATAAACTCGTACGTCATTCTCAGGTAGGCTAATTACACGGTGCGAGAGGCTTAAAATTCCAGTCCTTTTCTCTTCAATTTTACACCCTTAAGAGAAAAACAGAAACCTTCTTCTCCGTTAGGGGTTGTATAGCAACACGCTGACATAACTTTATTAAACACAGGTTGAGTGGTTTTTGAGCCTTATCGGCACGCACATTGTACACTTTGCTTTATAATATATATTGATTAATTTTTTAACGACTGTTACCACTTATTATGCTTTCTACTTAAACAATCTTTCTATTTCATCAGTGCTGTTGTATTCCATCTCAGTGATCCAGTATGTTTCAGATGAATCCTATAATACTCCACCATTTAACCACTTCCCTTCTTTCCCCCACTTCCCTTTCCCCGCACATTGAATACCTGTTTGCTGAAATATCCACCTCCCCACATCCGTACTCTTTGGTTTCATCGACCTGCCTCCGAAAGTTACCTTTGATGAAACATTCGAAGCCATCCATTACAACACGATCCCTTCATATTTTAACATTGTTCTCTCCGGAGACCTCAACAACAATCTCAAGATACCTTCTCCTAACCATCCCTATCTTTCAGATATCCACTATTCCCTTAATTTATTTATAGTCCCTTACGACCCGATTCTTAACACCCAGCATTCCATCACTTGGCTTGTCTTTTATGATCTCAATTCCCTAAAAAACTCCTCGCCTTATCACAGCATCCGTTTCCTTTACAGTCTTCCCACGACCTCATACAATTATATAACCTTCCCATCCTGCTGTATTCCCCCACAACTAAATCCTTTCGAAACCTTGATTCCCTATCACCTGCAATCCTAGCGCCTGATCTTGAGATGATCCAATGAGGCCCCATATACACCTCAAACGCCATTGACTCTATGGTGGAAACCCTTACCACTTAACTTTATACCATCCTAGACCGTCACGCTCTTCTCAAGTTCAAGACAGTTAAGCATCCTCGAGCACCCTGGCTAACACCTACGCTAAGGAATTTTATGAAACTAAAAGACGCAGCTAGAAGAAGATTTTAGGGCACCTGACTTTCTGAAGATTACCATCAAGTTCCTCCGAAATAGCACTCAATCCTTAATATACCGCGCCAAATCCAACTACTTCCAGCAATCCTTATCCAGTACCCCTGACTCCAAAGCAAAATAGGTAATTCTCAGCAAACTGTCCATAGGTAAACCCACTCAAAACCAATCAATTCCATTTTCAGCCGATGCACTCAATTTGTCTCTAACATCTCCAATCTAAAGGTGTTCCTCTGTGTCCCCCATGCTTTTTTCTATCTGTATCAATGATGGTAATCTTCATCCTCCACCCATCGCTGTCAATACCATCTGTATGCCGATGACGCCCAGCTTTATCTCTCCTTTGCCCCGCTGATTCCTCCGACGATATCCTAAAATTATACGTTAAAATATATAAAGTAAAAATATAAATTATACGACAGAATATGTGCTTTACTCTGAACGCGATGCAGACGAAAGCCACCTTGATTGGATCTCCCTTTCTCCTCAAATCAACTCCTGTCGCTCCAAATCTAGTCCTGAACAACTCATCTATCTCATTCCACAATTCTGTCAAAAACCTTGGCGTTACCTTCGATCAATCCCCCTCTTGGAAACCACATATCTCACAAATTTCCCGGCGCACTATCTCTACCCGGAAACAGTTCAACCGTCCTCTCTCATCTCTCCCAACTTTGACTACGGCTGTATGGTGTACAGCGGACTGTCTGAGGCACTCGAAGCCAAACTTAAACGCCTAATGAAATATTCAATACGTTTTGTCTTTAGGATCCCAAGAGATACGCATAAAACCCAGTACTATGCCGAGATGAAGTGGCTCTGCCAGTCCTACCGCTGTCGGTATCTACTGGCTTTCTTCTTATACTAGACCATCAGAACTCAACGACCCTCCTATATCATACAGAGCCTACACTTTAAATCCTCCATCGAATCCCGCCAAACCAGATCCCGTACGTCCGATATATATCCTCCACCCCATCGAACTTATACATGAACAAATCCTTCATAATGCAAGCAACATCCCTCTGGAACTCTATTCTCTCCGTTATCCGACACGCTCCATTAACTTCCACTTTCAAATCACTCCTCTTCGAGATCCTATTCAACTTTTAATTCAACTGATCACTGAAGGAACACGTTGGATCTTTAGAAGTACGAGGGGGGTAAAGAAAGTTCTAAGCCTGATATACATACGAGTATATATAAAAATATATTTTCAACTTACATATTTTTATTTTTCAATATAGTCCCCCACAACAGCAACGCACTTATTCCACCGCATCCCTAACATCTGTAACCCGGCCAAAATTTTTTTTTTTCGAAACCTTCCAAAACTACTTTGAGAGCTGAGATCTCACCTCATCGTCTGACGAAAACACTCTCCCACACAAATGTTTTTTCATATTAGGGAAGAGGTAGAAGTCTGAGGGGGCCAAGTCTGGCGAGTAGGGTGGGTGCGGGAGCAGCTTGGCCGTCTCCGTGGTAACTCTTGATTTGTGGAGGGGAGTGTTGTCCTGCAGTAGCAGCACACCTTTGGTGATCTTTCCTCGGCGTTTCTCTTTGATGGCCTCTCGCAGTTTCACGAGAAGGTCTGCATAGTATTGCCCTGTTATTGTCATGCCATGCTGCAGAAAATCGACCAGCAAAACTCCTTCCGAGACTAATGTCACCCAGATCGGTCATCATCTTCGAGGTTTCCTCGGCCAGCTTTGAAGAGTGCGGTCCACCTTTTGATAGTGGCATACGATGGGGCAGAGCCCCACAAAGTTGCAAATATGTCGGCCCCATCCCATTTTTTACAAAATATTTTATCACTGCACGGTGATCAAAATTAGACATTTTTAAATCGACCAATAACTCACAACAGTCGGAAAGAAACTGACCTGAATTGAAAGGTGGAATTAGAGAGATAAGAACTTGTTATAAGTAAACAATGACCTTTAACCCCATTCAGCTTATCTGTTTTCATTTCAAAAACTAGTTATCTATGTTACAAGACTGTAAAGTATGTTTTTTACAAGTGAAACTCCTTTAATGTACGGCCTTAACATAAACAATCCAATTCAACAAATAAAATAATCAACGAGTACTCCCAGGTGCGTCCGCAGGATTACCTCTGGGGGGAGGGCAGGCTGATAAAATTTTCGAAAGGGTCGAGGTATTCTGACCTTGTAAGGCTCAATTAATTGTCAAAATAAAACTTACTGATATTTAAATGTTATTATAAGTGTTTATGTAATGCTTTATAAACATATTAAATGAATATGAATTTATTTATTGGTTGTTTTTGTTTCTAAAAATTTGTAGAGGGGGCAGCTGCCTTATCTATATATATACGTATACCTATAAACCGTGAGTACCCCAGGCATCGAAATTGTTATATACTTAAGTTAGAAGTTTATTTCAATTGTAAGTTTTCTTTCATTCCTCTTGGCTTGAGTCGTAAATTGTAGGAGGCCAATACTCATCAAATTTTGTCCCAGGTGGGAAGTAGGCCTTGATTTCGGCTAAACTTATCACTTGACAAGAATCGTTTGCAAAAAGTTCACTTCTTATTCCTTGAACTTTACAACTAAATTTTAAGTAGGCGAGGTCCCAAGCACCAAGAGTCGTTGATCTCTTTATCAAGGTCTCAGTTTCTCCTTCGAAATAAAATAAAGGTACATATCTCTCATCGTTTTTCACTATATAAGAAACAACGGAATCATTGTTTATACGAACGAAACCGCACCTCGTGTTTATCGGGCTAAGGGGGTTCATAAGTTTAGTATAACACATATTCAGAAAATGATAGAATTCACTTGCGTCTTCTAACCGCACAACTAAGTCTTTTGTGGTAAACTTTTTTCTTCCAAACCTTGCCTCACTATGTTGAATATTTATTTCAGTTAGAAGTCTTGCTTCACTTTCCGTAATAAAAAAAACTTCTAATACGTGTGGAAGAATAAATATCCGCTTTAAAGAAACAGAGATACTTAATAAGAAGTTTCATTTCAAACATACGCACTGCGCAATACTTTTCATCAGCACGCAGGATATAGGGTAAGTGTTCTTCTCCAAGCATTATCCAACCAAATTTTCCTTTTTGGCTGCATAGATCCATGGGAGCCTTCTCCTTGTCCGTAGTGGAGGAAGGAGACGGTGAAGTGGGGGTATTCCTGCTATTAGGCCGCGGTGATGATGATGTGTAACCCAAGATACCTAGATTTGGGAAACAGCAAGGTTTCGGGGGTTGTTTGGCGTCGGTAGCTACCTGAGCCGCCATCTTGGCTTTGGTTATGTAAACGATTCTAGCAGCGAGTTCTTGAATCTCAGCCTCATCTGGCCTTTCTTCTTAAATCCGAACACCTGAAACTTCAGAGGAGGTTGCAGTTATTGTACTGCTAGTTAAGGCGGCAACTGGGGGCATCGCCATTATTACCAAGTTTCTCTCAGAAGTTTCATTCATTTGTATATTGTATACAGATATTTAACTGAAAAGCCACAGTTAACATATTGGTCCAACACGATTATCAGATTTCATTTTTATTCACTTTAATGTACAACTTTATTCACTAATGAACACTACGTTCACTCAACAAAAAAAAATCTCAATAATAACAATTATTAATTATTAATAATTAGAAGGTTACCAGCCAGGTTATCCAACAAAGAGGAATGAAAGAAAACTTTCAATTGAAATAAACTTCTAACTTAAGTATATAACAATTTCGATGCCTGGGGTACTCACGGTTTATAGATATACGTATATACGTAGATATACGTATATCTATTAACCGTGAGTACCCCAGGCATCGAAATTGTTATATACTTAAGTTAGAAGTTTATTTCAATTGTAAGTTTTCTTTCATTCCTCTTTGTTGGATAACCTGGCTGGTAACCTTCTTATTATTAATAATAAATAATTAGAAGGTTACCAGCCAGGTTATCCAACAAAGAGGAATAAAAGAAAACTTACAATTGAAATAAAATCTAAATGCTTTAAGGTAGCACTATTTCTAAAGTAAGAAATGCAACCATTCAGAAATTATAATGTAAAAAAATCTTTGGCCCTCAAACTTGTATGCAATATTTTTGGGCACCAACAATTCATGCCAGAAAATTTAATTTTTAATACATAGTCGTTTTTATTTCTTTATTATTAGTCCTGAACAGATTTTTTTTTAAACTTTTAGAAAAAAAAATTAGAAATGGAAAACTAGATACATATTAACCAATAAATTTATTTTATTTCATTCAACATTAACAACAAAACAGGAAAGCTGCATTTATCGTAGTTCAATATATTTAATGCAACTATATGAATATGTGTATGTATTATACAACCTCTTTGTATGATATGAAATACCATGATGTTGATGTTGCTGAAATGCTGCTTGAGGAAACTATCAAAAGGAGTTAACTAATTCATTTGACAGAAACCTCAAATTTGTCGACAATGTAGAATTATATAAATTATTTAGCCTCCAAAATATTAGATTATAGGTATTTAATAAATGAAGTGTCGAAACGACAGATGTAATGAGGCAATGATCTAAGTAAACTTTATAAGAACGTGATGTTAAGCTGAAATAATGAAGAAAATGTGTTTTTTTTTATCCCAAACAATAAAAAAAAAGATAAATAAACATTTAAAGAAATATTGTATTAAACAAAACAAAAAACAGAATAAAAGGGTTTCTAAATTCATGGAAAGCAAATCATTTGGGTTTTTAAATTTACAGACAAATTAAATATACTGTTAACATTAAACGATTTTCCTAATGTATTTTATTAGGTATTTACATATATAACGAGGCAATCATAGAAACTTAACCATCTATGTTGTATTTGTAATAAATATAGGCATAATAACTAACGCCTTGAACTTCTACAAAAAGTAAATAATAAAAAGCTCCAATATTTCATAAATTTATATATATATATATATATATATATATATATATATATAAGTTAAATCGTATAGAAGAGAAAACTTAAAAAAAAAAAGGAAAAGGTTTTAGAATAAGAACGCCTCCGTAACTGAACATAAACTGACTTTATTGCACGGGTAATTCCCCTTTTATAGAATTACAATGTTTACATTGCTACACTAAGGAATTAAGCTTAACATAGCCAGGTCCCCTGGCTTAACTTCCCCCTCCCAGTTTACGGACATTCCCCGTAAACTCCTAAAAAAACTCAGATTATCTGATGGACTTACATATTTACACCTTAAATTAACATAAACACTAGCACAATAACATAAGACAAAACAAAATAAAATTATATACTTCTAAAAAAAACAAGAATAGATATACACAGAAAAAAGAAAAATAATATGACCTGAAAATAAAGGAAATAATAATATATAAAAAAAACTGTTCGTTCTTTAAAACCAAAACAACTCTACAGACTAGAAACAGAAAAGAAGAACTACTACATATCACACACACAATACACCACCCTAGAAAGAAAAAAAAAAAATAAATAAAATAAAAGTTATATATACAAAGTATCTGTTGCTGCGCTGAGAACACTCCAGCTCAGGATGTCACATCTGCCTGATTGTGTAAAAACTTTAATTGTTCAATATGAACAGTGCGACGTTTTCTAGGTGTATGAATACTTTCTATCGTCACCACATTGTGTTCTCTGATGGTAATTACTCTGAAAGGGCCCTCATATCGGACCATCTCCTTCCCTCTATTCGAGCTAATTTTCCTATAGACGATGGTACCTATTTTCAAATCGCCCATAACATCCCGGACAGCCGCGTTTTCCTTCGCCACGCGCTTGCCTTTTTCCCGCTCTATTCGTTCGCGAACCTTGGTCCACCGCTTTGCTACGGAGATATGATGGGCACTGATTTCCTCCCCTGGGGGCCCACCCACCGTCGTTTCACTGTAATCCCTCTTCCGAGCGCGCATTCCAAACAAAACTTCAAACGGGGAGTATCCCGTAACGGAATGAATGGAGTGGTTATATGCCCCTATGGCTTTCGGCATCGCGTTTTCGGGTGTTAACCCCTTATCGGCATGATATACCCTCAAATGGTCACTAAGGGTACTATGGAGTCTTTCAACGCCGCCCCTGCTTTTGGGGTGCCCTGGAGTGTTAAGATGCCAATCCACGTTGAGCGCTCTCATCTCCTCCCTTATGGTGGCATTGTCGAACTCTCTCCCTCCGTCGGATGATATCCGGTCGGGCACCCCGTAGAATTGGAACCATCTCCTCAAAGCCTGTAACACCGCTTCCGCCGATCTTTCCTGGATTGGGTACGCCATGGCGGTCTTACTAAATAAATCCAGAACTGTCACCCACTTGAAGCCCTTCCATGTGAAGGTGTCAATCTGGAGGTCCATCAACGGAGCTAAAGCCGTGGGGGTCTCTTCCTGAACTCCCTTTGGTGGACGGCGATCGTACTTAGTGGATAGACAGACATCACAGGCACCGATCACTGCTGAAATAGTGGCGGACATTCCCCACCAGAAATAGCGTCGCTTGAGGGCCTGCAAGGTCTCGTTGACTCCACGGTGGTTTGTCTTGCCTTGGTGGTATGCCAGGGTGATCTCCTTTTGGCGCTCCTTCTCTTTCACTGTTTCCACCGCATACCTACAACGTATAAACGTCCGGTCTATCCCAATGCGTTCGGTCCGCCACAGTTTTTTAACTTTCTCCCAGACGACCTCATTACCTATGTAAAGATGGTATGTCTTCCCAGGCTTAGATTCCCTCTGCAGCACCATTTGAAGTGTGTCCTCCGTGATGCCGGGGTGTGACCAGATAGTAGCGATATTGCACTTCCCATATGTCTCATATTCTACCTTCATTAGTCCCGACGTCCTGGTTTTCCACACTATCTGCCGGCGTTTATCATTAATGATGGTATCGACCTCCTCCAGATCCCTCATACGCTCTGCGGATTGTTCTCTGCCCTCTGACGATTCGCGGCTCTCCTCCGACTCTGTTCCGGCCCCGTCCCCTTCCCGCTCCGGTGTCCACTCCTGCAGAAACCTCCGAATCCCGCTCGATGACTCCCCCTCGCCTTCTTGCACCACGTTCACTGTTAACGCCCTTGACAGCCAATCGGCGACAACATTCTCCTTACCCGGCTTATACACTATATCAATATTGTACTGGCTAAGGAGTTCCTTCCACCGCGTCACTCTAGCCGACGACTCCTTGAGCCTCCCCACCCATTGCAACGGTCGGTGATCTGTAAAAAGCCTGAACCGTCTACCAAAGATATACGGACGAAAATGATCCACCGCCCGAACCACTCCCAATAGCTCCCGTTCCAATGCACTATAACGAGCTTCCGTCTCCGACAGCCGCCGACTCGCATACGCCACCGGCCTATCACCCCTAGGCCCCTCTTGTGATAGGACCGCCCCCAATGCGTATTCGCTAGCGTCAGTTGTGATTTGGAACGGCTTCTGGAAATCGGGGAACGCCAAAACTGGTTCTTCTTGTAGACGTCTCAAGCATTTCCTGATATTATCCTCCATGAGCGGAGTTATTTCTATCCTGCTACCTTTCTTAAGAAGATCATTGAGGGGGACAAGGTACGCTGCCATCTCTGGCACAAAACGTCGATAGTAGTTCAGAGTCCCCAACAATCGCCTAATCCCCTTTACATCCTTCGGAATTGTCATTTTTCTTATGGCTGCTACCTTTTGCATGTCGGGCTTGATCCCCTCCGAAGATATTTCGTGGCCTAAAAAATTTATTCTGTCCCGTCCCAGCACCGACTTCTCCCTCGACAATTTAAGTCCAAATTCCCTTATTCGCCGGAACACTGTGCGGAGATCCTCAACATGCTGGGCCTCTGTCTTACTGAAGACCAGGAGATCGTCCATGTACACCTGACACATAGCCTCGTCAATCCCCCTCAAAAACTCATCCATCAACCTCTGGAATGTGATCGGGGCGTTTTTTAAGCCAAAGGGCATACGCGTAAACTCATAATGCCCCCGCTCAAAGGTGAAGGCAGTCTTGTGTTGGTCCCGCGGGTGCATCTGAATCTGGTGATAGCCAGCTTTCAGGTCCAGTGTGCTGAAAATAGTTGCTCCCCCCAGCCGGTCAATAATATCCTCGAACCTTGGGATGGGATACCTCTCGTCTACCGTGTTCTCATTAAGTTTTCTAAAATCTACAACAACACGATACCTCTCTCTCGACTCGCCAGGCACCGGCTTCTTCTTGACCGCCCACAGGGGGCTGTTAAATGGTGACGTTCTGTCAACTATTATCCCTTGAGCCTTAAGACTCTCTAACTCCTCCCGGATGTGACGTCTGAGTGCCTGTGGGTAACGTCTCTCTTTCACGTACGATACACGCTCCTGTTTTAGGGGGATCTCGTGTGTGGTCTCCCCCGTGACACTTAGAATGTCCCCTTCTCGAAAAAAGATGTCCCCGAACTCCCTTCCCAGGTCATCCCTCCAGTCCGCAGTTCTATTTATAGCCCCGACCCGTCTAACCCCACGTCTTTTGAATCCTTGGCAGCGGTACGTTCTCTTTCCCAATCTCACCACCCAACCCTCCTTACTTGACTCTATCCTGATACCGACGGCTTTCATCACGTCACAGCCCAAGATCATTTGGTACTCCCTCGGTAGGTCGCGAACTAAGTGTACCGATAATTTTTTTCCCTTCTCTGCCCACTCCCCTAAGTTTAACACCGTCTCCCCTTCAACTTTACAAGGGCCTCCCAGAGTAATTAAATGGCAATGACATACCTGAGCCTGGGGTGTCCTTGCTGCTCCACTAATCACTCCAAGCGCCTCCTCGGTCAACAGGGTGCTGGAACTGCCGCTGTCCACCAGGCACCTTACTCCTCCAGCCACGGTGTTGATCGGCAAACCGCATTCCTTACTCCTCAGGTGAAAATTTACTAGGGTGCGGTCGCCTCTCTGCAGACACTCTCCTCAGGTCCTGATAGCCGCTCGACTTCCTCCCTCGCTCTGTCGTCCGCTCCGTTTGACTTCCCTCCAAGCGCTCCTCTCTCTGTGATCCGCTTCCTCTCCCTCTGATTCTGAGGGCTCAGATGATTCTGCAGATCCAGAAGAGTCCTCGCCCAGTCTAGGAGACCTCGCCTTCCGCCGGACAGACTGCACATTCACTTCCATGGGCTCGTCTCTTGATTTCCGGTGAAATATATAGGGGCACTGACGCGCTATATGTCCTTCGATTCCACATTCGAAGCACTTAGTGCGGGGACACTGTGCTACTAAATGCCCCGGCTTGCCACACCCATGACACCTCCGCTCCTCTCTTCTGGTGTTCCTTACAGCTCTCGGGGGTCCCTCGGTTCTCCTCTCTACTTTCGGTCCTCGCTCCCGGGGTTGGTGGCGTGGCTCATTCCTCCTTGGTCCAGCAAGGATTCTGGGCCTCCGGAATGGGACTGAACTCCAATCCTCATTTTCCTCTTGCCTATATTCAGCTTCCCTGGCACTAGTGTCAATAAGATCCTGTGCACACTCTATGAAGGTCCGATCGCGAGGTAAGCCATCCTTCTTGCCTATCTCTCTGGCCAGTTGTACCTTCAATATTGTGGCCAGAAATGCCATCTTCGCCTCGGTGGATGCGGTACCCTCTGTCTCACGTAGTTTTTCGGTGACCTTCTGGTATCTGCCCAGCAGCACACTAGCAAATTGTCCGTTAGTTTGCCTTGGATGTTTCACCTCCCGAAACATCTGAAACATATCCTCTTCCGGGCTCCAGCGTCCTCCTCCTTAGGCCTTCTTTAATCTGTCCTTAACGGTTTCCCATGGCGTTTCCTCATCAGCTTGGATATAATTCAGGACATTCCTGCGGACTCTGCAAATCAGGCCTTCAGCGCTCTTACATCCCTGGGGTCGATTAAGTCCTCTCCCGCCTTCACTTCTATGGCCTCCATTATCCTGTCGCCACCTTTCAAGAAATGGTTCAACTCGCCAGGCTCTCCATTGAATCTCTCGAGATCCCCCACCGCGCATCTCACCTCCTGCGTAACCGCCGCTTTTAGCTTTAACCATTCAATTCGGTTCGCCTCCTGCCGCTGCATGTCTGCGCGAGCCTGTGCAATGCTGGTTGCAGGTAACGGGGGCACCTCGGATTCCGGTGCTTGTAGAACTGCTGGTCGAAGCTCAAAAGCCTGGCTTCCTTCCGCCATTATTGCACAATTCGTATCTCACGTGAAGGAAAAAAAAGAATCCACGGAACACACTTTCCGATCTCGTACCCACTTCTACGTGCTCACATACGTAACTCCCGGGTTTCGGCACCAGTTAAATCGTATAGAAGAGAAAACTTAAAAAAAAAAAGGAAAAGGTTTTAGAATAAGAACGCCTCCGTAACTGAACATAAACTGACTTTATTGCACGGGTAATTCCCCTTTTATAGAATTACAATGTTTACATTGCTACACTAAGGAATTAAGCTTAACATAGCCAGGTCCCCTGGCTTAACTTATATATATATATATATATATATATATATATATATTTGAAAGTATTTTTTATACTGTTTTAGATACTACTTTAAATTACTATTTACATTTATTTATAATAGGGTCTTTATGTACAATAGGTTTATTTATTTTACAATATAAATATAATGACCCATAATATTTATATATGTATATATTTATACATATATTTACAAGATAAATAATAATCGTGAATTAATATAATAAAATTTTATACCTTTAGGTTTTATGGTCACCGAAGTTAATAATACAGATATAATATAATGTTATTTCGTGTGTTATAATTTTACTATAACAAAGTTCCTTAAAAATCTTATTTAACATTGAAAATAAAAACAAAAAATCTACTGGCCTAGACATGATCATACCTCTGAATGTTTTATGTCAATTTATTTTAAAAAGGGTGGACAGTATTATTATTTTCATACAAAAGTAGCATAATAGAAGAAAAATGTTTGAAGTAATTACATATTAGTACTGAACTCTCTCTCTTTTTTAATATTGCTCTCAAGGGAAAAAATTTGAACCTATTTATCCTTTACAATTTCAATTTCATTAGAAAACAAATTTATACACACAATTTTCCGGTGACCATCCATTGCTGACCGGATTGACTGCTGGCAGGCGACTGGTCTCCACAACTGGATTAGCAGGAGGTGTCGAACCGTAAGGTACTTTAATCCATGGCCTACTTAAAATGGTTGACAATCTAGTCCTATCCCTTTCTGCCTTGTTCTGAACCAAAAGGCTTGAGTCGTAAATTGTAGGAGGCCAATACTCATCAAATTTTGTCCCAGGTGGGAAGTAGGCCTTGATTTCGGCTAAACTTATCACTTGACAAGAATCGTTTGCAAAAAGTTCACTTCTTATTCCTTGAACTTTACAACTAAATTTTAAGTAGGCGAGGTCCCAAGCACCAAGAGTCGTTGATCTCTTTATCAAGGTCTCAGTTTCTCCTTCGAAATAAAATAAGGGTACATATCTCTCATTGTTTTTCACTATATAAGAAACAACGGAATCATTGTTTATACGAACGAAACCGCACCTCGTGTTTATCGGGCTAAGGGGGTTCATAAGTTTAGTATAACACATATTCAGAAAATGATAGAATTCACTTGCGTCTTCTAACCGCACAACTAAGTCTTTTGTGGTAAACTTTTTTCTTCCAAACCTTGCCTCACTATGTTCAATATTTATTTCAGTTAGAAGTCTTGCTTCACTTTCCGTAATAAAAAAACTTCTAATACGTGTGGAAGAATAAATATCCGCTTTAAAGAAACAGAGATACTTAATAAGAAGTTTCATTTCAAACATACGCACTGCGCAATACTTTTCATCAGCACGCAGGATATAGGGTAAGTGTTCTTCTCCAAGCATTATCCAACCAAATTTTCCTTTTTGGCTGCATAGATCCATGGGAGCCTTCTCCTTGTCCGTAGTGGAGGAAGGAGACGGTGAAGTGGGGGTATTCCTGCTATTAGGCCGCGGTGATGATGATGTGTAACCCAAGATACCTAGATTTGGGAAACAGCAAGGTTTCGGGGGTTGTTTGGCGTCGGTAGCTACCTGAGCCGCCATCTTGGCTTTGGTTATGTAAACGATTCTAGCAGCGAGTTCTTGAATCTCAGCCTCATCTGGCCTTTCTTCTTAAATCCGAACACCTGAAACTTCAGAGGAGGTTGCAGTTATTGTACTGCTAGTTAAGGCGGCAACTGGGGGCATCGCCATTATTACCAAGTTTCTCTCAGAAGTTTCATTCATTTGTATATTGTATAAAGATATTTAACTGAAAAGCCACAGTTAACATATTGGTCCAACACGATTATCAGATTTCATTTTTATTCACTTTAATGTACAACTTTATTCACTAATGAACACTACGTTCACTCAACAAAAAAAAATCTCAATAATAACAATTATTAATTATTAATAATTAGAAGGTTACCAGCCAGGTTATCCAACAAAGAGGAATGAAAGAAAACTTACAATTGAAATAAACTTCTAACTTAAGTATATAACAATTTCGATGCCTGGGGTACTCACGGTTTATAGATATACGTATATACGTAGATATACGTATATCTATTAACCGTGAGTACCCCAGGCATCGAAATTGTTATATACTTAAGTTAGAAGTTTATTTCAATTGTAAGTTTTCTTTCATTCCTCTTTGTTGGATAACCTGGCTGGTAACCTTCTTATTATTAATAATAAATAATTAGAAGGTTACCAGCCAGGTTATCCAACAAAGAGGAATAAAAGAAAACTTACAATTGAAATAAAATCTAAATGCTTTAAGGTAGCACTATTTCTAAAGTAAGAAATGCAACCATTCAGAAATTATAATGTAAAAAAATCTTTGGCCCTCAAACTTGTATGCAATATTTTTGGGCACCAACAATTCATGCCAGAAAATTTAATTTTTAACACGTTGAGCGCCAGGGAAAAGATGATGTACTTTTGCCTGGGGCCAAAGCAATTTTTCCTGATTTATAACTTTAATATGATTAGAATGATACAAAAATTGCAAAAGAAATAAATAAAAAGTTTAATTTTGGCAATTAAACAATAATTTTGTGAGCGGTACGTATGTACCGCCCGGCCCCTGGGTAAAGCCCGCTACCTATAGTAGTACGGGGGCTGCCCGGTTATGACCGCGACGTCAACCCTTGTCCCCTTAAAATATGTTATTTTAATAAATAAGATATTTTGTTTTGTAAAAATATAAATAAAATTAATTTATTTTATTTATTTATACCCCCCAAATTAAAAAAAAAAAAAAAAAAAAAAAAAAAAAAAAAAACATTTGGGCCAATTGCATTGGCGAATTGTTCGGGGCCGGAGCGGTCCAATATGCCTTGAAATCACGCTCGGCAGGCGGTCCCCTGGCCCAGAACAATCTTTTAGCTGGCGGGAGCGGGCGGTACCTGGGGACCGCCTCGGCCCCAGCCAATAGTCCAACAGCGGTACGATCGTACCGCTTGGCGCTCAACGTGTTAATACATAGTCGTTTTTATTTCTTTATTATTAGTCCTGAACAGATTTTTTTTTAAACTTTTAGAAAAAAAAATTAGAAATGGAAAACTAGATACATATTAACCAATAAATTTATTTTATTTCATTCAACATTAACAACAAAACAGGAAAGCTGCATTTATCGTAGTTCAATATATTTAATGCAACTATATGAATATGTGTATGTATTATACAACCTCTTTGTATGATATGAAATACCATGATGTTGATGTTGCCGAAATGCTGCTTGAGGAAACTATCAAAAGGAGTTAACTAATTCATTTGACAGAAACCTCAAATTTGTCGACAATGTAGAATTATATAAATTATTTAGCCTCCAAAATATTAGATTATAGGTATTTAATAAATGAAGTGTCGAAACGACAGATGTAATGAGGCAATGATCTAAGTAAACTTTACAAGAACGTGATGTTAAGCTGAAATAATGAAGAAAATGTGTTTTTTTTTATCCCAAACAATAAAAAAAAAGATAAATAAACATTTAAAGAAATATTGTATTAAACAAAACAAAAAACAGAATAAAAGGGTTTCTAAATTCATGGAAAGCAAATCATTTGGGTTTTTAAATTTACAGACAAATTAAATATACTGTTAACATTAAACGATTTTCCTAATGTATTTTATTAGGTATTTACATATATAACGAGGCAATCATAGAAACTTAACCATCTATGTTGTATTTGTAATAAATATAGGCATAATAACTAACGCCTTGAACTTCTACAAAAAGTAAATAATAAAAAGCTCCAATATTTCATAAATTTATAGATATATATATATATATTTGAAAGTATTTTTTATACTGTTTTAGATACTACTTTAAATTACTATTTACATTTATTTATAATAGGGTCTTTATGTACAATAGGTTTATTTATTTTACAATATAAATATAATGACCCATAATATTTATATATGTATATATTTATACATATATTTACAAGATAAATAATAATCGTGAATTAATATAATAAAATTTTATACCTTTAGGTTTTATGGTCACCGAAGTTAATAATACAGATATAATATAATGTTATTTCGTGTGTTATAATTTTACTATAACAAAGTTCCTTAAAAATCTTATTTAACATTGAAAATAAAAACAAAAAATCTACTGGCCTAGACATGATCATACCTCTGAATGTTTTATGTCAATTTATTTTAAAAAGGGTGGACAGTATTATTATTTTCATACAAAAGTAGCATAATAGAAGAAAAATGTTTGAAGTAATTACATATTAGTACTGAACTCTCTCTCTTTTTTAATATTGCTCTCAAGGGAAAAAATTTGAACCTATTTATCCTTTACAATTTCAATTTCATTAGAAAACAAATTTATACACACAATTTTCCGGTGACCATCCATTGCTGACCGGATTGACTGCTGGCAGGCGACTGGTCTCCACAACTGGATTAGCAGGAGGTGTCGAACCGTAAGGTACTTTAATCCATGGCCTACTTAAAATGGTTGACAATCTAGTCCTATCCCTTTCTGCCTTGTTCTGAACCAAAAGGCTTGAGTCGTAAATTGTAGGAGGCCAATACTCATCAAATTTTGTCCCAGGTGGGAAGTAGGCCTTGATTTCGGCTAAACTTATCACTTGACAAGAATCGTTTGCAAAAAGTTCACTTCTTATTCCTTGAACTTTACAACTAAATTTTAAGTAGGCGAGGTCCCAAGCACCAAGAGTCGTTGATCTCTTTATCAAGGTCTCAGTTTCTCCTTCGAAATAAAATAAGGGTACATATCTCTCATTGTTTTTCACTATATAAGAAACAACGGAATCATTGTTTATACGAACGAAACCGCACCTCGTGTTTATCGGGCTAAGGGGGTTCATAAGTTTAGTATAACACATATTCAGAAAATGATAGAATTCACTTGCGTCTTCTAACCGCACAACTAAGTCTTTTGTGGTAAACTTTTTTCTTCCAAACCTTGCCTCACTATGTTCAATATTTATTTCAGTTAGAAGTCTTGCTTCACTTTCCGTAATAAAAAAACTTCTAATACGTGTGGAAGAATAAATATCCGCTTTAAAGAAACAGAGATACTTAATAAGAAGTTTCATTTCAAACATACGCACTGCGCAATACTTTTCATCAGCACGCAGGATATAGGGTAAGTGTTCTTCTCCAAGCATTATCCAACCAAATTTTCCTTTTTGGCTGCATAGATCCATGGGAGCCTTCTCCTTGTCCGTAGTGGAGGAAGGAGACGGTGAAGTGGGGGTATTCCTGCTATTAGGCCGCGGTGATGATGATGTGTAACCCAAGATACCTAGATTTGGGAAACAGCAAGGTTTCGGGGGTTGTTTGGCGTCGGTAGCTACCTGAGCCGCCATCTTGGCTTTGGTTATGTAAACGATTCTAGCAGCGAGTTCTTGAATCTCAGCCTCATCTGGCCTTTCTTCTTAAATCCGAACACCTGAAACTTCAGAGGAGGTTGCAGTTATTGTACTGCTAGTTAAGGCGGCAACTGGGGGCATCGCCATTATTACCAAGTTTCTCTCAGAAGTTTCATTCATTTGTATATTGTATAAAGATATTTAACTGAAAAGCCACAGTTAACATATTGGTCCAACACGATTATCAGATTTCATTTTTATTCACTTTAATGTACAACTTTATTCACTAATGAACACTACGTTCACTCAACAAAAAAAAATCTCAATAATAACAATTATTAATTATTAATAATTAGAAGGTTACCAGCCAGGTTATCCAACAAAGAGGAATGAAAGAAAACTTACAATTGAAATAAACTTCTAACTTAAGTATATAACAATTTCGATGCCTGGGGTACTCACGGTTTATAGATATACGTATATACGTAGATATACGTATATCTATTAACCGTGAGTACCCCAGGCATCGAAATTGTTATATACTTAAGTTAGAAGTTTATTTCAATTGTAAGTTTTCTTTCATTCCTCTTTGTTGGATAACCTGGCTGGTAACCTTCTTATTATTAATAATAAATAATTAGAAGGTTACCAGCCAGGTTATCCAACAAAGAGGAATGAAAGAAAACTTACAATTGAAATAAAATCTAAATGCTTTAAGGTAGCACTATTTCTAAAGTAAGAAATGCAACCATTCAGAAATTATAATGTAAAAAAATCTTTGGCCCTCAAACTTGTATGCAATATTTTTGGGCACCAACAATTCATGCCAGAAAATTTAATTTTTAATACATAGTCGTTTTTATTTCTTTATTATTAGTCCTGAACAGATTTTTTTTTAAACTTTTAGAAAAAAAAATTAGAAATGGAAAACTAGATACATATTAACCAATAAATTTATTTTATTTCATTCAACATTAACAACAAAACAGGAAAGCTGCATTTATCGTAGTTCAATATATTTAATGCAACTATATGAATATGTGTATGTATTATACAACCTCTTTGTATGATATGAAATACCATGATGTTGATGTTGCCGAAATGCTGCTTGAGGAAACTATCAAAAGGAGTTAACTAATTCATTTGACAGAAACCTCAAATTTGTCGACAATGTAGAATTATATAAATTATTTAGCCTCCAAAATATTAGATTATAGGTATTTAATAAATGAAGTGTCGAAACGACAGATTTAATGAGGCAATGATCTAAGTAAACTTTACAAGAACGTGATGTTAAGCTGAAATAATGAAGAAAATGTGTTTTTTTTTATCCCAAACAATAAAAAAAAAGATAAATAAACATTTAAAGAAATATTGTATTAAACAAAACAAAAAACAGAATAAAAGGGTTTCTAAATTCATGGAAAGCAAATCATTTGGGTTTTTAAATTTACAGACAAATTAAATATACTGTTAACATTAAACGATTTTCCTAATGTATTTTATTAGGTATTTACATATATAACGAGGCAATCATAGAAACTTAACCATCTATGTTGTATTTGTAATAAATATAGGCATAATAACTAACGCCTTGAACTTCTACAAAAAGTAAATAATAAAAAGCTCCAATATTTCATAAATTTATAGATATATATATATATATTTGAAAGTATTTTTTATACTGTTTTAGATACTACTTTAAATTACTATTTACATTTATTTATAATAGGGTCTTTATGTACAATAGGTTTATTTATTTTACAATATAAATATAATGACCCATAATATTTATATATGTATATATTTATACATATATTTACAAGATAAATAATAATCGTGAATTAATATAATAAAATTTTATACCTTTAGGTTTTATGGTCACCGAAGTTAATAATACAGATATAATATAATGTTATTTCGTGTGTTATAATTTTACTATAACAAAGTTCCTTAAAAATCTTATTTAACATTGAAAATAAAAACAAAAAATCTACTGGCCTAGACATGATCATACCTCTGAATGTTTTATGTCAATTTATTTTAAAAAGGGTGGACAGTATTATTATTTTCATACAAAAGTAGCATAATAGAAGAAAAATGTTTGAAGTAATTACATATTAGTACTGAACTCTCTCTCTTTTTTAATATTGCTCTCAAGGGAAAAAATTTGAACCTATTTATCCTTTACAATTTCAATTTCATTAGAAAACAAATTTATACACACAATTTTCCGGTGACCATCCATTGCTGACCGGATTGACTGCTGGCAGGCGACTGGTCTCCACAACTGGATTAGCAGGAGGTGTCGAACCGTAAGGTACTTTAATCCATGGCCTACTTAAAATGGTTGACAATCTAGTCCTATCCCTTTCTGCCTTGTTCTGAACCAAAAGGCTTGAGTCGTAAATTGTAGGAGGCCAATACTCATCAAATTTTGTCCCAGGTGGGAAGTAGGCCTTGATTTCGGCTAAACTTATCACTTGACAAGAATCGTTTGCAAAAAGTTCACTTCTTATTCCTTGAACTTTACAACTAAATTTTAAGTAGGCGAGGTCCCAAGCACCAAGAGTCGTTGATCTCTTTATCAAGGTCTCAGTTTCTCCTTCGAAATAAAATAAGGGTACATATCTCTCATTGTTTTTCACTATATAAGAAACAACGGAATCATTGTTTATACGAACGAAACCGCACCTCGTGTTTATCGGGCTAAGGGGGTTCATAAGTTTAGTATAACACATATTCAGAAAATGATAGAATTCACTTGCGTCTTCTAACCGCACAACTAAGTCTTTTGTGGTAAACTTTTTTCTTCCAAACCTTGCCTCACTATGTTCAATATCTATTTCAGTTAGAAGTCTTGCTTCACTTTCCGTAATAAAAAAACTTCTAATACGTGTGGAAGAATAAATATCCGCTTTAAAGAAACAGAGATACTTAATAAGAAGTTTCATTTCAAACATACGCACTGCGCAATACTTTTCATCAGCACGCAGGATATAGGGTAAGTGTTCTTCTCCAAGCATTATCCAACCAAATTTTCCTTTTTGGCTGCATAGATCCATGGGAGCCTTCTCCTTGTCCGTAGTGGAGGAAGGAGACGGTGAAGTGGGGGTATTCCTGCTATTAGGCCGCGGTGATGATGATGTGTAACCCAAGATACCTAGATTTGGGAAACAGCAAGGTTTCGGGGGTTGTTTGGCGTCGGTAGCTACCTGAGCCGCCATCTTGGCTTTGGTTATGTAAACGATTCTAGCAGCGAGTTCTTGAATCTCAGCCTCATCTGGCCTTTCTTCTTAAATCCGAACACCTGAAACTTCAGAGGAGGTTGCAGTTATTGTACTGCTAGTTAAGGCGGCAACTGGGGGCATCGCCATTATTACCAAGTTTCTCTCAGAAGTTTCATTCATTTGTATATTGTATAAAGATATTTAACTGAAAAGCCACAGTTAACATATTGGTCCAACACGATTATCAGATTTCATTTTTATTCACTTTAATGTACAACTTTATTCACTAATGAACACTACGTTCACTCAACAAAAAAAAATCTCAATAATAACAATTATTAATTATTAATAATTAGAAGGTTACCAGCCAGGTTATCCAACAAAGAGGAATGAAAGAAAACTTACAATTGAAATAAACTTCTAACTTAAGTATATAACAATTTCGATGCCTGGGGTACTCACGGTTTATAGATATACGTATATACGTAGATATACGTATATCTATTAACCGTGAGTACCCCAGGCATCGAAATTGTTATATACTTAAGTTAGAAGTTTATTTCAATTGTAAGTTTTCTTTCATTCCTCTTTGTTGGATAACCTGGCTGGTAACCTTCTTATTATTAATAATAAATAATTAGAAGGTTACCAGCCAGGTTATCCAACAAAGAGGAATAAAAGAAAACTTACAATTGAAATAAAATCTAAATGCTTTAAGGTAGCACTATTTCTAAAGTAAGAAATGCAACCATTCAGAAATTATAATGTAAAAAAATCTTTGGCCCTCAAACTTGTATGCAATATTTTTGGGCACCAACAATTCATGCCAGAAAATTTAATTTTTAATACATAGTCGTTTTTATTTCTTTATTATTAGTCCTGAACAGATTTTTTTTTAAACTTTTAGAAAAAAAAATTAGAAATGGAAAACTAGATACATATTAACCAATAAATTTATTTTATTTCATTCAACATTAACAACAAAACAGGAAAGCTGCATTTATCGTAGTTTAATATATTTAACGCAACTATATGAATATGTGTATGTATTATACAACATCTTTGTATGATATGAAATACCATGATGTTGATGTTGCCGAAATGCTGCTTGAGGAAACTATCAAAAGGAGTTAACTAATTCATTTGACAGAAACCTCAAATTTGTCGACAATGTAGAATTATATAAATTATTTAGCCTCCAAAATATTAGATTATAGGTATTTAATAAATGAAGTGTCGAAACGACAGATGTAATGAGGCAATGATCTAAGTAAACTTTATAAGAACGTGATGTTAAGCTGAAATAATGAAGAAAATGTGTTTTTTTTTATCCCAAACAATAAAAAAAAAGATAAATAAACATTTAAAGAAATATTGTATTAAACAAAACAAAAAACAGAATAAAAGGGTTTCTAAATTCATGGAAAGCAAATCATTTGGGTTTTTAAATTTACAGACAAATTAAATATACTGTTAACATTAAACGATTTTCCTAATGTATTTTATTAGGTATTTACATATATAACGAGGCAATCATAGAAACTTAACCATCTATGTTGTATTTGTAATAAATATAGGCATAATAACTAACGCCTTGAACTTCTACAAAAAGTAAATAATAAAAAGCTCCAATATTTCATAAATTTATAGATATATATATATATATTTGAAAGTATTTTTTATACTGTTTTAGATACTACTTTAAATTACTATTTACATTTATTTATAATAGGGTCTTTATGTACAATAGGTTTATTTATTTTACAATATAAATATAATGACCCATAATATTTATATATGTATATATTTATACATATATTTACAAGATAAATAATAATCGTGAATTAATATAATAAAATTTTATACCTTTAGGTTTTATGGTCACCGAAGTTAATAATACAGATATAATATAATGTTATTTCGTGTGTTATAATTTTACTATAACAAAGTTCCTTAAAAATCTTATTTAACATTGAAAATAAAAACAAAAAATCTACTGGCCTAGACATGATCATACCTCTGAATGTTTTATGTCAATTTATTTTAAAAAGGGTGGACAGTATTATTATTTTCATACAAAAGTAGCATAATAGAAGAAAAATGTTTGAAGTAATTACATATTAGTACTGAACTCTCTCTCTTTTTTAATATTGCTCTCAAGGGAAAAAATTTGAACCTATTTATCCTTTACAATTTCAATTTCATTAGAAAACAAATTTATACACACAATTTTCCGGTGACCATCCATTGCTGACCGGATTGACTGCTGGCAGGCGACTGGTCTCCACAACTGGATTAGCAGGAGGTGTCGAACCGTAAGGTACTTTAATCCATGGCCTACTTAAAATGGTTGACAATCTAGTCCTATCCCTTTCTGCCTTGTTCTGAACCAAAAGGCTTGAGTCGTAAATTGTAGGAGGCCAATACTCATCAAATTTTGTCCCAGGTGGGAAGTAGGCCTTGATTTCGGCTAAACTTATCACTTGACAAGAATCGTTTGCAAAAAGTTCACTTCTTATTCCTTGAACTTTACAACTAAATTTTAAGTAGGCGAGGTCCCAAGCACCAAGAGTCGTTGATCTCTTTATCAAGGTCTCAGTTTCTCCTTCGAAATAAAATAAGGGTACATATCTCTCATTGTTTTTCACTATATAAGAAACAACGGAATCATTGTTTATACGAACGAAACCGCACCTCGTGTTTATCGGGCTAAGGGGGTTCATAAGTTTAGTATAACACATATTCAGAAAATGATAGAATTCACTTGCGTCTTCTAACCGCACAACTAAGTCTTTTGTGGTAAACTTTTTTCTTCCAAACCTTGCCTCACTATGTTCAATATTTATTTCAGTTAGAAGTCTTGCTTCACTTTCCGTAATAAAAAAACTTCTAATACGTGTGGAAGAATAAATATCCGCTTTAAAGAAACAGAGATACTTAATAAGAAGTTTCATTTCAAACATACGCACTGCGCAATACTTTTCATCAGCACGCAGGATATAGGGTAAGTGTTCTTCTCCAAGCATTATCCAACCAAATTTTCCTTTTTGGCTGCATAGATCCATGGGAGCCTTCTCCTTGTCCGTAGTGGAGGAAGGAGACGGTGAAGTGGGGGTATTCCTGCTATTAGGCCGCGGTGATGATGATGTGTAACCCAAGATACCTAGATTTGGGAAACAGCAAGGTTTCGGGGGTTGTTTGGCGTCGGTAGCTACCTGAGCCGCCATCTTGGCTTTGGTTATGTAAACGATTCTAGCAGCGAGTTCTTGAATCTCAGCCTCATCTGGCCTTTCTTCTTAAATCCGAACACCTGAAACTTCAGAGGAGGTTGCAGTTATTGTACTGCTAGTTAAGGCGGCAACTGGGGGCATCGCCATTATTACCAAGTTTCTCTCAGAAGTTTCATTCATTTGTATATTGTATAAAGATATTTAACTGAAAAGCCACAGTTAACATATTGGTCCAACACGATTATCAGATTTCATTTTTATTCACTTTAATGTACAACTTTATTCACTAATGAACACTACGTTCACTCAACAAAAAAAAATCTCAATAATAACAATTATTAATTATTAATAATTAGAAGGTTACCAGCCAGGTTATCCAACAAAGAGGAATGAAAGAAAACTTACAATTGAAATAAACTTCTAACTTAAGTATATAACAATTTCGATGCCTGGGGTACTCACGGTTTATAGATATACGTATATACGTAGATATACGTATATCTATTAACCGTGAGTACCCCAGGCATCGAAATTGTTATATACTTAAGTTAGAAGTTTATTTCAATTGTAAGTTTTCTTTCATTCCTCTTTGTTGGATAACCTGGCTGGTAACCTTCTTATTATTAATAATAAATAATTAGAAGGTTACCAGCCAGGTTATCCAACAAAGAGGAATAAAAGAAAACTTACAATTGAAATAAAATCTAAATGCTTTAAGGTAGCACTATTTCTAAAGTAAGAAATGCAACCATTCAGAAATTATAATGTAAAAAAATCTTTGGCCCTCAAACTTGTATGCAATATTTTTGGGCACCAACAATTCATGCCAGAAAATTTAATTTTTAATACATAGTCGTTTTTATTTCTTTATTATTAGTCCTGAACAGATTTTTTTTTAAACTTTTAGAAAAAAAAATTAGAAATGGAAAACTAGATACATATTAACCAATAAATTTATTTTATTTCATTCAACATTAACAACAAAACAGGAAAGCTGCATTTATCGTAGTTCAATATATTTAATGCAACTATATGAATATGTGTATGTATTATACAACCTCTTTGTATGATATGAAATACCATGATGTTGATGTTGCCGAAATGCTGCTTGAGGAAACTATCAAAAGGAGTTAACTAATTCATTTGACAGAAACCTCAAATTTGTCGACAATGTAGAATTATATAAATTATTTAGCCTCCAAAATATTAGATTATAGGTATTTAATAAATGAAGTGTCGAAACGACAGATGTAATGAGGCAATGATCTAAGTAAACTTTATAAGAACGTGATGTTAAGCTGAAATAATGAAGAAAATGTGTTTTTTTTTATCCCAAACAATAAAAAAAAAGATAAATAAACATTTAAAGAAATATTGTATTAAACAAAACAAAAAAAAGAATAAAAGGGTTTCTAAATTCATGGAAAGCAAATCATTTGGGTTTTTAAATTTACAGACAAATTAAATATACTGTTAACATTAAACGATTTTCCTAATGTATTTTATTAGGTATTTACATATATAACGAGGCAATCATAGAAACTTAACCATCTATGTTGTATTTGTAATAAATATAGGCATAATAACTAACGCCTTGAACTTCTACAAAAAGTAAATAATAAAAAGCTCCAATATTTCATAAATTTATAGATATATATATATATATATATATATATATATATATATATATATATATATATATATATATATATTGAAAGTATTTTTTATACTGTTTTAGATACTACTTTAAATTACTATTTACATTTATTTATAATAGGGTCTTTATGTACAATAGGTTTATTTATTTTACAATATAAATATAATGACCCATAATATTTATATATGTATATATTTATACATATATTTACAAGATAAATAATAATCGTGAATTAATATAATAAAATTTTATACCTTTAGGTTTTATGGTCACCGAAGTTAATAATACAGATATAATATAATGTTATTTCGTGTGTTATAATTTTACTATAACAAAGTTCCTTAAAAATCTTATTTAACATTGAAAATAAAAACAAAAAATCTACTGGCCTAGACATGATCATACCTCTGAATGTTTTATGTCAATTTATTTTAAAAAGGGTGGACAGTATTATTATTTTCATACAAAAGTAGCATAATAGAAGAAAAATGTTTGAAGTAATTACATATTAGTACTGAACTCTCTCTCTTTTTTAATATTGCTCTCAAGGGAAAAAATTTGAACCTATTTATCCTTTACAATTTCAATTTCATTAGAAAACAAATTTATACACACAATTTTCCGGTGACCATCCATTGCTGACCGGATTGACTGCTGGCAGGCGACTGGTCTCCACAACTGGATTAGCAGGAGGTGTCGAACCGTAAGGTACTTTAATCCATGGCCTACTTAAAATGGTTGACAATCTAGTCCTATCCCTTTCTGCCTTGTTCTGAACCAAAAGGCTTGAGTCGTAAATTGTAGGAGGCCAATACTCATCAAATTTTGTCCCAGGTGGGAAGTAGGCCTTGATTTCGGCTAAACTTATCACTTGACAAGAATCGTTTGCAAAAAGTTCACTTCTTATTCCTTGAACTTTACAACTAAATTTTAAGTAGGCGAGGTCCCAAGCACCAAGAGTCGTTGATCTCTTTATCAAGGTCTCAGTTTCTCCTTCGAAATAAAATAAGGGTACATATCTCTCATTGTTTTTCACTATATAAGAAACAACGGAATCATTGTTTATACGAACGAAACCGCACCTCGTGTTTATCGGGCTAAGGGGGTTCATAAGTTTAGTATAACACATATTCAGAAAATGATAGAATTCACTTGCGTCTTCTAACCGCACAACTAAGTCTTTTGTGGTAAACTTTTTTCTTCCAAACCTTGCCTCACTATGTTCAATATTTATTTCAGTTAGAAGTCTTGCTTCACTTTCCGTAATAAAAAAACTTCTAATACGTGTGGAAGAATAAATATCCGCTTTAAAGAAACAGAGATACTTAATAAGAAGTTTCATTTCAAACATACGCACTGCGCAATACTTTTCATCAGCACGCAGGATATAGGGTAAGTGTTCTTCTCCAAGCATTATCCAACCAAATTTTCCTTTTTGGCTGCATAGATCCATGGGAGCCTTCTCCTTGTCCGTAGTGGAGGAAGGAGACGGTGAAGTGGGGGTATTCCTGCTATTAGGCCGCGGTGATGATGATGTGTAACCCAAGATACCTAGATTTGGGAAACAGCAAGGTTTCGGGGGTTGTTTGGCGTCGGTAGCTACCTGAGCCGCCATCTTGGCTTTGGTTATGTAAACGATTCTAGCAGCGAGTTCTTGAATCTCAGCCTCATCTGGCCTTTCTTCTTAAATCCGAACACCTGAAACTTCAGAGGAGGTTGCAGTTATTGTACTGCTAGTTAAGGCGGCAACTGGGGGCATCGCCATTATTACCAAGTTTCTCTCAGAAGTTTCATTCATTTGTATATTGTATAAAGATATTTAACTGAAAAGCCACAGTTAACATATTGGTCCAACACGATTATCAGATTTCATTTTTATTCACTTTAATGTACAACTTTATTCACTAATGAACACTACGTTCACTCAACAAAAAAAAATCTCAATAATAACAATTATTAATTATTAATAATTAGAAGGTTACCAGCCAGGTTATCCAACAAAGAGGAATGAAAGAAAACTTACAATTGAAATAAACTTCTAACTTAAGTATATAACAATTTCGATGCCTGGGGTACTCACGGTTTATAGATATACGTATATACGTAGATATACGTATATCTATTAACCGTGAGTACCCCAGGCATCGAAATTGTTATATACTTAAGTTAGAAGTTTATTTCAATTGTAAGTTTTCTTTCATTCCTCTTTGTTGGATAACCTGGCTGGTAACCTTCTTATTATTAATAATAAATAATTAGAAGGTTACCAGCCAGGTTATCCAACAAAGAGGAATAAAAGAAAACTTACAATTGAAATAAAATCTAAATGCTTTAAGGTAGCACTATTTCTAAAGTAAGAAATGCAACCATTCAGAAATTATAATGTAAAAAAATCTTTGGCCCTCAAACTTGTATGCAATATTTTTGGGCACCAACAATTCATGCCAGAAAATTTAATTTTTAATACATAGTCGTTTTTATTTCTTTATTATTAGTCCTGAACAGATTTTTTTTTAAACTTTTAGAAAAAAAAATTAGAAATGGAAAACTAGATACATATTAACCAATAAATTTATTTTATTTCATTCAACATTAACAACAAAACAGGAAAGCTGCATTTATCGTAGTTCAATATATTTAATGCAACTATATGAATATGTGTATGTATTATACAACCTCTTTGTATGATATGAAATACCATGATGTTGATGTTGCCGAAATGCTGCTTGAGGAAACTATCAAAAGGAGTTAACTAATTCATTTGACAGAAACCTCAAATTTGTCGACAATGTAGAATTATATAAATTATTTAGCCTCCAAAATATTAGATTATAGGTATTTAATAAATGAAGTGTCGAAACGACAGATGTAATGAGGCAATGATCTAAGTAAACTTTATAAGAACGTGATGTTAAGCTGAAATAATGAAGAAAATGTGTTTTTTTTTATCCCAAACAATAAAAAAAAAGATAAATAAACATTTAAAGAAATATTGTATTAAACAAAACAAAAAACAGAATAAAAGGGTTTCTAAATTCATGGAAAGCAAATCATTTGGGTTTTTAAATTTACAGACAAATTAAATATACTGTTAACATTAAACGATTTTCCTAATGTATTTTATTAGGTATTTACATATATAACGAGGCAATCATAGAAACTTAACCATCTATGTTGTATTTGTAATAAATATAGGCATAATAACTAACGCCTTGAACTTCTACAAAAAGTAAATAATAAAAAGCTCCAATATTTCATAAATTTATAGATATATATATATATATATATATATATATATATATATATATATATATATATATATATATATATTTGAAAGTATTTTTTATACTGTTTTAGATACTACTTTAAATTACTATTTACATTTATTTATAATAGGGTCTTTATGTACAATAGGTTTATTTATTTTACAATATAAATATAATGACCCATAATATTTATATATGTATATATTTATACATATATTTACAAGATAAATAATAATCGTGAATTAATATAATAAAATTTTATACCTTTAGGTTTTATGGTCACCGAAGTTAATAATACAGATATAATATAATGTTATTTCGTGTGTTATAATTTTACTATAACAAAGTTCCTTAAAAATCTTATTTAACATTGAAAATAAAAACAAAAAATCTACTGGCCTAGACATGATCATACCTCTGAATGTTTTATGTCAATTTATTTTAAAAAGGGTGGACAGTATTATTATTTTCATACAAAAGTAGCATAATAGAAGAAAAATGTTTGAAGTAATTACATATTAGTACTGAACTCTCTCTCTTTTTTAATATTGCTCTCAAGGGAAAAAATTTGAACCTATTTATCCTTTACAATTTCAATTTCATTAGAAAACAAATTTATACACACAATTTTCCGGTGACCATCCATTGCTGACCGGATTGACTGCTGGCAGGCGACTGGTCTCCACAACTGGATTAGCAGGAGGTGTCGAACCGTAAGGTACTTTAATCCATGGCCTACTTAAAATGGTTGACAATCTAGTCCTATCCCTTTCTGCCTTGTTCTGAACCAAAAGGCTTGAGTCGTAAATTGTAGGAGGCCAATACTCATCAAATTTTGTCCCAGGTGGGAAGTAGGCCTTGATTTCGGCTAAACTTATCACTTGACAAGAATCGTTTGCAAAAAGTTCACTTCTTATTCCTTGAACTTTACAACTAAATTTTAAGTAGGCGAGGTCCCAAGCACCAAGAGTCGTTGATCTCTTTATCAAGGTCTCAGTTTCTCCTTCGAAATAAAATAAGGGTACATATCTCTCATTGTTTTTCACTATATAAGAAACAACGGAATCATTGTTTATACGAACGAAACCGCACCTCGTGTTTATCGGGCTAAGGGGGTTCATAAGTTTAGTATAACACATATTCAGAAAATGATAGAATTCACTTGCGTCTTCTAACCGCACAACTAAGTCTTTTGTGGTAAACTTTTTTCTTCCAAACCTTGCCTCACTATGTTCAATATTTATTTCAGTTAGAAGTCTTGCTTCACTTTCCGTAATAAAAAAACTTCTAATACGTGTGGAAGAATAAATATCCGCTTTAAAGAAACAGAGATACTTAATAAGAAGTTTCATTTCAAACATACGCACTGCGCAATACTTTTCATCAGCACGCAGGATATAGGGTAAGTGTTCTTCTCCAAGCATTATCCAACCAAATTTTCCTTTTTGGCTGCATAGATCCATGGGAGCCTTCTCCTTGTCCGTAGTGGAGGAAGGAGACGGTGAAGTGGGGGTATTCCTGCTATTAGGCCGCGGTGATGATGATGTGTAACCCAAGATACCTAGATTTGGGAAACAGCAAGGTTTCGGGGGTTGTTTGGCGTCGGTAGCTACCTGAGCCGCCATCTTGGCTTTGGTTATGTAAACGATTCTAGCAGCGAGTTCTTGAATCTCAGCCTCATCTGGCCTTTCTTCTTAAATCCGAACACCTGAAACTTCAGAGGAGGTTGCAGTTATTGTACTGCTAGTTAAGGCGGCAACTGGGGGCATCGCCATTATTACCAAGTTTCTCTCAGAAGTTTCATTCATTTGTATATTGTATAAAGATATTTAACTGAAAAGCCACAGTTAACATATTGGTCCAACACGATTATCAGATTTCATTTTTATTCACTTTAATGTACAACTTTATTCACTAATGAACACTACGTTCACTCAACAAAAAAAAATCTCAATAATAACAATTATTAATTATTAATAATTAGAAGGTTACCAGCCAGGTTATCCAACAAAGAGGAATGAAAGAAAACTTACAATTGAAATAAACTTCTAACTTAAGTATATAACAATTTCGATGCCTGGGGTACTCACGGTTTATAGATATACGTATATACGTAGATATACGTATATCTATTAACCGTGAGTACCCCAGGCATCGAAATTGTTATATACTTAAGTTAGAAGTTTATTTCAATTGTAAGTTTTCTTTCATTCCTCTTTGTTGGATAACCTGGCTGGTAACCTTCTTATTATTAATAATAAATAATTAGAAGGTTACCAGCCAGGTTATCCAACAAAGAGGAATAAAAGAAAACTTACAATTGAAATAAAATCTAAATGCTTTAAGGTAGCACTATTTCTAAAGTAAGAAATGCAACCATTCAGAAATTATAATGTAAAAAAATCTTTGGCCCTCAAACTTGTATGCAATATTTTTGGGCACCAACAATTCATGCCAGAAAATTTAATTTTTAATACATAGTCGTTTTTATTTCTTTATTATTAGTCCTGAACAGATTTTTTTTTAAACTTTTAGAAAAAAAAATTAGAAATGGAAAACTAGATACATATTAACCAATAAATTTATTTTATTTCATTCAACATTAACAACAAAACAGGAAAGCTGCATTTATCGTAGTTCAATATATTTAATGCAACTATATGAATATGTGTATGTATTATACAACCTCTTTGTATGATATGAAATACCATGATGTTGATGTTGCCGAAATGCTGCTTGAGGAAACTATCAAAAGGAGTTAACTAATTCATTTGACAGAAACCTCAAATTTGTCGACAATGTAGAATTATATAAATTATTTAGCCTCCAAAATATTAGATTATAGGTATTTAATAAATGAAGTGTCGAAACGACAGATGTAATGAGGCAATGATCTAAGTAAACTTTACAAGAACGTGATGTTAAGCTGAAATAATGAAGAAAATGTGTTTTTTTTTATCCCAAACAATAAAAAAAAAGATAAATAAACATTTAAAGAAATATTGTATTAAACAAAACAAAAAAAAGAATAAAAGGGTTTCTAAATTCATGGAAAGCAAATCATTTGGGTTTTTAAATTTACAGACAAATTAAATATACTGTTAACATTAAACGATTTTCCTAATGTATTTTATTAGGTATTTACATATATAACGAGGCAATCATAGAAACTTAACCATCTATGTTGTATTTGTAATAAATATAGGCATAATAACTAACGCCTTGAACTTCTACAAAAAGTAAATAATAAAAAGCTCCAATATTTCATAAATTTATAGATATATATATATATATATATATATATATATATATATATATATATATATATATATATATATATATATATATATTTGAAAGTATTTTTTATACTGTTTTAGATACTACTTTAAATTACTATTTACATTTATTTATAATAGGGTCTTTATGTACAATAGGTTTATTTATTTTACAATATAAATATAATGACCCATAATATTTATATATGTATATATTTATACATATATTTACAAGATAAATAATAATCGTGAATTAATATAATAAAATTTTATACCTTTAGGTTTTATGGTCACCGAAGTTAATAATACAGATATAATATAATGTTATTTCGTGTGTTATAATTTTACTATAACAAAGTTCCTTAAAAATCTTATTTAACATTGAAAATAAAAACAAAAAATCTACTGGCCTAGACATGATCATACCTCTGAATGTTTTATGTCAATTTATTTTAAAAAGGGTGGACAGTATTATTATTTTCATACAAAAGTAGCATAATAGAAGAAAAATGTTTGAAGTAATTACATATTAGTACTGAACTCTCTCTCTTTTTTAATATTGCTCTCAAGGGAAAAAATTTGAACCTATTTATCCTTTACAATTTCAATTTCATTAGAAAACAAATTTATACACACAATTTTCCGGTGACCATCCATTGCTGACCGGATTGACTGCTGGCAGGCGACTGGTCTCCACAACTGGATTAGCAGGAGGTGTCGAACCGTAAGGTACTTTAATCCATGGCCTACTTAAAATGGTTGACAATCTAGTCCTATCCCTTTCTGCCTTGTTCTGAACCAAAAGGCTTGAGTCGTAAATTGTAGGAGGCCAATACTCATCAAATTTTGTCCCAGGTGGGAAGTAGGCCTTGATTTCGGCTAAACTTATCACTTGACAAGAATCGTTTGCAAAAAGTTCACTTCTTATTCCTTGAACTTTACAACTAAATTTTAAGTAGGCGAGGTCCCAAGCACCAAGAGTCGTTGATCTCTTTATCAAGGTCTCAGTTTCTCCTTCGAAATAAAATAAGGGTACATATCTCTCATTGTTTTTCACTATATAAGAAACAACGGAATCATTGTTTATACGAACGAAACCGCACCTCGTGTTTATCGGGCTAAGGGGGTTCATAAGTTTAGTATAACACATATTCAGAAAATGATAGAATTCACTTGCGTCTTCTAACCGCACAACTAAGTCTTTTGTGGTAAACTTTTTTCTTCCAAACCTTGCCTCACTATGTTCAATATTTATTTCAGTTAGAAGTCTTGCTTCACTTTCCGTAATAAAAAAACTTCTAATACGTGTGGAAGAATAAATATCCGCTTTAAAGAAACAGAGATACTTAATAAGAAGTTTCATTTCAAACATACGCACTGCGCAATACTTTTCATCAGCACGCAGGATATAGGGTAAGTGTTCTTCTCCAAGCATTATCCAACCAAATTTTCCTTTTTGGCTGCATAGATCCATGGGAGCCTTCTCCTTGTCCGTAGTGGAGGAAGGAGACGGTGAAGTGGGGGTATTCCTGCTATTAGGCCGCGGTGATGATGATGTGTAACCCAAGATACCTAGATTTGGGAAACAGCAAGGTTTCGGGGGTTGTTTGGCGTCGGTAGCTACCTGAGCCGCCATCTTGGCTTTGGTTATGTAAACGATTCTAGCAGCGAGTTCTTGAATCTCAGCCTCATCTGGCCTTTCTTCTTAAATCCGAACACCTGAAACTTCAGAGGAGGTTGCAGTTATTGTACTGCTAGTTAAGGCGGCAACTGGGGGCATCGCCATTATTACCAAGTTTCTCTCAGAAGTTTCATTCATTTGTATATTGTATAAAGATATTTAACTGAAAAGCCACAGTTAACATATTGGTCCAACACGATTATCAGATTTCATTTTTATTCACTTTAATGTACAACTTTATTCACTAATGAACACTACGTTCACTCAACAAAAAAAAATCTCAATAATAACAATTATTAATTATTAATAATTAGAAGGTTACCAGCCAGGTTATCCAACAAAGAGGAATGAAAGAAAACTTACAATTGAAATAAACTTCTAACTTAAGTATATAACAATTTCGATGCCTGGGGTACTCACGGTTTATAGATATACGTATATACGTAGATATACGTATATCTATTAACCGTGAGTACCCCAGGCATCGAAATTGTTATATACTTAAGTTAGAAGTTTATTTCAATTGTAAGTTTTCTTTCATTCCTCTTTGTTGGATAACCTGGCTGGTAACCTTCTTATTATTAATAATAAATAATTAGAAGGTTACCAGCCAGGTTATCCAACAAAGAGGAATAAAAGAAAACTTACAATTGAAATAAAATCTAAATGCTTTAAGGTAGCACTATTTCTAAAGTAAGAAATGCAACCATTCAGAAATTATAATGTAAAAAAATCTTTGGCCCTCAAACTTGTATGCAATATTTTTGGGCACCAACAATTCATGCCAGAAAATTTAATTTTTAATACATAGTCGTTTTTATTTCTTTATTATTAGTCCTGAACAGATTTTTTTTTAAACTTTTAGAAAAAAAAATTAGAAATGGAAAACTAGATACATATTAACCAATAAATTTATTTTATTTCATTCAACATTAACAACAAAACAGGAAAGCTGCATTTATCGTAGTTCAATATATTTAATGCAACTATATGAATATGTGTATGTATTATACAACCTCTTTGTATGATATGAAATACCATGATGTTGATGTTGCCGAAATGCTGCTTGAGGAAACTATCAAAAGGAGTTAACTAATTCATTTGACAGAAACCTCAAATTTGTCGACAATGTAGAATTATATAAATTATTTAGCCTCCAAAATATTAGATTATAGGTATTTAATAAATGAAGTGTCGAAACGACAGATGTAATGAGGCAATGATCTAAGTAAACTTTATAAGAACGTGATGTTAAGCTGAAATAATGAAGAAAATGTGTTTTTTTTTATCCCAAACAATAAAAAAAAAGATAAATAAACATTTAAAGAAATATTGTATTAAACAAAACAAAAAACAGAATAAAAGGGTTTCTAAATTCATGGAAAGCAAATCATTTGGGTTTTTAAATTTACAGACAAATTAAATATACTGTTAACATTAAACGATTTTCCTAATGTATTTTATTAGGTATTTACATATATAACGAGGCAATCATAGAAACTTAACCATCTATGTTGTATTTGTAATAAATATAGGCATAATAACTAACGCCTTGAACTTCTACAAAAAGTAAATAATAAAAAGCTCCAATATTTCATAAATTTATAGATATATATATATATATATATATATATATATATATATATATATATATTTGAAAGTATTTTTTATACTGTTTTAGATACTACTTTAAATTACTATTTACATTTATTTATAATAGGGTCTTTATGTACAATAGGTTTATTTATTTTACAATATAAATATAATGACCCATAATATTTATATATGTATATATTTATACATATATTTACAAGATAAATAATAATCGTGAATTAATATAATAAAATTTTATACCTTTAGGTTTTATGGTCACCGAAGTTAATAATACAGATATAATATAATGTTATTTCGTGTGTTATAATTTTACTATAACAAAGTTCCTTAAAAATCTTATTTAACATTGAAAATAAAAACAAAAAATCTACTGGCCTAGACATGATCATACCTCTGAATGTTTTATGTCAATTTATTTTAAAAAGAGTGGACAGTATTATTATTTTCATACAAAAGTAGCATAATAGAAGAAAAATGTTTGAAGTAATTACATATTAGTACTGAACTCTCTCTCTTTTTTAATATTGCTCTCAAGGGAAAAAATTTGAACCTATTTATCCTTTACAATTTCAATTTCATTAGAAAACAAATTTATACACACAATTTTCCGGTGACCATCCATTGCTGACCGGATTGACTGCTGGCAGGCGACTGGTCTCCACAACTGGATTAGCAGGAGGTGTCGAACCGTAAGGTACTTTAATCCATGGCCTACTTAAAATGGTTGACAATCTAGTCCTATCCCTTTCTGCCTTGTTCTGAACCAAAAGGCTTGAGTCGTAAATTGTAGGAGGCCAATACTCATCAAATTTTGTCCCAGGTGGGAAGTAGGCCTTGATTTCGGCTAAACTTATCACTTGACAAGAATCGTTTGCAAAAAGTTCACTTCTTATTCCTTGAACTTTACAACTAAATTTTAAGTAGGCGAGGTCCCAAGCACCAAGAGTCGTTGATCTCTTTATCAAGGTCTCAGTTTCTCCTTCGAAATAAAATAAGGGTACATATCTCTCATTGTTTTTCACTATATAAGAAACAACGGAATCATTGTTTATACGAACGAAACCGCACCTCGTGTTTATCGGGCTAAGGGGGTTCATAAGTTTAGTATAACACATATTCAGAAAATGATAGAATTCACTTGCGTCTTCTAACCGCACAACTAAGTCTTTTGTGGTAAACTTTTTTCTTCCAAACCTTGCCTCACTATGTTCAATATTTATTTCAGTTAGAAGTCTTGCTTCACTTTCCGTAATAAAAAAACTTCTAATACGTGTGGAAGAATAAATATCCGCTTTAAAGAAACAGAGATACTTAATAAGAAGTTTCATTTCAAACATACGCACTGCGCAATACTTTTCATCAGCACGCAGGATATAGGGTAAGTGTTCTTCTCCAAGCATTATCCAACCAAATTTTCCTTTTTGGCTGCATAGATCCATGGGAGCCTTCTCCTTGTCCGTAGTGGAGGAAGGAGACGGTGAAGTGGGGGTATTCCTGCTATTAGGCCGCGGTGATGATGATGTGTAACCCAAGATACCTAGATTTGGGAAACAGCAAGGTTTCGGGGGTTGTTTGGCGTCGGTAGCTACCTGAGCCGCCATCTTGGCTTTGGTTATGTAAACGATTCTAGCAGCGAGTTCTTGAATCTCAGCCTCATCTGGCCTTTCTTCTTAAATCCGAACACCTGAAACTTCAGAGGAGGTTGCAGTTATTGTACTGCTAGTTAAGGCGGCAACTGGGGGCATCGCCATTATTACCAAGTTTCTCTCAGAAGTTTCATTCATTTGTATATTGTATAAAGATATTTAACTGAAAAGCCACAGTTAACATATTGGTCCAACACGATTATCAGATTTCATTTTTATTCACTTTAATGTACAACTTTATTCACTAATGAACACTACGTTCACTCAACAAAAAAAAATCTCAATAATAACAATTATTAATTATTAATAATTAGAAGGTTACCAGCCAGGTTATCCAACAAAGAGGAATGAAAGAAAACTTACAATTGAAATAAACTTCTAACTTAAGTATATAACAATTTCGATGCCTGGGGTACTCACGGTTTATAGATATACGTATATACGTAGATATACGTATATCTATTAACCGTGAGTACCCCAGGCATCGAAATTGTTATATACTTAAGTTAGAAGTTTATTTCAATTGTAAGTTTTCTTTCATTCCTCTTTGTTGGATAACCTGGCTGGTAACCTTCTTATTATTAATAATAAATAATTAGAAGGTTACCAGCCAGGTTATCCAACAAAGAGGAATAAAAGAAAACTTACAATTGAAATAAAATCTAAATGCTTTAAGGTAGCACTATTTCTAAAGTAAGAAATGCAACCATTCAGAAATTATAATGTAAAAAAATCTTTGGCCCTCAAACTTGTATGCAATATTTTTGGGCACCAACAATTCATGCCAGAAAATTTAATTTTTAATACATAGTCGTTTTTATTTCTTTATTATTAGTCCTGAACAGATTTTTTTTTAAACTTTTAGAAAAAAAAATTAGAAATGGAAAACTAGATACATATTAACCAATAAATTTATTTTATTTCATTCAACATTAACAACAAAACAGGAAAGCTGCATTTATCGTAGTTCAATATATTTAACGCAACTATATGAATATGTGTATGTATTATACAACATCTTTGTATGATATGAAATACCATGATGTTGATGTTGCCGAAATGCTGCTTGAGGAAACTATCAAAAGGAGTTAACTAATTCATTTGACAGAAACCTCAAATTTGTCGACAATGTAGAATTATATAAATTATTTAGCCTCCAAAATATTAGATTATAGGTATTTAATAAATGAAGTGTCGAAACGACAGATGTAATGAGGCAATGATCTAAGTAAACTTTATAAGAACGTGATGTTAAGCTGAAATAATGAAGAAAATGTGTTTTTTTTTATCCCAAACAATAAAAAAAAAGATAAATAAACATTTAAAGAAATATTGTATTAAACAAAACAAAAAACAGAATAAAAGGGTTTCTAAATTCATGGAAAGCAAATCATTTGGGTTTTTAAATTTACAGACAAATTAAATATACTGTTAACATTAAACGATTTTCCTAATGTATTTTATTAGGTATTTACATATATAACGAGGCAATCATAGAAACTTAACCATCTATGTTGTATTTGTAATAAATATAGGCATAATAACTAACGCCTTGAACTTCTACAAAAAGTAAATAATAAAAAGCTCCAATATTTCATAAATTTATAGATATATATATATATATATATATATATATATATATATATATATTTGAAAGTATTTTTTATACTGTTTTAGATACTACTTTAAATTACTATTTACATTTATTTATAATAGGGTCTTTATGTACAATAGGTTTATTTATTTTACAATATAAATATAATGACCCATAATATTTATATATGTATATATTTATACATATATTTACAAGATAAATAATAATCGTGAATTAATATAATAAAATTTTATACCTTTAGGTTTTATGGTCACCGAAGTTAATAATACAGATATAATATAATGTTATTTCATGTGTTATAATTTTACTATAACAAAGTTCCTTAAAAATCTTATTTAACATTGAAAATAAAAACAAAAAATCTACTGGCCTAGACATGATCATACCTCTGAATGTTTTATGTCAATTTATTTTAAAAAGAGTGGACAGTATTATTATTTTCATACAAAAGTAGCATAATAGAAGAAAAATGTTTGAAGTAATTACATATTAGTACTGAACTCTCTCTCTTTTTTAATATTGCTCTCAAGGGAAAAAATTTGAACCTATTTATCCTTTACAATTTCAATTTCATTAGAAAACAAATTTATACACACAATTTTCCGGTGACCATCCATTGCTGACCGGATTGACTGCTGGCAGGCGACTGGTCTCCACAACTGGATTAGCAGGAGGTGTCGAACCGTAAGGTACTTTAATCCATGGCCTACTTAAAATGGTTGACAATCTAGTCCTATCCCTTTCTGCCTTGTTCTGAACCAAAAGGCTTGAGTCGTAAATTGTAGGAGGCCAATACTCATCAAATTTTGTCCCAGGTGGGAAGTAGGCCTTGATTTCGGCTAAACTTATCACTTGACAAGAATCGTTTGCAAAAAGTTCACTTCTTATTCCTTGAACTTTACAACTAAATTTTAAGTAGGCGAGGTCCCAAGCACCAAGAGTCGTTGATCTCTTTATCAAGGTCTCAGTTTCTCCTTCGAAATAAAATAAGGGTACATATCTCTCATTGTTTTTCACTATATAAGAAACAACGGAATCATTGTTTATACGAACGAAACCGCACCTCGTGTTTATCGGGCTAAGGGGGTTCATAAGTTTAGTATAACACATATTCAGAAAATGATAGAATTCACTTGCGTCTTCTAACCGCACAACTAAGTCTTTTGTGGTAAACTTTTTTCTTCCAAACCTTGCCTCACTATGTTCAATATTTATTTCAGTTAGAAGTCTTGCTTCACTTTCCGTAATAAAAAAACTTCTAATACGTGTGGAAGAATAAATATCCGCTTTAAAGAAACAGAGATACTTAATAAGAAGTTTCATTTCAAACATACGCACTGCGCAATACTTTTCATCAGCACGCAGGATATAGGGTAAGTGTTCTTCTCCAAGCATTATCCAACCAAATTTTCCTTTTTGGCTGCATAGATCCATGGGAGCCTTCTCCTTGTCCGTAGTGGAGGAAGGAGACGGTGAAGTGGGGGTATTCCTGCTATTAGGCCGCGGTGATGATGATGTGTAACCCAAGATACCTAGATTTGGGAAACAGCAAGGTTTCGGGGGTTGTTTGGCGTCGGTAGCTACCTGAGCCGCCATCTTGGCTTTGGTTATGTAAACGATTCTAGCAGCGAGTTCTTGAATCTCAGCCTCATCTGGCCTTTCTTCTTAAATCCGAACACCTGAAACTTCAGAGGAGGTTGCAGTTATTGTACTGCTAGTTAAGGCGGCAACTGGGGGCATCGCCATTATTACCAAGTTTCTCTCAGAAGTTTCATTCATTTGTATATTGTATAAAGATATTTAACTGAAAAGCCACAGTTAACATATTGGTCCAACACGATTATCAGATTTCATTTTTATTCACTTTAATGTACAACTTTATTCACTAATGAACACTACGTTCACTCAACAAAAAAAAATCTCAATAATAACAATTATTAATTATTAATAATTAGAAGGTTACCAGCCAGGTTATCCAACAAAGAGGAATGAAAGAAAACTTACAATTGAAATAAACTTCTAACTTAAGTATATAACAATTTCGATGCCTGGGGTACTCACGGTTTATAGATATACGTATATACGTAGATATACGTATATCTATTAACCGTGAGTACCCCAGGCATCGAAATTGTTATATACTTAAGTTAGAAGTTTATTTCAATTGTAAGTTTTCTTTCATTCCTCTTTGTTGGATAACCTGGCTGGTAACCTTCTTATTATTAATAATAAATAATTAGAAGGTTACCAGCCAGGTTATCCAACAAAGAGGAATAAAAGAAAACTTACAATTGAAATAAAATCTAAATGCTTTAAGGTAGCACTATTTCTAAAGTAAGAAATGCAACCATTCAGAAATTATAATGTAAAAAAATCTTTGGCCCTCAAACTTGTATGCAATATTTTTGGGCACCAACAATTCATGCCAGAAAATTTAATTTTTAATACATAGTCGTTTTTATTTCTTTATTATTAGTCCTGAACAGATTTTTTTTTAAACTTTTAGAAAAAAAAATTAGAAATGGAAAACTAGATACATATTAACCAATAAATTTATTTTATTTCATTCAACATTAACAACAAAACAGGAAAGCTGCATTTATCGTAGTTCAATATATTTAATGCAACTATATGAATATGTGTATGTATAAAGGTCTGGCCACACATGTCCGCACCGGATCCGCGCCGCAGCACGGATCTGATTCATTTACGAAGGATAGGTAGTAACCGTTCACACATGTCCGACACCGGGTAAAATTCCTCATCCGCATGTGATCCGTGTCCGAGCCTTGTACGTGTTTAAGGGAGGTTATATTTTGATAGCGATGGTTATAGCTCGAGTTAGGTCTTCCAAACGTGAAAATACATTAGTTAATTGAAGTAATTTGATTCAGTTCAGGTCCTTTATGGCCAGGAAAATGGAAAATAAAATGAATAGATAAGTAATTAATAAATAGAAAGCAAATTTGGGGTTTTGTACTTATATAAATTAACTTTGTTGTACTATAATTTTATTATTTTAATTTCAACATAACACCATTTTAAGTCATAACCTCTTAGAAATTCTCAGTATTATGACCAGTTAATGATAATGTGTGTAAAATTATTAAATATTCAAATTAGGTAGTGATATTTTTTTTTTAATTTCCACTTGCTAGCAATGTTTTAACTTTGTATGTAGATTCATTAAAATTAATAGAATGTTTATTGTTAAAGAACTGCCTGATAAAGATGTATTATTTTCAATTAATGCATATTTATTTAGTATAGTGATAGTATTACTTGAGTGTACAACTTTAATCATTAACATTTTGATGCAGATGCTTTTGAATCTTTTCCATTTCTACAATTTCAACAATCATGTTTCAGTAACCAGTATTAGGTCCAATAAAAGATATTTCTGTGTCTTTCATTTCTTTGTGTGATTTTATTGTTATAAGAAACTTTATGTGCTACATCAGAGAAGATAATCCCAGCCAAAAATGCTGAAAGCTACTTATGCCTGAACTTAATTGATCTTTTAGAACAAATTCATAGACTGTCATACAGATAAAATCTCATGCATGAATTCCTCTTCATAATTGTAGAAACCAAGTCACTCGAAGTGAATTTTTACTTTTCACTATAGTTTAATAAAATGTTTGTTTCACTCTCATCAGATAAAATTACATGCTTTACAATATTTCACAATCTGCTACAAATGATGTTCTTTATAAACTTGTGATATGCAACCATTTGTGCTAATGTGGCTATTACCATATAAAGGTTTATATGATAATAATAATGCACACCTGTCTTGAACACAGTCCATAGGTTTAGAACGTTTATTACAATAAACGTAGAATTTTACCATAAAAATGATTGTAATGTCTGGGACCTTACCACTTTCAACCACAAGAAATTCTTTTATAATTTACAATAAGTTATTTTCTGATTTGTAAATATTTGACTGGGTGTGGTTTCAAACATCAGAAAGAATATAAGTGAATTCATTTATTCCTTCTGCAAGTAGGTCTCTAATGAGGAATATAATCTTAATTAGTGATAGTAAAGATAGTTTCACTCAAGTACTCATTGACTAAACAAAATCTTAATATGAAATATAGAGTGAATCCAATTTGAGAAAATTGAATGTTCCAAATTAACATTTTTAAAACCAATTCTTTATAAAATGTTAAAAAATAAAACTAAATATGGTATAATCCATCTAAACAGATAATACAATGCAAGAATATAAATTAAATAATCAAAATAACTTTATACAACTTATAAATAATATGAAAACATACATGAAGAAATCATAAAGAAATATAAGATATAATCCACATATTAATTTTAGAACAATAAAAATAACTGTCACAAATAACAGCTCAAGGTTAAAATACAGGATATTCTTAACCGTAATGTATCTCAAAATTATAAAACAAGCTGTACAGAGTTTAAACCTTAAAAAACTTTTATTTTTATAATTTAGATTTCATTAGGTGAAACTTCATCTTATGTTCTTTCATAAGAATATTTGTTATAATGATAATTGGAATTTCAACAGATAATAGTGAAGATAGTTTTACAAACTTATTCCTGAACAAATAACATTTTTAACATCAAAATCAAAATGTATCGAAATAAAGAAAAAAAAATATTAGATTATGAAGCTATGATGGCAATATTCATTGGAGGCATGAAAAGGTAGGTAAATAAAGAATCAAGCATAAATTATTTATTAATCAGATAGGAATGAAACATAAATAACAGCATTATAGTATCTGAAATCAATAAACTAATTCTTTATAAAATTGAATATGGTAAGATACAGTCATGCAATGCAGATTGTATAATAAGATATAATACAATAAATGCTGGAAATGAGAATAGTGATACAAATTAAACAAAGGCAGATATTTAAAAAAAAATTCCTGGTTTAAAAATGTGACCTGATCAAAGAGGTGTAAATGAAGACACCATTGGAATACACATATTAATTCAAACATAATTTAAATTATAAAATAAACATTTGAATTTTGGATTGTAACTTAAATAATCGTATTCAAGAGGTGAGAGATAGTCAACGTAATTCGTATATAATAACTTAATCGTAATTCTGTACAATAGGTTAAATGATGATCAGGGTTTCCAGTTTACAACTTTTTTATTATGGAAAGCTGATGTTTCGATCCAACTTGTGGATCATCATCAGGGCTAAAAGAAAACAACATATGAGTATCTATGCTAGAGGATGACAATAAATGAATATTTTACAGAACTGATAATAATACAAAGGAATTAATTAAATTTAAACAGTGGCTAGCTGGCAAGATAATATGGAATCTGATATTTACCTCCTGAGTCCAGGTTGATACAAAGACTGAAGGTAAAAATGGGTGAGAGATAGTGACCCCCTATTCACCCATTTTTATCTTCAGTTTTTGTATCAACCTCGACTCAGGAGGTAAATATCAGATTCCATTTTATCTTGCCAGCTAGCCACTGTTTAAATATTCATGTATAATGCTTACCATCCTTTGTATTATTATCAGTTCTGTAAAATATTCATTTATTGTCATCCTCTAGCATAGATACTCATATATTTCTTTTCTTTTAGCCCTGACGATGATCCACAAGTTGGATTGAAACTTGGGCTTTCCATAATAAAAAAATTGTTAACTGAAAACCCTGATCATCATTTAACATATCTTAAATAATCGTAATTAACCGAAATAAAAAAAAAAAAAAAAAAAAACTGGATTCCTTAAACTGAAGTTATAAATATCACTAAAAAAAAAAACAATAGATAACATGAAATTAAGAACTTATTAATACAGGGTAGAAGTAACTAAAAGAAATGAAATGTTAGTTACATATTGAAGAGATAAGTATGGATGAGTATGTTGAGACATTTTAAAACAAAAAAACTGCTGAATGAGTAAAACAGAAGCAAATAGAAAACAAACAGTTTAAAAGCTCATTTTCTTGATTTTTTTTTTTGTGTCCAAACACATGTATATCCACTAAGATTTTTCAAGTATTGATTTGCTGATACAAAAGTAAACAATCATTTTTTAATAATTCATATAAGAATATGAAGTTGTTGAAAATAAATTTCACCTTATTTCTTAAGGAAACTGAAGCTTTAATATTTCACATTTCCAATACACATCTTTTTTAAGTTGGTTACTAATTTACACCTTCTCATGAAGAAGGTTGGAACTACCCATCCAAGAATATATTGAAGACTATTAAGAAATATTTAATAAATTTCCAATATTATATCACAAACATCAATCCAATGTTATATCACAAACATTAAACATTAAACATGTTAATTAGAAGAATATTGCAGTCTATTATATCCTGGCCATCAAGAGAAATAAAGTTTAAGACTAACACTGCCTAACATCGTTTTATCACATTTTTTCACAACCTACATTGTTTTATCACATTTTTTCAATCTCATTTGCATCTTAAAGTAACGATATTTTGGATTGTGATCCCGAAGCATTCATTAAGTTGTTTTGTAATCTGTTAGATAAAGAAACATCGTATATATTAGTTTGTTCTTTTAAGTTTACAATGTTTACACACTATTCAACTCTGAGTGATTTCTACTCAATTATCATGTTCTTCTAGTTCTAGAGCTGTGATTGCCACATTAACTACTTAAAACATACTAAACAAAGCAGTAAACAAGAGTGAAATTGATACTGATCTCAGGTTAGGTAGGTTACAAAATGGGGCGCTGAAAATAACCTTGACAGGTGCGGTGCGGAGATGTGTGAACGGACTTTTTGGATCTCCGTGCCAAATCCGATCCGCAAAATCGTGATGGATCCGGTGCGGACATGTGTGGCCAGACCTTAATACAACCTCTTTGTATGATATGAAATACCATGATGTTGATGTTGCCGAAATGCTGCTTGAGGAAACTATCAAAAGGAGTTAACTAATTCATTTGACAGAAACCTCAAATTTGTCGACAATGTAGAATTATATAAATTATTTAGCCTCCAAAATATTAGATTATAGGTATTTAATAAATGAAGTGTCGAAACGACAGATGTAATGAGGCAATGATCTAAGTAAACTTTATAAGAACGTGATGTTAAGCTGAAATAATGAAGAAAATGTGTTTTTTTTTATCCCAAACAATAAAAAAAAAGATAAATAAACATTTAAAGAAATATTGTATTAAACAAAACAAAAAACAGAATAAAAGGGTTTCTAAATTCATGGAAAGCAAATCATTTGGGTTTTTAAATTTACAGACAAATTAAATATACTGTTAACATTAAACGATTTTCCTAATGTATTTTATTAGGTATTTACATATATAACGAGGCAATCATAGAAACTTAACCATCTATGTTGTATTTGTAATAAATATAGGCATAATAACTAACGCCTTGAACTTCTACAAAAAGTAAATAATAAAAAGCTCCAATATTTCATAAATTTATAGATATATATATATATATATATATATATATATATATATATTTGAAAGTATTTTTTATACTGTTTTAGATACTACTTTAAATTACTATTTACATTTATTTATAATAGGGTCTTTATGTACAATAGGTTTATTTATTTTACAATATAAATATAATGACCCATAATATTTATATATGTATATAGTTAAATGTGTCCAAAAGATCTACAGCTTTTTAAAAAAAGCAACTTTATTATGAATGATTACACAATAGAGAAAATTAGGCTAACAGTGATACTGTCTAAGACGAGACTAGAGAAAAGTATTAAGAACAACAGGAGGAGAGAGAGGAGAGGAGAGGACTTATATATAATTTGATATCTATTTCCTAGAATTGTTTACTAGTGCACGTGTGTAACACCTGCCGGCTGCAGCTGCATATTGTTCTTAGAATTGTTTACCAAAACAGACTCTGTGTCGCCTTTAACTCCACCCTTCCTTAAGTTTTGAACTCCGGGCAAAACAAAAAAAATAAAATTTTTGGTGTACTAGTAAACAATGCACATAATAATTATAAAATAAAAATAATACATAAACTTTTTAAAATAAATCAGATACATGAAATTGAAGGATTAGTTAAAGCTAGTTTTGTACAATCTACTTAATATTATTTTATGATCATCTACAGGAATGGGTGCTGGGATATTTACAAGTTCTGTAGGTGGGGTTGAATTGGTTTGTTTACTACATTTTTGTTTGTAAATAATGAATACAATAGTTATTATAGAAATCATAAAGATACATACAGTATAAAAATAAATATTATTGTCATTTATAAATGTGAGAGTTTCTAGTGGTGGTACAGTATAATTATGGGTAGCTATAATTTTCTTGTTCAAGAGTACAGTGTTATAAAATGGTTGTATAACAGAATTAAAATTATGAATATAAATTTTATTAAATTGTGAGAAACAGTCCTTTTTATTAATACTAATTAAACTAATAGTAGGTAGAAATATAGTGTTATTCTTACAATCTATTATTTTACTAATATTTACAGTCATATATTGTGTTATAAATTCTACATACTTAATTTTGGTTTGATTAATTTGTTTAAATTTACAATCGTCTAACTTTCCTTCGTGGAGAATAGAGTGTATACATTTGGTTTTTACTATGTTGAGATTTATGCAATAATAATTGTCAATGAATATACAATGTCCAGTATACAAATTTTGTCCTTGTTGTAAATATAGATCATTCTTTAAATCAATTTCGAATATCGTATGGTTGATCATTTTTGGTACTGGTAGGACGTAGTATCCTTTATAAGAATTATCATGAATGGGTAATTTTATAAACGTATGAATTATATTGTTTTGTGTTGAGCAAAAGATTTTACTATTTGTCCATAGGACTTCTGAATTATTAGATATTAACTTTATTGTCGTGGGTAAGTTTCGCAATACGTCAGTCATTAAACTAGTATGAACTATCCCTAGTTTGCAAAATTCTAATGATAATGTTAAACCTTTTATTTTATTTAATAAAAACATAATGTGTACATAGAAATCATGTGCATTGTCATTTTGTTCTAGAGTATTAAAATTTTGTTGGTTTGTCATAAAATTCTTATTAATAGTCTGTATATCTTTCTTATAGTCTTCTATGAGTTGTTTGTTGATATTGACGGAGGTTTCGATATTATGCTCTATTTTAAAATTGTTCTTTTCTATATTTGAAATAATTTTATCGTAATATGCCTTGTCATCAGCATTCATGTTTCCCGTAATCCAGCTAATAATATTGCCAAGGCCGTTTATAATTCCTCTTTTACTACGGTTGTTAAACTCTTTAAAATGCATTAAGTTAAGTTGTTCTATCGCGTCATTTGTTAAGTCACAAAGGATATGATACATTTTATGATCTTTGAAGTTAGCCAAATGAATTTGTATATTTTTAATTTCTATCTCTAATAAGCTTAAATTGTAAAAATGATAAGTTTCATGAAATTGGTTAATAACTCTAATGTTGTCAACTGAATAGTGTAACAGGCCAGGTGAGTTAGTCAGATCTACTACTCTGATCGTCAGTGTCTTCTGAAGAATAGTCAGTAATATTAACGCGTAAGGAGTCATCATCTGAAACAAAATGTTTTTTTCGTTTACGTTTGTTGGGTCTCCTAATATTATCGACATGCGTAGTTAACTGTCTAGCTCCTTGAACTAGAACATTTACTTTTCTAAATTTATCTCTACTTTTAATTTTTGACTGGGTGTTTTTAATAAATTCCTGGTTGGTTAGTTCAGGTGGGTCTTCACGATTTTTATTTAGTTTGTCCGTGCGTTTTTCCTTTTCTTCAGTTACTTTTCGATGTGTTAGCTCATGCAAGAGTTGTAAGTCACTATGGTATTTTTGTACATATAATTCAGTAATGTTAAGATCTGTCTTTTTATTGTTTTCTGATATGAGTCCGAATGTTATTTCATTAGGTGTTAATTTTAAATTGTGATTTAGTGTATTGTTGTAAGCGGTTGTAGCTAGTTTTAGTTTTTGTACGTGCGAATGTTTTTTGTTTGTGTGAAATTACTCTAAGCAACTCCGTTAAAGTTGAATGTACTCTATTTAATAGTCCTAAAGAATTTGAATGATTTGTTGATGTGTAGTGTAAGGTTATATTGTTGTATTTGCAAAATTGTTGAACAAGATTATTTTTCATTTCAGTACCTTGGTCTAGTGTGATTTGTATTGGTGTTGGATAATATGATAAATATGTTTGTAAGCAATCACAAATGTTAATTGCATTATGTGCTGGAATAACTTGTGTAAACAGTCTTTTAGAAAATGTGTCAACGGCTGTAAATATGAGTTTGTTGTCGTATTTTAATATATCGATCATCAATTCCTGAAAGGGTTTTTCTGGAGTAGGAGTTAGTTGGTATTTTGTTTTAAGTGGTTTTCTGTCATATTTTGTCTTTTTACAAATTTCACATTTATTAATGTATTCCGTAATTTTGTCTTTCATGTTTGGAAAGTAAACTTGTCTTTTTAATTTTTCAAATGTTTCTAATATTCCACGATGTTGTGTCTTACCTAAATGGTAGTTTTCGATTGTTTCTATCTGTTCGTTTAGTTGTTCAATGTCTCGAATGAAATTAAAATAACGTTTAATTTTAACTGTAGGGAATTCGTCCTCAATTATGTGTTGGATTTCCTGAAAGTATTCGTTGTAAATTTTGTTAAGAGTTTGCATAGTGCTGGAACAGTAAATTCCGTATGTTTTGTTAGGTTCTAGTATCTGGTAAAGTAATGTTTGTAAGTCATCTTTTTGTGTAAAAATGAGTTCATATCGTTTTTTGTTTCCGAATGGTTTTGTAAAGTTTAATTCGTCTTTGTTTCCTCTTTTTATAATAATTTGGTTTTTTTCGATGTTGATACATTTGTCAGGGTCACAAATTCCAAATTGTTCGTTACTAGATAGTTGAGAGTGTACAGTTTCTAAGTCCGTTTGTTGTTCAAGTTGATTTATTTCGTCAGAGGTGTTTGCTATGGGAGTTGGTACATTTAATTCTTCTAATATAGCGTCATATTGTGAGTCTTCATCTGCTGTATTTTCTAATAATTTATCTATGTCCATTGGTTCCGATTCATTATGGTGAAGGTCTTTTAAGTCTCTAGAAAGTGCGTCTGCGACATAGTTAGTTTTTCCTATAATGTGTTTTATGTCAAAGTCAAATTCCTGGAGTTTCCAAATCCACTTCATGATTCTTGTGTTACCGTTTTTCATACTAAATATCCACGTTAAGGGTTTGTGGTCTGTCTGTAATAAAAATTTTGTTCCGTATAAGTATGGTTTAAAATGTTGGGTTGCCCAGACAACGGCTAGTAATTCTTTTTCGATTGTGCTGTAATTGTGTTCTGCGTTCTGTAATACCCTTGAAGCGAACGCCACAGGGTGTTCTATTCCGTTTTCATCCTTTTGTGAAAGTACGGCACCAAGTGCTTGGTTACTCGAGTCAGTCGTTAAAGTAAATTGTTGGTCCCAATTTGGATAATTTAAAATTGGTGTGTTTGTCATGAGGTCTTTTAATGTCTTACACGCGTCTTGTATTTCCTTAGTTTTGTATTTTTTTGTTTTAATTGAGTCTGAAAGGGGTTTTGTAATTTTTGCATATCCTTTTATGAATTTGCGATAATAGCCAGTCATACCTAGAAACCGTCTTGTCGACTTTTCGTCATATGGTATGGGGAAGTCAATTATCGTATTTATTTTATTTGGGTCGGTTTTCAAACCTTCTGTGGTGACTATGTACCCTAAAAATTTAAGTTCAGTTTTAAAAAATTCAGTCTTGTCTAGCTGAATTGAAAGTCTATGTTTTTTTAGTACTTCAAATACTCGTTCCAAATCTTTTAAATGTTCGTCTTCATTTTTCGAATAAACTATAATGTCGTCCATATAAATTAATGTATTAGGTATATTCGCGATTAGTATGGTCATGGCGCGTTGGAAAGTGGGTGGTGCGTTGCTTAAACCAAAAGGCATTCTGACAAATTCGTAATGACCATTGTCCGTTGAAAACGCCGTTTTTGGAATAGACTTTTCGTCCATTTCAATTTGGTGGAAACCGGAGGTTAGGTCGATGGTTGAGAAGATCTTTGCTCCTCTTAGTCGATTCAGCAAGTCTTCTATATTTGGCAATGGAAATTTGTCTTTCACCGTCATTTGATTTAGTTTACGATAATCTATGACCATACGTATTTTTTGTATACCGCTAGCGTCCATCTTCTTCGGCACTATCCATAGTGGCGAGTTATAAGGTGAACTGCTAGGTCTTATTATCCCTTGTTTTAATAATTTAGAAACTTCTTCGTTAATTTGTTTTTTGAATTGTTCGGGATATCGATAATTCCGAGTGTAAACCGGGTTATCATTTATTGTATTTATTTTATGCTTTAATAAGTTTGTCGGCTTTAGGATTTCATTTTCCTTTTTTATTATTTCGCCATTTTTACTTATTAAGTTCACGAGTTTTTCAAGATTATTCTTATTTATGTGGGAGTGACGGATCACGTTTTTTATTTCTTCCGTGTCGGTCATTAAATGCATCTCGTGGTTAACCTTTATTGAGTAATTTTTATTATTTAATTTTATTTTTTGATTTGTAAGATCTATGTTCGCGCATAAGGCTTTCATAGTCTCGTAGCCCAATAGGACGTCGAATTTCTCTGAAAATGGAAAAATTAAAAAGGTTGCGTCGGAATTAATTCCTAACATCGGCGACAGGTTGAGGCGTACACTTTGTGTTCCTTCTGCTCGTCCGGTAGGGGTTTTTATTACGAAATATTCCTTTTTAATTTCTGCATCCTTGGGAACTATGTGCGGGCAAATATAATTTTTTGTGGATCCGGTATCGATCAACCATTTGTTATTTTTAAAATCTATTAGTCGAGGTAGATTTATTATTTCGTTTTTATTTGTCTCTCGATTTATTTCGTACTCTTTAGTTTTAATAGTTTTAATTATTTTCGTTTTGGTTTCATCCGATTCGCGGTTTATTCCGTTTTCGCTTTTTATTTCTATTTCCATTTTGTCTAAATTTGATCCGGCGGATCGTCGAGGTCTTGGCCTTGTTCTAAAAAATGTTCAAACTTAGTTTCCAATGTAACTAATTTGTCCGTAAGTTTTTGAATTGTTTCGTCCTTGTCTTGATCGACTGAATGGACGCGATTAGATACGGTACGCATGGATACTGTTTGCGAGTCTCCCAACTTTTCTGGTGGGGGTTGAGTAGTATTTTGTCTCAATTGACCTGACGATGGTTTGTTAAAGAAACGGTGTTGGTCCTGGGGATCCCATTGTCGATTATGTATCGGTTTATAGTTATAATGATTTTGACTATTATAATTTGGATTATTATAATTTGGATTATTATAATTTTGATGCCTATAATTTTGATTATTATTAAAATTTTGTTGATGCGAATTAATTCTCTGTTCGTATTGTCTGTTCGGTGTAACTTTATTAAATTTAAAATTCGGGTCGTAATGTTTTCCTTTATAATGTGATGGTTGTTGATGTCTTTCTTTTCTTTGAGTATGTCCGTATAGTCGATGTACTATATGTGATGCGGAATTGCGTAGTATTTCGTCAATGTCCTCTAAGGTGTCGAATTTTATGTGATATATGAAGTCCGTTAGTTGAGGATTTAGATTATGTATAGCGTGGTGAGATATTTGTCTATCGTAACGAGCCATTTCTGATGTTTTGTCGTCAATTTCCGGGTCCGCGTAAACTCTAGCGTATAAGACGCATCTCTTTTTACTTAGTCTGTCGATGTATTCTATCGGATTTTCATTCGCATAAGATTTTGTATTAAGGATTTCGGCTATTAATTGTTCACGTGTCCTAGTGTCCTGATATTTTCGCTTTAAAAATTGTACAATTTCTTTCACACTATTAAATTCTTTATCATAAGTGGCAACTTTCGCCTTACCTTTTAATTTGGTTAATAAAGTTAATATTAATTTTGAATGATTGACCGCTCTAAATGAATTATCTTCTTTGCAATATAATTCGTAAATAAAATTTGCATTCCTAATGAAATCAACTAAAAGCAATGGATCACCATTATATTCGGGAATTAATTTAAAATCATGATCTTTTATTTCCATGTTAGTCATCGTTGGTTGTTCTAATAAAATTTGATCCAAATTTTCGCGAGTAAGAGGGGTAGAAACTGTTATTTGTCTAAGTTGATTTAGTCTTTCAGTTAGATTAGACATATAATTAAATGTTTAAATATAAAATATAAACTTAAGATATAAAATAAAGTAAATAATGAAATTAAACTTAAATTATAATTATGCTAGCTTAAATTTCTAATTGCAATAATCTTCAGTGAATGAAAGTTATTTGAAGATCCAATGGATTTAACATAATATGTTCCACTTGGGTTAAATATTGAAGAATATACAGAATACTGGATACCTCGTAGTCGTGGAGAACGCTTGCTGTACCTGTACACGCAGTGGCGAATCTTCCTCAGGACGTAGAGTAGTGGTCTTGCTGCCTTACTTCGGTCTTGCACTCGAATAAAGCTCCGCAAAGTTACTGTAATATCCGCGAATCTGCCCAAGTACCTGTTAACGGGCGCCAGTTAAATGTGTCCAAAAGATCTACAGCTTTTTAAAAAAAGCAACTTTATTATGAATGATTACACAATAGAGAAAATTAGGCTAACAGTGATACTGTCTAAGACGAGACTAGAGAAAAGTATTAAGAACAACAGGAGGAGAGAGAGGAGAGGAGAGGACTTATATATAATTTGATATCTATTTCCTAGAATTGTTTACTAGTGCACGTGTGTAACACCTGCCGGCTGCAGCTGCATATTGTTCTTAGAATTGTTTACCAAAACAGACTCTGTGTCGCCTTTAACTATATATTTATACATATATTTACAAGATAAATAATAATCGTGAATTAATATAATAAAATTTTATACCTTTAGGTTTTATGGTCACCGAAGTTAATAATACAGATATAATATAATGTTATTTCGTGTGTTATAATTTTACTATAACAAAGTTCCTTAAAAATCTTATTTAACATTGAAAATAAAAACAAAAAATCTACTGGCCTAGACATGATCATACCTCTGAATGTTTTATGTCAATTTATTTTAAAAAGGGTGGACAGTATTATTATTTTCATACAAAAGTAGCATAATAGAAGAAAAATGTTTGAAGTAATTACATATTAGTACTGAACTCTCTCTCTTTTTTAATATTGCTCTCAAGGGAAAAAATTTGAACCTATTTATCCTTTACAATTTCAATTTCATTAGAAAACAAATTTATACACACAATTTTCCGGTGACCATCCATTGCTGACCGGATTGACTGCTGGCAGGCGACTGGTCTCCACAACTGGATTAGCAGGAGGTGTCGAACCGTAAGGTACTTTAATCCATGGCCTACTTAAAATGGTTGACAATCTAGTCCTATCCCTTTCTGCCTTGTTCTGAACCAAAAGGCTTGAGTCGTAAATTGTAGGAGGCCAATACTCATCAAATTTTGTCCCAGGTGGGAAGTAGGCCTTGATTTCGGCTAAACTTATCACTTGACAAGAATCGTTTGCAAAAAGTTCACTTCTTATTCCTTGAACTTTACAACTAAATTTTAAGTAGGCGAGGTCCCAAGCACCAAGAGTCGTTGATCTCTTTATCAAGGTCTCAGTTTCTCCTTCGAAATAAAATAAGGGTACATATCTCTCATTGTTTTTCACTATATAAGAAACAACGGAATCATTGTTTATACGAACGAAACCGCACCTCGTGTTTATCGGGCTAAGGGGGTTCATAAGTTTAGTATAACACATATTCAGAAAATGATAGAATTCACTTGCGTCTTCTAACCGCACAACTAAGTCTTTTGTGGTAAACTTTTTTCTTCCAAACCTTGCCTCACTATGTTCAATATTTATTTCAGTTAGAAGTCTTGCTTCACTTTCCGTAATAAAAAAACTTCTAATACGTGTGGAAGAATAAATATCCGCTTTAAAGAAACAGAGATACTTAATAAGAAGTTTCATTTCAAACATACGCACTGCGCAATACTTTTCATCAGCACGCAGGATATAGGGTAAGTGTTCTTCTCCAAGCATTATCCAACCAAATTTTCCTTTTTGGCTGCATAGATCCATGGGAGCCTTCTCCTTGTCCGTAGTGGAGGAAGGAGACGGTGAAGTGGGGGTATTCCTGCTATTAGGCCGCGGTGATGATGATGTGTAACCCAAGATACCTAGATTTGGGAAACAGCAAGGTTTCGGGGGTTGTTTGGCGTCGGTAGCTACCTGAGCCGCCATCTTGGCTTTGGTTATGTAAACGATTCTAGCAGCGAGTTCTTGAATCTCAGCCTCATCTGGCCTTTCTTCTTAAATCCGAACACCTGAAACTTCAGAGGAGGTTGCAGTTATTGTACTGCTAGTTAAGGCGGCAACTGGGGGCATCGCCATTATTACCAAGTTTCTCTCAGAAGTTTCATTCATTTGTATATTGTATAAAGATATTTAACTGAAAAGCCACAGTTAACATATTGGTCCAACACGATTATCAGATTTCATTTTTATTCACTTTAATGTACAACTTTATTCACTAATGAACACTACGTTCACTCAACAAAAAAAAATCTCAATAATAACAATTATTAATTATTAATAATTAGAAGGTTACCAGCCAGGTTATCCAACAAAGAGGAATGAAAGAAAACTTACAATTGAAATAAACTTCTAACTTAAGTATATAACAATTTCGATGCCTGGGGTACTCACGGTTTATAGATATACGTATATACGTAGATATACGTATATCTATTAACCGTGAGTACCCCAGGCATCGAAATTGTTATATACTTAAGTTAGAAGTTTATTTCAATTGTAAGTTTTCTTTCATTCCTCTTTGTTGGATAACCTGGCTGGTAACCTTCTTATTATTAATAGACATGCGCGCCACAGAAAAATCTTCGGCGGCGGGCCGCTGATGATTTTTTACCGGCGGCGGCGGCGCATACCGGCGCGCCGATGCTCGCGAGATTTTTGTATCATGGGTGTACGCAGGCTAAGGCAGCTGCCCCCTCTACAAATTTTGAGAAACAAAAACTACCAATAAATAAATTCCTATTCATTTACTATGTTTATAAAGCATTATATAAACACTTATTATAACATTTAAATATCAATTAAGTTTTATTTTGATAATTAATTGAGCCTTACAAGGTCAGAATACCTCGACCTTTTCGAAAATTTTATCAGCCTGCCCCCTAGAAGAAAACCTGCGGACGCACCTGGGCGTACTCGTTTATTATTTTATTTGTTGAATTGAATTTTTAATGTTAAGGCCGTACATTAAAGGAGTTTCACTTGTAAAAAACATAATTTACAGTCTTGTGAAATAAATAACTAGTTTTTGAAATGAAATGAAAACAGAATAGCTGAATGGGGTTAAAATTTTGCCAGGTGTTAGAGATACAGATGTTAGAGAAGCGGTGGAAAAAGTGTGTTTCTGTTGTAGGGGACTATATTGAAAAATAAAAATATTTAAGTTGAAAATATATTTGTATATGTATGTATATCAGGCTTAGAACTTTCTTTACCCCCCTCGTACTTCTAAAGATCCATCGTGTTCCTTCAGTGGTCAGTTGAATTGGAAGTTGAAGAGGATCACGAAGAGGAGCGATTTGAAACTGGAAGTTAATGGAGCGTGTCGGATAACGGAGGGGATCGAGTTGCAGAGGGATGCATTATGAAGGATTTGTATGTATAAGTTCGATGGGATGGAGGATATATATCGGACGTACGGGATCTGGTTTGGCGGGATTGGTTGGAGGATTTAAATTAGAGGCTCTGTAGGATATAGGAGGGTCATTGAGTTCTGATGGCCTAGTATAGGAAGAAAACCAGTAGATACCGACAGCGGTAGGACTGGTAGAGCCACTTTATCTCGGCATAGTACTGGGTTATATGCGTATCTCTTGGGATCCTAAAGACAAAACGTATTGCATAATTCATTAGGCGTTTAAGTTTGGCTTCGAGTGCCCCAGACAGTCCGCTGTACACCATACAGCCGTAGTCAAAGTGGGGAAAGATGAGAGAGGACGGTTGAACTGTTTCCGGGTAGAGATAGTGCGACGGGAAATTTGTGAGATATGTGGTTTCCAAGAGAGGGATTGATCGAAGGTAACTCCAAGGTTTTCGACAGAATTGTGGAATGAGATAGATGAATTGTTCAGGACTAGATTTGGAGCGACAGGAGTTGATTTGAGGAGAAAGGGATGATCCAATCAAGGTGGCTTTCGTCTGCTTCGCGTTCAGAGTGAATTCGTTGAGGTTTGCCCAAGCACATATTCTGTCGATATCTTCTTGTATTTTTAGGATATCGTCGTAGGAATCAGCGGGGCAAAGGAGAGATAAAGCTGGGCATCATCGGCATATAGATGGTATTGACAGCGATGGGTGGAGGATGGAAGTTCATTGATACAGATAGAAAAAAGCGTGGGGGACAAAGAGGAACTCTGAGGTACACCTTTAGATGGGAGGTGTTGGAGACAAAGTGAGAATTGAGTGCATCGGCTGAAAATGGAATTGATTCGTTTTGAGTGGGTTTACCTAAGAACAGTTTGCGGAGAATTACCCACTTTGCTTTGGAGTCGGGTAAGGATTGCTGAAAGATTTGGCGCCGTATATTAAGGATTGAGTACTATTTCGGAGGAGCTTGATGGTAGTAAAATCTTCAGAAAGTCAGGTGCCCTAAAATCTTCTTCTAGCTGCGTCTCTTATAGGATGGTATGAATTTAAGTGGTAAGGGTTTTCGCCCTGGAGTCAATGGCGTCTGAGGTGTAAATGGGGTCCCATTGGATCATCTCAAGATCAGGCGCTAGGATTGCAAGTGATAGGAAATCAAGGTTTCGAAAGGATTCAGTTGTGGAGGAAAACAGCAGGATGGGAAGGTTATAGGATACTTGTATGAGGTCGTGGGAAGACTGTAAATGAACCGGATGAGTTAAGGCGAGGAGTTTTTTAGGGAATCGAGATCATAAACGACAAGCCAAGTGATGGAGTGCTGGGTGTTAAGAGTCGGGTCGTAAGGGACTATAAATAAATTAAGGGAATAGAGGATATTTGAAAGATAGGCTTGGTTAGGAGAAGGTATCTGGAGATTGGTGTTGAGGTCTCTGGAGAGAAAAATTTTGGAATATCAAGATATCACGTTGTAAAGGATGGCCTCGAATGTTTCATCAAAGGTAACTTTCGGAGGCAGGTAGATGAAACCAAAGAGTACGGATGTGGGGAGGTGGATATTTCAGCAAACAGATATTCAATGTGCGGGGAAAGGGAAGTGGGGAAAAGAAGGAGAATTTTTTATTTAAGGCTATCGTGGACAAAGAGACCTACTCCACTACTAGTCCTATACACTCTATCATGACGGAGCAGGGAGGGTGTGTTTCAACCAAGTTTCGGAGATAGCAATTATACGGTAAAAGTTGGAAGGAGAAAAAGAGAAAAAAATCTTGGAATGCATCAATATGGGTTAGAAGGGACTGGGCGTTAACATGACAGGTTAGAAGAACATTAGTCATATGTCTTTAGTCATATGGGGTAGGAGATGGAGATATGACGGAGGGAGGGGTTAAATGGTGGAGTATTATAGGATTCATCTGAAACATACTGGATCACTGAGATGGAATACAACAGCACTGATGAAATAGATATATATAGCACTAGATAGATAGATAGATATAGCACTGATGATTGTTTAAGTAAAAAGCATAATAAGTGGTAGTAGTCGTTAAAAAATTAATAATAAATAAAATCAATGTTTTACTATTTTTTGAAGGGGAAAATGAGTGTAAATAAAAGAAATTATGGAATTCCTTATCAGTCATTTAAACAATAACGAGAACAGATAATAATCCGATTAGGGTAATTATACCGCAGAAAAATAGAAACAACATGTTGCAACCAATTCTTGCTGTTGCGATGCGGCGGTTGAGGTATGACGTGACATGTCCTAACAACATTTCATATCCGCTGATCACTTTTCTCGTAGCTTTATGAAGGTCTGCGAATAGGCCTTAAAGAAAAACTCTGTTGCCAATAATATCAACGCCAAGCACAAAACACCCTGCTCTGCTATTGTTGCACATGCGGCGCGCCACCTTCATCGGCGGCGGCTCGGCGCAGTTAAAATCATCCGGCGGCGGCGGCGCGGCGCGGCGGCGTGCACGTCTAATTATTAATAATAAATAATTAGAAGGTTACCAGCCAGGTTATCCAACAAAGAGGAATAAAAGAAAACTTACAATTGAAATAAAATCTAAATGCTTTAAGGTAGCACTATTTCTAAAGTAAGAAATGCAACTATTCAGAAATTATAATGTAAAAAAATCTTTGGCCCTCAAACTTGTATGCAATATTTTTGGGCACCAACAATTCATGCCAGAAAATTTAATTTTTAATACATAGTCGTTTTTATTTCTTTATTATTAGTCCTGAACAGATTTTTTTTTAAACTTTTAGAAAAAAAAATTAGAAATGGAAAACTAGATACATATTAACCAATAAATTTATTTTATTTCATTCAACATTAACAACAAAACAGGAAAGCTGCATTTATCGTAGTTCAATATATTTAATGCAACTATATGAATATGTGTATGTATTATACAACCTCTTTGTATGATATGAAATACCATGATGTTGATGTTGCCGAAATGCTGCTTGAGGAAACTATCAAAAGGAGTTAACTAATTCATTTGACAGAAACCTCAAATTTGTCGACAATGTAGAATTATATAAATTATTTAGCCTCCAAAATATTAGATTATAGGTATTTAATAAATGAAGTGTCGAAACGACAGATGTAATGAGGCAATGATCTAAGTAAACTTTATAAGAACGTGATGTTAAGCTGAAATAATGAAGAAAATGTGTTTTTTTTTATCCCAAACAATAAAAAAAAAGATAAATAAACATTTAAAGAAATATTGTATTAAACAAAACAAAAAACAGAATAAAAGGGTTTCTAAATTCATGGAAAGCAAATCATTTGGGTTTTTAAATTTACAGACAAATTAAATATACTGTTAACATTAAACGATTTTCCTAATGTATTTTATTAGGTATTTACATATATAACGAGGCAATCATAGAAACTTAACCATCTATGTTGTATTTGTAATAAATATAGGCATAATAACTAACGCCTTGAACTTCTACAAAAAGTAAATAATACAAAGCTCCAATATTTCATAAATTTATAGATATATATATATATATTTGAAAGTATTTTTTATACTGTTTTAGATACTACTTTAAATTACTATTTACATTTATTTATAATAGGGTCTTTATGTACAATAGGTTTATTTATTTTACAATATAAATATAATGACCCATAATATTTATATATGTATATATTTATACATATATTTACAAGATAAATAATAATCGTGAATTAATATAATAAAATTTTATACCTTTAGGTTTTATGGTCACCGAAGTTAATAATACAGATATAATATAATGTTATTTCGTGTGTTATAATTTTACTATAACAAAGTTCCTTAAAAATCTTATTTAACATTGAAAATAAAAACAAAAAATCTACTGGCCTAGACATGATCATACCTCTGAATGTTTTATGTCAATTTATTTTAAAAAGGGTGGACAGTATTATTATTTTCATACAAAAGTAGCATAATAGAAGAAAAATGTTTGAAGTAATTACATATTAGTACTGAACTCTCTCTCTTTTTTAATATTGCTCTCAAGGGAAAAAATTTGAACCTATTTATCCTTTACAATTTCAATTTCATTAGAAAACAAATTTATACACACAATTTTCCGGTGACCATCCATTGCTGACCGGATTGACTGCTGGCAGGCGACTGGTCTCCACAACTGGATTAGCAGGAGGTGTCGAACCGTAAGGTACTTTAATCCATGGCCTACTTAAAATGGTTGACAATCTAGTCCTATCCCTTTCTGCCTTGTTCTGAACCAAAAGGCTTGAGTCGTAAATTGTAGGAGGCCAATACTCATCAAATTTTGTCCCAGGTGGGAAGTAGGCCTTGATTTCGGCTAAACTTATCACTTGACAAGAATCGTTTGCAAAAAGTTCACTTCTTATTCCTTGAACTTTACAACTAAATTTTAAGTAGGCGAGGTCCCAAGCACCAAGAGTCGTTGATCTCTTTATCAAGGTCTCAGTTTCTCCTTCGAAATAAAATAAAGGTACATATCTCTCATCGTTTTTCACTATATAAGAAACAACGGAATCATTGTTTATACGAACGAAACCGCACCTCGTGTTTATCGGGCTAAGGGGGTTCATAAGTTTAGTATAACACATATTCAGAAAATGATAGAATTCACTTGCGTCTTCTAACCGCACAACTAAGTCTTTTGTGGTAAACTTTTTTCTTCCAAACCTTGCCTCACTATGTTGAATATTTATTTCAGTTAGAAGTCTTGCTTCACTTTCCGTAATAAAAAAACTTCTAATACGTGTGGAAGAATAAATATCCGCTTTAAAGAAACAGAGATACTTAATAAGAAGTTTCATTTCAAACATACGCACTGCGCAATACTTTTCATCAGCACGCAGGATATAGGGTAAGTGTTCTTCTCCAAGCATTATCCAACCAAATTTTCCTTTTTGGCTGCATAGATCCATGGGAGCCTTCTCCTTGTCCGTAGTGGAGGAAGGAGACGGTGAAGTGGGGGTATTCCTGCTATTAGGCCGCGGTGATGATGATGTGTAACCCAAGATACCTAGATTTGGGAAACAGCAAGGTTTCGGGGGTTGTTTGGCGTCGGTAGCTACCTGAGCCGCCATCTTGGCTTTGGTTATGTAAACGATTCTAGCGGCGAGTTCTTGAATCTCAGCCTCATCTGGCCTTTCTTCTTAAATCCGAACACCTGAAACTTCAGAGGAGGTTGCAGTTATTGTACTGCTAGTTAAGGCGGCAACTGGGGGCATCGCCATTATTACCAAGTTTCTCTCAGAAGTTTCATTCATTTGTATATTGTATACAGATATTTAACTGAAAAGCCACAGTTAACATATTGGTCCAACACGATTATCAGATTTCATTTTTATTCACTTTAATGTACAACTTTATTCACTAATGAACACTACGTTCACTCAACAAAAAAAATCTCAATAATAACAATTATTAATTATTAATAATTAGAAGGTTACCAGCCAGGTTATCCAACAAAGAGGAATGAAAGAAAACTTACAATTGAAATAAACTTCTAACTTAAGTATATAACAATTTCGATGCCTGGGGTACTCACGGTTTATAGATATACGTACATACGTAGATATACGTATATCTATTAACCGTGAGTACCCCAGGCATCGAAATTGTTATATACTTAAGTTAGAAGTTTATTTCAATTGTAAGTTTTCTTTCATTCCTCTTTGTTGGATAACCTGGCTGGTAACCTTCTTATTATTAATAATAAATAATTAGAAGGTTACCAGCCAGGTTATCCAACAAAGAGGAATAAAAGAAAACTTACAATTGAAATAAAATCTAAATGCTTTAAGGTAGCACTATTTCTAAAGTAAGAAATGCAACCATTCAGAAATTATAATGTAAAAAAATCTTTGGCCCTCAAACTTGTATGCAATATTTTTGGGCACCAACAATTCATGCCAGAAAATTTAATTTTTAATACATAGTCGTTTTTATTTCTTTATTATTAGTCCTGAACAGATTTTTTTTTAAACTTTTAGAAAAAAAAATTAGAAATGGAAAACTAGATACATATTAACCAATAAATTTATTTTATTTCATTCAACATTAACAACAAAACAGGAAAGCTGCATTTATCGTAGTTCAATATATTTAATGCAACTATATGAATATGTGTATGTATTATACAACCTCTTTGTATGATATGAAATACCATGATGTTGATGTTGCCGAAATGCTGCTTGAGGAAACTATCAAAAGGAGTTAACTAATTCATTTGACAGAAACCTCAAATTTGTCGACAATGTAGAATTATATAAATTATTTAGCCTCCAAAATATTAGATTATAGGTATTTAATAAATGAAGTGTCGAAACGACAGATGTAATGAGGCAATGATCTAAGTAAACTTTATAAGAACGTGATGTTAAGCTGAAATAATGAAGAAAATGTGTTTTTTTTTATCCCAAACAATAAAAAAAAAGATAAATAAACATTTAAAGAAATATTGTATTAAACAAAACAAAAAACAGAATAAAAGGGTTTCTAAATTCATGGAAAGCAAATCATTTGGGTTTTTAAATTTACAGACAAATTAAATATACTGTTAACATTAAACGATTTTCCTAATGTATTTTATTAGGTATTTACATATATAACGAGGCAATCATAGAAACTTAACCATCTATGTTGTATTTGTAATAAATATAGGCATAATAACTAACGCCTTGAACTTCTACAAAAAGTAAATAATAAAAAGCTCCAATATTTCATAAATTTATAGATATATATATATATATATATATATATATATATATAGTTAAGGTTGGGAGTAGAATTATATTGTATTTAATCCCACACTAAACAATAATATTTTATTTTGCTGTCTACTCACAACATTAATAATTTCTAATGTTATAAATGAGGATTTACATTATTGAATAAACAAGTCTTTTCCCAGCAAGTGAGTTGTTTATCATTATATAACATTATTAACATTATTGCATTTTTGACTGTTCTTCGCCTGTCGATCATAAGTGGTGCCGAAACCCGGGAAGGTAAGTTCAATTTTATTATACTTTTTTTTTTTTTCTCGGCTTTTATCGTACAGTGACGAAGATTAAAATACTTCAAAATGGCTGAAGGAGTGTTACGCCCGGCGATCCTAACTTTACCACCAGAGATCCCTCCAATACCGACGGAAAACTTGGCATCAGCACACGTTAATGCATTGGAGTGGCTTAAGGTAAGAACGGCAACATCTCAAGATTTGAGAAAGGCAGTGTCGGATTTGGAAAGGTTCGATGGCGGAATTGGAGAAATGAATCATTTCATTAAAGGAGGCGACCGTGTGATGGCGCGAATAGAAGCTAAAGCGGCTGAGAATCTCATAGATCCAATGGACGCGAATGCTTTGAAGGCTGCTTTAGTATGTCGCGTCAAAAGGAGCGTATTAAATATGATACAAGCGGACGAGGACACACCGTGGGCTGTCGTAAAGGATAGGCTAAAGAAGGCATTTGGGGGAGGCCGCTGGGCTCCGGAAGAAGATATATTGCAAATGTTTAGGGAAAAGAAGCAAACATATCAGACGAACGGGCAATATGCAGGGACATTGCTAGCTCGTTTTAATGCCATAACAGAGAAAATGAGGGAGACAGTGAATGCGATAGAGGTGGAAGGTAGAATGGCATTTCTAGCCACTATATTAAAAGTGCAGCTTGCGAGAGACACAGGAAAAAAGGAAGGACTACCCCGAGACAAACATTTTATCGAATGTGCTCAAGAAATGATGGACGCGAGCGCACGGGAAGAGGAGGCTCGGAGTGGAGAAGGAACAGAAACGGGGTGGAGCAGGGTAACTTACAGAAGAGGTGAGGCTGGTAGGGTCAGAACAAGGTCAGATATATGGAAAAAGAGAGATGCAGATTTTGGCGGACGAGAGAGGACTACATTGAGGGAGAAGAAGCCAGGAAAAGAAAAAAGGATTTGGACAAAAGAGGAAAGAAAATGCCATGGGTGCGGAAAAGTAGGGCATCTGGTCGCGCAGTGTCCTCGTACCAAATGTTTTGAATGTGGAAATGAGGGACATATCGCGAGACAATGTCCTTATATGTACAGGCGAGGGTAGTCATAAGGAACAAAATGAAAGCCCTGGAAATAAGTTGGCACATAAATACTCCGGGACACCCTAAAAGCAGAGGAGGGATAGAACGGTTGCATAGCACATTGGGGGACCACCTCAGGGTATATCATGTTGAAAAGGGCCTCGAACCAGGTGCAGCTATGCCGAAGGCGGTAGCGGCATACAACCACTCCATACACGCAGTGACAGGATTTTCCCCATTTGAAATACTTTTTGGTCTTCGACAAAGGAGAAGAGATAACGAGGAAACTGTAGTAGGTGAGCGCTTTTCGGGGAGGCTAAGGACTAATAAGATAGAACTGTTAAAAATTCAAGAAAAAGCGCGACGGCGAATAGAATCAGAAAAGAGGAGGAGAGTTGCACGGACCAATATGAAGTTGGCTGACAGGATGGGAAGTGTCAAGATAGGGACTGTGGTGTATCGCAGGGTTAGTTCAAATCGGGGCAAGGAAGTTGTACGGTATGAAGGACCTTTTAAAATAATTGTAATTCGCGAAAATAACATTGTTACGATACAGAGCATAAAGGACCCTAGGAAAAGGAGGACAGTGCACATAGAGCAGTTAAAATTTCCACTAAGGGATTCCGGGAAATGACCTTTTTGAATTAATCCTTTATGGATCAGGACTTTTGAATACTTTTTCTATTGGAATAGATATATTGTTATTTCCGTTTAGTTAACATCGTTCTGTTGGACTTTTTTAGATATTTTTCCTTATCATTGAATTCTCAACTTCATGGGAGTTTACGCAGAATATTGAAGAATATTCGTAAACTGGTGGGGGGGAGTTAAGGTTGGGAGTAGAATTATATTGTATTTAATCCCACACTAAACAATAATATTTTATTTTGCTCTCTACTCACAACATTAATAATTTCTAATGTTATAAATGAGGATTTACATTATTGAATAAACAAGTCTTTTCCCAGCAAGTGAGTTGTTTATCATTATATAACATTATTAACATTATTGCATTTTTGACTGTTCTTCGCCTGTCGATCATAAGTATATATATATATATATATATATATATATATATATATATATATATATATATATATATATATATATTTGAAAGTATTTTTTACACTGTTTTAGATACTACTTTAAATTACTATTTACATTTATTTATAATAGGGTCTTCATGTACAATAGGTTTATTTATTTTACAATATAAATATAATGACCCATAATATTTATATATGTATATATTTATACATATATTTACAAGAGGTCATCATTTAGGTTTTATGGTCACCGAAGTTAATAATACAGATATAATATAATGTTATTTCGTGTGTTATAATTTTACTATAACAAAGTTCCTTAAAAATCTTATGTAACATTGAAAATAAAAACAAAAAATCTACTGGCCTAGACATGATCATACCTCTGAATGTTTTATGTCAATTTATTTTAAAAAGGGTAGACAGTATTATTATTTTCATACAAAAGTAGCAAAATAGAAGAAAAATGTTTGAAGTAATTACATATTAGTACTGAACTCTCTCTCTTTTTTAATATTGCTCTCAAGGGAAAAAATTTGAACCTATTTATCCTTTACAATTTCAATTTCATTAGAAAACAAATTTATACACACAATTTTCCGGTGACCATCCATTGCTGACCGGATTGACTGCTGGCAGGCGACTGGTCTCCACAACTGGATTAGCAGGAGGTGTCGAACCGTAAGGTACTTTAATCCATGGCCTACTTAAAATGGTTGACAATCTGGTTGACGAACGAAACCGCACCTCGTGTTTATCGGGCTAAGGGGGTTCATAAGTTTAGTATAACACATATTAAGAAAATTATAGTATTCACTTGCGTCTTCTAACCGCACAACTAAGTCTTTTGTGGTAAACTTTTTTCTTCCAAACCTTGCCTCACTATGATGAATATTTATTTCAGTTAGAAGCCTTGCTTCACTTTCCGTAATAAAAAAACTTTTAATACGTGTGGAAGAATAAATATCCGCTTTAAAGAAACTGAGATACTTAATAAGAAGTTTCATTTCAACCATACGCACTGCGCAATACTTTTCATCAGCACGCAGGATATAGGGTAAGGGTTCTTCTCTAAGCATTATCCAACCAAATTTTCCTTTTTGGCTGCATAGATCCATGGGAGCCTTCTCCTTGTCCGTAGTGGAGGAAGGAGACGGTGAAGTGGGGGTATTCCTGCTATTAGGCCGCGGTGATGATGATGTGTAACCCAAGATACCTAGATTTGGGAAACAGCTAGGTTTCGGGGGTTGTTTGGCGTCGGTAGCTGCCTGAGCCGCCATCTTGGCTTTGTTCACGTAAACGATTCTAGCAGCGAGTTCTTGAATCTCAGCCTCATCTGGCCTTTCTTCTTTAATCCGAACACCTGAAACTTCAGAGGAGGTTGCAGTTATTGTACTGCTAGTTAAGGCGGCAACTGGGGGCATCGCCATTATTACCAAGTTTCTCTCAGAAGTTTCATTCATTTGTATATTGTATACAGATATTTAACTGAAAAGCCACAGATAACATATTGGTCCAACACGATTATCAGATTTCATTTTTATTCACTTTAATGTACAACTTTATTCACTAATGAACACTACGTTCACTCAACAAAAAAAAATCTCAATAATAACAATTATTTATTATTAATAATAAGAAGGTTACCAGCCAGGTTATCCAACAAAGAGGAATGAAAGAAAACTTACAATTGAAATAAACTTCTAATTTAAGTATATAACAATTTCGATGCCTGGGGTACTAACGGTTTATAGATATACGTATATACGTAGATATACGTATATCTATTAACCGTGAGTACCCCAGGCATCGAAATTGTTATATACTTAAGTTAGAAGTTTATTTCAATTGTAAGTTTTCTTTCATTCCTCTTTGTTGGATAACCTGGCTGGTAACCTTCTTATTATTAATAGACATACGCGCCACAGAAAAATCTTCGGCGGCGGGCCGCTGATGATTTTTTACCGGCGGCGGCGGCGCATACCGGCGCGCCGATGCTCGTGAGATTTTTGTATCATGGGCGTACGCAGGCTAAGGCAGCTGCCCCCCTCTACAAATTTTAAAAAACAAAAACTACCAATAAATAAATTCCTATTCATTTACTATATTTATAAAGCATTATATAAACATTTATTATAACATTTAACTATCAGTAAGTTTTATTTTGATAATTAATTGAGCCTTACAAGGTCAGAATACCTCGACCTTTTCGAAAATTTTATCAGCCTGCCCCCCCTAGAGGAAATCCTGCGGACGCACCTGGGAGTACTCGTTTATTATTTTATTTGTTGAATTGAATTTTTAATGTTAAGGCCGTACATTAAAGGAGTTTCACTTGTAAAAAAACATACTTTACAGTCTTGTGACATAAATAACTAGTTTTTGAAATGAAATGAAAACAGATTAGCTAAATGGGGTTAAAGGTCATTGTTTACTTATAATAATTTCTTTTCTCTCTAATTCCACCTTTCAATTCAGGTCAGCTTCTTTCAGACTGTTGTGATTTACAGGTCGCTTTAAAAATGTCTAATTTTGAGCACCGTGGAGTGGTAAAATATTAATAAAAAAATAAAATATAAAGCATAAATGGGATGGAGCCGAAGGAAATTTTTGAAGACATATGCAACATTAAGGAACTCTGCCCCATGGTATGCCACTGTCAAAAAGAGGGCCACACACTTCAAAGCTGGCCGAGGAAACCTCGAAGATGATGACCGATCTGGGCGACGTTAATCTCGGAAGGAGTTTTGCTGGCATTTTCTGCAGCATGGCATGACAATAAACAGGGCAATACTATGCAGACCTTCTCGTAAAACTGCGAGAGGCCATCAAAGAGAAACCACGAGGAAAGATCACCAAAGGTGTGCTGCTACTGCAGGACAAAACTCCCGTCCACAAATCAAGATTTACCACGGAGACGGCCAAGATGCTCCCGCACCCACCCTACTCGCCAGACCAGGCCCCCTCAGACTTCTACCTCTTCCCTAATATGAAAAAACATTTGTATGGGAGAGTGTTTTCGTCAGACGATGAGGTGATCTCAGCTGTCAAAGTCGTTTTGGAAGGTTTCTAAAAAAAAAATTTTGCCAGGGTTACAGATGTTAGAGAAGCGGTGGAAAAAGTGTGTTTCTGTTGTAGGGGACTATATTGAAAAATAAAAATATGTAAGTTGAAAATATATTTATATATGTATGTATATCAGGCTTAGAACTTTCTTTATCTCCCTCGTACTTCTAAAGATCCATCGTGTTCCTTCAGTGATCAGTTGAATTTGAAGATGAAGAGGATCACGAAGAGGAGCGATTTGAAACTGGAAGTTAATGGAGAGTGTCGAATAACGGAGGGGATCGAGTTCCAGAGGGATGTTGCTTGCATTATGAAGGATTTATATGTATAAGTTCGATGGGATGGAGGATATATATCGGACGTACGGGATCTGGTTTGGCGGGATTGGTTGGAGGATTTAAATTAGAGGCTCTGTAGGATATAGGAGGGTCATTGAGCTCTGATGGCCTGGTATAGGAAGAAAACCAGTAGATACCGACAGCGGTAGGAATGGTAGAGCCACTTTATCTCGGCATTGTACTGGGTTATATGCGTATCTCTTGGGATCCTAAAGACAAAACGTATTGAACAATTCATCAGGCGTTTAAGTTTGGCTTCGAGTGCCCCAGACAGTCCGCTGTACACCATACAGCCGTAGTCAAAGTGGGGAAAGATGAGAGAGGACGGTTGAACTGTTTCCGGGTAGAGATAGTGCGACGGGAAATTCGTGAGATATGTGGTTTCCAAGAGAGAGATTGATCGAAGGTAACGCCAAGGTTTTTGACGAAGTTGTGGAATGAGATAGATAAATTGTTCAGGACTAGATTTGGAGCGACAGGAGTTGGTTAGAGGAGAAAGGGATGGTCCAATCAAGGTGGCTTTCGTCTGCTTCGCGTTCAGAGTGAATTCGTTGAGGTTTGCCCAAGCACATATTCTGTCGATATCTTCCTGTATTTTTGGATATCGTCGTAGGAATCAGCGGGGCAAAGGAGAGATAAGCTGGGCATCATCGGCATATAGATGGTATTGACAGCGATGGGTGGAGGATGGAAGTTCATTGATACAGATAGAAAAAAGCGTGGGGGACAAAGAGGAACTCTGAGGTACACCTTTAGATGGGAGGTGTTGGAGACAAAGTGAGAATTGAGTGCATCGGCTGAAAATGGAATTGATTCGTTTTGAGTGGGTTTACCTAAGAACAGTTTGCGGAGAATTACCCACTTTGCTTTGGAGTCGGGTAAGGATTGCTGAAAGATTTGGCGCCGTATATTAAGGATTGAGTACTATTTCGGAGGAGCTTGATGGTAGTAAAATCTTCAGAAAGTCAGGTGCCCTAAAATCTTCTTCTAGCTGCGTCTCTTCTAGGATGGTATAAATTTAAGTGGTAAGGGTTTTCGCCCTGGAGTCTTTTGGCGTTTGAGGTGTAAATGGGGTCCCATTGGATCATCTCAAGATCAGGCGCTAGGATTGCAGGTGATAGGAAATCAAGGTTTCGAAAGGATTCAGTTGTGGAGGAATAACAGCAGGATGGGAAGGTTATAGGATACTTGTATGAGGTCGTGGGAAGACTGTAAAGGAACCGGATGTGTTAAGGCGAGGAGTTTTTTAGGGAATCGAGATCATAAACGACAAGCCAAGTGATGGAGTGCTGGGTGTTAAGAGTCGGGTCGTAAGGGACTATAAATAAATTAAGGGAATAGAGGATATTTGAAAGATAGGCTTGGTTAGGAGAAGGTATCTGGAGATTGGTGTTGAGATCTCCGGAGAGAAAAATTTTGGGATATCAAGAGATCATGTTGTAAAGGATGGCCTCGAATGTTTCATCAAAGGTAACTTTCAGAGGCAGGTAGATGAAACCAAAGAGTACGGATCTGGGGAGGTGGATATTTCAGCAAACAGATATTCAATATGCGGGGAAAGGGAAGTGGGGAAAAGAAGGAGAATTTTTTATTTAAGGCTATCGTGGACAAAGAGACCTACTCCACCACTAGTCCTACACACTCTATCATGACGGAGCAGGGAGGGTGTGTTTCAACCAAGTTTCGGAAATAGCAATTATACGGTAAAAGTTGGAAGGAGAAAAGGAGAAAAAAATCTTGGAATGCATCAATATGGGTTAGAAGGGACTGGGCGTTAACATGACAGGTTAGAATAACATTAGTCATATGGGGTAGGAGATGGAGATATGACGGAGGGAGGGGTTAAATGGTGGAGTATTATAGGATTCATCTGAAACATACTGGATCACTGAGATGGAATACAACAGCACTGATGAAATAGATATATATAGCACTAGATAGATAGATAGATAGATAGATATAGCACTGATGATTGTTTAAGTAAAAAGCATAATAAGTGGTAGTAGTCGTTAAAAAATTAATAATAAATAAAATCAATGTTTTACTATTTTTTGAGGGGGAAAATGAGTGTAAATAAAAGAAATTATGGAATTCCTTATCAGTCATTTAAACAACAACGAGAACAGATCTTTAAATCTGTATTCCTCTCGGTCCTGCTATATGGTGCTGAGAGCTGGGTACTCTTGGACAAGAATGCCTCACGAGTGACCTCAGCAGAAATGAGGTATCTCAGAAGAGTTGCTAGGAAGACAAGACGAGACTGCGTGAGGAACAGCACAATCAGAGATACTCTTGGAGTTCGACATGTAAGAGATGTCATAGAGGAACGCCAGCTCAAGTGGTTTGGGCATGCCTGCAGGATGGGGGACGAGCGTAGAGCAAGGTGGCTAATGGAGGCCAGACCAAGGGGGCAGCGACCGGTTGGACGCCCAAGAATTTCATATAATAGTTATATGGACAGACTCGGTCGAGAGCGGGGATCGACCCTAGAAGAGATGAAAAGGAAGGCCCAGGACAGGGACACTTACAGGAAGTGGGCCGAGGCTACTCCACGCTTAACAGCACTAAGGAGATAGAGAAAGAAGAAGAAGAAGAGAACAGATAATAATACGATTAGGGTAATTACACCGCAGAAAAATAGAAACAACATGTGGCAACCAATTCTTGCTGTTGCGATGCGGCGGTTGAGGTATGACGTGGCATGTCCTAACAAAATTTCATATCCGCTGATCACTTTTCTCGTAGCTTTATGAAGGTCTGCAAATAGGCCCTATAGAAAAACTCTGTTGCCAATAATATCAACGCCAAGCACAAAAACACCCTGCTCTGCTAGTGTTGCACATGCGGCGCGCCACCTTCATCGGCGGCGGCGCGGCGCAGTTAAAATCATCCGGCGGCGGCGCGGCGCGGCGGCGTGCACGTCTAATTATTAATAATAAATAATTAGAAGGTTACCAGCCAGGTTATCCAACAAAGAGGAATAAAAGAAAACTTACAATTGAAATAAAATCTAAATGCTTTAAGGTAGCACTATTTCTAAAGTAAGAAATGCAACCATTCAGAAATTATAATGTAAAAAAATCTTTGGCCTTCAAACTTGTATGCAATATTTTTGGGCACCAACAATTCATGCCAGAAAATTTAATTTTTAATACATAGTCGTTTTTATTTCTTTATTATTAGTCCTGAACAGATTTTTTTTTAAACTTTTAGAAAAAAAAAATTAGAAATGGAAAACTAGATACATATTAACCAATAAATTTATTTTATTTCATTCAACATTAACAACAAAACAGGAATGCTGCATTTATCGTAGTTCAATATATTTAATGCAACTATATGAATATGTGTATTTATTATACAACCTCTTTGTATGATATGAAATACCATGATGTTGATTTTGCCGAAATGCTGCTTGAGGAAACTATCAAAAGGAGTTAACTAATTCATTTGACAGAAACCTCAAATTTGTCGACAATGTAGAATTATATAAATTATTTAGCCTCCAAAATATTAGATTATAGGTATTTAATAAATGAAGTGTCGAAACGACAGATGTAATGAGGCAATGATCTAAGTAAACTTTATAAGAACGTGATGTTAAGCTGAAATAATGAAGAAAATGTGTTTTTTTTTTTATCCCAAACAATAAAAAAAAAAGATAAATAAACATTTAAAGAAATATTGCATTAAACAAAACAAAAAACACAATAAAAGGGTTTCTAAATTCATGGAAAGCAAATCATTTGGGTTTTTAAATTTACAGACAAATTAAATATACTGTTAACATTAAACGATTTTCCTAATGTATTTTATTAGGTATTTACATATATAACGAGGCAATCGTAGAAACTTAACCATCTATGTTGTATTTGTAATAAATATAGGCATAATAACTAACGCCTTGAACTTCTACAAAAAGTAAATAATAAAAAGCTCCAATATTTCATAAATTTATATATATATATATATATATATATATATATATATATATATATATATATATATTTGAAAGTATTTTTTACACTGTTTTAGATACTACTTTAAATTACTATTTACATTTATTTATAATAGGGTCTTTATGTACAATAGGTTTATTTATTTTACAATATAAATATAATGACCCATAATATTTATATATGTATATATTTATACATATATTTACAAGATAAATAATAATCGTGAATTAATATAATAAAATTTTATACCTTTAGGTTTTATGGTCACCGAAGTTAATAATACAGATATAATATAATGTTATTTCGTGTGTTATAATTTTACTATAACAAAGTTCCTTAAAAATCTTATTTAACATTGAAAATAAAAACAAAAAATCTACTGGCCTAGACATGATCATACCTCTGAATGTTTTATGTCAATTTATTTTAAAAAGGGTAGACAGTATTATTATTTTCATACAAAAGTAGCATAATAGAAGAAAAATGTTTGAAGTAATTACATATTAGTACTGAACTCTCTCTCTTTTTTAATATTGCTCTCAAGGGAAAAAATTTGAACCTATTTATCCTTTACAATTTCAATTTCATTAGAAAACAAATTTATACACACAATTTTCCGGTGACCATCCATTGCTGACCGGATTGACTGCTGGCAGGCGACTGGTCTCCACAACTGGATTAGCAGGAGGTGTCGAACCGTAAGGTACTTTAATCCATGGCCTACTTAAAATGGTTGACAATCTAGTCCTATCCCTTTCTGCCTTGTTCTGAACCAAAAGGCTTGAGTCGTAAATTGTAGGAGGCCAATACTCATCAAATTTTGTCCCAGGTGGGAAGTAGGCCTTGATTTCGGCTAAACTTATCACTTGACAAGAATCGTTTGCAAAAAGTTCACTTCTTATTCCTTGAACTTTACAACTAAATTTTAAGTAGGCGAGGTCCCAAGCACCAAGAGTCGTTGATCTCTTTATCAAGGTCTCAGTTTCTCCTTCGAAATAAAATAAAGGTACATAGCTCTCATCGTTTTTCACTGTATAAGAAACAACGGAATCATTGTTTATACGAACGAAACCGCACCTCGTGTTTATCGGGCTAAGGGGGTTCATAAGTTTAGTATAACACATATTAAGAAAATTATAGAATTCACTTGCGTCTTCTAACCGCACAACTAAGTCTTTTGTGGTAAACTTTTTTCTTCCAAACCTTGCCTCACTATGTTGAATATTTATTTCAGTTAGAAGCCTTGCTTCACTTTCCGTAATAAAAAAACTTCTAATACGTGTGGAAGAATAAATATCCGCTTTAAAGAAACTGAGATACTTAATAAGAAGTTTCATTTCAACCATACGCACTGCGCAATACTTTTCATCAGCACGCAGGATATAGGGTAAAGGTTCTTCTCCAAGCATTATCCAACCAAATTTTCCTTTTTGGCTGCATAGATCCATGGGAGCCTTCTCCTTGTCCGTAGTGGAGGAAGGAGACGGTGAAGTGGGGGTATTCCTGCTATTAGGCCGCGGTGATGATGATGTGTAACCCAAGATACCTAGATCTGGGAAACAGCTAGGTTTCGGGGGTTGTTTGGCCTCGGTAGCTGCCTGAGCCGCCATCTTGGCTTTGTTCACGTAAACGATTCTAGCAGTGAGTTCTTGAATCTCAGCCTCATCTGGCCTTTCTTCTTTAATCCGAACACCTGAAACTTCAGAGGAGGTTGCAGCTATTGTACTGCTAGTTAAGGCGGCAACTGGGGGCATCGCCATTATTACCTAGTTTCTCTCAAAAGTTTCATTCATTTGTATATTGTATACAGATATTTAACTGAAAAGCCACAGATAACATATTGGTCCAACACGATTATCAGATTTCATTTTTATTCACTTTAATGTACAACTTTATTCACTAATGAACACTACGTTCACTCAACAAAAAAAAATCTCAATAATAACAATTATTTATTATTAATAATTAGAAGGTTACCAGCCAGGTTATCCAACAAAGAGGAATGAAAGAAAACTTACAATTCAAATAAACTTCTAACTTAAGTATATAACAATTTCGATGCCTGGAGTACTCACGGTTTATAGATATACGTATATACGTAGATATACGTATATCTATTAACCGTGAGTACCCCAGGCATATCAGTACTGAACTCTCTCTCTTTTTTAATATTGCTCTCAAGGGAAAAAATTTGAACCTATTTATCCTTTACAATTTCAATTTCATTAGAAAACAAATTTATACACACAATTTTCCGGTGACCATCCATTGCTGACCGGATTGACTGCTGGCAGGCGACTGGTCTCCACAACTGGATTAGCAGGAGGTGTCGAACCGTAAGGTACTTTAATCCATGGCCTACTTAAAATGGTTGACAATCTAGTCCTATCCCTTTCTGCCTTGTTCTGAACCAAAAGGCTTGAGTCGTAAATTGTAGGAGGCCAATACTCATCAAATTTTGTCCCAGGTGGGAAGTAGGCCTTGATTTCGGCTAAACTTATCACTTGACAAGAATCGTTTGCAAAAAGTTCACTTCTTATTCCTTGAACTTTACAACTAAATTTTAAGTAGGCGAGGTCCCAAGCACCAAGAGTCGTTGATCTCTTTATCAAGGTCTCAGTTTCTCCTTCGAAATAAAATAAAGGTACATAGCTCTCATCGTTTTTCACTGTATAAGAAACAACGGAATCATTGTTTATACGAACGAAACCGCACCTCGTGTTTATCGGGCTAAGGGGGTTCATAAGTTTAGTATAACACATATTAAGAAAATTATAGAATTCACTTGCGTCTTCTAACCGCACAACTAAGTCTTTTGTGGTAAACTTTTTTCTTCCAAACCTTGCCTCACTATGTTGAATATTTATTTCAGTTAGAAGCCTTGCTTCACTTTCCGTAATAAAAAAACTTCTAATACGTGTGGAAGAATAAATATCCGCTTTAAAGAAACTGAGATACTTAATAAGAAGTTTCATTTCAACCATACGCACTGCGCAATACTTTTCATCAGCACGCAGGATATAGGGTAAAGGTTCTTCTCCAAGCATTATCCAACCAAATTTTCCTTTTTGGCTGCATAGATCCATGGGAGCCTTCTCCTTGTCCGTAGTGGAGGAAGGAGACGGTGAAGTGGGGGTATTCCTGCTATTAGGCCGCGGTGATGATGATGTGTAACCCAAGATACCTAGATCTGGGAAACAGCTAGGTTTCGGGGGTTGTTTGGCCTCGGTAGCTGCCTGAGCCGCCATCTTGGCTTTGTTCACGTAAACGATTCTAGCAGCGAGTTCTTGAATCTCAGCCTCATCTGGCCTTTCTTCTTTAATCCGAACACCTGAAACTTCAGAGGAGGTTGCAGCTATTGTACTGCTAGTTAAGGCGGCAACTGGGGGCATCGCCATTATTACCTAGTTTCTCTCAAAAGTTTCATTCATTTGTATATTGTATACAGATATTTAACTGAAAAGCCACAGATAACATATTGGTCCAACACGATTATCAGATTTCATTTTTATTCACTTTAATGTACAACTTTATTCACTAATGAACACTACGTTCACTCAACAAAAAAAAATCTCAATAATAACAATTATTTATTATTAATAATTAGAAGGTTACCAGCCAGGTTATCCAACAAAGAGGAATGAAAGAAAACTTACAATTCAAATAAACTTCTAACTTAAGTATATAACAATTTCGATGCCTGGAGTACTCACGGTTTATAGATATACGTATATACGTAGATATACGTATATCTATTAACCGTGAGTACCCCAGGCATATCAGTACTGAACTCTCTCTCTTTTTTAATATTGCTCTCAAGGGAAAAAATTTGAACCTATTTATCCTTTACAATTTCAATTTCATTAGAAAACAAATTTATACACACAATTTTCCGGTGACCATCCATTGCTGACCGGATTGACTGCTGGCAGGCGACTGGTCTCCACAACTGGATTAGCAGGAGGTGTCGAACCGTAAGGTACTTTAATCCATGGCCTACTTAAAATGGTTGACAATCTAGTCCTATCCCTTTCTGCCTTGTTCTGAACCAAAAGGCTTGAGTCGTAAATTGTAGGAGGCCAATACTCATCAAATTTTGTCCCAGGTGGGAAGTAGGCCTTGATTTCGGCTAAACTTATCACTTGACAAGAATCGTTTGCAAAAAGTTCACTTCTTATTCCTTGAACTTTACAACTAAATTTTAAGTAGGCGAGGTCCCAAGCACCAAGAGTCGTTGATCTCTTTATCAAGGTCTCAGTTTCTCCTTCGAAATAAAATAAAGGTACATAGCTCTCATCGTTTTTCACTGTATAAGAAACAACGGAATCATTGGTTATACGAACGAAACCGCACCTCGTGTTTATCGGGCTAAGGGGGTTCATAAGTTTAGTATAACACATATTAAGAAAATTATAGAATTCACTTGCGTCTTCTAACCGCACAACTAAGTCTTTTGTGGTAAACTTTTTTCTTCCAAACCTTGCCTCACTATGTTGAATATTTATTTCAGTTAGAAGCCTTGCTTCACTTTCCGTAATAAAAAAACTTCTAATACGTGTGGAAGAATAAATATCCGCTTTAAAGAAACTGAGATACTTAATAAGAAGTTTCATTTCAACCATACGCACTGCGCAATACTTTTCATCAGCACGCAGGATATAGGGTAAAGGTTCTTCTCCAAGCATTATCCAACCAAATTTTCCTTTTTGGCTGCATAGATCCATGGGAGCCTTCTCCTTGTCCGTAGTGGAGGAAGGAGACGGTGAAGTGGGGGTATTCCTGCTATTAGGCCGCGGTGATGATGATGTGTAACCCAAGATACCTAGATCTGGGAAACAGCTAGGTTTCGGGGGTTGTTTGGCCTCGGTAGCTGCCTGAGCCGCCATCTTGGCTTTGTTCACGTAAACGATTCTAGCAGCGAGTTCTTGAATCTCAGCCTCATCTGGCCTTTCTTCTTTAATCCGAACACCTGAAACTTCAGAGGAGGTTGCAGCTATTGTACTGCTAGTTAAGGCGGCAACTGGGGGCATCGCCATTATTACCTAGTTTCTCTCAAAAGTTTCATTCATTTGTATATTGTATACAGATATTTAACTGAAAAGCCACAGATAACATATTGGTCCAACACGATTATCAGATTTCATTTTTATTCACTTTAATGTACAACTTTATTCACTAATGAACACTACGTTCACTCAACAAAAAAAAATCTCAATAATAACAATTATTTATTATTAATAATTAGAAGGTTACCAGCCAGGTTATCCAACAAAGAGGAATGAAAGAAAACTTACAATTCAAATAAACTTCTAACTTAAGTATATAACAATTTCGATGCCTGGAGTACTCACGGTTTATAGATATACGTATATACGTAGATATACGTATATCTATTAACCGTGAGTACCCCAGGCATATCAGTACTGAACTCTCTCTCTTTTTTAATATTGCTCTCAAGGGAAAAAATTTGAACCTATTTATCCTTTACAATTTCAATTTCATTAGAAAACAAATTTATACACACAATTTTCCGGTGACCATCCATTGCTGACCGGATTGACTGCTGGCAGGCGACTGGTCTCCACAACTGGATTAGCAGGAGGTGTCGAACCGTAAGGTACTTTAATCCATGGCCTACTTAAAATGGTTGACAATCTAGTCCTATCCCTTTCTGCCTTGTTCTGAACCAAAAGGCTTGAGTCGTAAATTGTAGGAGGCCAATACTCATCAAATTTTGTCCCAGGTGGGAAGTAGGCCTTGATTTCGGCTAAACTTATCACTTGACAAGAATCGTTTGCAAAAAGTTCACTTCTTATTCCTTGAACTTTACAACTAAATTTTAAGTAGGCGAGGTCCCAAGCACCAAGAGTCGTTGATCTCTTTATCAAGGTCTCAGTTTCTCCTTCGAAATAAAATAAAGGTACATAGCTCTCATCGTTTTTCACTGTATAAGAAACAACGGAATCATTGTTTATACGAACGAAACCGCACCTCGTGTTTATCGGGCTAAGGGGGTTCATAAGTTTAGTATAACACATATTAAGAAAATTATAGAATTCACTTGCGTCTTCTAACCGCACAACTAAGTCTTTTGTGGTAAACTTTTTTCTTCCAAACCTTGCCTCACTATGTTGAATATTTATTTCAGTTAGAAGCCTTGCTTCACTTTCCGTAATAAAAAAACTTCTAATACGTGTGGAAGAATAAATATCCGCTTTAAAGAAACTGAGATACTTAATAAGAAGTTTCATTTCAACCATACGCACTGCGCAATAATTTTCATCAGCACGCAGGATATAGGGTAAAGGTTCTTCTCCAAGCATTATCCAACCAAATTTTCCTTTTTGGCTGCATAGATCCATGGGAGCCTTCTCCTTGTCCGTAGTGGAGGAAGGAGACGGTGAAGTGGGGGTATTCCTGCTATTAGGCCGCGGTGATGATGATGTGTAACCCAAGATACCTAGATCTGGGAAACAGCTAGGTTTCGGGGGTTGTTTGGCCTCGGTAGCTGCCTGAGCCGCCATCTTGGCTTTGTTCACGTAAACGATTCTAGCAGCGAGTTCTTGAATCTCAGCCTCATCTGGCCTTTCTTCTTTAATCCGAACACCTGAAACTTCAGAGGAGGTTGCAGCTATTGTACTGCTAGTTAAGGCGGCAACTGGGGGCATCGCCATTATTACCTAGTTTCTCTCAAAAGTTTCATTCATTTGTATATTGTATACAGATATTTAACTGAAAAGCCACAGATAACATATTGGTCCAACACGATTATCAGATTTCATTTTTATTCACTTTAATGTACAACTTTATTCACTAATGAACACTACGTTCACTCAACAAAAAAAAATCTCAATAATAACAATTATTTATTATTAATAATTAGAAGGTTACCAGCCAGGTTATCCAACAAAGAGGAATGAAAGAAAACTTACAATTCAAATAAACTTCTAACTTAAGTATATAACAATTTCGATGCCTGGAGTACTCACGGTTTATAGATATACGTATATACGTAGATATACGTATATCTATTAACCGTGAGTACCCCAGGCATATCAGTACTGAACTCTCTCTCTTTTTTAATATTGCTCTCAAGGGAAAAAATTTGAACCTATTTATCCTTTACAATTTCAATTTCATTAGAAAACAAATTTATACACACAATTTTCCGGTGACCATCCATTGCTGACCGGATTGACTGCTGGCAGGCGACTGGTCTCCACAACTGGATTAGCAGGAGGTGTCGAACCGTAAGGTACTTTAATCCATGGCCTACTTAAAATGGTTGACAATCTAGTCCTATCCCTTTCTGCCTTGTTCTGAACCAAAAGGCTTGAGTCGTAAATTGTAGGAGGCCAATACTCATCAAATTTTGTCCCAGGTGGGAAGTAGGCCTTGATTTCGGCTAAACTTATCACTTGACAAGAATCGTTTGCAAAAAGTTCACTTCTTATTCCTTGAACTTTACAACTAAATTTTAAGTAGGCGAGGTCCCAAGCACCAAGAGTCGTTGATCTCTTTATCAAGGTCTCAGTTTCTCCTTCGAAATAAAATAAAGGTACATATCTCTCATCGTTTTTCACTATATAAGAAACAACGGAATCATTGTTTATACGAACGAAACCGCACCTCGTGTTTATCGGGCTAAGGGGGTTCATAAGTTTAGTATAACACATATTAAGAAAATTATAGAATTCACTTGCGTCTTCTAACCGCACAACTAAGTCTTTTGTGGTAAACTTTTTTCTTCCAAACCTTGCCTCACTATGTTGAATATTTATTTCAGTTAGAAGTCTTGCTTCACTTTCCGTAATAAAAAAACTTCTAATACGTGTGGAAGAATAAATATCCGCTTTAAAGAAACTGAGATACTTAATAAGAAGTTTCATTTCAACCATACGCACTGCGCAATACTTTTCATCAGCACGCAGGATATAGGGTAAAGGTTCTTCTCCAAGCATTATCCAACCAAATTTTCCTTTTTGGCTGCATAGATCCATGGGAGCCTTCTCCTTGTCCGTAGTGGAGGAAGGAGACGGTGAAGTGGGGGTATTCCTGCTATTAGGCCGCGGTGATGATGATGTGTAACCCAAGATACCTAGATCTGGGAAACAGCTAGGTTTCGGGGGTTGTTTGGCGTCGGTAGCTGCCTGAGCCGCCATCTTGGCTTTGTTCACGTAAACGATTCTAGCAGCGAGTTCTTGAATCTCAGCCTCATCTGGCCTTTCTTCTTTAATCCGAACACCTGAAACTTCAGAGGAGGTTGCAGCTATTGTACTGCTAGTTAAGGCGGCAACTGGGGGCATCGCCATTATTACCAAGTTTCTCTCAAAAGTTTCATTCATTTGTATATTGTATACAGATATTTAACTGAAAAGCCACAGATAACATATTGGTCCAACACGATTATCAGATTTCATTTTTATTCACTTTAATGTACAACTTTATTCACTAATGAACACTACGTTCACTCAACAAAAAAAAATCTCAATAATAACAATTATTTATTATTAATAATTAGAAGGTTACCAGCCAGGTTATCCAACAAAGAGGAATGAAAGAAAACTTACAATTCAAATAAACTTCTAACTTAAGTATATAACAATTTCGATGCCTGGGGTACTCACGGTTTATAGATATACGTATATACGTAGATATACGTATATCTATTAACCGTGAGTACCCCAGGCATATCAGTACTGAACTCTCTCTCTTTTTTAATATTGCTCTCAAGGGAAAAAATTTGAACCTATTTATCCTTTACAATTTCAATTTCATTAGAAAACAAATTTATACACACAATTTTCCGGTGACCATCCATTGCTGACCGGATTGACTGCTGGCAGGCGACTGGTCTCCACAACTGGATTAGCAGGAGGTGTCGAACCGTAAGGTACTTTAATCCATGGCCTACTTAAAATGGTTGACAATCTAGTCCTATCCCTTTCTGCCTTGTTCTGAACCAAAAGGCTTGAGTCGTAAATAGTAGGAGGCCAATACTCATCAAATTTTGTCCCAGGTGGGAAGTAGGCCTTGATTTCGGCTAAACTTATCACTTGACAAGAATCGTTTGCAAAAAGTTCACCTCTTATTCCTTGAACTTTACAACTAAATTTTAAGTAGGCGAGGTCCCAAGCACCAAGAGTCGTTGATCTCTTTATCAAGGTCTCAGTTTCTCCTTCGAAATAAAATAAAGGTACATATCTCTCATCGTTTTTCACTGTATAAGAAACAACGGAATCATTGTTTATACGAACGAAACCGCACCTCGTGTTTATCGGGCTAAGGGGGTTCATAAGTTTAGTATAACACATATTAAGAAAATTATAGAATTCACTTGCGTCTTCTAACCGCACAACTAAGTCTTTTGTGGTAAACTTTTTTCTTCCAAACCTTGCCTCACTATGTTGAATATTTATTTCAGTTAGAAGCCTTGCTTGAAGCCTTGCTTCACTTTCCGTAATAAAAAAACTTCTAATACGTGTGGAAGAATAAATATCCGCTTTAAAGAAACTGAGATACTTAATAAGAAGTTTCATTTCAACCATACGCACTGCGCAATACTTTTCATCAGCACGCAGGATATAGGGTAAAGGTTCTTCTCCAAGCATTATCCAACCAAATTTTCCTTTTTGGCTGCATAGATCCATGGGAGCCTTCTCCTTGTCCGTAGTGGAGGAAGGAGACGGTGAAGTGGGGGTATTCATGCTATTAGGCCGCGGTGATGATGATGTGTAACCCAAGATACCTAGATTTGGGAAACAGCTAGGTTTCGGGGGTTGTTTGGCGTCGGTACCTGCCTGAGCCGCCATCTTGGCTTTGTTCACGTAAACGATTCTAGCAGCGAGTTCTTGAATCTCAGCCTCATCTGGCCTTTCTTCTTTAATCCGAACACCTGAAACTTCAGAGGAGGTTGCAGCTATTGTACTGCTAGTTAAGGCGGCAACTGGGGGCATCGCCATTATTACCAAGTTTCTCTCAAAAGTTTCATTCATTTGTATATTGTATACAGATATTTAACTGAAAAGCCACAGATAACATATTGGTCCGCAGGATATAGGGTAAAGGTTCTTCTCCAAGAAGTCTTTTGTGGTAAACTTTTTTCTTCCAAACCTTGCCTCACTATGTTGAATATTTATTTCAGTTAGAAGCCTTGCTTCACTTTCCGTAATAAAAAAACTTCTAATACGTGTGGAAGAATAAATATCCGCTTTAAAGAAACTGAGATACTTAATAAGAAGTTTCATTTCAACCATACGCACTGCGCAATACTTTTCATCAGCACGCAGGATATAGGGTAAAGGTTCTTCTCCAAGCATTATCCAACCAAATTTTCCTTTTTGGCTGCATAGATCCATGGGAGCCTTCTCCTTGTCCGTAGTGGAGGAAGGAGACGGTGAAGTGGGGGTATTCATGCTATTAGGCCGCGGTGATGATGATGTGTAACCCAAGATACCTAGATTTAGGAAACAGCTAGGTTTCGGGGGTTGTTTGGCGTCGGTAGCTGCCTGAGCCGCCATCTTGGCTTTGTTCACGTAAACGATTCTAGCAGCGAGTTCTTGAATCTCAGCCTCATCTGGCCTTTCTTCTTTAATCCGAACACCTGAAACTTCAGAGGAGGTTGCAGCTATTGTACTGCTAGTTAAGGCGGCAACTGGGGGCATCGCCATTATTACCAAGTTTCTCTCAAAAGTTTCATTCATTTGTATATTGTATACAGATATTTAACTGAAAAGCCACAGATAACATATTGGTCCAACACGATTATCAGATTTCATTTTTATTCACTTTAATGTACAACTTTATTCACTAATGAACACTACGTTCACTCAACAAAAAAAAATCTCAATAATAACAATTATTTGTTATTAATAATTAGAAGGTTACCAGCCAGGTTATCCACAACTGGATTAGCAGGAGGTGTCGAACCGTAAGGTACTTTAATCCATGGCCTACTTAAAATGGTTGACAATCTAGTCCTATCCCTTTCTGCCTTGTTCTGAACCAAAAGGCTTGAGTCGTAAATTGTAGGAGGCCAATACTCATCAAATTTTGTCCCAGGTGGGAAGTAGGCCTTGATTTCGGCTAAACTTATCACTTGACAAGAATCGTTTGCAAAATTTCACCTCTTATTCCTTGAACTTTACAACTAAATTTTAAGTAGGCGAGGTCCCAAGCACCAAGAGTCGTTGATCTCTTTATCAAGGTCTCAGTTTCTCCTTCGAAATAAAATAAAGGTACATATCTCTCTTCGTTTTTCACTGTATAAGAAACAACGGAATCATTGTTTATACGAACGAAACCGCACCTCGTGTTTATCGGGCTAAGGGGGTTCATAAGTTTAGTATAACACATATTAAGAAAATTATAGAATTCACTTGCGTCTTCTAACCGCACAACTAAGTCTTTTGTGGTAAACTTTTTTCTTCCAAACCTTGCCTCACTATGTTGAATATTTATTTCAGTTAGAAGCCTTGCTTCACTTTCCGTAATAAAAAAACTTCTAATACGTGTGGAAGAATAAATATCCGCTTTAAAGAAACTGAGATACTTAATAAGAAGTTTCATTTCAACCATACGCACTGCGCAATACTTTTCATCAGCACGCAGGATATAGGGTAAAGGTTCTTCTCCAAGAAGTCTTTTGTGGTAAACTTTTTTCTTCCAAACCTTGCCTCACTATGTTGAATAATTATTTCAGTTAGAAGCCTTGCTTCACTTTCCGTAATAAAAAAACTTCTAATACGTGTGGAAGAATAAATATCCGCTTTAAAGAAACTGAGATACTTAATAAGAAGTTTCATTTCAACCATACGCACTGCGCAATACTTTTCATCAGCACGCAGGATATAGGGTAAAGGTTCTTCTCCAAGCATTATCCAACCAAATTTTCCTTTTTGGCTGCATAGATCCATGGGAGCCTTCTCCTTGTCCGTAGTGGAGGAAGGAGACGGTGAAGTGGGGGTATTCATGCTATTAGGCCGCGGTGATGATGATGTGTAACCCAAGATACCTAGATTTGGGAAACAGCTAGGTTTCGGGGGTTGTTTGGCGTCGGTAGCTGCCTGAGCCGCCATCTTGGCTTTGTTCACTTAAACGATTCTAGCAGCGAGTTCTTGAATCTCAGCCTCATCTGGCCTTTCTTCTTTAATCCGAACACCTGAAACTTCAGAGGAGGTTGCAGCTATTGTACTGCTAGTTAAGGCGGCAACTGGGGGCATCGCCATTATTACCAAGTTTCTCTCAAAAGTTTCATTCATTTGTATATTGTATACAGATATTTAACTGAAAAGCCACAGATAACATATTGGTCCAACACGATTATCAGATTTCATTTTTATTCACTTTAATGTACAACTTTATTCACTAATGAACACTACGTTCACTCAACAAAAAAAAATCTCAATAATAACAATTATTTATTATTAATAATTAGAAGGTTACCAGCCAGGTTATCCAACAAAGAGGAATGAAAGAAAACTTACAATTCAAATAAACTTCTAACTTAAGTATATAACAATTTCGATGCCTGGGGTACTCACGGTTTATCGCTATACGTATATACGTAGATATACGTATCTCTATTAACCGTGAGTACCCCAGGCATATCAGTACTGAACTCTCTCTCTTTTTTAATATTGCTCTCAAGGGAAAAAATTTGAACCTATTTATCCTTTACAATTTCAATTACATTAGAAAACAAATTTATACACACAATTTTCCGGTGACCATCCATTGCTGACCGGATTGACTGCTGGCAGGCGACTGGTCTCCACAACTGGATTAGCAGGAGGTGTCGAACCGTAAGGTACTTTAATCCATGGCCTACTTAAAATGGTTGACAATCTAGTCCTATCCCTTTCTGCCTTGTTCTGAACCAAAAGGCTTGAGTCGTAAATTGTAGGAGGCCAATACTCATCAAATTTTGTCCCAGGTGGGAAGTAGGCCTTGATTTCGGCTAAACTTATCACTTGACAAGAATCGTTTGCAAAAAGTTCACCTCTTATTCCTTGAACTTTACAACTAAATTTTAAGTAGGCGAGGTCCCAAGCACCAAGAGTCGTTGATCTCTTTATCAAGGTCTCAGTTTCTCCTTCGAAATAAAATAAAGGTACATATCTCTCATCGTTTTTCACTGTATAAGAAACAACGGAATCATTGTTTATACGAACGAAACCGCACCTCGTGTTTATCGGGCTAAGGGGGTTCATAAGTTTAGTATAACACATATTAAGAAAATTATAGAATTCACTTGCGTCTTCTAACCGCACAACTAAGTCTTTTGTGGTAAACTTTTTTCTTCCAAACCTTGCCTCACTATGTTGAATATTTATTTCAGTTAGAAGCCTTGCTTCACTTTCCGTAATAAAAAAACTTCTAATACGTGTGGAAGAATAAATATCCGCTTTAAAGAAACTGAGATACTTAATAAGAAGTTTCATTTCAACCATACGCACTGCGCAATACTTTTCATCAGCACGCAGGATATAGGGTAAAGGTTCTTCTCCAAGAAGTCTTTTGTGGTAAACTTTTTTCTTCCAAACCTTGCCTCACTATGTTGAATATTTATTTCAGTTAGAAGCCTTGCTTCACTTTCCGTAATAAAAAACTTCTAATACGTGTGGAAGAATAAATATCCGCTTTAAAGAAACTGAGATACTTAATAAGAAGTTTCATTTCAACCATACGCACTGCGCAATACTTTTCATCAGCACGCAGGATATAGGGTAAAGGTTCTTCTCCAAGCATTATCCAACCAAATTTTCCTTTTTGGCTGCATAGATCCATGGGAGCCTTCTCCTTGTCCGTAGTGGAGGAAGGAGACGGTGAAGTGGGGGTATTCATGCTATTAGGCCGCGGTGATGATGATGTGTAACCCAAGATACCTAGATTTGGGAAACAGCTAGGTTTCGGGGGTTGTTTGGCGTCGGTAGCTGCCTGAGCCGCCATCTTGGCTTTGTTCACGTAAACGATTCTAGCAGCGAGTTCTTGAATCTCAGCCTCATCTGGCCTTTCTTCTTTAATCCGAACACCTGAAACTTCAGAGGAGGTTGCAGCTATTGTACTGCTAGTTAAGGCGGCAACTGGGGGCATCGCCATTATTACCAAGTTTCTCTCAAAAGTTTCATTCATTTGTATATTGTATACAGATATTTAACTGAAAAGCCACAGATAACATATTGGTCCAACACGATTATCAGATTTCATTTTTATTCACTTTAATGTACAACTTTATTCACTAATGAACACTACGTTCACTCAACAAAAAAAAATCTCAATAATAACAATTATTTATTATTAATAATTAGAAGGTTACCAGCCAGGTTATCCAACAAAGAGGAATGAAAGAAAACTTACAATTCAAATAAACTTCTAACTTAAGTATATAACAATTTCGATGCCTGGGGTACTCACGGTTTATAGATATACGTATATACGTAGATATACGTATATCTATTAACCGTGAGTACCCCAGGCATATCAGTACTGAACTCTCTCTCTTTTTTAATATTGCTCTCAAGGGAAAAAATTTGAACCTATTTATCCTTTACAATTTCAATTTCATTAGAAAACAAATTTATACACACAATTTTCCGGTGACCATCCATTGCTGACCGGATTGACTGCTGGCAGGCGACTGGTCTCCACAACTGGATTAGCAGGAGGTGTCGAACCGTAAGGTACTTTAATCCATGGCCTACTTAAAATGGTTGACAATCTAGTCCTATCCCTTTCTGCCTTGTTCTGAACCAAAAGGCTTGAGTCGTAAATTGTAGGAGGCCAATATTCATCAAATTTTGTCCCAGGTGGGAAGTAGGCCTTGATTTCGGCTAAACTTATCACTTGACAAGAATCGTTTGCAAAAAGTTCACTTCTTATTCCTTGAACTTTACAACTAAATTTTAAGTAGGCGAGGTCCCAAGCACCAAGAGTCGTTGATCTCTTTATCAAGGTCTCAGTTTCTCCTTCGAAATAAAATAAAGGTACATATCTCTCATCGTTTTTCACTGTATAAGAAACAACGGAATCATTGTTTATACGAACGAAACCGCACCTCGTGTTTATCGGGCTAAGGGGGTTCATAAGTTTAGTATAACACATATTAAGAAAATTATAGAATTCACTTGCGTCTTCTAACCGCACAACTAAGTCTTTTGTGGTAAACTTTTTTCTTCCAAACCTTGCCTCATTATGTTGAATATTTATTTCAGTTAGAAGCCTTGCTTCACTTTCCGTAATAAAAAAACTTCTAATACGTGTGGAAGAATAAATATCCGCTTTAAAGAAACTGAGATACTTAATAAGAAGTTTCATTTCAACCATACGCACTGCGCAATACTTTTCATCAGCACGCAGGATATAGGGTAAAGGTTCTTCTCCAAGAAGTCTTTTGTGGTAAACTTTTTTCTTCCAAACCTTGCCTCACTATGTTGAATATTTATTTCAGTTAGAAGCCTTGCTTCACTTTCCGTAATAAAAAAACTTCTAATACGTGTGGAAGAATAAATATCCGCTTTAAAGAAACTGAGATACTTAATAAGAAGTTTCATTTCAACCATACGCACTGCGCAATACTTTTCATCAGCACGCAGGATATAGGGTAAAGGTTCTTCTCCAAGCATTATCCAACCAAATTTTCCTTTTTGGCTGCATAGATCCATGGGAGCCTTCTCCTTGTCCGTAGTGGAGGAAGGAGACGGTGAAGTGGGGGTATTCCTGCTATTAGGCCGCGGTGATGATGATGTGTAACCCAAGATACCTAGATTTGGGAAACAGCTAGGTTTCGGGGGTTGTTTGGCGTCGGTAGCTGCCTGAGCCGCCATCTTGGCTTTGTTCACGTAAACGATTCTAGCAGCGAGTTCTTGAATCTCAGCCTCATCTGGCCTTTCTTCTTTAATCCGAACACCTGAAACTTCAGAGGAGGTTGCAGCTATTGTACTGCTAGTTAAGGCGGCAACTGGGGGCATCGCCATTATAACCAAGTTTCTCTCAAAAGTTTCATTCATTTGTATATTGTATACAGATATTTAACTGAAAAGCCACAGATAACATATTGGTCCAACACGATTATCAGATTTCATTTTTATTCACTTTAATGTACAACTTTATTCACTAATGAACACTACGTTCACTCAACAAAAAAAAATCTCAATAATAACAATTATTTATTATTAATAATTAGAAGGTTACCAGCCAGGTTATCCAACAAAGAGGAATGAAAGAAAACTTACAATTCAAATAAACTTCTAACTTAAGTATATAACAATTTCGATGCCTGGGGTACTCACGGTTTATAGATATACGTATATACGTAGATATACGTATATCTATTAACCGTGAGTACCCCAGGTATATCAGTACTGAACTCTCTCTCTTTTTTAATATTGCTCTCAAGGGAAAAAATTTGAACCTATTTATCCTTTACAATTTCAATTTCATTAGAAAACAAATTTATACACACAATTTTCCGGTGACCATCCATTGCTGACCGGATTGACTGCTGGCAGGCGACTGGTCTCCACAACTGGATTAGCAGGAGGTGTCAAACCGTAAGGTACTTTAATCCATGGCCTACTTAAAATGGTTGACAATCTAGTCCTATCCCTTTCTGCCTTGTTCTGAACCAAAAGGCTTGAGTCGTAAATTGTAGGAGGCCAATACTCATCAAATTTTGTCCCAGGTGGGAAGTAGGCCTTGATTTCGGCTAAACTTATCACTTGACAAGAATCGCTTGCAAAACGTTCACTTCTTATTCCTTGAACTTTACAACTAATTTTTAAGTAGGCGAGGTCCCAAGCACCAAGAGTCGTTGATCTCTTTATCAAGGTCTCAGTTTCTCCTTCGAAATAAAATAAAGGTACATATCTCTCATCGTTTTTCACTATATAAGAAACAACGGAATCATTGTTTATACGAACGAAACCGCACCTCGTGTTTATCGGGCTAAGGGGGTTCATAAGTTTAGTATAACACATATTAAGAAAATTATAGAATTCACTTGCGTCTTCTAACCGCACAACTAAGTCTTTTGTGGTAAACTTTTTTCTTCCAAACCTTGCCTCACTATGTTGATTATTTATTTCAGTTAGAAGTCTTGCTTCACTTTCCGTAATAAAAAAACTTCTAATACGTGTGGAAGAATAAATATCCGCTTTAAAGAAACTGAGATACTTAATAAGAAGTTTCATTTCAACCATACGCACTGCGCAATACTTTTCATCAGCACGCAGGATATAGGGTAAAGGTTCTTCTCCAAGCATTATCCAACCAAATTTTCCTTTTTGGCTGCATAGATCCATGGGAACCTTCTCCTTGTCCGTAGTGGAGGAAGGAGACGGTGAAGTGGGGGTATTCCTGCTATTAGGCCGCGGTGATGATGATGTGTAACCCAAGATACCTAGATTTGGGAAACAGCTAGGTTTCGGGGGTTGTTTGGCGTCGGTAGCTGCCTGAGCCGCCATCTTGGCTTTGTTCACGTAAACGATTCTAGCAGCGAGTTCTTGAATCTCAGCCTCATCTGGCCTTTCTTCTTTAATCCGAACACCTGAAACTTCAGAGGAGGTTGCAGCTATTGTACTGCTAGTTAAGGCGGCAACTGGGGGCATCGCCATTATAACCAAGTTTCTCTCAAAAGTTTCATTCATTTGTATATTGTATACAGATATTTAACTGAAAAGCCACAGATAACATATTGGTCCAACACGATTATCAGATTTCATTTTTATTCACTTTAATGTACAACTTTATTCACTAATGAACACTACGTTCACTCAACAAAAAAAAATCTCAATAATAACAATTATTTATTATTAATAATTAGAAGGTTACCAGCCAGGTTATCCAACAAAGAGGAATGAAAGAAAACTTACAATTCAAATAAACTTCTAACTTAAGTATATAACAATTTCGATGCCTGGGGTACTCACGGTTTATAGATATACGTATATACGTATATCTATTAACCGTGAGTACCCCAGGCATATCAGTACTGAACTCTCTCTCTTTTTTAATATTGCTCTCAAGGGAAAAAATTTGAACCTATTTATCCTTTACAATTTCAATTTCATTAGAAAACAAATTTATACACACAATTTTCCGGTGACCATCCATTGCTGACCGGATTGACTGCTGGCAGGCGACTGGTCTCCACAACTGGATTAGCAGGAGGTGTCGAACCGTAAGGTACTTTAATCCATGGCCTACTTAAAATGGTTGACAATCTAGTCCTATCCCTTTCTGCCTTGTTCTGAACCAAAAGGCTTGAGTCGTAAATTGTAGGAGGCCAATACTCATCAAATTTTGTCCCAGGTGGGAAGTAGGCCTTGATTTCGGCTAAACTTATCACTTGACAAGAATCGTTTGCAAAAAGTTCACCTGTTATTCCTTGAACTTTACAACTAAATTTTAAGTAGGCGAGGTCCCAAGCACCAAGAGTCGTTGATCTCTTTATCAAGGTCTCAGTTTCTCCTTCGAAATAAAATAAAGGTACATATCTCTCATCGTTTTTCACTGTATAAGAAACAACGGAATCATTGTTTATACGAACGAAACCGCACCTCGTGTTTATCGGGCTAAGGGGGTTCATAAGTTTAGTATAACACATATTAAGAAAATTATAGAATTCACTTGCGTCTTCTAACCGCACAACTAAATCTTTTGTGGTAAACTTTTTTCTTCCAAACCTTGCCTCACTATGTTGAATATTTATTTCAGTTAGAAGCCTTGCTTCACTTTCCGTAATAAAAAAACTTCTAATACGTGTGGAAGAATAAATATCCGCTTTAAAGAAACTGAGATACTTAATAAGAAGTTTCATTTCAACCATACGCACTGCGCAATACTTTTCATCAGCACGCAGGATATAGGGTAAAGGTTCTTCTCCAAGCATTATCCAACCAAATTTTCCTTTTTGGCTGCATAGATCCATGGGAGCCTTCTCCTTGTCCGTAGTGGAGGAAGGAGACGGTGAAGTGGGGGTATTCATGCTATTAGGCCGCGGTGATGATGATGTGTAACCCAAGATACCTAGATTTGGGAAACAGCTAGGTTTCGGGGGTTGTTTGGCGTCGGTAGCTGCCTGAGCCGCCATCTTGGCTTTGTTCACGTAAACGATTCTAGCAGCGAGTTCTTGAATCTCAGCCTCATCTGGCCTTTCTTCTTTAATCCGAACACCTGAAACTTCAGAGGAGGTTGCAGCTATTGTACTGCTAGTTAAGGCGGCAACTGGGGGCATCGCCATTATTACCAAGTTTCTCTCAAAAGTTTCATTCATTTGTATATTGTATACAGATATTTAACTGAAAAGCCACAGATAACATATTGGTCCAACACGATTATCAGATTTCATTTTTATTCACTTTAATGTACAACTTTATTCACTAATGAACACTACGTTCACTCAACAAAAAAAAATCTCAATAATAACAATTATTTATTATTAATAATTAGAAGGTTACCAGCCAGGTTATCCAACAAAGAGGAATGAAAGAAAACTTACAATTCAAATAAACTTCTAACTTAAGTATATAACAATTTCGATGCCTGGGGTACTCACGGTTTATAGATATACGTATATACGTATATCTATTAACCGTGAGTACCCCAGGCATATCAGTACTGAACTCTCTCTCTTTTTTAATATTGCTCTCAAGGGAAAAAATTTGAACCTATTTATCCTTTACAATTTCAATTTCATTAGAAAACAAATTTATACACACAATTTTCCGGTGACCATCCATTGCTGACCGGATTGACTGCTGGCAGGCGACTGGTCTCCACAACTGGATTAGCAGGAGGTGTCGAACCGTAAGGTACTTTAATCCATGGCCTACTTAAAATGGTTGACAATCTAGTCCTATCCCTTTCTGCCTTGTTCTGAACCAAAAGGCTTGAGTCGTAAATTGTAGGAGGCCAATACTCATCAAATTTTGTCCCAGGTGGGAAGTAGGCCTTGATTTCGGCTAAACTTATCACTTGACAAGAATCGTTTGCAAAAAGTTCACTTCTTATTCCTTGAACTTTACAACTAAATTTTAAGTAGGCGAGGTCCCAAGCACCAAGAGTCGTTGATCTCTTTATCAAGGTCTCAGTTTCTCCTTCGAAATAAAATAAAGGTACATATCTCTCATCGTTTTTCACTGTATAAGAAACAACGGAATCATTGTTTATACGAACGAAACCGCACCTCGTGTTTATCGGGCTAAGGGGGTTCATAAGTTTAGTATAACACATATTAAGAAAATTATAGAATTCACTTGCGTCTTCTAACCGCACAACTAAGTCTTTTGTGGTAAACTTTTTTCTTCCAAACCTTGCCTCACTATGTTGAATATTTATTTCAGTTAGAAGCCTTGCTTCACTTTCCGTAATAAAAAAACTTCTAATACGTGTGGAAGAATAAATATCCGCTTTAAAGAAACTGAGATACTTAATAAGAAGTTTCATTTCAACCATACGCACTGCGCAATACTTTTCATCAGCACGCAGGATATAGGGTAAAGGTTCTTCTCCAAGCATTATCCAACCAAATTTTCCTTTTTGGCTGCATAGATCCATGGGAACCTTCTCCTTGTCCTTAGTGGAGGAAGGAGACGGTGAAGTGGGGGTATTCCTGCTATTAGGCCGCGGTGATGATGATGTGTAACCCAAGATACCTAGATTTGGGAAACAGCTAGGTTTCGGGGGTTGTTTGGCGTCGGTAGCTGCCTGAGCCGCCATCTTGGCTTTGTTCACGTAAACGATTCTAGCAGCGAGTTCTTGAATCTCAGCCTCATCTGGCCTTTCTTCTTTAATCCGAACACCTGAAACTTCAGAGGAGGTTGCAGCTATTGTACTGCTAGTTAAGGCGGCAACTGGGGGCATCGCCATTATAACCAAGTTTCTCTCAAAAGTTTCATTCATTTGTATATTGTATACAGATATTTAACTGAAAAGCCACAGATAACATATTGGTCCAACACGATTATCAGATTTCATTTTTATTCACTTTAATGTACAACTTTATTCACTAATGAACACTACGTTCACTCAACAAAAAAAAATCTCAATAATAACAATTATTTATTATTAATAATTAGAAGGTTACCAGCCAGGTTATCCAACAAAGAGGAATGAAAGAAAACTTACAATTCAAATAAACTTCTAACTTAAGTATATAACAATTTCGATGCCTGGGGTACTCACGGTTTATAGATATACGTATATACGTAGATATACGTATATCTATTAACCGTGAGTACCCCAGGCATATTAGTACTGAACTCTCTCTCTTTTTTAATATTGCTCTCAAGGGAAAAAATTTGAACCTATTTATCCTTTACAATTTCAATTTCATTAGAAAACAAATTTATACACACAATTTTCCGGTGACCATCCATTGCTGACCGGATTGACTGCTGGCAGGCGACTGGTCTCCACAACTGGATTAGCAGGAGGTGTCGAACCGTAAGGTACTTTAATCCATGGCCTACTTAAAATGGTTGACAATCTAGTCCTATCCCTTTCTGCCTTGTTCTGAACCAAAAGGCTTGAGTCGTAAATTGTAGGAGGCCAATACTCATCAAATTTTGTCCCAGGTGGGAAGTAGGCCTTGATTTCGGCTAAACTTATCACTTGACAAGAATCGTTTGCAAAACGTTCACTTCTTATTCCTTGAACTTTACAACTAAATTTTAAGTAGGCGAGGTCCCAAGCACCAAGAGTCGTTGATCTCTTTATCAAGGTCTCAGTTTCTCCTTCGAAATAAAATAAAGGTACATATCTCTCATCGTTTTTCACTATATAAGAAACAACGGAATCATTGTTTATACGAACGAAACCGCACCTCGTGTTTATCGGGCTAAGGGGGTTCATAAGTTTAGTATAACACATATTAAGAAAATTATAGAATTCACTTGCGTCTTCTAACCGCACAACTAAGTCTTTTGTGGTAAACTTTTTTCTTCCAAACCTTGCCTCACTATGTTGATTATTTATTTCAGTTAGAAGTCTTGCTTCACTTTCCGTAATAAAAAAACTTCTAATACGTGTGGAAGAATAAATATCCGCTTTAAAGAAACTGAGATACTTAATAAGAAGTTTCATTTCAACCATACGCACTGCGCAATACTTTTCATCAGCACGCAGGATATAGGGTAAAGGTTCTTCTCCAAGCATTATCCAACCAAATTTTCCTTTTTGGCTGCATAGATCCATGGGAGCCTTCTCCTTGTCCGTAGTGGAGGAAGGAGACGGTGAAGTGGGGGTATTCCTGCTATTAGGCCGCGGTGATGATGATGTGTAACCCAAGATACCTAGATTTGGGAAACAGCTAGGTTTCGGGGGTTGTTTGGCGTCGGTAGCTGCCTGAGCCGCCATCTTGGCTTTGTTCACGTAAACGATTCTAGCAGCGAGTTCTTGAATCTCAGCCTCATCTGGCCTTTCTTCTTTAATCCGAACACCTGAAACTTCAGAGGAGGTTGCAGCTATTGTACTGCTAGTTAAGGCGGCAACTGGGGGCATCGCCATTATTACCAAGTTTCTCTCAAAAGTTTCATTCATTTGTATATTTTATACAGATATTTAACTGAAAAGCCACAGATAACATATTGGTCCAACACGATTATCAGATTTCATTTTTATTCACTTTAATGTACAACTTTATTCACTAATGAACACTACGTTCACTCAACAAAAAAAAATCTCAATAATAACAATTATTTATTATTAATAATTAGAAGGTTACCAGCCAGGTTATCCAACAAAGAGGAATGAAAGAAAACTTACAATTCAAATAAACTTCTAACTTAAGTATATAACAATTTCGATGCCTGGGGTACTCACGGTTTATAGATATACGTATATACGTAGATATACGTATATCTATTAACCGTGAGTACCCCAGGCATATCAGTACTGAACTCTCTCTCTTTTTTAATATTGCTCTCAAGGGAAAAAATTTGAACCTATTTATCCTTTACAATTTCAATTTCATTAGAAAACAAATTTATACACACAATTTTCCGGTGACCATCCATTGCTGACCGGATTGACTGCTGGCAGGCGACTGGTCTCCACAACTGAATTAGCAGGAGGTATCGAACCGTAAGGTACTTTAATCCATGGCCTACTTAAAATGGTTGACAATCTAGTCCTATCCCTTTCTGCCTTGTTCTGAACCAAAAGGCTTGAGTCGTAAATTGTAGGAGGCCAATACTCATCAAATTTTGTCCCAGGTGGGAAGTAGGCCTTGATTTCGGCTAAACTTATCACTTGACAAGAATCGTTTGCAAAAAGTTCACTTCTTATTCCTTGAACTTTACAACTAAATTTTAAGTAGGCGAGGTCCCAAGCACCAAGAGTCGTTGATCTCTTTATCAAGGTCTCAGTTTCTCCTTCGAAATAAAATAAAGGTACATATCTCTCATCGTTTTTCACTGTATAAGAAACAACGGAATCATTGTTTATACGAACGAAACCGCACCTCGTGTTTATCGGGCTAAGGGGGTTCATAAGTTTAGTATAACACATATTAAGAAAATTATAGAATTCACTTGCGTCTTCTAACCGCACAACTAAGTCTTTTGTGGTAAACTTTTTTCTTCCAAACCTTGCCTCACTATGTTGAATATTTATTTCAGTTAGAAGCCTTGCTTCACTTTCCGTAATAAAAAAACTTCTAATACGTGTGGAAGAATAAATATCCGCTTTAAAGAAACTGAGATACTTAATAAGAAGTTTCATTTCAACCATACGCACTGCGCAATACTTTTCATCAGCACGCAGGATATAGGGTAAAGGTTCTTCTCCAAGCATTATCCAACCAAATTTTCCTTTTTGGCTGCATAGATCCATGGGAGCCTTCTCCTTGTCCGTAGTGGAGGAAGGAGACGGTGAAGTGGGGGTATTCCTGCTATTAGGCCGCGGTGATGATGATGTGTAACCCAAGATACCTAGATTTGGGAAACAGCTAGGTTTCGGGGGTTGTTTGGCGTCGGTAGCTGCCTGAGCCGCCTTCTTGGCTTTGTTCACGTAAACGATTCTAGCAGCGAGTTCTTGAATCTCGGCCTCATCTGGCCTTTCAGCTTTAATCCGAACACCTGAAACTTCAGAGGAGGTTGCAGTTATTGTACTGCTAGTTAAGGCGGCAACTGGGGGCATCGCCATTATTACCAAGTTTCTCTCAGAAGTTTCATTCATTTGTATATTGTATACAGATATTTAACTGAGAAGCCACAGATAACATATTGGTCCAACACGATTATCAGATTTCATTTTTATTCACTTTAATGTACAACTTTATTCACTAATGAACACTACGATAGCCTGGCTGGTAACCTTCTTATTATTAATAATAAATAATTAGAAGGTTACCAGCCAGGTTATCCAACAAAGAGGAATAAAAGAAAACTTACAATTGAAATGAACTTCTAACTTAAGTATATAACAATATATATATATATATATATATATATATATATATATATATATATATATATATATATATATATGTGTAAGGAAGATGTGAATTTCACTATTTTACAAAAAATTGGAATAATATAGATCAATACTTCCAGTAGGTTAAAATAAAATCTATTATCAAAAAAATTAAAATTATCAAGGTAATCATATCGTTTAGAAATAATTTAAATGGGTAAAATATTTAAATTTTATTTTTCTAATTTTTTTTTAACTGATAAACGCAACAAAAAAAGAATTACTATATAATAATATTGTGATCCATTGCAAAATTTCATTCAAAAGATATGGAAAGGACCCCAAAATTTTAATTATGGATGTCACATAATCCTTTTAGCAGCCAAATCAATCGAGGAAAGGTTTAAATTTCACCATGGTCAGTTTTATGCTTTGAACAGAATGTTTGATAAATTTAGCAGTAGGTACTCAGCTAACATACTTTTATTCCTAAATATACTTTTCAATGTCTTGAAATATAGATGATATGAATGTATTGAAGTATTTTGAATATAGAGAAAATGAAACAGGCAAAGCAGAAGAAGCCGTATAGCACTAGAATTAATGAAATATGGTGCAGAAGAAATGGTCAGTGACCACAGAACCTATTTCAAAACATCTGACCAAAAGATAGAACAAGTACAGGACGGGAAAATTATATTATAATTTCGAAATCTAAGAAAGGGGACCAGACAAAGCGTGAGAATTATAGACCAATATGCCTATTCTCTGTAGTATGTAATAGCTTTGGAGAACAGAGGTATAAGAATAGGAACGAAGGCTCTGGATATTGGTGGAGCATGATCTGCAAGAGGAGCAGGACGGCTTTAGACCAGGGAGACAAACTCAGGGATACATTTATTTTCTCACTAAGAGTAGTAGTTGAGAAAGCGTGAGATAGAAGAAAAAAGTTATTTTTGCCTTCCTGGATTTGAGGGCTGCATTTGATTCCCCAAGATATTTGGAATGCACTTTAGAAAAAACAGGTACCACCCACTCTCATCAGTGGAATAGAATCGGTGTATCAGGTCTGAATCAGCCTGAGACATTTGTAAAGACGCCAAGCAAGGCGACAGCATAAGCCCACTTCTTTTCATAAGATGCAAGGATGTAGTATGGCAAATCTGCAAACGGACACCTACTGTGACAATGGGGTACCAGAATTTAATTCATGAACAGGCTCAAGCTTTCCTACGTGCGGATGACGTGATCCTGATTGCTGACACCCAAGAAAGGCTTTAGGTGGCTGATAGAATGGTCGAGTGGCTGATAGAAGAGCTCCGTAGGAATGAAATGGAAATAAATCCTGTTAAAAGTTAGATGATACTTATCGGCCAAGAAGTGGAAGACCCAATTCAGATAATAAGCCGCTAGAGTAAGTAGATATTTACCAGCATTGGGCACGATTTTCAGTAGCGACTAAAGAATCGAATAACAGATTTTACATAATGTCAAGAAGGCCAATGGTGTGTTCTAATCCATCTGCACTACAAATAATAGAAGAGCACCAACTAAGTGGTTTGGCGGTTTATACAGAATGGGTTATAAACAATAGGCTAAATGGTTCCTCGATGCAAAACCAGAGGGAAGGAAAAATATCTGGAAAGACTAGGGTGAGCCTGAGGCAGCTACATGGTGAATGAAGGATAGCAGATGACAGAGATGAGTGGACGAGATGAGCAAGGCTCTAGCTCTATACTGATGCGACTAAGGAGCAGCCAAAGAAGAAGAAGAAAACAAATGAATTAATTTATGTACCTATTGTTGAAAAATGGGTTCAGGAATCACCATGCAACAACAGTAAAAAAAAAAAAAAAAACCAGTCAATACTTAGCAAGCTTATAATATCAGAAATAACAATATATTAAAGTTTAAAAGTAAAAAGGAGCACATATCAAATAAAGCATATCCATGGATGTCCTCTCAACAGTCTAATACAGATACTACCATATATGCATTATTCCCAGGAAGTCTAGGACAATACTTTTCACAACCTCGCTACGTCCTTCATGTCGACATCTAGATTCTCCATGAAGCTCCTGGTTGACCAAGGTATAGTTACGCTGGCTCCGAATCAAAGGTCTCTCACCGAAGCTCTCGCGAAACCTCTCTAAAAGGAAAGGTATGCACTTTTCATATATTTTCATCCTCAGCTTTACTCGCCTGATCGAGGTCATTGGATTCATATCTTACGGGGGATCCAGAATGATTGCCGACTTTTCGATCTTCGGGAACGCCACAATATATCACGTGGATCCATCCGTATCCACTAAAAAAAAAAAAATTGGGATTAACAATGGTCCCAGTTTTTATAGTTTAATAATTCATTACTTCTTTAGTACTACAAAGTGAAATGTTTATTTTTTCACTAAAATTTATAAAGGTGATTACATATTTTAATTTTAATTTAAACTTATTGGAATTTCTATTCAATAACTGGTTATACCTCGTTGGCAGGTTGTTTTGAGCTTCTCATTGACAGCCGTGTGAAAATTCAAGTTGGGTTTAGTAGTTGATGTTTACCCGGCGTAATCGAAAGTGCCGATGGTGTGTATTTTGAGTTGAATCATACATGGTGTGTATTTTGAGTTGAATCATACCCTATTTATATAATAATTTATCAATCACTTGAAATTATTTACAACATTATTGTTGCAAAAAATTGTGTCTTAGTGTCAAATCTCTACTTATCTTTAAATTTTTTTTTTATTTAAGAAAAAGTAGTTAGAAAATTTAATTTTAATTCATGAATTTTGAATTTGAATCCTGTTGAGATGAAATTAAATGTTTCTCAGTTCATATTTAGTAACATTGTAGCTTATATTGCACTTCTATCAGTTTTCCTTATGCAAATGATTACTATCAAACCTTGAATCTTGTGTTTGTCTTACTGGTTGTTTTCTAAAACATAATTAAAATTATGTAATCCTTAATGAAAGATTTTACTTCAGATAAATTGTAGTGTTTGAGTTGTTATGGAGAGTTTTAATGTTTAATCTAGCATTATTATTGATCAATTGTATTTATCAATAAATCAAAAACAGTATATATTTTTAAACATTGTGATGTATGCTGAAAAGTGATCTTCATATTGTTGACTCCCTTTTTCCCTGGTAGTATAGGGGCCTCCTTCCATTCCCTTGCTATTGCTGCTCTTCTCTTTCCATATTTGAGCTGTCAGTTCCATGGTGAAATCATGGAGCCCTGCTTTAAGCAATTGTGAGTCGATCATTCCCTGGTGGTTTATTGTTTGTTTTTTTAATTTTACCTAAGGTGCCTTTAATGTCATCTACATTAGGACGAATGTTGTCCAAGGAAAAGCTTCTATGCTTCTTCTGGGCATGGCCTCTTTCTGGAGTTCATGTAACCACTATGTAAGCGAACTTCCATCCGGTCTTTTTCAATACAAAGGGCCTTTATCATCTTTAATAGATTCCAACTTTCGACATCCCCTCGCTTTTCAGGGGTAAACAAACCCCCAACCAGGTCCTTTGAGATTAGGGCCACACTAAACTGAGCCATATTTGCCACTAGGAACTAGTACTGTTACTAAGTCTTTGGTACCCATTCGTAATTGTACTAAGTTTTCCTGGCTACTCTCATGTGCTCTTTACTTCAGTAAACTTTCGAAATATTGTCACAACTATGGATAATATTGTAATCTTCGATATTAGGGTCCATTACAATGTTATGGAGATGCCCTTCTCAAATCAATAGGATTTTTTTTGTAGGATTGCACACTCTATCATCTATCCATGTTTGACCCTAATATAAAAATCCATGGTTTCATTAACTCTTATAATATTGTATTCATTGTAATATTGTATTCATTAACTCTTATAATAATTGTAGGAATTGGAAATGCACGTGGAAATTCATTATCGACTAATAATAATAATAATAATATTAGCATTTCTCATGCCCGCGTGAGGCATTAACTCTTTTAAATAATTTTAAATTCACAAATGAAAAATGAAATGTAAATTTTATGCAATGATATTCCTTATTGAATAAATATGAATGATTCATTTATGAAATTAATAACTCATTTATTCTTAAATTAAACCTTTATCCACTTAAAATTTTGTGAATAATGATTTATTGAATAAATTATGTTTAAAGAACTCATATAATGATGCCCGGCACAGATTAGTTTCATGCTAATATTTTTACACCTAAGTTTACCTTTAAAAGTTCTAGCATGTTTTAGAAACATCTGGGGAACTTAAAAACTTGTAAATCTTATCTGATTTTTTTTCATTAGTTATTCTATTATTGAAGTTTTTAAACCTTGGAGCAGCTCATTATTTTTACCACCATTTAAATATATCTTGTTGTGTATTACAATATTTCTAATGGTGACTCAAATCTTTTCATTTTTCTTCAAGGTCCAGAATCACTGAAAAAAAAAAAATGGTTTGGTCAATGACAAGATGAAAAAGTGCATCTAACTCAACCATTAAAATTAAGTTTAAACTCTTTACTGCTGATCCTGCCAGTATCAATATTTAAATATCTCATAATCACTATTTAAGACAGCCTAATGGGTTTAAATTTAAAAAAAAAAAGAAATATTACTAAATTCAGGTAACTATTTGATGAATAGTTATGAATATGTCTCCTAAATTGTTCTTCATTACAAAATAACAAAATCTAAAGTTTGTGTTGTGATTAAATTAGTAATGTTGAACTGTAATTTCCCTATGGATTGAAAATAGAACAAAGCCGAGAAAATAATTAATGGAAGTGTAGCAGCAGTAAGAGAGAAGGATATTCTGCTCGGCATTGACAAGAAGCCGACCACGACCTACCATCCTCAGGCAAATGGCTATATAGAAAGGTGGCATCGCAGTTTGAAGGCTGCATTAATGGCTCACTTAGATGCAGAGCATTGGACCAAAACCCTCCCTACTGTTTTATTAGGTCTACGCTCTACTCTCCGCGAGGACGTGGGAATGAGCGTAGCAGAAGCAGTATACGTTAAGCCACTCCGCCTCCCAGGTGCACTCTTCCAGGAATCATAGCACACCTTTGAACAGAGCACTTCACTACAGCGAATCAAAATATGCCTCGCTAAATTGAAGCCCGCTCAGCCAAGATCAGCAGACAGGAAAATGTTTGTCCACAAGGATCTGCTTACCGCTTCTCATGTTTTCGTAAGAGTGGACGCAATTAGAAAGCCCTTAATCCCTCCTTACTCTGGACCGTATAAGGCTGTAAGCAGAAGCGATAAGCATTTTACAATCCAGAGTGGTGACAAGAGGATTACAATATCGATGGACCGGTCAAAACCTGCATACCTCCTCAAAGATAATACTAAGGACTTCGTCCAGCAGCCGGCACTTAAACAAGATCAAAAGGACGATCCAAGTCCAGAGGTAATCCCTACCCCAAAAACAGAACCCTATGAAACATGATACGAACAGATTACGAGAAGCGTTACCTTTAAATAATACTATGAAAAGGGATTGACAAAAATAAACAATCCGCTAATCCTAGTCAACAGTATATAAGGGCTAGGGAAATATATGTTAATCCAGTCGACCTTCATCATTGACAAGATTAGTAGAGCTGAATGGCAGGTACCAGCATCAAGACCAACAACTCTTGATCTTGATACTATAGGTATTACAGGAGGCCACCAAATGGCCTCCAAGGTTAGTATCACCATTATGGGAGAGATCTACACCGGAGCTGTTGTATAAGTTTTTGTCACCTTCTGATCGGATGTCACTCCGGGAACCTGTGACGAGCAACTGTCAACATCACCGGCGACAACACTGGTGACCATAGACTACAACAGAAGTTTTATGTCTAATGTTATTTCTGTTACTTTTTTATCTGATGCCCAACATGAAATTGGAAAATTCTCCTAAAATAATGAAAGTTCTGAACTGAAAAGTTAAGATTCTTCAAAAACAGTCACTGAAGCAGTCTTTAATTTAAAAAAATAATTCTTCTTAACAGCTATAGGATAATTTAAATTTTCCCCATTACAGATGATTTTTTAAGTATTATCAATGAAAACAGTCGAAACTTTGGTTATCATGAAATAAAATAATTTTTTCTTAGTTAATTTATTATTCTCTTAAAGAGTTTGAGTACTGTTAAAGACAAACAGTTTTATTGCATAATCCATCAGTGTGAAATTGGTGAGTTTCTAATATTTATTTATATTCATAAGTTTTTATAAATTATATTGGTTTGTGGTAAAAAATATGTTTTTTTTTTTTTTTTTTTTTTTATTTTGTGTTTTCGCCTCTACCCTAAAGGGTCATTGGCGTCTAATGGTGGTTTATACCCATCTATAGAATCCCGAATATTTAAGGAACTTGAATAGAGTTGTGACTCTCTCTTCGTTGTCTTTCATAATTTCTTTTAGAGAATCAGAAAGTCCAACTTTTTTCCTAAGCTTTTCAAATTGTGGGCACTCTAACAGAAGGTGTTGTACTGATAGAGGAACATTGTCACATTTTTCACAGGTTGGAGCTTCTAGCCTCCTAAGCAGGTAGCTGTGTGTGAAAAGACAATGTCCAATTCTTAGACGGCACAGCGTTACTTCTTCTCTCCTAGAAGTTCTGTAGCTAGTATTCCATCTCCGACAGTCAGTTTTTACCTTTGTCAATTCTCTAGTTTCTCTCGCCCAACTCTTCTCCCAATTTGCTAATTGCATTTTCTTTGTTTGTAGCGTCCAGTCTTCTAGGGTAATCTTATTAACTTTACTAATTCCTGTCCCTTCTCCCAGTCTTGCTAAATGGGCTGCCTGATCGGCTCTTTCGTTGCCTGGAATGCCGCAGTGGGCAGGAACCCAGACGAAGTTAATGGTCTTGCCTTTCCTTTTTATATCCCACCATTCATTGAGGATTTCTATTATTAACGAATTTCGTGGGTTTGGACTATCAATGGCAGCCAAAACGCTCCATGAATCCGTTACAACAGCCCAATTCTTTTCACTGGATTCCGCTATCAAGTAGAGAGCATTTAGGATGGCTGTCGCTTCCCCAGTGAATATTGTGCTTTCCCCTGGTAAGTTAAATAGGAGCTGGGTGTGTTTACTACTCACAGCGCAGCCAACAGTATCGCCCACTTTTGACGCATCTGTATAAAGTTTATCGCAACGGTTATATTTTTCCATTAATCTTAAAAACGATGACCGAACTTCTATCGGGTATGTTTTGGTGACCTCAGCCATTGATCTATTGACTTTTGGTCTAGCTCCACTCCATCTTGGTATTTTTAGATTCGCTAAGGGTCTAATATTACTTAGGTTCATGCCAATTTTTGTTAATGCCTCGTATATGTCCTTTAGATAGATGTTGTTGTCAATTTCTTTGAGACCGCGATTATCCAATCCTTCGGCAAATAAGTGTTCGGTAAGAGGATGGTTTGGACAAGCTTTCAATTTAGCAACATATTTAAGAGCTAAGAAGTCTCTTCTTAAATATAATGACGGTTCCCCAGATTCTGCATGTATGCTATCGACTGGAGAAGTTCTGAAGGCTCCAGTGCAAATTCTAAGGGCTGCATTATGTATAGAGTCTAAGCTCCGTAATAAGGTTTTGTTGGCAGTTTTATAGATTTGGGCTCCGTAGTCGATTTTACTTCTTACTAATGCTTGGTACATAGTAATTAGAGACCGCCTGTCTGCACCCCAGCTAGAATGAGAGACGCATTTGAGAATACCAAGCCTTTTCGTGCATTCATCTCTCAGCTCCCTGATATGGTGGACCCAGCTAAGTTTCTTATCAAGTACCATTCCCAGGTACCTATGCTTTTCAACATATTCAATGGGAGACCCTTCTATTTCAATTCTAGGGTTTTGCAAATGGCATTTTCGTCCTCTACAGATATGTATACATTTCGATTTCGAAACGGATAACTTAAATCCTGATCTCTTTGTCCAACTCTCTACTTTTTCCATCGTTTTTTTTAACTGCCATTGGATATAGGGGATTGACTTGCTCCGAGCTGTTATGACTATATCGTCCGCAAATAGAAAACACTTGACGGGAGCCTCTATAGTGGAGATTACTCCGTCAATGGCTAAAAGAAAAAGTGTTACGCTTAGAGGCGAACCCTGTGGAGTACCATTTTGAAATAAATAGTTGGAAGAGAATGTGTTGCCGACCCTTACACAAAATTCTCTGTCGTTTAGAAAATTTTTAATATAAGTCCGCATACGCTGACCGAATCCCAGACCTTCCAAGATCTTCAACACCCGCCCCCTTGCCATCGTATCGTAGGCTTTCTCAAGGTCTAAGAATATTGCGATTAGATGTTCTTTGTGTGAGAAGGCCTCCTGTGCTTCTAGATTTAACGACAGAAGCGAGTCAATTGTTGATCTTTTAGCTCTGAATCCATATTGTTGCGAAGAAAAGACATTCTTTCTTTCCAGAGCCTCACTTAATCTTTTGTTCACCATTCTTTCCTGAACTTTGGAGATACAAGAAATTAAAGAAATGGGTCTGAAGTCTTTAGTTTTTTTGCTGTTTTCTCTTTTCGGAATTGGGACAATGATAGATTTCTTCCAGCTTGAGGGAAATTTCCCAGTGGCCCAGATTTCGTTGTAAATATTAAGCAGATGCCTTTTTCCGTCTTCGGGTAGATGCTTAATGAACTCTCCCGGAACTCTATCCAAACCAGGGGTTGATTTTCCCTTGAATATGTTTTACATTTAACCTCAAGCAATGTTTTTAGCTACTGATGGGTGCTAATGCATTTGATTATAGCCCAATCAACCAGGTTAATTGATAATGTTTCTATAGAAATGCTTATAATAGTTTTTGAAATTGTTATATTTTTCAATAGAGTTCTTATACTTGTGATCTACTATCAATAAAATCATACATAAAGTGAATGGTTGTAGTAACCTGTAGAATGCTTGCTGAAAATATGTTAAAACAAAGACATTCAAATTTTAATGGTTATTGTGAGGAAAATCACTTAATGGATCTAATGAAACTAATAATTCATTTATTGTATGAAAACCATTTTTTAGGTACATATAATTTGAAAATAAGTGTGGTAATATAGAATAATATATGGGATATAAGGGATTTTAATTCTGGCATGCCTCAATCTGAATAAACCTTTTTTAAGGCATGCATTGAATTTTTGAATGCGCTCACACACTGTGTTGAATCAGGTACACGAATTACCTATCTTGGGCACCTTTGGCTAATGCAACAATTAAAAAAAATTAGGAAGATTAGCTGAAGGTACCTGAGACAGGCTGTTTGTGGACCTGGTTTGACCTAGTGTGTGGGCAAGAGTTACCCCCTGATCAAAAGCATAACAATAAGAAATAAATGTTCCACTTTTGCGCTCTTGATGATTATATTTATTCTTTGAAGTGGCATTTGAATGGTAGTTTGGCCATGTTTTACATTACATATTTATAAAAAAAAAAAAATATTGGTTATTAACGATAGGGATACTTAAGCATAAAATTGCAATCATACACATAAGAAAAATCTATAAATACAATAAATGAGAGCAAGATGTGAGGGGAAAAAAAAGAAAATTGATATGTGAAGGCAAATAAATAAATAAACAAAAAGTTTCTGGTAAAGACAATATTAAACTAAATTCGAAAACTTGTGTTCCAATGGTGATCAATTGAATTGGGATTCGAATAGGAACTTGAAGAGGAGGGACTTAAGGTAGGAAGTCGAATATTGGAAGGGATAAAATTCCAGAGGGAGATGCCTTGTATTATAAAGGATTTTTTAGAAGTATTATTTCGATGGGATGAAGGATAAGAGGTCAGACATACGGGATCTGATTGGGCGGAATTGGATGGAATTTAAGTTGTTGGCTCTGTTGAAAATAGGAGGATTTCTGAGTTCTTATGGCCTGGTAAAGGAAGGAAGCTAGTAGATACCGACGAGGGTAGGAAAGTAAACATGCGGCACTTCCTATTATGTATAGTCGGTTGAAGCGGCCTAACTCGCTGTTTCTTGATTATTTCTTCAGGTAAAGAGTATTTTTATTATTTGATCCTTTAGGAAAAAAAAAATTAAGAAATGTATGTGGAGAAAAAAAAATAATATTTCAATCAATATTAAGAAAAAATGTTTTCGTTTAATTTTTTATTTTAATTTACTTTCTTTTTTACATTTTTATTAGTTAAGTAACTTTGTCATGAAGGGGACTTAAGTTGCATCAAGTGGTGGTAGTAGGTTTTGTTTTTATCTTTTGTTCAATTTGACTGAGATGCAAAAGCTAAGTTTCTGACCTTGGAAGCCCCCAGTACTTTTGAATTTCACAAAACCTGCAAAATGTTTACACTTTTTTCGGTTTTTCCCCCTTTTGACCAGAAGCATGTTTTTGACAGAAACTATTATCAATATTTTTAAACTAGATTGAATTACATACAATATGAGACCATAACTAGCTGAGTAGGCTAAATGTTCCTGAGATTCAGATTTTCAAAGTTGGGCCATTATGCATATTTTCATGTTTCATCATATTTAATTGTCTTTATAGCCTCAATAACATGTCTAATATGATTCAGGGAAGTAAACATTTATTCAATGTAATATTTTGGAGGGGGTGGTCACCAAGGGATGGAAGTTGGAGGAGGTGTATCTGTTAAACTGCATATCTTGAAAAAGGTAAGAAATTATAAATTATCGAGATAAATGAGTTACTTAAAATTAAAATCCTTTAAGTCTTCCTGCCATTTCTTGTAATACTATACAGCATAAAATTTCGCATCGAATGAGTTACTTTAAATAAAAATCAGTTAAGTAATTTCGCCTAAACCGAATTCCGAAAATTTGCCATTTTTTTACCTTTTTAGAGAAAAATGACTGGTCTATGTTCCAATGCCTGCAACTCAAAAACAGATGCGCCAGATGAAAAATGCTCTGTATAAGTGATGTAATAAAATTAATTCGGCGCAAGTATGAGGAGGTATGATAGATTATTATTAGTATTGCTATCATATTATTATAGAACTCATTATCTATGTAGTTAGGTGCTAGGAAAAATTGACTTTTGATATAACATTTTGGAGGGGAATTGGGGAGGGAGGATGCTTGGTTGTAGGAGGGAGGTCACCGTTCAAAAATAGACGACTGAAATTGAAATACAAAATTTATTTAACAAACATCTACATCAATTTCAAGTAAAAAGCAAAACAGTTTAGTTCATTCGTAGTTTGCTAGAAACCAACAAAAATCTGAAAATGGCGCGGATTTTATACCACTAATGATTCTTTTGAGTGACCCCCCTCTTTCACTAATCCTCAAAATGTGATATTGAATAAACATTTACTTCACTGACTCATATCAGACATGTTATTGTGTATATAAAGACAATTGTGTATGATGAAACATGAAAATAAGCATAAAAAACACAAGTTTTGAAAATTGGCTCAACTTTGGAAATCTTTATCTCAGGAACTATCTAGTCTACTCATCTAGGTTTGATTTCATATTTCATGGAATTCAATCTAGTTTAAAAATATTAGGAGTATGTTTTGTCATAAACATGCTTCTTCATTGTCCATACGGAGAAAAACAGAAAAAAGTTCTAAAAAACCTTTTTAGATGCGCCTATATTCTAATGTATTTAATATAAAAGCAGTATCAATATTTTAAGTCCGATATTTTGATAGTATCCATAATTATTTGTCAATATTTCTATGAACGACAATATGGATATTAGACTTTTGTTACCCCATCCACAGTATTGGGTGAGTAAGGACACTGGTATCGTTTTTCATCCATTTTGAAGTGTTCTAGTATCTATTCGCAAGAGGTCCAACTCCAGATTTAGAAGTAGATCCCTATAGGGGCGGAACCAGGGGGAAGATAGATCTCTCTTCGAAAATTCCAGAAAAAAAATGATTTGGAATAAATTTAAGCATCTAATTTGGAAAAACCTTCTAGTATGATTAGTATATTGATAAGTATAGGTCTTGCTATTTTTATAGGTAAATAACTGTTTTTATGCTTTATATATGTAATTTTTTCTCCCACCCATCTTATTATTTTTATTTTTATGAATGAATAATTTTTCTTTGTGTTCGGTTAATGTATATTTTTCTTTTCTACTAACATCTCCGCCCCCCAAAAATGTTTTCAGGGGCCGCACTTGATTGCAATAGACCGATTAATTTTATGAGTAGTACAATTAAATTAAACATTTGTGTAAGTTATAAAATGGGGGTTAACCCTTTAGGTGGACTGCTAATACCCTCCTATTATTTAAAAAAAGTTTATTACCACAATTTTTATTTTACAATGTATCCTTTATTTTCATTCATTTTGAGAATAATTTTTTTATAATATTGGCCAAAATTTTCCTGACAGTAAGTTGATATTGTAACACTTATGTGGTATTTAGGTGTATAAATTTTTTTTTTAATAAACTAAAATTTTTAACCTCATCAGACCACCAGGCTTTTCTTTTAACCACCAGGCTTCAATCCTTCTCACATTTGTGTGGTTTAAAAGTCCTTATGCATTAATATATATATAAAACATATATATTTTTTCAGATTACATATTTTAAAAATTATTGGATACTATTCTTCAAAATAAAATCCATTGCTTTCAAATGTTTTTATCAATATTTCTGCCATTAATGGGATGTGATGCATCCTTTGGTTTTGTGTCAAAGTATTCTTCACATCAAATTTTCATGTCCTCAAAATTACAAAAGATCTGACCTTTTAAAAAAAGTGTTATTGATCTAAATAATCTGTAATAATAATCTGATAGTAAAAAATCGGGGCTATATGCAGGACAATTCAAAAGGTTTAATCCTTGCAGTTCTGATAATTTTTCTTTTGAGAAAATTGTTCAGGGGCACCTTGTGTTGCAGAGTGGTTTGGTTCCTGTTGCTAAAGCAGGGTACTTTGTTATCAAAACTGCATAAACTCTGCCTATCTGTTCACATTTAAGGTTTGAGTCTGCTGCTCGACCATCAGGAACAGGCTTAAAATGAAAAATGGCTTCATGGTTGCAACAAACACAAAACATCACTTTTATCCCAAACCTATCTTGGCGAAGCAACGGTTGTGCAACTTCACCTGAAATATTGTATTGACTTTTCGTTACTTGTGATAAATTTTTCTAGAACCTGTCATATTTTTTATGCCAATACATCGGCTGCATATCGATTTAGTTTTCTTTTCCCATTTTTGTTCATCTTTTCTTCCTAATGTGACTCTAAAACATCTGGAAACTAGAGGGATTCCGTTCCCTTCCTGCCATTGGAATCTCCAACCACTGTCAGTTCTTATTACTTAATTTTAAAATATATTTTTAGTTGTTAATAAGGGAAAACTTAGGACTATTCAACAGTAATGTTGTTGATGTGATTTTAATGTTTTTTATAATTTAGTAAACAAGTTTTAGGAAGAGACTATTTAATTATAGATATAGAATGCAAGGCCTCAAAGTCTCGTATTATTTCAATAATGCACTTAATCATGCAGATTACATGCCAAATTTTCGCCTATTCAGGCATCTTCAGGGCTACTACAGTTTCACAAGCAAGCTAGAAACAGACTCCTGAGTCTAGTCTGTTTCTTGCTTGCTTGTAAAACTGTAATAGCCCTGAAGATGCCTGAATAGGCAAAAATTTGGCATGTAATCTGCATGATTAAGTGCATTATTGAAATAATACGAGACTTTGAGGCCTTGCATTCTATATTTTTTATAATTTTATTAAAGAAATATTTTACCATGTTACAGGCTGAAATAAGACGACGGAACGTTTATAGGTCTGTTGATCTAAGTAATTCTGGAAATAATGCGGATGATGTTGTAGAAGATGATCATGAAAGGGAGCCGTTTCTTTTATCTCCTTTAACTGGTTTTGTTTTACTACTTATGTGGAGCACAGCCATTTTCATGATAGGACTGTTTTTCAATGAAAAGCTGCCTACAACTGAGTCAGATGTTTTGACCAAGTAAGCTTAATACAATTCAAACTTAATGCAATTATGGTAAAATTAAAAAGAAAAGCTAATATTTGATTGACTCAATTAAGTTAACTATGGACATTCTGACTACCCTCTTTAAATTTATTAAGGATTGATATTCTATATAAACCTGGAAAGAAACAATAGTTTTTATTGTAAGGAATCCAGCTCTGTAATATGTATAAGTGCGCAGAATAAAAAATAATTTTAAGAGTTGGAAAATTAATTTACTGATATCCTGCTTATTGAGCACAATGAAAAAAAAAAAAAACTGGTGCAGTGTGTACATCACACAACTTTCACTTACCTCCTTAATTGAGTAAAATTTCTGTGATGTATTATATTATTGAAATGTATGATTACTAAAATTAATCTGAGTGTATTGAATTTGAATAAAACTTGTTGAGATTTAGGACATCTGATTATTTGTTTATTGCATGATTTGTATATTTTTCTCTTTTTATCATTTCTTTAATATTTTGTTTAAAATTATTATTTTCACGGTGTATTATATTAGGAGAATCAAATTTAACAAAAGGATTTGTTTGCCTATATGAGTGAAAAACCAATGACTAGTACTTTTAATTTAGTAGGTATGCTTTCAAACCTTTATAATATCAATGCAGTGCTCAAAATAGTTAGAACAATATAAAGATTAAATGGTTGTGTGCCAAGGAAAAAAACCTTTAACCAGAAAAATGTTAAGAATTTACAAAAAGAATTTTGACTCTTAAAAAACATTTTGGACTTCATTATTTTCAGTGAACAAATCAAAATTTAATATGTTCTTATCATATGGGAGGCGTTTTGTGTGAAAAAATTTAAAATTTAAGAAAAATGTTTATATAAAAAATGTTTCAAAAACTATCAAACATGGGGGAGGATGCATGAGTGCTTTGGGGGAAGGAAACCTGGTATTTATAGATAGTAAAATTGATCAACATCTTTATTCAGACATTTCTAAAAGAATTTGAAAGCCAGTGTCAGATTATGGGATTTATTGGCTTATTCATCATTCATGCTTAAAACACAGCAAAGCTTGTTAAGGAATGGCTTATTTTCAATATCCCGAGACAACTTCATAAAATCTCTCAGAGTGCTGATCTCATCCCAGTTGATCACCTATGGGATGAAATTGAAAAGAGAATTAGAAAACGAGGAATTAAAAACAAAAATGAGCTTTAAAATGATATTTCAGAATGGAATACAATTGAGGCAGATGTAACCAAAAAACTACGCAGTGTGATGAAAAGTCATTTGATTGAAGTTTTTCGACGAAATATTAATTATTAAAATTATCAACTTATTTGAAGTATTCACATTTTTTTTTTAATTTATTATTTGTGGCTAATATTTTAGTTAAATAAGTTAAAAGTTTACAAATTGCTGTAAAATATTATTATTCAATTTAAATATTAAAATACATAGTTTTTATCAATAATAATGTATTTTTCTTATGTAATGTACGGAGGTGTATGTCTCATTCTCTTTTTACCTTTATACCTAAATTTATAACTATCCTTAAATTGAATGATTTTTAGTCATAATGTGTAGCCATCATATCTTTATAGTGAGAAAGTGAGCTACAGATGCAATAATTGTAGTGGATATCGCGAAATTTAAAAAAGAATGAACTAGAAGCAATGTTTTGAAGACATAGACAATGCTATGTGAACAACTCATTAGTCTGTTTAAAGTATCAACAATGGGATGCTGCTATGCTCTTTTTCAGTGTAAAATTTATATTTTTATAGGTCATATTTTTTGTCAAAGTAGAGTATATTTCTGCTGTAAAATTATATAGATATGTATACAAGTTTTGTTGTACCCCCATAACTATGTGCACATAGTTTTTCTTTTCCTTTCATCATACTTGTTTTGCATAGTTCTTGATTAAAAAATGTTTGTTCTAGGGTTTCCTTAATGCCCCCTTCATTGTCGTATTTTTCTTTTGTTTTTGTTTAATTAAAATTTTAACTGACGCTCCTGATCTCCTAAGGTGACTATAGAAATTGTATATAGTAGTCGATAATGAATTTCCACGTGCCTACAATGATAGTTGTGATGAATCATAAATGTTTTAACCAGTTTGGTATTGTAGTGGTCAAAACATCACTGCAAGATTTTTTTTTTTTTTTTTTTTTTTTTTTTTTTTTTTTTTTTTTTTTTTAGTAACTGACCTAGATTTTTGGTTTATCTTCCTGTTTTAAAATAATTTCATGATTTATCTGCATTCTGTTAATTCCCAGCTTTTGATTAGCATATATTCTAGTCCATTGCTTGTAAAATACAACTCATATTTGATTTTAAAAAATAGAACTTTGTTGAACTTAAGATAACCCAGAAATGTGATAAGTATCCGCAGGGAAATTAAATAATTGATTTATTTTAAAATTGTATTTACACGGAGGTAATGGGTGTTATTTATTTTATGAGAACAATGAATTTTCTCGCAACAATTTCAGCAATTTCAACCACTCTTTTATTTTATCTACATGTTTACAACAATTCAAACCAAAATTACACCATTACACCTGTCAAAAATCTAACTGTTAATCCATTAATTTTACTCACTCCCACATTTACAATTTATAATTTTAAATTGTAAACTGACAGCTCTTATAAGTCTAATCTTTGTGGAGGACACTTGTCCTCTTCTAATCTCCACTAATCCTCTTAAGGCTCAAATAAATAAAATCTTCTGTGGACAATGCTTGCTCAATTTCTTAGTTTATAGTTCATTGGACAGCGCACATGAATAGAAGGATCTAGCATTTTTTCTGGTTTCTTAAAAATAGTGGTTCAGCTAAATCAACCCCTAATATCTCAAAGGCTGTTGAATAGCTGATTTGGTCAACGGGTATAGTTGCATGAGTTACTCCTAAAGATAGCATTTACTTTTTGACATATAACACACCTACCATTATTCCTCTGTACTGTCTTGCACGCTTTAATGATCCAAACATTTTTTCTTAAGATCATTATCAGAGTGTTAGTCACGGCCTTTAGTTACATGTTTTGTTAATCTTTAGCATTAAGGCCTATTTACACTCATCAGTGATGGTACCAGCCCGTGATTCTACTTCCGGTAATCTCACAGCTCTTTCAATTCACACATATCCCTAACATGACCGGCACCTGTCCATACTTTTTCTCAGCTTGTTGCAGAATTACAAGTGGGAATGCAACATTACACCAATTTCGGGTGAGAGAAATATTCACACAATATTTCAATTATTAAGCTGGAGCGCTGCCTTGGTTACAAATATAAAAAAAAAAATAATAATGCTAAGCCGGAATGAAACATAAGGCGCATTCCATTGAGAGAATAAATTGCAGAAATTTTCATTTTTATTTTCAATATCAAATCAATAAATTAAAAACATAATTTAAACTTTAATTTTTTCAAAGATTATTATTCAGTGAATATGTTGTTCTCAATAATGTGACCAAAAATGTCGAGTTTTAATTTTTTCTGACCATTCGTATTTAAGTAATAAATATTCAAAAATCCATGAAGGGCAATTTTTATGGAACATTTTGTAATATCAAACGCTACATAGCTCAAATACTTTTGGTCCTAGAAAGAGGAATCTTGTGCCACATTTTTATAATTGCAAGGGCTTTAATTTGGCCTATAACTTGTTTGCAGTGCTTAGATGTTTATCTTTTATTAGAGACAAAAAAATTATTTTAAAAAAAATCGGATTTAAAAAAAAATATACATAATCAGATTGGTACAATGAAAAATTGTAAATGGTACAAGTTTAATCTTTCTAGGACAAATAGTATTTGAGCTAAATGGGTTTAACTGTTTTAATAATTGTTATTCTTCGATTTTAAAATAATTATAACTACAAAACAATTGAAATATATTTTCCATATAAGAAAATATATCTTTTTTTTAGAGATAAATTAATTCAATAAACGATAACAAATGTAAAGAAATTAGACTTAAATTTGTAAATAAATAATTTGTATAAATTTGTGTTTAATTACCTATTCTTTTCATTTCCTCTCCAATTTTATCCCAAATAGTGTTTTTGTATCTCCATGTACCTTGGGTTTGCCAGATCGTACAGCACAGGATACAAACGCGCCAATTCGATGAGTTTTTCGTCATTCATTTTATCAATGCTGAAAATCACTGATTGAATCCGTCAGTGAAAAAATCAAAATATCGGTGAGGACTAACCTGAATTTCACTAATTGATCACTGATTGGGCACTGCCTTCACTGATATGGTACGGTGCCGGTTGTGTGTGAACAGACTCATCTGAAATACATGGAAGAAAATCTTTTTTTCCGCCAGACGAATTACGTGCCGGTGGCAGCACTGTGCCGTCACTGATGAGTAGGCCTTTACAGGGTCTTATGATTGGTCGCTATATCCAATCATGTTTAGAAATTCTTAGCTATCTATTCAGTTCTTATCGGTTGGATCTTATATTCTTTAAGAACATATGTTAAAAGCCTCCTTATGAGTAAAATAAATTATGAGTACTGAGATTTTTACTGTAAAAGCCAATAGTAGCTATATCTGATGTCTTGGAAGCAATTTCAAGGCTACCAGCAAAAGATAAAGTGGCATTCACATGAAAGTTGAAATAAATAAAGTTATGTTAATTTTTTATTTATTTGAAGCTAGACAGATTTTAGTCTAATCTTTTTGTGTTCCCTTTATTTAACCTTACTTTTTTAATTATTTGTTCAACGTTTCGGCACTTATGTCATTATCAAGATAAACATCTAAAATTATAAAATTATATTTCAACTATACAAATTAAATTAAAAACCATTAAATAATGAAACATATTTACACCCACCTGTGACCACAAAATATTTTCAATCAAATAGGCTGAATGCCCTTGTCATAAAAATTAAAATTTTTACTAATCAAAAACAGTCCTTTTCCACTAAAGCTTTAAAGTCAAATGGTTATTATACCAATTACCTTATCCCATCCAACGTGTAACTCCATTGCTGCTTAAATAACCAATTGAAAAATACTAATTAAAAACATGTTTAAATTTTTTTTAAACAGCAATATATTTCAGACTGGATGTACCAGCAAAAAAATGATGTTAAAAATATATAGAAAAAACAGGTCTAGTAGAACACATCAATAAAACAGCATAGATTTGATTTTGAAGGGGTTAAAATAATGCATAGGGAGTCAAGCATGTATAGGAGAAAAATGCATGAGGCTATGTCTATTTCAGAAAACATAAATAAAACAGTTCTTTTTTTGACTTGTAAAATTTTTTAATGTTTATGACAAGGACATTCAGCCTATTTGATTGAAAATATTTTGTGGTCACAGGTGGGTGTGAATATGTTTCATTATTTAATGGTTTTTAATTTAATTTGTATTGTTGAAATATATTGTAATTCTAATTTTAGATGTTAATCTTGATAATGGTGTAAGTACCAAAGCGTTACAAAAAATTAAATAAAAGGATCACAAAAATACTTGACTATAAACAAAGTTTTTTATTTATGGTCTAAGTTATAAAGTTATTTAATACAATATTTCCACATCGTTGGGTTGGCAGTGATGAGTAGGTCTCCCTTTCTGAACGCTGTCAGTGCTGACAATTATCTACAAAGTGGGTCAAAACATGGCCATCAATATACAAAATACTATATTCATTTGTCTCAACTTTTAAGTTATTAACTCCCTGGCTCTCTATATTTTGCTGGAATAATCATAAGATCAACTACCCACACATCTGATATACAGTGTATTTAATAAATGGTAATTAACATTTAATACAGTTTAGAGTTATTATTCTTATTAACTTGGCTATCAAGTTGATTCTTAATGTAATTGCAAAATCTATAGGTTTTAATATATTTTATTTTACTTTTTGACTGTTTTCAAACTAACAATTATTTCCAAGGTAAAAACTTAATTTGGTTCAAATTAATTAACTTTGCTTTTAGGTTTGATTTCAAAACTGATAATGTTCTTCAGGATCTTAAAATATTAGCTAGCTTTGGGCCAAAAGTTACAGGCAGTCATGCAAATGAATATGAAGCAGTTAACTTTTTAAGTAATCGTATTTTAGACATTAAAAACCATGGTGGATTGGCTAATGAAATTTCTTATGACCTACAAAAAGTTTCTGGCAAATTTCCTCTTACCGCCTTTTCTAATACTTATATCATTACCTATGAAAATATCCAAAATATCGTAGTAAAAGTTGGACCAAGAGGGATGTCTAACTATAGTTTATTGATCAATTGCCACTTTGATTCTGTTCCTACAAGCCCAGGTATGTATTTTATTGCATTTCAGTAAAACTTAACACCCATGATGAAGTTATTTTTAAAATAATTCTTTATTTAACTTATATTTATTCTTGTTTTTGTATTTTCCTTTACTTCATTATTTTTTCATAATAGTTAGACCTTGTTAAGATATGGCATATTGCATTTTATATTTTTGTTTCTATTGCTGCCATGTTTTTCTTACGAAATTTTAGGCTGAAAGATATCTCTCAATTGATTTCAAAAACTTTTTTCTTTTTTTTATGATGTGCATTATTTATTGTGACCAGTGACAAAGAATATATGAGGTCCATGTCCCACAGAGATGCTTGCACTGATTATGAAAAAGATATTTTATCTTGAGATAGGGAATAATAATAAAAATATACTGTGTATTATACATTCATTTTTGTATACATCAGTAATCCAAAATAAGATTAAAGTTTTCTATTTTGATGAGTGTGGCTTTGGATTGTTTTCTTTCCTTGTACTTCGCTATAAATTTTCTTATTATTATAATAATTGTACTGTGCCAGACTATGCTAATAATATTGCATCAAACATCCACAATCAGCATTCAGTGTCTCTTGGCTTCTGTTAATAGTAGACCTCAGCTCCTTCTATTTAAATTATTCCTAATAATTTTAAATGATGTAAAATTCCTTGTTGACGCACTCTTAATGTTAACTCAATTCTTCTTGCATTTGGTGCAATCACCAATAATGATTACAATTCTGCTTCCTCATTTAAGTTCGGCCTTCCACTATGTTTTTTGTCCTCCACATCAAACTCGCCTTTTTCAAACTTTTGAAACCATTCACCATGACATCTGTTACTTAAAGCAGCATCACCGTATGCTTCTGCAACAGTTTATAGGCCTCAGCTGCAGATTTCTTTAAATTAAAAGAATTAACCAGCACTCCCTGCAGCTGACTTATTGGCCTCAAAACTTCACATGTTTGCACTTATATATATATATATATATATATATATATATATATATATATATACGATCTCCTTACCCTCTCTCATAAATATCTTACCTTTTCAAAGGATAATTAATTATTTGGCTGCTTAGTCTAGGTAGTAGTCCCTGTTCGAATACACTTAGTAAACTTGTATTCTTTCTCAGCTTAAAATTATAAACATGAGAGGTAAGGCTCGCATTAAAGTTAAGATTACTATGAAATTAAATTAAATTTTACCTTCAGGAATGAATTATGTTGGGAGAATAAGAAAATTATTTACTATATAATTAAGTATTAATCTTCAAATAGAAGAAAATTAAAAGACCGCTATAATGATGAAGGAAGGTTCACAAATTGTAAGCTATTGGGTCTCGAAAATATTTTCCTTTAATGACCTTTATATAGTCAAAGTCACAGTTTTATAGGCTGACGTTTCGCTCATGTTTGAGCATTTTCAAAGCTAAAAAATCAAAAGGGAAATCACAGCTTTGTGGTTAAAATTATTTTTAACAATTAAAAACATAATGAATATTAGTACAATTTTAGGAAAGTAATCTTACCACATTCATCATCTATTCGTAAAAATCACAAATTAAAAAATTGTGTCATTTAGTACAATAAAAATTTATATATATATATATATATAGGAAGAAACATAATGGTCAAAAATCTTGGTAATACATTAAGCTGGTGTAATCATAAATAGTATTAAAACTATAAACAGTGACTGATCTGAGATGGACATATGTAAATACATATATTTCAAAGGAAAATTAAAAACAATTAAAATTATAATCAATTAATAAAAACTAACAGAAAAACAACAATATCACAGTCTTAAATTAGTAGAGGTTTAAAAATGACATAACAATATACATTATCAATTATTACAATTTACATTTTTATTGATTTATAGATTTATATATAATTATATGTACAAGCATATTGGTGTTGTAAATTTGAAGGTAAAATAAAATTAAGATGTAAGACTGCATTATTAAATTTAAAACTTGTTTATAATATTACCGTAAATTTTTTTTATTTCTGAACCTTCTTTTCTGCAGTTAACTAAATTGTTTATGTTTTTATTTATATATATGCTCTCCACAATTTCTCTTTTTTTCCTGTGTTTTTGTGTGCAGATTATTTTTGTTTTTTGGAAATTGAATTCATGATTAGTAATTTTATGGTGCTCGACTAGAGCTGAATTGATTTTTGACTTTGGCTTTAAGCTGTATTTATGTTGGTTTATTCTACTTTCTAGGTTGCACTCTGTATGGCCCAAATAAGATTTATTACAATTAGAACATGGTATGTTGTACACAATGTTTGTTTTCTTCATAGTTGGGATTTTGTCTTTCATGTTTGTATAAATAGTTTTTAACGGTTTTTTTGGTTTATAACTTATTTTGAAATTGTCTTCGTTGAATTTTTTGAAGGTGTTACTTATTTTTGATGATAATTGGGGTACATACGTTAAGCTAACGAATTTTTTAAAGATTGGTTTAACACTTTCATTGATCTTATTTTCAGTGGTGTCATTGTTATTATATTTTATGATGTTTTCATTATTGGAGCTATGGGGGACACTTTGAAAATAATTGGTGATGCTTTTTTGTGAGGGTTTAGGAAATTTGTTATTGTTTCTTTTATAATTATTGAATTCATTTTTAGAAGGGAGAATAAGTTGTTTTGAAGTGGTATGCCTATGTTCATAGTTGTTTGTATGACTAACTATGTTATTTGTTATTATATTTATCTGGGTGTACCATAGTTTATTAATAAAGTTTTTTGGAAAACAGTTTTCTTCTAAAATATTATATATTATGTTTTTTGTCTTATTTAAATGAATATCGTCTGTTAAAACTATTGATCTGTGAATTAAGTTCTTTGCAACGTTTATGATTTGGTATCTAGGGTGCATGGAATAATAATAGATTACTAAATTATTATTCCATGCACCCTTTTTTTTATTTTTTGGGGTGATATCTGGTGGCCAAACAGTGCGATTATATATCTCTCTCTCTCTTCTTATTAATATCTCCATCTCGCTTCGATGTGACCATTGGAGTGTTGGATGTTCCATCATGTGTGTACAGGTTGCCACCGGCTTCTTACTAATTCCCTTTGTCTTCCCTTTTGATTCTTGACTCAGCAGATTCTCAATTTCTTAATATTTAGAATATCTCCTGATTAATACTTCAATAAATTTTAATTAGGCAGTACCTATTTCACGTCTCAATATATATATATATATATATATATATATATACATAACTCCTGTTGTGTCCAATTTCGTTTATAAGAGTCTTGATTAGCTTTTTTAGATCCCAGCTTTCTTCTAGTGTGTAAATATATGTATGTATGTATATATATATATATATATATATATATATACATACATACATACATGTGCATTATTCCTTACAATGTTCTTTTATTTAGTGCCTGCAATAATTACTGCTTTAAATGCTGTTTTTTATGCTATTAATGGATCTTAGAATCATGACTATCCCTCTTTTATTAAAAATATTGTTATTAAAATAGAATTCATTGGTTAGTTGTTTTTTTTTAAATGCATTTTAAAAACTTGATACTTCGTGTTTAGAAGTTTTCTGTTGTATACTAATGTTTAATACATTTATCATTTTAAGTTTACACCCTTTTATATTAATATTATTTTTTTCTTGTAGGAGCCAGTGATGATGGTTTAAATTGTGCTGTGATGTTAGAAATGATAAGAGTTTTATCCCTCTCGCCCAAAAAATTGCCCCATAATATAATATTCTTATTTAATGGTGCTGAAGAGAATCCATTAATGGTTATTTGAGATTTTTTTTCATTTTTTATGTATATAATTTTTACTGAATAACACACTTCATGAAACATTGTCATTCTCGTTCTAGGCACACATCATTGTGTGATTTTATAAATTTATGAATTTAATTTATTTTAGGGGTCTCATGGATTCATTACTGAACATAAATGGGCTCATGAAATTAAAGCATTTATAAATTTAGAAAGCTGTGGTGCTGGAGGTCGAGAAATATTGTTTCAGGCTGGTCCAAACCATCCTTGGTTGATAAAGGTAATGTTGGTATTGTTTTTGTTTATTATTAAGTCCTCCTTTTTTTTTTTTTTTTTTTTTTTTGTTAATTTACTAATATTATTTTATATATTTATTTTTTTGAATTCACCAGAGTGGAATTTAATTTAAAAAACTCATATTCTATCATCTCATCAAAGGAAATTGCATGATTGCAAAAATATCTTCTAGAATATCCATGGAGTGCAACTTGATCAGTAAGAGGATGAAGAATATAAATATGCAACAGCTCTGGGTCAGTTCCAAGTTCTTACAAATGAAAGGAGACTTACTTCCTGGATTACAAGAACTATCAAGCAACATATCTGCTCTCAAACAGTTACAATTATTTTTTAGCATGCTCTACCTGAGACTTTGTCGAATCACAGAACTAGAAATCAGATTGTAACTAGAAGGTTTAATGAAAGGTCAAGGTATTGTGGATAAGATCTTCAATAAGCCATTAAAAAAAAAAAAAAAAAAAAAAAACATGGATTTAATATTATCACCCGATATCTTTTTATTGCTAACAACATCCAAACTAGGTTGTTTTTAAAAATGGTCGCGAAGAAGGAGGACTGTGCTGTCCAGGTCAGTAGTGACCTCTAGAGATTTTTAAACCTATAAATGCCTCAGGCAGGAAGGGAGGCAGTTTTGTTAACAGTTTTTAGCTTTTAATATGTCCCTGGAGTGTGCACTTTAGCTTTTAAATGCTGGTCAGGCGTAACATGTTTAACACATCTCTACAAATCTTGGTTATGCCGATGATCTGCATGTAATGGGAAGAAGTATGACATCCATAAAGGAAGCATTTCCTGCCCTACCAGTAAAGAGAGTGGATCTGACATTGAGCTAAAATCCAAAAAAGTTGCTAATGCAAAATGTATATTAGGTCCTCAAGTTGTAGATTTACAAAATGCCCAAATAACAGTAGGATCTTAGACTTTCAGCAATAATAATACACTGCTAGAAATAAATAGAAGAATAAGGTTGCAAACAAGTATTTGTGGGATCCTAAAGCTCTTCGCACAACACAAAAGTGCTACATTACAAAACACTTATGAGGCCTGTTTTGACCAATGCATCTGAAAGCTAGACAATTTTTTAACCCCAGAACTAAGATTCGAGAGGTGGATCTTTAGTTAAATTTTCAGAAAAGTTTTTAGCGACAATGAAAGATGATAGAGATTAAATGCCGAAACAGTATACAGTATGTCAAATATACAGAATAAAACTCATCTATCCAGACTAACTGGAACTAAAGCCAATCTGCAGAATTGAAAAAAACGTATAATCTGGAAATATAGGTAATAATAACAAAACAAAATCTCACATATGCGTATTTATTGCAATACAAGAAAACATGTTTTTATTGAGATTATATAATTTTTTTTTAAAATAATATGTTAAAAAAACTTTTAATATAAAAACTTCACATCATATGAGGCATGAAAATAAAAAAGGGGCAAATCCATTTTGTCAGTTTTAACATTTTCATACTGTTAACCATCCTCTTTAAGGTGGCATGTGCTGTATCCCTCAATATGTACTATATCGTATTTAATTTTACGTTTGAAGTTCTGTTTAAGTATGAAAGGAGCAATAAACTTAAGGGGATATGATCCTGCTATTTGTGGGATGTAAACAATTTTTAATCTTTTAACGATTGGCAAGTAAATTGTGGCATGATGACAGTCAGTCCTTTAAACGATTTTTCACTAATATTTCAGCTGGCATAGTATCAATATGTATAAATACAAATGTTTACAAATCTGATCTGAAGTAACAATTTTTATAACGTTTATTATAATTTTTATAATAACTTTATAAAGATAAAAAGGCTTTCCTGGATGGTGCATGTTGCTAGAATGAAGAATGAGTTTATTTCTAAGTTTCAAAAAAAGATCTATGCCAGGAGGAGGATAGCCAGACTTACACTGCAGTGGGCTGTTGTAACAATTTGTTCTAATATTATAATTTGTAATTAATAAAAAATTTTAGCCCCGCCTGAAAAGGTTGAAATGATCTTCTGTCACCCAGGTTGCGAATATTGTCATCAGTTAACAATTTTTATAAAACAGTTATTTTTATGTTGTTTATAAATAATTTTACTATATTCGTGATTTTATATAAAAAAGTAAAACTTCACTGGTGTGCATAGTGAAGTCGACATATGAAGTAGGTTTTGATTTCAAAAAGATTAAAAATGTGTAATACTTTAATCTTGTTTTCATTGATTTAAATTGCTTCATTTCAAAAACTAAAAAAATTAAATACCTCATTTAATAGTATAAGAAGACATTTTTTATTTATTTACAAATTTAAAATATTGAATGATGATTTATTCATGATTTCAGATGTGTCATTCTTTCCATTAAATGTTTGATTTACTTGGTGATTATTAACACGTTCATGCCGGGACTGTAATTCATGCTCCTCGCCATTTGGTGGCTAAACTTAATGATTTTCGCTGTATAAGACAGGAGTTATTCTAGGGCATTATGCAGTATTGACAATCCAACAATAATAAATTGAACAATACAATCCTACCTCGTTATACATCTTTGGGGAAAGTTTTTTGATTGATGAAAGTGTCCGATGCGGCAGTCTATTGTGGGCCTCTGGTGGTGCACGCCGGCGTGAACGTGTTAATGTAAGTTACAGTGTAGTAACTATAGGAAAATTAAGAAAAAACATACTCAAAAGTAAATAAATAAAATATAGCAATAAAGAGACAACTAATCAAAAATAAACAAAATTAAAGTAATCACTGAGCATATTAGAATATATGAATATATAACTCATAAATGCTTCCATGGGTGTATGTATATTTAGTTAAAATAAATATAAATATGAGAAAATATTAATTTTTAACAATAAATGTTTAGTTCTTTAGTGTGTGTAGTATTTAAGAAACTTCTTATTGCATTAACTTATTTCTTCATATTAAATATTTTGTTCCTAGGCATATGGAGAAGCTGCCAAATATCCCCATGGCATAGTAGTTGCTGAAGAAATATTTCAGAGTGGCCTGATACCTTCAGATACAGATTTTCGAATATTTCGAGACTTTGGCCACATTCCAGGTAAGGTATTTTATTCAGTAAATAAAAAATAAAAATTAGGGTTTTATTTTTTTTTTTTTTCAAAGTTTCAGGTGAAAGTCTTCAGTTCAGGCGATGGTCTGATGACTGTCTTCTTCTTCTTTTGATGGCTCTACGGTCCTTGGAGAACCTGGCCTGCTCCACAATGTTCCGCCATTCTTCCCTGTCCAGCGCTGCTCTTCTCCACCTTCGGACTCCAAGTATCCTCAGGTCCTCCTCCACGTCATCCAGCCATCGCAATCTGGGACGCCCTCTTCTTCATCCTCCCCCAGGGTGTCCATCCAGAAGCTACTTTGGGATTCACTGCTCTTCCATTCTCTGTACATGCCCCAGCTACCTAATTCTACTCTTCTTGATGCAGGTGACAATATCTGGGGTCTTGTATAAATCACGGAGCTCTCGATTGTTTCTCTGCCTCCACTGATCTCCCTCCTTCAAGGGACCAAAAATCTTTCTTAGGATTTTCCACTCCCACACATTGAGCATTTGTTCTGATTTCCTGGTAAGGACCCATGTTTCACTTCCATATGTCACTACTGGTCTAATAATACTAGTGTATACAGCCTGCTTTAACTGCCAGAGTAACACTTTCGACCTAAGTACCTTTCCGAGCGCCCAGCAACATCTGCTTCCGGCCATCATGCGTGTCTTTATTTCTGCCTGTATATCGTTCTTCTTGTTGATGTTGGCCCCAAGATATTTAAACTCCTGTACCAGCTCGAAAAAGTCTCTCCATTTAATGCAATGTAAATATATCTACTGAGCAAAAACTCCAACCGAAGGAAGGTTTTTTGGTCAACATTCTGTTTAAATTGATTGCTTAAATTATCCTTATTCTTTTCTTGTTTTCAGTTTTCATGTACCCACCAATTATTAAATAGATAAATTCTAATACACTTCACTTTAATTGTTCCATGTTTACTTTAAAGGGACTGCAATTTTGTTTCTTACTTGTTCCAAATGTTGAATGTTATGTTGCTATTGGTAACATTGAAACATTTTCTAGCCATCTGCCACTTGTAAATTAGTATTGTGTGACACCTTGGACACCATTCAGATGGCTTATAGCCCATTTAAGTTATTAATATTTTAGAACCATTTTAGCTCCCTTATACAGCATAACTGGTGGTGTATCATTTTATAATCTCAAGGTGAAACTGTTATCTGAATAGTCACTTTTTTTATTTTTTATTTATTTTTTTATTATAACTCCAATTTGACCCTTAATATTTTATGATGATTTGCAGATGTTTCCAAAAAGCTTATGCTTTTAAATATTAATTGCATTGTTATTTAACTATTCATTGTGAATAATATAATGTACGTATAGTATAGTATACATATATTTATCTGTTACAGGTTTGGATTTTGCTCACTTTAAAAATGGCTATGTCTACCATACTAAGTTTGATAATATTGAAAGTATTGAATCACCACATGGAGTTATTAAACATACTGGAGAAAACATTTTATCATTGTCTAAATCATTATTAAATTCCAAAGAATTTATTAATCCGAGTAGCTACTCAACTGGAAAGCAAATTTATTTTGATTTATTTGGTTTAGTTTTCATAAGTTATCCAGATGATTTTGGCACATCGTTGAATATAATAACATTATTTATATCGTTGTTGGGAATCGTTCTCACCATTTCAATGTTGAATTCTGGTTAGTATTTAATTCTTGTATTATTAAGATTAGCTTCTGTGTTTATATTTTTAAATCTTACTATTGACAAGAATTTTTTATTGTTTTGTGCTGTATTAACATATTTTCTACCTTCAAAATTATATCTTAATTTCACTTATATATTTTTTATTTTTTTTATTTTTTTTTTTATTTAATCATAATTTGCTTTCAGGGAAACACCCTATGCAAATAGAGTCTATCGATTATACAAATTATAGACACATACATTACACGTTACATATACATACAAACATTATAAATACATTATTAATTATTAATATATATGAATATAAAGAAAAATAGAAAAATTCAAATGTATAAAATCTAAAACTTAGTTAAAATTGACCATCTAAAAATTAGTCATAAAATTAAAAAATTTAAACAATGAAATCCCTATTATTTACATAGATTAATTAATAACCAATAAATTAACAATTTCTATTACTGATGACATGTAATATGGCTATTGTTATGAGTAATCATCCTACCAAGTCTCTATAGTTTAAAATATTGGTAAAAAAATAAAACAAATTTCGTAAATCTTTTACGCTTTGTGGCTTAAAAATTTTAATTCCATTAACATTTTCCATCCCTTGGTAATACCTTTCCCTCAGATTGGAATAAATAGGGCAAACAAACAATATATGATATAGTGTTTCATTATTTTTCATATTGCACATTTTGCACTCTTGCTGAGGATTAATAATTACAATTTTATTGTTAACAGAAATTTTTATACTGTATCTACCTGAAAGTCTGATCTGCATTAACAGCCTAGTAAATTTAAAGTTAGCTGGGAGTAGTAAATAATCAGCCATTTGGAATCTATTCAAGAAAAGGTTTATATGCTCGCTATAGGTAGAATGCTGCAATCGTTCTGTGCCTTTATCTAATAAGTAGCATTTATATTTATTCAAAATTTTATTACTATTTGCTTTTATCTTAGCTGCATTATTTTCAAATATTAATCTACCCTCTTCTATGGTATCAAGCACATTTTTTAGTTGGGAACACCAGTTGTATTTAGTAGTAACAGAAGTAGATGAATCCAATCTGTTTCTCAACGCTAGGAAACATATTTTAGGATATCTCCTATCATCCATGTCTATAAGTTTAACCAACCAGTTTAGGGTGTATTTTAATATATTGTAGCCAATGTGCACAGAACCTGTTTCTAATCTTATTAAATAGTTTGGTGTAGTTTTGCTAAGCGAGAAAGCTTTTTTGTAAAAATTAATGTTTGAATTTTCTAACAGCTCTATATACCGAAAGCTCCACACTTGTGCACAATACAACAGGGACGTATTTATAATAGCTTTTTTAAGCTTCTCCCTTGCCTTCCATGAATTGATTTTAGCCTTAGCACATAAGTTTATTACCGTTCCTATTGTTGAATTTGACTTTGATATAGCTTTCTTCACTGCTTGAAAGAACAAACCGGACATAGAAAATTGAACCCCCAAATAATTATAACTGTTAACTATCTCGACCAGTTCTCCCTCCAAATATATACTTTTATATTTCCTTGGTCGCCCCCTACAGAAATTCAATATTTTAGTTTTTTCAATGTTAATTTTTAGCTTATTGACCAAGCAATATGCGTGAAGGGTATTCATTTTTTTTACAAGATCGGGGTAAGAGTCAGCAAAGATAACCAAGTCATCCGCGAACAGAAGAAATAGGATGTCAGCGCCGTTTATTATAGGTATTCCTGACAAATCCCGATTTCGAAAAAAATCCTCTATGTCTGATAGGAAGAGATTGAATATCATTGGACTCAAGGTTTCTCCTTGCAGCACTCCTTCGGTGATTTTCAACTTTTTCGATAATCCCTCAGGGTTTCCCTTGATTTGGGTGCAAGCCTTACTATAAAGGACTCTCAAAACTCGGATAATTTTTCCACTTAAGCCTATCGAGAATAATTTATCCCACAGCAAATTGTGGTTTATCGAGTCGAAGATGGTTTGTCGAAAATCAACAAAAATAACAAATAGGCTTGATCTTTCATTTAGAAATTGCTTTTGTACAACAGCATTCAAAACGAAAACATTATCGAGGCAACTTCTCCCGCTCCTAAACCCTGATTGACACTCCGGAACGACTTTACTTTCATCCGCCCATAATGTGATTCTTTCAAGTAAGATGTGTGTAAAAATTTTTAAAGAGCAGTTCGCCAAAGATATATTACGATAATTATGAGGGTTTTGTCTATCTCCTTTCTTAAATAACATAACGCTTAGAATTTCCGACCAAGATCTAGGTATTTCTTCTGCATCAAGGATTTTATTAAATAACCTCTCTATGTACAAAATCCAGTTAGGTGGAAGATTCTTATAGACTTCATAAGGGATACCATCCAGTCCTGGACTTTTACGATTCTTAACTTTATTGGTAGCTCTGTTGATTTCCTCAGTGGAAATGTAACCATCTAATAGGGGGTGACGATTATCAAAGAAGAGGTGATTGGATGCCAACCTAGGGGGATGCAGCATTTCGAAAAAGTTTTCCCACACCTCTATGGCAATTTTCGGCTCGAAAATCCTTTTACCTCTAAATCGTTTTATAATACCCCAAAAAGATGAACTGTCCTTGGTAGCGCTTAGAGCTTCAACCATATCTAATATGTACGTTTTCTTTTTCGTTTTCAAAAAGTTTTTGAATTTTTTTTTCATTTTTAAAAAGTTTAATAAAAATTCACCTATAAATTTATTTTTCTTACATAAAACAAAACACCTTTTTAGTTCATTTTTAAAATCCCTGCATTGACTGTCATACCACGGTTTGCTGTTGGTATACTTTTTTTTACAAGGTTCTGTAATACATTTCACTATATTCAGATCTTTTGATGTCCCAAAAACAGCGGATAAAAAATTATTATGTAGTTCATCGACCCTATTATTGTTGAAGTTGATCTCGACTAATGGAGAAGACAGTAAATTATTTTTAAATATTTCAGAAATATTTTTATCCCATTTAATAAACTTCCTCCTATAGCACTTATTGTTTGTATTTATGGCGTACCCACAATAAACATTTAACTCTAAAGGGAAATGGTCCGAATTTGAAATAATTTGATTAGTTTTGAAATCGTATATCAACTCCAAGCCACCTATATCACACCAGACAAAATCCACAACACTCGACCCAGTAGTGCTACAATATGTAAAATTACCAGGGAGATCACCCGGAGATCTGCCATTTAACACTATAAAGGCATGAAGTTCCATAAATTCAGTCAGTGTTTTTCCTCTTTTATTTAAAATGGTATCTAAATTTTTTCGAGTTGGTAAGAGACTGGTACCGGAAATTATATCAGGGGAGCAAACATTTAAATTGCTAATTCTAGAATTGAAGTCCCCTCCTTAATAAATTGGGACATTCTTATACAAATCTCTAATTTCATCTAAATTAGTTTCTAGCTTTTCTAATAATAAATCAATATCTAAAGTAGGATTGATATAAATAGCACTTATATATTTTTTTATAAATTCAATTTTATTATTTATATCTGCATATTGATTATGCAGATCTTGAATAGTTTTTCAATTGAAATAATTTAAAATTAGATATAGAAATTGTTCTAATAAGAATGGATTACCACCATTATTGATCATTTGACCACACAAAATATTGTTAATGTCACAGATCCTCTAATTAAAAAATGATTAAAATAAAAAGGTTTTATACCATCTCCCTTGCTCAAGGAACCAAATTTATATAGTATATGGAAAGGAAGAGAGAGTGCAATAAAGAGTAATAAAGAGTGAAATACTCATGGTCTGTTGAAGTTTTTTATTTATTTATGAAATAATATATTCTTTTGTTAATTAATGCCTGTATGGGCTTACATCTACTTGATTATTTATTTTGTTTGGAGTGAAAAGAGGCTAAAATGGGCTGTTCAGTATAACAAGATTTACGGAAATACTTTTTTTTACCTGACGGAATAGACTAGACATGGTCATTGGTTTTGGAATTTTATGAAAATTACCATTAACTGAATTACAGAAAATATGAAAACATTTTTTTTTATTTTCTTCAAGCACTAAAGTATTTTCTAAATTGTTTAAGTTTCATTTTTATTAACTAAATTTCCTTTGAAGGACTGCTCAAAGAGGGATATAATATTCTATAAATTTCTAAAAACAAGAATAATGCATTTTTTTAGATGCTATTCACTATTATTACTTAAGGGTTTCTAGCTTGGAGGAATTTTTGTTGGAGGGAAACTGCTGGAATTTTCAATATTGGACCGAACATGCAGAAATTTTACTCAAACCTTTTTCTTAACATATTTTCTAATTATATAACTAGAATTACTGCCATCAGTTGATACCTTTTTTAATCTCTTTTAAGGCTTGGAATAAGAAGTTTGATTGCGACCACGTTGTTACATAACATATTGGTCCCTTACCTGTCAAGGCAGAGATGGTTGATGGTATTGATAGCCAAAACATCAATCTTTGCCACTCATGATTGTTTATTCAGTGAAAACTGATGATTGATATGCATCGGAATAAAAAAAATTGAATGTTTTGAAACATTTGAACGCATTGAAAAATGATTATATGATGTATGCAAAAATTCTTCTTTGTTGATTCTGTGTTGATTGAGCTGAGTAATAGTCAGGAATTATAAAAAAAAATTCTGTCAGAGTGAACAGGCGACTCACATAGCCTTGATCATGAACCATATGTTAGGGTTCATACAAAGAAAACATTTTTTTCTTAAAACATCATGAAAACTTGTGTTTATCAGTTTTTAAAGTTGCCGAAAACAAATATGAACTTCCCCCCCCCCCTAAAAAAAAGTATGAATATACAGGGTGTCTTGCAGTCCTGGCTTCTGAAATTCCTCTACGATTCCCACATATCATAGTGAATAGCTTTAGCAATCCATGGTAAAGGATTTTTTCAGTATAAAGTATAAAAATAAATCTTAAGCTATTACAAAAATACTGCTTGCAGAACATATAAAAAAAAATGTTTTCATGTTTATTGAGCAAGAGAGGGTAAAAATTGGGGTGGAATGTGTAAATTCAAAATTTAGAAGTTTGGAATATAATCAAACATTTGAAAAAATTGTTTTGTTTTTTTCATTTTTTGATGTTAGATAAAAAAGGTTCAATTCCTATTGTATTTTTAAGGGTTTTTCTTCTTTGGACTGTGTATTTTTTTTTTTTTTTTTTTTTTTTTTTTTTTTTTTTTTTTTTTTTTTTTTTTTTTTTAGCTTTTTTAACATGTTTTCATTTTGAATTCCACAGTTAATGTTCCTTTCATGATTGGAAAAAATTGTGTCAAAAACTAATTTTTTGTATTTTTAAGAAACAATAATAAACCTAAAGCCCTGTCAATTACCAACAGGCTTCTTAATTTTATATATAAGGATGTTGAATAAAAACCATAATAAAAATTATGGACATCTTGAAAATTCTATTCGTAAAGAAGTTGTGCATATCATGAGGCTTATTATATTATTGAAGACTTATTTGTTCTGTGATTTTCTCTTTGAAAGCTCATGATCTTGGTTTTGGTTTACAAAGGTTTTTTTTTTTTTTAATTAGACCATACACTTAAGTATTGTAAATAAAATAGATTTTTATTTTATTTTTGGTGGTGACAAGATGTAGAATAAACATAGTTTATTTTTTCAGTATTTATTAGTTTTTTAAATGATTTTTTTAGGTAATATTTTGGAGGTTGTTGTGAAGTTCCTCATGACTTTATTATCTCTGCTAACATTTCTTATAATATCAGTTTGCTATAACCTTTTTATAGCATTTACAATTGATTTTTTTGGATATTCTTTGAGCTGGTTTACAAATAAAGCACTGTTATTACTAATTTATGGCATACCTTCTATTTTTATGATGGTAATCAATACTATTGTTGTTGACAAAAGGATAATGGTAAGTCTGAACATTTTTCTTTCTTCATCTTTAATTAATAGGACTTCAGAATCAAGCTCCATTAATTCATTTTTTTTTTTTTTTTCATTATGAAATATATGAATTCTGAACTACAAAGAATCTTTTATTTATTGCCAAGAAGCACAGTGTTTCTATTTGTACTTCAAGGTGGACAACATAATTTGTTCCCATTTTTACTGCTGTATCTACCAATTAAGTAATGTAATTATAAAATAAAGCATTTTTATTAATTAAAAATTGAATAAAAGAGGATTGCCAGGAAAATAAGTAATGAAACTAAAAACAAAAGCCTATTTACATTTAATATGAAAAACAGTTTACATGATAAATACTAAATAAATAAAAACTAACATAAAAGTTGAATAAAAAAGTAGTAGGTGAGACTAAAATTAGTATAAAGACTAAAAATAGTACCAATAATCCAAAATTACTTAAACAAAACTGATTTGTATGACGATGATGAACCAGATAGGCCTTCTTCATTTTAAAGCTTACTTAAGGTTGAGGCTCTAATCTAGAAGCTATAATATACACTATCTTTAAAACCTCTGGCCTCAATTTATCCTCCTTCTTTTTGAGAATTTCTCTGAGGCTGTACACTTGTTATGATTTATATTGAAAATAAGTCTTCAGTTGTGGCAATATTTGAACAATTACTGGTGTGCTCGCAGTACTTGCTGCAATCTTTATTCCTTGAGCCAGGAATAGGAGCTTTTACTAATCGAAACACAGTGAGATGGTTTGAAATAAAACCCATTAAATATATACCTTGGAAGTAAAAGGCCTATATCGAAATTTTAGCTCTTTAAATTCCATCATTAGTAGAAAGGTCTATCTCCTCCCTTCTTCATTATAATTTTTTTTAAAGGAGCCCATGTGATTCTGTACTCAAAAGTAAACTGACCAATGTGCACGTTTCTCACATCTCACCTGAACCATAACAGTGATGTTGAAATGACCTCATCCCCTACTTGTTCATTTTGCTTATTTGAATATTCTTAGTCTATCATTCCATTTTTGTTCGGTTTGAGTTCATTGAAAGCTTGCCTTCTAGTGTTACAGAAGTAACATCTTTAGGACGGATTCACACTATCGTTTTGCTCCCACTCCGTTCCCGGTTCGTTCTTGGCCTGGCAAAATATTCTAAAGAGAAATAGAAAGTGAGTATTCCATTATTAGTACCGGTCCAGTCTCACTCCTCTCCCGGTTTTATCCCAATGGCAAAATATTCTAAAGAGGAATAAAAAGAGGGTAATCACAATATTGACATAGGTCCGGTCTCGCTCCACTCCAGCTCCAGTCTCGCTCCGCTCCCGGTCCGATCTCGATCTACCCCATTTACACTATCGGTCCGGTCTTGCTCTGCTCCCGCTCCATCCAGATCTGTCATGATGAAATTTTATTTGAGGGAGATTGAACTTGTTGCAGCATTTACCGGTAGATTGCTCTTCTTTTCCTGATTCATATTTTAATTATTTTTTGCTTTAATATATATATTTTTTTTTCTGGTTAACATTTTTCATAAAATACTGGATTATTATTCAAGTTTCAAATTGACTGTTATATTACAACAGCAATGAGTATATAGTCAATAAATCGGTGACCGTTTTTTACATTAATTCATTGCAAAATATGAATAACAAACATGAACGTGAAGACAAACAGCTTCAAGACAAGATTTCGTGTTTTTATTTTCTTTTTGGTGATATTTTTTTTTAAAATCATTTCAAGCGTATTCGAATACATTCAGAAAAAAATTTACATTATTTCTTCCCCATTAATTAAATTAATTTATAATTATTATTAATAATTATCATAGTGTTGCAATTTATTCTTCTTATTATATTTTTTGATAATATTATCTTCTTCATCAAGAAAAGTACATTTAATAGCTATTTCTACAAATGAAAAGTTGAACTTTTTTTGCTGTAAAATTGATGAATAAATTAATACTTTAATAACTGGAAGTTGATTTTTCATTAAAATCCAAATGCAGACGACTTTGATTATTAATGCCTTCAATCGTGAACGGTGTAAAATTATATGATGTGAATATGATAAGACCTTAGGAGAACGGAGCGGGGACAGACCGATAGTGTGAATGGGGTAGATCGAGATCGAACCGGGAGCAAAACCGATGGTGTGAATAGGCCCTTCCAGTGATTCCTGCTAGCCACAATACCGATACTTATACGACATTTATGGTTTGTCATTTAATTTTTGAGCTTAAAAATCAAAATTCCAGTTCGAAAATTATGATTCATAGATTTATGGAACCTGGGTATAGCCATATAGAGGCTGATACCATTCATGCTTCAATAGAAACTGGAAAAAAAAAAAAAAAAAAAAAAAAAAAAAAACCGGTTATGATAATGAAGTTCCACATGACCGTTCACATTTTATAAATTCAATACCAAGAAAGCAGCCGTTTTGTGTTATAGAAATGTCTCAAAGCGATTAATTGAATTTCGAGTCATTATTGTCGACCAACATTGTTCATTGAAAACAAATTGTGAACTTATCATTATGAGCGATAAGAAAAGATGAACTTTACTCAGGTTGATAAACTTTTTACAAAGTGAAGCCTGATGAGGTCTTCAAGAAAGTCAATTTAAGACGAGGAACTTTAAAAAATAGGTGCTCCATTGACAAACCTTTCAATTTTTTACCATTAAATAAACACATTTTGTTCCTAGCCCATGCAGATTAAGAAATCTGATTCTTTTCTTTTTTTTTTTTTTTTTTCCTCTCTACATAAAAACAGAAGCAAGTGTTCTACTGTTGCCCCAAAGTACTATGTCTTACTGTTCATTTTCTTGTTTTTCTTTACATAATTCTCATCCCTTTTCATTGGCCTCGTTCAGGAGGTCTGCCATGCTTTGGTCTTCTGTGGTCGATAACTGCTCCTAAGATTTTATTCCACCCATTCTTTGTAATACAGGTAGTTTTGTTCAGCCATCCACTCAGAGAACTCGTTTTCCATAACTACATAGCATCCAATTTTTCTGGGATATTTAGACCTCAGTGACTCAGAAGCTGTGCAATTTAAAACAGTATGCTCAGCCGTCTCCGATATTTTACATGTGGGGCAAAGGGAATCAATCCATATTCTTCCCAAAGCTACTAAGTTTGGTTCAAAAAGCCCTATGCCCGGTAAGGAATTGCAAGACCTAATAGTTTAGAAGGATCAACTATGATTCCAAATATGCATGGACCATAGGGATCTGATTTATTTTAAAAAAAATTATTTCTGATTAGAAAAAAACTTTTACTCTAATCTAGTGCCATCAAATGAAATTTCCCCTATGGACCCCAAGATGGTAAATATGATGTGTAATCAGGTTTTTGGTCTCTTAATTTTTTTTTTTTATGTTTTCCCCTTAACAATCAAACTTAAGTAGGGCCTATAACCTCTATGAAAAAAATATTCTTCAATGCCAATGTACATGGTCATTACATGATATTATGCACATTGGCCCTTGAAAATATATACACTTTTTTGTGTAGTGGACATAGGCCCTGTTTGAGTGTGATTGTGAAGGGGCTAACATTACCAAAAAAAAACAACAACAACAATGAACAAAGTAAGAAATATTTATTTTTTAAAATGTCATAACCAAATCGAAAATATTTTAAAAAGCTTAAGAGACCAAAACTATGATAATAGAAAATATTAGCTATATATTATTAAATATCTGTGATAAAAGTTGAGAGATTGATATCAGAAGCTATTTGAAATATGATGCATGTGCCTTGCAGTGCAAGTGAAAGAAATTGACCAAATGAAATTTATTGAACTTGGAAATCATATGAAATAGTCATTATCCCTTTTACTTCCAGGGTATAGAAAATTAGATCAACTACTTGGGCTTTGATCTTATTCTAAAATTTTAAGTTTTCATGTTTGTATATTTAATAAAAAAACTAATACTATTTAGTGGGTTTAGATTTCAAGGACCACTATTTTTAATAATATTAGTTACTTTTATTAATTTATTCTCTCATTAGAATATTTGAAATTGAGTTCTAATTGTATTTTTATTTAAAAATTTTAGGGAAATATTGCTTTTAATGCAAAAATTCAGTTGTCCTGTTTAAGCATTCAATTATTATGGACTCTTTTCCTATTTGCTAGTTTATTTTTGAACATGCGATCATCATTCCTACTTATGCTTATTGTTCTTCCTTGTGCATTATGGACTTTAATTACTGTCTTAAAAAGAGGAGGAAATCGTAAGTTTCTCATCATTAATTTTTAATTATTATAGTTTTAAATATTGAATCTTCTTTCTTTTTTCAAATATTTTAATTTAATTTTTCCTGGCTTTCAGGTAAACTTTGGCATGCTTTGTTTATATTAATATCATCATTTTCTTCCTGCTTGATTTGTTATTTTGGCATTTCATGTCTAAAACTTTTTATTCCAATCACTGGCCGTATTGGTGTTAACAAGAATCCAGAATTTATTATAAGTTTGCTGACATCACTCTTATCAGTTGCTACTTTCAGCTATATTGTAAGAATATTCATCTAATCGTTCTTTCAGTTTAGTATCTAAACCAGCAAAACTTGATGCAATTTTAATTTATTTTTATTTATTAATGATTTAGTGTGACCTTTTTATATTCAATTAACCTTAAGGTAGAACTGTGCTGATATAGACCACTGTTGTAGTATTGGGAGTGACTACTGAAAGTTGATTACTGTTATTTTCTAGGAATAAAATTGGCTATATTTTATTAGCCCTGATCAACAGTCAAAGTTATTACGTCATCTCTTTAACTTGGGACTTCACTAAATGTCATCATTGGCCACGCCTAGAAGCTGCATAGCAGTAGTAGTACCATATGTTTCTTTTGATATTCAATATTTTACCATTGAGGACTCTTAATTGGATATTATGGACTATCAATATTGTCAATGCGATATTTTAACATTTCAATTTAACAATAACAATTAAAACTGCTATTTCCAAAAAATAGATATGAATCTAACCTTTAGAAAAAAATTATACTCATCTTGCCTTTTCTCATGTAGAGGGAGTGTAGTATGTAGTATGCTTCTGAAGTTATAACCATTTGTTTTGTTCTTGTTACTTCCCTCATGGATTCACGCTTTTATTTGTTTCTTGATAGATTTATTGTTGCTTGCTGCGTGTTACTGCTGTGAACTTACACACTTTAGGATAATTGTTTTAGTTACTTGTGAATGAAAAAGCTTGTGATGCCTCTGAAAATTAAATAGTGTTTATATTACTAAGTTAGCTCCATTTTCAGTTAAATGTCTTACCTGCCTTAATTTTTTAAAGACTTTAAGTAATATAATCAACCTAAAAGGCAATTTATTTTTACTAATTAATTTTAAGAGAAAAAATACACCTTTTTAGATGCACCTATAATATGCTAGAGAGTTTAAATTGATATTCATATTTCAAAATTACTAGTTTTTCAAAAATGTTTACTGTACCGATGCAAATATCAACTCTCAATAGTATTCATATTTCAAGTACAATATTTTGTTGGTTTCGATAATTATAGGCCAATATTTCTATTGATGAAAATATCAGTATTGGGCTTTTGATAATCCCACCCCTATCTGGAACTATCATAGAGTCCTACTGTTGGCAGTACAACACTTCTAGGTTTTTTAACATATCAAAGAAGAGTTTTGGTGATACATTTATTTTATCCTATGGTTCCTTTATTTCTTTCCTTATTTTTTCACCATGAAAGCAGATAAAATTGGAATAAGAATTATTTTAAGCCATAAACCAAATTATAGTAAGACAGTATTGGATGAAGTAACAGCAGTATTTATAATATTTTAAATCTTAACTTAATTGAAAAACTCTCTTAAAGGGATTATAATCTAGATCCAATTAATCAATATATATTATAAAGCAAAGTGTACAATGTGCGTGCCGAAAAGGCTCAGAAACGACTTCACATATGATTAAGAGATTTATGTCAGCGTGTAACTGTATGTCCCCTAACGGAGAAGAAGGTTTCCGTTTTTCTCTTAAGGGTGTAAAATTGAAGCGAAAAGTACTGGAATTTTAAGCCTCTCGCAACATGTAATTAGCCTACCTGAGAATGACATACGAGTTTATGAATGAAAAATTTAGTTCGAGCTGCAGACCACCAGGAAGCGCTAGGGTCTGCTTCACTCAATGTTTATTGTTCATTCATTCCGTTATATTTGTAAAGGTTATATATTTTGTCAGCTGTTCTTTTTAAATTACTTAAAAATCAAGCGAAAATAATTAGTTTCACCTTTTCTTTTAAAATAAATTAATGATTTTACATATCTGCAATCAATTGGAAAACCGACTGGATACTTTACAAAATTAATTTTCTCAGAAGAAGATTAATTGATAAACACATTACATTTAATCAATATCTAACATATACTTAAGTAAATTTAATGCAATATGAGTGAGCGAATAAAAACAGACATAAAACAAAAAAGAAGAGCTGAATAGACTGATTATAAACCGAAAATAACAAGTTTGAAGTGTTCTTATTGTATGTAGTTATGAAAAATGGTTTTATTACTATGTATGATAAGCATTCCAGTTGACAAAATGATGAATTGACTCCATTAATACAATTTTTTCAATAAGATTTTATCACCGCTCATAGTTCAGGATAAAAAGAAATATGATGAAAAAATTGTGCCCTCATGATATTTTGGTTTTCACTTAGTAACAGTAGTAAGATTGGAGAAGTGCAGAGTTCGGCCAAATTAGCGTGGGGGGGGGGATATATTAAGGGAGGTTGAACTGGAAGAAAGGTCTTACAAAAAAAGTTTCTATGAATCTTCGGTATTTTCTAAACTTCTGGATCTAATGGGACCAACACAGTAGTCGGCGCTTAAGTTGTACTCCAACTATAGTTTTTTTAACTAATAATCTAATAACTTATTATCTGCTGACTGCTTGGAATGGGCTTATAGGATTCATAATCACAGTAACCATCAAAGACGATGCATGACTCGACAAAGTTGCAGCAAAATGAATTGTTCACCCACCATTTTCATCACCCTATAAAGTATATAGGGTTCCTTATTTGGGCGGACACTGCCGATCTCGAATCTTAATATTGATACAATGTTAAAATTTTCAAGAAAGTGCTAATTTTGTTCTATATTTCCTTTAATTTTAAAGTTTTTCTGTTATTAAAACTGCCACACAAATACCGGAGCGAAGCCGGGCACCCTAGCTAGTATTAAATAAATAATTAAATTCAAAATGCTTAAAACCAAATATTGTTACTTAGAATATGTTCTGCTTTACTAATCACAAAATTATCTCTTGTGATTTTATAGCAAATTTATTATGTTTATTGCTGAAATAATTTTACTAATGAAAACCATTACTATTCTTAGAGATATAAAATCAAAGGGACCTTCAATTATTAAAATCCAATTTTGCCTTTTTTTTTCTTAAGGCTGAAATTTCTGTGCTTTATTCTACAAGAATCCACCATAGTTTATTAGTTCATAACAGTTAAAATTTTCACTTTAAAATTTTACAATATAATTTAGCATAATTATTGAACTGTGAAATACCAGGATGTAGTCTGTATTAATTAAATAACTGTATGTATGTATTTCTGCCCTTAACGCACTAAAGGAAACTATTCAGTTAAACCTGTTTTTTATTTAACCATGTTTTAAACTTGGATGATTAATGCTGGGGCAGTTTTTTATCACAGTGAACAATTTAAATGAAAAGCACTAGCATTAGTGGTTGGCAGGAGCTGCAAAATTCACTGTTATTCTACATTAAAATTAATAGAAGTTCTATTTATGCAATTATTTTATATATTTAATTTTTATAAGCTATTTTTCTTTTTATTACCATAGAATGTTTATGTTTATCTAATGTTTCCAGACTACTTTGTTTATACACGTTAAAAAACAATGGGTGGTATTGAAAATTATGTTGGGACTCCATTTGATGTCATTTTTATTTGTAATCTCGCCTTTGGGTTTTCCATTTTCTTTTGAAACACCTCAAAGGATATTAGTCACTGTAAGTTTCCTACAAATATTTAAATTATAATGTATGTTAAATTAATCCTAGTGTATATGTATATTTTGATACTTTTTCTAGCATGTGAATAGACAATTCTTTAATTCACAATTTTCTACTGAGTACTCCGACTCATTGTTTTGGATTCAAAATATGGAAAGAAGAGGTTGGAATTTGATTCCATTTTTACGTGATGCCCCACGTCTTGATGAATTTTGTGAGAAAAATGGGTATTGTGGACTTCCATGGTTTTCAAAAGTGAGAGAGAGGTAATAATTGTGTTATTTTCAAAAATTAATTTTCTTATCTGACACATGAAATAAATTGACCTGAATAAATAAATAAATAATAAATTGAGAATTTATGTCAATTTATTCCTTAATGTGGTTTATAGACAGAACTATTCAATTGTTGATCAATCATTGATTTTCTTTCTGAAGAATTTAAGAGAAAAAAATTGAAAATAGCAATGTACTACATCAGGTCTCTTTAATTATTGGCCACCAGAAATGATAAATATATATCTGTAATTTTTTTAATTTACAGAACTGGGAGTACTTGTATTACATCTGCATCTCATGGATTTAAAAATGATGAAACTAAATTAGAAATCATCTCAAAGGAATTGATTGGAAAGGAATTTAATCTAGAATTTCAAATCTCAGGTAATTTGTTTATTTATAATATTATGATGATATATTTAATTCTATACTTATCATCTGTACTAATTTAATTAAAATTTGATGTTGTAGATTCTTTAAATAACTTCAGATAAAAAAATGGCTTACATTATGTTGACGGATCTTATGTAACCATTATTAATCTAATCTTAGTACATTCTCCTTTAACAACTTTTTAATAATATATTAAAAAGTTGTTGGAGTTGGAGAAATATATTAAACCTTGTATAAATCTAAAGTTTTTTTATTGCCTTTATTTGATGGGAATGCATATTTTATTAAACTTTTTAATGGCCTAAGCTCCTAAAAATGTCCTTTTTTTTTTCTTCTATGTGAAAAACTAACAAAATGATTTTTTTTTTTTAATACAGAATATTTAGAAAAAAAAATATAAAAAACATTTAAAAACTTCTCTATATTTTTTATTTGGTTGATGATGCTCTGAGTATTTCTTTTTTTATATTATATCTATAGTATAGTCTTACCTAAGAAAGATTTTTGGACTAATTACCTATGCGAGAGGTAATTAGTCACGAAAAAAAAGCCATATTAATTACGGTTTTTAAAATTTAAGTTAGCGAGAACTAACTAGAGCCTAGCCTTCTGCCCTTAGAGCCGTGGCAAAGCTCGATTTTTTTTTTTTTTTTTTTTTAAATTTTCTTAATATTTCGATTTAATTATTCCTTTTTACTCTTTCGATTTAATTAGCAATTTTTAGACTGCCTAATAGTCCGTTCCCGTCCAATTTGCATGCTTTCTAGGTATGATACCTGAAGCCCGAAAATAGGGTTAAGGGGGTGGGTCAGAGCAGTTACACCGATTTTTATTAATATTAATAAAAATATTAGTAATATTACAAAAATTGTTTTGAAATAATTAGTTAAGATATATTATAGATTAGGGTGGGGGGGGGGGGAGGGTTTTCCCCGACCCCACCAGGAACCACCACTATCGCCAACTCGTTTCCCTCGGGCTCAAGTTAGCTCTCGTACACGTAAATCATTAACTGATTACTATGGGTTTTTTTCTTTCCTAGCTAATTATTACCTCTCTCAAAGGTATATATTCAAAAAGTCCTTATTAAGTGGTGTAGTGGTGGGGGAGGGGGCAAACCATAATTAACCGTCATTAACTATTAATCGAAATATAGGTATATGAAAAATTATATTTATAGTTAATATTAATTGCTTGATCCATAATTTTGAAGATTTTGTGTCAATTAACGTAATTGATAACTAACAAATGTCAATATTGTTTTACTGCTGGATGAATCAATTGGGAAAACCAACCAATCAAATTCAGAATCAAAAGAGTGGGGGAAGGAAGTGAGCAGTCTGTTTATCGATGTGTTTTAAGTGCTTGTTGGAACAAACCTATATATAACCTTAGCTAATTTTTCAACTATAGATTTAAATATTAGCAGAGTATAATATCGCTGTCATTTTCTGTAGCGATATTTGTATACATATTAGACAGATATATATTCACCGATAACAGTAAACCTTCTTAATTTAGATCTAATCAACGGTTGGACAACATAATCATAAGACCACAAAATTCATTGAATTCCAAGAAAGACTTGAGTATTGATAATCGTTTTAAAGCACAATTTAAGACTTCTTCAAGTTCAAGGTTCTTTGTTATGATTATACTAATGAAGTGTGGAAAAAGAAGAAGTGTCAAACAAATAAAAAGAACTCAAATTAATATCAACATTACAAAGCTGTGAAAGAACCGAGACTCAGATGTACCTGCATTTTTCCCAGTCCAGACTAACATTCTAGTCGATCGCCTGGCTGTATATCATCTGCTATGGAACTACCTAGAAGGGCCTAGAACGTGCCACAAATGTGATATCCTACTAATAATACTAACCATTCGGTACAATTCTGGAAATCTCCACACCGTAACGCAATTAAACATTTGTTTTGCTTTCTTCTGAGCAATTCTAAAAATAGGCCCATTAAACGAAAAATAACATTATGGTTTTATTATAATTTTTGGTATTATTATCGCTGCTCTACTCCAAGGCGGTAGCACCGTTTAGTAAATCCCCGATCTATATTGGAAAGCACCCTTCTGGGGGCTTATATTTCTCTAAAGAGCGAGCGTTTGTAGCGGTGGTCGAAAATTGGATTTAATAAATTTGATCAAACTCCTTTTTTAACTCCAAAGAACGCTATGGGAGTAAGCTTATTTTATGGTAACACAACCTTCCAAAAGAAGCCACGCGCAGAAGTAGCACAGCGATAGCTTAACCAGATTTTGAATTATACTTTATCATGATGTAGATACATGATGTACAGACATGTTTAATGACTTTTTTTGATTATTTTAATCATTTTTTAGTACTCGATAAATTAGTTAAATTTACACCATCCTTCCAAAGCGGCCAACTTGATTAGTTCCGATAGATTCCTCAACTGAAGCCTTAACAGATATTTATCAAGCTTAGTTATTGTCATTTACTTCACCCGAACTCTAATTATTTTAGTTCTTAATTTTTTCCTACTTCTTGAGACTATTCAATTTATAACTGTGGATAAGGGCGACCAATTAAGTCTCAACACTGTTTTTCTTTAGAGCTTTATTATTGCATACGTTTCGGCCAGTTCGGCCATCTTCAGTGCTGTAAGTCAACATAATACACATTATTTTTTTAAATTCACATATTTGCAAACAATTATCTATTATTCTGATAACAATTCATTTAAAAACAATAACAATTAAATTCTCTCATAACTTACTACTAAGTCAACAATGAAATTAATAAATTATTAACAATTACCTAAATTTGATTGATAAAAATAGTCTTCTAAAAATCCACCTTTAGTGGTTAGTCAATTAATAATTAAAATAAATAGGTGTTTGCTACCCTTGTCCAACTACCTGTTTTATATTGTCAAATGTTCAAAGTTCAGGGAGGATTAAGGGAAAATGGACTCCAAACTGCAAACCAAACATTTCTGTTTTGAAAGAAAAAAAAAAAAAAAAAAAAAAAAAAAAAGAAAAAAAAAAAAAAAAAAAAAAAAAAAAAAAAGAAAAAAAAAAAAAAAAAAAAAAAAAAAAAAAAAAAATACATACATACATAGACACTCACACACATTACATTATTTCCAAATCGTGTCCTATTCTCCTTTTTCTCCCCTTTCTCTCTTTCCCTATCTTATTTGTTAATTTTTTCCAGTATTTCTCCATACAACTGATTAATATTTCTCGAATCTGTTTTGAAATTTATGGCATTTTTTATATTTTCAGAAATGTGAATTGCCTCCAGCAGTTTTCTTCTTGTACTGTTTTCTTCCTTGTTTAAGATCTGCACATTTTCAAAATAAAATTCATGGTTGAGTTCTCCTGCATGTTTGGCTAATGCAGATTTGTTAATATTTTTTTGGCCATTTTTACAATCATTTTTGTGTTGATAAATTCGGTCTTTTAAATATTGTTTGGTTTCTCCTATGTATGTCGCCGGGCATCTGAGACAATCTATTTTATAGACTATGTTTGATTGCAAATCCTTATTAATTATGTCCTTTAAGTTATTGTATGTGTTTTTTACTTTATTTGTGGGTCTGAATGCAAAGTTGTAATCTTCTACATCATATTCCTTGAAGGTTTTTTGAATATTTTCTGCCAATCCTTTGATGTATGTTAATTTAACATATTTTTTTATTATTATTTTTCTTTTTTCTATTTGGGTACTTTTCTTTTTCACGCTTTTATTAATTATTAGATTAATATTTTTCGCCCATGCCTTTTCTATTATATTTTTGGGATAAAAGTTATCCATGAATAATTGAAATATTTTGGTTTTTATATTACTTAAAAATATTTCGTCTGTTACTTTTATGGCCTTATTAATAATGTTATTCATCACATTTACTTTCATGTGGTGTGGATGTAACGATAGATAATTTAGGATGATGTTACTGGTGGTTTGTTTCTTAGTCCACTCGGTGTAAATTTTATTATTGATCCTGACTATGTTTATATCTAGAAACCTGATTTTGCCTTTTTGTTCTACCTCCATCGTGAATTTCAGCTTTTTGTGATATCCATTTAATGCCTCTAAGAATTTCTTTGTGCTATTTTTATTTATAATACAGAATATATCATCTATATACTTCATTATTATTTTGGGCTTTATCCCTGATTTTATTATTGCTTCTTTAATTAAAACGTTTATCACTAACCCAGACAGCACTACTGACATTACACCCCCCATTGGCAGTCCCAAAAGTTGTCTAAACAATTCTCCTTTATAACTAAATATCCCATTTTCACATATCAGTTTTATCCCCTCTAGATATAGGTTTTTATTTTTTATTTTTGTGTATGGCACCACTTTCTCCCAATTTTCTTCTATGATATTATATACTTTTTTAAGTGGCACATTAGTAAATAGGGATACAATGTCAAAACTGATCATTAATTCATCTTCATTAATGCTTATACCTCTTAATTTTTCTTTAACCTCTATGGAATTCTTGACATCATAAGGATTGTCACTGGCTAGGTTATCTAATGAAGGTTTCAAATATTTGGAAAATTTATATATAGGAGATTTTCTACCATCAACAATTGGACGTAAATTTCTTTCTTCTTTATGAAGCTTTATCAATCCAAAAATTCTAGGGTGAATGCAGTGTTGGTCTATTAGTTGTTTTTTATCTTTTTCATCTATAAATTTGTGGGCATATAACCTTTCAATATATTTAGTTAATTTTTTCTTTATTTCTGGTAATGGATCCAACCTAACTTTCCTGTAAGTATTGTCCTCATTTAAAAGTTCTTGCATTTTTCTGTCATAATCCTTTACCTCCATAATAGCCACTTTTTTAGTTTTATCTGATTTTAAAACAATTAATTGGGGATTTTTCTTTTTAAATTTTAGCACCTCTTTTAAATCATTCTCCCAGATTTGGTAAATTAATTTTTGATTCTTGGTCTTATTTTGTTCAATATAATTTCCTATTTTCCTAATTATATTATTTCTTAATCCTGTGATGTGACTTTCACAGGTATCCATTGAGCTTAGAATATATTCTACATCGCTAATTAAATTGATAATGTCTTTTCTTAAATCTAATGGGAAAATGTTCACATTATCACCCAGACTAAGAAAATTTAATACATTTTTTGGAATATTAATATCTGTCATATTTACAACAAGACCTTTCATGTGCAGCTTTTTGTACCTGTCCACCATCTGATGTTCAGATGAATTTGTCATGATTTTAAATTTACCTTCAATGTTATTACTATCAATGAATGTTCTATTTGCATGGTTATTCATATTGTTTGTCTCAGTGTAAGGTTTATTAATTTTAATTTTAATTAGTCGTTTTATTTTAAATTTTAAAGTGGAAAAATGTAAATGTTTGCAGGTTACAGTATATTTTGATAATAGGTTTTCTATGCTATCCCTTGTTGCTGGAAAAATATTGGCAATCTCATTTTTAATTACATTTAACTTTTTAAGGGCACTATTTTTCAACCAAAACCCTTGTTTTATGTCGAGGCTTAAAATATCTCTTGCCATCCTATATAAATACTGGCTTTTGTTCTGATTCAGCAAAAAACTGTTGTTGAATATATTGTCACAACTAATAATAGGATAAAGTATATGAGATGGTATAATATTTTCTGCTCTACATCCCTTTAGATAATAAATCTTACCTTCAGCTTTAATGAGTTTTCTAAAACAGTTAATAAGATTATCAATCACATTTAGGTTATTGTTACCAACTATTTTAACAATATCCGCTTTGAAGTTCCTTAACATTTCATCGAGCGAAGCCATACTGGTCTGCTTCAGATTTAATGATTAGTTCTTAATTTTTTCCTACTTCTTGAGACTATTCAATTTATAACTGTGGATAAGGGCGACCAATTAAGTCTCAACACTGTTTTTCTTTAGAGCTTTATTATTGCATACGTTTCGGCCAGTTCGGCCATCTTCAGTGCTGTAAGTCAACATAATACACATTATTTTTTTAAATTCACATATTTGCAAACAATTATCTATTATTCTGATAACAATTCATTTAAAAACAATAACAATTAAATTCTCTCATAACTTACTACTAAGTCAACAATGAAATTAATAAATTATTAACAATTACCTAAATTTGATTGATAAAAATAGTCTTCTAAAAATCCACCTTTAGTGGTTAGTCAATTAATAATTAAAATAAATAGGTGTTTGCTACCCTTGTCCAACTACCTGTTTTATATTGTCAAATGTTCAAAGTTCAGGGAGGATTAAGGGAAAATGGACTCCACACTGCAAACCAATCATTTCTGTTTTGAAAGAAAAAAAAAAAAAAAAAAAAAAAAAAAAAAAAAAAAAAAAAAAAAAAAAAAAAAAAAAAAAAAAAAAAAAAAGAAAAAAAAAAAAAAAAAAAAAAAAAAAAAAAAAAGAAAAAAAAAAAAAAAAAAAAAAAAAAAAAAAAAAAAAAAATACATACATACATAGACACTCACACACATTACATTATTTCCAAATCGTGTCCTATTCTCCTTTTTCTCCCCTTTCTCTCTTTCCCTATCTTATTTGTTAATTTTTTCCAGTATTTCTCCATACAACTGATTAATATTTCTCGAATCTGTTTTGAAATTTATGGCATTTTTTATATTTTCAGAAATGTGAATTGCCTCCAGCAGTTTTCTTCTTGTACTGTTTTCTTCCTTGTTTAAGATCTGCACATTTTCAAAATAAAATTCATGGTTGAGTTCTCCTGCATGTTTGGCTAATGCAGATTTGTTAATATTTTTTTGGCCATTTTTACAATCATTTTTGTGTTGATAAATTCGGTCTTTTAAATATTGTTTGGTTTCTCCTATGTATGTCGCCGGGCATCTGAGACAATCTATTTTATAGACTATGTTTGATTGCAAATCCTTATTAATTATGTCCTTTAAGTTATTGTATGTGTTTTTTACTTTATTTGTGGGTCTGAATGCAAAGTTGTAATCTTCTACATCATATTCCTTGAAGGTTTTTTGAATATTTTCTGCCAATCCTTTGATGTATGTTAATTTAACATATTTTTTTATTATTATTTTTCTTTTTTCTATTTGGGTACTTTTCTTTTTCACGCTTTTATTAATTATTAGATTAATATTTTTCGCCCATGCCTTTTCTATTATATTTTTGGGATATAATAGATTTATAATTGGGGCATGGGCGAAAAATATTAATCTAATAATTAATAAAAGCGTGAAAAAGAAAAGTACCCAAATAGAAAAAAGAAAAATAATAATAAAAAAATATGTTAAATTAACATACATCAAAGGATTGGCAGAAAATATTCAAAAAAAAAAAAAAAAAAAAAAAAAAAAAAAAAAAAAAAAATACATACATACATAGACACTCACACACATTACATTATTTCCAAATCGTGTCCTATTCTCCTTTTTCTCCCCTTTCTCTCTTTCCCTATCTTATTTGTTAATTTTTTCCAGTATTTCTCCATACAACTGATTAATATTTCTCGAATCTGTTTTGAAATTTATGGCATTTTTTATATTTTCAGAAATGTGAATTGCCTCCAGCAGTTTTCTTCTTGTACTGTTTTCTTCCTTGTTTAAGATCTGCACATTTTCAAAATAAAATTCATGGTTGAGTTCTCCTGCATGTTTGGCTAATGCAGATTTTTCTATTTGGGTACTTTTCTTTTTCACGCTTTTATTAATTATTAGATTAATATTTTTCGCCCATGCCTTTTCTATTATATTTTTGGGATAAAAGTTATCCATGAATAATTGAAATATTTTGGTTTTTATATTACTTAAAAATATTTCGTCTGTTACTTTTATGGCCTTATTAATAATGTTATTCATCACATTTACTTTCATGTGGTGTGGATGTAACGATAGATAATTTAGGATGATGTTACTGGTGGTTTGTTTCTTAGTCCACTCGGTGTAAATTTTATTATTGATCCTGACTATGTTTATATCTAGAAACCTGATTTTGCCTTTTTGTTCTACCTCCATCGTGAATTTCAGCTTTTTGTGATATCCATTTAATGCCTCTAAGAATTTCTTTGTGCTATTTTTATTTATAATACAGAATATATCATCTATATACTTCATTATTATTTTGGGCTTTATCCCTGATTTTATTATTGCTTCTTTAATTAAAACGTTTATCACTAACCCAGACAGCACTACTGACATTACACCCCCCATTGGCAGTCCCAAAAGTTGTCTAAACAATTCTCCTTTATAACTAAATATCCCATTTTCACATATCAGTTTTATCCCCTCTAGATATAGGTTTTTATTTTTTATTTTTGTGTATGGCACCACTTTCTCCCAATTTTCTTCTATGATATTATATACTTTTTTAAGTGGCACATTAGTAAATAGGGATACAATGTCAAAACTGATCATTAATTCATCTTCATTAATGCTTATACCTCTTAATTTTTCTTTAACCTCTATGGAATTCTTGACATCATAAGGATTGTCACTGGCTAGGTTATCTAATGAAGGTTTCAAATATTTGGAAAATTTATATATAGGAGATTTTCTACCATCAACAATTGGACGTAAATTTCTTTCTTCTTTATGAAGCTTTATCAATCCAAAAATTCTAGGGTGAATGCAGTGTTGGTCTATTAGTTGTTTTTTATCTTTTTCATCTATAAATTTGTGGGCATATAACCTTTCAATATATTTAGTTAATTTTTTCTTTATTTCTGGTAATGGATCCAACCTAACTTTCCTGTAAGTATTGTCCTCATTTAAAAGTTCTTGCATTTTTCTGTCATAATCCTTTACCTCCATAATAGCCACTTTTTTAGTTTTATCTGATTTTAAAACAATTAATTGGGGATTTTTCTTTTTAAATTTTAGCACCTCTTTTAAATCATTCTCCCAGATTTGGTAAATTAATTTTTGATTCTTGGTCTTATTTTGTTCAATATAATTTCCTATTTTCCTAATTATATTATTTCTTAATCCTGTGATGTGACTTTCACAGGTATCCATTGAGCTTAGAATATATTCTACATCGCTAATTAAATTGATAATGTCTTTTCTTAAATCTAATGGGAAAATGTTCACATTATCACCCAGACTAAGAAAATTTAATACATTTTTTGGAATATTAATATCTGTCATATTTACAACAAGACCTTTCATGTGCAGCTTTTTGTACCTGTCCACCATCTGATGTTCAGATGAATTTGTCATGATTTTAAATTTACCTTCAATGTTATTACTATCAATGAATGTTCTATTTGCATGGTTATTCATATTGTTTGTCTCAGTGTAAGGTTTATTAATTTTAATTTTAATTAGTCGTTTTATTTTAAATTTTAAAGTGGAAAAATGTAAATGTTTGCAGGTTACAGTATATTTTGATAATAGGTTTTCTATGCTATCCCTTGTTGCTGGAAAAATATTGGCAATCTCATTTTTAATTACATTTAACTTTTTAAGGGCACTATTTTTCAACCAAAACCCTTGTTTTATGTCGAGGCTTAAAATATCTCTTGCCATCCTATATAAATACTGGCTTTTGTTCTGATTCAGCAAAAAACTGTTGTTGAATATATTGTCACAACTAATAATAGGATAAAGTATATGAGATGGTATAATATTTTCTGCTCTACATCCCTTTAGATAATAAATCTTACCTTCAGCTTTAATGAGTTTTCTAAAACAGTTAATAAGATTATCAATCACATTTAGGTTATTGTTACCAACTATTTTAACAATATCCGCTTTGAAGTTCCTTAACATTTCATCGAGCGAAGCCATACTGGTCTGCTTCAGATTTAATGATTAGTTCTTAATTTTTTCCTACTTCTTGAGACTATTCAATTTATAACTGTGGATAAGGGCGACCAATTAAGTCTCAACACTGTTTTTCTTTAGAGCTTTATTATTGCATACGTTTCGGCCAGTTCGGCCATCTTCAGTGCTGTAAGTCAACATAATACACATTATTTTTTTAAATTCACATATTTGCAAACAATTATCTATTATTCTGATAACAATTCATTTAAAAACAATAACAATTAAATTCTCTCATAACTTACTACTAAGTCAACAATGAAATTAATAAATTATTAACAATTACCTAAATTTGATTGATAAAAATAGTCTTCTAAAAATCCACCTTTAGTGGTTAGTCAATTAATAATTAAAATAAATAGGTGTTTGCTACCCTTGTCCAACTACCTGTTTTATATTGTCAAATGTTCAAAGTTCAGGGAGGATTAAGGGAAAATGGACTCCACACTGCAAACCAATCATTTCTGTTTTGAAAGAAAAAAAAAAAAAAAAAAAAAAAAAAAAAAAAAAAAAAAAAAAAAAAAAAAAAAAAAAAAAAAAAAAAAAAAGAAAAAAAAAAAAAAAAAAAAAAAAAAAAAAAGAAAAAAAAAAAAAAAAAAAAAAAAAAAAAAAAAAAAAAATACATACATACATAGACACTCACACACATTACATTATTTCCAAATCGTGTCCTATTCTCCTTTTTCTCCCCTTTCTCTCTTTCCCTATCTTATTTGTTAATTTTTTCCAGTATTTCTCCATACAACTGATTAATATTTCTCGAATCTGTTTTGAAATTTATGGCATTTTTTATATTTTCAGAAATGTGAATTGCCTCCAGCAGTTTTCTTCTTGTACTGTTTTCTTCCTTGTTTAAGATCTGCACATTTTCAAAATAAAATTCATGGTTGAGTTCTCCTGCATGTTTGGCTAATGCAGATTTGTTAATATTTTTTTGGCCATTTTTACAATCATTTTTGTGTTGATAAATTCGGTCTTTTAAATATTGTTTGGTTTCTCCTATGTATGTCGCCGGGCATCTGAGACAATCTATTTTATAGACTATGTTTGATTGCAAATCCTTATTAATTATGTCCTTTAAGTTATTGTATGTGTTTTTTACTTTATTTGTGGGTCTGAATGCAAAGTTGTAATCTTCTACATCATATTCCTTGAAGGTTTTTTGAATATTTTCTGCCAATCCTTTGATGTATGTTAATTTAACATATTTTTTTATTATTATTTTTCTTTTTTCTATTTGGGTACTTTTCTTTTTCACGCTTTTATTAATTATTAGATTAATATTTTTCGCCCATGCCTTTTCTATTATATTTTTGGGATATAATAGATTTATAATTGGGGCATGGGCGAAAAATATTAATCTAATAATTAATAAAAGCGTGAAAAAGAAAAGTACCCAAATAGAAAAAAGAAAAATAATAATAAAAAAATATGTTAAATTAACATACATCAAAGGATTGGCAGAAAATATTCAAAAAACCTTCAAGGAATATGATGTAGAAGATTACAACTTTGCATTCAGACCCACAAATAAAGTAAAAAACACATACAATAACTTAAAGGACATAATTAATAAGGATTTGCAATCAAACATAGTCTATAAAATAGATTGTCTCAGATGCCCGGCGACATACATAGGAGAAACCAAACAATATTTAAAAGACCGAATTTATCAACACAAAAATGATTGTAAAAATGGCCAAAAAAATATTAACAAATCTGCATTAGCCAAACATGCAGGAGAACTCAACCATGAATTTTATTTTGAAAATGTGCAGATCTTAAACAAGGAAGAAAACAGTACAAGAAGAAAACTGCTGGAGGCAATTCACATTTCTGAAAATATAAAAAATGCCATAAATTTCAAAACAGATTCGAGAAATATTAATCAGTTGTATGGAGAAATACTGGAAAAAATTAACAAATAAGATAGGGAAAGAGAGAAAGGGGAGAAAAAGGAGAATAGGACACGATTTGGAAATAATGTAATGTGTGTGAGTGTCTATGTATGTATGTATTTTTTTTTTTTTTTTTTTTTTTTTTTTTTTTTTTTTTTTCTTTTTTTTTTTTTTTTTTTTTTTTTTCTTTCAAAACAGAAATGATTGGTTTGCAGTGTGGAGTCCATTTTCCCTTAATCCTCCCTGAACTTTGAACATTTGACAATATAAAACAGGTAGTTGGACAAGGGTAGCAAACACCTATTTATTTTAATTATTAATTGACTAACCACTAAAGGTGGATTTTTAGAAGACTATTTTTATCAATCAAATTTAGGTAATTGTTAATAATTTATTAATTTCATTGTTGACTTAGTAGTAAGTTATGAGAGAATTTAATTGTTATTGTTTTTAAATGAATTGTTATCAGAATAATAGATAATTGTTTGCAAATATGTGAATTTAAAAAAATAATGTGTATTATGTTGACTTACAGCACTGAAGATGGCCGAACTGGCCGAAACGTATGCAATAATAAAGCTCTAAAGAAAAACAGTGTTGAGACTTAATTGGTCGCCCTTATCCACAGTTATAAATTGAATAGTCTCAAGAAGTAGGAAAAAATTAAGAACTAATCATTAAATCTGAAGCAGACCAGTATGGCTTCGCTCGATGAAATGTTAAGGAACTTCAAAGCGGATATTGTTAAAATAGTTGGTAACAATAACCTAAATGTGATTGATAATCTTATTAACTGTTTTAGAAAACTCATTAAAGCTGAAGGTAAGATTTATTATCTAAAGGGATGTAGAGCAGAAAATATTATACCATCTCATATACTTTATCCTATTATTAGTTGTGACAATATATTCAACAACAGTTTTTTGCTGAATCAGAACAAAAGCCAGTATTTATATAGGATGGCAAGAGATATTTTAAGCCTCGACATAAAACAAGGGTTTTGGTTGAAAAATAGTGCCCTTAAAAAGTTAAATGTAATTAAAAATGAGATTGCCAATATTTTTCCAGCAACAAGGGATAGCATAGAAAACCTATTATCAAAATATACTGTAACCTGCAAACATTTACATTTTTCCACTTTAAAATTTAAAATAAAACGACTAATTAAAATTAAAATTAATAAACCTTACACTGAGACAAACAATATGAATAACCATGCAAATAGAACATTCATTGATAGTAATAACATTGAAGGTAAATTTAAAATCATGACAAATTCATCTGAACATCAGATGGTGGACAGGTACAAAAAGCTGCACATGAAAGGTCTTGTTGTAAATATGACAGATATTAATATTCCAAAAAATGTATTAAATTTTCTTAGTCTGGGTGATAATGTGAACATTTTCCCATTAGATTTAAGAAAAGACATTATCAATTTAATTAGCGATGTAGAATATATTCTAAGCTCAATGGATACCTGTGAAAGTCACATCACAGGATTAAGAAATAATATAATTAGGAAAATAGGAAATTATATTGAACAAAATAAGACCAAGAATCAAAAATTAATTTACCAAATCTGGGAGAATGATTTAAAAGAGGTGCTAAAATTTAAAAAGAAAAATCCCCAATTAATTGTTTTAAAATCAGATAAAACTAAAAAAGTGGCTATTATGGAGGTAAAGGATTATGACAGAAAAATGCAAGAACTTTTAAATGAGGACAATACTTACAGGAAAGTTAGGTTGGATCCATTACCAGAAATAAAGAAAAAATTAACTAAATATATTGAAAGGTTATATGCCCACAAATTTATAGATGAAAAAGATAAAAAACAACTAATAGACCAACACTGCATTCACCCTAGAATTTTTGGATTGATAAAGCTTCATAAAGAAGAAAGAAATTTACGTCCAATTGTTGATGGTAGAAAATCTCCTATATATAAATTTTCCAAATATTTGAAACCTTCATTAGATAACCTAGCCAGTGACAATCCTTATGATGTCAAGAATTCCATAGAGGTTAAAGAAAAATTAAGAGGTATAAGCATTAATGAAGATGAATTAATGATCAGTTTTGACATTGTATCCCTATTTACTAATGTGCCACTTAAAAAAGTATATAATATCATAGAAGAAAATTGGGAGAAAGTGGTGCCATACACAAAAATAAAAAATAAAAACCTATATCTAGAGGGGATAAAACTGATATGTGAAAATGGGATATTTAGTTATAAAGGAGAATTGTTTAGACAACTTTTGGGACTGCCAATGGGGGGTGTAATGTCAGTAGTGCTGTCTGGGTTAGTGATAAACGTTTTAATTAAAGAAGCAATAATAAAATCAGGGATAAAGCCCAAAATAATAATGAAGTATATAGATGATATATTCTGTATTATAAATAAAAATAGCACAAAGAAATTCTTAGAGGCATTAAATGGATATCACAAAAAGCTGAAATTCACGATGGAGGTAGAACAAAAAGGCAAAATCAGGTTTCTAGATATAAACATAGTCAGGATCAATAATAAAATTTACACCGAGTGGACTAAGAAACAAACCACCAGTAACATCATCCTAAATTATCTATCGTTACATCCACACCACATGAAAGTAAATGTGATGAATAACATTATTAATAAGGCCATAAAAGTAACAGACGAAATATTTTTAAGTAATATAAAAACCAAAATATTTCAATTATTCATGGATAACTTTTATCCCAAAAATATAATAGAAAAGGCATGGGCGAAAAATATTAATCTAATAATTAATAAAAGCGTGAAAAAGAAAAGTACCCAAATAGAAAAAAGAAAAATAATAATAAAAAAATATGTTAAATTAACATACATCAAAGGATTGGCAGAAAATATTCAAAAAACCTTCAAGGAATATGATGTAGAAGATTACAACTTTGCATTCAGACCCACAAATAAAGTAAAAAACACATACAATAACTTAAAGGACATAATTAATAAGGATTTGCAATCAAACATAGTCTATAAAATAGATTGTCTCAGATGCCCGGCGACATACATAGGAGAAACCAAACAATATTTAAAAGACCGAATTTATCAACACAAAAATGATTGTAAAAATGGCCAAAAAAATATTAACAAATCTGCATTAGCCAAACATGCAGGAGAACTCAACCATGAATTTTATTTTGAAAATGTGCAGATCTTAAACAAGGAAGAAAACAGTACAAGAAGAAAACTGCTGGAGGCAATTCACATTTCTGAAAATATAAAAAATGCCATAAATTTCAAAACAGATTCGAGAAATATTAATCAGTTGTATGGAGAAATACTGGAAAAAATTAACAAATAAGATAGGGAAAGAGAGAAAGGGGAGAAAAAGGAGAATAGGACACGATTTGGAAATAATGTAATGTGTGTGAGTGTCTATGTATGTATGTATTTTTTTTTTTTTTTTTTTTTTTTTTTTTTTTTTTTTTTTTTTTTTTTTTTTTTTTTTTTTTTTTTTTTTTTTTTTTTTTTTTTTTTTTTTTTTTTTTTTTTTTTTTTTTTTTTTTTTTTTTTTTTTTTTCTTTCAAAACAGAAATGATTGGTTTGCAGTGTGGAGTCCATTTTCCCTTAATCCTCCCTGAACTTTGAACATTTGACAATATAAAACAGGTAGTTGGACAAGGGTAGCAAACACCTATTTATTTTAATTATTAATTGACTAACCACTAAAGGTGGATTTTTAGAAGACTATTTTTATCAATCAAATTTAGGTAATTGTTAATAATTTATTAATTTCATTGTTGACTTAGTAGTAAGTTATGAGAGAATTTAATTGTTATTGTTTTTAAATGAATTGTTATCAGAATAATAGATAATTGTTTGCAAATATGTGAATTTAAAAAAATAATGTGTATTATGTTGACTTACAGCACTGAAGATGGCCGAACTGGCCGAAACGTATGCAATAATAAAGCTCTAAAGAAAAACAGTGTTGAGACTTAATTGGTCGCCCTTATCCACAGTTCTAATTATTTTCTTACCCTTACAGATTACAGATTATAAATTATCGGTAATAAATAAAGTTGTAGCAAGGACCCAAAATAATCTGGGCCGAATCCCTATTTAATAGGGAAACTTATTCTCCAATTATTGGTTGTTCTCCCGAAGGAGGGAATGCTCGGATGATCCTGTTTCCGTCCATTGCTTCCTCAAAGGTTCGCCGAGGAGTCCTTTAAAAGTTCCCTCCTTAAGTACTCCCAGGCCCAACTTATACCCTACTTACTCCACTAATTAATGAAACAGTTATTCTATACTTTCTAAATGTGGCAAGTTCCAAGTACCCCGCCCCCCCCCCCCCCAACTTCTGTACCGAATGGGATATGAAATGAGAGGCAAAAGAAGAAACAGCCTTTTATTATATAAATTTTTTTGACGACAGCAGACTAAAAACAACTTTAATATGATAGTGTTTGTATTAATTGATAAATTGAAAACAATGTAAATTATTTAAAATTATTTAGTGTTTTTTCAAATAGATTTTTGTTAAATGAGTTATTTAATCTGCAGAATTGGCCTTGATAGAAAAGTATAAGAATTAAGGTTGGTTGGCCTTGGGCTTATAATTTCCGCCATACCTGTTGTGAAGGCACAATCATACCATGTGACCCGCTCGACCTCGTGAGTCTTGTCCTGAGGTTTCAGTCTGATGCTAACAGTGTAGAGATGTGTGTGCTTCATTGATTGATTTGACAACATTTAAGTAAATTTTTATATTTTCAGTAAATTTGGTTTTAAGGCATGGCAAAACATTTGACTCCGATTCTGTTCATATAGCCCCAAACTCCTTTGAAAAACCTAACCTTTCAACTAACCAGTTTCTTATTTGGTTGTTCTCTCCTGTCCTGGCAGCCGTCTTTCGTATGATTTCTCCTATGGGGTTAGTTGGCTATCTTCAACTGGGGTTTGTTGGAGCAGTAGCAAGTCACAAAAGTAAGGTAAACATAAACAAAGGTGAAACTATCACTTGTGTTTAGTTCTAGCGAGGAGGAGGAGAGCAATATTTCCTATGCAAAAAGAGACGACAGTCTAAACTTCAACGGAATCTTTAGGAATAACGAAAAAGATAATGACATTAAAGATCACATTCAGCCGCGATCGAAGCTTATTGATGAAGCAGCCACACCTGGCTACGATGAAAATGAAACTAGTGCACCTCAGACACTTTCTCATGATACGAGTGAAGAGCCAGAGAATATTTATCCTACCTAAAGTTTTTGAAGATGTGTTAAATTCGTTTTGTTTTATGAAAAATTTGTTTACATTGTTCTAACGCAATGATGCTTCTAAGCCATTACATTTTTCTAATTTCTGCTGTTTGAAATGTTATGTAATTTTGTTCAATTGAAATAAATGCAGCCGTATAGTAAAATGCAGCCATTTGTCATTCAATTTTCCCTTAATAGCTGTTAAAATCCGATCAAAATTATTATATTATTATACTGCAGCTTTTAATAACAACAATATGTGTCAGACAGTACATGAATGAGATGATCAAACAACACCACTTCTTAGGCCAACCTGCCCCACACCGGGGGGGGGGGGGGTTAATTGGCATACCTCTGCTTGACGAATTCTTAAATTTCCTATGATCATAGTATTAAATATCATGTGTTGAAAAAAATACTTGGAAGTACTCTAATACTTGGGGTTTACAGTGGTATCAGCCATATTGGGATTATATTAACAGGAATGACTCAACAATCAAAAAAGTGAAAACTGTTGCCAACCAACCCCGCTCTCCCCTACATATTTCTAAAAAATATGCGAACATAAATACGATGTTTAATGATGTTATTTATTTATGGTCTTTGGTTTAATAATTTTTAAATTATTTTATTAGAAGATAAAAGATTCGACCACGGCCGGGAATCGAACCCAGGTCCTCCGCATCTACGTTGCGGCGCTCTTACCACTGAGCTAACCGTGGGCCCGTCCCAGACGTGATCGAATCTTCTACCTCTGCGATCCCTCCCATCAGGTCTCGCCACAATGTAGCGAAGTACCGGGGGGCTGAACAATTGTCCAGACGAACGGGATCTGATTGACATACGTCAAAGATATTCATTTAATGATGTTATTTTTTATTTTTTTGTAGCGAAGTACCGGTACTACATTGTGGCGAGACCTGGTGGGAGAGATCGCAGAGGTAGAAGATTCGATCACGTCTGGGACGGGCCCACGGTTAGCTCAGTGGTAAGAGCGCCGCAACGTAGATGCGGAGGACCTGGGTTCGATTCCCGGCCGTGGTCGAATCTTTTATCTTCTAATAAAATAATTTAATAAATATGATTTAGTTAAAATATAAGATATTATCATTAATTTTATTTGTGATTAACATATATTTTAGGTTCTGATCATATGGGGCTGATTATTACCCCGTTGGAGAATGTAACACTCCTTGGTTGGAATTTACCATCCCAAATCACTCAGACTTCAAACATAGTATCATTTGTTCAAGGAGTGAATAATTCTACCCAAAAAATTGTATTGGAGGTATTGAAATAATTATGTTTTTCTCTTAAAATATAAAAATAAAAATCATTATACATGTTTGCTTAGTATATTTTCATAACATTGGTTTGCTTTTGTATTGTTAGATCAAAGGTATCTAAACTAGGGTCTTGAATCCAGCACCAGCACTTCCAATGCATTTTGTCACAATTTATTTTTACTACATAAAAATAAATTGTATAATAAAAATTGTACAAAATGATTTATTTGATGTAAGTTAATCCTAATCAGATGTTTTTCTATCAGCTAATTAAGATACACAGTAACTTGTGTGCGTAATGAAGCGCAACATTCCATTCGTAATTAGTGATATAAATTTATTTCTATGATGAACTGGCTAAGTCTTAGCCATCAAGACAAGAAAGTCAGTGTACCCCTTAAGTTTGGAGGCCCATAGTTTAGATGGCCTGATACTAAAAATATTTAAAACTATATGGGAAAACCCTCAGAAAATAAAGTATAATGTTTGTTACTTTTTTTTCAGGCATTAAAGGACTCTCCTGATTCAAAAATTAAAATTGAAGTGTATAGTCTATATTTTCACCATGAGAAATATTATTCAACTGATTTTCATAAATTTGTTAAAAAGTTTCCTAAGTGGTCTGATATTGTCCCTTCTTTGGCTGTTTATAAATCCTATATATTCTAATGTTCAGTTGTTGTTTATAATTGTTAAGTTTTATTCACATATTTTTTTTGTATTGTTTTTAAAATATATTAGTTGAAAATAAAAGTAGAAGTTTGATTCATGACCCACATTTTATGATTTCATCTTTTATGCATAATATAAAGGGAGGGAAAAACAACAAACATTCCTTTTGCACCACATTAATCCTGTTAAAGGCTTTTTTTTTAGATTCGTGAAAATAGCTCTTAACCCGACATGAGTGTCCAACTTTAATGTAACACCCTAATAGGTGTCCCTTGAGCATTTACCTCATGGAAGAGGATTCTTACTCTTTCTGCATATAACTGAATGTGATTATGCCAAAAAAAGTTCATGATTACTTTTAATGCAATTTTATTGAATTTTTCATTGAGGGTAATGAGTGAAAACACTTTTTGGTAGTTGGAAAATGCATTTAAAAATAAAAAATGATTAAATAAAAAAAATTGATTGTAGTTACTTTACAAAATTTACGTACTGCTAAGGAATAACTGTTTAGACAGAAATTAAGAACTCAACTTCTTGTGACCTGCATTTATAAATGCAATGGTCATTGCAAATAGGTTTAGGACAATCTACACATCTTTTTCCAGGGCACTAATTGCAAAAGTTCGCATTGTCTATATCCATTTATTCCTGCCTAATTTCTTGATATCCACAAGTTTTTCTAATTAAAAGTCCTAAATCAAGAAATAAGTTTTTTATCATGGTTTTTGCTGTTGTTTTAAATATTGGCAACTTCATAATGTGTTTTATGTATTAGATTCTTAATTGATTCCTCTAATGCTGAGTATTTGGGGGGGGGGTAAATGGGTGGAGTAAAGGGAGAGTACTAAACAAAAGTGCCGTACTCACTGTTATGTGCTCTCCGCTGTCCCTATCCCTATCAAGGCCTACTGGCCTTCTTCACCTTCTCTTGGTACCCCCCCAGGGAGCTTCTAACTTGCGAACAACACAGGCGGGGTTTGCCAAAGTGGTCTCTGGAATCTGTTCTGGGCCACCTTGGCAATCCTCCAACGAGGAAGTTTTAAATATATAGGTGGAATAAGTTTGCTCCACATTGGCACATTGGCTTGGTAGCCAAGACAAAAAAAAATCACAAGTACTATCCCCCAGGGAGGCTGCGGGAGGCGGAGGAAAACCAAAAGACCTAATGAAATCTAGATCAGCTGGTGGAACTTTGCCACCTGGTGGCAACCAATCAGTCAAAATAAATAACAATTTACTAAATCTTGACTGGAATGACGATAAAAAAAAAAAAAAAAAAAAAAAGTGACAGTAATCTAAGAGTGTAGACTCTGTTGAAATGAGAGTGAGAGAGCTGATCATTGTTGGTGTGATCAATTTTTGTTGGTGTGATCAATTTCAAACGATCTGGTCGACACAACAAGCTCTATGAAAATTACTGATATCCTTAAAATAACTTTTAAGGTTCAAGCATTAAATTGGGGGCACAACAGACCCAAGGTGGTAGAGGTGCTCAGGGCCATATTAAAAAATACTAAATAAAAAATGCCGAGCATTGAAAAAATGAAAATAGGCAGTGGCCAACCATTTCTTTTTCTTGCCCTAAAACGTAGTAGTGACTTCAATTCTTATACTGCATACACACCACCTTTCATTGAATTACAGAAAATATTAATTTCTGGTATAATGGTAATAATTATAGTTGATAGCAGGAGCAATTTTATCTGGAAAATCAAGATTTTAGAAACAAAAAATTAAAATGTTCTTTTCTCTGCTCATAATTAAAAAAAAGAAAAGTAGGAGGTGTCCCAGTGAGCAAAATGCTCAAGTATGAAAAAAGGTGTCTCCTTAGGAGTGTACTGGTGAGAGGAATGCTTATTTTTATCTGCTATATGGCTAGTATAAAACTTAAATTGAGTTAAGGTGGGGAGGCAAATGATGAACATAACTTAAACCAGCAGGAATAAAAACATTAAAGGATTAAGTGAAGGTAGAAAAAAGAATAAGTAAAACAGACGAAATACTGGTAAAATACAGATCTTTATTTACCAACATGAGCAAAATGCTCATGGCTATACCTCTACTGGGTTAAAGAAACAGAAAAACACTCAATTTTGGAATATAAAGAAATAAAAGTTCAAAGTTAACATATAGTCGATAATTCAGTTAGTGGGTGTTTCTATAGATATCAATTAACTAATTAAAAAACATTTTGTTGAGTTTAACTGTTGTACCTGACTTGCTTTCATTCATTTACACCACAACAGACAAATGAAGCAGTCCTTGACAAGCTCGATTGCTCTTCCCCAGTCTTCCCTGTTAGCACTTCTAATTGATATACCTCCTCTCTTCAGATCCTCCTTGACAAAGTCCTTCCATCTTACCACCAGGTCTTACTTCATTGGGTTTTCCTTGATACAGTCTTCTGACTTTCCTCTCCTCACTCATACTGATTACGTGCCACAGCCATCTGGCCCCTGCTAAATTTATATTTTTTATAATAATAATAATAATAATAAATTCTTTATTTATTTGTTTTGGGACATGTCCTTTAAGAACAATATTAAATAATATAAAATGTGGACTTTATGTTGCCTTTACACTCTATGAACCTCACCCTCCAACAGGTTCTCCCTTGAACCTTGCTGTATTTGCGTTAAAGGAACAGTCATTTATACTTAATGTGACGTTAAGCGAACCAATATAGCTGACGCACCCAACGCTAGCTTATGATGAAGAAAAAATCTCCATTATCAATATATTTTATATTATCTGAAAAATAAAAAAATAGGAAACAAATTAGAACGGCACACTAATATCTCAAACAACTCCAGTCACTTGGGAAAAACCTATATCAAAATTGACACAAGCGCTACCCCCGAACACAGGCGAACAGATGAAGTACCTAGAACACCCGAACAGTCGACATGAAGGCTGTTCGAAGGTAAAGTTCGTAGAGTGTAAAGGCACCTTTAGAGCCTCACAGTAAAGCTTAATAATAGATAATTAAGGAACCTCAATTGTAAAAAATAAATGAAAGTTAAAATTCAATTAAGTGAAAAGAAACTAGGTTTAATAATATATACATACATATTTACACACTTATTTACAGATAAGGTAAGGAGTATATATATTTAAAAAAATAAAATAAGAGCTTCCACCAGTTTAAAATATTCTATAATCATGGACGGATCCAGCCGATCGTAAAGGGGGGGGAGCTGCAGTCCTACAGGGGGGGGGGGGCTGCAGCCCCATAGCCCTTCATTTGGATCTGCTAATCAGCTTTTTTACCTTTATGTTCCTTTCCCACAACTAAAATTCTACTTGTTCTGCACATTATTTGTTCTTTAACTTGCTTCCTTATATTATAGAAAGTCAAATTCTATCTTTAAATGACGAAATATTTTCCAAAGGGAGGGGCAGCAGCCCCCACAGCCCCCCCCCCTGGATCCGCCAATGTCTATAATAGGAAATGACAATTTACATTTTTTAAGGACACTGGATGGCTATGAAGTGATTTGAAGTGGTTACAGGCGGGATTTAAAGGTGGGGAGTGTATTGGAATCCCCGGATAAAAGGGAGAATAGAATTACAAAGGGGTGAGGAATGGATAATGAAAGATACATCAAAAGCTGACATTTGGTGAACTATTGTATGTAGATCTGAAGACCTAGAGCGGGAATGAACCGAGGATTTAGGCTGAAGAAGTTCGGAGATATATGATGGACGACGGTATCGGATAACTTGGAAAAATGAGGATGCCAGGAAATACTTACGGCGGTTGGAAGGATATAACCACTTTAACTTTTCGTTAAAAGGCGAGATGGAGACGTCTCTTGGGATCTCAAATATAAATCGGTCGAACCTATTTATTAAATTTCGTCGAGATGTTTTAGTTTCGAACTTTGACAAACGAAGGGGGTCCCAAGTTGCTAAGCTGCTACTAGCTTTGACCTCTGGCCACGGCAGAAGTAGAGGGATCATTTATTAAATTAAAATGAATTTTATTACAGGATACTCTGTTTTACCGAGAAAAAAAATTATTATTTATTTATTTGGTTTGATATGCCTCTACCCGAAGGGGTCATTGGCATTTTTTTTTTTTTTTAAATTCTGTTGTAAAATCCAGTAAGCTTCTAAAAATTCATTAGCTTTTCAACATTATCTTCGGTATCCCGTAGCACGTCTTTTAATGATGTGTTCATTTTTAGTTTTGTCCTTGCAGGCTGGTAGTGTTCGCAGTCCACTAGTATATGGGAGACCGTGATCAGGGCACCACATTTGACGCAGGTAGGGTGTGCGAGGTTGTGAAGCAGGTATGCATGGGAGAATTCGCAGTGACCTATTCTAAGCCGGCAGAGGATTATTTCTTCTCTCCTAGATTTTCTGTTGCTGGTTGACCATTTTTTACAATCTGCTTTTATTTGTAGCAGTTTGGAGGGGTTCCTTCTCCAGGCTTCATTCCATTGTGTCATTAATTTGGATTTCACGTGCCTCGCCCAGTCTTCTCGGGGGATAATGTCTATGGATTTGACGTGACTGTTATCACCTGTTCGAGCCAGTCTAGATGCAGCATCTGCCTTCTCGTTTCCTCCAATGCCACCATGGGATGGAGTCCAAAGAAAAGCTATTCTTTTTCCTTCTTTTTGTAATTCATCAAGAAGATGCAATATTTCCATTATTGTGGCGTGCTCTGATTTTTGACTCCTTATTGCCCGTAGAACACTCATTGAGTCAGTGACAATGACTGATTTTTGGCTAATTAAAGCTGACTAGTTAGCTACTTTGCAGTGGAGCAGAGCTTCCTTTATGGCAGTTGCCTCTCCAGTAAAAACCGAGCAAACTCCAGGCTGCTTAAAAAGGTATGTGTCTTCTTCTTTTATTACAGCACATCCCACTGCTGAATCCTCAAGTTTAGACGCGTCGGTGTACATAATGTTGTGGTCCTGAAATTCTTCTAAAATTTCGAAAAACATGTTTTGGGTCATCAAAGGATATTAATTTTGTTTTTTCTCTTTTGAGAGTTTCATATTTATTTTGATATCATAATGGTACCAGGGAGGTTTATTTGTTGTTGGGTACTTTTGAATATGATCCAGGCTCGTATTCTCGGCAAGGTCAGGGACTAATTTTGGAATTTTTTGCGCTATCATATCCCTCGGGACCTTAAATTCCGTCTCTCCTCCAGATGGATGCAGTGGGTGGTTCGGTAGTGACGCCAATTTCGCAATGTATTTGAGGGATAGATAGGATCTTCTTATGATCAATGGTGGCTCTGCACTTTCAACATAGAGGCTCTGGACAGGCGAAGTTCTGTACGCTCCGGTACATATCCTGAGAGCTGTATTGTGTATCACGTCTAACATTTTCAAAGCTGATGTGCTGGCAGAGGCATAAGCAATGGAACCATAATCCATCGTGCTTCCTATTGTAGCCCTGTAAATCTTCAAAAGGGTTGATCTGTCAGCCCCCCAACTTAGGTGAGAAAGACACTTGAGCAGCCCCAGTCTTTTTAAACAAGTATCCTTGAGATACCTGATGTGCCCAGTCCAATTAAGCCGTTTATCCAGTCCAGTTCAGCAGTTTATTATGCATTCCTAAATATTTTCGCTCATCAAGGAATATTACGTTGTTTGTTCCCATCGAAATTTGGGGATTGCGGGCGCAACCTCTTAAACGGCAAAAATGCATAGCATTAGTTTTCGACGCCGAAATGGTAAAGTCACTATTTCTCGCACGAAATTCGGAGCTTTACTGATAACATCTGTCTTGTTGTTTATGCTTATCAAAATTAAGGTACTATACTATTACTTTTAAATAACCTGTAAAGTTAAAACTAGTAAAATTGGGAGCACATTTTTTTTGTATTAAAAGTTTCTATTTCATGCCATCTAATGGAAATAACGAGAAAAATGAAGTAAATTAAAAAAATTAACAATAATGACAAAAGTAACAAAATTAAGAGCACTAAAGAATAAAAGAAGAAAAAGAAAACAATGGAAAATAAGCAACACAAAGGATAAGAAAACAAGAAGGTTGGTAACAGGAAATGTCAGAAGTAAGGGTAAGTTGCAATAGAATCTTATTGGGCAAAAAAATATCCGACATTTCCGAAAAAAAAATATTAGTGGTATATTATGGTTGTATTTATCTATAAGAATTTAATAAAGCTCTTATTATTTTTCTAAATCAATAATTGTGTTGTTTTTTTTCGCTTTATGAATTTTCTTTTGTACCGACTATACCCCCTCAAAAATTGTATGTACATATATATATATATATATATATATATATATATATATATATATATATATATACTAGCTGTATATACCGGTTTCACCCGGAGAATTTCATTTTTTAAATCTATAAAATCTATAAACTGAGACTTTTATTGACTCAAACGGCCGATTTTGGAAAAACCAATGCAAAGCGAGATCAAAACGATTATTATAACAATAAAGAATATATCCAGAGATCGGCTGAAGTTATGCAATTTTAATATGGACAGGTGTTCGCACCTGGTCTGAAAGAACCACTATGCGAAATTTGGAGAATAAAGAATATCAGCTGAAGATCGGCTAAAGTTATGCAATTTTAATATGGACAGGTGTTCGCACCTGGTATCCAAGAACCACTGAGCGAAATTTGGAGAATTTAGGACAAACGGTATGGATTTCTATAAAGAACAAATAAACAAACAAACAGAATTTCAACTTTATATATAAGTATATATATATATATATATATATATATATATATATATATAATATAAAAATCAATCACTTTTATTATTTGTACCATTCTTTGATATCAGAGGGCTCCAGTTGAGGGGCGGGTGCCCACACTAAGATAGGTACCGACACAAAAGACAAAACTGTCTAAAAGTTTCTGTTTAAAATATGTTTTATGTCCTTAATGTAAAGTGGTTATTATATAAAACATTAATTGTAACTTACAATGTTGCTATGTATAAATATTTTGAATTCGATCCTTTAAGACTCATGAATTAAAATAAAAAATGTAGCCTCCCATTGGGAAATTTCTTCATTACGTTTTTGGGAGCCTTGATTAAACTTCTGGATAGGCGCAATATGCGGATGGGCGCATATTCATAAAGACATCATTACTCTAAATGATATTTATGTATACAACTACCAAGTGAAGAACTAAATGGACTATTGATTGTTGAATTGAATTATTGAAGACCCTGGGGGAAATAGTTTTGAAAAATCTGTAACAAATAAAAAGGAAACAAATATAATACCAGAAAAGCATGGTTTATAAATCTCCAAACCAAAATTATATTTTTGAATACCCTTGCATTATTTATTCATCACAAAACGACTAATGAATATGAATGAATATGAAATATTTTTAAAATAATTAGATATCATAGATAATGTTACGAAATTGTGGAAAAAGAGCTTAACTTATCCTTTAACGTAGGTTAAGCTCGCTCTAGATGGTAGAAATAGATAAAGCACAAAATCCGAGTAACCCTCGTATATAGGCCAAGTAATCCCAAGACCACTGAGGTCCGTGGCTTAGGGACAAAATAACAGAGCGGTGCCATTCAGATTCTTGCGCCCGACCGAAGCAAAAAACACTGTAATTTTTAAAGTCGAGGGAGAGATGATCATATTTTTATATTAGACCACCTCAAAAACAAATAGTGGACCCTCGTATTGAAGGAATACTAAAATTTTAAGTTATTCCCCCCTTCCCTCTCTATCGGATCTTAAAATTCAGAATATTTTCAAAAACTGTGCCCCCCCCCCTAAAAAATAAGACAACAAAAAAACAACATGGTAATACATCTTCATATTTAAGAAATCCGAAATTTTTAAATTATTCTATAAGCGGTCACCCTCCTTCTACCACCATATTACACCAGAGGGTGAGTAGATTCTAAAAAATATTATAAATTGATAAACCCCCAAAAACATATCATTGGAACCCCCTTTGATTCCAAAATTAAAAAATATTATCAACACCCCTCCCTTATTTTTTTTTTTTTTTTTTTTATAAACGAAAGTTTATATCTCCGAAACTTTCGCTTCCGATAACATAATAATAAACCTTTTATGGAATATATACTAAATTTGTTTGAGTTTTTGTGTATTGGGTGAAGAAATAAATACAAAATTGGTAAAAAATAATTTTCCTTCTGTTGATATGAAAATAAAATTTTGTATTAACAAAAGAAAAATATAAAATCAAAATATCTCCAATAGATTAAAATGTGAAAGTATGAGTAAAATGTTCACTCCTAGGAAAAGATTAATTTTCGCAAGTTAAATGTTCACACTATTGTTTAGCTCTCCAATATCATTGTATATTCAATCGTAAGCGCTATGTATAGATTACTCCAGCGTTGCCAATTTGAGCTTCCAGGAAGTTTTCAGGTCTTTGGAGGTGAATGTTGCTGTTTCACTCGGCCTGTGCGGAGCTGCCGCTTAAGGTTATTAGTCGGTTACAGAGTTTCCAATAGTTCTCTTGGGAATCAAAAGGACCATATGTCAGCTCTCTAGCACTTCGTCTCGGGTTGAGTTGATGAGGACTACGGTAAGAGCAATCTTTAAAGTATGGTGCTATCTTTTGATGACATTGTTGGACTTAGGCTGGCACGCAGTAGTTCAACAAAGCCTTGTGCCAAGTAGGTTTAAGGGTTGTGCGGAGAGCTCGCTCTCAAGCTGCCTTCCTTGATCTGTGGTGATCAGGACAGGTACACCGAATTGCAAATCTGTAGAGGGCGGAAGCAACTGCTGTCTCTGATACGTATTCGATGGGTTCTGCTTCAGGCCAGCAGGAGTATCTGTCCGCCTTGGTAAGACAACTTTTTTCCCCTTCTGATTGTAATAATGGAATGATGATATCAACATGAATATTAAATCAGCCAGCATGAGTGAAGACACCAAGAAATGTGGCAGTACATCTTAAAGCGTCGCCAGACAGTGCAGTAACAGGTCCGGTTTGCTGGGTCAAGTTATTCATGTTCTGCCAGAAATATCATTGTGAGATCAGGAGAAGTGTTCAACGTACACATACAGTTCAACATACACAGGACAACTGATGCTGTGAAGAAGGTTCCTGAAAATTTCCTAGTGGAGGGATGGAAGTACTTTGGTGTTGATACGTCACAGAGCTGTGGCTTATCCAAGTATGGAAGTTCGATCAACTTTAACTGCAAATTCATCATCATAGCATTTCTGGGATCGATTTATCACTTTTTTTATATATAACTTATATTTTTAAGCTCGCTTTCAAGCGGAACCAATCTCTCCAGTTGGAGAGAGATCGGTGAAGAGGAGAGAATGGAAGCGAGCTCGGTGGTGCAATGGTTAGCGTACCGCGCTTGTCACCGGGATACCCGGGTTCGACTACCGGCCGAGCCCAGTCTTTTCTCTTCAAAAATAAAATATTTATAATTAAAAGGGTGACCTACGAAAATTGTTTATTTAAGAAAAGGTTCTAGTTGCGTGTCGCCTTGTGCATATTGCCCAAGAGGAAGGATATGTAAAGGTTTAATTTACCTCCCCTTAAATGACATTGAAATGCTGAACAAATCAAATAAATCAAGAGACAAATAAATCAAAATGGTACATGGAAAAAAGGATTAGTGATAAGACCTCAGGAAAAATCCTTTGGTAAATGGAGAAGAAAAGAAAATAATAGCGGAACTTTTTGAATGAACTGTATATGTATATATATATATATATATATATATATATATATATATATATATATATATATATATATATATATATATATAGGGGAGAGCGGGGTTGGTTGGCATAGGGGGTAGGTTGGCCATTGGGTTATAGTTTCCGTCACACCTGTTGTGAAGGCCCACCATTATACCATGTGACCCGCTAGACTCGGGAGTCATGTCCTGAGTTTTCAATCCGATGCTAGCAGTGTAGAGAAGAATGTGCTTCATTGATTGCTTTTACAACATGTTAGCAAATTTTTATATTTTCAGTAAATTTGGTTTAAACATATAGCCATCTTTCATATGATCTCTCCTGTAGGGTTAGTTGGCTCTCTTCAACAGGGATTTGTTGGCGCAGTAGCAATTCACAAAAGCTAGGTAAAAATAAACAAAGGTGAAATTACCAATTGTCTTTAGTTCCAGCAAGGAGGATGAGAGCAATTTTCTAAGGTAGAAAGTGACGACAGTCTAAACTTCTATTGCCATTCTATTTTCCCTTAAAAGCTGTTGAAAAACGATTTAAAATTATTATACCATTATAGTGCAGCTTTTAATAACAATAATATGTGTCAGGCAGTACTTGAATGAGATGGCTAAACAACAAAAACAACACCTAGGCCAACCTGCCCCACATAGGGGGTTAATTGGCATACCCTGGATTGACGAATTCTTCAATTTTCTATGATCTTAGTAATTAATATTATGTGGTGAAAAAAATACTTGAGTACTCTTATACTTGGAATTTACAGTGGTATCAGCCATATTGGGATTATATTAATAGGAACGACTCAACAATCAAAAAAATGAAAACTGTTGCCAACCAACCCAGCTCTCCCCTATTGTAGAACCTAATAAGATGGCATATTTCAGAATAATGAATTTCTGCTCATCGATGGAGTACTGAATGTTTAGGATAATTTTTAGTTGGATGAACTGTTAGAAGTTCTCGGAATTACTAATTTCTACAGTCAGACTTTTTTCACCATTAAGATGATTTTTGGAAAGGTTTTCCTAATCAATTCCATCTGGGACTATGCTGTAATTTGTCTCAGGTATTAGGACTAAGATGTCAGTTTTAAAATATAAATAGTTCTCATGCAATTCATGTAATGGGATTGCGATTAGCGGGAAAACCAAGATGGCCATGCTTACACCCCTCCCAACCTTTCACGTGGAATAAATAAAAATATATTGACTTGTTGGGAACTTTTTTTTTTCAAAATACTTTTATCATTTAGGTTAGAATTACTAACCTTATCAGAGGAGATGACGGGGTAGGGTCGGGCTGAGGGGCTATACGGAGGGCCCCACTGGAGATTGGGGTGGTGACCCCCTCCTCCTGACTACGCTACTGTCTCTCGGGTAGTTATCAAAATAGGGATTAATAAATAATTAGATTAGAAATTTCAGACAGTTAAAAAAAACAAAAAATAAGCAGAAAATATTACGATATTATTACGAACCCTTTTGTAGGCCTTATCTCGTAGTATCTTCAGCAAGGGCTGTTGCTTAAGCAATGCGATGAGAATACATACAGTTGTTTTGAATAATGTTTGAACTATATATCAGAGAAAAATAAAATAAGAAGGAGAGAACAATCGTGAGGAGACTACTTCAGATGATTTCTCATTGTTACTCTTATATTAAAAAATGCTTATCGTTTCTTAACAAATAAATTAAAAGACTTTGTTCCTTGCATTCTATTTTTTAGCCAATAATAGGCGGTTTTAAAATTCATCCATGAACTCTCCATCCTTCCAACTTCCTCCCTCTGGGTGGGCCCAATTTGGAGTAAATCATTTTTAAAGCTGTCCCAAGCTACATTGTGATATTTTAGAGTGATAACTAAAAAATTCGAATTTTACACTACGATCAGTCATTCAAGACCACGTTGCGACGTAATGACATTACCTTGAGGATTTTGAAAAAGGAACGCCCTGGAATTCGAGCGCGCCCTTTCTTCTCATTAATCCTTACCCTTCTTAGTTATCCACCATTTTGAAGGAGAGGTAGGATCAAAAGGCTTATAATATAGCAGTTTAGTGATAAATAAAGTAATCGGTAGATTTAAAAATAGGAATTTGGTCACTTATTTAACAAACGATGGAGTTAGTAGAATAGTTTTGAAAGGGAGAAACTTTGAATTAACAGAGGGGCCAATATTTTCAGTAATTACAGAACCGTGATATCACCAAGTAGTTAGCTAAGGGATAATTACAGGATAAAGACGTTGTAGGGAAACTTTGGAGAGATCATTGTAAAAAAGGGTAGTAGCAAGGACTCTCGCGGTGTACAATAAATCCGGAGAAGAATTTATGTTAATTGAATTGATCAAACCAAGTAGCTGTGAAATGGGAACTAAGTGGGAGGGGAGAGTGTTAAGTAAGCAGATTTAAATGACTATTATCCACAATCACCTTAACCAATTGTCAATTACAATGGCAAACTAGCTTATTTATATATTTATTGGCACTACAGTCCACAAAGGACCCGGCCCTCATTTGACAGTTTATTCCATTCGGCTTTGTCAGCGTCAACGAGCTTCAGTTAATGCCTTCAATGTTCTCAGATCAATTCACTCTGGTCTGAAGTGTAAAAATAAAAGTAAACAGCTTCTAATGCATGTCCGGAATGGGGGTTGCACTACTAACAATAAGTGATCGAAAAAAATGAATATATATATTCGTTGTTTGGTGGTAGAAAGACTAAACAGAAATAAAATCGTCAAATTATTTATATATCTACATTATTACTTGACACGAATTATTTAGATTTCCTAATGGTTTTAGAAAGCAGGAAATACATTCGGTGAAGTAAATTAAATTAACTAGTTTGTAATAAATAAGTAATATATCTAATCTTTGCTTTCAGGGGCGTATACATATGAAAGAAAAGTTGACTTTTTGAATTTTATTCAAGAGAAGGGCTTTTTTCGCTACCGTTCAACTTACAATGCCTAAAGTATGTCTTCCTATTACAAATAATTAAGAATTTCTTCTAGGAACAAATGTTGCACTTTAAGGCATTGGTTTTTGTTTTTGTTAGTTGAAATATAGAAATTAATTATATATATAATTTAATTATAATCATCATTATAATTTTTTAAATACAAGGCAGCATTACAATCAGTAATTGCCATATAAAAGAGTAATAACATATGAAGGCATGTTGAGACGCTACCCATTGGTCGCAGAATTATAACTTATAATTATTAGTTAAATATTCAATGAACTACACAACTAGATATATTTCTTAATGTATAGGGTATTATATTATTTAATGTATTGGAAAAAAATAATGTTTATTGTCAATCTTACAATATTAAATTAAAGAACTTAAAGTTGCTTTAGTTTATAGTATTTATCCCGTATCGGTTTATTCTCCGACGTTTATTTATTTTTAAAAATAATTTATTTAAAAATACAGTTATTTCGCTATGCCCTCCCAATATTACTGCGAATTTACACACGGATACCTTCTCCGAAGACTCCGAGGACTTGAAGCATCCTCATGCCAAGAATGTAATAATGTACCCCAAACGGTGAAACACCTTTTATTTCATTGTTCACAATGCAAAAACTCAGGAAGAAGCTAAAAATGAAAAGAACATTAAGTGAGCTGTTAAAAGATGATGAAGACAAAATAGCTATTTATTGTTTCAATACTTAAAAGAAATATCATACTATAACAGAATATAACTGAACCCATCTGCAATGACCCTGAAGGGTAGAAGATCAAGGAAAAAAAAATTTAGGTACTTTCATTGTTAAGGTTGTTAGGCAGTATATCTTTAAGCCACCCTCGATGTTTTACGATATTTTCTTGTGTTCCATTTTATCCTTCAATCAGCATTAATTATTATCTAACTGAAAATTTATTGTAATCAACATATAAAATAAATAAACTTAATAGAAGTCGGGTTTGCTCCAGAATGGAAGATAGGCCGCATAGTTGTTGAGTGCCTTAGCACTAAGCTCCCTCCTCTTCCTACATTCATCACTCTTGAAATACGAGTACATATTCACAAAGCTAGTTACCATTTTTGATGCTTCTTGTTTCGAATATTAAAATCCCATTGAGTTTCATTAAAAATTTACATATCTTCAAATTTAATGTTTTGTTGTATATGCCACGGGTTTTTATTTTGTGATTAGACGGGTGGTTTCTCCCTCTTTATAGTTCAATAATTATATGTTTATTGAAATGAAGCGACATATTTGGAATCTGCCCCAGGTGGATCAGAAGCGATTCAGTCTAATCTACATAAGGAGGTAATAAACTTCACATGGTGACGTTACTAACAGCTAAGGGCTTTATGAATAGATATATATAGAATACAATATAGATATTTAGGTCTTATTTTTAATAGATATGTTAATCAGCGTTGCCCATCGATTATTGGCATTGATATAATTTCTATATCAGTGGAATGAAATAGACGGGAAATATGATGGCCGGTTTCAAGCAGGACAGCTCCTTTGCTCCTCCCGATGTCTAGCCTTTATTTCTTGGTGGTATCGCCCAGCTCCGATTCGGAACTGAAGATGCTCGTTTGGTTTCCGATCGGATGGCAGGCGAACTAGGCTAGGTAAGTTTAGTTAGAGAGGGATTACAATGGGCAATGGGTCACGTGACGCCAATTAGAGCTGTGGTGGGGGGCGCTCCTCCCACCGCCGGCAGGTGAAGCAGGTACTCGCCTCTCTGCCTTGTCACCGGCAACTGCTCCCTGCCAGGTAAGTCCCTTCACCTTATCTACAGCTCGTCCTATATCTCTGTCTCTCTCTATATCACCGACCCTTTGGACGAATGATCCAACCATCCTCCTTTCTTAATCATAGTTGGATAGGCTCTTCCTCCTTGGGAGGAGCCAATCCAATCATAGGGAAAGTTTATCTGCGGAAAAGTCATCAAGCGCTTGTAAATCACTTGGAAGTGGTTTTTGTTTACATTTATTCCGTGGATGATAAGTCTTACTTATGACTTGTTCCATGTACAGATAAACTTAACCTATATAATCATAATGATTGATGAGTTGATATTTAGGTAATCGAGGATGACTTTGACAACTGATAATATTTGAACTGAGAGTGAGTACATGGAGCGGTACAGCCGCGAGGCATGATGCACTATCAAATTGAAGTCTCTTCATTACACTCGCTCTCTCTATCTCTCTCGCTCTCTCTCATTCTCTCTCTATCTATCTTCACCTTTTAGCTGTTTGAACTTATGCCTCTGCACTATACAACTTCGGATTTATTTGTACACTACTAATCATAGACTCATTGCTATGGAGTCGAATATGAATTCGCTTGGATGACTTCATTTGCTCTAAAGTAATTATGATATGTTATCAATGTACTTTAATAGAAAATATTTTTCATCTTTTTAATTCAGTTATCGCATTCTTGTATCATTGTGACCTTTATGTTCTGATATCAACAAAAAATTTACGCATTAGAACAAATATTAGATACATAGATACATATTATACATACATATATTATACATTATACATATACATATTACAACAAATATCTAAGAAACAATGGAAAAGAAACACATACAAACTGCAGCGACTGACAACCTGTATTGGTTTCTTTCCTCGAATTCAATTGTTACTATGTAAATTTAACAATATTCTTTTGATTTGTTTGGTAATTTTATTATTTTACTCTTCAAAAATATCTTTTAATTAATCATTGCTTAACACCCTCTAATTGTTTTAATAAAATATATAGAGCTGTTTTGGTTTTACTTGAAACTTCTTGCTATATCTTACTCAAGTTTGGGTAAGGTTATATCAATGTTAACAACATAAGTCAGTTCTTTGTTAAATAGTTGAACATGTCTATCTATATACTTACACAGACAAACCTACACACGCACACACACACACACACACACACGCGCACGCACACACATACATACACACACACACACACACACACACACACTCACACACACTCACTCACACGCACGCACGCACGCACGCGCGCGCGCGCACACACACACACACACACACACACAGATTTGCTCAATGGTTAAGTACAGTGATTAGTGATTTTAATTCACTAACCTACAGTTTGAATGGATATTTGATAAAAGAAAGATTTAAAACAATTGTTGTATACATTGGATGCTTTGGATGCTTTGGATGCTCTGTTTCTCAGTAAGTATCGTTAATAAATGGGAAATCGCCCTTATCTAAGTATTTGTTTTGATTTCATTTTATTAAATGCTTTTAATTGAGCATCTTTTCAATTCTTTACTTTCCATGTGCATAGTATTTTAGTTATATATTTATTTATTTAATATTTACTTATTTTTCTTTGTTTACTATTGTACTTTCTAACAGCTCCATTACTTGTGGCCCTTAACTATGGCAGCTACTATTATTATTTATCAATAAAAATGTTCATCAATTAATAGTTTTATAAAAAGATAAATAAATAAAATAAAAGTTATTTTACCAGTTACAAAATTTACCTGAATAAATTTTGCCAATAGTAAGCCTTCAGTATGTATATTTTTTCATAATGGACTGAAGTCGACACTATTCTACCTAATTTTTTTCATTCAAATCAATATAAAAATAAATTTTTACATTTACCTAATCATAAATTTTTCCCAAGTCCACGTCATTGGTTAAATTTGCACTGTACTTGGGACTAATTCAGCAACATTGGATTATTATATTTGAAACAAAACTGAATCTAAAATTAAGCTGTAGAATTTTCGAATACAATAGAACTTTTCTTAAAGAATATTGGCTTCACAAATTCTCATGGTGATTTGAGTAAGCTAAAAGTAGTACCATCAACAGTGATTTTATTGGCCATAAACAGCGATATAACGGCTCCCGAACAAGTCAAAGCCTTTGATTCAGCATCCCTGAAAAAAAAAAAAAATATTGAAGTAAACAAATAAAAACAAGAGAAAAAAAATAAAAGAAAATACTATCTTTGTATTGTTTTTTTTTTTTTGTTTGTTAATCTTTTCGCAATAAGCAATGATCTGTGTATTATGTGATAGTAATTATTTAAACGATACATCAAATAGTGGCCATCTAAAAGTTAGTAAATGAAGTTAAGGAACTGTCACAGATTTTCATTATTTCAAAAAAGAAATGTTCTTTAACGTTTTTATTATTCATTTTGGTCCTCATGCGCCTCTTTTTAAGAGTTTTTTTTTTCTTCTTAAAGTTTCTTCGGTTTATTTTTCCATTTTTCGAATTGAACGATAAGAAGCTATACTAAAAAAATAATCTCAGATTATTAATTGTTACTTATTATTTATGAAACTTCTTTAGTTCCATTCGGTGTGTGAGTTAAGACTAGGCCACAGTTAGTATGCAAAGTCAAATAATGTCGTCCGATCTGTAACCATCTTCTTGCTTTTAGTTCTCATCATCATACTTAGTCTGTCTTCAAGTCATTTGCTATTCACTCTTCATTCATAGCTTATCGTTGATTTTCTCTCTAGTTTTATAAAAAGTTCGATCATAATTCTGTTGAATTTGTAAGTATAATATAGTTTGTTTTTCTTTTGTTTCATTAGCTAAATGTTTTGACTTTTAGAGTTTTTTTTTGGGGGGGGGGGGGGATAACTTATTTTCGTTTTTATGTTTATGTCGGAGGCATATTTTTCATAACGTTTCAATCTCTAATTTAAATGAAACCTCATTCAAGAATTATGGTAAACGTCGGGGATATCGTTTTCAAAATCTAAGGAATGTTGGTGGCTTATCAGCTATCCGAATAACAACCATCTGTGATCCACCCAGCCTTAGCAATCCTATCAGTGTAGTGAGTGCTGACACCTCCACTCAATATTGCTGCAGTTGGATTAGAAAAAGTATTTCCTTATCAATGACCAACTATGAGTCTTAGATACTTAAATCTTGGAGCATCATATATTTAGTAATATGGTGTTCCGGATTGCTCTAACTTATTTCGATCCCGCAGTCATTCAGTATTTCATCTGAACAAGAGGAATTTTTGTCTAGTTTTCCAGCCCCTAAAAGCTAGCGAGAGGTTGTCTTGATTGGAAGCATATCTCAGGACAGCCAAAAGATAATATTTACTAAATCATTTGAAAATCCAAACCACATCGTTCGGATTCGGATACTCAAGGACCTTTGCCCAAAAGTGCTTGGTCATTGCAGCCTCTATTTAACACTCGAGTTATATTTGAGAATTATTGTCTTCAATAACCAATATTGTCTTCACCAATTCAATATGGACATGTTGGTTGTCAAAAATTTGGTTCATCTTTCAATCACCTCCAAAAATTTTATGAAATTCACAGGAAATTTGTGCTTACAAGCAAAGCGAGCTGAAATTCTGTGAACTTGAGAGGTTATCATTGCATTCAACTGGTACTTACGTACTATCCACCCGCATTGCAACCTATCCACTTATGTTACCTTCTGTTACCTACCATCCCACTTTCTTATCTGTTGTCTGTGTTTTTTCGTTTTTTTAGTGTTAATAATTTTGCTTATTTCTTATTCTCGTTAGTTTAATCGTTGTTAGCTTCTAATATGATAAGAATTTGGAATTTTCTGTTCATACGAAGATGCCATGAAATATTTCTAAAATGTTAAATAATTCCTGTGGGATAATTGAGTTGATGTTTGTATTGATTTCAAATATGAATTCCATTACAGATGGGTTCATAAAGAAGAGGATCCATTCATTGCTAATATATTTTAAACAGCTCCAAGCTGTGTTGTGCTGTTGCAACAATATAACTGCTTTATTATTATTTCATTCTTTTTCGTATTAAGTTATTTAAATTTATTACAATAAGGTATATCAATATCGATAAATACAAAGAACGAGATAGGTGCTATCAATGTATGCCAGGTTATAAAGATGATGGATAGCAGTTTATTATAGTAATGTACCTTCAACTGCTTACTTTCTTGTTTGCCTTCCGCTCCTCTTCCTGTCACCACTGTGTGTTGCTCCTTAAGATCACAGTGATATTTATATATTTACGTAAAAAGTGAAAAGTAAAGATTCCGAAATATTTTCAGTATGTTTAAAAATTTCTTGATGATTATTATATATATTTATAATAATACAAACTTTTTTTTTGGTTTAATAAGAGATACAATGTATGCACTATGAATATTTCCGAAGTTTAGGAGATAAGTAAAACACACTTATGATGCTTATGGAAATGGAGATGTCTGCCGGTCGCATTTTCGTTGATCGAAATGACAAGTTTTTACCACTTTACGGTATTGGATCACATACCGATCAAAATTACGTGTATGGTCTGTTTCATAGCTCTCACGTCAAAATAAAAAAATAAAGCTTCTTGCCAACCTTGCTCATGTGTATGGTGATCCAAGAGGCATACTCGGAGCTAGACTTACTGTGATGACTCCTACGACCCTGAAGATTTACGTATTCCATTTAAGTTTCTCATTCTCATGATTTATCTCGGTTTGAAATAGATGAACTGCTTTGGTATGGCCCCTACTCTTTGCCCATTTGTCATGATTATCCTTCGTAGCTTTGCAATAAGCTTTTGATCAAAACATTGGTTTCCTACATTTGTCTGTGATTTATTTGTAAATTAATCGACGGGCGATGAGATTGTGTAACGAGAAATCCAGGTAGTGATGCACATATTACTTCACAGATGATGATCATAATAGACAACCGACTTTATGACAAAAAAATCTTTTCTTGGTCTTGTATTTCTGAGGGGCACGCTGAAGAAACTAATCCTAGGCATAACATTATACAAGTGAAGGCGCAACTTTTTCCCTTGGAAAACCGCCAACGGTTCCAGAAACGGTCACGAAATTCGTGATGAACACCAACTTGAAATTGGGTTAGATGAGATCTACAATTGAAATGCAAGACGCCAAAAATAACTAGATTTTTGAATTATCCTGATATTGTCATCCTCTTTATTTTAAAATCAATTTCTAGGTGCCAGAATTTTAGCCATGATGTTTGAAAACGGTATAGATATTTTTGGGATGAATGATTATGTAAATTATTTACTCTAGTTCGAAATATACAAACTTTTTATTTATTTTTTAACTCGTTTTATTATCTGATTCAGTCTTGAAAATGAGATTGATAGAAAATATATTTTTTATGATGCCCTGATTAGAGGGTTTATGCATAACCCGAAATAATTATGAATATTTGATCTAATATATGAAATATTTTATATGAAGTAAATAAGAATTATAACTTATGTAGATGAGTTACATTTTGTGTTATGGATAACAGAAGTCATCAAGGGTCCCTTCCAAAGAAAACCCTCGAAAAAGATTGTATCATTCCACTATCGATTTTATGAATTAATAGCACCTTTATTAGAGATGTCCCTAGCGTACTTGCTGACATGTTTGCCTCTTCTATCCCCTTACGTAACTGGACTCGCTCTGAAGCGGTTTGACCTGCTTCCTTTGGCAGTTTGATTCTATGACAGCAAGACTTTCACCCACCCTTCCCGAATCTTCACTGCAATAGCATTAGTGCGAAGCAAGTCGCGGTATTATATCTGAAGAACTTATGCTAATGCGTTTCGCTGTTTTCGGATATCGAGGCTGGCTTGTTAGCAAAAATTTCAACTTTAAGTGAAAGTGTTTTGAAATTTTTTTAGTAGATTCTAAATGTCTACTGTATTTCGAACAAATAAATAAACCACCCTCGTTTATTATTATTTTTATTTCCATACTATAAGTTATATAAATAGCATTCATTTTATTACAGTGGGAACAGATGATTCTTTTTGTAAGCTAAGAGTAATATATATGATTAACCATTCAGCTCAAATAATTTCAGAAGGTTTTCCCTATTCTCAACTCTACCAGTCCATTATGACACAGGGATCTTTGGGCAAGGGTTGTGTGGTAATCAATTAAATTGAAGACTATTTACATCGTTTATTATTTACAATAAACAATCTACAGGTCTCAACTACCAACGGGGGGGTCACATAGCTACATGAATACTTGGGGTCCACTCATATACTCTCGATACTTGGGGCTACTATACTGCTCGAATCCCACTCCTAGCCTGTCGGTGCCTGCCCCAGCCTCACTCTGCCTATCCCAGACTGCCTGTCTCTCCCAGACTTAGACTCTGCCCATCTCAGACTGCCTCAGACTCTCTCCCTCTCAGACTCAGACTGTCCCTTCTAATCGCCTGGGCCAGCCTCTTCTAGGAGTCCCCCCCTTTCTCTCAGGGTCTCCTAGGTTGAATGGCCTGCTTAGCTTTTCAGCTATGGTTTTCCACGTGACAATATTAACATTGGTCAATAACAAAACTGCAGCATAAAAGTGCATGAAATCTATTATTTTAGGGATTTCCGGGTGCGTTGAGTAAGAACATGGACGGAACCAGCCGCTTGTAAAGGTGGGCTGAAATCCACAAGGGGGGCGCTGCAGCCCCACAGCCCTCTCCATGGATCTGTCCATCAGCTTTTTTATATTCCTTTACTACAACTTATTTTCTGCTTTTTATGAATATTATTTGTTCTTTGGCTTACTTCCATATGTTTAGTAAAGTTCTATCATCTTTTATATTCTATTCAAAAATCTATCTTTAAATGACAAGAATTGTTAAGGTGGGGCCTGCAACCCCCACAGCACTCCCCCTGGATCCATCCGCCAATGAATAAGAATCGGGTAATCGTTTCTCTCGCTTAGCTCTTGTTTGAATGATAAAACACGCAATGTTACACAAAAGGAGAAGCTAAGAAGGTCTATGTTTTACGTATGTAGATTTCAAATATGTTTCGTCCAGGTGCATAGGACAAAACTCTGATATCGTTTTTAAGATAAAATGCTCTGTTTTTTTCTGAAAGCAAACTTTGAGAGTAAAAGTGCTGAGAATGAGATACATAAAATCAAATTTTGTTGTAATTCATTTGTGTTTTGCGCATAATTTTTATTATAATTTTTCAAACAGTAAAAAAATATTTACAAAATGCAAATAAATAGATCAGATTTTAAAAATAAATGAAGACGTTTTATTATTCTTTAACCCAAAAGAATTAAAATAGTACTTGCTTCAATACAAAGACAGTCAATGAAAAAGGGTTTGGGAAATTATTTAGGCAGATTTTTCTTATAGCAACCAAAAAAATGTAGTTTTCTATAAAATATTTGTATCCCAGTAGGCAGAGAACTGAATGATGAATCGACAAACGAAAATTACAGCATTTTATTTATTTTTTTTTTTTTAAGCCCTATTCCAAAAGGTCATAAAATTGACAGGTGAAAATGAAACTGTGACCTTTTAAGGGCCACATCTGACCTTGAAGGACATTTTTCTTGAAAACTGGGATTGTCTTTTTATCATTAGAACTCGACGAGATCAACAAATTTTCTTCTTTACATTTTTCGCTGAAATGATTCCTTATCAAACTCATAGATACGTAAAAATATGAGAGGCTAAAAGTTGAAATGGCGAGGTTATTTCAACTTGGGACATTTAATTTCTCTTCCAACGATGTATTTTAAAGGTATTTATAAAACTTGCCAGTTTATGTCACAGTTATAGTGTAAGTAGCCCCATTCCCAAATATTAGGGGGGACACGTCCCCGCGTTCTAATACTTTGAACAAGTTTTTCTACTCTCTCGGGCTATAAATCCACAGTGTTTAAATATTCTCCGAGTTGTATCATGTCCTGTTTATTTTATCGAATGTTCATTTATATTATGTGTTACTATTTCAGACGTTTTTTGAAGCATTTGATTTTTTTAATCAATCATTCTTTTCATTGAGAAAATACTTTAGAACGGCCGGATCGATCTTTATCAATCGATATCTCCTCTTTTTTAATCAATTAATTTATGCACTGCGCATTATACAGTCGTAATAAGGTCTCTGCGCTGTTATATTTCTGAATTTATGTACCTCTACCTTACCTACAAAAATCTATTTTAATATGGTTTTCAAAGAGGCACTTTTATTATTTATTTTTTTGTTATATTCAATGTAATAAGTTTAACAGAAAATCTTTTGTACTTTTGAATGCAAGAGTAAAATTTTAAAATTGGAGATGATTACCAAATAATAGTTGAGAGCAACAAAATTAGGAGAGAGAAATGCTTTATTTTTTTTTAAACAAAACACTGCTGCCAAAATACATGGGGTTGCAATAACACACAGCATACTTATTAATACAACTTTCATGCATTAATTAAACCAAAATTACTTTTTAATTTGCATGCATATACACTTACAATTTTTTTTTTTTTTTAAACTAAACATATAACATAACATAAACAAAATAAACACTTATTTATTTACATACAATAGGTTTAGTATGAAAACTATTGCAAGGACATAAATTTTATTAATGTATGATTAATTGAAAAATAAGTGTTAAATATATTTTCTAAATTGTTTTTTTATAGCGTTAATATTTAAGAAAACTACTATTCACTTCTGAATTACAGTTAAAAAAAGTTAATGTTAAAAATTGTAGTTACAATTCTAATTAATGGTTTTGGAGGATGTAAGTATGACAACTTTTGCTGTTCACTGTAAATTAAAAAAAAAAATGTCCCAGAGGTGCGTTGCCTAAAAATAGCTGTTCCGAAGCTTAGTACAATTTTTATTTTACAATACCTATTTTTTTTGACATAGAAACAGAAATAAACATCTAAACCTCACATTTTTCCTACCTTTGGAACAAAATGGGTTAGATGTGTATACATATGTATTTTAGAAATCTTATTTTAAGCTTGAATATTAATGTGTTTAATTTATATTTTAGAATTGAAAGTGAAAACTTTTTCCCTAGACTGTTCATGCACTAGACTGTACAGGGACTAATTTATTTCGAAAAGACATTATAAAAACTAATAAAGCAGCTTGGAGAGTAAGAGAGACAGTGCCTTAGCCAATCAGATCGCAGTATCCTAATTAAATTGTCTCCACACCTCCAACCTCTCATATTAAGGCTTATTATATTCAGTCTTGTTTCGGATATTCAACTGTCATTACATTTGCGGTCGTGTGTGCGGTCATCTGTATATTTTTTTTGTGTAAAGTTTTGTGAGTTTTTTTTTTTTTTTTTTTTTTATGTTGCTTTTTATTTTCTATGTTTTCCGAATATTCGAATATAGTGTCCGAAAGACCTAAGATGTCCATAGTATGTACAAACGTAAGTTATAACGTAACCTATATTATAAAAATAATTTAATGTGTAAAGAAATTCCTAACTGTTAACAACGATACGAATCAAATCGATATTATTTTAGGACTAAATAGAAACCTATAAGCAATAATTTTAATATTTTATTTATTTGAATTGAATGAATACTAATTCAAACTCTATTCCACAATATTTCAACGTATGAAGCACCATCCGATTTATGCATCATCATTATCCCGTTCCCTCGATAAATTCTGTCTTACTTTGGTTTACGAGTATACGATGGCTATTAATAAATGTTATTTCCACAACTTAATAACGACCTACCACAGTGGAATATCTGGATTTATAGCGGTTTTATAACATAATAATGGATTATTTTGATTGTATTATAATTTTTCATTGGGTCATTAGCCATTTAAACATATTTTTGGTTGAGATATAAGAAATAGCAGTCACAAAATACAGCAAATTATTCGGATCAAGGTTAAAGGTTAAGGTTTTTTATCTGAAATATTCCCCCATCCTCTTGTTATAAAAGCTTAATTGTGGTGAAGTATGATGAAATCATAAAAGGATAACGTGGTGTTTTGGCTTGTCTCAGGGAGGGCATATGAAATAGTTTGATAAGGCTGTTAAAAGCACAATCACTTACAAGTACATCACATAACAAAATTTATATGCAAGGACTCGTCAAAGGTGTTCATAAGTAATTAGGTAAACTTAGTATATCCATTTTGATTTTTAATTTTTCAATTTCTAGGGCAAAAAGCGGGGCGACGGGCTACCAAAAAAATAAATAAAAAAAAAATAAAAGGAAGAGAGACATAAAAAAAAGACATATCGAGGTGTTGAGAAGTGGCGAACACAATAGACCCCCCTCCCCCCCCCCCCTCTGGGCCAGGTAGAGGTAGAAAAGGCTGAAAACGATTAAGTTTGGTCCCGTCTCTCTCATTATTGTGTGTGGGCCGTTGGATGATTGTCAGTGTTCTTTTCATTTGTATCCAACGAACAATGGAAGCAGATTCGTTCGAAAAATTTTACTCTTCTATACAACTAAACCTGTTTCACAATTCGCTGTGAATACCAGTAATAGCAAAAGGCATTTGTCATAATAAATTATATTTTTGTTGGATGATTCAAAGTCGAGTTTACACTCAATCCAAACCATGGGAAACAGTAGCTTTTAAATTGGCTGGGGTTTGCGTTTCCTGTTCATTTGTTTTCCATATGTTGTCGGTTTTTCAAAGAAAATCGATGAAGCTTACGGAAAGTACAACGTAAGCGCTACTTTTGCTCGATATTTAAAGAGATATTTGTCTGTCTAATCTACTATATTTCTTAAGATAAAAATCTTCTTAAAAAATGTTTGCACCTAAATATTTCTTTGTAAAGCGAGGAGGGTAGACCTTCCCCCAATTTCCCGTTCGTAGATTTTTGACCTATGTTCCCCTATTGTTTAGTTTGTGTTTTAGTTGATTTGCTAAATATGATAATCCGGCTTAAGTTTACGTTATGAAGCAATCCATTCCATAATTACTGTCGAAGTAGTGTCGAGGTAAATTGAGGATGGAATTTTGATGCTTCTGCATGAGTATGTAAACTTTTTTGAATGTTGTCACCTCATGCATCTGCCGCCTAACATATCATCCGCATTATTAACCAAACTAATATAAGCCCGTGAATTTGTGACTTTCGCAGAATGATTTAGATGGTCATAAATTATGTCAGTTTTATAAATTAAAGATTTCTTTCACGAATACCCACAAAATATGGAAAGGAACAACATCTTAAAGTATGTGTTTTCATCATTGCATATTGTGTTTGATACAACTCGACATTCATCTTTTTTCAGTAATTCACATATAGACGATTGTATCTAATCTTCATATTCGTTATAAATAATTTTATTTATTTAATTCGAAATAAATAAAGATTAAATCATGATAATTTGACAGGTTGAAAAACATATAAAGTGCAACCTATTTGCCAAAGATCCGAGATACCGGATTTTTTCAGATTCATCAGTTTACCGGAAAACCGAAGATAAGAATATAAAAATGAGTAGTAAAATTGTGAAAGAATTAATAAGTAAAGTGCTATATATATCTTACAAATAGATATTCTAGGTATTATCGACTATAAATAGTCAGGGATTTTCAGAATTAATTTCCGTATTAAGACATAAAATCCTATTTCTTCATCATCCAAGATAAACTAAATACAGTACATTAACAATAATAAAGATCAAAATATATTTTGTTTATATTGCGTTATGCTGAGCCAACACCATATCGTGTCTAATTTCGAATGTGAGAACTTTTATTTGGTTTAGATATATGCGATTTAGGTTGTTTCTGTTTAGATGTTGCTGAATCAGCTAAACTTCGACGGGTTATTTTGTTTACAGGAATTTCTGAGATTCGTGCCTTTGTGTTCGCAACTTTTTCCTTTTATATCCAAACATGTTTCTTTCGGAGTTTTCGATCTTCTATATCAACTAGTCAAGCGAAAATTAATATATACAATTTTTAAATGTTACCAACAAGTTCATTTCAGTTCTAGGATTTTGACGCGTCAATCCAATGACTGTTCTTTGAATAATTTATTTTTCTATATAATTCCTCAATTTTTTTCTGGCTTCTATGGAAATATAAGCATAGGAAAATGGTAGATAAAATGAGCTGACCGTTGGTTAATGACGGCACCAGTCTTGATAAAATAATGCTGAGGTTGACGGACAATTTAATGGGATTGGTCTAATCATGGGAATTGCGAGATTGCATGCCAGCCATTGAACAATGGATTGTTTCTCTTTGATTCCGTAAATCTGCTGTTAAATTCAAACTTCATACATTTTAAAATATGTTGCTTTATTTTCCTCGTGAAAAATCTAAAATATGATGCATATGTTATTTCGCTAGCTTGGCTTCGAATAAATAAATAAACTAATTATTATTGAGGTTTAAGACTTTTACTTTCAACATGGTTGTTGGGGAGAGCAGTAATAAAAGCATACCTACAGAGATATCGGACCCCATTTCAAATAGTGCAATAAAAAAAAAATATATATATATCAATAATATAATTAATTAAACCTTAATTTTTTACACGGAAACGTCTTTTTTAATTTTAATGAAAATTAAGTACAGTGGAGTGTCGATTATCGGACTACAGTTTTCATTTTTCAAACGTAATTATTGATTGTCTAATTACTTTTAGTTTTTGAGAGGAAAATTGTACGCCAAATCTACGATCCAGTATAAGAAGTCGGAAATCGTAGACTAAGAAGCAGCTTGGAGCTTCAAACGCTTTTGGACAGCCGGAAATTGTGAGAGTCGTCCGCTTTGGGAGGCTTTGATGGGCTGGAAAAAATTGCCAGAATGCCAGAGCAGAGCTTCCCAAAATAGATGATGTCCAAGAAAATCTACGGTTGAAGAGGTGTCGGAAGACCATACTTCGGTGGACAGTAATAGTCGCAGATGATTCAAGACATCTTATACGTGCTCATAATTCGATAGCGACTACGCAGGATAGGGAGCTGTGGTGAGATCTTTAGAAAGAGGGCATGACTCGCTATTTGAGTTGATGCGCCACTGATAATAATAATGTAATTATTTATTTGTATTGTTAAATTTATCATTGTCTACACATATTAGAGTGAATGCAATTCTGTTCGTTCTTTATGTATGACTACACCATTCATCCGATACCAATGAAACTGCGAAGTTGAGTAAACTACATCTGACTTAGTACACAAACGTTATGAATAGGTTTTGTTACCTCACGTTATCCCAAACCTCACGTTGCTGCAAGCCATGGTATCTACGATGCTTCGGCAGATAGCCCATACCTTCATAACCAATCCTATTGGGCCCATAGCTTCATAGCCAACCGAAAAGAAATAATACCATTTAATGGCAATGTCCTTCCTACTTTCGGTTTCAAGGACAGTGAAAAACTGGTCTAGGTCCAAGGATTATGACAGCACAGAGTCAGCAGGCACCGAGGACCTATATTTCTTTTCCCGAAGCATACCGTACCTAGGCTGACGGGCCGCACATACCCGGGGGGGGGGAGGAGGTTGGACTACGTGACTTTCATCGGCGGTTGGTCACTTTATTAGAGCGTTCACCCATCCAAGCACTACCACGCTGTTGCTTAACTTTGATTACCAATTGCAAGGTAATCGAAGTACAGCGTACACTGGGCTATCCCGGCCCATTAAATAGTAGTATAAGACAGGTAATTTCTCATAATAGTTAATAGGAATATGTTTATTTTAAATGGGGGGGATTAATTCCTAACTTTTAACCGATTTATCTGATGTCAACAAACTGTGGCTACTGGTTGTTCACAGGTGAAATAGCACTATAATAATGCTAATAATTCCTCATGAATGTTATTTTGGATACGTAATTTGGGGGTAAATATTTAACTTACCGGCTCATCCCGTATACAGTAAATTTGAACCCCTTCTCGCTAACGTATCGGACAGTAGTATAAGGCGGTTCATTCCTAATGATTATGGAATGGTAATGGTAGAAGGAACTTTATAAATATTATCCAGGTATACCAAGGCCTATTTTCACATTGAAAATTGACGCATCTATCATTCCTCTGCGAAACATCGTTCCACTACGACTTTGCAACGAAATAAGACTTTAGGTGAAAAAGACTGAACAATGTCATCGAATCTACAATCTTGAATGGGAAATGGAAGGCGGGAATGTAATGTTGTCACCTATTCCTATGATCCCAACAGATGCAATCGTCCATCAAAGAAGCACAAGGAAAATCACAAGTGTGGGGGTTAGATTTGTTGAAATCGTCCAACTTACTTTTCACAAGTTTAACCACAAGCTCTCGAATAAATAAATAGAATCAAAACGACACATTAAAATGTTTTTCTTATGATGTTAATATCAAGTTTCAATAGAAACGATGCGTAGTAAATTTAATTTTTCAATTACATATAACAAATGTTTTGCTCATTAGTAAATGAAATCGAAACCGTTTTGATAAGATGTAATTAACTAGTGATTTTAAGAAATACTAATGTAACGCTGAGAAAAGTGCATTGTTCAATTGTAAACCGTTTCAATGTAATTTCCACGTATCAGGTTATTTAGTCATATTTACATAAAAACTCCTTTAGTGTAATCAAAAACGCGTTCTTAATAAAAGAAGACAAACATTAATTGCATTGTAATACAAGTCACAGGGTGAATAATATGGAAGTTATAATGCAGTACGATTATAATATAGAAGCCGTTTTTATAAAAGTTTCCCGACTCCTATTTCCGGAGGTTATGTTACCGCGATTTAGGGGAACTCTCATCGCGCCCTTATCAGTTAAAATTTGCATAAATTAACTTTGTTAGATCCCAGTATATATATATATATGTGTGTGTGTGTGTGTATGTAGCGGTGCTTAGAACAAATAATTACGTTCCAACCTCCTTGGACCTACGCAATTACACCGCCAAAAGTTTTTGCCCAATTGGCTAGGTTACACGCTGTTACTGTGTGAGTTATTGTAAGCGGGTATCAATCGCAGGCCTGCTAATCATTGTAATATAACGTCGTTTTTATTAGTTTTATAATTTGTATAGTAGTAGTTGGTGCACCATTTGTGTAAGTAGTAATTTGTAGTATATTTATTTCAGTTTAGTTTTGTTTAGTTTATTTGTTTCGTAGTAATAGTTATTTAGTTTATTTTATTCCCAGTTAGTTCTTTTTTTATTTTATAGATTATTTATGTTTGTGTTTATCAAGTTGTGTATTTATTTTAATTGTCTATTTTGTATTTATTTTTTGTGTCCAATAAAAATCAATTATTCACTGAGCGGTTATTTTAAATCAACCTATAATCGATTGTTAATTTAGCCACAGAGCTAACATTTTATATTATAACCTTTTTATATTAAAAGCATAAAATACAATTAAATATATCTTCCTTCTTATATCTTCTTCTATAAACAAACTCACATAGGTATGAGTCTAATAGGGATCTTCTAGTTCCACATTCAATTTTGTTCCTTCTTTTAGCGCTGGCCCACAATGATTCAATCCTTTGTGTATGGGCTCCTGTATTAGGATCAAGTGTCCTTTTCATAAAGTGTCCTTTTCTACATTTACGTGTTTTATGTAATATTCCTAACTTTTGAAATGTCTTAAACTCCATTTCTTCAGATTTAAGAACCTTACTAAGTTTTATCAAATTCATCATTAACAAACACAAACTTAACGAAGTAATAGATAGGTAACCTCCTTAATGTACATTTTTATTCTTTAAAATAAACATGTGTTATTAAATAACTTATAACATGAAGAAAATAACCGGTGTGGGTAAAGGAAAAAAGACCCATTATCTGTTATTAGGCAATCGCTGAATTTATGCTTGACTAGGAACACATATTGAGTTAAGGTATAACAATTTATCAATCATTTGGGTGACGATGAAGCTATCCATTCATATTATTTAATCTAAAGATTTGGTTAAAGTAATTTATAATTCCTTTCCAAAAATCCATAATTCCTTTCATCTCTTAAAATTTTACCAATTAGAAAACAACATTATTTTGTTATCTATCCAATACCGATACCAGTACATACAAAAGCATACTTCTTAGCACTCAAAATAATTTTTTGAACACACGAGCATTGTAAGACATAAAAAAAAAAAAAAAGACTTATATATTTTTTAATTGATTAAACACTCATTTTCCATATCTAGTTCCAATATTTCAATAACATTCAACTAATTTTTATTTGCATTGCATAATTTTTAATTCCTTCGAAAGGTTTTTGGTCATGGAGTAGGGAAGAACTGACGCTGACCACTTCAAGTCGGTTTTATGAATAATGCATTTTAAGAAAGCTTCTTACAATTCTTGCTGAGTTCAAGAGTACAGAGCTTTGTGGACTTTATTTATAGGGCCTGTCGGGAAACATAACTTCTCAGTAGTTTCCTCTGTGGTCACTACTGAGACCATTGCTGGAGAACCAAACTCCCCACACAATTTATGGGGTCTGTACTTGATACTTTCGATTTTTTCAGGTTTGTTGTAATTTATTTCAAGTACAGTTATATTATTCCGCTGTGTTTGTTATATGGTGTCGAGTTATTCAATAACTTTCTTTTGAGACCGATGAAAGACTTTCGCAACATTGTCTTGCCTGTTGTGTTATTCAATTTATTTCTGTTGAATCCTGCAGTCAAGTGAACGTTTCAAATGCGCTATCAATCAGTCTGCAGTTGTCTTTAGACCTTGTTGGTATAAACAGATCCCCGTAGAAATGAGTGGAACTATACAAACTCGCACTGAAAGAATTGGATGGTTATTAAGGGTTTTAGTGGCATTTGGATATCAAGGTCGTGGTTTGGGACGTGGGTTTTAACCCTTAACCACTGAGGTGAAATGACTTTACGCACCTACTGACGTGGGGTCCATTTGGACTTATTAATTAAAAATTTTTTTTGCAAATTTGTTTTACAATTAAAATAATAAGTGATTAGTTATTTTTGATTTATAGACATCTTATGACATGAGAAAATATGAAATTAAATTAATTAGGTCACTTATTATTTTCAACATCATTCAATTTATCACAAACAAACTACATCTGTCTGCCCAAACGGACCCCACCTCAGTGGTTAAGGGTTAAGAAGAAGGATATAGAAAACCTATGGTGATGAAAATAGTCGAGCTCCTAATGCTTAAATCTAGTTGAAAGTGCGAGGAAACAAGGATTTAATCTTTACACTGAAAAAAATAATAGATCCATTGTTATTGTTTTAAAGGTTATTCTGTGGGAACTTGCACAAATATTCTTAAGGCTGAGGTTACTATCATCCTCGGTACTCTTAATGTTAGCCGTTTGTGATAATTGAAATATGGGCAGTCAGGCAAAGTATAAACTACGGAGTCTTTAGATAAACTAATTAAATCGTATAAAATACCCACGGATGAATGAAAGAAATCCTATTAAAATGCCTATGAATGAATCATTGAAATCATAGAAAATAAATTCAAATGTATCAATGAGCATATAGCCACTATTTAAGTCCTAACATAAATAATCTTTTATAGGTATGACTCAATGAAGAGATATTTGCTAGGGGGTTGTTATCGGGACCGTGTGTAATTGGCGCTTAGCAGTATCTGGATGGGTTTATTGCCACGTTGTACGGCCATCACAGACTTGATTTTTTACCTCATCGTTCTGGTATCTTCGTTATTTTCCAACAAATTTGTTTTCCTTCTTCTTTTAATAATTTGGAGTAATAATTTCATTGGCGGTCATAAGACGGTAATGAAATGCATTCATTGTAAAATTTAAATAACAAAAATATCACCAATAATATTACTATAATATAAAAAAAGATAACTATAATTGTCCAATACCAAATTTTATCTTCAAACGTTCTTTAATAAAAAAAAAAAATCACTTTTTTTCAATTATTGTCAGTATAATTTTAATTTCAGTGACTGAAAATACAAAAAAAATTAATAAGGTCCGGCATGATGAAATGTCAAAATTCGTTTTTGCAAAAATAATTAATCACTGCAGAAACCTGCATAGCGAAGACTTAACTACTGTATTTGATGTAGATAATATTTTAAATATCGAAAAGCGTCTTATTTATTTTAAAAATAGCAATTTGTTTGGTTAGAGTCTAATAATAAAATATTGTTAAACAATTTTGGGTCATTATTTAATTAATGGTGTTCAATTCAGTTTAATTGTAACGAATATCTTGTGGATCAAGGGGGGGACTTGAAAGCTCATTCAATTTTCAACTTCTCTATGGTCGATTAATGCAAATATCGACTAAAATAAAATAATTCTCTTCTAATACATATTTGGAAACCATATTTTCATTTATCTCATATCTGGAAAGTCACAATACGAATGATTCCTTCGCTAAATTGGTATTATCAATGTTCGCCCCCTACCCCCAAGCAAGCGTTCGAGATAATAACATATTACTGAAGGGTTTTGATCAATTTAAAAGAAAAAAATGGGAAGGATCCGAAAGTTTCGGAAGGAGTTGAAAGGGAACCGAAATTTCCCTTTAAGCTTTACCATTCAAGATTGCCCATCATTGCTAAATGTAACTTGGTGGGCTAAACATTTTGGTACTATTTCTGAAAAGTGGCTCCTCGGCGTGGCCTATTTTGAGAAGTTGTGTGACCGTAATATAGCATTTCCAAGTCAATTTGAACTTTGAATCCCTGTCAACTGTAACCTTTTCCAAGTCAACTGTAACCCTTCCCAAGTCACAAGATACCCTTTCCAATTTAAACGTAACCTTTTCCAAATGAGTTGTAACCCTTTCCAAACCAAATGTAAACCCTTACAACTCAATCGTCACCCTTTCTATTTCAATTGTAACTAATTCCATTTCAATTGTCACCCTTGAAAAAAAAATGATATATAAAAGTTAAGGTTCTTTAGAATGGGTGAAGTTAGAACTTAAAATATTTTTTCAAGGGTGACAATTGAAATGGAAATGGTTACAATTTAATTAAAAAGGTTCGATTTGGAAAGGGTTACGTTTGAATTGAAAAGGGTTTCTTGAGAATTTGAAAGGGTTTTCTGTGACTTGGAAAAGGTTACAGTTGACTTGGAAAAGGTTAAAATAGACTTGGAAATGCTATATTACTCCCATCTTGCCGTTTTAATTTTTTTATATTTTTTTTTTTTTTAAATGAAAACTTGGAGATTCGATATGGCCCAGAATAACTCAGGTTTATAGTAACTAGCTGTATATCCCGGTTTCACCCGGGGAATTTCGACTCGTCAAACGGTCGATTTCGTAAAAAACCAATGTAAAGTGAGATCATAACGATTTTTATAACAATAAAGAATTACCGAGGAATTGGCTTAAGTTATGCAATTTTAATTTGGACAGGTGTTCGCACCTGGTATGAATGAACCACTGAGCCAAATTTGGAGAATTTAGGTTTGGATTTCTATAAAGAACAAACAAACAAAACATCCGAATTTCATCTGTATTTATATAGATAATATATATTTGTAGTTTCAGTCAAGAGAAACGTCAAAAAAATAGTATTATACCCAGCTTTTTCGCCACTCTGCGGCAGGGGACTTATCGTACAATAGCCAACCTGTTCCTACTACAAGCTCCTCAATGCGCCCCGGCCGGATAATAAAACAAGACATCTACACCATTACACTCGAGTTGTCTCCACTGGACACTAATCTGCCTATCAGCTATCAACTGCTTAATGACCAACTTTTACTGTCCTCAATATTCTTATAGATATCTTCTTCGATTTATTGCCTATCTCAAACGCAATAAAAATCATTACCCTTTAGAATCTTAAGTGGAATCCTGTCTTAATGTTTATTTATTTGCTTGTTTATTAAATACCGATATTACTCTTAGATATGTCACTAAATCTTCTAAAGATTTGGTTTTGGTGTTTAAGGACACACAATATCGATGGTCATTGGTAGGGAACGGATTTTACATATTTTTTTTCTGAGCGTACAGTTTTCATTAGAAAGTTCAATTCATTACTTTTATAGCATTCAGAATAATTTAAACTCATGTTTATTGTATACTAGCTGTATGTCCCGGTTTCACCCGGGGAATTTCATTTTTCTAATGAAACGGTCGATTTCGTAAAAAAAACCATTGTAAAGCGAGATCATTGCGATTTTTATTAGGATAAAGAATATCAGCTGAAGATCGGCTGAAGTTATGCAATTTTAATATGGAAAGGTGTTCGCACCTGGAATGAACGAACCACTGAGCGAAATTTGGAGAATTTAGGATAAACAGTATGGATTTATAATTGTATGGTTAAAGAACGAACAAACAAACAGAAATATTGCCCTGCAGTTTCAGCTTCTCGCAAATCGGCTTGCCTAAACCTCTGTGGCGCAAGGCGGGCCTCGTATTCCTGGGCAGACTCAATTTCCCGCGATTCTTCCTGTGAATATACAAATATTCTAATCATGATATTTGTTCTTACATATTTACAGTTTTTTTTTTTTACATATTTTTTAAAATATGGTTACATATGTATGTACATATTTTGCTTTTTATTTTACATGAAAATCCGTTCCCTGGTCATTAGTAACCTTCTTTTGATTTAATAATTAGTTTTTATTTTAAATTATATTCTATTGCACGTATTATTATTATTAAGGAATGCTCTGAATTTTTCTATATTTGTAAGGTTATCTCCCAGTATCACAGATATTGGGATACCCACATGGGTAACATGCTATCAATTCCCAAATGTCGAGAATATCTTCCGCTTATGGAGAGCCCTTCAAGATGTAGATGATCTCTAGCTGTACGTTGCTATAAGCAAACTTTGGTGGCGTATCCTTTTCGATTTAGTATCCGTGTGTAGCCGATTTTAAGTCTTCTAATGACTCCATCCTCTCTTCCGTTGTTGAGTTAAGAGCTCGTACAAGGTTTTATTTATTTTATTTTTTTTCAATTTATTGTTTTCCTCGGTTGTTTTCCACTATCTACGATATGATCGCTTGGGGTTTAATTTACTATATCCTATATATACCATCAAAAACCTTTTAGAACTTAATGAGGCTGTTGATCAGTTATAGATCTAATCCCCAATTTGGTGGCTTTTCAAAAAATATCTTAAAATATCAGTCTGGAATCGATAAACTTGGCGAAAATTATTTGCTAAAACTCATTCAACCAACTTTGGTTTTATCACAAAAATAACTTTAGAAGTCAATTTTTCTAATCTAATCTTTTTTGTGTTTCAGGTTTTGGGCTGTGGATCAATATCATATTGCAGCTCAAGGCTCAAATAATTGGATCATTCATCACACATATGTAAGCGTTCAAATATATTAATTACTTTTTATGGTATAATTATATTAACAGAATTTATTGAAAATACATTTTTGTATCTATTATTTTTATCTATTTTGAGGTCTATATTCAGTTTGGTTTAAACATAAAATCGAATTTTTTAGGACATTAATTAATGTACTGGGCTATGGTCATTCTACATGAGTTCAACCACAAGATGACATGATATATATCCACATAATTCCATTATGTAAGTAACCATACATAATCGTTTTGTTGTATCTCTAGTGGTTTAGATTTTACTATTCCTTAAAGTTTTTGGATTATTGCACTTTTGTCGTTCAGGCTCAAAAAAATTAAATTTATTTAACGATAATAAATAAACTATATCACTATGAATTACAAGCCAAGATGAAAGATTTTTTTTTAAACGTATATAGATGACTGTAATTATTTAAAAAAAGCTACCAACCGTTTAATTTAATACAGAGAAAACACCTTGAATTACTCTATGTGTAGGATTTAAAATAAAAAAAAAGCTAAAAAAAAAAAATATATATGTTTTAATATCTATATTCTACAGCATGGAGCTTTAAAATAAGTGGACACATTATTAATTGTTTTTTTTTTATTTTTTCTTCTAAACCGAAAATTTATTTGAATGATTGATCTTATTAAATATCGCGCAAATAATGATCAGGTATAAATAGCATTGGTTAGGGTTATTCCTAACTACTCAGTTTATCAGGTATTTTGTAAATTTTCGTGGTAAATCAGTTCAAATAATTTGATCCTTAAACAAAAATCATATTTCAATTCATCATATATTTTAGTAAACTCTATGCACCTACGGTATTTCATTTGTTGAAATAAGAAAAATGCGTTGACATACATTATAATTAATCTATATTTTTATCAATCTATAAATTATCAAGAACTGTTCATGACGTAAAAAGACCCCTACAAAAGGACAAAAACAATTCAACAGTGACGGAAAATTTTCTCTTTTGCCGAAAATTGAACATTAGAATTTCCACTTTATTTCCAAAGATGCTGTGAAATTAACTTGTACCCCTGTAGAAAGTCTCTCATTAAAAGAGGTTTAAACTCTTCCGTGGACAAAATAATTTCCAAATCTTCTGCCAACAGATCATTTGGAGGAATCATGGGCGTCACCCCTGATATTTTGGAAGAGGGGAAACACTTACAGTAACATTGTGACATAAATAAGTTTTCTAAATACATAGTTTTGGAGGAGGAATTAAAAGTGCAAACCGTTGTTTTGAGGCGTTGTTATTTTAACTTTTAGTTTCTTTAATTTTTACCTATCGATGAGAATATTGAGTCGTAGTCCCCAATAATGTGGTCCTTCCTGGTGATGCCCATGGGAACAAAATAATTTCTTCTGAAAGATTGGTTAAGGACAGTTACAACTGTATCGACTAAAATACAAGTAAATGTGATCAGTAAATAAATATAGTGGCATGAAGAGGCTTCTACAGAAACTACCCATTGATAGCACTATTATTTCTAAATTGGATGGTCTCGTGGCCTTCTCCTTTTCAGATGCCTCTCTGGATTATCAGGAATTAAGGTGGGAAACAAGTGGGTCTGGATTTTTATGATGAGAAGAAAGACGCATGGGATTGGGCGTAATCGATGACATAACATTCATGGGCGGACCCATGGGTCATGTCTCTTAAATATTTTGACTTTTCAATTTTTTTGTATTTATAAACGAATATTGAAATTAGGTACTTACTATGCCCTAAACATAAAACTTTAGTTGTTTAAATTGCAGTCCTTCTTAATACAAGGTGATAATCTCATACAAAAATGGTGTTGTCAGCCACGTGATTCTGAGAAGGGGGGTTATGCCCCCCAAAGTTCGCCCTAAATCCGCCCATCATAGTATTATTATTATGAATAAATTAATGCTAAAATAAATTGTTGTCTTAAGAGATAACAAATAATATAGTATTATAATACACACTAATGATCATATTGTAGGACATCAGAATTTTATAAAAATTCATGATTAAATTTTTACTTTCACTTACCTATATATGAAATATATAGTAAGTGGAAGTATTGCGATCGTGAAAATTTTCGACTTCCGGTTTTCAACGGAAATACACGTTTTGGGACCCCCTGAGTCGAAATAACCAAGTCCCGCGAAATGGTCTGTGTGTGTGTGTGTGTGTGTGTGTGTGTGTGTGTATGTATGTGAACAGACTAGCTCAAAAACTATAAACCGTGGGAACCTGAAATTGGGTATTTAGTGTAGGTATATGCCCGCGATGTGACAGCAAATATTTCATCAAAATTGCTCAAAGGGAGGGGGTACTTTATTTAATAACTTTTTACGTTTTTTTCGATTTTCTCAAAAACGGCTCTAACGATTTTGATTAAACTGAGTATTTGATCGATTTATATGCCCGTAATATGACTGTAAAAATTTCATCAAAATTGATTAACCGGAGGGGGGACTTTACTTAATAAATTTTGTATCATTTTCACGTGTTTTTTTTATTTACTCAAAAACGGTTTTAACGATTTTGATCAAACTTGGTATTTGATGTATTTATATGCCCGAGATGTGACTGTAAAAATTTCATCAAAATTGATCTACGGGAGGGGGGACTTTACTAAATAAATTTTGTACCATTTTCACATGTTTTTTTTATTTACTCAAAAACGGTTTTAACGATTTTGATCAAACATGGTATTTGATGCATTTATATGCCCGAGATGTGACTGTAAAAATTTCATCAAAATTGATCTACGGGAGGGGGGACTTTACTTAATAAATTTTGTATCATTTTCACGGGTTTTTTTATTTACTCAAAAACGGCTTTAACGATTAACAAAAATAAGATATGAATGTAGAAAAATGTGTGACTTTGGGAAATGATAATTAGCAAAACACGTCAATTTCTAATCTAAGTAAGTTGGTAAGTGAAAGTTGTGTGTTGCGCGCACGCACCAGATTTTTTATTTTAGGCAATATTTTAATAGTTTTTTGAACACAGAATTTGTTTTGAAACGCCTACTACAGACATGTTTTTTTCTGGCCCCAATTCAAATGCTTGGTTCATTTTTTTATATATCAGATCATTTCCGATTTATTGCCGTATACTCTTACAAAATATTTTTACTAAACGATATGAAATTGAATAATCCAAAAAGTTTAAAACTCAGTGAAATCTAAACCGACAGAGATAGTACAAAACATATGCATATGGTTAGTTACATCAAGTAATAAATATCTTCGACGATAAACAAAACATTCTAAATAAATAAATTACGTGTTGAGCGCTTCTAAGTAATAATTTTCTTGCTTGAATATTATCTCTATGTAACAATGAGGGTACTACGCTACTCCAGCAAAATGTCAAATCATGAGCGAGCTTAATGCCATGACACCATCGATCACCTAGCTCAAGGGGCAGGTGGAACCTTATCATTTAAAATTTGTTTTCATGTTGTCATTTTATAAAATCTCACCCACCTAACATCGATATATATTAAAAGATTTTATTAATAAAAAAATGTATAAATATTTAAAAAAAAAAAATATATATAGATATATATATATATATATATATATATATATATATATATATATATGATCTAGGAATATATCATAAGTTACTAAGGAATTCAAATATAAATTACTATATTTTTCTCACAATGTATTGTAAATATATAGATAAATATCAATTTTTCTTCCCCTCCCCAACTCTCTCTATCGATTTAAAAATAAGCCGTTGTGGTAACTGCGGCAATTTGACTTTATGTTTATTAAGAAGCCAGAATGAAGAGACAATGCTTTATATCCTCTCAAACGAAACTCAACAACCAATCCCTACGGAATGTTAATTATCTCTGCTTTCGTTTATTATCTGCAAGATTTACTTAATTAAATGGTTAATTAAAATGTTCAAAGCTCAATGGGAAGAATTTCGCTATCATCGTGTTCCTGTTTTATAAAGGAAAGGTGAAAGTTTTTCCCAGTACCAATTCGTTATTTGTGGTTGATGACTCAACTTCAATCATCTGCGTACGCTCAAAGTGAACCTACTATTTTAGACTTTCTCGTATTGGCCATCGAGATGGTTGATCGATTCATTGGTGCATCGATTTTTTTTTTTTTTAATCTTTAAAATTATGTTTTTCATTTGAATATGTTAAAGAAAAAAAAAAAAAACTGTTTCAAAATTTGTTTTTAATAGTTTTCATTTCAGGACAATTAGGAGCAAATGAGTAAATCTGAAATGCAAAGAAAGTTTACTCTTCAGAATGTTGCATCTCATTTAACTGTTGACGTTGTAAATGTTGTGTGATTTAAATTAATTACTACCTACAGCCTCTCATATGAGTAGCTCGATTAAAAACACGGCATTTCCACTTAGCTAAATTTCCCAGGATCATGAAGTAATTGTTCGTTGAAAATGCGCACACAGAAACTCTCATCGCTATTTTGTAATTCATCTTTATTGCTTAATATTAAATTCTCCTCCACAAGTTTTTTTCCGCATACCACTTTAGGTTATTTACCTTCAACCAATCCTTTTTTAGCCCTTAATTTTTTCCTAAAAGCAAAGAATATGTGAATTTGGCTGGTTTTTTAATTGAGGCATCTATTTTCTTCTTTGTGGCCGGGCTACATACATTTTTGTGTACCTTCCAGGGCAGATTTGTTTGTAGATCTTCAAACAAAAGACGTTTGTGGATTGTTGAGTGAAGTGAATTTCGCGAAAAAAGCCCGCGATCAACTACGAGCTCATACTTGGGCGTAATATTCAATTGATGATGGAATGAGGGCCCAAAACGTCGTACATAAAATTGTAAAAATATTATAACAGAAATATAGTTGGATGTTAATCACCAGAAACAAAAGACAAATAAAAGTAATATTGCAGTTTTTATATCCGAGCAGATAATTATTTCATTGTATTATTTTTTCTTAATCTTCAGATTCATCTGTTAATCATGTGTACGTAGAGCCCATCGTAAACATTAATTGTGGGAACAGATGTATGATTTTTATCAATTTTACAATCCCGACTTCAGTTGAAAGAATGTTCGCGTCAGAAAATAATTTAATTCCCAACTATTATTTTTTCTTTTACACGGTTTGGGGATTCTTGATATTTACATATCATGTTGCTGCGGTTATAAGCCTTAAAGTGCGTTTACACTGCACCGAACTTGTAGTGAACAAACATGGCTGATTTATGATAGTGACAGTTATTGCTTTTTCCTTTAGTTATTATCCGTTTAACCTTGAAAATAAGCGAAAGTAAATATTGTCACAGGTAGCTTCTTTTTATTAAGAGTAGGGGAGAGCGGGGTTGGTTGGCATAGGGGGTAGGTTGGCCATTGGCTTATAGTTTCCGTCACACCTGTTGTGAAGGCCCCACCATTGTACCCGCTCGACCTCGGGAGTCTTGTCCTGAGTTTTCAATCCGATGCTAACATTGTAGATAAGAGTGTGCTTCATTGATTGATTTTACAACATGTAAGTTAATTTTTATATTTTCAGTGAAGTTGATTTAAAGGCATGGAAAAACATTTGACACCGATTCTGTTCACATAGCCCCAAACTCCTTTGAAAAACCCAACCTTTCGACTAACCAGTTTCTTGTTTGATTGTTTTCCCCTGTCTTGGCAGTCATCTTTCATATTATCTCTCCTGTGGGGTTAGTTGGCTCTCAACTTTTTTTTTGGCGCAGTAGCAATTCACAAAAGCAAGGTAAACATAATCAAAGGTGAAACTACCAATTGTCTTTAGTTCCAGCTAGGAAGATAAGAGCAATTTTTCTTATGCAAAAAGTGACGACAGTCTAAACTTCTATTGTCCCTAAAAAGCTGTTAAAAACCGATTCAAAATTATTATACCATTATAGTGCAGCTTTTAATAACAATAATATGTGTCAGGTAGTACTTGAATGAGATGGCTAAACAACCCCACCTTCTAGGCCAACCTGCCCCACATAGGGGGTTAATTGGCATTCTCTGGATTGACGAATTCTTCAATTTTCTATGATCTTAGTATTAAATATTATGTTGTGAAAAAAATACTTGAAGTACTCCAATACTTGGAGTTTACAGTGGTACCAGCCCCATTGGGATTATATTAACAGGAACGACTCAACAATCAAAAAAGTGAAAACTGTTGCCAACCAACCCCGCTCTCCCCTAATATTTTAAAATAAGAAACCCAAAACTCTTGCTAAACTTACTCAAAAGCGTCAAGAGCGCTGATAAGCAGCTATTTGGTCTAGTCGTTCTTTGTATTTCCCCGTTAGACGTGCACTGTTCAATGAATTGTAAATCCACCTTTAAATATTGGATTGAAAACATTGTTCGTTCACCATTTTAGCTGAGCCATACCATATAAATTCAAGTAGCTATATAACACTGAATCAGCTGCATGTAATTTCTTGGAATAATATTATCTGGGGTATTGTTTCTCCGCTAACTTACTTGAATACATATAATAAAATTACTTAAAAATTTAGTTAAATATAATATCCAGGTTTATTCCATGGAGTGCTCCACGCTATAAAGCCTAAAATACACACTTTTATTACCAGAGAAAAGTTTGAAAGAAAAATATTAAATCCATCCCATGATTCCTGACGTGTTGTTTGTTTTGTCTTTTAGGATTGTGAGGGGAAGTTTAAATTCTTATTATGCCGAGTTGGCAAAACAACATTCTTTGTTTAGGTTTCGGGACTTCCACTGCCCGCCAGCACCTTTACGGATCATTATATTACATTTAAGTTCTCATCCTTCTGATTTCAGATATTGCCACTATTCTCAAATATTTTATTTCATAGATATAGAGAGGAGCTTGTGTACCCTCATTTCGACCTATTGCTTCGTATAACGAAAAGACATTTCTTATTGATAGGTTAAATGATAGTCAGGATTTTCAGTTTACAATGATTTTATTGCGGTAAGCCAACGTTTCGATCCAACTTGTGGATCTTCATCAGGGCTAAAAGAAAACTAATATATGAGTATCTATGCTAGAGGGTGACAATAAATGGATACATTACGGAACTGATAATAATATAAAAGATGGTGTATACATAAATATTAAAATAAGTGACTGGTTAACAAGATAAAATAGAATCTGATATTTACCTACTGAGTCCAGGTGGATACTAAGACTAAAGGTAAAAATAAGGTGAGAGGTAGTGGTAGGGGGTTAGTTAGCCGACTTCAAAGGTTTACGACGGGGAAATCCAACGCTTTTGAAGTGAAAGGCACATGGCAACTAAGTGAACAAAAAATATTAAAAACTAACAAAATAGATGGTACTGTATACAAATGGTTATGTCTGGACTCGATAATAACATAAAAATGAGATAATACGTAATGTAACAATGCATAAAAATTTGGATAATATACAGAAAGAATTTATACAATACAAAAAGATAATAATAGTACAAGAGGTACAGAGATAATTGCAGGTACCTAAGAAATCAAAACTAGGATTTGAGGATGCGGAAGATGTTAGAATAAGTGGATGAAATTATCTCTTTATCTGTTTTATGATTTACAGGTTTATTTTTTTCAAGATGGAAGAAAATGGATTCTGAGAGGAGTCGTTTATCATGGTTAGGTACAGTAGCTAATATGGAGGGGTTCTGGGCATCATGGAATGGTTGTGGGCAATGGCATGACATGGTTCAACTGATTTAGATGTAGACGAATTACGCGTGGAAATACTGTATTTATGTTGATAAATTCGTTTTTTTTTTTAATAGTTTTTGGTTTCACCGATATAGCAACTGTTGGAATTAAGCGTGGAGCACTGGATACGATAAACTACATTACACTTGTCTAGGAGTGGTACTGGGTCTTTGAGTTTGGTATACAGATTTTTTTATTTATTGTTATTTTTTAATACTAGGCATATGTGTGGGAAATCAGGGCTTACCGCATTAAAATCATTGTAAACTGAAAATCCTGACTATCATTTAACCTATCGTAAAGAACAGTTGACTATCTCTCACTTCTGATATTTCTTAATGTTCCTGCAGTATAACCCACCGACATGTTTTGTCCCCTCTCATAGCAAGAGCCCCTATCTTTCTCTATGTGGGACAGACAGAAGTGAAGTATTTTGCCGCGAGTAGGGTTCGGCGTGAAGAGAGAAGAGTTGAGGACAAAAAGGCTGAGTCAAGGCCGGGCGAGGTCTTTGTCATATCGCTCGTTACCCCCCTCCCCCCCCCCCCTCTCCCGCTTCTCACCGACGGATCACCGACCGTCACAGCCGTGACACCTGTACCCATCGGAAGGACAATCGATACGATCTCTAAGCTTATCGCAAAATGTTTCCTACAAAACTTTCAGTCCAGTTCCCCTAACTGACATTTCATATTGGATATTGGATACTCAGGTCCGTTGTTTGGGCGTCTAAGGTATCCGATGTCCTTCAGCATCGAAAAGTTTGGTATAATTAATACCTATAAAGATATTTCGTGATTACTTTTAAAAATTGACTACTTCCAGGCTGTTAGCTTATTTCGTTAGATATGGTGATTTGGCGAATTATCATCGCAGAAACTATTACTATTTTCAGTCTAGGATCTCACTCTGGAATGCCTGTGATAAATTAGCATGTTCGTTCTTTCCTAGAAAATGTTTGCTATATCCCACTGAAATACTTAATTTTTTTACATAAATAAACATTAATTATTTATTGGTACATAAATATCATCACATGGATGCGATAAAGAGCTCAGAAAGGGGATCACCTGTGGTGTAGTGGTTAGCATAGAAACTTACTATACTAAAGGTCGCGGGTTCGCGTTCCGAGGTGGCCCTAGGATTTTTTAATGGAAGATGATTTAAAATGGAGGTCCCGAGCCTGTACGATGTCAGGTACTCGTTAAAGATCCCCATCCTAATTATATCTGGATAGGCAAAATTTAGGACTCCCACTGTAGCATAGTCCGATTAGCCTTTGTGGCATAAAGTGACGTTAAAATAAACAAACAAACAAACACGAGCTCAGAAAAAGTAGGAAATAATAAAAACTAATTGGTTATATTAAGTTTTCCCAGAAGACATATCACTCGTGGAAGATGAACAGATTCTCCAAGTGAGATTAATCTTCATTAACATTTTTTTTTTTTATATAATTAGGCTGTCGTTTATTTTATTTATTTTATTTTATTATTATTATTTTTTTTTTGTAGTACATGGCACATGCCAAATAATTGCGTTTATATCAGGCACAAACCAAGAAATTTTAAAGACTATTGATTGTAGAAACTTCCCTGAGAAGGTCTTTTCTATATAAATATAGTCAGAAACAAAGCAAAAGGATTTCTGATCCACCAAACTTATAGAAAATTTTATCCTCTTTTCATCTAAGGGTCATCAAATTTTGTCTAACATTTATTAATGAATAGAAATATTATAATTTCTAATCCCACGAAAGTGGAAAACCTATGGAAAGTTTCCTGGATTTGCAATGGGTATTTCCCTAACAAGCCTTCACATGTGATTATTTCAATTCATTGATCACATTTAATTGTTTAGTTGGTACAGTTGTTAATTTCAAGGAATACAATTGAAAAAACATCAAATTGTTCGTTTTAATAAATACGAGTAAGTTTTAAAAAATGTTGGTTTGTAGCTGGTACCTCTCACCTCTAATAGAATGTGATTGTTACAATTGCCTTAGCAATGGACCGGCTCACCTTGTACTTAGACCGATTACTCATTCGGTTTGAAATACATACCTAAATGCTCTTTGACATTTATATAGTTATGAACAAAGATAAATATCATATGACTATCATGATCATTTTATTGACATTAAAGAATAATGTATAATGAAATGTAATGCACTTTCTAAACTTTTCATTTTTTAAGCACTATTTTATACTGTAGAAAAAAAAAATTGGGTCAGGATTATTCCTGGACATTTTAGTATCAATGATAATTTTACTGCTATATATTTTGTTTTATCTTAAAGCAGTTATTTCTGTAAACCTTTAAACCAAAATATTATCAAACAAAATAATTAGAAGTTTCAAAATGCTGAACTTTTGATTAATGTTTTGAAAGTAAATTGATTAAAATTAAAAGAGGTTAGTTCTTAAATGAATAAATATGTAGCGAAAATCTATGATCCATGCCTCTCTTTTTACATTACCTGTACATTTTCAAAATCAAGGACATTTAAAAATAATTTTTAGTACAGAGGTAATGAATGCTCTTTCCTGTAAATAATCTTGAAACCGTGTTAATGTTTGCACGTTCTTTCGTGCTAAGTTTGGAAAATTGCACCAATTCATACCTAAATAAAATTCGTTTACCTAATTTTATATATTATATAAGTTTATTGCTGAATTAATATTTAATCTTTCAGGGGTTTATAGTAATGTTTCAAAGTATGCATTATTTTCTGTGAATGGCCCTTAATATGAGAATTAAAATAACGAAACATTTTCACTATTAACTAACTACAACATACGTATTATATGATCAGTACTGTCAGATGAATCTAGGTTGACGAATAATGAATTAATTTTATTAGAAGAATTACAGTTCAAAAACCTACTAATTAAAAATGAATCTATGATAAAAGTATTTGGTATTTATTATTATTTGTTTAAACATTACATCATTAAGAATTGAGTCAATTAAAATTCCTCTCAGATTCAATAAATGAAAATGACAAGATGTAACTGACTAATGCACTTGTCCCACTCCATCTTACAATATTACTAAGGTGTAATACGTTAGTTCCATGGGCATCATCCGTAAAGGGGGGCTAAGGGATTGTAGCGGCCCCTCCCCTAGAAAAAAAATTAAATTGATTGGTATTTATTTACTATATTTATTAAATACTAGCTGTATATACCGGTTTCACCCGAAGAATTTCATTTTTAAATCTATAAAATCTATAAAATGAGACTTTTATCGACTCAAACGGTCGATTTCATAGAAACCAATGTAAACCGAGATCAGACGATTTTTACAACAATAAAGAATATACCGAGAGAATGGCTGAAGTTATGCAATTTTAATATGGAAAGGTGTTCGCACCTGGTATAAAAGAACCACTGAGCGAAATTTGGAGAATTTAGAACAAGCGGTATGGATTTCTATACAGAACAAACAGAATTACATCTTTATTTACATAGATTATAGCTGTATATCCCGGTTTCACCCGATGAATTTCATTTTTCTAATGAAACGGTCGATTTCGTAAAAAAACATTGAAAAGCGAGATCATAACGATTTTTATATCAATAAAGACATATACTCAGAGATTGGCTGAAGTTATGCAATTTTAATATGGACAGGTGATCGCACCTGGTATGAAAGAACCATTGAGTGAAATTTGGAGAATTTAGGACAAACGGTGTGGATTTCTGTTAAGAAAAAACAAATAAATAAACAGACAAACAGAATTTCATCTTTATTTATATAGATATAAACAAATATTTTAATTTTTAAACGTCAAAAAGCTTTATTTGAAGTATTAATTGAGCCCTAAATAATCAGAATACCTTGACCACGTCCCCCGATCCTATCAGAATTTTATCAAAAAGACCCCCCCCCCACCAAGACGAAATCCTACGTACGCACTTGGTTAACTCCATTATCCTTCCGAATGTGTTAAAAAGTCTTGAAGTCGTTTACTGTTCCCTAGATGAGTAATTTTATTTTGTTGACTATAAATGTTTGTACATGGTCTTGCCTATTTTTTTCCTAAATCAGCCTTTTCGATCTGTTTATTTTTTATTTTTCTTGGCTATTTCGGTGCCTTAATCATCGAAAAGTTAGAGCCTCAAATATTTGTTTTGTCCATTTCCCAAATTCAAATAAATTTGTGTTTTATGACAATATAAAGAAGGCTAGTTTGTTATTAACATTAAAATAGCAATATTGTTAAGACACTTATTTTTTTTTAAAGAAGTAGATAGGTAATGATTAGAGCTCGGATTAGCGTGCAATTGCATCTTTTTATTGGAAAGTCAGAATAGAGCGAACTTGAGTTACTTATCCCAATCAAGCCTAATGGGATGTTTTAATGAAGTTTCCTTAATACACATCAAAACAATAGTGGAAAAATAAATGTGAATATCATGGAAAAAATAAAATAAAGGGAACTTGGGAGATGTAAACCGACAAAAACCTCCAATTTCCCAGAACTGAGGGTTCATTGGTTCTTGGAGGTTTACGTTTTTTCTCAATTCTCATCGTTCTGTAAGTATCAAACTAGCTTCTGTCGAGTATATTGTTACTAAAAATGCCTAAAATGGGAGCAAGTGTGTCTTCGAAAACTGCGGGATGGATTGAAAAATATCCTGAACTCAATAGAGATGGTTGTTTAGTGTTCTGTAAATCTTGTGATAAAAAAATTGGATGTGAGAGGAAAACACAAATTGGTACCCGTTGTAGCACAAGTAAGCACCTAATTTTTTTTTAACCCTAGAACGGTAACAGTGGTAGTGCGTGTCACCAGAGTGATTCCAAAATAAGCCTACGCACCGGATATCACATCTAGTGATTCCATAATTTGTGTAGTACCTTACCTTTTTTAAGATCTTCCTATTTCTAATATATGTAATTACAGCTCACGTGCGAGTATTTTACTCTGTATTCCACATCTTTCAATCGTATTATACAAAAGATCCAAAATTCAGTGATATTACCAAAATCTACACTGAAACCAGTATTATAAATATAATCTGTGAAAATAAAAGAGTTTCTATTTCAATTTACTCTCCGCTACTTATTTTTTCCAAAGTAGCTATTTTTTGTTCACAAAAAAAATTTAATGCCTGATTTTCAAGCAATATATTTTTATTGCATGTTTTTGCACGTTTTGAAGTTTTTATTGCACGTTTCCAAATTTTTACTGCACGGAATTCCGAGCTTTAGTAATAATTGTCGTTCGGTTACTTTTTGTTGTTTAGTTGTGTTTTATTATTTCATTATTCCTTGTGATTTTAATTGATTTTTCATTACTTTTAATAGTAATCATTTCACGTTAATAGACACATTTGTTGTACTCTATCTCTTGGAATCTTTCTGCATAATGGTCAGTAACCTCACAATTAAAATGAAAACAGAATTCTGTATGGTATATCTCGGCATATACTTAAGTTTTGTTCAATATCTCATGTCTCAAATCAGTTCATAACTCATCATATATGCAATTTTTTTTTAATATATGATTGATCTACAGATTTCATAATGTAGGAAAGCATTTTTATAAACAGGCGCCTATACTATACTATAGTAAAGTGATTTAATATGAGACATGTTCCAAATAGGAGACATCCTCCTAATTCTGATTTGTAACATCCTTCAATTTTGAAAAAACCACCAACGATTATTAACGTCCATATCAACCTTAATCGTTTGGTGTTTTTCTTTTCTTTTTTAAATTGAAAGATGTTATAAACTAGAATTAGTAGTGTTTCTCCTATTCGGTCACTTTACTATGTAGCATAGGCGTTTTTTTGTAAACTATACATACCACATAATGAAATCAGTAAATTAAAATAAAACATTGAATGCATGGCGAGAAGAGAAAATTCAAAAAGGATATTTACCATACCAAATTCTCTTTTCTTTAATATTATGAGGCCATCGGCCGTTATTCAGAATGGTTTAAAGAGTACAGCGAATGTGTCTATTAAGATGGAAAGATCATTTAGAATCACAAGAAATAATGATATATCAAAACAAAACCTAACTGAAATCAATATGAACCTAACCACAATGAATTATTGTTAAGGTGAATGTAGAGGAAACCTGGGGTCTGTACTCTTAATCTGAACAGTTGTTTGAAAAAGACTTGACGTTTAGATCTTAATTCTACTGCAGATAAAATATAAATCATTAATTATTTGGACATGTTCTTTTAACATCTAATAATCTATAAATTGGTGAGGCAATCCGTAAAAATATTGATTCACTTTTTCAGAGGAATATGTTATTTTTACTTTTACTTACTTTTACTTTTACGTTTACTCTCTCTTCGAATACTGCTACGTTACGTTACTTCTGTTCGAATAAGCCAATAAACGATAAGTATTCCAGGTGACGTCAGCAGTATCATAGCATATCACTAATAAAAGATCGATAATCGATTGAGTTAGTATCGATATTGAGGTAGGCCGGGGAGCTCCATTGAGTCGATTCATCAATGGCAACTAAAGTGGGAGGTTGCGTTGCATATTGATGAGCACCTTTAGCATTTGTTGTCTTCTCCTCTCCACCTTTTTAGTTTGGCTTGGATCCGTCTCTTCATCAATTCTCTTTTTGCATGCGATTACACATGGACCGTTTTTTGGTGTTGCCATGTTAGGAATGCAGAAAGAATTATTCTTATTGCCTGTCCGCCGAGAACGTTTAGGTCGTCTGTAAAGGACATTATGAGATAGCTTGCTCAATTTGAATTCAATGCGATATAAAAAAAGAAAAAAAAAAATGTCCGTTTTGTGTTTCTCAGCAAAGAGAATGACTAGGTAAATACAGTTATTGAGGCCAGACAGCTATTTCGTTTTGAAATACATGAGATCCAAAATGATAAACGGACCCGAGCGACTCTTCTCTTACGCAATCTTCGTGATGTGAGTATCTGACCTTTCATCGGGTCAAAGAAGGAAGACAGAGTCTGCTCCTGACTTCATCACCTCACTAAGTATAACCATCGATCCAGGCAGACATATTTCGTTCCTCTCAAGTATTGAGCCCAAGGACTTATCGAACTCTTTTTTTAGATTTTGATAAAGATCATTACAAGATTATAAAAATTACATCGTTCCTGAATTGCATAAAGGTGCCAAGTAACATTTGTGTCAAAACATGGATTAGTGCTGAAATTGATTGAATAGAAGTCCTCTACAACCCCGTAAAAAGGGGACAACTGCAAAATGTAAATTTCTGAAGATATTCCGGGTATCTTGTAGTGGCGCAACCAGTATTACTGTCGGTGGTAGGGGGGGGGGGGAGCTTAACACTAAACCTACCGCCATATTATATATACCTATTTCTACCGATGACGGTCAAATGACCGCTTATGAAATAAACATTATAGTCTTTTCCAGTTGATTGTAATTGTAGCAGCACCTACTTCTAATAGAAACCTGCCTTGTGAGTGTTGCCACAAATTATATAAATGTATTTATACCTGGCTACAGTGCGGGTAACCAGAAATATAAACTCTCTCAGAGTGTGTGTTGATTACGTGTGTGGGATTCTGTGACTTGCTAAAAAAACTGCATAATTATATTTTCAAGTGGTTTATTTATTTTTTTTAACAGAAGTTTCTTTATTTTCATTATTCGTTTTGTTATTTTTATCTGAATACAGTGTTGTTGTTTTTTATTTAATCAAACGTTTTTATTATTTTCATCTCGTACTGTTACAAATAGAACTAATCACGTCACAAATATTTATAATGCCGCGTACAGAGCCAGTAATCTAATTTGAATGATCGCCATTTTGCCTCACCTCGTGAGTTACCAGCAGTCGCTCTGTACCCATCATAAAACAAACTGTAAGCACATGGCGTTTTCCTAGAACACAATCGGATGACATTTTCTTGGAAAACTACTGTTTTTGTGTTAAGTTTGAGATTTCAATGCAGATAACTTCATAAAATTTCATATATATTCTAGCGGTCAAAAGACCGCTCAGGATAGACAACGGTAGAGTACATATTATTATCAGAAAAAACGAAAGAAGAAGAGAAATATATATTGAAAAATTAAACAGCCATATATTATAGAAAAGGTCGTGCAGTAAGTTCAAGAAAAATAAAAACCTGGAATTTAACAATTTAGATTAAAGTCTCAAAAGCGGCCATTTGACCGCTCTGGTAGGTTTAGTGTTAAATCATTTTATTGAATTTTATAAAAAAAATATCCCACTATATCTGATAAGGACGAAATAAACTATTATTTATTTGACAATGAAGTGAAAGGAAAAGTGCTGCTTAAAATTGGAATTTAATTCATTACGTGATTTGAGTGAGAAAAAAAATTTGTTTTTTTTCTCTTTTCGTCGGGGAGGAGGGCTTCCCCCTCCCTTGGTTCCGCCAGTGGTACCAAATTACTATTACTATATACTTTTCGCTTGTAATAAGTATATGTACATAAAAATTGTTCATATCATAGTTTTTAATAAAATCCAATGCTATAATGGAAGAGTATTCATTAAAATTTTGATATTCTGGCTTTCCTAAACATTTGTCGAATTGTTACTTGACATTTTTTTTCTAATTAAGGGACGATATTGGTACAATGCTTATTATATATATTATTTTCTCTATTATTATTTCAAATTTAAAGCTATTAAATCTAATGTTTTTTATTTAATAGTATATGATATTTTTTTTTGTTTTTTTTTGTATCCTTGTTTTACAATGTTGTCTATTTTAAATACAACCTATGACAGATGATTATACGTTAGATATTTAGTTGTAGCATTGCATAACAATAACATCTGGAGTTAGGTAAACTGGACTGTTTAAATAAAAATTAGCTAACTCAACACAATTGCTTCAATTCCAAATAAACTACAGTTTCAAATCCAATATTTGAATGTAGCAATATTTTCAGATATGCTGACATTAAAAGTGTATGATATTTGGAAAATTAAACTTTTGAATTATCAACATAAAATGTGTGTTCTATTCTAGTTTCAATTGTATCCATAAAATTGTTTATAATAAATCCTTTAATTATTTAAGTCTATTTTAGCTATGTTTTCCCCCTAAAGAGGATGATTTATGATAGAATGAAAACTATAGTTTACTAGGCATCACATGAGTCAGAACCACGCACAAATGTCTCTAGTGTGATCTTTAATCACAGTTTTTAGTCATCAATTAAAGTGACGCAAAATCAGATTCATACATTAAAAAAACATTATCAATTAAGTTTAGTGAGTTGGCCATTAAGACATCCAAATATCATTCATTATATTTGACTCACTTATTAGAAAAATTGAGGTGTTATTAATTATGTTAAATTCGAGTTTAAAATTTTAATTTGTTATTCAGAAATGTATATATGTTATGGGTAGTGAAAAACCAACCACTTTTTAATAATTATCTCTTTTGGCGAAACTTTGTTCGAATGATGAAACAGAACAACAAAATTCACGCATCTTTTTTCTTAAAAAAAATATGAAAATATTGTTTTCCTCTTTGATGGGGTGATACACATCAAAAATATCCGTCTCGTACAAAATGTTCATTTAAAACAAAATGTTCTGTAAAAATTTTCCATCTGTGTTGTAAAAAATGTTCAGCAAATAATGGAAAGATGATGTAAAATAAAAAGTTGTTCCCCTTGGGCCCTACGTTCGCTTTGAATAATTTATAAGACATTATGATAATGGGTCATTACATCGCCCAGAATCATATTGGAAGAAAACAAACATAATTACAACTTCGTGTCATGACAGTATTTGTCTCTCTCTTAAAAAAATGATTAAATCTTATGGATTGAAGAATAAAAAATAATATAGCTGTATTTTTTAAAACAAAATATCAAGTATAATATTGATTATAAAATAAATCCAAACGTTATGTTCAGAAATCAGAACTTTTAATTTTTTTTGTTTTGAGATTTTTTAAAATGTTGCAAGTATTTTACTGTTTAGGCAGCAGACATAGAAAGAAGTTGAGAATGTTATGTTAGTTTATGTGGTTCAGCTTATAATGTTATCGAATGTTACTAAAAAATTTATCATTTTCATGTTTTGATATACTTACATGTATTTGACCATAATAAAATTACCTCTTTTTATTATTGGATTGGTGCAAAAATATTTGCTGTTGCTTTAAATAGGTTATTAATACCGATTTCGTAAACAACGCGAGCCCTAAATATTTATTGTTTTTATGTCATAATAAAGCTTATGTTATACACTCTTTTTCACCTAGAAGTTTATCACTTGAATCGAATGCTCAGTGTCCTTGAAGGTTTTGAATCGAAAAAGACGAAGTTTGATATTTAAGAAATTTTATTTTGTGAATTTAACCATAAATCACTTGGAGGCATTCATATAGCAAAAACGATTGGTCAGGTGGGTACCAAACCAATAATATTACCACCAAAAAATTGCAGCTTTGAAATCTGTCCCATGCTTTTGACAAGCAATAAAAATATTCAATTGATGAAAAATGGTTCTTAAACAACAACAGAAGGTATGCAGTCGAAGGCTAGACAAAGGTGAACAACCAAGATATCTTCAAAAGCCCAACTTGCATAAAAAAAAAATTATGGTTGTGGTTTGGTGGTCTACTGTCGGTGTTATCCACTAGCTTTCTCAATTATGGCGAGGTTTTCATTGCCGACAAGTACTGTCAAGAAAATAATGACATGAATCGGAAGTTGCAGCGTCTTTACATCATTACACGAGATTAGATTCCCACCCGACAAGACACGTTTGGACGAGATCAGTCAATACAAACCAGTTAGTCATGAACAAGATGTCAGACAACAAATTTATAATGGGTGCATTTGGGAGTGAATGTGATTACAGGAAGTGAAAAACCGGAGATGGGGTCCATCCTTGCAAGAGCAAGCGAGGAGAGGAAAAATATGCAAACAAGTTGACACACATTTCTTTTTATCTTTAAATGAGTTTTATAATTCCAACCGATCGCATGCAGGTAAATAAATAAAAAATAGCGAAAAACATTTCTTTTCTTTATAACTCAATAGAACTCTTCTTAGGGCTATGTTTTTGAATCGTGGAAGATTCAACACATAAATAGTTTATTCCCAATTGGTTAAAAACTCCCTCGTCAAATCCACGAATACAAAACTCCCTTCAGCATTTACAGAAGCTAGTGATACAATCCAATTGAACCCTTTGCAAGTATTGTACTGTGATCCGATGAAATTTGGTTAAATAAAATTCGAAGCTTTGTTTGGTTACCAAGAACTTAAAATTAACCTATAATTTTAGTTTCTCCTCCACTTTTCTTCCACAGTTTTTTCATGAAATTTCTGTTGTTATGCTCTCTTAATTTATAGAGCACTTCTATTTCTTGAACTAAGAAAATTTTTCCTCACTTGCTATTTCACATGCAATGTTGTCTCAACGGGTGTCTAATGGTGACTAATGTAGTGCAAATAGTACGGGAGGTATTGCATCAAACATTGGTGTTTCCCCATGTTTAGAAATGTCTCAATCATATGACTAATTTAGTGGGATAGTGGGTGTTGCCTCATTCACCTCAATGTACTTAACTGTGGCTAAACGTGTCTTGTCTTGTATTGTCGAAGGGCGTTCTCCCAACCTAACACTATGAAGACTACATACGAAGGACGCAAGCTGAAAAAAAATGGGTGGGATGAGTATGAGGTTTGCGAGTATTATGAAAGGATAGATATCAGAATTGGGGCGAATCGGCAACGCCGGGAACGTGAAGGCTTTAAGGATATGACATAGTCAAATTAGGGATCTAGCGAATTGTGCGGTGGAGTCGCTTAGCTCCATTCTGTAATCTACAAAGGTCTTCTATAGTCATATAAATAAATCTTTTTATTTAAAGTAAGTTATTTAAAGTAATCTATAAATTACTAAAGTAGCCGTTGGCGTAGAGCAGTTACATGTGAGGGGATTCCGAGTGAAAAGTTTGTCCAGATTGAATTATGACTTTTAAATATTTGCCGTGTAATAGCTTCACACCAGGTATGCGACATATGACGCCATGTCCAAACCCTAGTCAAGAGCCCAACTAACGTTCATTTGCCGTAATGCGAGTTGTAAAAAATCCGACCCCACACTAATGTACGTATGTCCCACGGCTAATGAGTTTGACTTCTTTCATTCGTTCCTCCGCTGTGCATGTAGTCGGGGTGTAACAAGGGCTACATTTATTTATTTTGATGTTATTTCTGTTTCTCAAATACACGTACATCTGTCTAGTGGATCATTATAAAAATGTTTATGCAATTTAAAGTTCATGCTTCTTTGATGTCAACAATGTATACATATATATATATATATATATATATATATATATATATATATTTGTTTATTTTAATTAACCTTAATTTAGCTTTTCTTCCTGCAAACGTCAGTGTATTATACACTTAATTTTATAAAATGCTTGAATATCGTTGATTAGTAAAAATATTTGCTCACTCGATAAAGGGGAGAGCGGGGAACAGCGAGAAGCAGTTAACTGTAAGACAGTTAGCAATAACCAATTGCAAGGACCCAGTTAGTTTAGGATTTGTTGTAGTGTAGAATATCAGTCAAATAAGCTTTTCCAGGAAAGAAACCAACATCATATGTTTTTGACTATTTTTGTCTCATTTTGTTTTCGAAGCAAGTAATTTTTTTTTTTTTTTTTTGGGCTTGCTTTCTCGTTAACAATGTGGGTACTATTGTTCATTTCACAGAATTTCTGTTAATGCCTTTTATTCACCAACTAAAACTCTTTGTATTAACCTCGAAACAGCCACTGATTTTTCACTTTGGAAACAGAAATATTTCGGAAACGGCAAGGCCGTTTGGGGATGGGTAAGACGGGAACAGTGAGACAGCCTGCGAAGACACTTTTACTGTTAAATAGGAAATTCAAATTATATTGTCTAATCCCAAGAAGGAAGAAATACCTTTACACAAACAGTAGTTATTATAATTAAAATGCATACAATATATAATTTTTGTATTACATCTCCTAATTTTATCAAAATTCTACTTTATTAATTGTCAATGCGTGATTTAGTAATGTTGATCTCAAATTCTCGTTGTAAGTATTGGTCCCTAAATTAAAAGACGAAAGAAGTCATATATTTTTTATGTTAATTATATGATAAGATCTTGTAATAAAATGTTATTATCTTTTATTATTAATAATTTGATTAAAACATTTAGTTTTAATATGGTGTCTCACTGTTCCCCGAGCAATATCTCAGTGTCCCCTGTAGTGGGGTACACTGAGACAAAAACCTTGTGGTTTTTGTTACCCACATATTTTTGTGGGTAACGTTTTCAGATTTCGCATCAACTAAACAAAGGTCCATTGTAGTAAGATGCACTATATAAATTTCAGAACTCCAGCTATAGTTTTTCTATTATTTTTGCCAATTTGAGAAAAAAAAAAAAAAAGTCTCATTGTCCCCCACTCTCCCCTACTTTCAAAATTGAAATAAAATATTAAAATGACCCTCCTTGAGTTAGTTGATTTTTTTTTCAAGTATAATGAGACATTTTAATTCTTACTTGAAAATCAACTCGCATTCACATTAATTTGATTAGGCGTGCTAACATGGTTAATTTTTACATTCAGGTTTCCGTAGAAAATATTATTATCAGTGCCAGAAATTAGTTCCTAATTAAAAAAAAAATAAATAAAAAACTCAATCGTGTTTGGAAGGGCAGTTTTGAATCAACTAACCTAAACAATTTTTCTTGTTCTCCGCCAAACAAGAATTTCCTAGTTTTCTTGCTCTAATTCTGTCAAATAATATTCCCAACCCACTTATCCTTTTGTAATACTTATCTTAAAACATACATAGTCAACAGATTTTGTCCAAACACTCCATTTACTCGATCAATGTGCGCCCACTATTGATTAAGGATTATCATAACATATATATTACAGAGCATGATTTTCACTCTTATAATTAAATTTGACATTTGAATGAATTTGTTTTAGATTATTTGAATCTTTCTTAAAATTTATTTATTAAACAAAACCTTCAAATCTCATCTTTAGTATTAAATCCATAAAAGATTATCGAAAATGTTCTTAAGCTACAAAGGTTTATTATATTAAGTTATATTAGTAATATATTTAAGCATTAAATTTCACTCCAAGTTGATGATTAGTTAGAATCGAAAATATGATATTTTAAAATTTCAATGCAACCTTCATATTTCATGATTTCACTTTTGTGTTTACATGCTTTAAAGTTTGCCGAGAATAATTTGAAAATGATCCTTATCTAGAAGATGTGATGTTTTTGTCCACCGTGTCGGAATGCAGCTGCCTCCTCATCTTATACTACAGTACAGTTGTGCTTATTTATGTCTATATATATTTTTAACATCATAATAAATATTTTCTTATATGAAAACATTTTAATTAATATAAATGTTGACATGTCCTTAGTCGGTAAAGAATATGGCATGGTGAGTTTCTCACGCGCTTACTACCTAAAAAGTCTCATACCTAATAAATAAGTAATGTAGAAAGAACAGCGCAAGATTTCAAACTCTTTGACAAACCCAGCAAAAACATATGTTTATGGATCGACATTGGAGGAAAATCTTAGAGACGAGGAGCACAAAAAGCCCACTAAAATATATAAAACTAACGTTGCCCAGGACTCTAGTCAACAAAAAAAGTAATTAAAAAAATAAATGTTTTTATTTTATAAAATATTTTAAGAATGTAATAAATATTATTACTAATTACTATTTATTCAAACAAGGTTAGAGATTTCCTAGTTATGAGGTAAATTAATTTGGACCTTAGTCTCTACTAATTTTATTATTTTATTTTATTTTTTACAAACGTTTCTACCTCCAAGGCTGTCTTCAGTGGCTCTTAAAAATAATTGCTACATATAATGGGTCTATATATAAATGCACAGCGCGTCCCCCCCCAATATTGCGGCAGGAAGGGACTGCCCCCCCAATATTGTGGCAGGAGAGGACCCAATTTAAAAAATTAAATAAAAATGCGATTTTACGAATTTATCCGAATTTAACCAATAAAATATAAATATAAAATCTCAGTTGACTACAGCACACATGGTATATTTGATATATTATATATTTTTTATTTCAGCTTGAACGGTTTTGTTTTATGAGTTCTGTAACAAAGTTGTATCACCATATCTTTTTTAAACCAAGCAGCTTGATCCTACTTTTCATCAATTCGATGAAGCTTATAGAAGTTGATGGAAAGCAATGAAATTAGTGGGATCAGGATCAGAAGATAAACTTAGATAAAATTCAATCAAGAAATTTTGGCCATTAATTAATAATAACATTAAGCCTTAACAACTCCCTATTTTATAACTGAGGCATAAATTCACAAGCTTTAAGAGACTATAAATACCTTTAAAGCACATCGTTGGAGGGTGAATTAAATCCCAAAAGTGGTTGTTAGGACTTATTATTTCAACTTTTAGCCCCTCTAATTTCTACCTATCCTATCGAGGAAAATATTTAGCCCCAAATAATTGGGTGCTGGTGACGCCCATGTATAAATGAAACAGTTCACAAACGCTTGAACAAAGCAAGTTCCTTCATCACATTATAATCATATTACTCTATCATATATAACAATTATTTTTAAGACCCACCGAAGACGGCCCTGATGGTCGAAAGGTTTATAATAAAGAAAATAAAATCAGTAGAGACTAAGATCCAAATTAATTTTTCCTCATTATTACTAATATTGTATAATAAATAAATATTGTAAAGAAAGGTTATTTTGACTCCCGTAGTTAACTGGGCAATTCCACGTCAAATTTTGAACCTCACCATTTCTGATTTTCTTGAAATTTGGTACATGTATACTACTTGTATCTATTAGAACAATTGTGAAATATTACTGAGATATTTCTACCCGTTTTTGAATTCTTGTTCTCTAAAGGCCTCAAAAATAGGTCCAGAAATAGAAAAAATCATGATTAAAAATAGCTGTAGATGTTTTACAAATTTGACTACGACTATGAGATTGGTGTCGCTTAACAGCGCATTCCATGCCGTTTCATATGATATACAACAATGTATAGGTTGGTACAAAAGATATTTTCTTAAAACTAAATATAAAATTTTAATTTCAATTTTCTCAAAAAGGGTATTTTTTAAAAAATTTATATTTTTTTGAAAAATAGGTAGTGTTATTGGTATTCACTCAGCAAAATATAAAAGTGGGATGAAAATTTCTTCATCACTAAAAAAATTGAAAACTAGTAATAAAATTTCATAAATCTAGCATTTTATGATTAATAATAGTTGCAGATGTTTTCCAAATTGGACTGGGACTATGAGATTGGGGTTATTTAAGAGCGCATTCCATGCCATTTCATATGATATACAGCAATGTATAGGTGGTACTAAAGAAATTTTCTTAAAACCTGCATTTAAAAGCTGCAGATGTTTTCCAAATTTGACTAGGACTATGAGATTGGTGTCGTTTAACAGCGCATTCCATGCCATTTCATATTATATACAAAAATGTATAGGTTGGTGCTAAAGAAATTTTCTTAAAACCAAGTTTAAAAATTTAATGTCAATTTTCTGTAAAAGGGGATTTTTTTTTAAATTTTAATATATATATTTTTTAAAATAGGTCATACTGCCTATACCTGTGCATTGTTCTATATCACATGAAATGGCATGGAATGCGCTGTTAAACGACACCAATCACATAGCCCTAGTCAAATTTGGAAAACATCTACAGCTATTTTTAATCATGATTTTTTTCTATTTCTGGACATAGACTATCTGACCTATTTTTGAGGGCTTTAGAGACCAATAATTCAAAAACGGGTAGACATATCTCAGTAATATTTCACAATTGTTCTTGTACAAGTAGTATACATGTACCAAATTTCAAGAAAATCAGAAATGGTGAGGCTCAAGCCTATGTCGAATTGACGTGGAATTGCCCAACTAGGAATAATTTTAACATGTCTAATGGAATTAAAGATTTATATTTTCTTGAGAGAGAAAATAAAATTCTATTGCCAATTTTTAATGGGGACGATCTTCCATCCAGCGTTTTCGGGATTGAGTTTTTGGCTAATAATCATATATATCGTTTTATCTCTATTTGCTTATAGGCCAATTAGCTTCTCTTATCTGACTCTTAACGTCCCACACTACAATGCTGCGAGCCCACGGTACCGTTGGACATCGGTTTATCTCCTTGAGAATATTCAGTGGGCTGCTCAAAGTTTATCAGATTATGTTTTTAAGAGTGTAAAATTTGAACCCAATGGTTCAAAAGTATTATACCTATAAAATATTATAGTAATGATAATAAAAAAAATAAGTTAATTGGACACTCATTACAATAAACCATACAGTTATTGGCACCCTTACAACTACATTTCTGTGGTTAAATTAAAAAAATATTTTTTATAAAAGGATCATATAGAAACTTCCTATAGCTCCTAATTATCTATACTTATAAATGCTCAAGAGGTTTTTTTGGGTCAAAAGTTCAATAGTTTTACAATATGGCAATATTTATTGTTAAAAGTGCCAAATCTAGTTATTGGCACTCATTGGATTTAATTGTGAAATCTTCCCTATGGTTAGTTTGTTAAAGTCTTACTTCATAGATGACTTAGAGGACCCTTCAAACATTAGACTCATGTATATCTTGTAATAAAATTAGGACTTGTTTACCTCTTTCCTTAAGTTAAAGTTGGGGTGCCACTGTATGGTTTACCCTATAACATTTAAAATCACGCGTTGCTCAATCATTTTCTTTTATATATAATGTTTCTATTTAGGAATTAAGTGGAAACTATATCCTCCTTTATATTTCTTTATTATTGTCAGATCATTAAGTTTTTATAACGTTTCGGGGTCCTCCACCCCATCATCAGTTACACTCTTCTTTACACATTTCTGTTATTTTCGATAATAAAGTAATTAACTAATAATACAGTTTTTTATCTATTTATTAATATAATTGGTTGTTTTTTTTTAATCTAAAATTAAACAATCACTACTCTGTGCCTATTAATATTTGCTATCTGACTGTTACTATACGTATATATATACAGGGTGTCCCGAATTTAAATGGCAAAACTTCAGGAACTTATAGGGAATCGAAAAACTAAGACAAAAAGTCCTTTAGAGATTTGCTCGTTTTTGCTTAGTTTTAGAAAAAATCGCATAAAAAGAAACAAAACAAAAATGTTATAGGTAGCGATTATCACCTTTCAAAGTTCGTCAGGCTAGGCAGTGAGATATGTAAACACTTAATGTTATCCTTTACATTCTTTTATTTGTTTACATTTTAGCTTCCTTCTAGGATTATAATTCCTAAATCAGTCTTCAGTCAGTTACCCAGATATTTTTGTTTGAATAGCATCAGCCACAATGCCGCGTACATATTCTAATGTTGAATACGCTGATATGATTTTTGTATATGGTTTCTGTAACAATAATGCTTAAGAAGCGGTGCGGGAGTATGCGCACCGATTTCCAAATAGAAGAATGCCTAATCGACGAGTCTTTTCGTTAACTTTTAATAGACTACGAGAGACTGGGTCATTCTTAATACGTAATGAAGGCGAATAATTCCAGGCAGCAATAAGAGCAGATTAACGGAGAAGAAATTGTGTCCAACGATGGATTGGACGTGGAGGAGTAGTACCTTGGCCACCCAGATCACCTGATATGAGACCCATGGGTTTCTTCGTATGAGGAACCTTGAAGCAGGAAGTTTATTCGGTGTCAATCAACTCAAGAGAGCAATTAAGAGACCGAATCATAGATGTAGTGCACCAAATATCATAGAACAATGTTTAGCTGCAATTTATCTAGTGAGTGCTAGATGTAATGCTTGCATTGGTGCAAGAGGACAACATTTTGAGCAATATTTACATTAAAAAGAACATAACATAAATGTAAATGTAAATAAATAAGTATAAAAATGAAAACTTGTTTTGTTTCTTTTTTTGAGATTTTTTCTAAAACTAAGCAAAAACGAGCAAATCTCTAAAGTCTAAAGGACTTTTTGTCATAGTTTTTCGGTCCCCTATAAGTTCCTGAAGTTTTGCCATTTAAATTCGGGACACCCTGTATATATATTAAAGTGTAACAGTGAGTTGCCAATTACAACTAAATTTATTCATTAGTTGGTAGTGAATGACCTTGTATTGGTTTTTAAATTTTATTTCAGAAAAATTTTATGTGTTCATGATATATTACCTTAATGCTTTATATATTGCACTTTATTTTAATCCCACGGTTTAATTGTCATTTTGGAAGATTTAAACACTCCAGCAGACGGTATACCATGTCGCTTGGTGTTTAAGCTATGTTATATTAATTATCCTGCTGTATTTGTTGCTTCTATAAGAACCTTTTTAGTGTATTCAGTGTAATTTTATGTTTTTGAAAACCATTAATATACATATACAGTATCAGAGAGCTACGAAGCTAGAGTACTAGTGTTGTGTGCATCGACTGAAATCTTCTTTAGATTTACCCATCTCCAGCGCTATGACTCAGATATTCTAAATCTAGAGATTAACCTAAGTTTTTCATTTCTTAAAATCTAAAATGGACAACTATGGTTGATTTCTTATAATAAACAGCAGTCGTGCATAAAAATCTGGAAGGATATGTTTTTAAGTTTTTCGGGCATGAAATAAAAAAAGGAATGATAAAAAAAAAAAAAAGTTAAAATAAAGGACAGCGATGAAACCCTGTTACTTCATTTGCCAGATCGGATGGATTGCCAACATTTTTCATCAACAGCATCACCCAACACTTGCCTCGTTATGTAATTTATCTTTTCTTGTTCGGCTTTAGATGAAAGGCAAACGTTATAAATGTTTTTACATTTAAAGCCGATGAGGATCATTGTACTAATGCTTAGAAATTACGATCACATGTCACATTCCAGATATGAGTATACCATCCAATTTCCTAGTACTTATACCTTTCTGAATGTCGAAGAATGAACTTGTGAAAATTCTTGGAGGTAAATTATTTCCATTTGTATGTACCTCCATACCATGGGCGGTTGCAGGAAAAAAAGAAAAAAAAAAAAAAAAAAATGATCAAGTTTAGTCGGTAGTAAAAAAAATATAAAAACAGCGTAAATTCATATCATATTTATACAACTGTAAAAGGAGATTTGTAAAAATTATAACCGTAAATTTATTACACCAATGTTTTTCTTCCCGAAATTTAGGCCTCTTGTCCTTCACCTCCATAGTTTTTAAGGAGTCTCTGTGGTGTTCCATACGACAATCATGTCCGAACTACTTCAGTTGTCTCTTCTGTGTTTCCACAACTGGGCGTACTCTGATTTCTTCCCTAATCTTGTCGTTCCGGGCACAATCCCACCGTGTTTTCCCTGTGATTTTTCATTTCAGCTGCTGTAATTTCAACACGACCTTCCACTTAGGATCCAGTTATAAGTCTAAATAAATGTAAATTAAATATATTTAAAAAAAATTCAATATTTAATTGTCTCTAACGAAATTATAATAACATAGTATTTTAGGCCCTAAAAAGTTAAAAATCATGTATATTGGGTTAACTAGCTTTTTTGGAAGCACTGGCGTAATCAATTATGATTTGAGGTTTAGGCCCTTCTACCTAAATGTTCTTAATAATTTAATAAATAACAAACTAAATCATTATCTTTAAACCTCATTCCCCATCAACTCGTCTTTTAATGTTGTATTTATATCGTAAATATATCAAAACTGAGCCACAATCAGTAGGAATGTTAATTGCGCCACTATTTGGAATATAATTATTAACATAACTGTTAATTATAAAAAATCGGGTGCGATCCGCGCAACACACAACTTTCACTTACCAACTTACTTTTATTAGAAATTGAGGTGTTTTTTTTTTTAAATGCTATTTTTCAAAGTCACACATTTTTCCACTTCTTTTTGTTTGTATCTGCTCTTTAAAGTACACTAATTTAAGTTTTTACTTGTGATAATTCGGTAATGCAAGCATAATACTCCAAGTCGTCTGATTTTATAATTCTCTATGTAGTTGTTGAAAACTTCATAGAGATTTAAAAATAGTTACAATGAAACAAAAAATGAACAGAACATCTTTAATTATAAACAATGGCCAGTAATTAAAGGAGTAATGCGCATGCGTGAGTTGACGGAAATTTTTTCTTTTTTTCGGCTGTATATGTTCACTTGATTTTTTCATATTTCATATTTAGCCATTCCTTATTTTTAGTCGAAACGAAAGACACATAATTTCTCCATATAAACAAAAACAAAGGTACTTTACAGAAAAACAAAAATATCCCCTTCCCCATTTAAGCTCCCTCAGAACATTTTAATAATGACAAAGCTTACCTGATATTAAATAATACTTGATTCTCATTAAACATGACGAGTTTAATCAAAATCGTTAAAGCTATTTTTGAGAAAATCGAAAAAATGGGTAAAAAATTATGAAATAAAGTGCCCCCTCTGTTTGATCAATTTTGATGAAATTTTTGCTATCATATCGTGGGCGGGTACATACATCAAATACCAAGTTTTATCAAAATCGTTCGAGCCGTTTTTGAGAAAATAGAAAAAATGTAAAAAGTTATTAAACAGAGTACCCCTTCCGTTTGACCAATTTTGATGAATTTTTTGCTTTCACATCGGGGGTATATACGTACACCAAATAACAAATTTCAGGTTCGTACGGTTTATAATTTTTGAGCTAGTCTGTTTGCACACACACACACTGGACTTGGTTATTTGGACCAAGGAGACCCCAAAACGTGTATTTCCATTGAAAAATGGAAGTCGAAATTTTTCACGATCGCAATACTTTTTGCTACTATATATTTTATATGTAGTTAATTGAAATTATAAATAAGTAAGTTTGGTCTCCTTATCAAATTTAAAAATTTTTAAATTCTGCTGATTGATTTATTTTGTTTTATTTTTTTTAATTTTTCAATTTATTATTATCTTTCTTGTGGTTTGATCTATGTTTCTATCAATAAAATAACTACTCTAACTCCAGCTTCATAATTCTTAGTTTCGCAGACAAAGTTTTGAGTAGTCAACTCTCTATATTAAGTTTCTATTATTTTGGAAGGAGTAAACGTGATTTATTTTCAGATGATAATCTCTTGGTCCATGTATCCGAGGAAATAAAACCGATCAAGATTTGTAAATCGTGAGATTACGCCACTTAAATGGGTGCCAAGAAACATCATTAAACCAGATGTGTTCTTTTGAGGAAGTCTGACAATGAATGCTCAATCCAAATCCGAAGGACCGGACCATACATGAGCTGCTCGCCGCGAGTACAAAATCCATTCCATCACGAAGTTACATCCCACGGCCAATGAACTTATCTTCTTTGGTCCGTTACTCCACAGTGCATGCAGCAGGGGCGTACCATTCTTCGGTTAGATGGTTACGTCGCTAGCGTAATATAAATTTATAGCTTATATAAGCAGTGATTTATTTTAATGATTAAAATTACATTTCGCATCAATTCTAAATATTGCTGTCTTATCTGAATGAATGAATGACTATAAATGAATAAATAGAAAGGAATTTAACAACTTATTCGATAAGCGTGATATGAAGTGGCGGTGGTGGGGGGGGGGGGGGGGTCATCCCTCAGAAATTCCAAAAGAGCACGATATAAAAGGGGTTAGCCAATTAAGAAATTTCTTAGAAAAAGCCAAAAGAAGATTTTTATTTGTGAAACAAAATTTCTGGCAAAATAGGATTTTACTAAAATCTCAAACAAAGAAATTAAAAAAATAAAGACTATATATATCTGGAGTCTTTTTTACTTTACCCACACCAGCTACTTATTTTTAAAAGAGCGATTTATCTTAATATTAAATAAGAACATATGATTAAAGTAATGTATTTAAAAAGATTAAAATGTAAACAAAAATCATAGTTTAATATACTGCATCTGCAACTTTTCAAAACGCATTTAAATGTTGGGGATCTTTGGTGAAAAGCAAGCTTCATAAAGTAGCATCCTCTTCTGCATTTCCGTGTTTTCTGCAATATTCCCAACCTTTGGAACGTCTTAAATGCCTCTTCTTCCCATTTAAGAACACGAATCAGTGGTGCCATATTCATTATTAACAAAAAACAATTTCAACGTTTTTTAAAACCTAGGATGTGTTAGGTGGGCAACCTCCTTTATATATATTTTTTTCTCTTAAAATAGTCATATGTTATTGAATAACGTTATAACGTATGTTATTAAACAGCGTTAAATAAATCACCAGTAATATCACAAAGTAACTGGTGTGAGTAAAGTAAAAAAGATATAGGGTATCTGCTTTTGAGGAGTAAGAAATTATCTTTGGTACAACGAACAAGCAATCCCTTCAGCAATACATTATGAATGCTTAAAGCTTTTTAAAATTTACAAAAAGCGTAGACACTTCATCCTTCGATCGCGATACGGTTGGGAAGGGCATTGAACTGTTTGATGAAATGAACAGGGTTTTGATAGGAAATTATGTGTTTTCTTTTCAAGGTTACTTTTCTTATTTTTAACACCAAAGTACAAAATGTTTTTAGTATAGAATCATCGGATTCTTTACAAAAACCTAGTTATAGAAGGCTAAAATGATTTTCCGGCAAAGGTGATTGGCTGAAGCTGTGAAAGGAGGCCGAAGCCCCATTTGGGATCCGTGTCCCCGGAAATCCTGGGAGCGACCATGCACATTTCCTCCACAGGCTGGTTCGTCCTCCATCGGTCGCTACGGTCATGCATCATTTACCATAGCCTCCTCTTATCTCGTACATCGAGGGTATAATACATCCAGGAAAGGTGGAGGGTTATGAGGTATTTTTTATAGAACAATTATAATCATATTAATAATAACTGTTCCCCTATTTATATTTTTCATAATGAGGCCCAAATCCAGGGTTTCGCCGTAACCAGTCATGTTGGAAAGTAGGCCTGTTGAGTCTTTTTACTTTCACTTACGTATATATGAAATATATAGTAAGTGGAAGTATTGCGATCGTGAAAATTTTCGACTTCCGGTTTTCAACGGAAATACACGTTTTGGGACCCCCTGAGTCGAAATAACCAAGTCCCGCGAAATGGTCTGTGTGTGTGTGTGTGTGTGTGTGTGTGTATGTGAACAGACTAGCTCAAAAACTATAAACCGTGGGAACCTGAAATTGGGTATTTAGTGTAGGTATATGCCCGCGATGTGACAGCAAAGATTTCATCAAAATTGCTCAACGGGAAGGGGTACTTTATTTCATAACTTTTTACGTTTTTTTCGATTTTCTCAAAAACGGCTCTAACGATTTTGATTAAACTGAGTATTTGATCTATTTATATGCCCGAAATATGACTGTAAAAATTTCATCAAAATTGATTAACCGGAGGGGGAACTTTACTTAATAAATTTTGTATCATTTTCACGTGTTTTTTTTATTTACTCAAAAATGGTTTTAACGATTTTGATCAAACTTGGTATTTGATGTATTTATATGCCCGAGATATCACTGTAAAAATTTCATCAAAATTGATCTACGGGAGGGGGGACTTTACTTAATAAATTTTGTATCATTTTCACGGGTTTTTTTTATTTACTCAAAAACGGCTTTAACGATTAACAAAAATAAGATATGAATGTAGAAAAATGTGTGACTTTAGGAAATGATAATTAGCAAAACACGTCAATTTCTAATCTAAGTAAGTTGGTAAGTGAAAGTTGTGTGTTGCGCGCACGCACCAGATTTTTTACATTAGGGCTGACAGTTACTTTTTATTACCAAATGATTACCTTAAACTGAATTAATTGAATTAATTTTTTTGTGTAAATTAGAAGAAAATTTATTACATTTTTTTAAAGATAAAGGTGTCTTAACTAAATTTAAAAAATGTGATCTAGGGCACACTATGAATCTGAACTTAAAACAAAAAAAGTGGGTTTGCAATATGAGAAGTTGCAGAACTTCTAAAGCTTTATTCTCAAATTCATGGTTTGAATCTATCAAGACAACCACTAAGTAAGGCTCCTATATTTATATATTCATGGACACAGGAATAAACAACTACGAAATTTTGCTCTAAAGAAGTTAATATTAGGGTAAAGGTATTGAAGAGCGGCTGATGGGCGTGGCCTGTTTGAGAGGTTATGTGACCGTGATGTTATCGAACTCCCATCGCTTTTTTTTCAGTTAAAAAGTGCTTTGATTGGCTATAATAGATTCTAGCTCTTCAGAGATAAATAAACACCCAAAAGGGTCCTTTTCAGTGGAGATCGGCCCTTACTTTGAAGGACACCTTAGTGAACGGCGCATAAGCCGTACTTCAGTACTTGTACCAATATTAGCAATACAAATATTACGGACTGGAAGCATATGTTAAGAGAAATTTGTGCCTATAGTTAAATAAATATTTCATGAACTTGTATTCTTGTTTACCTGGTCATATGTTAAGTAAAGCGATTACTTTTAAAGTAATCATTTGTTGAAAAAATGTAACTGTTTAAAAAGTAACTAGCAGCCTTAATGTAGAAAAGACCCGGCCTGTTTTTAAAACTCAGGGCATTTATTTACTTTTAACAATACACAAAAATAAGATGATTTTAAAATTTTTTGAAGAAGTCAAATTTCGGATCTATAATTATGGTTCGGATTATGGCAAAGCCGTTAAGTAAAAAATACTGAATTACAATCTTCAGTATTAATGCCGTAAACTTAATTTCTGTCCATTTTTTTATTTAGTGTTCATAAACAAAATAAAGTCAAGATTTCAAGACATGAGAAATATTTCTTAGATTATTATGTTTTTCTTATATTTCAAATTCAAATTGTACTGAGCATACTCTTCCCCCTTCCGGCAGTCAGCTGGGGTCCCTCAAGGTAGCATCCTCGGTCCCATCCTCTACACAGTTTATACAGCTGATATCCCAACCCATCCTAACACTGTTATAACCACTTATGCTGATGACACCTGTGTGCTATCAGTAAATAGTGATCCAGTTGTTGCATCCCAAAACCTTCAAGCTCATATAACAAACCTTGAAAAATGGTGTGAAAAATGGAGAATCAAAATCAACCCCAACAAATCCCATCAAATTACCTTTACTCTCCGTCGAAAACCTACGACATCCTGCCCTACTGTATCCTTCAACAATTCTCGACTTGTCCCTGTTGAACAGATCCGTTATTTAGGACTCCACCTCGACAAACGTCTAACTTGGAATCCCCATACTAGATTGAAACGACAAGAAACCGCTCGACGCTACCGCCTACTACAACACTTACTGGACAAACGCTCAAAATTACCAATCTACTACAAAAGGCTCCTTTATATGACAGTAATAAGACCTATTTGGGCTTACGGAATCGAGCTTTGGGGCTCCACCAAACCATCAAACTCCTCTCGAATCCAATCCTTGCAGTCCAAAATCCTTCGAAAAATCCTTAACGCTCCTTATTTTGTAACAAATAAAATAATCCACAAAGACCTTAATGTTCCGTATGTCGCTGATTTTGCCCGATCCAGATACCAGTCCTTTCATAGTAAATTCCTGATCCATCAGAACCCACTCGTATCCTCCCTCGCTTCCTCCTCTATCCCACATAATCCTCCAAGGCGTCTGAAAAGAAGATGGCCTCGAGATCTTTTAAGTTAGACACTACTTGAGTGCTATCAGTGGATAGTTTCTCTACATGCTTATTCAAGACATTATTTTCTTTTATTTTAGCACATTTACTTAATGTATTATATGTAAATTTCAATAAATATTTAAAAAAAAAAAAAAATTGTACTGATAGAGTCAATGACATGGGTTTGTTCCACTTAGTGGTTAGGTTTTCAATTTGGCACCAATTAAATTTGAAGTTGATTTATAGGACAGTAATATCTCAAAAGATATCGGGGGCTATCTAGAAAATGCTTTGTTATAATATTAAAACATAATTAATGAATTCATTAACATTAATTTATTCATGTTTGAAGTATCGCTAAACCAAACCTTTCTTCAGGTCTCTTCCTCCACATCTTCCTGTTTTTCGTCTCCTCTTCCCTCAGTCCTCAGACCAGCCATACTTTCCTTTACTTATTTCTCCATTGCATACGTGGTCTTTCCCTTTTTCTTCTTCCATCTACCTTCCATTCCAATATCATTCTTGGTTATTCGACTTGAACCCATTCTTTACACGTGGCCGTATCATTTTAGTTTTATTTTTTCTATTACTTCCAGTAAGTTAACATTCATTTTTTCTCTGATCTGGCTGTTTTTTATATTTTTTATTTATTTATTGCTTATAAAGGAATTCTCCTTATAGCAGGAGTAATGGCCATGCACAATATTTTTTTGTAGTGGTTAGTAGGTAATCTATAATCTAGTGATCCATAATATAACTTAAGATAATTGTAGAACATATTGTAATATATTATATATCAATAAACCATTGAGAGCATGTAAAAAAAATAAATAATAATAATAATAATAAAACAGATGCAGCAGAGGTATTCAAACAAAATTACAATAAATATATTAACATAAATAAATATATTAACACCTTAATAAATAATTACAGCGTCACACTAAACTAAAAATAAAATATAGCACATTGGGTGAATATTTTGTGATGCGGGGAGAAGATACATGGTGTTTGTAATCAGTTAGTTGTCTATTGGTGTATTTATATATTTATTGTTATATGTTTAGTTATAATATTAATTTAGTTAATATTAGTAGCTACTGACAAAATATTGCCCAAAAATACGTTCCTACGTCCCCACTAGGAATACGACAACAAATTATCGATGTTTAAATACCTTGGACAAATTAGTAAATTATTAAAGTTACTAAACCAGTTTTAAAATGGATTTTAAAAAAACATCGATGGTTTTTGGGCCATGTTTTGTAGAGTGAACATTGATGTTTAAAACATTTGTCGTTGATGTCGCATTCCTAATGAGGAATAGGTAAACGTATTCTAGACTTATAAATAAAATGAATTATGTCACGAAAATTCGTTTCTTACCTGCCTGATGGACGACAGACAAGGTAAAAAAAAATCTAGATATTGTACATAATTATATTATCAATTCACTGTTAACTTTTTAATTTTGCATACATTTATAAGCGGCGATAATTTGGCTATGCACAATTAATCAGTCTTTAGATATTGAAAATATGTAAATAAATTTTCTTGATTTTCTTTTAGCTGTTTTAATATAGTCATGGCTTGTTTTGCTGAGATAGCTAAGATTCAGAGAGCCAAATACTCTCGCAAATTTAGCCTAATATTGGAATATAAAAGTCCTTTATTTGCAAAATTATATACATATCTAATGACAAATTTTGACATGGCTTTCGCCGTCTGCCAAGATTCCTAAAAATAATACCACATTCATAGGAAATACAGATAATATTTACAATCTTAAGAGAATTCAGATAACAATAATCTTCTATATCTTAAGGCTTCGTTTACATAACAATAAATTTCCTTTAGTTTATTTTTGTCGAACAAGGCTAATAGCTCTTCTTTATTGATCGATATTTTTCCAACATATTTCCCCATAATAAATTTAAAAATTGGGCATACTCCAATAAAATGCACCGTGTCTTCTACTGTAATATTGGAAAGCACATTGAATAAATAATTACAGATGGATCTCACAAAAATTTAAATGAAAAAAAAAAATAAGCAAGATACATTAGGTGGTGTACGCTCGGTTTTTAGTATTATATCAAAATTAAATACGTTTATATTTGTATTCATATTTTTAATAAGCTAGAAATTTGAACTACGGCGTACCTGAATTAAATGAGCAATTAATTATTATTTATATAGTTTGATTATTGTTTTTTCATTCTCTAAAACACCGATAAGTGTGAGAAAAAAGAATAACAACATTAGTTTTCAACTTTTGGCCATTTTTGGTTGTTTCAATTGGGTACAGTTGAAATGGGTCGAAGCTGATTTACTCCATCGATCACAAGAAATTTCGGAAACCAATCGGAAATCGAATTGTGTCGGAAAGCATTGGAAACTTGGAATGCGGCTTGGCTTTTGAAAGCAATGACCTTTTTTCTTGAATCGCTAGGTATGCCCCTTATTGGCGTTGTTCAGATACTCCACAATTTCTTTACGATTAAGGACCGCTTAAATTTACCGATGGTTATTTATGATCACATTTTTTTTTTTTTTCGTTTTAGATTTATATATTAAATTTATAAAAGGCGCAATAATGAAACTAAATAAGCATTATTGCCGTTAGAAGAAGAAAAGTGAATCAGTGAAGTACTCGAACTATGCGTTAACGAATGTTCTATTTTCTCACACGATTATATGATCTCCCTAGCTCAATTTATTTTTATTAACCACACATTATAACACAACATTTTATTAGCTCTTTTAATATATTTTAGTTTTTTAGAAACTAACTGGAACCAAGTAGCAAAATCGTACAGAAATCATCACTTGTTCTGAATGCAGCGTTGGCAGGAATAATTTAACTGAAAGACTATTATTTTGAATAAAGTGTTTTAAAATTTAATAAAGCTAAATGTGTTAGAGAAGACATTATTGCTTTATAGGGTAAACCATAGAGTTATTGGCACCCCAACTTTAACTTAAAGAAATAGGTAAACAAGTCCTAATTTTATTACAAGACATACATGAGTCTAATTTTTGAAGGGTCCTCTAAGCCATATATGAAGCAAGATTATAACAAACTAACTATAGGGAAGATTTCACAATTAAATCCACAGGGTACCAATAACTAGATTTGGCACTTTTAACAATAAATATTGCCATATTGTAAAACTATTGAACTTTTGACCCGAAAAAACCTCTTTAGTCTTTATAAGGATAGATAAAGAGGAGCTATTGGAAGTTTCAATGAGATCCCTTCATAAGAAGTATTTTTTTTAATGTCACCACTTAAATTTAATCTTATGGGTGCCAATAACCGTACGGTTTACCTTAATAGTTGAAGAACGAGTAATATAAAATGAGATTTGTAAAGAGAGTTCAGAATCGAATTTGTCAGAGTATCTCTTTGTAAATGAGATATGTTTCCCGTCGAATATTTGAGTTTATCACTCAACCCTATACGTCTTGTAAGCTCCACTTCTTTCGATAAACCATATCTTTGATCTAAACTTCATCTTCTCTTTAAAAAACAAAAAACAATATTGCATGATGTCGATGAGTCTGGGTCGAAGTTTTGGCGAAAGTTTATCAATAATAAGAGTTGGTTAAGATTTTGTCTGTATCGTATACAAACTATTTCAATATAATTTTTAGTTAATTGATTTATTTCTGTAATAATCCTAATCCAGTGATGCAATGGAAAAAAGAAGCAAACCTAGACATGCTATTTTTAATTTGTAATGATATGCAACTTATGAACCGTATAATATTCCACTTATGAACTATATAGTCGCACTGGAGGTTAAATGCTGAATTGATTGGAATGAAACTGGTCCCCTGAGACAATGCTTGAGAGACAATACCGTCTCTAAAGAAACATTATGGCTTTCTCCTGCCGTGGAAGTGGAGGGGGACACATCCTAATAACCTCCTCATTATATTATACATTATAATATTTAACTGACGCTCATCATACAAATGAGACATCAAGGTTTAAAATAATTTTTTTGTCTTATTCGATGACTTCATTAAATATTTTATATTTTGGTGAATTAATTTAGTAAATGAATCCAAATACAAACATATTACCTTTAACTTTCGTAATATTTCTTGGTAACAACTGCTCAACTCGTCTGTGGCTAAAGCGCTCTCGCTTAGTCAGGTGACAGTGATGGGATCTCTTGGAGTCCTGCTTTTCCCTACACAGGAGAAGAAAGAAGCCTTCTTTCTGAGTCCTCATGTCTGATTGCAAATAGTGTAGATACGTATTTAGGACTTTAATTTAAGACGTTTATTTTAACTTCAAGTTCATTTAATTTATTTTTCTGATTTGTATTTATTATAATGTGTAGTGTGCCTGTGTTCATTCATCGCTTTTACTAACGTCCTTAATTGGGCAACAATTTAACGTTATTCAAATAAAGACTTGAGAAAAAAACTAAATTTGAAAACTTGAAAGAAGAATACACTTGTTGAATGTTAATTTAATATACGTATAATAAAGTTATTTTTCTTTTTTCTAATGTATTCTTATTCATTTTTCACTAGTATTGGGACTCTATTAGCTACTTTATCGAAATCTGATTATCGCAACTAGGTAGTTGAACGTTATTTCTCAGGCAGAGGTGGGTAAATTGTATGTGCAGATACAGATATCGGATACAGTAACTGTAAAAAGTACTCATGAGAGCAGATACAGATAGTATCCGTATCCGTCCAATAGTTTCCAATGGATCCGAGTACTTCTCGTATCCGTCAGCTACGGATACAGTGAATACTCGTATCTGTCAGCACGGATACCCGAGTATCCGTGAGTACTTCGGTATTTAGTTAATTTTTTACGGATACTATTTCGGATACTTCTACTTCTGGGGCTGGGAATGTTTATAATTCTATTATTATTCTAGTATTCTATTAAAATTATTAGTAATAAGCCGTCAACATTGTATCGTTTCGAAATGGGGGTCCAATATCCAAAGCGTTAATTTTGAAAAAAAGTAATAATTTAAAAAAAAACGTTAGGAATATTCCATTGTGAAAATTATTTTCTTTTTTATCTTTTCGGATTTTTAAAATGGTAAACTACTGTGATGATAATAGTGGCTTAGAATTGGAAAATACTCGTACTACCGATTTTAAAATTCGATGCTGGGGGGGGGGGGACATTTTTTTAACTTTCCGTTTTCTTCGAGAAGAGTCTTTATGGTAACGGGGGAGCACATTTTAAAAATAGTTACCTTTTTAAAATTTGGTTGGGGAGGGAGTTACTACGATTTTTTTTCTTGACCTGAAGACCTCAGGTGCATAGGCGTCACCACCCGGGGGGGGGGGAGGTCAGTGGGGAACGCGTTCCCCAATATTTAGCAGGAGGGGACTGTCCTCCCCCAATGTAAAAACTAAATAAAAATACGATTTTATTCGACTGTAACCAATCAAATTTAAGGCAATATAAATATAAAATATTAGTTAATTACAGAATACTCAATTAATTGATTTGATTGATTGATCTATTGATTGATTCTCCATCTGATACTTTATTTTAAAAAATTGGCGCCGTGTAGCTTCTTAGAAGCATCGTCAGGCCTATTGTATGTTTGATGAATTATATAATTTTTATTTCAATTTGAACTGTGTATTTTATGAATTCTTCAAAAAAAGTTGGATCTCCGAAATTGGAATTTCTTTTTTAAACCAAGCAGCTTGATTCTAATTACCATCAACTTGGTGAAGCTTATAGAAGTTGATGGAAAGCAACGAAATTAGTCGTATCAGGATCAGAAAGAGAAATTGGATGAAATTTAATCAAGAAATTTCGGCCCACATCCTACAACTTGAAGCAACTACCTATATTCTAACTGAGCCATAAATTGACAATTTTAAAGAGACTATAAGTAGCTTTAAAATACATCGCTAGATGATGAATTAAATGTCCCAACAGTTGTTTTTAGGCGTTATAATTTCAACTTGCATTTCAAATTTCTACCTACCCTTTCTAGGAGAATATTTCCCACCCAATAATTTGATGCTGGTGACGCCCATGCTCAGGTGTCTCAATTTTTTTTTTCGTATCCTTGAAGTTAGATTTATCGAGAATGGAAAGTTTATGTCAAAAACGACAACATAAAATGAGGAAATAGTTGTCATAGCTTGACATAACATAGTTTACGGAAATGGTTGTCATGACGCTACAACACGGTTACGAATCCTAGCCTTCTCTTTCAAGTCCCTCAACTTATTTCTAACCTGTGCCAGGACCTGACACCCAGACTATCTCTTGCATCTTCTACCACACCATCTAACCATCACAACTTTGCCATCCCCGTGATTAGCTAGTAACCTGGAATACTCCATCGAGGTGGACTCTCCAACAATCCTTCGAAGGTTTTTTTCTCTCAAAAACTCGGTGCTGCTGCTCATTTCTTTTACCAGTCGTCCATCCACACAACACAACGGCGAATGTCTTCTAAAATCTGTCAATGCCTTTTACAGATGAATCTTGCATACGTGGGAATAATCTATTTCCATATAGTTGTGTGACTAATTTAATTTGTGTGAAAATTTAATTTTTATTGTTAATGGACTAAAATATTCGATGTTGGAAAATATTAAAAATTGTATAGCAATGTAGTGTATTGCATGAAGCAGAGCTTAGACTCCATATACTTTAATGTATGCAAATATATTATCTAATTATAATTCTACGTGAAAAAAATAATGCTACAACTCTGTAACACCTTATATTATGATGATATTTAATTAATGTTGTCATTCATGTTGAATAATTTTATTACACCTTAATTGATTTTACAACGGATCATTAAACTTATAATTATCTCAGCTACATCAATTTACTGGTTTTTATAGATTAAAATATTATTATCGTGCATCTGTTATAGTTTATAGCTTTATAAGTTATTATAATTGACATCTTCTCTGACAGCTGCTCTCGCATGTTTTAATGACTTTATTTTTTAGGCGTGAGCTATATAATTTTGCAACCGAAAAATAACCAGAATTTCTCGCCTTTAACTTCCTCTTCAATTTATTTTTTTTTTTCTAGTTATTGTAGATCCTAAATATCTACATTTCTCCACGGCTTCAAGCGTTGTCCCTTCTACTTCAATACGCCAAAATCGTCACCGTTTCTAGGGCCCAAACATATAATTTATTTTATCTCTAATTATTTCTAGCCTTACTTATTTACCGGCTTTCATCAACTTTCTTTTTTCTTTTATTTAGTTCCATAGTTTCCATGTCATCGACAAGCAGAACCAAATCATCGGTATAACCTTGTACGGATATATTTCCACCCAGAATGGGCAATCGCAATTTAGTCTATAAGGTGTAGTAAATATACTAAATGGATCGAATTGGGAAAAGTTAGCAAATTATTTATATAAAATATTAAAATATAAGAAGTTCCTTACTTACCATGTTATATATTGATTCACCATGCAACTTTAAAATGTAAGATAACAAAAGGAAATGGTGCAACTCGACAGACGGCTCACTGCCATGGTCTTTTTTTGGTTTTTAAAATGGAATGTTTGTATTCTGTTAAATTATTTGCAATTTTATTTTAATTTGTAATTGAGAATAATTTCATTCATATTTGTGTTAATAAAGCATTTATTCATATGTTTTCCCCGGGTACATATCACCTCCCCAATAACATATTCTAGAGCTGAATTAAATTGAAGGGGAAGTAGCGAATCCCCTTGTTTTAAACCATAGCGAACCTCAAAACTCTCAGAAAAATAATTACCGACTCTAACTCTATTGAATATTTCTAGTTAGGATGTGCATCTAACTAGATTTAATAACTTTTTTGAAATTCCAAATTCAGTCAGAATATTATACAGCTTATTGCAGCCTATAGAATCGTAAGCCTTTTTGAAGTCAATATATAGCTATGTTCAACACCGTTATACTCCTATTTTTTTTTCTAATATTTAACGGAGAGAAAATATGGAGTCAATAGTTGAGCGGTACATCTATAAAATTGATTAATAATAGATATAATTATAGATAAATATATTACAAAAATGTTTCCAGATAATTTCCGATAGCCTTGTACAGAGTAGCTATTTACCATTGGCCCTGTAACTATGGAATCAGACACGGCTTTGTAGCTTGGTACGTTCACTTTCCTCTTGTGCCATTAGAAGTTTTGGTGGCGCCAGGGGATGTCTGGGAATGCACAGTTAACTTGGTGGGGTATTGTTACTTGTTATTGTATCTTTGACTGTGGATGGCCGTATTCATTATACGTTTCTTCTTAGACACGGAGGACCTCATTTCCAGGTCCTTAATGCTTCAAAGTCATGAAAATCAAATAACTCGGAGAATCTGATAAAATATAAAATAAAATAAAACCAACGACAATCAAACAACAAAAAAAAAAAACATGAGATTTATTAATTGATTAATCGATATTTTGGAGAAAAAATAGTTATAAAATTAAACTTTATTATTAGTTAGTATATATTGGATTATAATCAACTATTTAAAAAACACCTCATTAAAATGTTGAATTATTATATATTTGAACACCGTTGAGCTGAATGTATGTGATCAACAGCCCCCCGGTAATCAACAGCCCCCACCGAAATTCTTTCAGTATACTCAAATAGAGCACATATTCCAAAAGTGAATTTTGAAGTACGATATTCTTGAGGTTTTCGATACTATTTGAAATTGCTCTCCAAAATTCCTTCTAGAATTTCATCATATCAAGCAAACATTCTTTGACTACACTAAGAATGACTATGTTAAACTAAGTCGTTCTGATGATTGCAATAACGTGGAAGACCTAAACGGTGTTGTCCATATGTTTTATGCAAACCGCATTATAGCAAATGATTGCGCCAATTAATTAATATCGAGCAAAGTCTCAATTGCCTTTAATTTAATACATCTAATACTAATGATTTTTCAATAATTTATTTTTTGAAGAGAAAAGATTTGGCTCCGCCGGGAGTCGAACCCGGGTCTCCTGCGTTACATGCGAGGATGCTAACCGCTACACCACAGAGCTCGGCTCAAGGCAGAGCAAATCCTTCCTCTTCACTGATACCATACTGATTCACTGATACAATGGTGGTCAGCCACAAATTAAGATTAGATTAATTAAAATAATTTAAAAAATTGACTTATGTCAATAAATATCATAAATTGGACAAAATTTGTCCACCTCCCGCTACTACTCGCAAAACTTGTGAGATAGGGGGAGTAGGTATCAGTGAAGAGGAAGGATTTGCTCTGCCTTGAGCCGAGCTCTGTGTTGTAGCGGTTAGCATCCTCGCATGTAACGCAGGAGACCCGGGTTCGACTCCCGGCGGAGCCAAATCTTTTCTCTTCAAAAAATAAATTATTTAAAAATAATTTAAAATGGTGGTCAGCCACAAATTAAGATTAGATTAATTATAATGATTTTTCAGTAAGGGATTCTAAATTAATAGCACTTTAAAAAAAAAACAAAACGTTTTTCTTGCATCTGTATATTATAAGAATACACAGAGTTATTAATAAATAAAACAAACTGGAAATGTTGGAAATATTGTTAATATCACTCAACAGGAGCAGGAGAACAAAGGCCATGTTGAGTTCACACGAAGCTTAAATTAAGAATGTCTCAAGGGGGGAAAAAAACTTAGGAAGTTGTACAACCTTAATTGAGTTTTTAATTTTTATTTTTGTTGATGATTTCAAGCCAGGTTTTGCAGCCTCCAAATGTTTGAGGATATTGACTTGGGGGAACATGCAGCCGTTGAACAGGTAGGCTTGCACCTGGCCCGCCGGATGGTCAGCCAACTGTTGCCAATGATTAGAAAACTATATTACAGGGTCACATCCTAAAAAGGTGGAGTCGCACCTGGGAGCACGTGTTCTTCCATTGCCGGGTGTTTCTTCCCGGTTTCTGATCTCGTCAAACACTAGCTTTGAGTTAATCCGTTATTAAAGCCGAATGATGTAGAATGGATCGATAAGATGTTGGAGGCATACAGAACTATCCAAGCCCTCAAAGATTCGAAACGAGGTTGAGGCAATACGAAACGTTGAGCATATACGAAACGTTTTTAGGTCACCGCAGATTTACGGCTAAGTGCATTTGAAAAGACAAATAATTATTTGAACAAAGTTGTTGTTTAAAAAATGAAGAAAGAATTATTTACACAATACTTATATATTAAGTTTTTTTTTCATTGATTACGGTCATGTAATTACAACACACGGCTTTTCAAATTTTGCGTAAACGAAAAAAAAAAAAAAAAAAAAAAAAAAATAATGATTTCACCTCTGTTTTAGTTTTTGACTCCTAAACATTCTATGATTCTCTGTATATCTATCTTCCATAAAAGGCAAATATTTTGGAATACCAGGTCGAAATCATTAGTCGACCCTATTTTAATACCATTTTGAAAAAGTGCGGATATATTTTTTTTTTATTGGAAACATTGTTTTTATTTTTAAATTAACAGTTGCAAGGAAAAGAACGATGTGCAATTTACAGTGATGTGAGGGCCAGGGGGTGTCTGGCCCATCGTAATAGTCTCCCATTTGTCCAATGATGCACTATCATGCCCATTTCCGGCCCGCTCTCTGAATAACGTTCCTATACTAAAGATTCCTCGAGGGCTTGAAATGCTCTTTTGTAAAAAAAATAAAATGGAGAAAAAGAATTTACTAACTGTTACAGCAAATTCGAACTTAGATTTTAACTTATATTTACTATTCACTAGGCACATTGAGTACCTTAAGAGTTCGGAATATTGAATGATACAATACAATAAAAAAATAGTCACAATAAAAGAGATTATATATATCCTTTGTATTTCTTATAGACCTAATAATCTATGCAGATAACTACATAAAGAGGAATATGTAGTAATTTATCCATCAGTGGAGGACCCGAGAGGAGAGGACACCAATCAACTGTTACTATATCTGTACAAAAAAGGCTATCTTCAGTAATTATTTTAACTCCATAATTTAAAAATGTATTGTAGGGTAAACGATAAAGTTATTGGCACCCCAACTTTAACTTAAAGAAATAGGTAAACAAGCCCTAATTTTATTACAAGTTATACATGAGTCTAATGTTTGAAGGGTCCTCTAAGTCATCTATGAAGCAAGACTTTTTTAACAAACTAAACATTGGGAAGATTTCACAATTAAATCCACAGGGTGCTAATAACTAGATTTTGCACTTTTAACAATAAATATTGCCATATTGTAAAACTATTACACTTTTGACCCAAAAAAAACCTCTTGAGTCTTTATGAGGATAGATAATGAGGAGCTATAGGAAGTTTCTATTTACTCTTAAGGGTGCCAATAACTGTACGGTTTACCCTATTTAAACATTTTTTTTTTGTCCAACCCTACCTCGTCGTTTAGGCTAAACGGGGTTTTCCGGGCCAGGGGAGGGGGGGATGAATACCGAGTATTATTAAATTTTCCCTGACTCCGGGTTTCGAACTTGCTACCTTCGGGTTCCCAATAATATGTTGTCTAGGGCAACGCATATTTTCTAACGCGTTTGCCTCTCGGACTCCCCATCACCCCGAAAGATTTAATATAAATCTACGGCGTAACTATGCACTAATGTTTTAAATTAGATCCTTCATGACATAGAAGATTTAAGTTCGCCCCCTCTCAGAAAATTTCTGAATCCGCTTCTGTTATTCATATAGGTAGGATATGTTCTGTAGGGCATAAATTTCACTCCATGGTGCTAAAAGAGAAGAAAATCTTTATCTGAGTATAAAGGCCAATTTACACGGTTAGGTGTCTGAAATGCTGATTGACCGCCAAGGGTGAACTAAATAGACTTGTTTACAAAGTTAAAATTTATGTACAATCTTCGGATCAAAATGTTTTAGTCCACTTACTCGTTACTCCAATCATCATCGGTTGATAACATTGGACAACAACGTTTAAATTTGTTTGTGTTAAATGAATTACAATGGCAGTTTTTTTTAGAATTTGAACTGCCCTCATTGCAAATTTTAAAAGCATTTTTGTTTCAGGGGCAAGGATTTTGTGTAATTTTCAAATAAAAAAATAACGTAGTGTTAAAACTCGCAATTTTATTTAATCAGCTTTCTTACTGTAATTTATATTAAAATGTAGCCTTTGGAGATTTCCTACTGTGTTATTCGGCTGGTACATCTCTTTTCAAAGACCTAAGAGGTTCTGTTTGGACTAAATGAATAGAGGCACCTAAGTACTCCGGCTCAAAGATGTAGACTGATGAGAGGAGTCCAGTGGGGACTCATGTCACGACCCCAGTCTAGGGGCCAGTGTTTTGACTGAGCCTGTTGAAACTTGTTGGCTAAACATGCTTTAAGAGTTCAGACGACTTATTTTTTATCAATATTGCTACTAATAGCATTGGCGGTGAGCCTTATTTAGAGCAAATAAATAGAATATATTAATCAAGACACGTTCTTAGCTATAAAATATCGCTTTTTTTTTCACAAAATTTAAAATTACAAAAAATCTGAGCCCCGTGGACAACTTTGATGGTCATATTCGGAACCACCGTAGCAAAAGACAGTCATGAGACAGCCATATTTACCCATTTAACAAACATACTGTTGACCAGTGCAATCATACCAAAACTACCATGTAAAAGAGTCTATTTGGTTCACTGTTATTGCCCCTAGCAGTCAAGAAGCGAAGCAACCTTTGTTTCCAAACTTTTTTCCCATATCTTAGCCGTGTAAACAGGCAGTTTTTTTTTTTTTTTTTTTTTTTTTTTCAAGGATAGTTAAGAAAGTGAGTTAGATTTTTCACCATGTAAAATATACGAGTGTTTGTCATTATTTTATTTTATTTTTTTGTAATGCTTGTAGTATTTAAAATTCACTAGTGAGTGCGGTAAGCTTATATTCTTAACCTTCGGTATAGTAACTAATATAGTTATTTTCACTTTAATTCAACAAGGATATTCAATTCATTTTAAATTTGTTCATCACAAAAAGATTATTTTATTATTAATCTTTTTCTTCTCAGTTTTTTTTTTTTTTTTCGTTTCATTTCAATTTGTTTAATTTTTTTGTTATAATACTCAAATGCATTGAAGTCTATCAAAATGTTTTTGTATATTTTGTTCCTAAGGGACTAGTTCCCGGGACAATTAAATAAGGATTATTATTATTATTTATTATTAATATCTTACGAGGAACCCAGGTCAGTTAAAGTAGAAAAATTGTTTTACTTCTTAAGGTCTCAAAGAACGAAGTAGACCTTGGCCTGCATGAACAGCTGACGGCACAGGGATGCCATACGTTTTAACGTATGTACGTCGCATATCCTGTTCTCCACACCAACGCCTGGTAGTCTGCTAAATAATCAGATCATATTTATTCGTCTTCACTTGCCTATTATTTTTCATGCGACCGGTATAACCAAACACAAAAATCTGTTCATTTTTTTGGCGTAATCTTAAAACTGTTATTTTATCACTATCTGTTCCGAATGCTTTCCCCTCGTTCAGCTAAGTTGATTTTTCGGGTCTTATTTTACTCTACCCACACCAGTTACTTATTTCTTAAAAAGTGATTTATCTTAATATTAAATTAGAACTGATTAAAGTAATGTATTTTTAAACCATTAAAATGTAAACAAAATTGATAGTTTAATATACTGCATCTGCAACTTCTCAAACTGCATTTAAATGCTGGAGATCTTTGGTGAAAAGCAAGCTTCATAAAGTATCATCCTCTTCTGCATTTCCGTTTTTTATGCAATATTCCCAACCTTTGGAATGTCTTAAATCTAGGAGGTAACCTCCTCATGTATATATTTTTCTTCTTTTAAAATAGACATATGAAATCACTAATAATATATAAAAGTAACTGGTATGGTTAAATTAAAAAAGAAAAAAAAAAGTATAAACATGATTATACGTTATTTAAATCCATAACTATCTGTTTGTCCATATATTGTCTCATTCGCTTCCCATAAAAGAAAATATTCATTTTTTAGGCATTTTAAATCGGATAGAAATAATGCCGTTGAAAAATATAAAATTAGTTTCAAATTTCACTTATGCATCGATATTTTGAAGACACCCAGCCATAATCTTTCTAAATCATATTTAGATGCTAACTAATCGAAAATCTACATATAGGATATCCGTCTCATCATATCATATCATAATACATTATTTTGTTAATGTCGGACTATTCCTCCCTTTTTAGATAAAATGTATTACTCGCAGTAATTTTTTTTAGCAAGTTAAACTTTACGAAGCTAAACTATAATAGATGTTTGTATAATCATTGTGTCAACGGGTATAAAAAAAATGGGACAGTTTTTCCACATTGATGGACTTTAATTTTACATATCAAAATAAAAAATATAAGAATATTCTAGGATTTTTATTTTCACTGTTTAATCGCTAGAGTGCGTTGACATCCCGATTACTAACGAATTCGCTTACATTTATTTTCATATCTGATTATTCGGCAATTTTTACAACAAATAAAAAACTGACTTTACAAAAATTAATGAAGTAAAGTTTATTAATCATTTTAATTCAAATCAAATCCAGTTAACTTCATATGACCTGGGTTGCTCTGCAAGAATCTCTATGCCGGATATGGGCGGGCAGCCTTTGACATGTTGTGGGCCAAACTTTCGTGTGCAAATACGTTCGCGGGCCGCTTTCATCAGTAGTGCATGTTTTGCGCATACATTTTTTAAACATACGTAAATTATTGTTGTTCAAATGAAGCTGTACCGATACACACCGAAGTTATGATGCCATTATTAACCTTAATATTCCTCATTTGGAGTGAGTATGAGTAAGTAGTGTAATTTTTTGTTTTTTTAATTTGGGTTTTCAAAATTTCTCTTGGGCCGAATCAAATCTTACAGCAGGCCAGTTTTTGCCCACATATGTTCCATATAATATAAAATAAAATATGACTGAAATCTTTTAGTTTTATTTTCTGCCAGTCCACTATTGACCGGTCTATCATATAATTATCAAAATAGCCAATGAAAGGTGGTGTTTATTATATGTATACATTTGTTGTTTGGTGGGAACAATAAAAGAAAATGTTTTAAATTCTAATTTTGTTCGGAACAATCTATAACTAACATTAGGCGGTTTTCAATTATAGTCTATAAACTTCATGTAGTTTGTTAACTATCCATACATCATAAAATAGATAAGAAACAATTGCACATACTGGCATTTAGAAGTTGATTCAAAAGATTGATAGATATTTAAGTTTTAATAATAATTACGAATTATTGTAATACTAATTGGCAAATTCGGATTGAATTTTTTTCTTTGTTTTTGTAAATTCAGTGTAGTCATAATACTCATTAGGGGAAGGTACAGATTCCAGCGCGTATTATATTATTTATTCAATCTGTTATACTCCTATCAACTATTGCTTGGATCTGAAGATGGAAGACTCTTCTGGTACTCACCCAGTAGATATAAAGGATCCCTGACCTGACATTGATTTGAATATAAACCTAGTGGTTAATGCATGACTGCTGACCACATTATCTAGTACAATAAAAACGTTGCATTAAAACGGAAGCTATTCTGGACTAATCGACATTTGAATATAAAAATCCAAGGCAAGTACTTCGAACGATATCTAGTTACTTCAAGCTAACGCTTCCTTCCCATTTATCACACATAGATCACGGGCGTCACCGTCGGGGGGGACTAGGGGGACGCCCCCCCCCAATATTTTGACAGGAGGAGACTGTCCCCTCAATATTTTGGCAGGAGAGGACCCAATTTAAAAAATTAAATAAAAATGCGATTTTACGAATTTATCCGAGTTTAACCAATAAAATATTAGTTAATTTCAGCACACTCTATTTTTAAAAGCTAGTCAGGCGTATTGTATATTTGATGAATTATATATTTTTTATTTCAGCTCGAACTGTTTTGTTTTATTGCTCTACATTTCTTTTTTAAACCTAACAGCTTGATCCTACTTTCCATCAATTCGATGAAGCTTATAGAAGAGAATGGAAAGCAATGAAATTAGTGGGATCAGAATCAGAAGAAAAGCTTGGATAAAATTCAATCAAGAAATGTTGGCCCACATCTTTCAACATTAAGCCTTAACAATTCCCTATTTTAATGCATAACTGAGGCATAAATTGGCAAGTTTTAAGAGACTGTAAATACCTTTAAAATACAGCGTTGGAGTGGTTGTATGTAATGTGGTCGTTTCTATGTTTGAGGTTCACGACTATAAATTTATTATATGTAAACATCCAAAGATGCAACAGTTGTAAATACAGATTTCGTAGAATATATTTTATGAATTAAGAACCCTTGCTTAGTTACGAAATTTTGAAGAATTTTTTTTTAACGTTACTGGCATGGGCTGATCCAGAGGGGGTCACGGTGTCAGGACCCCCCTTAAATATTTTGGCTTTTTTTTTTTTTTTATTTAAACGAATAATACAATTAGGTAGTTAAAGTAAAAAGTAGAAGATAGTCATATCTCAATTCCACAATGAAAAAATATGAATTTTTTGCTATATAAATTATACTTTTTAATCTAAGTTTGTTCCAAACAGTTGAGCTCGTTTATCTTAAAACCCTTAATTTTTGTGTTTTTAAAGCTTTGAACAGAGCCATCGATATGTACATATGATAGATGCACCAGTCTTTGGCAGTTAAAAACAACAAAATATGATATGATTATTTTAGCATATTAATGTTATTTTACTCCCAGTATTCTTATGTATTTTTTTTATTTCAAACTTATTTACTCTAAATTAAATAAAACATTATAAATGAGGCTATAACTGTTTGGACTGATTTTTTTGACATACATTATCACCAGAAGACGAAGAGTTTGAACAAAGTGTAGGATATTAGATATTTAAAGAATAGTAAAAAATAAAAACAAAGTATAACCCTTGAAAAATTAATACAAACTAACAGCAACATTTTTTTAAAAATATTTCATCATCCTAAGAGTTAAGAATAGTGTCTCCTGTAATGCCAACAGGAATTATTCTGAGAAAACTTCCATCTGTATTTTGTGTCAAAATAACACTTCATGAATAATATATATACAATGGAATAATAAAAATTTTAGATTATGAGAATATTTTATAGAAAATTATGACAATAACGTATTTTATTGTTACCAGCAGGCAATTTTAGAAGATAAGAAAGATGTAATGTAAGGTCAAGCTTGTGAAATAATTACAAGAGTATTTAGTTTATCCCAAAGCCTTTAAGAAAAAAATTGGATACTTATCGCTCTAGTTGTCATAAAAAGATTCGGTATAACTCAGCATGGCAATAAATATTGTTGGGCGACAGTTGTTATGGCTGAGTAAAGAAATATTGCTATAAATTGCATTTTATTATCTTTTTTAGAGAAAGCTTTTCAATTCGATTTAATCGCGAAATTCAGCAGAATAAAGAAAAAACATTTATTTTTCGCGTAACAAAATATGTTAAGTGAATTTAAATAATCAAGGTAATTTAACATTTCATGATACATTAAATTTAAGAGCACTTATGGTGCGGACCAATCAATGTCCTGTAACCGAAATAGTCAGAATAAACCACACAATTATACATCCAGTTAAAATGATGAAACGATGAATAAATACACGAGAAATGATATAAATAATATGGTTTAATTTGAATTTTTATTTATTATCAACATAGCAATCGTGCTTTGTTATATAGAGAAATGAAAAATATTAACCATTAGTTTTTGTATTAATGTAATCATTATGGTGGGTAACCAACTTGTTTTTAAATTATTTTTGAATAACTTATTTATGAAGAGAAAAGATTTGGCTCCGCCGGGAATCGAACCCGGGTCCGCGTGACATGCGCGGTATGCCAACCATTGCACCACGGAGCTCGCTTCCAAACGGTGCCAAATCCTTCCTCTTCACTGACACCTCTCCCACGATCTCGCAAGTTTTGCGAGTATTTGGTAGAATATTGTCCACCTCCCGTAAATGCTCGCAAAACTTCGTGGGATCGTGGGAGAGGTGTTAGTGAAGAGGAAGGATTTAGCACCGTTTGGAAGCGAGCTCCGTGGTGCAATGGTTAGCATACCGCGCATGTCACGCGGAAGACCTGGGTTTGATTCCCGGCAGAGCCAAATCTTTTCTCTTCAAAAATACATTAGTTTTTGTATGTATAAGTAAATATCTACTCATTTTCTGTTGCTTAAACTTGTCAAATTTCTATTCTATTGTTTTCTTTTTTTTTTACTACTTCACCTTCTCCAAGTAGCCAAGTAAAAAAAAAGATTTCTTATTTTCTAAAACGATATCACTGGATGAATTCAGTAAGTTTTAGGGCGGACTAAACCATTTTTTAGTAAAAATGATTCGAGTTATAAGTTTTGAAAGAATTGCATGTTGCCATCCTTAAATCAATAAGTTTTTAAAATCTTTACAACTTTTAATGTCCTAAATTTTAAATTGACTGAAAATATTTATAAACTTCTCAAGGGTTTTTCGATATCTCAAATTTTGAGATTGGTCCGTCCTCTTTCGAACCACCCTTTTTTCCGACTTGTTTGCTTTTTTTATGAATGAAGGAATGAATGTGTTTATTTACATGAACAATGACTAAAAAAAAAAAAAAAAAAAATATCAGAAGACCATGGCAGTAAGCTTAGTGTCGAGTTGCTTAGTTGCACACCTTAACTCATTTACTATATCTTCTCCATTATTAGTTTTGATTAGTATATAGTGCTTAAAGCACATAATATTAATAATATATAATGATTAAATATATGTAATTTTGATAATACTTATTAGAGTTAGATATACGAGTATTACACAAGACACTAGTAAATATTCTACGTTTTGAATTGGTTGGGTACATTTGTAGAGTAAACCTCCCTGCTGCACACCCTGAAGTCCTTGTGAAAAACTTCAAAGTTGCCTCTACACTCTACGAACCATACCTTCGAGCAGGTTCTCCCCCGAACCTTGCCGTACCGGCGTTTAACGAACAGCCATTTATACTTCACGTGACGTTAAGCGAACAAATATGGCTGACGCACCCAACTAGCTTCTGATGATGAAAAAATCTCAATTATCTATATATTTTATATTATCTGAAAAATAAATAAATAGGAGATGAATTACAATGGCGCTAGTATCACAAACAACTCCTATAACTTGGGAAAAACCCAAATCAAAAGTGACACTAGCGCTACCTCCGAACACAAGCGAACATATGAAGTACCTAGAATACCCGAACCTTCGTGAAGGCTGTTCGTAGAGTGTAAAGGCACCATTAGATTTTTGACAAAATTAGGAGAATTAAGATTTTTGCAATTGATTGCTTGCGAGGGTATTCGATGGTTTAACTGAGCCTTAAAACTCAACTCATGAGTCCGAATAGGTTTTATTATAGCCATACAATGAGGTTTTTCGTATAGATTAGAAGTTTTGAGCGTTTTTCTATTAAGTGCCCAGCTATCCGTGTGGCTTTGAGCAATTTCTTTTAGTTACAGTCTTCTCTGGGGATCCCATTTATTAAGATTATACGTTATTTACCTTCAATTTGTTTAATAATCTAATTTCTATTGGATTAAATGGATTCAATTCACGCTAGCCTATGATGAAGAAAAAATCTCCATTATCAATATAGTTTATATTATCTGAAAAATAAAAAATGGGATACGAATAACGACGGCGCATTAGTATCACAAACAACTCCTGTCACTTGGGAAAACCCAAATCAAAAGTGACACTAGCGCTACCTCTGAACACAGGTAAACAGATGAAATACCTAGAATCCCCGAACAGTCGACGTGAAGGTTGTTCGAGGGTAAAGTTCGTAGAGTTTAAAGGCACCTCAAGACTTACCATTAGATACTTCAAGACCTCTGGCTGGCGCAATTGCTTGAATCATTAGACCTTGATTGTTACAATAAACGAATTATTCTATTATCCCAACATCCAATTTAAAACAATATTTCGTCTCAACTTTAATCTTAAAAATATCGGTCGTTTTAATACAATGAAAGCTAAGTTATAACATCGTTAGTTTTACATTCCAGGCATCGATGTAGCTTCGTCAAAAAATCTAGTAAAATTCTACTTCTATTTCATTTCCGTTGGTAAAGCTCAAAGTAGCTCTACCTACGTTAGTTAAGTTAAAGCTCGTGATATTCAGGTATAATAAAAAGAATAAAATTGCCCCTACCCGTATTCTAAAATATAATAATAATGAAGGCTTAGCGAACACGAGGTTCGATGCCGACACAACTAGTTCCCAGCACACCTCTATCCACCGACCGCCATCCAGATCTGCTTTAATGAAATCCTCCCACCTCTGTCTCGGTCTACCCCTCGGACTTTTCCCATTCGGCACCGCGCTTATTAATCTTTTCGGAATTCGTTCACTACTAAGTTTCACAATTTTACACGCCAATTTTACAGTACAGTACAGTTGTAAGCGTCTAAAATCTCCGGTTAATTTATCCTTCTTCGGTCCAAATATTCTACGCATTACTTTATTTTCAAAAACCCTATGCCGAAGCTCATTCCTCAATGTCACGTTTCGCATACTTAAATGACCGTTGGAAGAATAATATTTTTTATTAATCCTAATTTTAAAGTTTCGGGACAGAAGGCGGGAGCTAAGCAATTTCGCTACTGAAAAGTAGCAAGCATTACCAGCTTTTAATTTACCAGCTTAACACGTTAGGTGCGGCGGCGTATTTTAGGGGTATCCTGAATTGGACGGTATCGGTCCCGGGGGTCCGACTGCTGGGATGAGCCACAGACGATATCGAGCATCGGTGTCCGATGGGAATGCTCTGACGAAAGTGTTATTTTTTCACTGAAAAGTGAATTAAATGAGCTTCTCAAGGACATTATCTCTTGGTAAGGATTAGACCTAGACATAACACGCGCAGGACATGCCCCCGGGGTCCGATACAGGATTTACGCCATATTTTATCGAAAATAGCATTAAACTGCTGAAATTACCATCCATATTGATAATTTTTGCAATGATAAAACAATTTTTAGGAGTCTTTTACAACCACTTACTCTATGAAAAAAATTTTTTTTTTAAAGAAATGAATTTATATAAAATAAATAAAGCAAATATCAGTGTTTTATTTATAATTACAGACTTAGTAAGAAGTATTAAAGATAACCATAAAGGTATTCTTTGCAATATTATCGGACGCGGAAATGTGATGCCGTCCAGTAGTCTTGTTTTATTACTGATGGCCTGTATCGGACCCCTGAGTCCGATTCCAAAAAAACAACAGAATTTTGTTTGTTAGCAACTTTTGCCGCACTAAAATGCAATAATCTCATTAAAAATCGACTAAATTGAGTCTTTGAGGTGTTCGGCCTTTAGAACATTTTCATGTGATAATCGGCTGTTAAGATGGGAATGTTAGGCATCGGACCCCGGGGACCGAATCGCCGCTAATATATAAACGTATTCCCTTCTACACTATTATTATCAAAATCGTCACCACTTCTACGGCTAACCGTGTATTTTGTCTTATCCGTATTTAATTTCAGCCCTAGTTCTTGACCGACTTTCATCAACGTTTTTTTCATTTAGTCATATGGTTTCCGCTATTCTAAATATATTCTAAGGAAATAAACCTATCTATTCTAAAAAAATAAACCAAACAAAATGAATACGAATGATATAAAATGATAACATGTTCGTATAATTAAACTTGTGAATGATGTACTGTGTATTCTAATTGCAGACTTGTCTGAAAATCTTCCTGTATATACCTCTACCAACCATTTAATGATAAAATCGAAAGTATTTAGTATTGTAGCGAGGTGATGTTTGTGACAATTTGAGAAACTACCGAACTTTTACTTCTTCGCAATATGAAATTCCATTTTTTCCCTTGAGGTAAGTTAGGGTCGGATCGAGGACAGACAAGAGCAGCCACGAAGGTAGGTAGCATTGTGAATGGTGTAGCTACTGGAGTTATAGGCTTTGCTGCCCAGTCACCTTCCCGCACCATAAACCTTTCTCCGGATGTCAGTTTTTTTTCCCCCGCATATCCACAAGTTCTTCAACGTCTTTGTTCATTTTTTTGTTACCAGATCGCCTCCTGTCTTTTCTATTTGTTACTGACGCTACTAGTATTCCTGAGAGCATTCCTTTATTTTATTTTCTTATCGCAATGTAAATACGAACATCGCCGTACTTAATGTTCTAAAAGTTAGCATTATCATTTCCAAAACCTTGCGATACATTCAAACGATCCCCTGATAATTTCACTTCGAAATTCATTTACTGATTTGAACTTAGATCCGAGAATAAGACTGCTGATTTTTTTTTCAGAACGAAAAACAAAAAACGGCGACTGTTACGTTAATGGTGAAAGAGGAAAGGTCTCCACGATGGATAATGATGTGAAAGTCGGATGGAACATTTTTATTAATGATTGACACACAGGACATTCATTAACCAACCCCCCCCCCTCCTTAACCTCATTACTGCCAGTGAAGATAATTCACCAATTACGAAATATATTATAACACCAATGTGGGTTAAAATAATTTTAACTTTAATTAAATCATAAATCCAAAAAAACGTTACATTCCGATAAAAGCCATTTACAATGGAACCACGGACTCACATCACATCTATTTTATCGCGTATACTTTCCAATTTTCAGGAAATGATCAATTTTACAGGAACTAATGCGAACTTAAATAAATTATTGAGTTTGACCAAACGTTTATTTTATATTTGGGCAAATAATTGATCCAATTACATCAATTCTATAGGGTAAACAGTTATTGACACTCAGTACAGTTATTGACACCCCAAATTTAACTTAAAGAAATAAGTAAACAAGTCCTAATTTTATTTCAAGATATAGATGAATGGAATGTAATGTTTGAAGGGTTCTCTAAGTCATCTATGATTTAAGACTTAACAAACTAACCATAGGGAAGATTTCACAATTAAATCCACAGGGTGTCAGTAACTAGTTTTTGCACTTTTAACAATAAATATTGCCATATGGTAAAACTATTGAACTTTTGACCCAAAAACACTCTTGAGTCTTTATAGAGGGATAGATAAAGAGGAGCTATAGGAAGTTTCAATTAGATCCCTTCATAAAAAGTATTTTTTTTTTAATTCACCACTGAAATTTAGTCCTAAGGGTGTCAATAACTGTACGGTTTACCCTATAAAACAAAACAGAAAATGTAATAATTGTCTTTATTTTAGTAATATTAATCATTTATATCTAATTAAATATAAATGGAATGAAATGCACAATTCCATTGGCAAACTATGAACTTTGTTTAGAATTTATTAGCAAAAAAATAATACAAATATAATAGGAAAAAAAATAATTAGATTCCTGAAGGTTAAAAATTATGAATAAGCGCAGATTAAAATACACTGATCAACTGTACAAAAAAAATATACCACATAAATGAAATTTAAGAGATTAAAAAAAATGGCATACATAAAGCCTTATAATTTATTATAATAATAATCCTCAACTTACTATAATATTTTATTGCGGTCATAAATAACTTCTGCTTTACTTTATGAGAATTATCATAAAAATTAAGTAGAATAGTGTGATAATATAATAATAGATAATGAACTTGTAGGAATACTAAAACAGTATAATATTATTTAATTAAATTACAATTTAATTAACATCTATTATACTGCTTCCGAAGTGTTACTTTGGGTTCATTGAGTAATTTTGATTTTATGATTGGTGTTCATTTTACCGCTTTCAGCTTACTCTGTGCAGGGTTTTTCTAAGCTGCATCTGTCTCTGATGTTTTGAATAAAAATAGCATTCCTCAATACTGAACCGAAAAAAAATTCATACAATTAAAATGAATCAGTACACATTTTAATTCTTTGTAACTAATCTATGAGAAAAAAAGAAATCTTGATTATCCATCATCAGAGGCACTGTGTACAGCCAAACTTGACAAGAGTTGAACGTAGCAGAGGAAGATACTTATTCATGGTTTGGAAGGTGAAAGGAAGTGGCGTCACCTCACCGCAGCGTTTTAGTTCAGTGCAGGTAACATCATTCATCGGAGTGAGCTAGGGTCTGGTCACATCTTCAGTGCACGATGGTATTGAACCTTCTAAGAATTTGTCATATTCATGAGTTTCGGCCCTACCTGCAAAAGCTTAATTAGAACCAACCAAAAATTAAATTAATTGAATCCATTTCATCAAATAGAAATTGGATTATTAAACAAAATGAAGGCAAATAACGTATAATCTTAATAAATGGCATCCTCAGGCAAGACTGTAACCAAAAAAAAATTGCTCAAAGCCACACGGATAGCTGGGAACATGATAGAAAAACGCTCAAAACTTCTAATCTATACAAAAAACCTCATTGTATGACTATAACGAAACCTATTCGGACTCATGAATTGAGTTTTAAGGCTCAGTTAAACCATCGAATACCCTCGCAAGCAATCAATTACAAAAATCTTAATTCTCCTAATTTTGTCAATAATCTAATGGTGCCTTTACACTCTACGAACACAGCTCTTGAGTATCCCCGGTATGTAATAAATGACCAGGAAGGAGTTTCGAAAAAATAAAGGAAGAAAAAATAGATTCCCGATTATTTTCCTCGTCATCTATAAAAAAAGATTTCCTTATAATATTCTAATTTTATCCATGAGTATTTTATATGAGTATATTCGTTCCGTTACTATCGTCTTCTGTTCACATTTAATTAAAGTATTTTGTATTTAATACAGCTGTAAACTTAATTTAACAATGTATAAACGATGATACCTGTAAACGAAGACCAAGAAAAATTATTTAATCTCACTTAATTTTATTTATTGTTTAATAAAACGATAGAATATAATGGGAAGCAGAAACAATGCAACTTTCTCTGGTGATCCAACTTTTTAATATGTTAGGCAAGCGTTGTGTTGTAAGAAAGCATTCTAATGATGAAGACTTAAGCCCCGATAATTCAAGTGAAAAATTAAAAAAAGGAAATTCTTGATTCAAAAGTATTATCTTACTGAGTAATATTACTATCACTCTCCCACTCGTCTACACCAATCTCGTTTCCTCTTTATATTTTTTTTTTTTTTTAATTTCTGCTTTTCTATTCTATTCTGGAATCTATTATCTGAAGTGATTGTGAATCTAATCCAGTGTGAAGCATCCGTGACTATCTGATGGTTTGGTTGAGAATGAGGATAGTCCCTCCCGAAATAGGTGTTGGTAACTGACCTAACGCGGCTCTCCTAGTTATAAAGGTTTTAAAGTTTTACAATAGACGATTGTTTTCAACCTATATCTACAAAAGGTAATGAGTATTTTAGTTAAGAAGCGCTTTTTGAGATTTATTATATTTAAAATTATTTTGAACGATTTAGAGGAGTCCAAAAGTGCATTAAATGGAGTATTTACTACTTTGAAATTGTTGGTATCGGACTCATGTGCGGATCCAGCCGATTGTGAGGGGGGTTTCAGTTTTTTTACCTTTATGTCCATCTCCCACAACCAAAATTCTATTTTGTTCTTCTTATTTGTTCTTGCCCTTACTTCCTTACTTTTAATGAACTTAAATTCTATCTTTAAATGAAAAAGAAAATTCCAAAGGATGCAGCGTCTAAAATAGAAGTTATTGGAAGCATACACTAATAAAAGAAAAAACAATAATTATATACACATAACAATATATAAAAATATAACAATTTATATATATACTCACATACAGACATACACATATATGTATATAATCAAAATAAATTGATTAATTTGTTTAGAATCGTGATCTTTCTTCACATATATACATATATATAAAAGTATATATATTTTTGCTCTTTCTCACCTCAGTTCAAACAATTTTCCCTATTTAATGGTAATTTTATTGCATTTGGGGATCCTGCAATCTTTCTAAGTAAATTTTAAATAAAAAATAAAAAGTTGTACCTCACATCATTGGATTGTAACGAAAAAGTAATAATTAATGATGATGTTTATAATTTATAATTTTTTATTGCTTACTGGATACTTAAACATTCCTAATGTATCATATTTATAACAATGACGGATCCAGGGGGGTTACAAGCGGGCATGACCCCACCCCCCAACTATTTTGGCTTAACAATTTTTTTGTATTTTTAAGTAAATAATGCAATCAGGTAGTTACTATGCCCAAAAATATAATACTTTTGGTTGTTTAGATAGCAGTCCTTAATACAAAGTAATAATCTAATTAAAAACGGTGCTATAAGCCAAGTGAATATGAGTCAGGGGGGTCTTGACTCCCCCCTAAATTATGTGCTGAATCCGGCCCCGATTTATAGTTACGTAACATGAAGTAATATATTTTGTTATTGTTAAAAAAATTATTTTAAAATCATAATAAGTTTCAAGTGAAAAGTCTACAAATTTGTATTTGATTTCTCACAAACCATTTTTGTGGTTTTTGTTACTATTTCCAATAGTGTTTCTCCTGACCTTTTCAAGAAGGGTGTTGATGAAGAGTTTTTATTGCCTACGATTGAAACGTCTTTCACGATTCATAACGGGCAGCTGAAATCGAACTAGTATTTCGGCATAAGTAAAAATTGATGTATATTTTCCATTTTTACTGTCTTAATAGTAGTAAACTTATTTCTAAAAGAGTGATTTATCTTAATTTTAAATTAGAACAGATGATAAAAGTAATTTATTTAAAAAGGATTAAAATGTAAACAAAAATGATAGTTAATATACTGCATCTGTAACTTCTAAAACTGTATTTAAATACTGGAGATCTTCTTTGCTGAAAAGCAAGCTTCATAAAGTATCATCCTCTTCGGTATTTCCGTGTTTTATGCAATGTTCCCAACCTGTCAAATGTCTTAAGATGTCTTTAAGAACACGACTCAGTTGTACTAGATTTATTATTAACAAAAACGACTTCAACGTTTCTTAAAACCTAGGAGGTATATATATATTTTTTTTTCTCTTAAAATAGACATATATTATTAAATAATGTTATAACGTATGTTATTAAATAACGTTAAATAAATCATGAATAATATCAAAAAGTAACTGGTGTGGGTAAAGTAAAAAAGACCCTCTTAATATTATTCGGGATGCACTATAATCATGCTGCCTTTAAAGAAAAAAAAATTAAATTATTATTTTCATTGATTAAACAAAAAAAATTAACTAAATTTATATTAAAACTAATTAAAATAGCATATTGTATAAGCTAATTGAAATTTTGTTGAGTTGATTTGAGAATGCTGCTACGGCTAAAAAGGACCGTGACTATGCTGAGTTGAGCGCACGAAAAGCGTAGGAGTCACTCACTACTCTATAATCAAGTACAAGCAAACTGACAAAATCTCCCCCCCCCCCCATTCTTCTCTCTCACTCCCTCTATCAAACTCTCTCTCTCACTCTCCTCTTCTTCTCCCACTCCCTCTCTCACTCCTCTTCTTCCATTTGCATTTTCCTCTAATTCAGTTCAGGAAAGAGGAATGACAATGAATTTGAGCTTAGCATTACTGTGTAATGGTATATTACCAGTACAAAGGTTAAAGCTAAGCTATAACACAAACCATTGACCGTAATACATATTGTCAACTTATTCCAGACAATTTGGAAAAAAAAAGAAGTCAATATGCCATGTTATTTTAAATTACTTATTCAAAATATGTGAATAAAAAAGAATTATATGTTATCTTGACAAGCATTCGTAACATGTACGGGCGTCACCGCCGGGGGGGGGGGGTAGGGGGGACTCCCCCCCCCAATATTTTGGCTGGACAGGACCCAATGTAAAAAATGAAATAAAAATGCGATTTAACGAATTTGTCCGAGTTTAATCAATAAAACATAAATATAAAATATTAGTTAATTTCAGCACACTTATTGTATATTCGATGAATTATATATTTTTTATTTCAGCTCGAACTGTTTTGTTTTATTGCTCTACATTTCTTTTTTAAACCAAGCAGCTTCATTCTTCTTTCTATGTTCTTAATTTGATGAATTTTGTAGAAGTTAATAGAAAGCAATGAAATTAGTGGTATCAGAATCAGAAGAAAAACTTGGATAAAATTCAATCAAGAAATTTTGGCCCACATTCTTTAACATTAAGCCTTAACAATTCCCTATTTTAATGTATAACTGAGGCATAAATTGACAAGTTATAAGAGACTATAAATACATTTAAAATGCAGCGTTGGAGGATGAATTTAAATGCTCCAACAGTTGTTTTTAGGGGGTATCATTTCAACTTTTAACCCTTCGAATTTCTTACTACCCTATCTAGGAAAATATCGAGCCGTCCCCTCAAGAATTTGGTGTTGGTGACGCCCATGGTAACATGCGACTGCGGGCTCTGATAATGCTGCTGAATCTTTACGTCAATCAGTTTATGAATCATCACGTTAGGAATTGCGCGTAGAATAAATGAAAAAAAAAGCATAGTTGAGGAAATAGGATTTGTTTCATGATTCATGTTGGTTCTCACTTTCCAGTTCTTTTTTCCGTTCCGTTCTGCTTGGAGACGAAATTTATTTATAATTTTATAAATTTTATAATAAAACTTTAGAAGCACTATAAACGGTAATTCAATCCTTATTTAATTATATAATATTTTCATAATTACTCCTGATCACACCTAACAGTCGTTTATCTTGTTATCCACGGGCCTCACCGCCGGGGGGGACAGGGGGACGCCCCCCCAATATTTTGGCTAGAGGGGACTGTCCCCCCCCATATTTTGGCTAGAGTTGACTGTCCCCCCCCCCAATATTTTGGCTGGAGGGGACTGTCCCCCCAATATTTTGGCAGGAGAGGACCCAATGTAAAAAATTCTATAAAAATGCGATTTTACCAATTTAACCCATCAAATTTCGTATTGATTGATTATACCCAATTTCTCCATCTAATACTTTTTTTTCACAGAGTGGCGCCGTGTCGCATTTCTATAAGTATCGTCAGGCGTATTGTATATTTGATGAATTATATATTTTTTATTTCAGCTTGAACTGTTTTGTTTTATGGATTCTGTAACAAAGTTGTACCCCCGGAATTGGTCTCCATTTTTTTTTTTTTAAACCAAGCAGCTTGGTCCTACTTTACATCAATTCGATGAAGCTTATAGAAGTTGATGGGAAGCAATGACTGGGAGCAATTAGTGGGATCAGGATAAGAAGTAGAACTTGGTAAAATTTAATTATGAAATTATGACACACATCCTTCAACATTAAGCCTTGACGACTCCATATTTTATGAATGGGGCATAAATTGACACGTTTTAATACTATAAATATCTTTAAAATACATCTTTGGAGGATAATTTAAATGCCCCAACAGTTGTTTTTAGGGCTTATTATTTCAACTTTTAGCCCCTCGGATTTTTACCTACTCTATCTAGGAATATATTGAACCGTCCCTCCCAATAATTTGGTGGTGGTGACGCCCATGATGTTATCCATTTAGGATATCCACCAAAGCTGGTCACAAACGAAGGTATTCTGATCCTCAAATTTAGCACTTTCGTTTGACCTAAAGGAGGGGTTATAAAATAGATTTCTACAAGAAGTCCACTATTATTATTTTGCAACTCCAAGCTTTTCAGGTCTGTTTCATTATGCAACAGGAAATCAATTCTCCCAGCTGCTTCTTCTTTCACGTTCACACCTAAATAAGGCATGTTTTTAATTTTCCTCTTTCCTTTTCTTTTTGTCTCGGAAATCCTAATTAGATCTTCTTTTTACCTTTATCCTAATTTTTTTTTTTAAATAATTAATACATTCTGCCACAATCAAGGGCATTAATATTAGAGCTGTAAGGACTCATTCACACACTTACTATATACAGATGTATATATAAAAAAAAAAAAAGTATAACTAAAATGTTAATATATAACTAAAAAATATATTAATAATAAGTAAAATGTGAACCTCGAAGAAGGAGAAAAAAATTATTAAATTACAAACACAAAAATGAAATGAAATTATCCTAATTAAATGTTCTTTTTACCTTTATATCCTTATTATAACCCTGTTTCTAGCATCGTCGTATTTTATTTAACGTCCATCATCTTGTTAAAAATTTATAGATTCCAAATAAACATAGGGGAGAGCGGGGTTGGTTGGCAACAGTTTTCACTTTTTTTATTGTTGAGTCGTTCCTGATAATATAATCCCTATGGGGCTGATACCACTGTAAACTCCAAGTATTATAGTACTTCAAGTGTTTTTTTTACAACATAATATTTAATACTAAGATCATAGAAAATTGAAGAATTCGTCAATCCAGAGTATGACAATTAACCCTCTATGTGGGACAGGTTGGCCTAGAAGGTAGGGTTGTTTAGCCATCTCATTCAAGTACTGCCTGACACATATTATTGTTATTAAAAGCTGCACTATAATGGTATAATAATTTTGAATCGGTTTTTAACAGCTTTTAAGGGAAAATGGAATGACAATACAATGGTAGAAGAAGATAGAAGTTTAGACTGTAGTAACTTTTTGCATAAGAAAAATTGCTCTCATCTTCCTCGCTGGAACTAAAGACAATTGGTAGTTTCACCTTTGTTTATGTTGACCCTGCTTTTGTGAATTGCTACTGCGCCAAAAAAAAAAAAGTGAAGAGAGCCGACTAACCCCACAGGAGAGATCATATGAAAGATGACTGCCAGGACAGGGGAGAACAATCAAACAAGAAACTGGTTAGTCGAAAGGTTAGGTTTTTCAAAGGAGTTTGGGGCTATGTGAACAGAATCGGAGTCAAATGTTTTTCCATGCATTTAAACCAACTTTACTGAAAATATAAAAAGTTACTTACATGTTCTAAAATCAATCAATGAAGCACACTCTTATCTACACTGTTAGCATCGGATTGTAAACTCAGGACAAGACTCCCGAGGTCGAGCGGGTCACATGGTACTATGGTGGGGCCTTCACAACAGGTGTGACGGAAACTATAAGCCAATGGCCAACCTACCCCATATGCCAACCACCCCACTCCCCCTATTTTATATTTAAAAATAAAATAAAATAATGAAGCGCATTGGTTATGCATATTACGTAATAATAATTTAATGGAATTTATTTGGAGATTGGAGTACCTTAAGTATACACTGTAATGGTAATTAATAATTGAAAGTTAATTATCATTATTAACTCAGTTACGATATTTAATATCCCGGTGAATCTTTTCCAATTTTTCACAATTATTTTCTTTTTGACAGGTAAGGTGAATGGTGCAAATCCTTGTGTAGAGGCGCGATCTTGGTCCAATACTAAATTCAGAGGTAAGTTTGGCTATTAATATAATAAGTAATAAAAAAAAACAAAAAAACAATATTAACATACCATAAGTACTAATATTTTTAATTTTTGGTCACTAATTAAAACTTTTAAAAAATATGGAACATTCAAAGAACTTAATGGAAAATTAGACTTTTATGCTCAAGGAAGCAAGCAAACTTCCTATTAACTTCGCATTCTTAAACTAAAATCCCAATAAATCGCAAAAATTAATGAAATATGTAAATATCACGCTATTTAAATGGGAATGATAGTTATTAGTTAGATAGTTAGTTAGTTTATAATTAATAATGTATTGTTGTGCTCAGTGAAGAGATAATGCTGTCTCATCACAAAAGTTATTTTAAAAACTAGTGTTTGTTTGTTGTTGTTAATTATTTCGCAACTTTTAATATTTTTTCAGAAATAAGATGTACGTATACAGAATCGGACACAAAATTTTGTCGATTGCTGAAAGAAATTGTTTATCGGTCACGTATTGTTTCCTATGCTTCGGAAGAATAGTCGCTAGTTGACTGATTACTGGTACTGGTTGATTTTCATTAACGAAAAAATATATATACTTATAGAATAAAATGGCATAACAGAATGTGTCCCTTTTAAAAAAAGTTTCGTACTGTGAGTATATGTAAAGTTTGTAATTTTCCATGCGTAGGTGAGGTCCACGGTAAAACTTCGAAAAAAATAGTACATTATAATATAAAAGACGGCAGATCGCTTGGTTTTAAACCGATATTATAAAATTAAAGTCAATATATTACTTAAAAATATCGTATAGAATTCATTATAGATTCGATTTTCTCTCTGTAATCCAAAACAGTGTCGTAAGAGTCAGGGGTGAAAAGAATTTAGTTGTTGGCTAATTTCAAAAGAAAATATGTCTAGGTTACTCACAGCAATTAATCTGTGTTTATATCATAAGTAATAAGTAATAATAAGTAAGTAAATGATCTGAAATATTTTTATAGCATTGTCGAAATTTATTGATTGAGGGTTAGTGTGTGAAGAAGAGGAGGTACAATTAACCTTCACCTTCTAATGACAAAAAATGTTTTCTTAAATCAAGTAAATATCAGAATAAAATTTGTGTTAGAGCACATTAGACCTGTTCGCAATATATTATTTGCTAAAAGTTTTTAAATATTTAATTTCGCTAAAAGATAGGTCATAAGATAGCATATTGATTATGACCTGTTGTAACTTGCCCTTAAATGTAATAATAAAAATAAATATTGTATCTTAATTAATTATAATCTTTAATTCAATTAATTTACCGCGATAAAAAGAATGATGGAACACAATCAAAACCGGTTTAAAACTCTAATAAAACAACAGTTTCTTTTATCTATTCAGAGTACGGTAGTCATTATTAAACGTAAACAGGTAGATTTTACCACTTCCTTTTTATACAGCTATATAGAATTCAATTATTAAATAAAGGGATTGAATGTTTATTGGCCGTCGTAGTTTATGAGATCTGGTTAAATGGAAAGCATTTAAAATAATACGAAGTAACACTTCATATCATGATATACAAAGTTATTACTGAAGTAATTATCTCAGATCATAAAATAATTTTATTAAATCCAGGAGGATGCGAGGAAGGAAGATAATTTATTAATACAATATAATTCGATAACAGCTGAAGACCGTAAAAATATAAAATAAAAAAATGAACCGGTGAACTTACGTCCATGGGCATTACACACGTCATTTTATTTTTTACGTTTGTAGGTGATTTGCGAAAATAGTTTTTAAAAAAAAAATATTAAATCATTTTAATGGAGAAAAGAGCAAAGGGCACAGCAGAAACCTTTCGATGAAAATTGTTAATCCATTATTAATTATCAATTATCAATTATCTAATAACATAGAATTATAGGGCTTAACCTCCCTTTTGGCGGATTTGGAATGCATTGTTCTTCATAGATTATATATTTTTAAATCCAATGAGACCATTCCCATGCGATGCAGTCAATAGCTCAAAAGTTATTATAGATTGTTGGTAAAAAATCACGTTTTGCAGCAGAATGAGATCACAGCTAACAAATTGATTGCGTAAGTACATATTTAATAAGAGGGAATTGTTTATTCATACTAAACAAGGGTCAAACATGTACACGATTACATCGAAGTACTAAAATCTAAGTACGAAGTTACAAATCTGTAACTAAGTATGAGAAATATTTTATTTTTTATTTCTATTTATTTATTGAAATTTACAACTGTATTTACATATAATAAATCCAGTAAATGAGATCTCAATAAAAAAGGAAAATGGCAGGAATAAGCATGAAGAGAAGCTACCCATTGGTAGCACTCAAAATAAACTAGAGAAATATTTAATCTGATAATCACAAAATATACAGGAAAATTTACAAATATGATGACTAAAGGGGGGCGTGTGAACATTTGTATAAAACTGCAAATATGCATGCATACATTGTACGTATATATACATGCATGTTTTAATACCACTCACACATTATGAAAGCTCATAGTTCTCTGGTAAACCTTTCTGTCCAAATATCAGTTGTTGTTTTTTGTAACAACAAAAAAAAGAGCATACATAAAAATATTATTAAATGGTGCTCTGCAGGATATCTTATTTGGGCACGATTCCTAATTAATATAGATATCATGTTTTTTTTTTTACAATTCCATTAGGTACTAAAATTCTTATCCGTATATTATTTTAATATGTACATACAGCAATTGTGTATGTTTTGATATAAGCTTAACTAACTGTAACATGTAAGCAGTAAGGCACACAAGAATAGTTCCTTAGTAAACTTTTTTTCTTTTTTTATTCACGCTGCCATTATAACTTTAATGTTTATTACTCATTGTGAAATCAATGGGCTGATGGGTACAATAGACGTCGGATTGTTTCAGTTGTAGGTTTATGAACTGTTAATACTTTTACTATCGACAACTCGGATATAAAACCTTTTCAAATTGTTGTCTTATTTTCCTCTATTCATTTCATGTATTTATTATTTCCAACCTTTATATTATGATAATTTTTTATTTATTTGAGGCCAAAAAGATTTTATCTAAGCTTTTATATGATCCTTTATTTAAGTCTCACTTATTTACATTATTGTTTGCAGTTTCGTCAATTACGCCATTATCAAGGTAAAATTAAATAGGCTAAATGCCCTTGACATACAAAAATTAAAACTCAGAATAGTAAAAAATAGTCTTATTTCATTAAAGCATGCAAGTCAAAATTTGTTCGAGTATTTGCACATTGATAATGGCGTAATTGCCGAAACTTCGAACAATAATGCAAATAAGTGAGGATTAAACAAAGGATCATATAAAAGCCTAACCAAAACCTTTATATTGTTCATATAAAATATTTGTAATCTTTGTGTGTTTTTTTTTTTTTACCATCGTATTGATTTTGGTGTATTATAAAATAATATTTGGGCGCATTTTATTACAAAAGAATGATAAGTCATTGTTCCTTTTGAAACATTTTTACCTTGCATAAATATTCATGAATAGTTTTTTCTAACTCAAAAAAAACTCTTTATTCGTCAAATATTATTTTATTATTATCCGTTTTTCGTTTTTATTAATGAACTCCTTTAGGTAAAATATATTTGATATTTCATAACGATGGACAATACATAAATTGAGAAAGAAAAGCTAAACATTTTATAATTGGTAATGTAGAACCCCAATAAAGCTCTGCATTAGCAACTCATTTAATTTTTAGGCTTTTTAACATCACGATGTGACCAACAGAAATGGAGAAGTAACAAAGAACACACGCGTGGAAGAAAATGGACTACACAAACATTTTGATCATGGACACTTATTTTAGTATAGCCAAGCTCCAGTATAAATGAAAAAAAAATGAATCCTAGTACGACATTCATTCTAAGGAGAACCGATTGGACCACCACACCATGTATGATGAGACGGCTGCGAACGGTTTTGAATTCATTTAATTGTATCATTTAATGAGTTTCTTGGGGACGAACATTTGAAATTGTTAGAGTCGATTAGGAGAAGAATCTTTTTCCATGATCTTTAAGCCTTACCTAGAACTGTTTATAAACGAAAGTTCAAGGCTTGATTAAAAAGTTATTTTTTAATTTATGAGAATAACCTAAGATTAGGCCGAGCGCACATTGAGAGACTCGCGACGCAGAGCAGAGCATAGCAGTTTTTTTTAAAACGAGAATTAGATAGGAACCCCGCACATTGGGACACAGAGCAGAGCAGCGCAGTTTCCTATCTACCAGACGTATTACAAAAACTGCTCTGCGTCGCAAGTGTCTCAATGTGCGCTCGGCCTTAGGGGTAATAAACCGCGAGGATCAATGCAATCGTAAGGTAAAGCGCACATTGGGACGCAGAGCAAAGAAGTTTTTGTAATAAGTGTGATAAAAGGAAACTACGCTGCCCTGCTCTTTGTCCCAATGTGCGCGGTTACTTTCTAATACACTTCTCACAAACTACGCTGCTCTGCTCTGCTCAGCGTCGCCTGCGTCTCAATATGCGCCTAGTCTAACCGATCGTATTATTCAACTAATTATAGATATTTTTAATGATTAATGGTTTAGTCAATTCGTAATAAATACTGCATGTACATTTCTCGTACCTTGAACACAATTTTGGGGTCCGCACCGTTTGACTCCATTACATATATTTTTTTTCAGCACGTTCGTGGAGAATAATTCCATTGTAATACATTAAGTTATCAGTGAGCGTGTAAGTTTTTATCAACAAGCAGTATTCTCCAGTATAGGGTACAATGAGGCAGGAAACAGTAACAATGTATACATAACTACTTAGATACGGAACCTCTGAATGGAATGCGTTGAGATAAACTAAGTTTCGTTTAGAGATTTTGAATTTTTTTTTTATTTACACATGGTATTCATGCTGAGCGAAAGAGGAGTGTAGTGAAAGGTTCAGTCGTAACCGACTCCCACCCATTCATGTTTGAAGCCTGGCAAATCCTACGTCTGGTCGATCACGAACGATTAGGTCGACGTGCAGCGAAGAATACATAAGAGATCTGACAGGGAGATATGAATCATTTGGGCTCTATTAGTATGTGACGAAGCGGCCATCCGTTGGCACCGTTTCTACCATTGACGTGGCCCACCGACTACCGCTTCAGATAACATTCGTATGTAGGTCCGCGGAAATCGGAAACCGGTACTTCTTTAAGTAAAGGGAATGAACGTTTTTCGCCACAATATTGTAATTTATAAACATCGAATTTTGGTCAGTTTTTACTTGTTAAAAAAATAAATGGCATTATTACATTAGAATATTATGTCAACATTCCTTTTTAATAAATATGTTTGCGATACTTTGGTTTCAAGTTCAAACAAGGAACCCAAAATTATTTTTTTTCATAATTCAATTTCAATAGTTGGTACTAAAATTTCTCAACGTCACACAGTGGGAAAATTTTGTGATTCAGCGGCCAAAAATCCGTATAAAGTAAAGCTTAAATATTAAAAAAAAAAATATTTCTAAGAGATGAATATATATTTGGCTAAAAATAATTTTTTTTTCTGTTAGGCTTTAGTTTTTATATTATTACGCCAGATATATTTTTTAATAAGTAAAATGGCTGTAAAGTTATTGAATAAAAATTATTTTTAATATCATCTTTGTTAACTATATAATTTGCCAAAAAAAATATTTAAATAAACATAAATTCTTTTATTGGCAATAATTGGTTCTGATTTTTTTCACAGTGATAGAGGGTAAAAGGGGGTAAAATGCCATAATAGGATTTGATCGATCAAATGTGATCGTTCGGCGATATATCGATTTCAATATTTAAATTCTTATATTTGAACATTTAAAATATTTTCGGCCTTGGATTATACTAGATTCATATAATTCTAGTTGAATTATTTAAAAATATTGTTTTCCGTAAAAAATCTTAAAATACAGGATATTTTTAATTTAATTTTTTGAATTTTTTCTTTTTCATACAATAATTATTTAAAAATGTTTCGAAAGGAGCAAATGCCTGAAAAAGACATGTATATGAGCAGAAGGCCCAATAGATACTAATACTGACTCATTTCATTCTCTATGTATGACCCTGTATCTAATATACTATTTTATCTAAATTAAAGCGAAGAAAGGATTCGAATAAAAATTAATATGAAATACCTAGAGTGATGAGATTCATATTTTTTCTATTGGCACTAATAAAGAAAATATCTTGCAAATTAATGAAAAAAGAATTATTCGATTAACTTGATTTGGTCGGGAGTTATAGATTTTTGGCCGCTGGATAACATTTTCTCACTGTGCGTCAGTACATATCACCTTGAGTTGTGACTTAACTTACATATCTGTCAATTTCATTTTTCCCTGATTATACTCGCAACACTATTTTTACATATTTCTTACAAATTTAAACATTTTTTGTTTTATTAAACAATTTTCATGTTCAGCATCAATGTGATGTGAACAAAATTAGGCTAGAACAGATGAGTTTCACTAATGATCAAAAAAGTATTAGCTCTCTAATTATTACACTTTTTTTATTTAAATTTTGGATATAATGAGTTAGGATCTTGTCAAAGTAACTTAACGAAAAGATAAGTTCCAAACTTAATAGTTGGAAACAAAAATCCATTTTCCATTTAAAACTAGTACTTAAAAATTGAATTGATAAAATCAAAAAAATTATTACTAAAATTTTCATTTTTTGTGTCACTTTAAAATTCTACCATGACCAACTAAGTTTGATATAGATTGGCTCTACTCTGGTTTCCCAATTTTTTTATTTCCGCCGTCCATAGATACCAAAGAGAAAAGGGCTTACGAATATATATATATATTTTTTTTATTGATTAATTTTCTCTTTCTTGAATTTTGTTTGTTACAATTATTAAACAAATAGGGTGTTAAGAGATGGAGAAGAGTGGCGAAGAATAGAGAGGAATGGAGAAGACTTATTGAGGAGGCCCAGGTTGTGCTAGGGACTGTAGTACCAGTTAATTAGTTAGTTATAATTATTCCTTTAATTTAAAATTTTTTTTTTTTTATTTAGGAGTTTTTTCAATATGAAGTTTTCCTCAACCAAATTCTTGTATTAATAAGTCTCTCCATCTCTGCCGGACCATCGTATCCTCCTCCGACAGTCCCCTACCAGCCATACTCTCCATCACTCTATCCTTCCACCTGACTGCAGGTCTTCCTCTTCTCCTTCTACCCTCTGCCTCCCAATCCATAATTATCTTTGGTATCCTCTCGTCACCCATTCGTCTAACATGACCATACCATCCGAGTCTCCTCTCTTCCATCACCTCAAGGATATTCTTTCCTACTCCTAACCTTTCTCTTATGGTGTCATTTCTTATCCTTTCAGCTCTGGATATCCTTGCTGCTCTCCTCCAGAAATCCATTTCAACTGAAAGGAATTTTTTTCCTTCGGTTATACTGAGTGGCCATGTTTCCGAACCGTTAGCATTAAGCTTTCTACTAGGGCTTTGTATATTAGTTTTTTAGTTTTTACTAGAATATTAGGGCTCCATAGTATAGGGTTGAGTATCCCCACTGCTTTTTTTACCATTTGTAATCCTTTTTTGGGTTTCTGCTTCTACTCTACCATTACTTTCAATTATGGATCCCAAATAACAAAATTCTTCAACTCTAAACAAATTCAATTATTTAAAACAACATACATAAATAAACTACATACTCTCTGATCCCTGCGGAATATTTTCTGCCTACTTCCTAAAACAAATATGCCTGAAATGGCATGATAGTGGGAGAGTTGTGGTGGAAGGTTGGGGATAGTCTGGGTGAGGCCGTGTGCCACCCATGGCATTGAAGCCGCTCCCTCCACCTCTCCTTTCTCACGGCTCACTGCTCATCACGACGGACCGGATTTTTATCCTCTAAAATCCCTAAAAATGATATCCCAGCCATGAGCAAAAAAATATAGTAATATTATTTTATTTTATTTTTTAATTTTTGCATAAAGGCAGAAATTTGCCTAAAGGAAATCTTTTACTTTTTTTTTTTGCTTTCTCTTCCATTGTAACCCTATGCAAAAGGAGTTTATTTATAATATGTGCGTATTCCATGCGATAAGTCATATACATAAGAAAATCAGATGTGTTATTGAATTAAAAAGATGTAGTGAGAAAAAAAATACAAAAAAAAAAAAAAACCAAAATTGTTACAACACATTAAGATTAAAGTAAACAAAATTTCAAAAGCTCTATAAAACTGAAAGATAGGGTAAACCATAAAGTTATTGACACTCTGTACAGTTATTGACACCCTAACTTTAAATTAAAGAAATAAGTATACAAGTCCTAATTTTATTTCAAGATATACATGAATCTAATGTTTGAAGGGTCCTCTAAGTCATCTATGAAGTAAGACTTTAACAAACTAACCATAGGGAAGATATTTAATCCACAGGGTGTCAATAACTAGATTTGGCACTTTTGACAATAAATATTGCCATGTTGTAAAACTATTGAAGTTTTGACCCAAAAAAACCTCTCGAGTCTTTATAAGGATAGATAAAGAGGAGTTATTGAAAGTTTCAATTAGGTCCCTTCATAAGAAATACTTTTTTTAATGTCACCACTGAAATTTAGTCTTAAGGGTGCCGATAACTGTACTGTAAAATAAGGGCAAGAAATACTACTGTATTTTTTTTTTTAATAAAAGAAAATTTATATATATTTTATTGTATTAAATAATAAAATAATTGGTGGACGTTGGCTTTATTATACATACGTTGTTTAAATAAGCTGCAAAAGTTGAGCATTAATAAAATAATAATAAGATTAAAATACTAATGTTTAATATAATGCTAAAAATTGTTGCCTAGAATGAACTAGTGAATGTTTAATAATGGAATGGTTTAAAATACACTAAAAAATTAAATGAAGGAAATATTAATAATAATTAAGTAATAAAAGAATAATCTATATAAATAAAGATGAAATTCTGTTTGTTTGCTTGTATGTTCTTTATAGAAATCCATACCGTTTGTCCTAAATTCTCGAAATTTTGCTCAGTGCTTCTTTCGAACCAGGTGCGAACACCTGTCCATAGTAAAATTGCATAACTTCAGCAAATCTCTGGGTATATTCTTTGTTGTTATAAAAATCGTTAGGATCTCGCTTTACATTGTTTTTTTTACGAAATCGACCGCTTGAGTCGATAAAAGTCTCACTTTATAGATTTAAAAAATGAAATTCCCCGGGTGAAACCGCTATATACAGCTAGTATTAAATACAATACAAAAAATAATATAGGATAAAATTAAGAAAAATAAATAAATGAGTTGAATAAAATTGTATGATAATAAAATAATGTTGGGAGCTATCAAAAAGTAAAAAATTGGTAATTTTAGATAGAATGAAGGAAAACTTGAAAAAAAAAATCAAATAAAAATCTATGGCTCCTTAATAGGTTGTGATAATTAAGAAACATCTTAATTCGTTCCTGTGCCATCATCTTTTAGCTTATGAAAACCAATGACAACATAAAACTACTGTAAATGAAGAAACTACTGTTTTCAAGAAGTAGAATGCTGAATTAGAATGCTTCTCACATATTTCAAGATTCAAAGCTGCTAAAGTGTAGTGAATTAGATTTTCAACCGAAATTGATAGTTGGTGGGAAATAAATAAAAATATTTTATTTATCTTTGTGACTATATTGTTAGGGGGGGGGGGTGCGCTGATTGCAAAAAAAAAAAAAACCACAAATAAAACTAGATTTATTGTTAGCCAACCCTTCCAACAACGTTTAGCTTTTCATCACTGGCGTATATAAGGGGACCCTGATATTATTATTGTAAATTAAACAATTGATCAAAGTTACAATATTTTAAAGACACCCTAATGAAGGCTATGACTGTAATGTGGGCACTCAAATGAGTCTTCTTATTTGTGTTTTGTTTTTAACAACAAGCAGTTTATTACGGTATTCGTATGGATAAACCCTTTTTTTTTTTTTTTAATGCGTGGTACATGTAGAGTGTACTGTCCTCACGTAGAGTGTACATCCGGAAATCATTCTGAACTACTTGTTGGAACAAACCTTATGATTGCATCCCTGATCAACATTCCTTACTATTCTATCCGTCGATTTTAACCTGAAATATGATTCTCGATGATATAGAATAAAATGGAAGATAATGTATAAATTCTATATATCAAAAATTGTTGTGCAGGTCTGTGCAATCCAAAATTAGAGATCTGATACACCTTATAACTTTTTAGGATTACAATGATAAAACATTAGTATCGAGCATGACATTGGTACTTGTTATTTACTGGTACTGACTTTGAGAAGTGCCCTACAAGTGAATCTTGATTTTATTATAATATTTCAATATTAAAAACCTCTTGAGTCAATTTAAGATATTTCCAAAATAATTAGATATTTTTACTTTGATGTCCATGGAATTAGAAAGCAGAAAAATCAGAAATTATTAATAAGAAAAAAGTGTGATTCAAAGTTATATAGAGCATAAAATTTATTATAATGTAATAGATATTGTTTGATATCATTAATATGCATTACGTCACGGAAGTTACTATAATCGAGAAGTGACTGAGTGTTGCATTGTAATGTTGCACTCCTCCGGGGCGCCTAATTTTTAGCGGAATATTTTTACTTTCACTTACCTACCATATAAATGAAATATATAGTATGTGGAAGTATTTTGATCGTGAAAAATTTCGACTTCCGGTTTTCAACGGAAATACACGTTTTAGGGTCCCTTGAGTCCAAATAACCAAGTCCCGCGAAATGGTCTGTGTGTGTGTGAACAGACTAGCTCAAAAACTATAAACCGTGCGAACCTGAAATTAGGTATTTAGTGTATGTATATGCCCGCGATGTGAGCAAAAATTTCATCTAAATTTCTCAAAGGGAGGGGGTACTTTATTTAATAACTTTATATGTTTTTTCGAATTTCTCAAAAACGGCTCTAACGATTTTGATTAAACTGAGTATTTGATTTATTAATATGCCCGAGATATGGCCGTGAAAATTTCATCAAAATTGATCAACCGGAGGGGGGACTTTACTTATTAAATTTTGTATTATTTTCACGTTTTTTTTTTATTTACTCAAAAACGGCTTTCACGATTTTGATCAAACTGGGTATTTGATGTATGTATATGCCAAAGATGTGACATTTTATCAAAATTGATCAACCGGAGGGGGGACTTTACTTAATACATTTTGTATCATTTTCACGTGTTTTTTTTATTTACTCAAAAACGGCTTTCACGATTTTGATCAAACTGGGTATTTGATGTACGTATATGCCAAAGATGTGACATTTTATCAAAATTGAACAACCGGAGGGGGCACTTTATTTCATAACTTTTTTTCCAATTTCTTGATTATCTCAAAAACGCCCTTAACGATTTTCATCATATTCGTCATGTTTAATGAAAATTAGGTGTCATTTAATATCAGGTAAGCGGTAACAATATTCAAATGTTCTGAGCAAATGAAAACAAAAATAAGAAATGAACTTGAAAAAATGAGTAACTTTGAGGAGTGTCATTAACAAAACGCATTAATTTCTTATCTAAGTCAGTTGGTAAGTGAAAGTTGTGTGTTGCGCGCACGCACCAGATTTTCTTTTAGTAAGAGATGTTTGTAGGTCAAAGAGATTAATTCAGTTGCTAAAATATTTATAGTTATGTGATTAGTTTTTTTTTTAAATTATTAGTAGCTATTGTATTAGTATAGTACTGTTTAAGGCTAATGATTTTCTCAGGAGCGGTGAAAAACAAGACATAGCTAAATTAAGCATTATTAAGCATGTTAAATTAAGCATATAAGCAAATTATCGTTATACAACAAACGAAGATAATTTCTTAAATCGTAGAATCTTTTCCGACTAATCGCAAATTATTATTATCTATATAAATAAAGATGAAATTCGGTTTGTTTGTTCTTTATAGAAATCCATACCGTTTGTACTAAATTCTCCAAATTTCGCTCAGTGGTTCTTTGATACAAGGTGCGAACACCTGTCCATATTAAAATTGCATAACTTCAGCCAATCTCTGGGTATATTCTTTATTGTTATAAAATTCATCATGATCTCGCTTTACAATGGTTTTTTTACAAAATCGACCGTTTGAGTCGAAAAAACAGCCTAAAAAATCATTTTATAGATTTTGAAGAGGCCCGGTAAGACCGTCCCTTGGCAGGTGTCGAGCTCTGGAATTTTTAAACCATTTTTTTTTTTTTTTTTTTTTTAACATTACAATACGTTTATTTACATGTATGGTGAATTTATTTTTTAAAAATGCCTCCTAAGAGGCGAGCTTCAATAGGAGTAGTGAGCTCAAAAGCTAAAAACCAACGTCAAATATGAGTAGCTGAAACTCTAGACGAACATCAAAATAGGATTGAACAACAGAGGCTTAGACAGGCAGAATCGCGGGAAACTGAGCATATTAAAATTGCATAACTTCAAATAATCGCTGGGTATATTCTTTTTCGTTATAAAAATCGTTATGAACTCGCTTTACATTGGTTATTACAAAATAGACAGTTTGAGACGTCGAAAAATGAAATTCCCCGGGTGAAACCAGGATATACTGCTAGTTATAAATAATACTAGAGATAACTTCAGTATATTCGAAAAGCTCAAATATTCCCATAATGAAACTTTAAATATTCTAGGAACAATAGTACTCCAGGAACAAAACTACTGTCTACAGGCAATAACATCTCTCACCTAATTGAGCCAGTAAATATAGGAAAGGGAACTACCTGCTTGTGCCTCTTAGCATCTTGAGTATCTCTTACTCCTTTCATGAATAATATTTATGAAAGGAACATTGTTTATCGTTTTGAAAATAAACTTACTAGTCTAGTCAAATAGTAGCTGAACGAGGAAAAAATAAAATAGTCTGTTTCTAAGCGGTTATAAATATTTTTTTTTGTAGCGCTGAATCCAAATTATAAATTAACAAAAACATCTTAGGAGTTTTCTCTGCTTTTATCTATAACTCCAAAATAAAGCACCTTATAAAGAAAATACAGGTTCATGGAAAAAGTGTTTTATGAGTTAACAGAACTATAGTATACTGCCTGTTCGAACAAAGCTCATTGCTCTTACTTTATTTAAGTCAGACAATCTGAAATTACCAATCGATTTCTTTTTATTATTTACTGCCATTCAAGGATTGTGGATAGTGGAAAATATCGAAGGAATTTTTTTAAATTCCTATGAACAGAAAGAAAAACCTGATCGAGAAAATTCTACTGAAGAAGAACAGCAAAGCAGTAAGAAAGGGGTCACCTGTGTTGTAGTGTTTAGCATAGAAACCTACAATACTAAAGTTCGCTGGTTCGCGTACCGAGGTGGCCCTAGGATTTTTAATGGGAGTAAAAAAAAATCCTTGTCTATGCCGTTCCTCGGATAGGACGTAAAATGGAGGTCCCGAGCCTATACGATGTCAGGTACTCGTTAAAGATCCCTATCCTATTTATACCGGGATAGGCAAAATTTAGGACTCCCACTGTTGCATCGTCCGATTAGCCTTAGTGGCATAAAGTGACGTTAAAACAAACAAACAAAGCAGTAATTAAGAAAGAGGAAATTCTGGAGGAAGAAGAAGAAGGTAACTATATAGAATGGTTTTCGAAAGGTTCTTTATAGTAAGTAAAAATAAAAGGACAATTGTCTTGCCCCTATAGAATTTTCCGAAAGGACTGTTTTCTCATTCCTTTTGTGGCAAGTAGATCATTTCTAAAAGGTTACCGATATGAGAGGAAAGGTGTACACTGGTACCAGAAGTGGGCTAAGTACCTAATTAATGTAGAGAAGGAAGAAGCGGGCAGGCGGACAGCAGGTGTAGCAGGTCCCACCTTTGGCAGGTGTTGGCCTCCATATGTTCCTCCAGCTGAAGACTACCGACAATGGCAGGTGCTTCCATCTCGGATGAAGAACAAGTAAAACAACATTGAACTTGACTTTATTTTATGAGGCTATAACATGGCTACCATTTGTCTTTATATTTAAATTCACTCTGTATTATAAAACTACTTCATTACAATTGAAGCGTGGAAATGCATAAGGGTCTAAGTGCCTAAAAAATAAAACAAAGTTTTTTTTTGCCAAATTGTTATATGGGCCAAAGCCATTCTTCAGAAATCGATAGGGGAGAGCGGGGTTGGTTGGCAAGAGTTTTCACTTTTTTGATTGTTGACTCGTTCCTGTTAATATAATCCCAATGGGGCTGATACCACTGTAAATTCCAAGTATTAGAGTACTTCAAGTATTTTCTTCACAACATAATATTTAATACTAAGATCATAGAAAATTGAAGAATTCGTCAGTCCAGAGTATGCCAATTAACCCTATATGTGGGGCAGGTTGGCCTAGAAGGTGGGGTTGTTTAGCCATCTCATTCAAATACTGCCTGACACATATTATTGTTATTAAAAGCTGGACTATAATGGTATAATAAATTTGAATCGGTTTTTAACAGCTTTTAAGGGAAAATAGAATGACAATAGAAGAAGATAGAAGTTTAAACTGTCGTCACTTTTTGCATAAGAAAAATTGCTCTCATCTTCCTCGCTGGAACTAAAGACAATTGGTAGTTTCACCTTTGATTATGTTTACCTTGCTTTTGTGAATTGCTACTGTGCCAAACAAAAAATTGAAGAGAGCCAACTAACCCCACAGGAGAGATCATATGAAAGATGACTGCCAGGACAGGGGAGAACAATCAAACAAGAAACTGGTTAGTCGAAAGGTTAGGTTTTTCAAAGGAGTTTGGGGCTATGTGAACAGAATCGGAGTCAAATGTTTTTCCATGCCTTTAAACCAACTTTACTGAAAATATAAAAAATTACTTACATGTTGTAAAATCAATCAATGAAGCACACTCTTATCTACACTGTTAGCATCAGATTGAAAACTCAGGACAAGACTTCCGAGGTCGAGCGGGTCACATGGTACAATGGTGGGGCTTTCACAACAGGTGTGACGGAAACTATAAGCCAATGGCCAACCTACTCCCTATGCCAATCAACCCCGCTGTTCCTTAAAAGTAATGTTTTGTTATTAGAAAAGAGTTCATTGAATGTATGAAAGATGGCATGGGTGTAAGCACTTAACGTAGTTCACCCTAGAGGGTATAAGTCACATTATTTCTGTAAAAATTTCCTAAGGCTCTTATACCCTTATGCGTTTCCACGCTTCAATTTATAATTGTCACTATTTTTCCATTATGGTCTAAACTTGAAGAAATACTATGCTTGCGTAATCTTATTAGGATAAACTATTTTTTTGTTTATTGCTTACAAAGGAATTCTCCTTATAGCAGGAGCAATGGCCATGCACAATATTTGTTAGTAATTGTTAGTAGGTACATAATCTAATAATCCATAATATAATACCTTATGATAACTATAGAACATATTATAATATATTATATATCAATAAACCACACTATAAACGGCAATATACATTGAAAGCATGTAAAAAAATAAATAATAATAACAAAAACGATGGAGCAGAGATACAAACATAATTACAATAAATATATTTACATAAATCTAAAATATATTTGTATAAAATGGTATAAATTATCACAGCAGCACACTAAACTAAAAATAAAATATAGGACTTTTATAAAGCACATTGCGTGAATATGTTATGACGCGGGGAGAAGATGCAGGGTGTTTATAATCATTAAGCCTATCAGTTAGTTGTCTATTAGTGTTGGAGCGCGGAGCGGTATTTAAGTATGTTGTTCAGCATTTGGTATAGTTGTATCAGGTCATATTTACTATTGGATGAAAGTCTATCGTGAAGGAATTCTATTTCACTATTGGATGTTGCTAGTTCTGGATAATACTGAGCTCTAATATCGATGTATATGGGCAGTTGATTAGCGAGTGGTATATGACTTCATTGTCGTATGTGTTACATAATAAACATCGAGTGTTTGGGTCTATTTTATGGGTAATATTGTTTATAATGAACTTCATGGAATATTTACTGACAGTTCTAATCTGGGTGATGGTTTGTTGTAATGGGAAAGGGTTGTTGGCGGTTAGATGATTCTGGGGGGATCAGGATATATGAGTGAGGTTACTGTACATAGGGCAGCAAGTTGACAGCGATATATTTTCGAGGATTAGGATAAACTATTGACAAAGTCTTAATTTTAAACTTATTAATAATTTGTGATACCCGCGAGTATGATTTTACCCTCCCTATCCATCCGGTATAATATTACTTCGAAAGCGGCTGGAATGTAGTTTACGTGATGTGATTTCATAATGTAGTCCCGTGTCTATCAGGTTCGCTAGCTGAACGCTTTAGAATTTACATCATGCAGAGACACCCACATGGGCAATTTCCTCTATACAAATGCAATCTTAAGTCTCCTCCAAACTTTGGCTATTATAGAGTGAAGGGAATTTATTCCAAAGGTGTCAGTACAATTTTTATTTAATAACACCAGTTATTTGATAACATATGTCTATTTTAAAAGAAAAAAATATATATATGAAGGAGGTTGTTAATAAGTTGAAGTTGTTTTTGTTAATAATAAATCTGATACAAATGAGTCGTGTTATTAAATCAGAAGAAGATGCATTTAAGACATTTCAAATGTTCGGAATATTGCATTAAACTCTAAAATGTAGGAGAGGACATTTTTTGAAGCTTGCTTTTCACCAAAAATATCTCAAGCATTTAGATGCGGTTTGAGAAGTTGCAGAGAGGAGATCGTGGTTATAAATTAAACTATCATATTTGTTTACATTTGAAGCTTGTTAAATAATTACTTTAATCATCTGTTCTTCATTAGTATTAATTTAATAATAAAATAAATCACTCTTATAGAAATATGTTACTGATGTGGGTGAAGTAAAAAAGACCCAACACTGGGGTCATTATCACCTTATATTCTGCTAAGTTTTACTCTATATTTTTCTATAATTATATTAATATATATTATTTTGTAATTTTAGTCTATATTTATAATACAGTTTTGTCCGTTTGAGGAAGTCAAAAATACTATATATTGTTATTAGGTAGGTCCTTTAAAATACAATTTACGTCGAAAGGTATTTCTAACACTGCTCTGTCTGTGTTGTATGCTCTACATTCTGTTAAGATATGTTTAACAGTTAGTGGGTATAAATAGATTAAATATATGTACTTTTTTAGATATATACCTGATCTTTATGATACGGAAATTCCACACAGGCTTGAGCCTCACCATTTCAGATTTTCTTGAAATTTGGTTTACGTGTACTACTTGTATCCACTAGAACAATTGTGAAATATTACTGAGATATGTCTACCCGTTTTTGAATTATTTATCTGTAAAGCCCTCAAAAATAGGTCCAGAAACAGAAAAATTCATTATTAAAAATAGCTGTAGGTGTTTTCCAAATTTGACTAGGACTGTGAGATTGTTTTCGTTTAACAGAGCATTCCATGCCGTTTCATATGATAGGCCGTATAACCTATTTTTAAAAATTTAAATTTAAAAAATGCCGTTTTTGAGCATACTTGATTTAAGAAAATGTCTTCAGTACCAACCTATACATTGTTGTATATAATATGAAACGGCATGGAATGCGCTGTTAAACTACCAATCTCATAGTCCTAGTCAACTTTGGAAAAAATCTACAGCTATTTTTAATCATGATTTTTTTTGTTTCTGGACCTATTTTTGAGGGTTTTAGAGACCAAAAATTCAAAAGTGGGTAGACATATCTCAGTAATATTTCACAATTGTTTTAGTAGGTACAAGTAATACAAATATACCAAATTTCTAGAAAATCTGAAATGGTGAGGTTCAAAATTATATATTTTTGTGTTGATTAGACGTGGAATTGCCCGATAGTAATCATTAATATTCTATGTACAGGAAATATGGATCACTATAATTTTAATTAAAATTTGCTATCATCATAGGTTTCAGTACAATGATCCAATTTTCAAGTGGCTTGTTTTAATCCTTGTCACCCGTTTTTCCCACTGTACTATGAGTTGACATACTAGTCAATGAATTACACCTCGTACTTTCATTAAATGTATGAGTCAACGAATGTATGGTAGAACACATAGACTTATCGATAGTATGAAAAGGTAAGACATCATTTTTTTTTTTTCCCTAAATCGACTTAAAAATTATATACTGGTCAAAAAAGTTGTTAGTAAAAAGTAACTAGAGTAAAATTACATGGCACTTCCTATGAGTCCATTCTTTCAGCCAAAAATTTGCTGTAACATCGCAGGCATATACCTCACTTGGTACGGACTTTGATTTCATTCGCGTGTCTTTTAGTTCATGATATATTGCTGTTAAAAAGTGTTGACACAGAAAGAAAGAGTAGACCCAAAAAGGAATGGTTATTCATTTAATAAGCGTATATCCATATTTCGTATTCGAATTTTTCAAAAAAAGTTTTTTTTTTTTAATGATGACAGTACTTTTCGTACTATTTACTTCACGTACATGTAAGTGAAAATAAATACAATTGTTGCCATTATAAGTTAACATTAGTTTAGAATTTTTGGCTAATAGCTTCGTATTTTCATTTTTAAGTCGTTCATTGAACCTCCGAGTAAAAGAGTATTATGATTATTGTGATACAACAGAGGTGTAGAAAGGAAAATGTATACATTTGTTTCATGTATGCACACACACACATACACACACACTTATATATATATATATATATATATATATATATATATATATATATATATATATATATATATATATATATATCCGTATGACCTACATCGGCTATTTGACCGCCTCCTTCTTTATTTTTGTCATTTTTTTTTTCTGCTCGGGTAAAGGCAAGACGTTTCGCAGGCACTCCATAAAATCGTTTAACAATAGCAATGATCAGTTACGCCACCTGAAATCCGGTTGCGACAAACAGCCGCTATTTTAGACTGGAATAATTCACCGGAGGTCATGTTATTTTGAGTTGAGGAAAAAAAAGAAATAGTAAATAAGAAGAAAAAAGAGCAATTTTGTTGTCTAAAATTTGTCAAAAAGGTGTCACTGCTATGGAAGCCGTTTCTATGACATTTTTGTGTTTCTCTGTTTCCTGTCCGATAAAGTGTAAGCCCTCCATTCTTTAAAAACTTGGCTTGGTATCACTCGAAGCCAAATTATCGTACTCGCTTTGTACCTGTGTTAGTTTTTGCTAGTAACTCCCTTCCCATAGTGATATGTATTTTTTGATTTTTTTTTTTTTTGTTATCATTATGACCCCTGGTTCGTTTTCAAACTTTTTTTACCTCTGTTCAATTTCTAGGTACATTATCCCTCGACCCTCATTTGGATGTTTTCTTACAAAACATTCGTAACGATTCTATCTAAGGTTGTTCTTATAGCAAATTTAAAAAAATCAAATAAGTTTCAATAATTACAAGATAGATCCCTGTTATAATGATAAGTGATAACTAACTATTTAAATTTTCTGGTAAAAAAACAAAAACAATATAAAACCTTGACACAATTAAAGCGTTTTATATAGATACATATATATATATATATGTATATATATATATATATATATATATATATATATATATATATACATATATTGGATATTATTTTATCCTTTATTAGTTATTAAAAATATAAATTATTCCTTACTTAATAATAATAAATAATTTATTATATATTACTTATTGCTTATATAGCGAAATTTAATTGAATTATATCGAAATTTATTGCTGAATTATTTGATAGGTTTGATAAGGTTTTTTTTTTTATGAAAAAAACATCTAAACAATAAGTTGTATCTCTATAAAAATTATACGATATTACCCAAGTTACTAAGTTGGTCGATAAGCTATGGGTCGCTTATATTTCAGAGAAGAATAAGATCAAATTTCATCTGGCCCAACCTGAGCAAAAAAATTGGCTGTAAGACATGCCAAACTCATTGATATGTAATATATATGGAATCCTTGTAAAAATGAAGGAAAATCTTTTGAATTCAGTCATTTGTAAAATTTATGGGAAGACCCGGGTACTAGTCCGAATTTGGTGAGGCAATAATTCATTTCGGTACACTTTAAATCGAAAGATCATCTTGAGGCACGCCCACTCTCTATAAAGTGGATATTAATTTAATCTATTTTTGTGGGTAACCACCTTGTTTTAAATTATTTTAAATAATTTATTTTTGAAGAGAAAAGATTGAGCTCCGCCGGGAGTCGAACCCGAGTCTTCCGCGTGACATGCGCGGTATGCTAACCCCTGCACCACAGAGCTCGCTTCCATACGGAGCCAATCCTTCCTCTTCACCTCGATCTCGATAACTCTCCCTCGATCTCGCAGGTTTTGCGAGTATTTAATTTATGGGAGGTGGAAAATTTTTGTCCAATTTTGGGCATCTCTTGACGATCGTTAATTTTTAAATTATTTTATATTAATTTAATCTATTTTTGTGTGTAACCACATTGTTTTAAATAATTTACTTTTTGAAGTGAAAAGATTGAGCTCCGCCGGGAGTCGAACCCGGGTCTTCCGCGTGACATGAGCGGTATGCTAACCACTGCACCACAGAGCTCGCTTCCATACCGCACGAGACATGAGCATACCGCGCATGTCACGCGGAAGACAAGGCTTCGACTCCCGGCGTAGCTCAATCTTTTCCCTCCAAAAAATAAATTATTTAATACTTTATAAGGTTAATTAATAATAAGGTTGATTAAGGTTGATTTATAAGGTTAATTAATTAATTAATTAATAAGGTTGTTACAAAAGTCCTTGTGCATATCAAGTTGTTTACATTGAGGTCCCTAATTTAATCCTTATTTAATCTCTGACGAATACAATTCTTATGTCAATGTTTACATTAACTAATCCTCTAATTATCTATGTACGCCAACTGTCCCTGCCTTTCATTCAGTTTATTAAATTTCACTAGAAATGTCGGAAGAAAAATTTGTCATCCGCGGCCTTCTTAGGCATTATTGGAAAAAAGGTTTTAGCGCAAAGGCCTCAGCCGAGGAAATTTGTGCAGTGGAAGGGGAAAGTGTGGTGCATCGAAACACGGCCGCATTTTGATTCAGGCGGTTTAATTCAGGGAATATAAGCCTTGAAGATGAACCTAGATCAGGTCGTCCTAGATCACTTCGAGCTGGTTCCAGAGGGCAGGGCTATCAACGTTGAGCTGTACTGTGAACAGCTCGATAGGGTATATGAAGTTTTAAAAGTGAAATACCCCGCTTTGATTAATAGGAAGCAAGCGTTATTTCAGCAAGACAACGCCCCTGCTCATCGCTCACAATTAGTTAAAGAAAAATTTTCAGAAATGAACGGGATTAGCGTCTTGCCCCACCCTCCTTACAGCCCAGACGTCGCACCGTCTGACTATGGACTTTTCAGGTCAATGGCGCATTTTTTGAAAGGTCGGCGCTTTGAAAACTTCGATGATGTCAAATCTGGATGCGAGGAGTTCTTTGCCTCGAAAACTGCAGAGTGGTATTAACATCAAATACAACTTTTGGCTGAAAGATGGGTTAAAGTAGTTGAAAATGATGGCCTGTATTTTGAAGAATAAATTTGATTTGTAAATTTTGCACTCCCATTTGAATAAAATTAATTTTGTAAACAAAGACTTTTGTAACAACCTAGTATAAAGTGGATACTTTAATAATTTTATTATTGGATACTTTAACTAAGGATAAATTAAATATTGGCTAAGAGGAAATTATTCTGGTGATTTAATGTAACTACAGGTTTTATCAGCTCCTTACTCAGCCGTTGGCCAAGAAACACATGCTGACGTTGGACGCGTTACAGGGGTATTGGCCTTAAAAACCAGACCAAAACTATTTCCTTTCATTTCATTAATGAAAATACTCTAACAATGTCTTTTATATCACTTATATACATTCAATTTTATTTTTTATTTACTAGAAAATATTTTCAAGATTTCAAAACTTTCACAATGTTTTTTTTTGGTGAACTCTAATATAGGCATCCATGGCGTCACAATTTATATTAATATTATTTTATTTTGAAGTTGTCGTGAAATTCATTTTATTCTAGGTACATTTCACAGATGAAATATCCATGCCATTTTTAAAATAAATATATGATGAATTAATGGAATTATGAAATTTAGAAAATACATGAAATAATGTAAAATTATTAATTTTTTTCAACTATCGGTTGGAAGGTCAAATTATTATTGCAAATTAATTTCAATAGAATTGTACGACTTAATGTATGTATATTTTGGAGGCAAGTATTCATCTTTGACTGACTGCAAAACTCTGTATCAAAGATGAAATTTCTTCTTAATAGACCTCAACACTTATCTTAGTCTTCTCGATTAATCCATATCTTTGTAAAGAATATAATAGAATGGAATAGGAACCTTTATTTCTGTTATTCTGTTCATGTTTATTCAAGATATATATTTACTAAAGTTATGTTATATTTTTTATTATTATCTTTTTTTTAGCTTATTATTATTATTAATAATACGTAATGCGTTATTAATTAATAATGCGATACGGTCCGTTTAGAACCAATGCTCCTACATTATCTTGCTCCATTTTACTCTGTTCCTGTCTTTGGTACGTCATCGTCGTATATTAAGATGTTGTAGATCATTTTCCACGTCATCCTGTCATCTTTTGCGAGGTCTACTTCTCTTTTGTGATCCTTCTGGATGCATTTGTCCATACCATGGGCGGATCCAGCCGATCGTAAAGGGGGCGACAGAACTAAAGGGGGGCTGCAGCCCCACAGCCCTTCATTTGGATCTGCTAATCAGCTTTTTTACCTTTATGTTCCTTTCCCACAACTAAAATTCTACTTGTTCTTGCACATTATTTGTTCTTTAACTTGCTTCCTTACATTAAGGAAAGGCAAATTCTATCTTTAAATGACGAACATTTTTCCTGCAGCCTCCACAGCCCCCCCCCCCCCCCCTGGATCCTCCAATGGTCCGTTCGGCATTTGTCTTGGCAAACTCGACGAAGACATCTTTTTTACGTGTCCTACTCAGCCCGATCTTTTTTTCTTTATTATGTTAACCAAGTCTGGGTCCGCGAATAATTCTTTCCATTCAAATCTATTTTTTATTCTATATCCATCGATATCTTTCTTGGGCCCAAACATTTTCCTAAAAACTCTTTTAGCTTACCACATAAAAAAGTAAAATAGGATGTTTTTTTTTTTTTTTCCAACGCATAATCAACCAATGATGAGTTTTAATGTTCGTGGTTATAATGTTTACAAGCTTCATTCATTCGAGTGATGAGAGGGCTGGTCTTGGGAGATGAGCCAAAATTGCTTAAAATGTTTCCTATCTTTTTCCATTCTTCTCTTTGCCTGTCCACTCTTCCACAGGCAACACCCCCATGCATAGTTTTCATCTCTGTGTCCAAGCTATTTGAAGGCCTTCCTCTCTTCCTTTTTAGTTTATTTGGTTGCCATTCCAATATTCTCTTCACCCATATTTCTTCTGATTTCCTCACCTAGATATAGATAGATACCAATAGGCCCTGCTCAGCTACATTTTCTATTTTTTTAATTGAAAATCTTTGTAAACTTAAATAATTTTTCTATCGGAGATGGTTTTCTGTTTTTCCCGATGATCTGACCGGTCCTGTAGTTGAGCAGGTAGTCATTTTTTCTATTGAGAATTAGGGGTATCCTGAATTGGACGGTATCGGTCCCGGGGGTCCGACTGCTGGGATGAGCCACAGACGATATCGGGCGTCGGGGTCCGATGGGAATGCTCTGACGAAAGTGTTATTGTTTTACTGAAAAGTCAATTAAATGAGCTTTTCAAGGGCATTATCTCTTGGTAAGGATTAGACCTAGACAAAATAGGCGCAGGACATGCCCCCGGGGTCCGATACAGGATTTGCGCCTTACTTTATCGAAAATAGCGTTAAACTGTTGGAATTTTGAATTACCATCCAAGTTGATAATTTTTTTAATGTTAAAACAATTTTTAGGAGTCTTTTACAGCTTTACAACCACTTACTCTATGATAAAAAAAAAAATATCCTTTGCAATATTATCGGACGCGGAGGTGTGATGCCGTCCAGTAGTCTTGTTTTATTACTGATGGCCTGTATCGGACCCCGGAGGTAACTTTTCTTCCATTTTAAACTCAGGGCCTGCCGTTTTGGCCAATTAAGGAGTGGAACTAAACACGACATTTAGATGATGTATAAGGTTTCGTTGAATTGCGGACTGTGCATTTGTATGTGTTATGTCTTAGGTGTTTCATATATAGGTAAATAGAATCGGAAATGTGATTAATAGTTTTCGGATGGAGTTTAAAATGTATGGTTGATTATGTTACTCTAATATGTATGGAAGATGTTCATCGTAAAATAATTTGACTGTAAAAGACTGTATACTTAAGAACTTGGAGGCTGATGTCTCTAACGACACTGACTTTACTTTCTCCCCTCAAATGGGACCACAACGAATCACTTCTCTAACTTTCAAGTCATCATTCATTGCACCAGTTAAGCTCAAACTATACTATTCGACGTTATAAGTTTATACCTTTACAAGAAATGTTATTAATATCGTATTTTGTTTTAATTTTGTAATGTAAGTGATCTTGCCATGACTGAGGTTCATATTGGATATGTTACTATCGACTAACGCTAACGATATGGTCCGTACGATATTATCAGAATAATTTTAATTTTAACAGAATTTCAATCTGCCAATCTGCACTTGGTAATCAAATCTATCATTCAAAGCAAAGCAAGATAACAATTGCTGACAAATTGATTTCAAAGAAGGTTTACAGGGAATAAAATTAGGTCATAAATAATATTCAGAACAATAAAATCACATATGCACTGTCACTAATCATTTTGATAATGTACAGTGAGTACAAAGAAGTTGAAAGGAACAAATGACTTACACAGGTAGCACAAAGTGTTATAATATCAAACACAATTCAATGACACAGTAATGTTATACGTTTAGCACAAGAGTATTAGAGTATTTCAAGTTCTTTAAAAATAAAGAGGGCAAACGTTTGACTACAAGTTTTTTTCAGACAAATCAAGCAGTTTACCATACAGAGAAAGAATGCATTACATCGGTGAAATTTAAGTCGGTGAAAGAATATTGACACCTCGAAATATCAGTATCGAAACGTCTCTTGTCGTATTGAACGACAAAGTTCATTGAAACACAGACTCTTACTGCGATATACATACCAATGAACCAGATACAGTTAGCAAAGCAGTCTCTGAAGAATAATCAGGTTTAACTGCACAATAATAAACGATAATGGAACTTGAACAGTTGTTTCTTTCAGAATATTAGTTAAATATATTAATGCATTATCGGTACATTTGAACATTAGCTATTATTCATTGGAATAAATAAATAAAATACACACTTACTGCGCTAACCGAAACTGTTAATTATCTAAATTTGTGATATACAGTACCAGTCAAAAGTTGTATTTGATTGATTGTATTGTATTCACTCACTTGTATTTAATTCACAATCTTCAAGTTTAAAAAAATAATTGTAACTTAAGAGATAACATTTCAAAAATTATATGATTGTTTCGAATACAATCTATATAAATAAAGATGAAATTCTGTTTCTCTGTTTGTTTTTTATAGAAATCCATATCGTTCGTCCTAAATTCTCCAAATTTCGCTTAGTGGTTCTTTCATACCAGGTGCGAACACATGGCCATATTAAAATTGCATAACTTCAGCCAATCTCTGGTTACATTCTTTATTGTTATAAAGTTATAAAAATCGTTATGATCTCGCTTTACGTTAGATTTTTACGAAATCAACCGTTGGAGTGGAAAAAAGTTTCATTTCTGTCCTTACGAACTTTTCTTGACCCACGGCTTTTCTCATCGTTTTTCAAATTCTCTGGGTGAAACCGGGATATACAGCTAGTTATGAATAAATTAAAAATAATATTATAGTTGTTATGTTGTTCAATAAATAAAATGTTGTTATTTATTTATTTTACAAAATCTAAGGGTGAGTCTAAACTTTTGACTGGTACTGTATTACTTTAAGCTTATGCAACTAAATTGTCCTATATATATGTATGTATATTTTTTATTTCTTGAAGCTTGGAATAAAAATTTTCAGGTAAAATGCGAACATAGGTCCCAATACTTATATATGTTGTATTTCTTTTTGCCTTCTAGCTATTTAGGTCAGAGTAGGGGGAACAGAAAGTTTTCCGATTATCTGAGCACTTTGAGATATCGTGACTAAGGGACGAAGCATAAAAAGGATTTAATTAGCTTTGTGTGCAGCTTATCTTTGCTCAGGGATCGATACGACCCTAGATATTTTACACAAAATATCCTTGTTCCTTTTGGCTCCCTTAAAACATTTTCTGCTATTTCAATGAAGAACTTTCTCCCCCCCCCCCCCCCATCTAGTATTGATTATAACATATAACAATACATTAAATATATAAATCATTTCATAGAAACAGCTCCTACAAATGATATACAGTGAAAACAGATACCGCCATTTATTTATGTATAAATGGCCCGGGTACAGGACAAAGTTCTATGAGTGTGATCTTTTGCCACTTTTAATGATTTTGTAACTGCTCAAAGTGACGAAAAAGCTCCACAAGCATTCAAACAAACCACATACGACTTCCACTAAGTTTTATTTCCGTGGAAATTCTACAAAAAATAAACATAAGATAAATCGTACAGTTATTGGCACCCTTAAGACTAAATTTCAGTGGTGACATTAAAAAAAATACTTCTTATGAAGGGATCTAATTGAAACTTCCTATAACTCCTCTTTATCTATCCTTATAAAGACTCAAGAGGTTTTTTGGGTTTACAATATGGCAATATTTATTGTTAAAAGAGCCAAATCTAGTTATTGTCACCCTGTGGATTTAATTGTGAAATCTTCCCTATGGTTAGTTTGTTAAAGTCTTACTTCATAGATGACTTAGAGGACCCTTCAAATATTAGACTCATGTATATCATGTAATAAAATTAGGACATGTTTACCTATTTCTTTAAGTTAAAGTTGTGGTGCCAATAACTGTACTGAATGCCAATAACTGTATGATTTACCCTATATATTTTTAAAAAATTGTCAACATCCATACAGGAATTGTGTAAAATTTGGAAATAGACGACCCTCATATGGGTTGCTTTGGAAGGGAAATAAAATTAAGTAAAAATAAATAAAAAAAGAAGGAAAGAATTGCTAAATGTTTTAGATAGTATAATCCCATCTATTTTGTAAAAAAAAAAAGCAAAATACATAAAGAAGTATCCTAGTCTCCAAAAAACTACATGTTATCTATGTAAAAACAATCCAAGTTACAACTCATATTACTAATCTTAACCTACATTAAATGTAGATAATCAACATTAAAGTGAAAAATACTGATAATATTAGCAATAACACATTTATCTACTAAAGTCATATAACGAAAAAGTATTCACCAAAATAGCCTTGATAAATATGGTTCTAACACTACCTTTAGAAACTGAACCTGAAACCAGCAAATCAACGGAATGACGTTTAATAATATCAACCTACATTTCACTTTTCATGTTATATTTTCCTAAACAAAATTAACGAAAATAATCTATTTATAATGGGGAGCAATCACCACTGATAAGTTTGAGAATTAGAAATGCTGACGATATTGAATTCAAATTGATTTTACACACACACACACTTTAACGCACACACACACGCACTTCAATTAAATAAATATCTCTCCAGATAATATATATATCTCTCCAGATATATATATATATATATATATATATATATATATATATATATATATATATATATATATATAAGGGGATGAAGCAGTTTATGTGGAATTCGCTTATAAATGGATAAGTTGCTATAATTATTCTCGGGAGATATTTATTTAATTGATAAGTGCAACAGTGAGGTGAAATAATAATGGTAAAACTTAAATTCTTCAGAATATTCTTTATATTTCTGGTAAAGTGGGAGAAACTGATACGTTGGCCTGCCTGGACGACGGTCTTGACTTAACGCTTTTGATCGACCATATTGTTACTAATCGATAATGCGAGGGGCGTGGCTTGTTAACTCGGAAAACGCCTTACTGGTCAACTAGAGCTTAAGCAACTTAAACAGTTTTCTTCTACAATTCAAAAAAATACGCTAGCTCAATAAAAAATTAATTGTCAATGTTTTTTTACTCGGCAAATTGAGAAGATCGGGGTCAAAACACATTCCCCTCCTCCACACATAGGTGGATCTAGGCGGTTACAATGGGGGGAGGTGCAGCCCCATAGCACTTCCCCTGGATTTACCTATCAGCGTTTTTACCTTTAATTTCCTCTCCTTATATACCTTATATTCTCAGTTTATAGTTAAGTGTTTGTCAAAGAAAACATTTTATTCAATCAATAGGCATTTTTTACTGTCAGAAATTCTGACTATTAAATAAGTTATCAACATATAAATAACTTTTTTTTTTACATCCTGGTTTCCATAAATATGATTAGATTTAGTGAAATAGGATAAAAGTAATATTTATATATAAATATAAACATTAATCAAAGTCATTATAGCCATTACTGAAAAAAATAAAATCCTTGGCTCATTTTTTAACAGGACAATTCAGATAGACTCACACACATTGCATTTTCTGAAACATGATTATTTCGACTCACGGGATCTTCAGAATGGTATCGCTGTCGAAACCTAGAATTTGAAATTTCTTACCCAATGACATATTTCCTATATAGTTTAGTGACACCAAAAAATTAAATCTAATTAATTATGTATGTATAATTAATTGAGGTGTTAATGTTGTAGAATCTCCCATAAACGGAATAATATGGATGGGTGATCCCCTTATGGGAATTCCCCGGTTGTGGGAGAATAAGTAGGATATGAATGGAATAAAGATAAAATGAATTTTACATATTCACATAAACTTATCTCTCACTAAAATTTCTCTTAACTTTATCTTTTCTTTTTTGTCTTTATTTCAACAAATGCAATGTCCCACCAGTGCTTATGAGCATGACGCTATCTGGTTCTTTTCTACAAATGCTTTTTTTAAAAAAAGAGACAAAGCACTTGAAAAAAATGGGAGGAACAAATACGTCAGAAGCGAAATTACCACTGAAAAATGCGATTTCAAAGTAAACTAATTATTTCGATTTTTTTTTGTTGGAATAGTAATGACTCCAAGGATTCACTGAAAGCAAGTATTTTTCATCATTCCTACCATCCATGTTTTCGGTAAATCGGAAAAAAATAGGTATTTAAGGATTAAGGAAAAAACAAATAAAACATTTTTCTACAAATTTCCGTTCCAGATATGGGAGAGTCTATTTTATCAAGAATTACCACATTTTTTTTTAAATCTTGTCTCAATCGGGGCCCAACGAAAATATTTTTGTAAGTGATGAATGGAGCAAGAGCAACATTGGTTCGATATAACCTTGCCACTCCAAGAAAACAAAAGTTACTCTACAATAACTTTTCTTTATCAGCTAGCAGGATCTGTGACTGGTGGAGTAATGGAGATGGAAGATGAGGCTGAATAAAACGGATGATACCAGCTCAAACAAAAGGCCAAACAAGAATACCGTTGGTTGCTTCAATGAACGCCCTGGAAATCCCTAATGAAACATGTGATATCCAGGAATGAATGACAATACTCATCTTTATAGATCATTCCAGACAGTGTAGAATACTGAGAACAAAGGATGGGAGGTGACAACAGTTACGCATCTTCCAATCACTTTGATCTAACGATGTTTGCTTGATGGTTTAATGATCCTTTAAAAGGGATGCCAACGTTTTATCATTACGAAGGAATTTGCTTTAGAGCTGTTTTACTTAAATTATGGGTGTATGAATAAATTTTTGTCAAAAAGTGGGTGGCATAATATTTTCCGGCGTACACTAAACTATTGTAACCGAAAAAAATCATGTTTTTGAGATATTTGGCGCATAGGCTGCATTTTATGTTTTTTACAACCTGCCAAATTTTTTTAAGATTCAATCTTCATTCCTTCCTATTTAAATAAAAATGTTCATTTTCGAATAAGTATGCAATTTTTATAATTGCGATCTTGGTAATCTTCCAGGCAATTCGAAACCCTGACCCCCCAATTTAGGAAAACCATAAAGGCTGGCGGCGAATTGCAAGAAACTGTTTTTGACTCTCCTAAAAAGTGACTTCTTGCAGATTCTTTACTTTACTGTGCACCCAATATAACTGTGTCAAAAGCAAGTGACGATATTTTGAAAGCTTTGCCTAAATCAACATTGGCTTCCATTTTATTCCGCTATATATTATTCATGTGTTTAGTCCCAAGTTATATAGACGCATTCATAGCGCGATGATTCGTCGAATATTAATGTTGCCGAAGGAGGAGTCGTAACAATAGCTTTTCAAGTGCAAAAGGAAAATCTTTCTCATGCTAATATTCAAAATAATTTTAGTTTCATCTCATTCTATTTCATTAGTCTGCGTTAGTTTGAGATCAACTAAACCTTGACCTAAAAAGAAATAACAAGTAACAAACATTCTTGAATTTAATTTATCTCGGCAACTTCAATTAAAAAAAAAAAGTAAAAATAGTTGGTCTCTACGGCACGGATAGTTCCTAACCAGTCAAGGGAAGGGAATTTATACCGGTCCATTCATTTCTAACATTCCTCCAACTTATGGTCATATGAAACTAGTTGTTATTGAAATATAAAAGCGGGTCAAGGAAAATATTTTTGCGCATGCCTATGCGTTACTAGCAAGTAAATAGACCCTGATATGATTGTTAAGCGATTACTTGGTACCCAAACCCAACTACCCCAAATCTTACTTAAACCGTCATGATCTGGAATCGCAAATATAAAAATCTGTCCAATGCATTATTCCCAAATGAATATTTCCGATCTGAGGATACATAATTGCCTGCTTTTGGTTCATAATTTTATATTATAGTTTATTTTAATGTATTATGTAACAGTAATGTACTAAGTCATGTTTGGATATAAAAATGAATATGAAGTAAATAAAAAATAAATGTGGAAATAATACGAAGCTTGTTTCTAGAAGTATAGAAGTTTATAGGTTTACCTTCGTGAATATCATCGAACGTTAAAAAGGTATTTGAACATCGGCCATAAATCAATTTAAATAACCGTTTTTACTAATACTTTTTAATTTATATCAGTACAAAGGAGTCACCATAATTCTATTTAATTTCTACTCAAATTAAATATATATATATATATATATATTAAATAATACAAATTTTTATTTTATGTAGTTTTGCCTATAGATTATTTGAATAATGTGATTGTAGGAATGTGATGTGTCCTAAGATCACAAATACCAATGCTCTTAAGTGTGACAGCTTGCAATGTTTCTTTCAAAAGGTATATTTAAAAAAAAAACATATACTTTTTATAGGATTACAAATTAACTAAATACATAATGATGATGTTCTAATTATAATTATGCCTTGAATAGAGTAGTGAAGAATAGACTGACAATACCCTCAAGCTGAGGAGCGATGTGAGTTGACAGCGGAAAAATCCTGCATTGACCACATTCTTACGCACAGATAATTGCTAGAAAAACAAACAGTGAAAGTTAGGAGAGTCGTAATGATATTTATATACCTGGAAAAACCTATGATAGTGTCCCTGGGAAACTACTGTACAAATACATAGCAAGTCCAAGAAATGATATTATAAACACAGCAAAGGAAATATATAAAAATAACAAGTGTCAAATGCAATGAGGAAGATTTTGAGAACAGCAAAGGCCCTCTTCAGGGATGCTGAATGTCTCCAAACTGTTGAACATTTTTATTGATGCTTGCCAGAAAAATAGGACAGATAAATGTAACCTTCATGGGTATTCCAATCAACGGCCCATACTTATACAACAATAATTATTCGCTGATTACCAGTTGATCATCGCACAAGATGAAGATGATGTAAACTACCTATTTAGGGAAGTATTGGATCAATATAAACAATGGGGATTGAACGTCAACGAGAAAAAGGAAAGTACATGCCCGCAGATATGGGTGTAGTGTTCGTCTCTACTATTGCAAATTTCGAAAAAAAGTCTTCATATAGTCTTCAGCTATATTGGCTCCGAAGTGGAAATAATTGACTCCACTAACACTGAAGTGAATGAAAGAATTAGCAGTGACCAAAAAAGCTTTGGCATGCTGAACTCTCTTCTCTGGGACAGCAACATCCTTAGCAAAACTAAACTATAAATAGATAGTTCACTAGTCAAGAGTATTATTATGCAGCATGGTTCCGAGAAGTGGACTATTAACTAAGCACAGGAGAAAGGATGATAGGCAGTGATCATGGATTTTTGGAAGAGTCCGGCCAGGATTTCAAGGAGAGACCGCATAAAAAACAGCCAGGACAGAGAGGAAATGAGTTTTGAAGGAAAAATGTTTGAAGTAATAGAAAAAAAAGGAACTAAAATGGTATGGCCACTTGAAAAGAACGGACCCGAGAGCCGAATCCCGAGAATGATAATGGAACGGTAGGTATATGGAAGAAGAAAAAGAGGAAGACATACATTTTATAGATAAAATAGAAGAAAGTATGGCCGCCCATAGACTGACGGAAGAGGAGGCGAAAGACCCGAAGTTGGGGAGAAAGAGGCTTAAAGAAGATTTTGGCTGAGGGAAACTTCAAACATGAAAAACTCTTTAGAAAAATTTATAGAAATATCCTTTTTATTATATAGTTTGTTTGGATACAAAAATACTTACATCTTTAAATAATATGCAGACCGATTTCAAAAACCTTGTTGCCTGAGATAAACTTCGGTTTACACCAAGGGCAGTCCTATGTTATGGGGGATAATTGGGATCAACCCCCACTCGAAATTTTGGAATAACTAATAATTTATAATGCCTAGTAATTAGACTATTATAATAATAATAGACTAACAGTTGTGTAAATTGTATTAAGTATCTTTTTTATGTTTATTGAAGGCCTTTATTTTTTATTTAGAGTTTTTAAGTTTGTTTTATTCTTTAAGTCTAACCTAAGATGTTTATAGAGGCAACTCCTGGCAGACGGTATTAACAATTGTCACAGTGTGTTTTCATTGTAATATATTACTTTGTATAGCTTTACTATATAATAAAACATGATAAAAAAAAAAAAAAAAAAAAAAAAAAATGCCTACCGTAAAACGAGGTGACATTGTGACTAATGGGGTGATTTTGTGACAAGCCTATTTTTCTACAGTTTTTGAATTTCCATCCTTAAAAAGAATCAGATTAGGCAATTCAGTGTACTTGTCAGTTAGTCAGTAATGTTCTGCAACCTACTGGCCACATATAACTTCTTTCATTCCATTTACCATGGTGCTTTATTTCAAGGTTTCAACTAAATGAAAACAATCAAACATATATGGAATAAAGCTCCATGGTAAATGGAATGGAAGAAGTTATATGTGGCCAGTAGGTTGCAGCACATTACTGACTAACTGACAAGTACACTGAATTGCCTAATCTGATTCTTTTTAAGGAGGGAAATTCAAAAACTGCAGAAAAATAGGCTTGTCACAAAGTCACTCCATTAGTCACAATGTCACCTCGTTTTACGGTACTAATTTACTACTTATGCCTCTAATTTTTACAAATATTCTTGTCCACCTGAACTTCCATTATCTAAAAGTTAATAATCATAACTGTTATTTTTTTGTTTTTGTTTTTTGGCTTCAAAAATTGCAAAAAAAATAATTTTAAAATTGTTGCCATTCAAATAAAATAAGACGAAAAATACGTCAATGACGGCTGTCACACCTAATTATTTTTAAGAAAATGCTTTGAAAACTTTATTTGATCGATTGGTATGTTTGTACATTATTGTGTGTGTGTGTTTCAATATGTTTACTAACAATTACTAATGAATTTCGATTATCCGGACAACAGTTCAAACAATGGTTGGCAATGTATTTATGTTTGTGAATTTAATATAGTTCCTATTCACATTTAACACTTTATATATGTGTTGTTTTTGCTACCGACATATCCCCCCGCAATTTTTTTTTTCTGGTACCGCTTCTGGTTTATAATTTAATTTTTTTTTTTACTATAGTTGCTGTAGCATGTAGCTGTTGTATATAGATAGATCAATAAATAACAACGGTGAAGCTGTTGAAAAGAAGAAGGGAATATAAGATAGGTTTTATTATTTCCCCAGGGCGAGCGAAGAAATGGTCTGGGTCTAATAGGTGTGAAAGAACTGGAGGGGGGCTCCTCGGTGGTTGGCATTCCTCTACGTACTTGACCATTAAAAAATGTTTCGGGCAGGAATATACAGGTGTCCTAAAAAATTTTCTTTACTTTCTGAACCGACAGCATCACGTAGACCCCGCTTCTTGCCTTGGATAATATTTAAATATTACATTTTTTTATTCATCCTTGTAATTTTATTCTTAACGGCGATACTGAATAACTTTTTTTTCTTTTTGTCACTGCTTGCTCCTCCATGTTTTCCGTTGTCATAACTTTCTCCGTCTGGGATGAATTTATATTCGCCTTTACTTTTATATAATAATTTTTTTTTTACATTAATGTTTGAAATTTTATATTATATGTTAATTCCAATTTCCAGGGTTTCTTTAGTATGAAAAATTTAGTAAGCGTTTTGAAAAAAAAAATAATAAATGTAATACGATAGGTTAAATGATGGTCAGGATTTTCAGTTTACAATGATTTTATTATGGTAAGCCAACGTTTCGATCCAACTTGTGGATCTTCATCAGGGCTAAAAGAAAACAAATATATGAGTATCTATGCTAGAGGGTGACATAGATACTCTACTTTATATGAGTATATGAGTATCTATGCTAGATACCCTCTAGCATAGATACTCATATATTTGTTTTCTTTTAGCCCTGATGAAGATCCACAAGTTGAATCGAAACGTTGGCTTACCATAATAAAATCATTGTAAACTGAAAATCCTGACCATCATTTAACCTATCGTAATTGAAGAACAGTTGACCATCTCTCATCTTTAATAAATGTAATAATAAATGAATTTACTACTTACCTTATTAATACAGAAATTTTAAGGATTGAATACCTGTCTGCATTTTTATATCAATGGGAATTATATTAATTTTTTTATCACAAAAGAGCAGTGAATTATAAATATACTTTTATTTTAACTGAACTTAAAATTCTTATTTATAATAAGTACCTTTATGTAATTAAGATCAGAATATCCGTTTAGAGATAACTATGTACTTTTTCATTTTCTACTATAATTTTTATTTTATTTAAAACGTTCTAGTATTAACTTTTTTATTTAAATTAGACCCTGAGATACTTCGAATTGAATGTTGTAAAAATCAAATTTAATATTGTTAAGATGTTTTGATAAGAAAATTAGAAGGCTCTTAACAAACTAAAGCGTGTTCAAAAAGGGAAAATTAAATAAATAAATTATTTTCGTAAAATAAATTTCTTCTTTATTTACAAGGATTAAATTAGAACACAACCAAAGGAAAAGGAAAAAGAAAAAAAACTCACGTTAACAATGACTTGATGACTGTGTAAAAGTTGTCCAATTAAATGCAGCACAAAAATAATTTCTTGGTTAACATAACCTTCTTCCAAAACAGCAATAAAGATAATAGTGATAACAGCCTTTTTTTTCTAATACTAGTATTTACGAGCAGTGTTAGCCGGTATACCTCACCAAGTATCAACATCCATGCAAGTAGTTGGTATTTGGTATCTTGGGATAACCTGAAAACCTGAGAAATTACCGAGCAGCAACAACGCAGAGCAGGCACTGTCCATTCGAGCCACAATTCAAATGATCGATTACTGGCTGCTCGATCGATTTCAAAATCGCAGTCGAACGGTTATGCCGCTACATCACTCCCCCCCTGGATGACGGAGTCACAACAGAAGGGCTGCTTCTTCTTTACTAGTCTTCCCGAGCGGGTCCTGACTTGAGTTTTTCCTTGCGGTGTAGGTGGTTCGTCTTCTGCCGTTACTGGTTCTTTGGCCGATGTTTCGAATGTGACCGATCGTGGTAAGGGTGTGGATGGTAGTTGATAGCTGGTAGGATCTACCTTGCGAGGTTCGTCTTCAGCCAGGAGATATGCCGGCTTAATGCGGTCGATTGAGATGGTGAGTTCACTATCTCTCATTAAGATAGTAAAAAGTTTATCTCCACGACGTAAGACCTTATGCGGGCCGGAATAAGGCGGCGTTAATGGCTTCTTGACAGAATCTTCCCTCAAGAAGACATGAGAACAAGTGCTAAGGTCTTTATGCTGAAATGTGCGGCGGTGGTGAATCTCGCGAGAGCTAGCAGGTGTTAAGCGTGAGAGGTCTTCTTTAAGTTGTTGGAGGGCGACAATGGGCTCTGCCTCCTTCGTAGGTTCGTCAAAAAAATCGCCAGGCAACCGTAACGCCTGTCCATAAACTGCCTCAGATACGCTGGCTTCCATGTCCTCACGGAAGGTCGAACGTAGGCCAAGGAGGACTGTAGGTAGAACTTGTGTCCAGCGAGTAGAGGAGAGATGAGCCGTAAGTGCTGCCTTTAAAGAGCGATGCCACCTCTCGACGCAACCGTTGCTTTGGGGATGGTAGGCTGTCGTCCTGATCTTCTTAATCCCTAAGAGAGCGTTCAGCCGTTGAAAAAGATCTGCTTCAAACTGTCGTCCTTGATCGGTGGTGATTCGCTGAGGTGTTCCGAAACGGGCGACCCATGAGGCATAAAATGTCTGCGAGATTGTGGTTGCACTGATGTCACTAATGGGTATAGCCTCGGGCCATCTTGTAGCTCGATCCACCATCGTAAGTAGATACCTCATCCCGTCCGATGGTAAAAGAGGGCCTACAATATCTAGGTGCACGTGCTGAAACCTGTAAGCTGGTTTGAAAGTTCCTAGAGGAGAGATGGTGTGCTTGTGAATTTTGCTTCTCTGGCACGCAATACAAGTTTTAGTCCACTTACCAATGTCGATGTTCATCCCTGGCCAGAAATAGCGCTGAGAGATGATCTTCCTTGATGATTTCACACCTGGGTGGCTAAGGTTGTGCAATCGGTCGAATGCGGAACGTCGAAACGGCTGTGGTAGATAAGGCCTTGCTCTGTTGGTTGACATTTCACAAAGAAGAGTCTGGTTGGTCCCGGGTAATTCGATCAGCTTCATCTGCAGACGTGGGTTCTTCCTGAGTTCTTCTACGCTCTGATCCTGCTTCTGTGCTTCTTCCAGTCCGCCGAGATCTTCAGATAGTTCGATTTGCTCGATTCGGGATAGAGAGTCAGCAACTACATTTTCCTGACCAGGTAGGTGAGCTATATCAGTAGAAAACTGACTGATGTAGTTAAGTTGGCGAATTCGTCGAGGATCAGCTGTATCCTGCTTTTGACTAAATACATGGGTCAGAGGTTTATGATCCGTGACGATGCGGAAGTGCAGTCCCTCCAAAAGTGGCCGGAAGTATTTGACCGCTTCATAAATGGCTAATAACTCCCGGTCATACGTCGAGTAGTTTTTCTGAGTCTCGGTGAGTGCCCTAGAAAAGAAGCCGATAGGTTGCCAGGATCCATCTTCTTTCTTCTGCTGTAGAGCTGCACCAATCCCACGATCAGAGGCATCACAAACTAAGGAAAGATAACCTTTGGCTGATGGATGAGCGAGAATAGCCGCTTCCGCTAGGCTCTTCTTACTCTTCTCGAAAGCTAAGATTGTTTCTTCGTCCCAATGAATTGGAGTTTTGTCATTACGCTTGGCATTGTGTGTCAAGGCATTAAGTGGAGCTTGAATAGTTCCAGCATTAGGGAGACATCTCCTGTAAAAATTTAACATGCCCAAGAAAGTTCGAAGCTGTGAGATAGTTTCTGGGCGAGGATAGTCAATAATAGCTTGAACTTTTGATGGGAGAGGTCTTATTCCATTGCAGTCCACGTGGTACCCAAGGAATTCAACTTCTGAACGTCCAAATACACATTTGGAAACATTTAGAGAGAGACCTGCAGCGTTGAACCGGGTGAAAACTTCCTTCAGATGCTTATCGTGCTCTTCTTTGCTTCTGGATGCCACGATAAGATCGTCGATGTACGGAAAGACAAATGGAAGGCCACGGAGAACGTCGTCAACAAAACGTTGAAACGTTTGAGCGGCATTGCGAAGTCCAAATGTCATCCGCAGGTACTCGTAGAGTCCGAAGGGTGTTGTCACAGCGGTTTTCTCCACGTCCTTTTCTGCCATTGGAATTTGATGGTAAGCCCGTATAACGTCTAAGGTTGAAAAATAGGTGCATCCATCGAGATGAGAAGTAAAATCGAGGATGTTGGGAACAGGGTACTTGTCCGGTACTGTTTGCGCATTAAGTCTGCGGTAATCGCCACACACACGTATTCCTCCGTCCTTCTTGGTAACTACGTGTATCGGGCTTGACCAGGGGCTCTTGGAAGGTCGAATTATTCCTTCTTCTAGCATGAGCTCGAACTCTTTCTTCACAGCCTTTAGCTTTTCTGGAAGTAATCTTCTTGATTTGCTGGTAACGGGACGGCCTGTCGTCTCTATGTGATGTTCCACGCGTGAGCGAGATACTCCTTTAATAGGGGATGGCCGTGTCAGGTTAGGAAAATCCTTGAGCAGGTGAGCACACGGGCAATCACTAGGAATAGTAGAGATTGAGGGTGCTGAAACGGATGAAACCCTTCCTAGGCTCGTAAGTCCAGTATGCTGGTCGACTAAACGCTTCCGACGAAGATCCACCATTAGATTATAATAAAATAGGAAATCAGCTCCGATTATTGCTCGTTCTACATCAGCTACAAGGAACGTCCACGTGAAAATGCGGCGGAATCCCAAGTCCAGTTGAAGTTTCTTTTCACCGTAAGTTGAAATCGGAGAGTTGTTAGCTGCAATCAGTTTGTATTCTGCAGGCATCCGATGAACTTTGGGATTCCTCGGTAACAGAGATATCGAGGCGCCAGTATCGATGAGGAACTGTAACCTTGACCGCTTATCTTCCATGAAAAGGCGGCGTTGAGGTTGAGTAGTGACGGCAGCCGCTTCATCCGTCACCACATTTAGTTTTCCGCCGGCTCCCAGTCGCAAGGCTTGACGCATTTCTTTGCCTTAACCTTGAACCTGCGATGGTAGTAACATAGATTTCTTCCCCATGACGAAGATCTAGATGTTGAAGTTCCTCTGGAGTTCCGTCGCTCGGTTCTTCTTCCTCCGGTCCGCTGCTGTTTCAGCTCTGCTACTTCCTTTCGAAGTTTACGAATTTCTTCATGCAAAGAATCTAAAGATAGGCTGGGCGATGGATTATGTTGTATGGGCATTATCTCCGTTGGTGCTTCAACTTCTACTATCCTATCAGCCATAGCTGTCAAGGCATCGGAGTCCTCTTTCTGCGAAGAAACAGCGAGAATCTGCTGAACGCGAGGAGGTAAGTTCCTCAGCCATAATGTGCGTACTACTTCTGCACTTACCTTGGTACCTGCCAGCTGCAACATCTGTCGATACAGTTGTGAGGGTCGCTGATTACCTAGCTGCGTTTCCTCCAACAGTTTTCGAATTCTTCTGGTCTCTGATTCACCATAGAGCGAAACTAGGCGATCTTTAACCTTAGTATAGGGATCAGGGTCAGTTGAATCTAGAAGATCCTCAACTTGAGTAAGCACGTCAAGTTCGAGTACTCCTATAACGCACTGAAATTTAATTTGAGGCGAAGAAACACGAGAAGTTGTGAATATCGCATCGGCTTGCCTAAACCATAACGCTGGGTTAGTCTTGTAGAAACCGGGAAGCCTACCTGCTGGACCGCTAAACGCTGAAATTTGCTCCATCTGCTGTGAAGACTGTTGTGCCGTAGAGTCAGTCATCACGTCGGGGTCACCAATTGTTAAGATGTTTTGATAAGAAAATTAGAAGGCTCTTAACAAACTAAAGCGTGTTCAAAAAGGGAAAATTAAATAAATAAATTATTTTCGTAAAATAAATTTCTTCTTTATTTACAAGGATTAAATTAGAACACAACCAAAGGAAAAGGAAAAAGAAAAAAAACTCACGTTAACAATGACTTGATGACTGTGTAAAAGTTGTCCAATTAAATGCAGCACAAAAATAATTTCTTGGTTAACATAACCTTCTTCCAAAACAGCAATAAAGATAATAGTGATAACAGCCTTTTTTTTCTAATACTAGTATTTACGAGCAGTGTTAGCCGGTATACCTCACCAAGTATCAACATCCATGCAAGTAGTTGGTATTTGGTATCTTGGGATAACCTGAAAACCTGAGAAATTACCGAGCAGCAACAACGCAGAGCAGGCACTGTCCATTCGAGCCACAATTCAAATGATCGATTACTGGCTGCTCGATCGATTTCAAAATCGCAGTCGAACGGTTATGCCGCTACAATATAATGTTATTTTATAAATTAATAATATCTTTCTTGATGATGAGGTATAATGTTTTTTAATCAAAATATAAACTGGATACGTTTGATATGTAGAATCCTCGACAGACGAACTTTATTCATTGCATAAAATACGTTATGCATATTGTTTAAAATAAACACATTCGTCATCATATACCGTCTATCAGTAAACCATACCGTAGATTAATCGGAAGATTTAGGGTTGTTAAAAAAAAAAAAAAAAAAAAAAAGTTAATACATAATTTTCATAATGAAAAGATAATATCCAATATTCAGCACATCGGAATGTAAATATAGAAATAACACATAACCGAATATCGCTTGCTTAAAAAAACTGTGATCGTCTGCAACCCAAGCAGAAATATTTACAAATATTTTTCGGGTAAACAACAGACCCGTCACAAACAAGGATATTTACATCTAGATCGGTGACTCATAAATCTAAAATTAGAACGAAATCATGTTTTGAGATGCTTTAGTGTACGAAATCGATCGTAAATTTTTGATGGAGTTGCTATCCAATAACGATAACAATTCACGACGACGTAATTTTTTTTTTTTTTTTTTTCGTGGAAGATCAGAATATATTTTTTTAGAATTTAATTCTGAATTCTTGGCTATTGAAAGTATGTAATTTTGAACTATAGTCAAAAAATAGAAAATTTACAACAAGTTTAGGTTGTACAATTTCAGCTTACTTTGAAAGTTAAATAAATCCATATTACTGATTACATTTTCAATACATACTTTAATTTCGAGTAGCTCTGGAAGGCGTAAAAAGTAGTGATTATTACCAGTGGTGGCCCCAGAAATTTATTTATTTTTTTTTTGGGGGTGGGGAGGGGGGATCGGTCGTTGTAAAAAAAAACTTATATACAGCAAAGAAACAGCACACTTATTCATTTAAAAAAAGAATAAAAAATCATCAAATTCGTATACATAAATGCTACTATACTAGAAAATGGTATAGCCTAAATTGGTTTTTAATGTTGAGATAAAGTGTCCTGTGCCCTATTCGTCTATGACTTTAATTTTTCAGGAGTATCAATTATATAATTCAAATACAAATTTCGCTTAGCCCATTTATTGTATATTTTGAAATTTACAACTTTTTTAAGTAAAATAAGATAAGTAAATTAAACCTGATTACTAACTACTAAATTGGTTTTAATTTATTACTAAATAAAAATAATGGTAGAATCTGAATTGTTGAGAAACTATCCATTGATATCACTTTAATCATATTTACGAAATTTGGTGGTTACTTTTACAATAACTTGCATCAAATGGTTATAGAAGACAGCAAAAGGGTTATATGGCAGTAAACATCACAAACAAACATTTTTGGTACTAATGTTTTATTCAAATTATAAGCTAAATGAGTAAGCTACACAAATTTTATTTTATAAACAAATAACACTGACGTGGGCTTAAATAATTTTTATTTGCGGAAAATTATAATTTGGAAACCATTTGTATTAACTCAATAAATTGAATGAAAAGAAGCAAACTTATTTTAGTTTATTATAAATAAATATATTTATTGGTTTATAATGAATAAATATATTTTCTAAAAATAAAAATATAATTCTACAATTAATCTTTCTTAACAGGAACGTCATAGGAGATGGTATTGGAGAGTTCACATGCAGAAAATTCAAGAAAGGAAACAAATGCATCAATAAAGGTAAAATTGAAGTTTTATTAAGTTTTAAAAATAGCTTGAAGTAGTCTCAATATTTCTTTATATTAAATTTTAATTAGACAATTCAATTGTTTATCTTTCGCTTTTTTTATTCAAGCATTATCAAAACTACACAAAAAAAAAAAAAAAAAAAGAAATACACTTCTGTTATGCAAATATATATTGTAACAATTTTGCACTAACCATTTAGCAACGTCTAAGAATCTTTGTCTGTATGTCATAAAAAACAAAATATCATGCAGATTCATTTTAAAAATAAAAATAAATATACATAAGAATAAAAAAAATATATATATAGATAATATTCATCTTATCTAAAAAAAGTTTAAGCTGTGTTTAAACCTTATTCATTTATAGCAGTCGATTAAATTCCTCATAATTTTAAGATTATAATCAATATGAAGTTTTATTTTAAAATATCAATTATTTATTCAAGGACGGTTGAGAATTTTTTTTGCCTATCAAACTACCAGTTGCAATGAATTAAGTTATTTTACTGTATTTTTCTTTGTTTTTTTTTTTTGTCATAAACAACGCTATTGTGTATATAGGAAATATTTAAGTTCAGTATTAGGGGCGTATTACCGCCCTTATTATTATTTATCCAAGGGCGGTAAACGTATTAGGTGTATGGAGTGTTGAAGGGGGAAATTTTAATTGAAGATTTCAATTTAAAGAGAAGGCTAGTAATGATCAAAGTCGCTTTGAGTAGAAGACATTTTAATATGTTAATTATTAAAATTTTAAATTGTTAAGATGCTTATGATCAAATTTTTTTTAAGCATCGAAAACGAAAATTAAAAAAAAAAAAAAGATTCCAAAAATAAAAACACACAATCGATGTGACTAAATTTAATAGCTTGCTTCTATAAATAATAATAAAAACAGCTTGAGTTGTTTTTATTATTATCTATATTATTATTATTATTATTACTTTCTTTATTTTTTTTTTAAAATAGAAATTAAAACAAAAGCTAAGATACGAACAAGGAGGTCGAAATAATTTGGAATTGTTCCTCGAGTCGCCCATATCACCTAATGAATATTTATTAGCAACGATTAAGCTATTTTACATATCGGCCGCTTGTCAAACATCAACTTCGAGTTATTCCCTTATTTGTGCTCTTTAGCCGACAAATATAATGTTAAAATAGTTCACACCTTTATTATTATTATTATTATTATTATTATTATTATTATTTATCTTGCAGATAATTTTTAGGAATTTCGTAATAAAATTCATGGCTAAATAATAGAAATAAAATATTTTTTTCATACAATTTATCAGCCTAAGTAATAAGATGGGCATAGAATAATAAACATAATGTTTATTTTATTAAAATTAAATTTGTTTTTTGTATTATTTTTGTTAAAAAAGGTCATTAACGCCTATAAAGGCATATTTATATTTCATTATATTATATTATGTAAAATATATTTCTTCTTCTATTTCCATAATTACTTCAGGATAATCTTTTAAGGACAGTAAGGTGTCCTTTTATTTTTTAATATTTTAAGTAATAATCAAAATATAATAAATTTAAAAAAATTAAATAAAAAGACTCGACTGACCTCTTTATTTTCAAGGTTCTTAGTCGATTTTGGTTTATTTGACTGGCTCCATAATAATTTTCGTTTTTCACGAATCCATAAGTTTTTAACATTTTCCAAGTTCATAATTACCAAATAGTTTATATCCAGATACAAAATCCATTGGAAAAGGAAAACTTATATTTTTATCTATTTAAAGTATTTTTTTGGTCTGATAAATACTTATGCATATATTTTCTTTGTGCATATATGGTTTAGATATTTTTTTAGATTCTCCTGACGATGCCTGAATCAGTAAAACCTTGACGTAGTCAATTCTTTTATCCGTAAATAACAGAGTCTAGGCTATTTATTTTTTCGTATTTTCGGAAAGGTTAGGCAATGAAATTATCGCACCATACTTTTACATATGTTATTAAGTCAAAGTAATTATAATGAAATAAATTAATTTATTTCACGAAATTAATGAAATTTTATTTATTTCACGGTCACTTAAAAAAATCACTGGCTTACCTAATCCGAAACAGCCCCACTGGAAAAAAAAGCTTTCAAATGATATAGGATGTCCAGATAATTATTTAAGATTTCATGGCACGACGGACAATAAAGTAACTACTTTTGATATTTTAAATATTAATCTTGGAATTCAATTTGACATTACTCTCTAGCATTAAATAAATAAAAACTAAAAAAGAAAAAGAGGTATGAATTTCCAATGATATCTTAATTTATAATTTTTCCTACTTTTTTAGTTTTTACTCTTTTATAATGTTTTTGTTTATGTAATTAATCTTATTTTAAGTCTTCTTTGTTTTTATGACTATAATCTCAGGCATTATTTCATCAAATTCCGATAGTGTTAGGCTATTCGTCCATTTTCAATATTTTTTTTATTTATTTCACAGTATATTAATTAAGATATTTTTTAAAATATTTCTTTCCAGTTTTTGTAATCCATCCTATACAGGTAGGCTACATTGCGCAGTGTACGGGACCCTATCATGAATATAAGACATTACAAAATACATCGAAGAAGGCTCAACTAATTTGCTGCAGTGCCTTCGCTTTTTTTGGCCTCACGAACCAATCTAGGAATCATTTTTTCTTTTTTTTTTTTTTTTTGCTCGGTCATGTAGTCTACACCGCAGAGCCTCGTCTGTGGCAACCACTGTCAGCCTGTTAATAATTATTCTACATCCGGTAATTGCTTTATATTAAAAAAAAAAAAAAAATAGAAAAGTTCCTCTTCGATATTCAAGTAAAAAAATTATATTCACACAGGATGTTCAAGACAAAAAAATACTAGTGATTCTACATCAAATGTCCTACAAACGTTCTTATAATGTTCTCTGTATTAAGCCCTTCTCATTTTGATGAATAGCTTTTTTTTTATTTATGTACACGTTGGATTTAAAATGTTTTTTGTATTGAAAATGTCTCACAGAATTAAAATAAATAAAAATAGTACTTCTTTATCATTCAAAAGAGCACACAATTTTCATCAAGACAGACTATCTAGTGGCTAATAATATTGGACGTAATGAACTTTTAGTTAGAAAAAACAATTTTAGTCAAATTTTCACGGAATGAAACTTCTTAACTCTCATAAACTTATTCCTTTTATTACTTCGAAAACTGGAAAGGGTCTGTTTCGGATTAGGTAAGCCAGTGATTTTTTTTATAAATAACTATTACCTAAAGAAGAAAATACACCTCAGAAACATATGTATTTGTACATATAACTTCAAAACAGAAATATCCTAACTTCATATTTAATTTAAATTACTTTCAAAGGCGAAAATCAGCGATGTTCTTCAAAATAGATTTATAGTAGCATTCCTACTCATATAAATTCGCTCCATACAAATTCGCATAGATAGGAATCTAGCATGCTCCTACTTGTCCTGCAATTTCCTTAAGGCAAAACTTTACCGTAGCGTATTTATTTGCCCAGGAATATATTAAAACAATAACTTTCCTTAAAGGCAGGCGACATTGTTCGAGCCAGGTTCTGCTGAAGAGGCCAATCGCTGTCCTGAATTCCCTCTTGTGACAAAACCACTTGGATCCTCTTTCATGCAGTCTTAACTTCATGGAATGCCCTTTTTCGCATACCTTGTTACTGGGTAGGATTCCCTTGCTCTGTAAAAACTGAACTGAATTAGAACAATTAACAAATGGTAGGTACAAATAGAAAGGTTAGGCAATAAAATTATCGCACCATACTTTTACATATATTATTAAGTCAGAGTTATTATAATGAAATAATCACGGTCACTTAAAAAAATCACTGGCTTACCTAATCCGAAACAGCCCCACTGGAAAAAAAAAGCTTAAAAATGATATAGGATGTCCAGATAATTATTTAAGATTTCATGGCACGACGGACAATAAAGTAACTACTTTTGATATTTTAAATATTAATCTTGGAATTCAATTTGACATTACTCTCTAGCATTAAATAAATAAAAAGAAAAAGAGGTATGAATTTCCTATGATATTTTAATAGGAAATTTTTCATATGAAACTTTGTCTCTACTTATTTGGGCAATTTTTTCTTTTCAAAAGGCTGATTATCGAATAATGACCCTCTACATATGCTTGCGGATGTGTAAATTTGTTTTCTATGTTAGTTGTTATAAAAAATTTGACTAGAAATATCTTATCCGAGAGACCCTCAGACAATCCTGGTCGATTATTAGCACCTATACGAAGTCCGCCAGATTTTACGATCAATTAAATGTTAAATTTTATGTTGTATTTACTAATATTTATACAATTTCAAATATATTTAACTATCTATCTATCTAAACTGGTACTACAACTCGTTGCCGAGTCTTGACCTCCTGTAACAACCTCCTCCAATTGTCACGATCTTGCGCAGCCACCATCCAATTATTGACACCTAAAACACTCCGGGCATCAGCAGCTACTCCATCCACCCATCTTGATCTCGGTCTTCCTCTCCGTCTTTTACCATAAATTGGCTCTTTCAGGGTCCTTTTGGGGATTTCACTATCCTCCATTCGGGCCAGATGGCCCGCCCATCTTAGACGATTCAATTTATAAAAAAGAACGATGTCAGGTTCATTGAATAAGCTATATAGCTCCTTATTTGTACGTCTTCGCCACTGACCTCCAACCTGCCGTCCTCCCAATATCCGACGCAAGACTTTCCTTTCGAAGAGACCAAGTTCCTGCTCCATCGATTTTGTGGTTGCCCAGGATTCCGATGCGTACAACAAAACTGGCCTGATCAAAATCTTGTAGAGACTCATTTTGGTTTCTCTGGAGAGAGCTCTACTCCTGTAGTGACGCAGTAACCCAAAATACGCACAATTTGCTGCCTGAATTCTTTTCTTCACCTCCAGTTGAGTCTCGTTATTGTGTGAGACCAGTGATCCCAGGTAGACAAATTCAGATACCTTCTCAAACTTGTACTCTCCGAAGGTAACCATTTCACCAGGATTTGGGGCTTCCTCTGCTACCATGTATTTAGTTTTCGAAGCATTGATCTCAAGTCCAAGTTTCCTGGCAGGGCCAGTCAGGGCTTGAAAAGCTTCTAGTACAGCATTGTGGGAGCGACCAACTATATCGAGGTCATCAGCGTATGCGAGGATCATAGCAGTTCGGTTGAATACTGTTCCTCCAATCTGGATCCCGGCCTCTCTTACAGCCTTCTCAAGCACGAGGTTAAATAGTAGGCACGCCAGTGCATCTCCTTGTCTTAAGCCCTTATTTGAAGTGAAATCCTGTGATACTTCATTTCTTATTTTTACTGCACATCGCACATTTTTCATTGTCATCTTCACCAGTCTCACCAATTTTTCAGGGATTTTTAATTCATAAAGAACCTTATAGAGTTCCTCTCTGTTAACATTATCATAAGCTGCCCTGAAGTCTATAAATAAGTGGTGCGTTTTAATGTTATATTCTCGTCCTCTCTCCAGGATTGTCCTCAAACTAAAGATTTGATCAAGTGTTGATTTGCCTTTTCTGAATCCACACTGATAGACACCAAGTTGGCTCTCTGCAAATGGTAACAGTCGAGCAAACAAAATATTTGAGAATATTTTGTAAGCGGATGGGAGCAAGGAGATACCTCTATAGTTGGAGCATTTTAATTTATCTCCTTTTTTATGTATTGGGCAGATATGAGAGAAGTTCCACGTTGTTGGTATTACTTCTTCGGTCCAAATGGTGATTATTAGGTTCTGCAGTGTCTTAAAAAGTTCGTTCCCACCACTTTTTATCAGCTCGGCTGGGATACCATCAGGGCCTGCGGCCTTATTGTTTTTCAATTTATTTATGGCATCCATCAGTTCGTCCTCATCTGGTGGTTCTAGGTCAGCTGTGTGGGCTTCGCTTGGTCTGTTGCCAATACTTGATATGCTACATTCCTCGGGAGAACTGTGGGTAGTATCTTCGTTAAGGAGACGTGAGAAATGGTTCTTCCATTGCTCCAGAACTTCCACCTTGTTACAGAGGAGAACGTTGGCATCATTCAGGCAGCAAATGTTCTGTGGTGAGAATGGTTTCTTGCTTCTATTAACCTTCCGGTAAAAGTCCCGGCTTCTTTTATCACCTCTTAGTGCCTCTATCTCCTCAAAGTATTTCCGTTCGTATTGCCTCTTCTTATTCTGGTGCAAATGTTTTTCTTCTCTTCTCCTTTGTCGATAGGCCTCTACGGTTTGCCTTGTGCTTCTTTGTGTCATGGCCCTATACGCTTCATTCTTAGTATTGGTTGCTTTTCGGCATTCATCATCAAACCATGGAGATCTTTCTTCTCTGCCATCCTTACCAAGAATAAGATCAGCTGCCTTCAATATTTCCTTTGAGCAACCATTCCAAAGAGATTCCACGCAATCCTCAGATACAGTATTGCATAAATTGTTACTGATAGTCTCTAAGTAACTGTTTTGCACGTCAGGTGACTTCAGCTTCCTTAAATTGTACCTTTGGGTTGTTTTTTGCGATGAGGTATTCCTCTTGGAGCTTATTCGCGCGTATACAGTGGCCATTGAGAGAAAATGGTCCGAGTCAACATTTGCACCTCTAAATGTTCGAACGTTTTCTAAACTCGATTTGTGTCTCCTCCCAATTAGGATGTGATCTATTTGATTCACCGTAGTCCTATCAGGGGAGGTCCAAGTTCCTTTGTGGATGTCTTTATGTGGGAAGAAGGTGCCTCTAATAATGAGATCTCTAGATGCTGCAAAGTTAATGAGCCTCTGTCCATTAGCATTAGTTATTTCGTGAAGGCTGTGTTTTCCAATTGTTGGCTGGTAAATTTCTTCTTTTCCAACCTTCGCGTTAAGATCTCCGGCGATTATCTTCATGTCATACCTGGGACATGAGTCAATGGTTCTTTCTAAGAGCTCATAGAAAGCATCTTTCTCATCATCATCTGCGGCTTCTATCGGGGCATGCACGCTAAGTATACTAAAATTGTAGAACTTTCCGAGTAACCGTATTACGCATATCCGTGGGCTTATAGCATTGAAGCCTATGACAAGATTTCGAAGCCTACCTCTAACAATGAATCCTGAGCCGAACATATGTTCTCTGTTATCACAGCTGTAGAAGACCTTACAATGTTTCTTCTCGAGTATGCCTTGCCCTGTCCACCGTATTTCCTGTATGGCGGCTATGTCAACTTTGTAGTGGTCTAGTTGCTCTAGTAGCATTTGCAGTGCTCCAGGTCTGTGCAGGGATAAAACATTCCAAAATATTTAATAATTAAATAATATTTAACTAGATTTAATAAATATAACATAATTGGCTATTCATCAGCACTTAACAACAAAGGGATTAAAATAGTATCGCTAGAAGGTTAAAGGTAGGTACCGGGAGTTGACGGGTACTGATATTCGGATTTACTGTCATTTCTGTAGCCTCAATGTTCCACTCAGATGGGCGCCCAGAACGTAGGCCATCTTCAAGGGAAATGTAGCCACTTTTGTAACGCCCAAACCAACGCTTCGTAGTCCTTTCATTTACAACACCCTCCCCCTCCACTTCACATATTTACCTCCTTGAAATAATAACTATTTTATATTAAAATACAAGTAAATAAATTGTATACAAAAATACACTGCTAATTTATTGATTATCTTTTCGACAATACTCTTCCATAAAAATAAATAATGTTAAATTTATGTAGGTTGCTTTGGTTGCGATTTCCAAGTTTGATTTCCAAGCAGTTCTTCAAACTTCCCTGCTCTCAGAAGAAAAATTACTCTTTCAGATATACTTTCTATTTTAGAGAATTTGCTTTTTTTTTTTTTTTTAATACTAGCTTCAAATTATTGGTAATAATTTGCTCCTATTTGCCGTTGTCCTTGAACGTCACCGTAGCTCCTGACAGTTTGGTTATATAATGTCTCATTACATCTCTTGCGTCATCCTGCCTGCAGATTTAAAACAAATAATAATTTTACCATAGAAATCGCCCTATTCTCTTTTAGTAAAAATAAAAAATACAATAAAAAAATATATATATATATATGTATAAATTCTCTTTTATTAAAAAAAAAAAAAAAAATACATTAGCAGTTCTTGCCCTTATTATGCCATATAGGGTAAACCGTACAGTTATTGGTACCCTTAAGACTAAATTTCAGTGGTGACATTAAAAGCATACTTCTTATGAAGGGATCTAATTGAAAGTTCCTATAACTCCTCTTTATCTATCCTTATAAAGACTCGAGAGGTTTTTTTGGGTCAAAAGTTCAATAGTTTCGTTCAATAGTAGTCCAGAACATAGTTCATCTACAAGGGTGGTGTAGCCACTGTTTCAACGCACAAAACTACGCTGCGTAGTCCTTTCATTTACAACTACCTCCCCGTCCTCTTTTAATTTTAAAAAATCTATATTAACAAAAATACACAGCTAATTTATTGATTCTCGTTTTTGATTATATAATACTCTGCCATACTCTTTAAAAAAATACCTAATGTTAATATTATTTTAGATTCTCGTTTCGTTCAGTTTTATGTAGGTTGCATTGATTGCAATTTCAAAGTCTGCTGATTTCCAATTTCGTGGAAAACAGTTCTCCAAACTTCCCTGCTCACTGAAGATAAAAATCAAAATTAATGTGAGGTTGTTGAGTAAGTAATTTAGTTCTAAAGGTACATATTGTCCACGCTACTTAGATGAAGTGGGATGTGAACCAGAACGTACAGTCGGATGCCTTAAATAGAGCCTAATTAAGAATTATAACTTTCTTTCAAAACCTTGTTCTTTCAATATTTTTGTCTTTTCTCTTTTAATGTTTTCTGAGTTGTACGAAATTTTTCGTTTCATGTTTCATATAAGTAATTTTCCGTGTATATATATATATAAAAGCAAATTTAAATGTAAAAAAAAATACATCTTTATACAGCGTCGACACATACTGAAAAGGGATTGTTCCTGGGCCTTTTAAAGTCGTATGCAAGCTTTGGTCAGGGTTTTTTAGAACCTCAGTTTTTTGCTTCGTCTAAGGATCACAAGCATTCCAAAGTAGCTTCGCTTTGGTGCTAGAATCCTCCTTTGGATTTATGGCGTTATGTCATTGTCGGAATTCACTTGCTTTACGTGGTACACAAACTTGTCGACCCCCTCAAGAATACGGTCCCCTATATTGATCGATAGGGAATGGCAACATGAAAAAGATTTTGGGATGTTACAAATATATTCGCGTAACCACTATAAGAAGATGTGAAAATTACAAAAAAAAAAGATATATATATGAGTATTATTGGAAATAAACTATAAAATGAAGTCACCTTTGATAGAATACACCTGGTTACAATTTGGCGTTAAAAATTATTTTCGAGTACAGTCAGCAGCTAGCTGTTCTCCAGTTTCGCCCTATCAGCATTTGCCTGCGTAATCACCTTGGCCAATTACGGATTTTAGTAAAATCGGCAGAAAGACGATGTAAAAAAAAATTAAATTTGTTAGCCCAATTCGTTTATTTAAAGTGATTGTAACCACCGTTATGATTTAATTTTAAATAATTTTAATGGTATCTATTATGTTGGATAGTCGTTGACTGTAATGAATATACTCAGCGGAATCCACACCAGTATATTCTTTTTTTTTTTTTCAACGATAATATGGATTATTTATTCGTTGAGCAAAGTTCACAGCTATGAATTAAAAAATTAATAGAGGAATGAATTAGTATATTAACTATTTCAGTGTGAAAAACATAATAAATATTTGCAGAATATATAAATATTTTCTATATTTATATAATTCGTAAATAAGATCATGAGAATATGCATAATGGACTCTTATGAGGGATGAACAAACAGTATTATTATTATAATTTACACGTAACAACCAACTATACTTACTAGTATAGTTTAGTATACACGCACTTATATACAATATATATATATATATTATATATTATATATTATATATTATATATATAGCCGATTCAAGGTACTGTTCAATAATGTCAAAAAAGTTCCCATAAAACTATGGACTTTCATCCTCAAGTTTGATTAAAAATATAAAATACTTTTTTGTTTTCAAGAGATCACGAAAATATTAATTGAGAAGAACTATGTATCTTGTTTGTCAAAAATATTATATTAAGTGCCTACATAAATTGCCAAAATAAGTGCCAAAATTGGATATCGTTTAGTTAGCCAAAATACTGCCAATTTTCATTGGATCATAACTTGTTGTCTCTTCACATCAACACGTCGTTTTAATATAATGTAAACCGGACTTATTAACCTTTATTTTCCTTTCTCACAACTAAAATTCTACTTGTTCTGCATATCATTTGTTCTTTACTTTGCTTCATTACTTTTAGTAAAATTTAATTCTATCTTTAATTGACAAAAATCTTGGTGCGTGCGCGCAACACACAACTTTCACTTACCAACTTAATTAAATTAGAAATTGATGTGTTTTGTTAATTGCTACTTCTCAAAGACACATTTTTCCACTATATTTTTGTTTTTATTTGCTCTATAAAAAAACACTAATTTTTTTTTTATTAAATAATAGTTTTTACTTGTGGTCTGATTTCATAATTCTCTATATAGTTATTGAAAACTTCATTTACCATGAAACAAATAATTTCCATTAAATTAAACAGAACGGCTTTAATTATTAACAATGGTCTGTCATTAAAGGCGTACTCCGCCGCATGCTTGTGCTCAACGTATTTTATGAGTTGACGGAATATTTTTCTTTTTTTCTCCTCTATAAGTTTACATAATTTTTTTCATATTTCATATTTAGCCATTTTTTATTTTTAGGCGTAATGAGAGACAGTTAATTTTTCCATATAAACAAAAACAAGGTTACTTTACAGGAAAACAAAAAAGGCCCCTTCCCCATTTAAGCCCCCTCAGAACATTTTAATAACGATGAAGCTTTTAAGGGAATTCACAATCTTTAAAGCCGTTTTTGAGTAAATAAAAAAAACACGTGAAAAGTTATTAAATAAACCTCCGTTTGACCAATTTTAATGAATTTTGTGCTGCCACATCACGGGCAATATTCAATTTCAGGTTCGTACGGTTTATTAAAATTTATTAAGTAAAGTCCCCCCTCCGGTTGATCAATTTTGATGAAATTTTTACAGTCATATCTCGGGCATAAACATACACTAAATACCCAATTTCAGGTTCGCACGGTTTATGAATTTTGAGCTAGTCTGTTCACACACAAACACACAGACCATTTGACTTGGTTATTTGGACTCAAGGGACCCCAAAACGTGTATTTCCGTTGAAAACCGGAAGTCGAAATTTTTCACGATCGCAATACTTTACCTTACTATATATTTCATGTATAGGTAAGTGAAAGTAAAAAAATTCCCGAGGAGAGGCTGCAGCCCCAACTGCATTCCCCTGGATCTACCAATGCTTCGAAGCTATATAAAAAGTTCTGCTAATTCTTTAAGGTTTCATTGAAAAAATTAGGAGAAGCTTAAATTTTCCAAAATTACAGTTATTTATTTTTCATATTTTAAAATTAAAAATTACAATTCAATGTTTATATTATTCGCTACTCCAAATTTGTCCCCAGTCGATTTTTTTCCATCTGAAACTAAAAAACAAGCATTAATAAAATTTTATAAAAGAAAATTTATAAACTGAACTTTTTTAGTTCAAAAAATAGATATATTTGCTTACAAGAAATTATTTTAGTTTTTATTCAATTTTTACCACCTACTTTTTAATTAGAAAAAAAAAACATTTTTGTTTATATACCATAAAAATATAAAAGTAATGTTTTTAGGTGTTTTCAATTCCCTAGCTCCCCATTTAATAAATATTACACAATACTCAATTCAAACATTATGGAATAGTTTTTGAGAGGTATCCAATGTATTATAATATTCGGGGTGTATGACCTCTGCACTGAAACTGGAGTAACTTAAAAAAAAAAATTAATTGACCACTAATTCCTTCATCGAAAAAGAGTAAGAAAAAAAAATTTACAAAACATCCACGTCATCGTGTTGATTGTATGCTTTTTATGGCTTTTTAAAGCTCATTTTCTGCCTTCTTCATCAATCTCTCCATTGTTAAAATACAATCTGTGCAACGACTTTTTTTATTTTTTACCGCGACTTATAAAAAAGGTAAATCACGCTCCATGTTATTAATAATAGATCTGTGGATCAGTGCCCCCCCCCCCCAACATATTTTATAGTAAAAACATTGAATAGATTGGCGAATCAGGCATAAGAAATCATTCCACTTTCCCCCACCTTTCTACACATTTAAACGATTTAATATTGACTATAAACTGTTTGACATTTAGTAAGAATATTATATTTCAGAAGAAAACTGTACGTCATAAATGTTCAGCACATCTCGAATAAAAGCACCGTAGATCGGGGTGAAGCATTGTCAATCTAGACAATGGAGTGCTTTGTATTATACATGACTTGAAATATCTCAAATGAGGATAATTTAGCAAAAAATTTATGTGAAGCAAACTTGTAGGGCTGTTCGAATTCTACAGACAATCCCAGTTTTTAAGACAATTTCTCTTCAAGGTCAGATATCGGCCCTTCAAATGTCGGGTTTCCTTTTTACCAATTATTTTTATGCAGTTTTTGAATTGGGCTTAAAAAAAACAAGGAAACGCTATAATCTTGGTCTTTCGATAAATCATTTAGTTCTCTATCTATTTGGAGGCATAATTGTTGTTACGAATTAGTTTTTAAAGTAATTTTTGGAAAAATATGCCTAAAATTATTTATCCTTCTCATGCGCATATAGGTAAAGAGTGCCCCAGAACTAGAAATAACTCAAGAAGGAACCGTTTTAGCGAAAAAAAGAAAGAAACTTCTAGGCTGGTCAGTTTCTATAAACGTACAATGTCAATTTTCAAGAAAAATTCCCTTCAAGTTTAAATATGAGCCCTCCAAGATTGGGGATCCCTATTGACTTATCAATTTGATTAATTATATTAGAAGAGAAAATATTTAAAAAATATAAACAATTATTTAAAAATAACAAACGACTAATTTTGAACAGAAAAATATCACTTTTGATTTGGAAAGAAGGGCAAAAAATAATGAACTGCTGTCCGTTTTCTGGATTTATTTAGTTCTTTGAATATTTTTTAAAATTATTTTCATAAAAATGTGCCTAAATAATTTGCAATATTTTTTATTGAATGTCTTTGAATTCGTAATGACATATACTTTAAAGAAGGGTCTCACAATATAAGACCTAAAAAGGGCTTTGAATGGTAAAAAAAAAACTATTTTCTTGTAATTTTCAGTTGAATAATAACATAACGTAATCATTACATAAGCCTTTATGTTAATTTAATAATATCTTATATATATTTACACAGTTTCTTCAAATATCCCTTAATTACACTGACTATTAATGCTTCAAAAACAGTTCAGTTTTTTTAAAATATCTTATTTTAACGGATAAAAATATGGATTTTTCTTTTGTTTTTCCTTTTCTCACTAATTTTTCTTTGGATGATTCTTATTTGTTTTATTGTATGTCTTTCATTTCACGTTATTATGCATCCAACTTTTTATTGTATTCTTTTTATTATTCATTTGTATGATTCACTATGTGAATAATATAATATCTGACGTACAATGTAATAAAAAAAAAAAGACGTAACGTTTTTAAAAATTGTTCAATTAACAAATTGTAATGTACTTGATAATGGGCAATCGTCCGAAACGTTGTACAAATGAATAATAAAAATAATATAATAATAATAAAGTTTGATGTGTAATAAACTGAAATAAAAGACACACAATATAATCTGGATTTTGATCCCCCATCTAAAAGTCAGTAGAACTAATTATGTAGAGTGTTCTCGCAGGGATAATAGCTATAGCTTATCAGAGTGATTCCTACAAAAAAAGGTATTCTGAAGATAGATTTTCCATTAATTGGGATATTATAAAGATGATTTTAATTATGCGAAAAGGAATATTCAAGTAAAATTAAAAATAAAAATGAAGCCGTTTACTTATTATTAACTAAAAATCACATGTAGGGCATTTTTCTTAAAAAAATAAATGGTACCTACAAGTTTCCTTCCTTTACTTTTTTTTCCTAAAACGATTCCTTCTCGAGTGTGGCTACTCTCATTGTGGCACCATGTATTCATTAGACGAGTGAGAAGGAAAAATAATTTTCAATATAACCTAACATTAGGAAGAAAAAAAGAGTTTGAGTTGAAATAAGACAACAAATTACTCAACATTTCGTCAGAAATCTTATCAATGATATAGGTACCTAAAAGGCTTGGTGCATTTAAATAGTCTCAAGGTATTGTATTATCTACTTTTAACTGTTTCTTCTACTTTTTCTTCAATCTTTTTCCCGATATAATGTCCTCGTTTTTTCTCAAAATAATTTTTTAACCTTACTTAACAATTCATCGTTCTCAATTTAATCTTTTAGAGCTGTAATTCACAAAAAATCTTAATACTGCTTTGTGTTTTATTTTTTTAGTGGGTGGTCTTGTCATAAAGAGGAGAAGAGAGTATATATTATTGACATTTAAATGAACAAGATTTGAATTAACACTTTAACATTAAAATAACCAATTTGCATTTTTTTATTCAAATAAGTCTGATCGCAGATTCGGATTGAGTGGCCTAAATAAATTTCTAGTAGTTGTTGGTGGCTCCAAACTCATTTCAGATTAGTTGTTTATTTTTTTTTTTGCTGAGCGTGAACTCTCGTTACAGTGTTCTTTTTGTTTACTTGGAAATGTTCTATTGTCATACCGTGAAGAAATATACCGTAAAAAAATGGAATAGACAATGACAACTAAAAATAATAGCAATTTCTACTTCTATTTTATTAAACGGAAATATTACTTCCAAGGGAAATCCATGTTAAGCTTTATCAACCATCAATATTTATTGCATAGGAATTTTGATACAGAAATTGTTTATTAATTTATTTATTAAAATTAAAAACGGTTGGTAAAGCAGTGTGTATAGTTCGCATACCATTTTTTAAAGCGTTTTTTTGCCATTTACATCTACATAATTTTTAATATCTCTAACAAATATTGTTAATGATAAAATGGTAAAATTATGAAATGAAAAAACATTTCGGAGATACAGCTCATTAGCATACTTCAAACGAAAATGTTGTAAGCCAAACAGCGTTATCTGAAACGTCACTGAATGTAGGATACGGGTATTAATAATACTTTATGCGGGTTACCAGTCTATGCTTGCTGCTTAGTTGTACACTAATATTAAGTTCGAACAAAAAAAAAATATAATTATATATATATATATATATATATATATATATATATATATATATATATATATATATATATATATATATATATATATATATATATATATATATATATATATATATATATTGCTTTATACAAACGGCTCTCCTGAAAAGAAAAATCTGGTGCGATGCGCGCAACACACAACTTTCACTTACCAACTTACTTAGATTAGGAGTTGGCGTGTTTTGTTAAATGCCATTTCTTAAAGTTACATATTTTTCCACATTCATTTACTTATTTTTGTTTGTATTTGCTCTTTAACGTACACTAAATTTCTTTATTATTAAATAAAAGTTTTTAATTGTGATAATTGGGTTATGCAAGCATAATACTCCAAGTCGTCTGATTTTATAATTCTCTATATAGCTGTTGAAAACTTCATATAGTTACCATGAAACAAATAATATTCATTAAATGAACAGATCATTTTTAATTATAAAGCATTGGTCTGTCATTAAAGGGGTACTGCGCATGCGTGAGCTCAACGTATTTTATGAGGTGACGAAATATTTTGCTTTTTTTCTACTGTATATGTTTACTTGATTTTTTTTTTTTTCATATTTCATATTTAGCCATTTCTTATTTTTAGTCAAAACGAGAGACAGATACTTTCTCCATATAAACAAAAACAAAGGTACTTTATAGAAAAACAAAAAAGGTCCCTTCCCTATTTTTGCCCCCTCAGAACATTTTAATAATGATAAAGCTAACCCGATATTAAAGAATACGTGATTCTCATTAATCATGAGGAGTTTAATCAAAATCGTTACAGCTATTTTTGAGAAAATCGAAAAAAAAGTTATGAAATAAAGTTCTCCCTCCGGTTGATCAATTTTGATGAAATTTTTGCAGTCATATCTCCGGCATATAAATACGTCAAATAACTAGTTTTATCAAAATCGTTAGAGCCGTTTTTGAGAAAATCGGAAAAAAAAACGTAAAAAGTTATTAATAAAGTACCCCCTCCGTTTGACCAATTTTAATGAATTTTGTGCTGCCACATCACGGGCGTATATGTACATACACCAAATACCTTAAGTCGTACGGTTTATAGGTAGTCTGTTCACACACTTGGACTTGGTTATTTTGACTCAGGGGACCCCAAAACGTGTATTTCCGTTTAAAACCCGAAGTCGAAATTTTTCACAATCGCAATACTTTCCCTTACTGTATATTTCATATATACGTAAGTGAAAGTAAAAATTAGATACTTATGCCCCTTTGATCGATATAATATATGTATATACTATATTTTAATGAAACAAGTTTATTCACTTCATCTTTTGTAGTTAAAAATTATAACAATAAAAGTTTATTCAATGAAAATATCATTGAAAAATTTAAAACCTCTTAACTCTATATTTCTACAGTTTCTATATTTGAAGCTTCTAACAAACACGGTATGCACGAAAAGTCAGCTAACAAAATGTCAAAAAATACATTGCCAGAATGTTTCACATTTTTACAATCTTACAACTATTCTCCATATATGAATATTATCTGTTTAGTAATATATATAGACAGCTCTATAATGTTTGGTGAAGATTTTGATTAAATATGGCTCACCATCTTTAAATTATTATTTCATGGTTTCATGTGTAGTGCTAATATTTTTTTTTCTCTTTTATTAACCGCTAATATTTTTAATAATTACTATAGTACACAATGGAATAAATACTTTGTTAATTCAATCAGTTTATAGAGAGTGAAATAAGCTGTATCCATTATACATATTATGCACACAGATATTGACTTTTTTAACTAACTCTAACAAATACATTTCTGAAGCATACAGAAATACTTTTCGATTATTAATTAAAAAATTAAAATTATTTTTGCATTTTTAATGCATCTATCACCTTGTTGAATTTTAGACTTAGGCGCACCCTCTCTTTAATGAAATGCTATTTAATAATAAATTTAAAATTTGATTTTGTGTGTAAATCTAGTTTATAATAAAAATACATGCTATCCACTATGATTTTTGAAATTATTTATTACCCAATCGAGAAATGGACTATCGACCAATCGATTACTCAGCTATATTTGCTCGGTCACAGTCCACGGAACGACTGTTCGATTTATACTCTGGTCTATGTACTAGGGTTTCTCCAACAGTCTTTTCTTTTAAAAAAAATATATCGAATGGGGTATTATTTAGAAGCTGTACACAACTTATTAACAATGATTTTAATTTAAAAAGTTCTGATTACCCAGGTAAACATCAAAATCACAAAAATCAAGATCAGAGCACCCGAAAATCCCTAAATGACAGTCTACTTCCATCTGACAAATTTGATGTTGATCATTGCTAACGTTACAATATATATTATATGTTAATATAGATATCTTCGTTACGAGAGCTAACTTTCCGATTTAAGTTGCATATCCGTAGTAAGCAACAACAAATTAATAAGAAAATACTTATTTCATCCCATAGGCAAACAAAAAATGAAATTTCGTTGACTAGAGTTACCAAAATAAAGGTATATTTACAACTTTTTTTCTGGCATAAAGCATGCGATATCGAACATTTTTATTTAAAAATCTATTAATTATATTAAATAAACCTAATATCGATTAAAAATCTCTTTTGTTATAACAGGCAATGTTGTAGGCTGAAATCATTCATTGTTATTGAATAACTAGTAAAATGGTAGGTTGTAGGAACCGTTAATTGACAATCCTAACCATTTTTTTTAAATTTTATATATTATTTATTAATTATTAATGGTTATAGTTGTTTATGTTATAATTAAATTTACATACTCACAAATTATATTTAGCTTTTAGATATATAATTAATTAAATTATAGATAGAATGAATCATGTTTAGTGAATAGATTATATTTGATACTTATTTTTTAAAGTATTTATTATAACAATGTATGTTATTTAATAGTGATATGGTGATGTTCACACATCCTGTTATGTTTTTTATTATCACTTAAGTATTATTGTTAATAGTTATAATACGTATTTACCTAGTTTAGCCAACTCTATTTGTATGGGGTATTCCCCGAAAAAAAAAAAAAAATTATATTCATTCATTCACTGGATCTAAGGATTTAACACCTTTTAAAACTTATTTTACTCATTTGATTTAATTTACGTCAGTTTGCATTTTTTTAGAAGAAAGTTTTTGATTATATCGTCATGTACACGGAAAACCAACTCATTTCTGGAAAGCCAAAGACACAGTTTCATACCTTTACTACAATCCGACGTTGTGATTATTATAAAGCATTTTTTCTTAAAGAATCCTTTGATAGCAACCGTAATAATGTCAGGGCTTTTGAATTGCCTGAAAGATTACCGCAAGATTACCAAATATTTAAAAAATAATTTTTTTTATTCACCTAGGAAGGAATAAAGATTGAATCGTTTGTTTGTTTGCTTAACGCCACTGTATGCCACTAAGGCTAATCGGACGATGCTACTGTGGGAGTCCTAAATTTTGCCTATCCAAGTATAATAAGGATAGGGATCTTTAACGAGTACCTGACATCGTACAGGCTCGAGACCTCCAGTTTACGTCCTATCCGAGGGACGGCATGGCCAAGGAAGATTGAATCGTTAAAATATGACAGGTTATAAAGCACATAAAATGGACACTCCTATGTGCCACATATCAAAAACCGAATTTTTTCACTATCGTTAGTTTACCGTACACCCTACGCTAACAAGTAATTAAACTTAAAGTTAGTGGGAGATTTTATTTTATTTTTTTAGTGTACAATTGAAGTGCAAGGGGGGTTTTGGGTTGGGTTGGCTGGAGTCACTAAACATAGGTTGAGTCAGAGATGAAATGTAAACTGGTGGGTTGCGTGCTAGTGGAACTGGATAATATCTCAGCTATCGGCTAAGTGATTGTTCCGGCTATCGATTTCTTCTCTCCTTCCATCTCCTATCTTGCTTTTTAAACTCTTGACTTCTGAAAATGAAGCTAATTCAGATGAAGTTTCTGCAACTTGGAAAATTAGTTCCGTGGCAACTCGGCTCATCACCGAATTAAAAGTTGATAATTAACACTAACCCCTTTTTCCCTTTATCATAGTTTCTTTATAGTATTTTTCAATTTGAATATCATCTTCCTACTACAGTTATTTTCAGAAAAATATTTGAAGGTTATTACTTGATCGATTAATTATATATAATTAATTATATATGATTCACCTTTACTAATTTTCATTTCGAGTCTTTTTTACTTTACCCAAACCAGTTACTTATTTATAAAAGAGTGAGAGTTCTTAATATTAAATTAGAACAGATGATTAAAATAATGTACTTAAAAAGATTAAAATATAAACAAAAATGATAGTTTAATATACTGCATCTGCAACTTCTCAAACTGCATTTAAATGCTGAAGATCTTCTTTGGTGAAAAGCAAGCTTCATAAAGTATCATCCTCTTCTGCATTTTCCTGTTTTATGCAATATTCCCAACCTTTGAAATGTCTTAAATGCCCCTTCTTCCGATTTAAGAACACGATTCAGTTGTTCCAGATTCATTATAAACAAAAACAAATTCCAAGTTTCTTAAAACCTAGGAGGTATTAGGTAGGTAACCTCCTTCATATTTATTTTTTTATCCTCACAAAAGAGACATATGTTATTAAATAACGTTATAATAATAATAATATCAAAAAGTAACTGGTGTGGGTAAAGTAAAAAAGACCCTCCATTTTCTTGTTTTCACAATTCACTAAATTTATTTTCATTATTATCATTTAGAATTCCGAGAGATTATTTTGAAAAATATAAAACTTTATATAATACCCTTGAGTCTGTCAGCATATTGAAAATCATTATAATTTGTTTTTAATAGCAGAAATAATTAAAACAAATATTTATGCGGTATGTTTTCTTCAGATATATATCTTAATACACACCTTCACCACTACTTAACATAAATAATAAAATTATAAGATACATAAATTATTATAATAGAACTCCACACGAGTGTTTATGAATTCAACCAATAACCAATTTTTGACTATAAGTAAATTAATATTAAAATTTTAAAAAATTGTTAAATTAAATTAGAGCTTATAAAAAGACCTTTCGGTGAAAATCTTATACAAATTTGTTTAAAACAATAAGACTGTTCCAACCAAAATTTAATGCTTACCACTTCTTTATATAAGTGCACGTAGACCCGGCCACGCATTACTGTGGCTCAATAGCGATAATGCGTTGAATTAAATATATCTTTTTTATACAGTCAAATCAATATTCACTAATTAAGATAAACGTATCAGGCAATCTTAAAACGTAAGAGATTGGAAATAGGACGCTACGCCAAATTTAGTATTATAGTAAAGAATTTAGGAGATTTAATTTTTTTTTTTTTTTTTTACATCTCATAGTTGACTATAGTGTGTATTAATGATCCATTCAATTAGCAATTACTTGATTATTTCAGAATAGGCGAGATTAAATATAAGTTAAGAATACACGTGTAAAAGAAACTTATAAAGAATGTAATAGAAATAAGGTTTCACATAATTTCCATTGGAAAAACACGGATTTTCCTAGTCCAAGCCGGGAAAATTGGATTTGGCTAATTTAACCACCCTAATTATCGAAAGAAATCGAATTGTCAATAAATCAGCTTACGCCGCCATCTTGTTGGACATTTATAGAACATTCAAATAATTACACTCAATTGTAGTATGATATGCAATTAATGTGCAATGAAAAGAATATTGACGTCAATAATCGGAATAAAAACTATCTTTTCAGTTGGACGAAACTACCCATAATGAGCCAAATTTTATCAAGATCAGTCGAGTAGTTTCAGATTTTATCCTGGACTAACGTAACACGAGATTTATATATACATACATCGGGAGTCGAATACGGGTCTCCCCGTGATGGCAGCTTGTAGTTTTCTGAAATAATTACTACCAACCAAGAAAAATGTTCGATGGATATAGATTTTTTTTTGGAGGGGGGTTATACAAAGATTAAATATATATAAAAGATATTAATAAAAATGATAAAATTTATCTAGTTAGCAAGCACGTGGGGTAAGAATCCCCTTGTTTTTACAGTAAATTATATATATATATATATATATATATATATATATATATATATATATGTATAAAATGGTCTATTTTTGCTTTATGTAAGAGTAAGATAGAGATAGACAAGGGCTAATTTGTATAGACTATGACAGAGGTGGCCCATATCCCTCATTAGCCAGCCTTAAAATGATTTATTGTCTCACTAATGGAAGGACAAATGAGTTCCCCCCCCCCCCTCGGCACCGCCGCCGAACAGTCATTCACCTTTCCCTTTTCGGTCACCTCATACATGGCTCAATCAAGTAAACCAACTAACAAAAATTAACTTTCAATTTATAAAGATATATTCACCCCGTTTGTAGGCATCGATTTTCGATCCCAAATCGCTGCTCTGAAAAAATGGCGGCTTGTTTCAAGATCCCTTGGAGCATACCATAAATGGGATGCCGAGAAATTTCGAAATTAACCGACGATTGACAACCATGTTCATATTCAAATCACAGGCGTGTTTGGTACCTGACTTTTGACATATTTCTGTCAATAGGGATCAACTTTTATGCTAAAGTAAAAAAAAAAAAAATATATATATATATATGTATATATGTATATATATATATATTTATAGTTATATATGTAAAATACGGTTGACTATATTTTCTGTCTTTCTTCGTAGTTTTAGTTTTCTCATACAGTACCAGTCAAAAGTTTAGACTCACTTTTAACTCAAGAGGTAGAATATGGTGGATATATTCCACCATCATTAACTCAAGAGGTAACATTCCAAACATTATATGATTAAGTTTAGAATAAAATTATAAATAGTGGTCAGCTGTGGTGTAGTGGTTAGCATGGCAACCTAATATACTAAAGGTCGCAGGTTCGCGTCCCGAAGTGGCCCTAGATATTTTTAATAGGAGTAAAAAATCCTTGGCTATGCCGTCCCTCGGATAGGACGTAAAATGGAGGTCCCGAGCCTTTACGATGTCAGGTACTCGTTAAAGATCCCTATCCTAATTATACGTGGATATGCAAAATTTAGGACCCCCCACTGAAGCATCGTCCGTTTAGCATTAGAAGCATAAAGGAACGTTAAAGAAACAATCAAAGGAATTATAACTAAATTAAAAATCAAATTATAGTTTTTATGTTGTTAAATAAATAAAATGTTATTTATTTATTTTACAAAACTGAGGGTGAGTCTAAACTTTTGACTGGTAATGTATCTTAAAGTTATGACTTCGTTGTGTAGTACATGAGTTTTATTTATTTATAAAATTGCTTTTAATAATGTATTACTGATTACGAATTCCCTTAAGAATTGGGAGATAATCAGACCAGGTTAACAGTTAATGTTTTATATTTTGTCAAAAATATTTTTTTTAAATAATTCTAATTGTCAACGAAATTTAGTTAGATCAATAAAAAAAAAAAAAAAGTAAGATTTCCAGAATAATTAAGGGGGCATAAAATATTGTGAGATCTCGCGAAGAGACTGACATATATTATACTAGGTTGTTACAAAAGTCCTTGTTCACAAAATTAATTTTATTCAAATGTGAGTACAAAATTTACAAATCAATTTTTCTTCAAAATACAGGTCATCATTTTCAACTACTTTAACCCATCTTTCAGCCAAAAGTTGTATTTGATGTTGATACCACTCTGCAGTTTTCGAGGCAAAGAACTCCTCGCATCCAGATTTGACATCATCGAAGTTTTCGAAGCGCCGACCTTTCAAAAAATGCGCCATTGACCTGAAAAGTCCATAGTCAGACGGTGCGACGTCTGGGCTGTAAGGAGGGTGGGGCAAGACGCTAATCCCGTTCATTTCTGAAAATTTTTCTTTAACTAATCGTGAGCGATGAGCAGGGGCTTTGTCTTGCTGAAATAACGCTTGCTTCCTATTAATCAAAGCGGGGTATTTCACTTTTAAAACTTCATATACCCTAACGAGCTGTTCACAGTATAGCTCAGCGTTGATAGCCCTGCCCTCTGGAACCAGCTCGAAGTGATCTAGGACGACCTGATCTAGGTTCATCTTCAAGGCTTGTATTCCCAGAATTAAACCGCCTGAACCAAAATGCGGCCGTGTTTCGATGCACCACACTTTCCCCTCCCACTGCACATATTTCCTCGGCTGAGGCCTTTGCACTATAACCTTTTTTCCAATAATGCCTAAGAAGGCCGCGGATGAAAAATTTTTCTTCCGACATTTCTAGTGAAATTTAATAAACTGAATGAAAGGCAGGGACAGTTGGCGTACATAGATAATTAGAGGATTAGTTAATGTAAACATTGACATAAGAATTGTATTCGTCAGAGATTAAATAAGGATTAAATTAGAGACCTCAATGTAAACAACTTGATATGCACAAGGACTTTTGTAAGAACCTAGTATACGTTATGGCTGAACAATTCTTTTTGCTTTTTGGAACTGTGGACCGGTTAGAAAAGAAAAAAAAATGGTCCAGTTGCCTCAATAAACAACCATGAAAACGAGAATGATTTTCCACTTTCGATAGGCTAGGCTAGTGAAACTCAGAAAAAGTAGTTTCAAAACAAAAAAAAAGTTTTCCCTAGTGAATTTTTTGGTATTTTCGATCCTCTCTTTATAAGGCATCGACGAGTTCTTCGAATAATGAGATGTTCACGCTTTTTTGTTTAATAGCAGCGTGTTTGTTAAGTGGTGATTTATTAGTTAATCTCACTAATTTAGTAACTGAATACGTAATAACTTGAGTATTCAACAGTAATAACATTGTTTTTACAGGTATGATCATAAGAAATTTAGTTACAATCACATATCCTCGATCAGGTAATCAATCACCCGTACCTTGCCGTACTGGCCTACCGTGAGCAGCTATTTACACTTAAACGTGAAGTCGAGCGAACAACGATGTCTGACCGCACCTATGCTCCTTAATGCAATAATTTTCATTAGAACGGCTGACCTGTAACTAGCGACTGCTCTGACTTATTATGGATAAAAGCAACGTCAAAAAAATGCTAAAAGAAGTTCTAGAAACTTATCTTAACTCAAAAGCGACACCAGCGCTATCCCCGAACACACAGGCGAACAGATGAAGTACATTTTCGAGTTCGTCTTTTTCAGATTAGCCTGATTAAACTGTTCTTAACAGGCTGTTCGAGGGTGAGGTTCGCACGTCGCTCGGGCGTGTCCGCCGTGGGGACAGGGGGACGCTTCCCCCCCAATATTTTGACAGGAGGGGACTGTCCCCCCCAATATTTTGGCAGGACAGGACCCAATGTAAAAAATTAAATAAAACCGCTACTTTACAAATTTATCCTAATTTAAACAATAAAATATAAATATTAAATATTAGTTAGTTACAGCACACTCTATTGTTACAAGCATAGCCAGGCTTATAGTATATTTGATAAATTACATTTTTTTTCATTTCAGCTTGATCTGTTTAGTTTCATGAATTCTGTAACAAAGTTTTATCCCCGGAATGTGTCACCATTTCTTTATTAACCAAGCACTTGATCCTACTTTCCATCAATTCGATGAAGCTTACAGAAGTTGATGGGAAGCAATGAAATTAGTGGGGTCAGGATCAGAAAACAAAAACTTAGATAAAATTCAATCAAGAAATTTTGGCCCACATCCTTCAACATTAAGCCTTAACAATTCGCTATTTTATAACTGAGGCATAAATTGACGAGTTTTAAGAGACTATAACTACCTTTAAAATAAACCGTTGGAGGATGAATTAAATGCCCCAACAGTTGTTTTTAGGAGTTATTACTTCATTTTCTAGCCCCTCGAATGTCTACCTACCCTATCTAGGAAAATATTGAGACGCCCCCCCCAATAACCACCTTTTCATTAACACATTGGTTAGTACGGACATCATTATTACTGTCGGGAATCGGCCAAAAATGAGAAAAGGCTCACGTTGCGGAATAGTTAAACTCTGTGTATACAGATTTTTTTACTTTCACTTACCTATATATGAAATATATAGTAAGTGGAAGTATTGCGATCGTGAAAAATTTCGACTTCCGGTTTTCAACGGAAATACACGTTTTGGGGTCCCCTGAGTCCAAATAACCAAGTCCTCAAAAACTATAAACCGTGCGAACATGAAATTGGGTATTTAGTGTACATATATGCCCGCGATGTGACAGCAAAAATTGCTCAAAGGGAGGGGGTACTTTATTTAATAACTTTTTAAGTCTTTTTCGATTTTCTCAAAAACGGCTCTAACGATTTTGATCAAACTGAGTATTTGATCTATTTACATGCCCGAGATATGACTGTCACAATTTCATCAAAATTGATCAACCGAAGGGGGGACTTTATTAATAAATTTGGTATCATTTTCACGTGTTTTTTTTAATTTACACAAAAACGGTTTTAACGATTTTGATCAAACTGGATATTTGATGTATGTATATGCCAAAGATGTGATAGCCAACATTTCATCAAAATTGATCAAACGGAGGGAGCACTTTATTTCATAAAATTTTTCCATTTTTTACCTTTTTTTCGAAAGCCAAAAACGGCTTTAACGATTTTTTTTTTCAAATTCGTCATGTTTAATGAAAATTAGGTGTTATTTAATATCAGGTAAGCTTTATCATTATTAAAATATTCTGAGTGGACTTTTTTTGGGGGGTAGGGGCCTATTTGTTTGTTTTTTTGTTTCCTATAAAGTCCCTTTGTTTTTGTTTATATGGAGAAATTAACTGTCTCTCTTTACGCCTAAAAAGAAGAAATGGCATAATATGAGATATAATAAAAATAAAGAAAACTTAAAGAGGAGAAAAAAAGAAAAATATTTAGTTATCTCATATAACTCGTTGAGCCCACGCATGCGGAGTACGCCTTTAGTGACAGACCATTGTTCATAATTAAAGCCGTTCTGTTCATTTGAGAAGTGGCAATTAACAAAACGCAATAATTTGTAATCTAAGTAAGTTGGTAAGTGAAAGTTGTGTATTGCGCGCACGCACCAGATTTTTTTTATATATACTGATTTCCAGTACCTGTATAGGTACTGGAACCAGTATATAAAAAACAAACAAAAAAACAGAAACTATCAATGACAACTTAACATTTTAAATTACGACAGTGGATACTTAGGAATGGACTTTTCAAACTCGTTGAACTTGAAGAAGTGGTATGTCCAACTAAGACCTTTCCTAGACAGCACGGTGAAGGCTATGCAGTCGACTCCCTTGACCCAGTCTAGTACGACAGGCACCATCCTTCATGAGCACCGGGCAAACTCTATAAACGAAGAGAGTATTGCGATTAATCAGTTCACCGTAGTTTATTTCTCATAGGTTCTCGAGCACCAGGCAACTCTCGGCTGGGTTACCTCGCATTTTTTAGTTGAAGACAAATCTTTCGATTTCTAATATATGCATATAAATACAGCATAAATTATGAATACAAGTGAATTAAATTAAATTTTATTTTATTTAAGTCCAGTTCATCCTTCTTAGGGAATGGTTAATCATCTTTCCAAAGTAGCTCTTAATACTTGTTTCCATAGTAGAGTCCATGTGTGAATAGTATGTCCAATAAAATAAGTTAAAAAATATTATTATTTCAGTTTGTATACACGGTTCAGTTTCTAAACAAGGATTAGAAAAAAACATCTTCGTTATTAACCGGTTTATTACTGAACTAGAATATTTTCATCCCAAAATTGATAAAAAACAATGAACATGTAAAGAGGTCTATTTAGTCCGTTTTAATCGATCTTGAACGTCAATTTTAACACGTTAGGTGCGGCATCGGTCCCCGGGATCCGATGTCTTACATACCCTTTTTAACAGCCGATTTTCACATGAAAATGCCCGAAAGTCCGAACAGTTCAAACACTCAATTTAGTCGATTTTTAATGAGATTATTGCATTTTAGTGCAGAAAATGTTGCTAACAGCTGAAATTCAGTTGTTTTTTAGAATCGGACTCCGAGGTCCGATTTTTGATAAAGAATGGCTTAAATCCTGTTTCGGCCTGTCCTGCACCTATTATATCTAGTTCCAATCCCTACCCAGAGATAATGCCCTTGAGATGCTCATTTAATTCCCTTTTAATCAAAAGATAACGCTTTCGTCAAAGCATTCCCATCGGACCTCGACGCCCGATATCGTCTGTGGCTCATCCCAGCAGTCGGACCCCGGAGACCGATACCAATCAAATTCAGGATACCCTTAAAATAAGGTGCCGCAGCTAACATCTTAAATAAAGTAAATTTATAAGTAATACTTTCTGCTAAAAAATGTTTATAAACTTAAGAATGGCTCCAGGAACCTATACGTTGCCTAGTTCAATAAAGTTAAGATGTTTTTTTTTTGTAAAAAAAGACCTATTTTATTAAATTAGATTTTTTAAAATAACCAAACGTAGTAATAAGGATCCTTCAACACGAATTCTTCCATTAAATATATTCCAAGCTGATAGACTCCAAGCTTAAAACTCTGCGGATCTTCAGACATTGATATGAATTCATCGATCAAAATATGGTATGATTAATCTTTAGTTATTTGAGTTATAAAGGTTGAATTCTTTCTTTCCTTCTCCACTGCACTTTGGAATTCCCATCCCTGGCTTCTTCCTTATACTCATTCAAACACCTCCATTTTTAATAGATACTCATATTAGTCCGGGACCATAAGGGACAAAATGTGTCTGATTCGAATAAAGCCTTTGATCTTAAACGCTAAAATTATTCATTTATAGACCACGGATATGAAGGTCTGCTAACACTGATCGATGGCCAAAAAATTTTCCGTTATTTTTGGTCTTTTTATTCCTCTCCCCTTCCTCACCTTTCATGCTATACGGGGTTTCCCGGGCCAGGGGAGAGGATGGGGGATTAATGCCGAGTATTATTAAATATCTCCTGGCTCCAGGGCTTATTTTTGGTCTATGAAATGAGTACTTTAAGCCTATAAGATCAAAATCTTTCCTCAAATCAGAAATTTTATTGCCGCTCGGCTCCTGGACTGTAACCCCTAGAATTCGGGAAATAATTTTTGATTAATAATAAATGTAACTCTAAGAGTGAACTTATGTAGTCTATTTTGTATTCCTTTATTTTGTAGTTCATCCTTCAATATTATCATTTTAATAATATTTATCACTACAAAATTTTATTTATTTTTTCGGAAGTAAATATTTACAATATTTTTTTCAAATATTTTTGTTCTTGGCCATATATAAGACTTATCTATATTCACTTTTTAATTTTATTCTTAACCAATTAATTGAAAACTAAGTCAGAAGGGTGTTCATATACTTTTTTTAAGGGACTAATTGAGTTGCTATTACGGTAAACAATACCGGAAGTTGTGGATGGTCTATGTATTTATTTATTTTTTTATTTTAGGAATATTATTCAGTATAAAAGTTCTTTTCATAATTCTTAAATTCTTCATGGACTATATTTTGTAACAAGTTGTTTTGATTCGCCTTCTGTGGATGTATAGAGACTGAATTGGAATGAAACTGTCAAGGTCAGAACAGGTTGAAGGTTGTGGGAACCAATGATATTCTTTGAGTATTGTTGTGGCTAACAAAAAACGGATCTGCTTTTTTATTAACCGAACTATTCCAAAAATATTTAAATGAAAGATAGATAATTGGTTTTAGCCTTTTTATGATTGTTAGTCATTGAAATTTACATGTACCAATACAAATATCGACTTGTGGCCTGTAATTAATGATTAAATAATTTATAACCCACACATAATATATATTATGTTACAAGAGGGAAGGTATATTTTTTAAAAATATAATGATTTTTATATTACACATCCAGTGTTCCAATCTTGAAATATATCATATTTTTATTAACGATGCTTCCTCTAACATTGAAATGGATAAATCCAAAAAAAATTAATATGTATTATATCCTATGGATTTCGGATGACAAAATCAATCCAGATTTCATGGTGAAACTTTTCCACTACATGATAATTCTTTTCTCAAGGCTATTTTACCATAACATAATTTTGATCAATCACTTTTATAATGACTCAGTCAATATATTTTTTTTTAACCAGCTTCCGGAGTCACGAGCTATTGATGATCCTAAAACCACTAGAAATGTTCAAAAATTAGTAAATAATTGGTTGAGTTTCTTTTTTTTTTCGTCAGTAAATGGCAAGAAATATTTTGGCGGATTATGGAAAATGTAGCGTACTCGAGAATTTCGAGAAAAAAAATTCACATTGAATATTTTAATCGTATCTATTAACAATTTTTTTTCTTTTCAAAAATTATTTATTTTTTCGTAATGTAATTGTTTTAGCCATCCACTCGTTACAAAGGACAGATATATTCACGATTAATACCAAACAAAAGTTTAACCCCCGGCTAAAAAATAATTAAGGTATGAATCAAGTTAGTATATATGGGGGGGGGGGCATCAGCCCTGTAAATTATTAATATAAAGAAAAAAATTAAGTTTTATCAGATAGAGCAGACGACCCCACAGCAGAAAGTTCTCTCTCTACAGTTTCTACTAACTAGTCCCTACTATAATAATAAGTCCCTACAAATAATATAAATAATAAGTCCCTACTAACCTAATAATAAGTTCCTACTAATAATAAGTTACTATACTAATACTACTATACTAAACTAATAATAAGTTCCTACTAACCTAACCTTACATTGATCTCCCCCCCTCTTCCCCGAAAATATTTACTATATTAGCCACAGGCGTGAATAAAACTCAAGTCAAAATATGAAGATTAGCAAAGCTTCTAGATTTTTAGAATATGGTTACGGCTATAATTAAACGTATAATGTGAAACAAAAATCATATGTTGGAACTGTTACAAATTGTTCTAGTATCTGTTCGTGACTCTTCGAGAATCTTCTAAGCTTGTCGGGATCCTTCTAGAGTGTTCCAATCCAGACTAAATATAAGGAGCAATGAACTGGAGAGTTAGTCTTACTCTGAAGATCGAATCATATGGTTACTTTGGTGTTACTGTGTCGTTACAAGGTGATATTTTTTGTAACCTTATTAATTGAGGTTTCGTCTAATAATACGAGGGTCATTCAATAAGTAAAGAGACAAATTCTATAATTTTAAAACTATTCAATGAATGTGTACAATCTTTTCAGGGGTGTTAGTTGGCAACCTTGGAATATGCTGTGATCAGCTGTTTCATCATTTTATGTCAACATGACCTCAAAATTTTTAATTCACCATGGCAAGTCCACTAGGAGATTGCACCTTAGAAGAGCAGCGCTCAGTCATTAGATTTTTAGTCGCAGAAGGTGTAAAACCAAGTGAATTTTTTTCTAGAATGTTAATACAGTACGGTAAAAGTTGTACTACGACCCTGAGACCAAAAGGCAGAGTATGGAGTGGAAACACACTAGCTCTCCTGTTCGCAAAAAATTCAAGGTTCAACCTTCCGCCGGTAAAGTGATGCTGACCATCTTTTGGGACTCACAGGGTCCAGTCTATTGCGATTTCCTTGAAGATCAGCGAACTATCAATAGCCAATACTACTGTGAGATGCTAGAACACAAAGTTAGACCAGCTATGAGGAGTAAACGCCGTGGACTCTTGTCAAAAGGAGTCCTTCTTCAGCACGATAACGCCCGCCCTCATACAGCCCAGCTGACCCGTGATAAGCTTCAAGAATTGGGTTGGGAGGTCTTACCTCATCCTGCCTACAGTCCCAGAAAGCTGCAAGAAAGATGGGACAAGTGCATAACTGTAGGGGGTGATTATGTTGAAAAATAACCTTAATTTTGAAAGATTGAAATAAACCGTTTTTGAGCTATAGCCATTTGTCTCTTTACTTATTGAATGACTCTCGTAATCATTTAAACCTACAATAGTGTTACAATATTTTCGATTGAGCTTAATAATGATAAATAAAATAAAAAAATGGTAGGGATAGAGCATAAAACGAAATAAAGATCTTAGATTTGTTACGAATCAAGTTGAAAATAGAAAATAATTTCCTGAAACAAAGGTATTTTCCTCAATAAGGTCGAACGGGAAAACGAATGATGCTTTTAAAAGGATTGGATATAGCTTATTTTGCCTGCTTTCCGGGGTATATAGCTACTCTTCCTCCCTTTGAAACTAACTGCCGCAAAAAGGCAACACCTCCCCAATACGATCCAGTTGAGTACCCAGAGTCACTGCGGAAGGTCATCGGCGACAATGGTGGGTCGTTTGGAAGCCCTGGCATTTAGGGGTGGTGCAAAGGTTGAGGGGGTGTAATCGCATCGTCAAAGAGGAACTCTCAGTGCTCAATCAGATCTCGAAGCGGTGGTAGGTAACTTTTTATCTCGTAAGCTTACTAATGTGCATTTAAAATAATTGAAGTATTATATGCAGTATATATACTTAAATATTCAACAAAGGTGTATATTTTACTCCTTTTGATCATTGAAGGGCACTTAACATTCGAAACTAACATTTTCGTTACCAATATGCCATCATATTTTTATTTACATTAAACGTTGGATTTTTTTTAGATTAGATTCAATTGTTACAGTGATAATAAACTATATACATATATACGAAATACATTATTATTATCTTTAAATTCCACTTTTCAGGTTAACATTTCATTGAACCATTTGCATAAATTCATAATTTTTTTTTTTTAATAACACGTTTTAAGCAGGAAGAACTCTGATATCAGCATTTACAAAATGCTTTATTACTCCATCATATTTCCTTTTTTGTTTACTGTTTGCTGTGTATATAAGAAGACATATGTACCTATTTTTATGACTGTCTGGGATGGGACACAGCATACTGTACCGTGTAGCAACCATTTATTGATTTAAGTATTTCTCCTTTTTTTTTTTTTTTTTTTTTTTTTTTGTATCTCTTAGAACGTGCCCTTCCCAAAATAACAATTTTGTTTTTTGAAATTGCATTGATATCTCCAATTGTATTATAACACAATAAAAAAGACAAAATAGATTTAAAAATAAGATCAAAAACCAGATAGCCATGATTCATTATCTGAGTTTTATTCGACTAGGATCTTATTTTCATGAGTTTGTTTGAATTAGGGATCAATTTTGACTTCAACCGCCTTATCCCAGCCATTCCACTTTGACCATAATAGAGAGAAAAATGCTGAATAAAAAACGTAAAACTTCTTATAACCTCTTACAAAGTTAATTTTGAATCATCATTTTATCGAATACATCCCAAATTCTCAAACTATATTTATAAAACATAAAAACTTATATAATATGAAATGTAATTACAACTATTAGCGGTATTCATATTAATTGGGTTAAATAATATCAAAGTTAAATTGGCACTAAGAGGGTAATATTGCTTTGAACACTCAAAAAACATACAACGGAGACTGTCGACTCCGATTAAGGCTACGATGTTAAAAATAAAGTCAAATTAAATGATAGCGAAAGTAACACCAAAACTTTTAAACGTGAACATATTGAATTTTAATCATATTTAATGAATGAAAAGAAAAACATTATTGAGGTGGAACGAAATTCCCTAATGCAGTTCAAAATAGAAATAAAAGTGAACCACAGAAATTACTAGAGGCGAGTGATCAGAATTTTATTGGTTACCTGTTCGTCTAATACATTTTTTACATTGTTTAAATTTTTTTTTTAATTCGCTCTATAGTTTAATTAATGAAGAAAGTTTAATATATCCATATTTTCAATTCCTTATTTGTAACGTTTTAGCCTGGTCAAAACAAGTGGGTTAATTTAAATTTTTTTATGTAGCTAATGCTCTTATATCGCAATTTATTTATTTCAAAATGTTCAAATACTAACAAAACAAAGAAATAATTTGTTGTAAAATAGTTTATGACAAAACTAAGCATCTTACTAATAAAAAAAATACTGTGGATTAGCCAAACGAAATTACCTTAATGAATGATTTTATTGCTTCATTAAACATAAAGCCTAGATTAGAACAGGAAGTTTATATCGCGGTACTTATTTTGTAATTTACTGAGGCAATATAACAGCTGCTTATTGCCATCATTCTACTCATAATTATTTCAAGTTCATTTGTGCCTATTTATCTTTTTTTCTTGATTTACAGCCACCATTTTTTTTTTTTAAATTAAATTTATTTCAATTATCGACCATTTATTATATATCCATATCTGCATATTAATTTATGGTATCCGAAGACAAAGAAAAGTGAATTTATTTTCATATATACTATTTTATTCTAAACATTGGTACCTTAAAAAAAATTGATTTATTTTTATTTGAAACGGTTTATTGTAGTTTTATAAATTAAGATAAAGTTTTATTATTTTTTCCCAAGTTCAGTTCCTTTTCGACTTCTTCCTGATCTACTGTCATTTCTGTCCCTTCGTATTGCCAATTATTATCTTCTCTGAATGGGTCTCTGTCTTCATTCATCAAATCTTTGAAGTAATTCTTCCATTCAGGTAAGTTGATGGGGTTGAGGTATGATTTATGTGTCACCTGAGTCCTCATACTCTTGAGTGCAGCCCATGCAGCTGCTGATCTTTTATATCCCACTTGGCTATTTATGTCCGCACAGAGTTTGTCCCATTCTTCATTTCGAGCACGCCTCACTTCTTGATTTTTCTTGAAATATGTCTGAAAGGGTGGAGGGAAAAATGTAAACCGATGGGGCTCCAGTTGAAAGAAGATGTATCCCTCTATAATTTATCATTTGCGGACGACCAAGTCATCATTGCTCAGGATACAGAAGATGCTGGATACATGTTAAGAAAGCTTAATGAAGAATATAAAAAATGGGGACTAACCATTAATGCTGAGAAGACAGAATTCATGTCATCCAGTAATGAGGACATAGAACTGCACCCAGGACAGGCTCTGAAAAGAGTCAAACATTTTAAATACTTGGGTCTATGATTGAATTGGACGGCTCGTGTGATAAAGAAATCAAGAGAAGAATTTCGGATGGGAAAAGGACCATATCGATGCTTAATTCAATACTGTGGAACAAAAATATCATCCCTAAAACAAAAAAAAATATTTATAAAAGTATTGTATTAAGTATAATGACATATGGAGCAGAAACCTGGACCATAAAGGGCAGTCTTCGGAAGAAACTCCTGGCCACCGAAATGGACTACTAGCGCCGAGCGGCAGGAATATCCAGGATGAAAAAGGTGAGAAACGAAACCATTAGAGAAAAAATGGAAGTTGAAAAAAACATTCTGGAAGAAATAGAAAAAAAATGGCTGAAATGGTTTGGTCATCTGAAAAGGATGCCCGAGGAAAGAATGCCAAAAGTTGTCCATTCCTGGAAAATAGATGGAAAGAGAAGACGAAGTAGACCAAGGAAAACATGGAATAACGAAGTAGAAGATTCCTTGATGGGGCATGGTCTACGAGAAGAATGGGCCTTTGACCGAAAAGTCTGGAAGGAGGCAATAGACAATATATAGGTTAAGGAAACCCACCATTGGTGGAAACTCCTGTGAAAAAAAAAAAAATAAAATAAAGTTTTAAAAAAATTATATTTAATTTGTATGTATTATATGTACCTTGTAGTTAAGGGTTCAAGCATGGAGTCTTACAAAATTTGAGGAGGGCCATTTTTAGGAGTTTCTGACGATTTTGAAGGGTTTATATTTTTAGAAAGTTTTAATTTATTGGGAATTCCCCTGACTATAGTACAAGGAAAAGCATGGCACATTGAAAAGCAAGTATCATTGCAAATAACCTACATTCTACTTCTATTTTTCTATATATATATATATTTTTTTTTATAACTTCTGATTGTATTATAAAAATTCTATATCCTGCGATTATAATAGTAGTACATATTATTTATATTTGATAGTGATTCACTTTTTTCTTATTTATTGAAAAACAAAAAAAAACATACAATCTGCCAAATTCAAAGGCATTTGGTATTAGTAATCTAAGAATCTAACAAATTCACTAGATAAATAATTATCTCTCAATTTTTTATTTAAATGAAACTGATATTGGTACATTTAACTAATTAAGTACTATTGTTTTATTCATACTTTTTATAATTACTACTGCAATATTGTTTTACACAGTCATAAAGGCTAGCACCATTTTAGACTATTTTGAGTTAGACACAATGTGAATAAATGTTTATGTTTGTTTTTCTAAGCATTCATTGCTAATAAACTAATCTTTAGCATCATATATTATACTAGTGATAACAGAAATCACCAAGTGCGGTTCTCGAAACGGAAAAAAATCTATTTTGTGTGTTGCAGAGCTTAACGATTAACATTGTATATTATATTAATTTTCCGTTTGTTTTTTCAATATATTAATGTTTGAGGAAACAAATTTTTTCTCTCGAAAAGTCCTTATTTTTTTATCGGGCACAATAAGAAAGGAAATCATAATCGTCCCCCGAAGCCTCTGAAAAGAATATAGGAGCTTAGAAATTTACATAAAATGATATGAAATGAGTTATAACTAGAAGTTATATCTAATACCCAATCAAATAAACTATTTTGTTGATTGTAAAATTAAACCTGTTTACCTAAGTAGCAACAGACTAAAGCCAGTAACAGTGAGGTGGCCAAAGTAAGAAGTGCATTCTGACATCATTAATTATTTGAAGGAATTGATAAATTTTATAATTATAACATATATTTTGGTATGTATATAATGAGTATAATGTAATATAGGATTTTAAGTCATAAATGTTTATGTTCCAACTTTTATAATTATTGTAAATTAAATTTAAAAAAAAGTTGTAAATATCATGTAAAATATTTTTGCAGTACACCTGAAGATGAGGCAATGAGCCTCGAAACGTTGTGATGTTTTAACATATTAAAACATATATATATCAAAAAGGAAGACTGGATTTTTCACTGAAATATAAATTTAGAAACCTATTTAAATTTTTTGTTATATAAACAAATCAAATCTTTTGTCTCTATTGTTTCATAATATTAAGAGCTGTGATTCCAAAATTCAATCCGAACAATGCATTTCAAAGCAACTCAAACGCAGCTTACTTCCTGGGAACGTGGGGTCGCCTATGGGTTCAAAGGAGATACACCCCAAAATTAGAATTTACCTTTTAATTGCTGTACCCATTTAGTTTTTAACCTTTCTTAGAGTATTAGCTAAAAATTACTTTATTAACAAAGTATGTTTAGAAAAATAAACATAAACATTTATTTACATTCTCTCTAACTCAAAATACTATAAAATGGAGCTAGCCCATATACACCCTTATCGGTGTATATAAATCATATTGCAGTACTTATAAAAAATATTAATAAAAGAATGATACTTAATTAGTTTAACGTTCAATTTTAGTTTCATTTAAATAAAAAAATGGGGGATAATTACTTATCTAGTAAATTCGTTGAATTCTTAGATTACTAATACCAAATAACTTTGATTTTTGCAGATTGCATTATTTAGTTTTCAATAAAAAAAAAAAAAAAAATATATGATTCAATGAGTCAACTCAAGAATAATAATTCTATGCAATTCTTTAAATGGATAGTGCATCTATCAAATGTGCTTAGTGGCATCTATTTTGTAAATTTTAAAATTGACCCTATTTAATTTTTTTCGTTAAATAAACAACCCAAATCTTTTGTATCTATTGTTTCATAATATTAAGTGCTGTGGTGTACAAAATTCAATCCGAACAATACGCATTTCAAAGAAACTCAAACACGGTCTATTTAATGGAAACGTGGGTTCAAAGCGGGTACTCTCAATTAATGTGAAAAACCTGAGTGTGATCGTGGTCAGATCATCCCCTTACACAGCCGTTGAGCAAAAAACCATACTTCTTTATACACTACTGAGGCCCTCCATGGGTTTTGCACGTTGATGTATCTTTTTTTTTTGCATCCCTTTTTGAAAATTGCGCACTAAGCATATTTAAGAAGGAAATAAAACAATACTAGAGCAATAAGAGAACTGACGAAAAAGATCTTTTGTCACGGAGCTTAGTCCTAATGATGGCGCTGCTATCAAGGCGAGGTCAAATTAATGTCTACTGCGTGGGCCTCAGCCTTTACCTAAACTCATCTTAAAAAAAACAATTTGATTTATATATATATATATATATATATATATATATATATATATATATAGCCATTTGTTATACGAACCTTTTTTAATTATTTCATACTATTTTTTTTCTACAAATAAAACGGGCATAGGTGATCATCATCAGGGAAAAATAAAATAGTTTAATTTAAAGTACAGTAAGTAAAGGAATGTCAGTTAAATCCAAATCTTCGAACCTTATATACAAAAGCCCTTATATATAAAAGGCGAACTGTAACAAGTTTTAATGAAGTAAGTTCCAACCTGCTGAGTAAGCAGAATCTTAAATTTTTTTACTGTTTTTTTTTTTTTTTTATCATTTTTACTGTATGTGGATCCTGCAGATCTTCTGAAACAATACTTAATCTATATAAATAAAGATGAAATTCTGTTTGTTCTTTATAGAAATTCATACCGTTTGTCCTAAATTCTCTAAATTTCGCTCAGTGGTTCTTTGAAATCAGGTACGACCACCTGTCCATATTAAAATTGCATAACTTCACCCAATCTCTGGATATCTTCTTTATTGTTATAAAAATCGTTTTGATCTCACTTTACAATGGTTTTTACTAAATCGATAAAAGTCTCACTTTATAGTGTTAAAAAATGATATTCTCCCGGTGAAAACAATAATATACAGCTAGTGATTTATATTTCCCATAAATATTTTTTTATTTTTTTTTAAGAGCTATTTTGGAGTTGTCTCGAATTACATTTTAAGTTGTGTGGAGATCTGTGATAACAGCAAATGATCGCATTGGAATAGGATTTTATTTTCATTAAATTAATTTAATTATTTACTTTCCCATCCCACTTCCGTCACTTGACAATGAATGGAACTGAACGCATTGTTTTTAAAAAAAAATAAAAATGAGGAAACAAAAATAAACGTTGCTGTTGGGATTTAATTTCGAAAACCCCAGCACTTTATATAATGAAACAATGGGAACAAAGGATACAGTTTATTTCCATCGTAAAACATTTAAATAGGCCAGAAAATACTACTACTCGCTTTGAAAAAATAGACGATATTTTTTACGCCACGAAGCGTATTTAACAGACTAATTATTAGCAATGGATTAAGTATAAAATTTTACAAATTTAGAGGTTTCTTTACGATTGGAAGAATAATAGTCAGGATTTTCAGATAAACATTTTTTATTTTGAATCCCTACACTAGAGCTTTCTGAGTCCAGAGTAATACAGAGACTCTCTGAATATAATATAATAATATAATATAATATGAAGATGCAAATATAGGGATCGAAACGTTGGCTTATCAAAATAAAAAATGTTTTACTGAAAATCCTTAATCTTCCTATCATTAGCTTTTACAATATTCCGTAAGATGATTATATGGCTTAATACAATCATTTTATGCAATACTGTAAAATCCATCTAAAGGATCGTTAAGTTAAAGAACTTTTAAAGAAGTCTTTATTCGTATGGATACAGCTATTTAACTTTGTTTCTTTCTTCAGTTTTTTTCCTAAAGTTGTGCAAAAGGAACTAAAGTAAAACTAATTAATGATTTCTATTGATCGCGCTTAGCTCCGTAATGGCCCAGATAGAAGATACGATAGAAATGTATTTAGACAAAACTCGCCCGGTCAAGTCCATTGGATCACAATCCAACATTTGTTTTTAGAATTGTCAATATAATTTTTTTTTACGGATAAACGCGTACATCCTTGCCTAATTTGTTCTTCTGGCTATACTAAAAGGCTCATAAATTCGAAGAAAAAGAGATTTAATTTTTTCCCCTATCAATAATTGCAAAAATAATGGAAACTTTCTGGACTATTAAAGGCTTCGTCTCATAAGTCTCGTATAAAAATTTAAAATTAAATGATATAGATAGCTCTATTTTCTCCTATTCAGGCATCTTCATGGCTTTGTCTATATAACTTAATATTAAAGATTTTATACGAGACTGGTGAGACCAAACCTTTGATAGTCTAGAAAGTTTCCATTCTTTCTGCACTTCTTGATGGGGAAAAACTCCATTCTCTTTTTCTTCGAATTTATATGCATTTTAGTATAGCCAGAAAAACAAATTAGGCAAGGGTATAAGCGTTTATCCGTAAAAAAAAAAATTATATTGACAATTCTAAAAACAAATGTTGGATAGATATCCAATTAACTTAACCCGCGAGTTTTATGTATGTATTAAGGAGTTAAGAGCGATAAAAAAAAAAAAAAAAAAAAAAATATTTATATATATATATATATATATATATATATATATATATATATATATATATATGATGGTGGAAGATAGTTGACCGTAGATATAATGACCAGGAATTGGTTGGGGGTGCTGTCAAAATAATAAGCACAAACATGTGATATTTACATATTTTATTCTAGCCGACGTTTCGACCCAAATTTTATGTCATCATCAGGGCTAAATGAGAAAAACCAAAAAAAAAAAAAGAGCAAATTTGGTGCTACATATCATTGTAACCTCATCATATGTTCACCTATGTTTTATATATTTCTCTACATTACCTCAAATATCCCATTTTAAGTTTTATCTCATTTTCATTTATTACTTTCATCATGACCTTACTTTAAGAGCTATAATTTTTAAATTCCAAAAAAATATGTTTGTATTTATTTTATCTAACTTATTTATTTTCTTTAACGTTTCACATACATTTACATCTGTTTACATAAATTATCTGATTGGTTTTTTTTTTTTTTTTTGGGGGGGGTTTCTCAATTAGCCATGATGATGACCTAAAATTTGGGTCGAAACTTCAGCTAGAATAAAATATGTAAATATCACATATTTGTGCTTATTATTTTAACCGCACCCCCCAACCATTTCCTGTTATGTATATATATATTGTTTAATAGAGCTTGTAACATAATACATTCACAACATAAAACTATAATTATCAAAAAGAACTTCATAGAATTAAAGACATAGGACACATAAATTATTGATGAATTTTCAATGCCTTCTCCAATAAACTGTTAAGTTTGCCATTTTCATTTGAAAAATAACTTATGGATTTAAATCATTGAAATAGGTTATAATAAGACTAAGGAAACATGTTTCTACATTAGAACAGGTTGAATACAGAGAGGAGAACCAATAGTGAGCGTGTTGTTTAATAAGGAAGGTGGAGCCGAGTGTGGATCTGTGATGATTAGGCTTTATAGCCGGCCCAAGCAGCGACCACAAACCCACACCGCCTTACTTCATCAGAGTTTCCTGGAGCTAATGCTCTCATGATGGGATTTGGTCAGCAGCCATTGAAGGAGCGAAAGGTAGCACCTTCTGCCTCCCCTCGGATAGAGGTCATACCTCAGCCCCTCCAACGGATCCTACCATTGAAAAAAAAATCTTCTTGGATACCTGCCCCATCATTTCCTTCCTCTCAGCTAAGAAAGTTCTTTTGTGTATGTAATGTCCATCAATAAACTGGAATTACTCTTTCTTTGCATCTTGCCTATGTTAGTGTATTGATTTCCAAAATACCCCCGCAGAAGATTAAATGGTTATAAAAATCCTTTTTAACGGCAGAACTTTCTGACATTCGAATTAACTACGAAATTTCCATTAAGGTGCCTTTAAACTCTAAAACACCTTCGAACAGGTTCTCGCCCGAACCTTGCCGTACCGGCGTTCCACGATCAGCCGTTTATGCATAACGTGACGTTGAGCGAACAAATATGGCTGACCCACCCAAAGCTAGCTTCTAATGAAGAAAAAATCTCCATTATCAATATATTTTATATTATCAACGGCGCACTAGTATCACAAACAACTCCTGTCACTTGAGAAAACCCAAATCAAAAGCGACACTAGCGCTACCCCCGAACACCGACGAACAGATGAAGTACCTAGAATACCCAAACAGTCTTCCTGAAGGCTGTTCGAGGGTAAAGTTCGTAGTGTGTAAAGGCTCCTTTACCTTATGAACTATACCAAAGTATCACAAGCAACTCTTGTCACTTGGGAAACCCAAATCAAAAGTGACACTAGCGCTATCCCCGAACACAGACGAACAGATGAAGTACCTAGAATACCCAAACAGTCTTCCTGAAGGCTGTTCGAGGGTAAAGTTCGTAGTGTGTAAAGGCTCCTTTACCTTATGAACTATACCAAAGTATCACAAGCAACTCTTGTCACTTGGGAAACCCAAATCAAAAGACACTAGCGCTATCCCTGAACACAGACGAACAGATGAAGTACCTAGAATACCCAAACAGTCTTCCTGAAGGCTGTTCGAGGGTAAAGTTCGTAGTGTGTAAAGGCTCCTTTACCTTATGAACTATACCAAAGTATCACAAGCAACTCTTGTCACTTGGGAAACCCAAATCAAAAGTGACACTAGCGCTACCCCCGAACACCGACGAACAGATGAAGTACCTAGAATACCCAAACAGTCTTCCTGAAGGCTGTTCGAGGGTAAAGTTCGTAGTGTGTAAAGGCTCCTTTACCTTATGAACTATACCAAAGTATCACAAGCAACTCTTGTCACTTGGGAAACCCAAATCAAAAGTGACACTAGCGCTATCCCCGAACACAGACGAACAGATGAAGTACCTAGAATACCTGAACAGTCTTCTTGAAGGCTATTCGAGTTCACGTCCGTAGAGTGTAAAGGCACACCTCACTGCAAAATCTTTTAAGCTCTTCAATATTTTCCAAACAAAATGCTCTAAAAAGGGCACATAACTGCCTCGAAATTAATGTATCTTGATCCATTTTGGCCCGAAATAAATATATCTCTTATAAATCCAAACTCAATGGTCACCTTAGCTAAAGTAAACTACAGGATATCCTCCTTAATTTTTTAATAATAAAATTTATTTATCGAACAATCTCTAAGCTATACTATTCTAATATATTTTCTATTTTTTATTTTTAGATGATGGAGGTCCCTACCCATATTTAGATCCTGCAATATAATGTGAGTTTATTTACTATTTCACTTACTTAGTTGTTCATTATGTCTATGCATTTTAAATTTTCAGTACCTAAAACGACTGTAGTAGAGATATTATTGACTTTAGAATTAATACAATGAGAATTTGGTTGAGATTTGGGCAAAGAAAGAAAACTAACAGATGAGTATGAAGGTATATTAAAGTTTATCGAAGTTTCGGCCTTAGTTGCAGGATTTTTTCAGGGCGAAACGTTAAGTAATTCCAAATCCAGCGCTTTAGAACTCACACACTCTCTAGAATCGCATTTATCTAAAAGATTTTTCTTTTTCTTTTATGTATTACTACAGTCTCCTCAAAAGTGGTGTTTCTACTAATAATCATGGTTTTCAGTTAAAGTGAAATTTATGTTCTTTGACATACATTGATTGTAAGAGCTAAGACTTTTGCGATTCGAAGTTCAAAAAATGAAATTCCTGTTAATTGGTCATTTACCTCAACAGTAATCGAATCCTTTTTAATCTTATCATGAAGAAAAATTAGAAAAGTTGAAATGTTTGGGACTCATCTGATGGGAATCATATGATCATGATGGATTTCCCTCAAAATTGGATAGCTATATAAGATATGTAACATTCAAATTTCCTTCAAACTATATTCCACCTAGAGATGAGAGATGGTCAACTGTTCTTCAATTACGATAGGTTAAATGATGGTCAGGATTTTCAGTTTATAATGATTTTATTATGGTAAGCCAACGTTTCGATCCTTCTCATCGAGTTTCCCACACATGCGCCTAGTATTAAAAAATAACAATAAATTAAAAAATCTTTATACAAAACTGAAAGACCCTGTACCTCTCCTAGACAAGTGTAATGTAGTTTATCGTATCCAGTGCTCTACGCCTAATTGCAACAGTTGCTATATCGGTGAAACCAAAAATTATTTAAAAAAACGTATTTATCAACATGAATACAGTATTTCCACGCGTAATTCGTCTACATCTAAATTAGCAGAACATGCCATTGCCCACAACCATTCCTTCGACTTTGAGAACCCCTCCATATTAGCTACTGTATCCAACCACGATAAACGTCTCAAAATCCATTTTCATCCATCTAGAAACAAATAACCCGGTAAATCACAAAACAGATAAAGAGATAATTTCATCCACTTATTCTAACATCTTCCGCATCCTCAAATCCTAGTTTTGATTTCATAGGTACCTGCAATTATCTCTGTACCTCTTGTACTATTATTATTTTTTGTATTGTATGCTTCTTTCTGTATATTTTCCAAATTTTTATGCATTGTTACATTATGTATTATCTCATTTTTATGTTATTATTGAGTCCAGACACATCTATTTGTATACAATACCATCCACTTTGTTAGTTTTTAAAAAATTTTTTGTTCACTCAGTTGGCAAGTGCCTTCACTTCAAAAGCGTTGGATTTCCCCGTCATAAACCTTTGAAGTCGGCAAACTAACCTCCTACCACTACCTCTCACCTTATTTTTACCTTTAGTCTTAATATCCACCTGGACTCAGTAGGTAAATATCATATTTTATTTTATCTTGTAAACCAGCCTCTTATTTTAATATTCATGTATACACCATCTTTTATATTATTATCAGTTCTGTAATGCATCCATTTATTGTCACCCTCTAGCATAGATACTCATATATTTGTTTTCTTTCAGCCCTGATGAAGATCCACAAGTTGGATCGAAACGTTGGCTTACCATAATAAAATCATTGTAAACTGAAAATCCTGACCATCATTTAACCTACTATATTCCACCTAATTTAGAAAACAAAAACTGATTACAGACCTTAAAATTAGTTACATTGATGGCATTAATAAATTAACTTTTATGAAGTTATTATTTTAGGCAAGGGGGTAACTTCTAAACTAAAACCTTGAGCCATTTTACCCTAACAGAACCCAAGAATATACTATATGTTAATTAACTTAAATGAACATGAAACCATATTTCACTTTGTATGAAAATGCCCTATACTCAATGAGTTCAGGAATAAATGGTAAGGAAAATCTTATCTTAGTTGTGAAGAATGGGTTTGGCTCCATTGTTATGTGAGAGAGGCTTACCTTTGAAGGGAAGTTTACTCATAAAAAAATTTATTTATTTATTGCCGAAGTTTAATTTAACATTAATATAGTGAAGTGTTGGGAATTCGGTCAGAATAAATAGCTCTGGTATGTAATAATCTCATATTTTATTTTTTCTCAACGTTTCGACCCAAATTTTAGGTCATCATCAGGGCTTAATGAGAAAAACCAGAAGACAACCAATCGGAGAAATTATACGAACAAATATAAATTGTATGTGAAACATTAAAATATATAATTAAAAATAAACATAGAAATTATAGAATTTAAAAAAAAAATGTAAGATTATAGCTATTGAAGTAAGACCATGATAAAAATAATAAATAAAAATGGGATAAAACTCTAAATAGCTTATCTGAGGTAATGTGAGGTAATATTGAACTGCAAATGAAAATATTTTAAGCTTTTCAGAGTTTTATCTCATTTTTATTTTTTTTTTAATTAGGAGTTATAATTTTCTTTTATACCTATATTGAGCCGTTATACCTATATTTTCCGAAAAGGATAGATAATTAAACCTTTTCACTTTGGAATCGCTTTATTTATCCCTAGTTGTAACACTCTGGCCTTGAAAAGAAGTAATATTGGACAGTAACAAAACTTTTTTTTTTACATTAACACGTTAGGTGCGGCGGCGTATTTTAGGGGTATCCTGAATTGAACGGTATCAGTCCCCGGGGTCCGACAGCTGGGATGAGCCACAGACGGTATCGGGCGTCGAGGTCCGATGGGAATGCTTTGAAAAAAGCGTTATCTTTTGATTAGAAGGGAATTAAATGAGCGTCTCAAGGGCTTTATCGCTTAGTGATGATTGGAACTAGACATAATAGGTGCAGGACAGACCGATAGAGAATTTACGCCATTCTTTATCGAAAATTGGACCTCGGAGTCCGATTCTAAAAAACAACAGAATTTCAGCTTTTAGCAACATTTTCTTCACTAAAATGCATCGAATGCATAATCGAGTAAATTGAGTGTTTGAAGTGTTCGGACTTTCGGACATTTTCATGTGAAAATCGGATGTTAAGAAGGGAACGTAAGACATCGGACCCCGGGGACCGATGCCGCACCTAACGTGTAAAAAAGAAAAAATATTTTCTGAACTTCTAGCTCGGATAATGCCAGGCTCAAGTTCTATTACCTTTTAAAAAATAAAAGGAAAAGAGGTTAGGCTTGAGAGAGGGCCTATTCACTGAAAGGAAAGAATGAGCCTTTTTACATTCACATGATTCTTATTCATCTGTATCGAGAAAATCATCTGAAACTTTTCCACGGTCGTTGATGTTATATCACATAATTATTAATATTTATGAAAAGGGAAGCGCCTGCCACTAAGTTTGTTCCTAGCTAACGGGCCCGGTAACGGAGAGAGGCGATGCGGGCTTAGGGGTCGCCTTGGTGACTGGCTCTCAACACTGCCCAACCGCCCTGTTCATCACTATTGATTATCATTAACGCTGCTACTCGGAATAGCCTGGATTATAACTCATGACGAAAACAACGCTAATGCAGGAAACAATCCTGACCGTTATCGACATGGGTGTGTGTAACTTGGTTACTACTACACAACACACCGACACCTTTCCACCCTTTAAAAGTCAGGCCATACGATCGTTATTTCTTTTATATATCCTTAACTTATTTCGCTTATTTTTTCTTTTCTAAATAATATTTATTCCATTAAGAAATATTAATATACACACTAAACCTTCTTGATATGAACCTAATATTTAAAACAGATTGGGTAAATGGAGGAAACTCCTACTCTGGCCTCTTTGACTACGAAACAAACTATTCTCAGTTGTGATTTAGTCTATATTCCAAAATGGGGGGTAAATTTAAAGAAACTAAAATGATCGCAGGAAAACGAAAAAAAGTGGGGAAAAGGCGAGAAGTTTTGAAGAAATGAGTCTATATATTTCGAAAATTATAATTTACTAGACATATCGAAACACATGGATTTCGCATATAAATAAGTAAAAGAGGATATGGATCCTCTTTCGGGCATCTGCCAGTAAAAATTTCGATGGGTCGGAACCTCCCAAATTTCACGAAACGAGTAAAAGTGTGTATTACGAACTTAATAAATACGAACTAACAAAACGTTGCAAAAAAGAAAAACCGTGGTTTTAACGCTTGAACATAAATGAACCAATATAAACCGAGTAGAAAAAGGCGAAAGTGTTAAACCATTGTCCGCTAAATTAGGAATCGGCGAGCAAACTGTTCGTGATATTTTGAAGAAGAAAAAAGACATTTCCGACTTCGTATCGTCGTCGGCCCAAACATCGTGTCCTCAGAAAACAATAAAGAACTCGACATTAAAAGACGTAGATGAAGCTGTCGATCAGTGGTTCATGCAAAAACGCGCTGCGCTGAACGAGTTCGTTTGTTACTTTTGTTCTAGTTTAAAACGTTTGTTTGTTAATAAAAGTGATTTTCTGCACATGTTTTTTTTTTTTTATTTAACCTTCTTTTATATCACATTAAGTCAACAAATTGTTGTAATTCTATTATCCGGGGTTTTCGATTAACCGTGGACCTCCATACCCATCATTCCGGATAAAGGGGGTTCTACTGTATACATATTTATATATATATTGGCTATTAAAATAATTAATTGGTCCAAACAACAACTTAAAGAGGAAGACATTTTTGAGAATTATAACTAAGAATTTAATAAAAAAAAAGATCACTTAGAATTGACCATTAACTTCTCCAAGAAATTGCTACGTTGGAAATTTTGATGTGTTCATCTTTACGTTTTCATTTATTTATCGATTATCATTGTTATTTTATTTTTTCTTATTTCATCAATCATTTATTTATATCCTTTTTTAGTAATTTATAATCGCAAATTTTGTATCATCTTGTTTTCATTGACTTTCCATCAATTACTCATCGCTGTTATTTCAGCCATTATCATAAAATTGAAATTTATTTTCTTTATAAAACTGTTCATTTAATGTACGAATAAATGTAATATGCCTAGTGCATGGAGCATGTGTACTAATCAACAAATGAACTGCTATCTTAGAGGATTATTGTATGAGGGAAATAAAAATATTGACATAAATATTTTGATAATTATACAATTTGCTTTACGCGGTTCAAGTATGGATTCTAATATTTGATCATAAATTAAAGAGTTCTATATGGGTTTGAAACTAGCAGATTCTAAACAAGATAGATTATGCATTGAGAACATTAAATATTTTAGATTTCTGTGTTCCATGTGATCAATAAAGTATATTCATAGATATTCATGCTTTAGAAACATTAGATTGTTGATATGGTTGATTTGGAGACCTAAAGGATGCAACACCAGATCATTCTTTAATGATATATGAAACCTTTAAATGACTAATCTTTCTGCAAATAGATCGATATATTCAAATTTTAGTATTTTGATGCATATATATATATATATATATATATATATATATATAAAGTTTGCTATTATCAATGCTCTCAAGCCTTTGCAACAACAGGTGCCGGTCCTTGTAATTCAAGACCAAATACATAAATATTAATCGATACCTCATATAAATATGATGCTATAAAGCGAATTGATCAACAGCCATTGATCAGTAATCGATTACGCGGTTTAGTTCCGTTATGAACTCCAATTAGAGTGGGTCATCTCACGGATTATTGCTGTGCGGTGGTTACAGTTTATACGCAGGACCTCGCATCATAATTTAACTATGACGGGCTTTAACCGAAATATATAATTATATGCCTAAAATTGACTTTTCTAAAATCGTAAAATACACCCAGGCAAGCCATGAGAGGAGTGGGCGATATTGCTGTTCGCAAAAATACGGAAGTAGAAATCGTATTAGCAACGAAAAAGATTAGACCACCAAGTTTTTTTGTAAATAATACCCCGTAAAAATATTTAAAACATTAAATAATACTGCGCTTCTCGTTCACCTTTACATATTTATGTATCTCACCCGTGATATACGTTTTAAAGAATTTGTGGATTACTATTTTTTTATTATTTTAAATAATTTTATTTGAAGAGAAAAGATTGGCGGGAGTCGAACCCGGGTTTCTGCATTACCGTTACATTACTCTTAACTATCGAGCTAACCCTGGGGCCTATCCCACTCATCTTCAAAGTTTAATTTCGAACAATAGCTGACACAAATAATATAGATAATGAAAATTTATCTTTAAATCTATTATAAAATTCCAGTTGCACTCAACCACCAATAATATTGTATATATACAATATTGTACTCAATAATACTTTTTTTTATTCGTTATTTGCTTTTAGGGATGCACATTTTACAAATATCAGATTACCATATATTACTTATTATAATACATTTTTAACATACATAACTGTAGAAATGTTAAATTTCATTAAATATTGCTATTTAGCATAAAATAGATTATTTGGAAACGACCAAAAAGCCAAGAAATTAAGAAATAATATATATAATATAAAAAAGGGTTGGATATTGGTTTATTAAATTTATCCTGTCAGGTCTCGTATAGATTAAAATTTGTCGTAAAAAAATTCAGTATCTTAGATGTCTTGCCCTTTGCGGTTTAAATATATCAAGCCCATTGGCATTTTCCATCCCTTAGAAAAAAAAATCATTAAAAAAAGATATGATAGTGTTTCGATATTTTTTTCTGTATCACGTTTTGTTTCTACGGATGAATTAATAAAATTTTGAATGATTTATTAAAATCTATTTCAAAACATTTTTACAGAACTTCATCAAACAAAGTCTTTACCCAAATCGATAATCATTAATTTTACCAAAATGATCTGTAAGACAAGTAACTTCTAGGTAGGTACAGACCAAAGGAAACTAACATAGTTTTGATGTGTTGGTGATTTTGTAATATAAATATTAGATTTTGTATTTGGATTGTTTCATTGAGTAAGGCCAAATAACTCCTGTCTCTCTGTGGGCTCATATTAAAATATAGCAGTGGCAGACTTGATTTAACACTAAACCTACCGTTATTATATATACCTATTTCTACCGATGGCGGTTAAATGACCGCTTTTGAAATAAACATTATAGTATTTTCCAGTTGATTGTAATTGTAGCAGCACCTACTTCTACTAGAAACCTGCCTTTGTCACTGTTGCCACAAATTATATAAATGTATTTATACCTGGCTACACTGCGGGTAACCAGACATATAAACTCTCTCAGAGTGTATGTTGATTACGTGTGTGGGATTTTGTGACTTGCTAAAAAAACTGCATAATTATATTTTCAAGTGGTTTATTTATTTTTTTCAACAGAAGTTTCTTTATTTTAATTATTTTTTTTGCTATTTTTATTTAAATACAGTTTTTTTTTTAATTTTATCAAACGTTTTTATTATTTTCATCCCGTACTGTTACAAATAGAACTAATCACGTCGCAAATATTTATAATGCCGCGTACAGAGGCAGTAATCTAATTTGAATGATCGCCATTTTGCCTCACCTCGTGAGTTACCAGCAGTCGCTCTGTACCCATCATAAAACAAACTTTAAGCACATGGCGTTTTCCGGATGACATTTTCTTGGAAAACTACTGTTTTTGTGTTAAGTTTGAGATTTCAATGCAGATAACTTCATAAAATTTCATATATATTCTAGTGGTCAAAAGACCGCTCAGGGTAGACAACGGTGTAATACATATTATCAGGAAATACGAAAGAAGAGGAATATATATTGAAAAATTCAACAGCTATATATTATAGAAAAAGTCGTGCAGTAAGTTTAAGAAAAATAAAAACCTGGAATTTAACAATTTAGATTAAAGTCTCAAAAGCGGTCATTTGACCGCTCTGGTAGGTTTAGTGTTAATCAGACTTGGATGACCCAACTGTTTGAGAATCGTAATTGAAGAAAGCAATTTTTGGGCTCTACTATACTCTACTCCATAAATACTACAATATTAATTTCAATGCTTTTAATGATTCTCATGAACATCTTAAATAATTTTAACGATTAAGGAATGTTCGTATGTGAATTAATATGTTTAGGGTCGAATGGGAAAAATTCGCAATGTAGTTACCTAGGGAAAAATTCGAATATAAGAATACAACACTACATTTTATGTGACATTATTCTGACAGTCAAGTGGAAAATAAGAAGAATCCTCATATTGGGTTAGCAAATGTAATTCGTTGGTTTTTTTTGTTTTTTGTTTTCTTTTTTTACTCCTGAGGATGAAGATGTCTTTTTGGGTGTAGGGCAGAGGGAAGTGTATCGAGCGAAGGGTGAAGGGTGAGCTAAGGGCAGCCCCGCCCCCAAGATCAATAGGAGCCGACCAATAGGAATCGGGGGCGGAACTCCTGCGCAGATACCACCCCCGAGAGATAGCCAATCCACAAGGACCCTCCACCATACAGCCCTTTCAGTATTTCCCCGAGCTGGTTCCATTTCTCCCTAATCATCCAATGCTTACTACTGCTCTACATTTATCTTTACTTATGTAAGTTACTCTCTTTTTTCTTAACTTCTTATTCATCCGCCTGAAATTCTCAACTTTCTCTAATCCGCTTTGATTTTTTTAGTTGTGGAAAGCTATTTGTGGAAAATTGAAGGAACATCGTGTAAAGTGTAAGTATACCGATTAAATTGTATGAATAAGCATTCAAAAGTTAGTAAACGTGCTTTGGGGTAGCAGACAACCTTTTATTAAAAATACATAGTAACTAATATAAATGCTTGTTTCCTATTTATAAGTACATATTACAAATAAAAAATATTTTAAAAAACACAAAAGAAATATCTGAATTATATTATTTATAATCGGTTGAGTGTACCCAGGAAACGATGATCATACCTATCTAGGCTTTGCTCTGATCCAGGTATTTTCCCCTCACAATTAGTCAATAAGCTGACCCGGAAGGTCAGCTAATGATTTGCGCTTGGCACGCTACGAACTACTGACTAAATATTAATAGAAAACGATTAGATAAATATTATTCACTGGAGAAGAGCACTTTAATTTAACGATTAAATGATACACACACTTATAATTAATAGGTATACATTATTACATATGCTCCTTCTATGATATCTTTATTTAAACCGAGTAGATTGAAAATGTTATATTTTTTTTTTAATCGTAAGAAACGAATTAAGTAGATGATTTTCTTAATTCGTGAAAAGTGAAATGTTACTTGAACTAAAACCAGGAATGTATAAATTGGGGCCTAGACAACCCCTGATAAGTCGGAACCCCCCCCCCCGGTCATAATTACTTCCCCCCACCCAAAAAAAATAAGTTTATACTTCACTGACTAAAATGTATAAATCATATCTGTCATCTCAGTCAATAAGCGGTTAAGTCGAATTTAGCCCAAAATGTGTTAGGTGGCTAAAAAAATGATTGAGGCAGTTTCTACGTACTTATTAAGTGTATAAGTCAGACGTTCGTTTGAAATGTTAATTTATAATAATTTTCGTTAAATCTGTCGTTATCAATCGTGAGAAACTAGTCGACTCTAATATCTCATTAATGATAAAACATTTCAACGGTTGAAAATGAATACGTTATTTTATATCAATACTGTTCAAACTTCAAAATTCGTGCCCTGAAAAGTAAGGACTTAACCCCGTATATTCACTTGGAAGACAGATTTATTTGCTGAGTAGTTTCTCATTATTTATTTTATTTAATATCTAGAAGTACACAGACCTATTTATCCATAATTTACCAATTATTTGGTAGGTGTTCCTCGAGAGAAAAACTTTACCTACTATCAAATCGAACTGATGGGTGCAGCATAAGATCTGTTCGTAAACGATCAAAGATTGATAACACCCTAGGGAATTGAGTTAATATTTTTTATTATTCAAAGCTTTAATTAGTTAATTACAGATAACGCTTCCTTTCAAGCTTATAAATATTATTTCGAAGCAGCTCTGATAATTTTATGAATAGGATCACTTGTTTACGATTCTTCACTTTGCATCATAGCACATTCGATAAAATCAATGATTAATTTACACTTTGAAATGTTTTTTAAATGAAATTTGAGATTTTTTTTTTATTTAGCTATAATTTAATGCACGATTAATCAGTAATTTCACATATAACGTAAAAAACATCAAGAGATGGAGTTATAATTTTTTTTTTTTTTCAATTTTCTTGGCTAATTGAGAAAAATTGCTGTTTAGACCCTCACACGCTGACTTGAATATTTCAGCCAATTTATGATTCAAACGTCTCCTTTGTCATTTTTCGACCTTTTAATATTTTAACATGGGTTGGGTTTTCATAACGGCGAAGATAATGATTTTATTATAGTGAGAAAACTGGAGCGAAGAAAGAAACCTAAATGTAGAACAGAGCGTTGTGGTTCAACTGATAAAGGGCACGCTGAAGTAAACCACCGAAAAAAAAAAAACTTCTCGTTAGACGCTTGACCCGTAAATACTTTCTAGTAAATACTTGTTTAATACTTATATAATTTATAGAAAACTTTTATCTTTCCTGTAAAAATATGAATCGTGTTACTTTGATCGGTGTTAAATTATAATTTAAGTTAATATTTTTTTTAATTTAGTTAATTAGTGTTTTTTGCACTTTGCTAAATATTTCAAGGAAGCGCATGACAATTTAAAATTTTGTTGGCCCTTTCAGTCACAATTATTTATACTATATCACAGCATTAACTAATTTTTTCTAACAAATTAATGTATTTATAATTTCTACTCGTCATGTTATAATAAGGATAACTGATGTTAAACACCATTTAATTTTTACATTAAAACAAGGACTATCAGGCTTATTTGACGCCTTCCAAATTTGAAAAATAGCTTATACATTTTTTCAGATAAAAAAATTGGGTCTACTCATTTTATCCCTCCCAGTTATTAATCAACTAACAGTGATTTTATAAGTAGCTGTTAAATAGAACTTATTCTTCAAAAATATTTTTATTCTCATTGAACCCTATGTTCTATTCAATAAAGCATGACCAGAAAAAAAGAAATCCTCATCTCGATGTAAATGCCTAAGCAAAAATCCCAAGAAATGTTCTTCTTTTTCGCTGAAGAACACAGTTATTTTTTTAGAATGAGCTATAGTTGTCTGTCCAAACTTTTGTTAATGGTGCAAAGAGTAATGCTGATATTTGACGATTTTTTTTTTTTTTTTTTTTTTTTTTTTTAATGCCTATAGCATATCCTGACTTGATAATTTACTAATCAAATACCTAACGGGGTACTTATTCAATAGTTAAAAACTTTTTTGGATAAAAGTCGATTTCTTCATTTGTTAAATTTGAGAAAAAAAAACCGCTTAGACTACTTGCTGAACTTATATACGAATATGGGCGTCCGCAGGGTGATATTTATTTACCAATTAAATAAAGTCTTATTCATTTACTATATTTATTAAACATTACATTAACACGTATTTTAAATTTTAAATATTAATGAGTTTTATTTTAATAATTAATTGAGCTTTGAAAGGTCAGAATACCTCGACCCTTTCGAGAATTTTACCAGCCTGCCAGAATTCTACCAGAAAATTAGTTTATATGAAAGAAATATTACTTTATTAAAAAAAAAATATTATACAAGAAATGTTTTGTTAACACAGTTGCTATTGTTTACTAACTTTATGTAAGAGTACTTTTTGGATAAAAGTTAATTACTCTTTTAACTGTCGAGATCTTTATTTTATTTATTTTTTATTGTAAAATATATAATAATATCTTCCACACTCAAGGGCATTTAGCATTTTTGACCTAAGGATACATTCTCACAGAACTAACTATATAGTGGCTAAAGAAGAATTAATAGAGGAAAAAATGATAGGGATGTAAAATAACGAGAAAAATGAAAATGATAACAAAATATATATAATGTTCCCCTCATGACGGTCTCAATATTCCATTTATTTGTATATAACAGGGGCTTTCGTTGCATCTGGCACCATATTCATCTACATAAAACCAATAAATAATAAATATATAAGTATTATTACATATGTATTTGAAAATTGTCATGCCCAATCACTTACCTAAGGGAGAGTCTTTAAAAAACTGTATATTACATCAGTTGAGACTTCTGTTAAAAACCTAACACGAAATAGATTTTGACAATATTAAAATTCTTCATAAACCAGATTCCTGGGCTAAACGGAAAATACTCGAGTCCGCATATATTGCTGCTGATCAAGATAAGCTAATGAACGAAAAACAGGAAGCAGCACACATCCCCTTGCATTGATCCCACATTTTGGATAAATTTGAAAAAATATAAGCTAAACTCTAACAGTATGGTAATAAATAATGACATAAGCAACATTGGCTTATATCATTATACAAATAGAGAAATAATTCCGTTTAAGTTTATAATTTCGGACCTAGGGGGCGCCTTGATCGTCGGAAAATAGGGTAGAGAACAAGTAGCGGCTATGCCGTGTCTCTCCCCATGACGTTTAAGTAAATTGTATTTTGAAACACCAATTTTAAACATTTATATTTCGGGCATAATTTATTTCAAATTTTAGGTTTTTAACAGAAGACTCAACTGATGTAATATACAGTTATTTAAAGACTTTCCCTTATGTGAACGATAAGAGGGTAAGAGATTGGGCATATGCATGACAATTTTTAAATACATATGTAATAATACTTATATATTTATTATTTATTGGTTTTGTGCAGATGAATATGGTGCCAGAGGCACCGAAAGCTCTTGTTATATATAAAGAAATGGAATATTGAGACCGTCATGAGGTGTATATTTTATAATATTTAAAATTGAACGGTCTATGATCACATTGTGAATAAACAGTGACTCACGAAATTGATCAAATGTTTATAGTACAACAGAATATTCGTCCTAATCCGATACGTTGTTTGTCAAAACATATTAATTAATTGTCAGAAAACTTTGTTTACTCTTTTATTATGATGTTTGAACCCTTTTCTACCTGAATTATCAACATAGCACACGCAGTCTTCTTCTAAGTCTAATAACACGATTAATTCAATTTTGTGAGATTGAATTACCAGTAATAATTTTATTCAGAATCAATTTTTTATAACAATAAAAGTTCTGTAGCTTATAAAACAGTAAGTACGAAACATTTTTTATTTTTGTTGACAACATTTTGAATCGATATAACATTTGATATATAACATTTGAATTGTAATGGTTTTACAGTGAAGCCAATGTCGGAAAATATTCGCAAAGCTATTCTAAACGATCTTGAAAAAGGAGTTTCCCGTCATTTTTTGAGCCAAAATTGTCTGACGAAACCAAAATTAATAGATCTGGATCGGATGGCTAAGAGTGGGTGTGGAAAGGGCGAAATGAAAAAATACAGCCAAGATATGCACAACCAACAATTAAATTTGGGGGTGAGAGTATCTTGATATGGGGATGCTTCATGTTAAAAGGGGTTGGCTTGATCGAGAAAATAGAATGGAGAATGACCGCAGACGACTACGTGGAGATTTTAAAAATGTAGCTTGATAAAAAGCCTTACAAAGCTTGATAAATCTAAAAAAGGACATTGTATTCCAGCAGGACAATAATCCTAAACAAACCGCTCGAGTCGCAAAAACATGATTAGAAAATAATAGGTTTAATATGTTGGATTGGCTACCACAATCCCCAGATTCAAACCCTATTGAAAATCTCCAGGCTCAGCTGAAGAGATAAGTTACTGGCGTCAGTTCTTCAGCATACAACACGCAGCAATTGTGGGAAAATGTCAAAGCAAAATGGAGTCAGATCACACCACAACAGTGTGAAAAATTAGTAGAAAGTATGCCAAGAAGGATCCGCGCTGTAATCGACGCAAAAGGAGGCTACACTAAATATCAAAAAGAAGTCACAAAATTGATCAAATCGTGTTATTAGACTTAGAAGATGACTGAATGTGCTATGTTTATAATTCAGGTAGAAAAGGGTTCAAACATCATAATAAAAGAGTAAACAAAGTTTTCTGACCACTAATTAATATGTTTTGACAAACAACATATCGGATTAGGAGGAATATTCTGTTGTACTATAAAAATTTAATCAATTTCGTGAGTCACTGTAGGTGCTTGAATTCATTGTTATATAAAATATTTACATTAAGGCAAGGAATCTCCAAATCGAGCTTCATCGCCCACATGTGGGGGGCAAAGCATGCCTCAAGGATATCACAGTGCTTCTTACGCTCCCGCATTATTGGGATTAAAAGCCAGTTAAGACAGAGTAATGACACTAGAGCCGCATGCGCTCAGTATAGTTGGATTACCTAGTACAGTTCAAATCTCCAAGAATATACAAATTCTAATAATTAAAACATATGTGTTTAGAACTAAGACTACAGACATTACTAATATTGAAGAACTGTAGAAATATGAGATTATTAAATGCCTGAGTTCATTACTAAATGAGGTGTTGAAATTCAGCCATATACATAAATGTGAGATAACTGAAGCTGATTGAGAAGGAATGTGATAACGAGGAATCATCATAATGAATACGCTATAAAGAAGGCTTGCATATTTATGGCCAAACTTTCTGTGGACTCGAAGAATCCTGTGTGAAGCTGCCGCATTCTGTGAGCTGAGGGGGGCAGGAAGTGGAGGGCTACTTGGAACGGCAACATAATGGAATGTTGATGCTTTTGCATACACAACAACTCCACCGGTCCGATCCTTTATATTATATGTATAATGTATATAAAATCCCCCCCCCCCCAAACTCGATTCTGTGGCAACTTTCTTCTCTGGCGCAGTAATGTCTGCCCAAATCAAGAGCATGCCAGAAGCAAACCAAGCATATAGCTTCTTCTCAATTTAAAATACGCTGATTTATATTCAGAATTTTCAGTTATCTATATTTTATTTTGGAAAGCCAACGTTTCGTTCCCTACATGTGGATCTTCATCAGGGCTAGAAGAAGACAATATGACAATTGAATGTTAATCATGTAATTATTAACTATAGATAGTAACAACTAGGAGTAACAGAATAATGGAAACCAAATCCAACTGTCATGTTTACATGACATGGATACTGTACAAAACTGATAATGTTATAAATGATGGTGAGAATCATACATGGATATTTAAATAAGTAGCTGGTTAGCAAGATAAAATAAAATCTGATATTTACCTTCTGACTCTAGAGTAATAAAGAAACTGAGGGTAAAATGAGGTGAGGGGTGGTAGGGGGTTAGTTGGCCGACTTCGAAGGTTTATTACGGGGAAACCCAACGTTTTTGAAGTTAAGGACTACTTGACAACTTAGTGAAAATGAAATTAAAAAGTAATTTTTAAAAACTAAAACAATATATGGTACAGTATACAAATAGTTATGTATGGACTCAATAATAAGACAAATGTGATATTATACACAAGGTAAGAATGTTTAAAAATAAAATATCATAAAGAAGGAAGTCATGCAGTAATAATAAAGATAATAATAATACAGAGGTATATAAATAATTGTGGATACCTATGATATCAAATTTACATTTATAGTGTACATTGTAACATATGACCATTGCTATACAGAAAAAACAATCGAATGGCCACCGCCAAAGTCAATAATCAGTTATTATGTATAATGACCGTATTCGATAGCTAAAGTAATTAATTAATTAATCTAACCACTATTCATACTGTTATAATTATTGTAGCCATTTGTCATAATGGTTGGTACAGTTCGGCTAAAGTAATAAATATTTTCAAATATTAATCACATTGACAGGACATTATGAATGACAGCTATAATTGTTCAGTCAAAGTAATAATTCTCACTCACACCTATAACTTTGAAATAAAAAAGGCCACTTTAAATACATTTATTTATTAAATAATTACTTATATTCATAGTGAGCATATTTTATGTTTTGAGGATACCTAATTGTAAAATGCAATGTGTTGTTTACATTTATATTTTTTTAATGAATCTATTAAACAAATTAGTTGGTTATGAAAAAATTGTTTAAATATTTTGAGTAGTTGAAACATTAAACATTGAGAAAAATCATTTCTTTACAACGTTTTTCCCAAATCTATTTATACATAATAAAGTATTACTCTGATTAGCAGATTATTCAATATCGATAATATGCCTAAGAGCTGGATGAAATATTTTAATAAAGCCTAATTAATCACTTTGACCAAGTTCGCTAGTTGTTATACATAAGGTCTGGATATTATACATAATTGCTAGAATATTTTTGCTGTGACTCATTCAAATCCCTGGTGATTGGAAAGTACTTTTGAGCAGTGCCGAGGAAAGGCTATTTAACCTTTAAGTATCTAATAATAATAGTATTCATTTTTCAGAATTTGACGAAAAATTTTTACACATTCCGGGCACATACTCAGCCACATTAATACTTTTTTTTCGTTGAATATTTAATTTTCAGAAAATTCCTACGGTTGAGCTTGATGTCTCGATCAAATCACCTACTCGGACAAAGTTGAACTAAACATTTCATGGCATAACGAGCTATACAGTAATACATTGATGTTGCTAATGATTATAAATAGGTTTTTAACCCGACGCCAACAATGATAATTACCTTGAAAACAGATCTGGGCAAAACTGATATTCACTATTATTATTTTTAAAAATATTATTTAAAATAAAAATATTCTGATTGATTTATGTTTTAAAATATGGTATATTTTTATGACCATATACTTAAATTGTTTACTGGAAAAGTATTTCAAATAAGTATGTGATATTATAATAAATATTATAATAAAATATCATAAGTATTTTTAATTTTAATTACAATGACAAGAATATGACTATGAAATACGCGTGCTTAACACGTGATATCGTTTTTTAAAAGTATATCCATTAAATTTATGTTGAGACACTGCCGATTATTATCGCTCAAATAATTATTCTGAATTAGAAGATCACGAGGCCACCTTCTTTTTATAAGCCTGGGAGCATCATCAGGAAAAGGTGAACTGACAAGTCTTCCTCTACCACAAATCTTTTTATCAAAATATTTTGGAGCTATTTCTTGCTGGCTCTAAGTGTAATTATAAGAAAAATAGTGGCAAAGGGATTTTTTTTTTTTTTAACGGAAAATACATGTCTCACATTATGACCTATTTCTTCCTGGCCACTTTTGATAGCGAATGTGGCGTTAGTTGATTGGAGACCCCATAAAACAACTCTGAAACCTTTTTCTTGCCTGTAGACTTATTATCGTAATCGATTCAGATTTATATCTTCTGAAGAGTATAGGTACATCACAGAGTATGATAAACGGTAGTAAAATGGGAGAAATACGAGCTTTCCAAAAAAAACGCTTCTCCTGAAAATTAGGATTTTTCCACCTTTAGGAAAAGTTTTCTCAATCTGGTGATTCTGGTTCGAAACATTTAATAAATTGTCATGGTGGATCTGTAAATCGTTTAACGGACAATTATGATAATTTGAATTGGAAAAAAAGTCGTCTTGTTAAAAGCTGAAAAATATTGGAATAATTATCCCGTACCTATTCATTAATCGAAAAACCCTGCATCTATATTTTAAATATGTTTTAACGCAACATCGTGAATAAACCAGCTGATTGGTTTATAAGTAAAGTGTTCCTTAAGAAATAAATATCGTCTAGAGGTTTATCGGGCGTTTCCAGCCTTAGTTTTGTGCTCTGTGTAACATTTGAAATAATTTAATCTAATGTTAGAGCTGTTTTCACTGATTATAACAAGGCAAAAATCATCATAATTGGTTGATCAATTATTCAAGAAAAGTGAAATTAACACTGACGTGTTCCACTTTCGATCCAATACTAGTCAGTCTCCCCATAAATGGTAACAATGGCATTGTAGTTTTTAGCTGACGATGTCTGATCAGATTTTTACAGTTTTCCTTAGATTTAGTTCTAACCACAATTTCATTTACATCTAATTTGTTGGTCCAATTAAGTCATCTAATCATCCAATCTATTTCATGACCGAACGACTTGTATTATCTATTTCGGGATCCGAATAACATTCATATTCTAAGATTTTATTCGGTAGCTTATAAGCGGGTAAAAAATCATTGTTGATTAAGTTTTCGTTACATATTTCATGGTTGCGTTACTTTTGCTGCGAGCTTTTGGTTGTGATATGGCTTTTTAAACTTTTTTTTCGTGTAAATCTCTGGCCCGTGTGAGCAGATTTTCGATGGCGCTTGGGTGCGTCTCGCCGATATCGGAAAAAGGAGTCTCTTCTACCTTGGATTCTTCGCAAGATTTTTTTTATCAATAGCCATGATACGGTAGGATCAAAAAAAATCTCATCTGTAATTTACCTAAGTAGAAAAATAATTAGACAAACAAAATCTTAATACTAAACTATTACCATCTTCGGTGCTTCGGATAATGACTGACAAAAAAATACCAGCATCAACTATACATACCTACATCAAATCACCTACCGATTTCCTTTTGTGGGTCCACCTACCGATCATGGTTTTTGTGATTTTTCAACTTGCAGTTGTTTATTATTAAATCTCTTTATTACTCTTTGAGATCTCTTGCTATTTAGTTCCTAAGAAAAGTTGCTGGAAAACTGGAAACATAAATAAACTTTTAAATAATAAAAAACATGTTCTGAACGTTTCATAGAATGAGAGAGAGAAAAAAATAAATAAATATTTAATCCAAAAGAAAAATATGGTTTGTTTGTACACATAAATTTATTTATATATATTTGGATTATTATAATAAAAAATAGCATGTGAAATTTAATTTTATAATCTAGAAACGCTTGGACGGAGCTCATTTGAATTATTCGATATTTCAAGTAATTTAAAAATTTGAGATTCCTGAGAATATTTTAAAAACCGTACGTATAATTTATAGTAGTGACACATCGAAAAATTTAAATTGAACCTTAATAAGATAGAAAATATAAAAAATAAATATGATATTATGGAATAAATCACTGAATGATAGTAAGAAATTCATGGGTACATGATGATTAAAGGGTAACTATTGGTTGTATGTTGTAAAGGGTTTTACACTCGAAGGATGAATAAAATAAAAAAATTAAGATTTGTGATAGGTAATAGGTATGAAAATAGAAAATCACTTCAAATTATTGTTGAGTAATGATGAAAGCAATATAATAGAGTGTGGGAGTAAAAATATGTAAAGTTATATAAATTAAGGAAATATTTAGGAATGGTAATAAAAAGATAATAAATGGTAATAAAAAGGATAATTTTATATTGTGAGAGTAGGAAGAGTTAAAAAAATTATCTACTCAAAAATAAATAAATATGGTAAAGTTTAAAATGAATGAAAAATCTCTTTCTTTTTTAGTTTTTATTTTATATTATCAGTAATATTTTTAATGTATGTGTCATGATGCTTCATAAAATCAGACAGAAACGATATACTCTTATGATTGAAAAGAAAACAGTAGTAAGGGTGTGGCTACATGTATTTCTATGAGAAATATAAGCAGAAAATATAAATATCCCAGGAAATTAAGAAACCAATTATATAGTTATAAGCAACAACTATAATTATAGATATAATTAAGATTTATAAGCAGAAGTTTTGCGTATAGAAAACTTGAATCTTAAAAATAACAAGACAAATATACTTTGAGACGGCGGCTCAAATCGAAGAGAGTGAGCTAAATAAGTGAGATGAGTGGAAAATGCCCCCGTCGTATATTCATTGATCAACGACCTTTCTCACTGGACCAATCTTGAGAAATGGATCGAGACACTACAAAAGGGATGAAAAAAAAAAAAAGGAAAAAAAACAACGATGAAGCCTTTCGATTTTCCTCGGTCATGGAGTGAAATTCGATGATACGTAGTGGTAGAGAGGGCACATAGAAAAAATCACACATAAAAAACTTGACAGGAAGTGGCGGACACGGGTGGCAAATGGTGGTTGACTCCTCAGGGCAAAAGAAAGGGAAAAAAAAACACTGGAAGCAGAGCCGTACCAGAGAGTGGAGGATCACTAATATCTTCCTCCCTTCTATTGTGTATCCTTCTTTCCACAATTCATCCTATTCGTAAACTTACATGGAACACTTATCATTTCTTGGTGCCAAATCCGCTTCCATACCATCTAAATACATGGGATATAAAAACGGTACATATTGTAAAAGTACTAACTGGTTTAGGGACATTCTTCACTCAACAACGATATTCCAGCGACCAAAACACATTTGATAGCTAGGATATTTTTGGTAGGATATTACATAGGTTAAACCGTACAGTTATTGACACCCTTAAGACTACATTTCTGTGGTGAAATTAAAAGGAATACTTTTTATGAAGGGACCAAATTGAAACTTCCTATAGCTCCTCTTTATCTATCCTTATAAAGACTCAAGAGGTTTTTTTGGGTCAAACGTTCAATAATTTTAGCATATGGCAATATTTATTGTTAAAAGTGCAAAAACTAGTTATTGGCACCCTGTGGATTTAACTGTGAAATCTTCCCTATGGTTAAAGTCTTACTTTGTTAAAGTCTTACTTCATAGATGACTTAGAGGACCCTTCAAACATTAGACTCATGTATATCTTGTAATAAAATTAGGACTTGTTTACCTATTTCTTTAAGTTAAAGTTGGGGTGCCAATAACTGTACTGAGTGCCAATAACTGTATGGTTTACCCTATGTATCTTTCATTCAATATATGGTTATCGCATTCTTGTGCAGTATAAATACATATTTATATTGCTGTTATCGAACACTGACCAATGATCAACTGTACAGAGTGTCAATAACTGTATGGTTTACCCTAATATTGTTATTTATAATTGTGCAATAAAGTATATCAGTTCTTTAGTTTCATGTGTTATTTAAATTAGCCCAATAACATTTTAAAATAACATATTACATGCTTTTCGTATTTTTTTAAAAATCATTCTGAGTAATACTTTTTTTTTTTCTTTTTAGGACATTCTGACTCAAATATGAACCAATGGATCATCCTATTACAGGTGAACATTATAAATTTCATCTTGATAATAATAATTTATTTACTGTAGACCATTTTTTATGCATATGAATTTCTCTGATGCCAGCATATAAAGTTTAGTCAAGTGGGTATGAATTTCAACAAGTCTACCGCCCCCCCCCCCCCATCTCTTTGACTTAATATTCTTTATCATACTTCAAACCTTCTTTTTATTCCGAATGCATTTTACTATTTTGGATATGACTCACAATAATGGTCCTTGAATAATTATTTCGCTTCGATCGCGAGTATGCTATCATAAACCAAAATAAATTGTTTTCGTTCCAAGCTCTATTTGTTTTTTAATTTTTACCTTAAGGTATACCCGATAAAGCATACCCCCTTCGTTTATTGGTCTCTATTGGTTTGTTAGGAATCAGACCTGGTGAAAGTAGAATTCTCAATCCGGACCTTCAGTTACAATTGCACTTTTTGTGGCTTTCCTATGTTTTTCTGTCGTTTTCCAATTGAAACTTTCCCCGAATCGAAACATACTAAAAATATATACAATGCAACCTTAAAATTGGTAAAATTTCATGATACCTCCTTCTGGGAAACCATGATGACAGGACAAAGAAGATGAACCAGTTGAGGAAAGATTTAAAATAATTAAATTCATTCCGTAAATTTTGTATATTATTGTTTGTTTAACGTCACTTTTATGCCACTAAGGCTAATCGGACGATACTGCAGTCCTACATTTTTTCTAGCCAGGTATAATTAGAATAGGGATCTTTAACGAGTACCTGATATCGCACAGGCTCAGGACCTCCATCTTACGCCCCTTCCGAAGGACGGCTTAGCCAACAATTTGTTATTCCATTTGAAAAGGAAACCTGGTGATAATTTTTTATTCTTGAATTCTTGTTATGAGTTGTTTCCTTGCTTGTATAATATAAATTTGAGTATGGTTTGACATGCTGAACAATGTTTAGATAATAATACCTAATTTTTAACCATGTTGGTGAGGATTTCAATAAGTTCTTTAAATAGAAACCAAATTTAAAATAATTTAATAACGGAAAGAAATGGTGACTTGTATTATTGTGATATTAATCTTATCTTAGTTAATAATTTTATCTTAGAATTATAAATATACGTTTTTAAGTCGCTTTTATTGATCCACATGTTTCAAATATATCTATAATAAAACTCAAATTTACATCTCACAGAATATCTACAAAATTTAAATATTCCGTCCTTGGTCTGAACATAAGGAAAACACTGTGAGGAAGTTTTTGCTGAAATAATGTATTAATTACGTTCGTTAATTCCTTAACTTCCACCACTTTACCATGCATTTGAACAGCAGGTGTATCATGGAAAGCTGTAGGTCCTCAATAGCAGGTGTATTGTAGGACAAGTTTATCAGTTGGTTACTAAAAACATTTTTTTTTTTTTTTTTTAAGTAGATGAGTTGATAATCAACGGATATTTGTGTGGGATTGTTCACACACAAAACTTCATAGAACGTCAACACTTCTACAAAAATGTTAACATTATCATTTCAGTGTTCAATCAAATATCAAATCAATTAATTAATGCGTATTATACGTTTAAACATTTTAAATGTTGTGTCTTTTTCTCTTATCAAAATAATTTTATACCTATTTCTACATCCACATTTTATAGTTATTCCTAGGTTGAGGCTTATATCATCAACTAATTTTATGAAAATTATGATCAAAGAAACCAAAAAGCGGGAAAAGATATTTTTTGTTAAATCAACCAATTCCTTGGAAATTTGCCGCCCTCTGAATTCTACCGTCCGGAGAAAGTGCCCCATTTGTACCACTTATTTCCAACACTGTGATGATTCCAAGAAACTTTTAAGTTGTATTATGTATTAAAAATTGTATTCAATACAATAATGTATTTTGAAATTATTTAACGTTAAATTGACACTCATTTACATATGAGGATATAAGGCCGAATCCACATTTCCAACCGAGACAGATTAAAATTGCGTGTTCAATTAATATTCAGCTCTTTGAGAATCAAGCTTTCTTTTTTTTAAGGGACCTTTTTAAGGGGGGTGGGTGGTTCCGCCTTTGGAGTTAAGTATGGAGATATATTCTCGGACGAGGAGGCTTAGATGTGGTTGGCCTGCTACAACAATAAACGGAATTGTATGGCATAATTATAGCGATTGTTATGGTCGGTGCACTTATAATAAAATTTCGTTCCATTCTTGCTTCCTGTACATTAGCATAATAAGCCGATGCACCTGCTGCCACCATCCGGTCTTCCGATGGAATACATTACCCTCACGAAGATAACTGTCGACTGTTAAATTTCAGAACGCCTTTTACCGCTCGTTTGATGCATCAAACTTTTGGAAATTTTTTTACGTTCAGTAGTCGAATTTTCATGTTTAATCAGTTCTTCAAGGTTGATTGTCAATAATAAAGTAACGGCTAACTCACCCAAACCTTCCGAAAAAGTCTTTTAAACATAAGCCAATTCTCTTTACCATGTTACTCCTAATGATGGGATAGTTACAATGCTAGTTAGCATGCTGGCATGTCAATTTCTAGAGGGCAGCTACTCGCACCGTTACTGCATCATACAAGTGCGAGCACGTCAGTGGCTTGCGTGCGATTCACTACATTTTTACTTCCACTTACCTATATATGAAATATATATATATAGTATATATAGTCAGGGAAAGTATTGCGATCGTGAAAAATTTCGACTTCCGGTTTTCAACGGTAATACACGTTTTGGGGTCCCCTGAGTCCAAATAACCAAGTCCCGCGAAATGGTCTGTGTGTGTGTGAACAGACTAGCTCAAAAACTATAAACCGTGTGAACCACGAATTGGGTATTTAGTGTATGTATATGCCTGCGATGTGACAGGCAAAAATGCCATCAAAATTGGTCAAACGGAGGGGGTACTTTATTTAATAACTTTTTACGTTTTTTTCTCGATTTTCTCAAAAACGGCTTTAACGATTTTTATCAAACTGAGTATTTACTGTATTAATATGCTCGAGATATGACTGCAAAAATTTCATCAAAATCGATCAACCGGAGGGGGCACTTTATATAATAACTTTTTTTCAATTTTTACCTTTTTTTCGATTATCTCAAAAACGGCTTTAATGATTTTGATAAAATTCGTCATGTTTTATGAAAATCAGGTGTTCTTTAATATGAGGTAAGCTTTATCATTATTAAAATCTTCTGAGGGGGCTTAAATGGGGAAGGGGTCTTTTTTGTTTTCCTATAAAGCACCTTTATTTTTGTTAATATGAAGAAATTAACTGTCTCTCGTTACGTCTAAAAACAAGAAATCGCTCGAAATGAAATAAAAAAAAAATCAAGTAAACATGTAGTGGAGAAAAAAAAAGCAAAATATTCCTATAACACGTTGAGCCCGCGCATGCGGAGTATGCCTTAATTGACAGACCACTGTTCATAATTAAAGCCGTTCTGTTCATTTAATGGAAATTATTTGTTTCATGGTAACTAAATGAACTTTTCAACAACTACATAGGGAATTATAAAATCAGCCGACTTGGAGTATTATGCTTGCATTGCCGAATCATCATAAGTAAAAACTTTAATTAATGATAAAAAATATTTTTTTTAAAGAGAAAATAAAAACCAAAAAAAGAAATGAATGTGTAAAAATGTGTGACGTTGAGATGTGGCAATTAACAAAACACATCAATTTCTAATGTAAGTAGGTAAGTGAAAGTTGTGTGTAGCGCGCATGCACCACATTTTTTGTTTTCACTCGCCTTACGGCACGGTATTGCGCGATGGCAGTAGCTCTATGCCTTGAGCATATTGTTCTTATTTTTGAGCTTTGATAATTGACATTTCTTGTTGGATATTTTTGAGCTTTTGTAGTTTTATTATTACGTCATTACGAAAAATGGCTATTAGATGGACTTTAGAACAGAATATAAAATTTGTGAGGATTTTTAAATATTGTTTGAGTTGCATTTTCCATTTGTATCATATTCTTGAACGAAATCGTTATTTTTTTTCTATAGCACTTTCAGGATGAAATGTTGGTATTTCGGGCGTAATAATCTTGAAATTCATCGCCCTGAAACACCTACTACGACTACTATGTTGGTATTTAGTAACCTTTTTTATTGTATTGCGAACATTAATCGCCACGAATCAATCGTGTATCTTGCCTCAACATTGCACGAGATATACGAAAATAATGGGAGTTCACAAACTTAGAGTTACTCTGCTCGATTAAAACATGTTTATATCACTTTACTAAATTTTTATTTTATTTTATTCTTATGTTTTACTCTTTTCGATTATTTATTTCTCTATTTTTACATTTTTTTTTTCATCAATATTGCCGATGTCCTCGAGACAAACAATTGGTTCGTTTAAAATGTATATGCATTATCGTTTCAAATCAAACTTCAATTTGCGGCTTGCATGGGAATCTTTTCCTTTCGATTTCCCTCAGTAGAAGTTGGATATCACTGCTTTCTTTGATGAAACTCATCCGTCTCGGATTTAACGTATTAGATCCAGAAAACAAACGATATTCCCAGCAAACTCATGATCCATGAAGGTCCCAAGGCGTTCTCCGTAGTTGCCTATCCTACGTCGGAGATAGTGGTTGTTATTGTTACTTGAAAAAACAAAAACATGATCATACCCTTCTAAAAAAAAAAAATAAAAACGATAGAATTGAACTTTAAGAAAAAAATATTCAAATATGAGCTAGATGTAATTTCGAATGGATTCGAGTTTTGTGATGAACCATTTTTATTCCTTTTCATCTAAGGAGTATATATTTTTTTTTAATTATTTTCCATTTGCATAATTTTGAATATATACTATCATAAGAAGCAGCAACTGTCAGTTTCATATTTACATATGACGTAAAAGAAATTCTTGACTTAAACTATTTTTTTCTACTTCTTTAATATGCCGTCTCATTTGATTTACCTATGCAGTGAGTCGATTTACAGTTTGCAAGAGTCGATTTACATTGCAATGATTCGATTGCCTTGTGTTTCCGCTATTCGTGGTTTGAACGTCACAAAAGTAATTTTTCATGAAGAAATAACTACTCTTTATTGACATTGTAGGTAACATCGATAAAAATTATTTTGCCGAATTATTATCGTTTTAATATTCATTGATATGGATATTCGCTTCAATTGTCAACTTATAATTACATTGCAGAATTATACATAAATAGAGGTATTCATTAGCATTTAGTACTGAAACTGTTCTTTTTATCAAACAATGAACATTAAACTTCCTCGACTATTTCATTCCTAAAAACAATAGATTAACCAACCTGAAAATGCCGAATCATCTTGGGTCAACCAACCAATTGTTGTATATATACCGCCTTACTAAATGCTATAGCAGCAGCCCTCCATTTTTGTATGTCAACAAAACACTAAAACATAGCAATAGTTACATACCCTTTAAGCTCTTTAAAAGGCCTGGACAGTGTGAATCCGAAATGAAGATATTTCTAATTCAATTCTACCTGACCCAACTGCAAAATTGAGGTTTTTCGGTTATATTTGTATTGGTTCCGAGTCACGTGAGAGCGACCGAGCTGCAAAATAAGCTCACACTTCCCGTACGAGATAAAATTATTGTGACTCTACCAGATCTGAACAAGACCCCCGAAATTATTAGGAAATTAAAGATGCATGGTAGTCAATGTGGTATGAGAGTCCACCAAGCAAGCTGAAAGTTAAGAAGAGTAAAGCAAAGCCCTGGTAGACATCTGTCCGTAAATTCCGGATAAAGGAGGTCGTGCTGACACGGGTGCAGATCGTTCATACGAACCTTACAAACTTTTATCTCATCAAGAAGAAACCGCCACCGAAGTATAAATTTTACAACACCTCCATTAAAATAAGCCATATTTTCAAGAATGCCCTTATTTCATCCCGCAACTTTGGTTAAAATCCGAATTGACGAAAACAATAAAGATGATAATGGAAAGATGGTATAGATATTTAGATTTTTGAAATTAAATAACATGTCGTCTTAAATATGACATCTTATCACAAAACATTGTAGAAAAGTTGGAATAAAATAGAATATTAATTTAAAAAAAAGGGGTCACCTGTGGTGTAGTGGTTAGCATAGAAACTTACAATACTAAAGGTTGCGGGTTCGCGTCCCAAGGTGGCCCTAGGATTTTTTAATGGGAGTAAAAAATCCTTGTCTATACCGTCCCTCGGATAGGACGTAAAATGGAGGTCCCGAGCCTGTGCAATGCCAGGTACTCGTTGAAGATCCCTATCCTAATTATACCTGGATAGGCAAAATTTAGGACTCTTGCTGTAGCATCGTCCGATTAGCATTAGTGGCATAAAGTGACGTTAAGCAAACAAACAACAACAATTAAAAAAGAAAAATAATTGAAATAAGAGGAAAAAGAAATAAATAAAATAAAAAATTTTAACTTGGAGTTGATGATTAGTAAGTTTGTACGCCACTAAGCATCATCAAACATCAATACTTAATTAAACTTGATTCACTGACGAGACAAATTTAGGAAAATAACACCCCTCTTAATTTATATCACATTGAGACAGGTGTTGACATTGTAACTTGGCTCTATGGGACAGGGATTTACATATATAAATATTGATGCGGTGGCCTGTGCAATATATCATACCACAATTGGGACCGACAAAGGAGCTACATTTTATAACTCGATTATGTCACAGTAGGAGACACCTGGTCTGCGGGATTTAGAGGCGTTCTTAAGTGGGTGGACCAGTCGTAACATTGAGCTGAATTTATGCATACCATCCGTCGGAATATAGCCATTTTTTAAATAGTCTTAATTTTAATTTTTTTTTTCTTCATATTTTGTAGTTTTATCATAAATGAAGATCTCAATTAAAAGTGTACAATAAGTATTCTTTATTGCTTCACGCATACCTACTCAACTCAGTAACATTGGATTGTATGGTAGGTACTCAATAAATTTACTGTTGTTCTATCAGTAAATAGATTTTTGATAGTAAATAGTATATAGTAGGGTTCCGATTAACCGAGGTCCGGTGAACCGAGGTTCCGATTAACCGAGGTGCCAAGTCTGAAGGGGGGGGGGGGTATGTGTATGTATATGAGTTCATTTAAAGAAACTACAATAAAAAATTTCTTTTTAAAAAAATAGTTTCATGATTTCCGTTATTATTGTTATAATGCATTATTATTAAATATTTATTAGGTTTTTAAGCATGCATGTAGTTTGTTCAACGTCTCTTTAGGCTACTAAGGCTAATCGGACGATGCTACAGTGGGAGTCCTAAATTTTGATTATACATTTATAATTAGGATAGAGATCTTTAACGAGTACATCACATCATATATGTAGTTTTTATTTAAAAATAACCTACATTTTCAGTTGGTATTGATATGGTTCCGATTAACCGATTATTTCGATTAACCGAGGTAACCTTGGTCCCCATCGTCTCGGTTAATCGGAACCTTACTGTATAAATATAATTTTGTCTAAATTATCGTGTGTGTAAAGACATTTGAGGGAATGAATGAATCCTTAGCTCTGACCAAATTAGAGAAGGAATTATTTCGATCAGAATAACATATGAAATTTAACTTATTCTGGCTTGTTGGAATGATGTTGTAAATTATTGAAGCTTATTGGATCACTATGATATATATTATGACAATTTTCAAAAAATATTTTTCGTCCTAAAACTGCTGAGAATTACTTAGTTGTCTACAGTGGATTCAGGGTTTGGTAACACGACCAAGGTCGGCTGCGCCTTAACTGCTTTTTCACACCTTTTGATCCCCCATATAGGCTTCGATCAACGCGCATTCACCATCGTAAAATATTTTCACAAACATTTTATCTTTTCCTATCAATTTTTTTTGGATGATTCTTGATATTCTTTTATTTGTCTTTTGTGCCTGGTGATAAACATCAAACTATATTTCTATTGTAATATCTTTATCTTATGTGCGACCCTCTGTAGGTACACCATCAAGCACCTAAAAATTAACTTTGTAATTCAGTATAAAATTCACATATAAATATACACAAAACTTCGTTTAATGCACACCAACCTAATTTACAGGTACAAATATGAACATATGGTAACTACTACGTTACTATTTGCGATATCGTTACTTGGTTACGTAATACTCGGTTCTTTACAATTACAACATATGACTAAAATATTTAGTTACGATTGTAAACATGGCTTTGTTTAGGTTACACGACCAATTCAAAAATTTAGATAAAACTGTAGATTTTCTACAGGAAAAAGGTCTTCTTCATAAAGATAGGATATGCCGCAATGGACATAACATGAAATTAAGCAAGAGAGAGAATAGATTCAGATGGAGATGTAATAATAGATCCTGTCGTATGGAAATTGGCTTAAGAGAAGGTATGTGGTTTACTGGTTCTAAATTTCTATTAAATACTGCATTGATTTTCATTTATTCGTGGACAAAAATAAAGTGACAAATAATATAATAGTTATTAAATATCGTTACTTTTAAAACATGTGTTGTGATATTTGTAACTGTAGATTCGGTTGGCGTGCTTTAAACGAAAGAGACCCATAATTCTTTATATAATCATACAATAAAATACAAATAATTTCTTACAGAAATTTTCTATATTATTTTGAAAATTAGAAAATTTCTGTTAGTTATCAGCTTGTAGTTTACTGTATAATTATATAAATAATTATGTTTTATGTGTATTTATATATAAATTTTGTTCTGGATTACAAAATTAACCTTTAGGTACTTGATGATGGCCAGAGGGTCCATCATCCAACCATAAAAGGCAAATAAAAGTATTTCCATAAACTTTTTAACAGTTTATTGAAATTTATAAATAAATAATTTTTACATTTGTATACAATTGGACAGTTTAGATCTGATTTTTCGTCTATGTTTTTGAAAAATTACTGGGATTCTTTAATCCATTTTTGCATTCCATTATATAATGTTTTTTTTTTTTTATTCTTTAACATTGCTTCGGAAAAAAATAAAATAAATAAAAAACCAACTCATCGAATAAGAGATGTTCGACACTTTTATCAAATGTTCTTAACCAATAATTAATTGGGTAAAAGTCCATTCAGAGGCTGTAAATTATAGCAATAGACGAAAAGAGGCAGTTGCTAAACAAGAAAGTTGTACTTGATCCATCCATCCAGCCAATATGTCTAAAACGGGTTTGTCTGCTAATTGAGCTTTCATCTTCCGTTGTAAAGGTCGGTCTCCCACACCCAAAATGGGAACATTCCCTATCTTTTACAGTAAGATTCTACTATCGTATGACATGATGCTCTGAATGCTTGTTTAATAGTATTCTAAAAAATACGTATAGTGCTAAATCATCACCTGATACTAACTTATAAATTAGATAGATGTATAATAAATGACTGATACATGTATCGATATTCCTTTTAATAAATTATTACTACTGAGGGGTATTTTTACTTATAAAAGTATGCTATTTATGCTTATATCGAGTTCCATTATCTACCCTATATAAAAACTATCCTCGTTTTATGCATTGGTAAAAATCGCACGGTCATTGTTGGCTCACGCTTGAAATTTTTTCAGGCATCCACCACTCACACTTCAGGGATATCCCTAGGTATAACCATTGTACTTCAAACAAACTATCGAAAAATTCTTATCAGCAATTTACCTCTTTAACAGGGGTCAACTGTGGTGTATTGGTTATCATAGCAACCTACTATACTAAAGGTCGCGGGTTCGCGTCCCGCAGTGGCCCTAGGATTTTTAAAGGGAGAGAAAAATACTTGGCTATGCCGTCCCTCGGATAGGTCCCAGGTACTCTTTAAAGATCCCTATCCTAATTATACCTAGATACCCAAAATTAAGGACTCATGCTGTAGAATCGTCCAATTAGCCGTAGTGGCACCAAGGGACGTTAAACAAACAACCTCTTTAATGAAAAATATAATTAAGTTTGTAAATAATAATTATTATTTTTGATTACTTGACCACTTTTAGTTTCTGATGGTTTAAAACTTAGATGAAAATGAATAAATATTAACCCTTTGCACTCGACACCGTTTCGGACGTTACCTACCGCAACTCGACGCAACTTATTCGCGAAAACGTACCCCTGAAAACGTAATATTATACAGTAAAATTTTAGAACCGAGTAAGGAATTGTAACGAAATTTAGGTTATATGTATTAGTGAAGCTTCAAGAACACATAGTTATAAAAAAATTAAATAAATTTTTTTTTTACAATTTTATTATTATTATTATCATTAATATACCAGGTCTGCAAGTTTAAAATGTCGTTTATTTCTTAAAATATATACATAGTAATTTAAAAAAAAAGTATAATATATTTTATTCAAAGTACTGGCCCTCGCTTTCTACACATTTTGTCCATCTCTCGGGCAATTTATGGATACCATTCCAAAAGAATGCTTCATCTTTATTTGAAATCCATTCATCGAGCCATTATCTTACATCCTCCAAATTGTTAAAGTGTTGCTCAGCCAATGAGTGTCCCATCGATGAGAAGAGATGATAATCAGAAGGCGCCAGGTCAGGTGAATACGGCGGGTGGGGTAGGAGTTCCCAACCAAGCGAAGAAATCGTTTCCTTAGTCAATCTGGCTGAATGTGCAGGAGCGTTATCATGCTGAAGAATGACTTTGGCGTGCCTGTGAGCCCATTCTGGGCGTTTTTCGATCAATGCGTGACTCAAATTGATCATTTGTTGTCGGTAGCGGTCGGTATTGACTGTTTCGCCGGGTTTGAGAAGCTCGTAGTAGACTACTCCCTTCTGATCCCACCACACACACAGCATTGTCTTCTTCCCTAAACGATCCGGTCTTGCACTCGATGTGGATGGTTGTCCTGGCGTTACCCATGATTTTATTCGTTTGGGATTCTGAAAATAAATCCATTTTTCATCGCCAGTTACAACTCGATGCAAAAAACCCTTTCTTTCGTGGCGTAAAAGCAGCATTTCGCACACAGTTTTTCGTTTTTCCATCTGTCGTTGGTCCAATTCATGTGGAACCCATTTTCCAACCTTTTGAATTTTTCCCATAGCTCTCAGGCGATCGGAAATGGCTTGCCTAGTGACATTCAACTGTTCTGCCATCATTTGTTGGGTTTGGGTATTGTCTTCGTCTAATAAAGATTGCAATTCGACGTCCTCAAACTTTTTTGGTCGATTTTCTCGTTTTTTATCAGTAACATCAAAATCACCACGTTTGAAACTTTGAAACCAACGTTCACATGTCTTGACGGTTGGAGCAAGATCGCCATAAGTCTCAACAAGAATTCGATGACATTCAGATGCCTTTTTCTTTTGATTGAATAAGAAAATCATGACATGCCGCAAATGCTCTTTCTTTGGCTTAAAATTAGACATTTTTAACACCAAAGAAAGGTATGATACGTCCACGTAAACGACTTAAAAACAACTGACTTTTGTAAACAAATGACTAACAAACAAAATAGCGTTTAGAGATAAGCAAATCCTTCAATAGGCTAAGAGCGCATTCTATTGGAATTAAAACGACATTTTAAACTTGCAGACCTGGTATAGAAAAGCATAAAAAATCTAATCGGAGAAGTAAAAGCAGTTAAAAAATTACAAGATGGGACCCTTTTAGTTGAAGTTTTCTCAGATATCCAATCAGAAAAGCTCCTAAAATGTAAAAATCTACTTAATCACTTTCCGTTTAAAGTAGAAGCACATGGAAAACTAAATCAAAGAAAAGGGATTATTTAGTGCCACGAACTGAATTATTGTACAATTGAGGAAATAATTGTACCGTCATTTATCACCAATAGCGAAATATCCTATAAATAGTTTCTAAGATTTGTTTATGTCCTTATATGTTAAAAACTGAAAATTATTTGCATTATAGCGTAAGCCGTCCGTAGCGGAGCCCTCGAGTTTGAAGACAAATTTTAAATGGCTCCGCTCCGGAGACCTCGAGTGCAAAGGGTTAATATACAATGTGGATTCAAATAACTCAGCTGAAGGCACTAAATGGTAGAAATTTGGGGGGAGCACAAGTAAATAATTACGTAACAACTAAACTCGAAGTAAATATGTTTGCTTATTTATATCGCAGTCCCTTTCTGAGGCAAGGAATCTTATAAATAAATTTGGCGACAAAAGTGCTCATGTGATTTAAGATGTGTATTTTTTCAAATATTTTCCTCGATTTTAACCCCCCCCCTCAAAAAAAAATTGCTGAATCCTCTTCTGGCGGTTGTTCTAGCAAAGCTAGGTTCATACAATGCATTGAATACCTACGTGACTTCATGAGATTGATTTAACACTAAACCTACCGACATATTATATATACCTTTTTCTACAGATGGCGGTCAAATGACCGCTTTTGAAATAAACATTATAGTCTTTTCCAGTTTATTGTAATTGTAGCAGCACCTACTTCTAATAGATACCTGCCTTTGCCAGTGTTGCCACAAATTATATAAATGTATTTATACCTGGCTGCACTGCGAGTAACCAGACATATAAACTCTCTCAGAGAGTGTTGATTACGTTTGTGGGATACTGTGACTTGCTAAAAAAAACTGCATAATTATATTTTCAAGTGGTGTATTTATTTTTTCAACAGAAGTTTCTTTATTTTCATTATTCGTTTTGTTATTTTTATCTGAATACAGTGTTGTTGTTTTTTATTTAATCAAACGTTTTTATTATTTTCATCCCGTACTGTTACAAATAGAACTAATCACGTCACAAATATTTATAATGCCGCGTACAGAGCCAGTAATCTAATTTGAATGATCGCCATTTTGCCTCACCTCGTGAGTTACCAGCAGTCGCTCTGTACCCATCATAAAACAAACTTTAAGCTCATGGCGTTTTTCGGATGACATTTTCTTGGAAAACTACTGTTTTTGTGTTAAGTTTGAGATTTCAATGCAGATAACTTCATAAAATTTCATATATATTCTAGGGTCAAAAGACCGCTCAGGTTAGACTCGGTAGAGTATATATTATTATCAGGAAAAACGAAAGAAGAACAGAAATATATATTGAAAAATTGAACAGCTACATATTATAGAAAAAGTCGTGCAGTAAGTCCAAGAAAAATTAAAACCTGGAATTTAACAATTTAGATTAAAGTCTCAAAAGCGGTCATTTGACCGCTCTGGTAGGTTTAGTCATCAGACTTGGATGACCCAACTGTTGGAGAATCGTAATTTGAGAAAGTAATTTTTGGGCTCTAAGTTCTACAATATTAACTTCAATGCTTACCCCCTTTTTTAATGGTTTTCATGAACATCTTAAAATAATTTTAACAATTAAGGAATGTTCGTATGCGAATTAATATATGTAGGGTCGAATAGGAAAAAGTCGCAGTGTAGTTACCTAGGGAAAAATTCGAATATAAGAATACAACACTACATTTTATACAACGATAAATAAAGTACACATTATTATCAGGAAAAACGAAAGAAGAGCAGAAATATATATTGAAAAATCGAACAGCTACATATTATAGAAAAAGTCGTGCAGTAAGTCCAAGAAAAATTAAAACCTGGAATTTAACAATTTAGATTAAAGTCTCAAAAGCGGTCATTTGACCGCTCTGGTAGGTTTAGTGTTAATCAGACTTGGATGACCCAACTGTTGGAGAATCGTAATTTGAGAAAGTAATTTTTGGGCTCTAAGTTCTACAATATTAACTTCAATGCTTACCCCCTTTTTTAATAGTTTTCATGAACATCTTAAAATAATTTTAACAATTAAGGAATGTTCGTATGCGAATTAATATATGTAGGGTCGAATAGGAAAAAGTCGCAGTGTAGTTACCTAGGGAAAAATTCGAATATAAGAATACAACACTACATTTTATACAACGGTAAATAAAGTACACATTATTATCAGGAAAAACGAAAGAAGAGCAAAAATATATATTGAAAAATTAAACAGCTATATATTATAGAAAAAGTCGTGCAGTAAGTTCAAGAAAAATAAAAACCTGGAATTTAACAATTTAGATTAAAGTCTCAAAAGCGGTCATTTGACTTCGTATTATCGAATTTCGTAATTAAATTTTTTATTTTTCTTAAAAAAGTTGTAAAACCGTGATCCTATTTTAAGATAGGAAGACCAGTACCTAGTTAGATTTACAATAAAGTGAACTTTACGTAGTAACATGTTATAGGACGTGGAGGATGTGGCTGGCAAGTGTTACTCCGGATGCAAAGCCCAAGACATTTCTCCTAAGGTAAATCCCGAGTGCTGTGGCTGTGAAGGAGCACCGCTCCAGTTAGTGAGGTCACTAACCGCTTACTGTCTCAGTTTCCTGTCTTCCTTTCCGGTCGTTCCCTCAATTGTTAGTTTCCATTTATTTCAACACCGCCAAACTACCAAAAAATTTCATAACTTTCGCTCATTTCTATATTCATATTTGAATGAAAACCCTTCTAAAAACGGTGGCATGGATCATTGAGGTGATGATAATCTGAAACATCTTTGGGCACGTTTCGGCAGTTTCCTGGAGTGAACTTTGAGTTACGAGCTAGAGATATTTTTTTTAAATCCAATTCTCTAACAATGTGCATAGGACACTGGAATTGCTGCTACTGTTGCATACTATCCTTTCCCTAAAATATTCAAACAGCGTTATTGAATGGGTTCAAATTTAGGGACTCTTTGATAGAATTTAAATTAGTTACTCTCTTCATTAAATTGAATTTATTTGAAATAAAACAGACCTGTTGTTTGTTCGTTTCGTTGTTTTCCTCCCCTAATTCACTGTGTGGGATTAACTATGGGGGATTTTTTTCCCCTATGACTCCTGAAAGAAGGATCCAAGCGATAAATTATTGAATTAAAGATTATGTATTACTAAACATATAAATTATCTGTCGAATGAATACCACAACTATATACAGTACCAGTCAAAAGTTTAGACTCACTTTTATTTAAATCACAATCATCAAGTTTAATGAAATAATTATAACTCAAGAGGTAGAATATGGTGGATATCTTTCACTATCATTAACTCAAGAGGTAACATTTCAAACATTATATGATTAATTTTAGAATAAAATTATAAATAGGAGTCACCTGTGGTGTAGTGGTTAGCATGGCAACCTAATATACTGAAGGTCGCGGGTTCGCGTCCCGAGGTGGCCCTAAAATTTTTTAATGGGAGTAAAAAATCCTTGGCTATACCCTCCCTCGGATAGGACTTAAAATGGAGGTCCCGAGCCTGTACGATGTCAGGTACTCGTTAAAGATCCCTACCCTAATTATACCTGGATAGGCAAAATTTAGGACTCCCACTGTAGCAGAAAGGGACGTTATACAAAAAAACAAACAATTTATAAATAAATTGAAAATAAAAGTTTAGTTTTTATGTTGTTAAATAAATAAAATGTTGTTATTTAATTATTTTACAAAACTAAGGGTGAGTCTAAACTTTTGACTGGTACTGTATAAAGTATAACATATAATAAATCATGTATTATGACTGCCAAGGACGATTACAATAGACCTGTTTACACCGCTAAGTTTTTTTATCAATTTTGGGTTAAAAATGTTATACCTCATTTATTAACCGGTTAATGAAAATCATAATCATCACCGGTTAATAATCATCCCAGTTTAAATTTAATATTTAAATTTTAAGGCATGATTAAATTACATATAATTAGAGGAGACATATTAATTGAATTATCCTTGATTTATAAATTACTTTGAATTCTTTAGACATGGGATAGATTTAGTTTTCGTATAAATATAATTCTTTAAAAATCTCATATATTTTTTTAATCTCTCATCTTTTACAATACTTACTATTATATTCTATGCTTTCAGAAGGATCTCTAAGATTTTTTCCAGTGGTCATCCTAAGCTCTATAATTATTGGTGAGTATAAATTTAATAAATTACAAAATTAAAAAAATAAATAAATAACATAATTGCTATGTACAGGAACTTATTTATTTCATGAAATAGTAACAATAACAATAAATGTAACAATTGGCCACAAACTTCTATTAGAGGTCTGAGGCTGGCCATGTCCCTGAAGAGTGAGTTTAAAAAATTGGTCACTCTTCAGGAATATACATTTTAAAGAAGCACCAATAATGTCATGTTAATTTTCAAAATTTAAAGATTTTTTTCAATAAGAGGTTTATTAATTATTTTATTTTTAAAAAGAAACGTAAACTTTTTTATTAGTTTTTTCTCTCTATCTTCAGAAGAAAATATTTACATCAGGTGAATTATAATTCTACCTATGATTTTTATTATATTTGTAGTATTTATATGAAAAACTAGCAGTAAAGTGAATTTTTATTTATTAATTTTTTTTTTTGCATTTATGAAAGTTTTTTTTTAAGAATTAATTGAAGGAAGATATCATAATAAATTAAAAAAAAAAAAAAGATGTGGAATAAATATGGAGTATTAAATTTTCTCATAATAATTATTATTATTTTTACATTTTGCATTAAATCAGCCTCACGGATATCAGTACAATTTAACAACATACTTTTAAGTATTTTATGTTTCAAATTGTTAAATGTAGCCTATTAATTTAACATAATTACAATAAATTGTTCACGTTTGTTATTTACTGTGACGAATTTGGGTATTAGACAAGGCTTTGAATAGATAATTTTGTATTAACCCATTTTGCCCGATTTACTTGTATATTAGAACAGCAAACTTTTTTGGAAAAGTTAATTCCATATACTTATAATTTTGGTATATATTTTTTTAGCCCATTGATGGTTGTTTTGAAATCTTTATTTAATAAATATTCAAAAATAATTTTAAGATACAAATATATTTTACTTAGCTATGCAGTAATAAACCTAATTTTTCCAATATTGGAACACTGCATAAAGGGGTGTTTGAACTTTTGAAATAAAAGAAAGTGTTTGTGTTTTCATTCTTCTAAATACAACGAAGGAAGTCATGATTGAATTAAACATATCAGTCAATCACCATATTCAATTCAAAGTTCCAAAAATGTAAGGTATGGAATATCCTATGTAGTCAATTTTTCATCAATCATCAAATTTAAAAATTTTAAACATTTTACCAAATAATCAACAATAATTAGAAGGGGAAAAAAATAATCAGGAAAAAGACGGGCGTGCTGGGAGGCAGGAAAAAGTGTTAAAAATGATTTTTATTACCTCAATTAAATTTTCAGGGTAAGGGCTATACCAATATTTTTTAATTATTAAAGGACTCTCCTTATCATGTAAAATACAACTTAAATTCTCTCCCTCTCTCCCCCCCTACTCTCTCTCTCTCTCTCTCTCTCTCTCTCTCTCTCTCTATATATATATATATATATATATATATATATATATATATATATATATATATATATATATATATATATAAATTATAATTCATATTAGATTTTTAGTGAAAAATGAAGGATTCACAAGAAGACAAAAAAAATGTCCCCACTTTACCCTAGTCTCCCCTATATACATACATACATATATATATATATATATATATATATATATATATATATATATATATGTGTGTGTGTGTGTGTGTGTGTGTGTGTATTGTTATAATAGGGTTCTTCAGGTTAAGTCAATAAAGAACAACTATATTATGGCGACGTTTCGATACTATATTGCTCTAATAATCATACCCTATAATTATCAAACATGTTGGAATACAATTATATGAGTTACATAGGTAAAATTTACACTAAAGTAAACAGTGATATCAATATATAAAATACATGGTATGTATCATACATAATATGTATGAGTATATATGATATTGCTATATAAACCACATAGATGTATAGAGACTAACTAACTATATTACTCTAATGCATATAATTCATTATTAAATGTATAATGTATATAATGACTGTATATAATTCAAACGATAAAAGTGAAAGAATTTTCTTACAAGAGTGTTGATGGGTATAGCTATATAAACCGCACAGATGTATAGTGACTAACAAACTATATTATTCTAATATATAAGACTTTAAAGGAATAGAGGAGTTAAGCGGTAAAGGGAAAAATATTTTATTACTGTGATGTATTCTATTATTTAAATGCACAATTAGTAAAATTAATCTAGCGTATTAAACTTGAATAACAAGTGTTGTGATTTAGGATATCTAATTACTTGTTTATTGCGCGATTTTTATACTTATTCATGGTAATCATTTCTTTAACATTTCGTTTAAAATTATTATATTCACGGAGTATTTTAATGTAATAAAACGGTGTTTAATTCATATTTTATACGATATGAATTATGATAGATATATCTGTCTTGAAGAGGCCAGTAATATTGCTTGCGAGCGAGTGGGGGAGACCAGCAGAGCGACAAGTTCATTAAACTTGGCACTTCCAGGAGACCGTGTCCATTCTCTTTTCGTTTCCTCTGGGTTAGAGTTAGTACGCAACTGTTCATTTTAGAACTCTTTTTTAGATTAATAAATTTATTTTTAATCCGTCAATAAAGACATTAATATTTTTAAAAATATTTAATTGATAGTCAGGATTTTCAGTTTTTTTTTAATTTTTTTATTTTTGAAAGCCAACATTTCGATCCCTATTTTCCAAAATAAAAAAAGACTGAAAATCCTGACTATCAATCAACCTATCGTAAAGAAAAAACAGTTGACTAATACTTACCTCTAAAAATATTTAAAAAATGAATTGTTTTAGTTGACTTATAACATATGGCATTTGATGATATATGCGCTCGTAATACTCATTCGCACCGTATATTACCGCTATCACAATTATTCTTTTCTAGCAACACCTTATTGTTATTATAAGGGATATCCCTGATATCCCAGAATAAAAACTAGTTTCATCCATATTTTCTTTCTATATCCGGACTCCATCAAACTTGAAGAAAAATATACGTTTGTACATAGATAGGATAAAATATAAAAAAGAATATATATATATATATATATATATATATATATATATATAATATATGTAAACCAATAAGAAAATACAAATTAATGAATTTGCTGATAGTATAAGTTTTTTTTTTTTTTCAATATAAATCTAATATACAGAAAAAAATCATTTTTTTTTTCCTATTATTCATTTATTGAAATTTATCATAAATACGTCTAGTTAATGTGATAGTAATCGATTACAAAAATTATGTCATAAATGAGCTTGCAACTGATACACGTAGCATAGAAGGTCCCGGGACAATCTTATTTTCAGACGCTTAGGAGGATTTTCTGGAATAGGGGAGGAAACGAGTGAGTCGGATGGTCGGGGAGTTTATTGTGGAATAACTGTGACATGGATTTTATTCATAACTAATGGATTTTGCGAAGGATTCAAAAGGAATTTGATGGAAATTTTTAAACTAAAAAAATCTTTATGAGATTTTACTATATGAGATCTATATGAGAATTTACTAAATACTATAAATAAAAACAATGGGTACGCCCATATTATGCTTATTTAATGAATCACCATTGAGCGAACGATTGAACAACGAAATGGAAGAGGGAACGCTCTCTGATTCTCTTACACTCTATATATATATATTTTTTTTTTGACTATGCATGACCACATCTTGTAGAAATTTTAATTTTATAAATTGGTAATTTAGCTCGATATCACCTTTCAAATATCTTAATCTTAGTGTATGATTTTTTTTTTTTACAGCAGCGTTTTTAAATTATTTATAAATGAACTGAAAGAACCGAGAACTCTTTCTTGAAAGGATAAATGATTTTTTTTTTTTTTTTAAGTGACATTCGTATTTCAAGATTACTCGAAGACATCAAAATGTTCCTTTATGTTCTAAATATTATAAGAAAAATTTCAATTAAGGCAGAGAGGTGCTCTAGCAAACTCCACACCATTCCCTAAACTAGGACCGACTGCTTGACAAATACCATTAGGTCTATTAAAACTCATTCCCTAATTGTCTGTATTGATCCGATTTCTGGCGCTTGAATGATCCCGCCGGCGACGAGATACCTGTGATATTATTGATTGGGTGAAGTCACTTCCGCGCCTCCTGGGGGGGAGGGGGATTGGGGGGGGGGACGCCGTCGCTCCCGAATTGATTTACAAAGTGAGTAGAGAAACAAAAAACGAGCTATCGATCAGGTTGGGAAGTAAGTACGCGAAGTTGGATTAGTCACAACCCTTTTACTGGAATGCAACTAAATATTTCAACAGGAGGATCTTTGCTACCTACTAATAATGATTGATGATTTTATTTCGAAGAGTTTCCGAGTATGATCAATATTGACGCAATAATGATGGTCATGAATATTATTTCCGTCTTTTTGCTGCACTGCTAACTCATTTATAACTAGTCACCACCGCGTCATTAATATAACACAATGCATTTAATATATAATTTTGTATGTACTCTACCGAAACAGCACGTTAAACGAGCACAATGCCTGAATATAGGAGTTGATAATTATAAAAAAAAAATAAAAAAAAGTAAGAATCCTATACTATTTCAGTAAGATAGTAAAAATATGGCCGGACAAGTAAGTTTATGTATTGAACAAACGAGATCAAAGCTGTTTAGGATCGTCTAGGACAAGTCAGACAGATGGATCAAAGCATATCCTTAGATTTTTCTTGGGATGGAGTGTAAACTCATTTTCCTTCTTAAATGCATCCACGTTTATCTATATCGTAGTAATCTCTTGTTATAGTTTGATATTTTGAAAAACAAAAGATGCTAAACTTTCTATTTACTTCATACATCATTAATTTCTAGTCTCACTGCATTAAATGATGCGAATATTATATCAGCAGCAAAGAAGTATTTATCGTCAAGTGTTGACGACTACATATCATTAGCTATGTGAATAACTATCAGTTGAATAGGTCTTTTATTTATCCTTTAGAAAAAAATACATCCTGTTCTACAGTATCCTTCAATAATATTCAACTTATCGCCGTCTCGTGTCGATCTCACGTGGAATCCTCACACAAGACTGAATAGACTAGAAACCGCCCGCAGATTCCGACTACTAGATACAAACGCTCCAAACTAATAATTCACTATAAAAGATTAATCTACATGACAATAATAAAACATTTCTGGACTTACGGAGTCGAACTTTGGGGTTCCACTAAACCATCGAATACCTCTCGCATCCAATCCCTAAAATCCTTAATGCTCCTTATTTCGTCCCAAATAAAATTATCCATGAAAACCTTAAAAGACCTTAAGTCACAGATTTTGTCCGATCCAGATACCAGACCTTTTCCAGTAAACTCCCTACTCATCCTAGCCTTCTTGTCTCCAGCCTTGCTTCCTCCTCTATTCCAGACAATCCTCCTAGGCGTCTGAAAAGAAGATGGCCCAGAGATCTACTAAATTAAAACAATATTCGAGTGCTACCAATGGGTAGATTCTCCACATGCCTTTTCATGTCATTAATTTACTTATATCATATTTACTTATTGTATTAATATGATACAGTTGTAAATTTCAATAAATAAGTTTAAAAAAAAAAAGTTTTTATATGTCTTTAATTTCACAGATTATTATTATTTTTTCCCTCCAATAGTAAACCTATGGGATGGTTGAGTATTTCTAAATTTTACAGATTTCATGCCCTAAGGCATACTACTTGTATAGATGTTTATAATATTTAATTTATAATTTATCACATTTCACAGATTATGACAAACATTTACCGTTGGGAAAAAATATATTTCCACTATAGTATCAAATGCATTGTGAATCCTCTTAAAAGAGTGAATCGACAAACCTTAAATCCGCCTAAACGCAATCCTCCCACCTCAGTTTCGGTCGATCCCTCGGACGTTTCCCATTCGGCACTACGGTTATTAATGTTTTCGGAATTTGTTCTCTACAAATTTTCGCAATTTACACGCCCATTTCATTCGTCACGCTGATATCACTTCAATTATATTTACAGGGTACAGTTCACTCAGTTCGGCGTTGTGTAAGCGGCCAAATTCTCCGGTTAGTTCATCCCTCTTCGGTTTAAATATTCTACGCAGTACTTTATTTTTAAAAACCCTAAGACGTTGCTCATCCCTCAATGTCATCGGCCAAGTTTCGCATCCGTAAAGGACCGTTGGAAGAATAATAGTTTTGTAAATCCTAATTGATGTTCTGTCCGGAAACTTAAAGTTTCCGGACAGAACATTACCGGCTTTTAATCTCGGCTTACTTTCCTCATCGATTTCGTTTTTTCTAGTTACCATCGCGCCTAAATATCTAAATTTCTCCAAGCGCTCAAACGTATTCCCTTCTAGATCAATATCAGCAATCTCGTCACCACTTCTACTAAAGTATTATTTCCAGCCCAAGTTCTTGTCCGGCTTACATCAACGTTTTTTGTGTTTATTTCTATGGTTTCCGCGTCCTCATCAAGCAATACCAAACATCGGCAAATTCCCGAGCACGGGTATATTCCCTCCCAAATTCAAACCCTTTCCGGTACGTGTCAGCTCCCAAATGGCATATTCCAGCGCTATATTAAATAAAACAGGTGAGAGAGAATCTCCTTGTTTCAAACCAGAGCGAACCTCGAACGTCTCAGAGAAATAATTACTGATTCTAACTTTATTGAACGTTTCAGTCATACACATGTTTACTAACTTTTTTGGTATTCCCTGCTCAACAAGAATATTATACAACTTTTGGCGGTTAATCAAGTAATATGCCTTTCTGAAATCGATAAAAAGCTGATGTATTATTCCGTTGTATTCTAATTTTTTCTCTAATATTTGACGGAGAGAGAATATTTGGTCTACGGTTGATCGGTTTTGCCTGAAACCGCATTGATATTCTCCGATTATTTCCTCGGCGCATTCAGTGATTCGACTAGTAAGGATTAAAGTAAATATTTTATAGCAAACCAGAAGGAGTGAGATTCCGCCATAGTTATTGCAATCCGTAGAGAATGAGAATAGATTCGTTCCACTCTTCGGGCATCTTTTCTTGTTCCCAGATCTTTTCGACAAACCTTATACATTTTAAAATATGAAAAAGTTCTCTTTTTGACTGAATAAGTTTCTATGTTTCTAAATAAAGTTTACCTTCGTATTTAAAAGAACCTAAAATAATTTATTCTTCCAATGATGATTTTTTCTTGAGAAAACTTTCGGATAAGAGACATCCCTCATGATGGCCGTTGATATGGTTGGGTTATTATTGTTATTTGTCACGAGTTAGGCCAGCTGAGTACCACGCGGATATACATTCAGTCTTGTTTTCCTTTTGTCTTCCACCGCACCTGCTTCTTCCTCTCGTAGAGTTATATCTTCCACTCTTCCGACAACTCAAACTCCTCTCAAATTATTTACGCTTGAGACATTGGCGGATCCAGGGGGGGGGGGGGCTGTGGGGGCTGCAGCCCCTCCCTTTGAAAAATTTTTCGTCATTTAAAGATAGAATTTGACTTACTTTCCTTAAAGTAAGGAAGCAAGTTAAAGAACAAATAATGTGCAGAACAAGTAGAATGTTGGTGTGGGAAAGGGACATAAAGGTAAAAAAGCTGATTAGCAGATCCACATGAAGGGCTGTGTTCCTGCAGCCCCCCCCCCCTTTACGATCGGCTGGATCCGCCCATGGCTTGAGATAGTTATACACAATTATATGAAATTATCAATGAGAGCGCCTCAGGAGATAAATAAACAAGCGCACTGTCAACAGATCGTCAATTCAGGATTGAAAAAAAAAAAATTAATTGTATAAATGCAGATTGCAGGTAGAAAAAAAAATTAAATATACATATATTATAAAGTCAAACCAAATGCAGATGAATGTGTTAAAGGACATTTGTTTTTAATCGTGTAAAAACTGAATTCAAATCAATTAATCACTTATAGGCCATATATTGCCAATAAATTCCTCCACAAACCGAACCTCAGATTTATGCGAACGGGAGGAGGAACATTTGAAAATATTGTGCGCCATTATGCAGAAACATAATTTAATTTAACCCAAAATGTCTATGAATTTAGAATCTTTCTCTAGAGTTGAAATTCCCAATACATATTACATTGGAACATAATAAGTTTTATATAACAAGTACACAGCACGTTGCAATCTGAAGTTGAGCTATCATATATCAGAGCTTTAGATCATATCGAAATGATATTGCCAAGTATAATCCCCTAAACGACGAGCGTGCTTCGGAGACATTCCATATTAGAGTTGAAAAATCGTTGTTGGGATCGATGGCAAGAAATCGAGGAAGTGACCCCGCCCTCTTTAAGTAATTGCCAGACTTCTGATACGGTTCATTTTCGACCTTATGTGGGGCCATCGTTTCAGTTTCGGCCTCTCTTCCGCTTAGAATGACTAAGTGCAATAAATCCAGAGCGCTTCAACAAAATCGGGAACAACTGTGATCGGCAAGTGACACAGCACAACGCGACCAATAAGGGAATGATATTGTGAATGAAGCAGCAGCTAAAATGCAAGATTTATTACGTCAGTGGTTCAGGGGTCCTTGAAAATGGAATACTTTATTAAAATAAATATTACAGGTTTAAACATTAATGAAGTTTATATGTTGAAAAACTTTCTATAAATTAATTTGTAATAATCACTTTACAGATATAAAATGTAAGATTTATTTTAAGTTTTCTAAATTATGTAAAAAATTATATAAAATTTTGCACTAAAACGCGTAGTGCACTAAATGTCACTAGTAGCGTTGATGTTTTTAGTGATGTGTCGCATCCAGTTGACGGCTAACTTATTGTAGGTTACTGCTTCACATGGAATATTTATATAAATATGATTTTATAACATGGGGTTAACATAGTTAGGTTTGTGAGCAGTTAATTGTGAATATCTTTGGACCAGCAGCTATTTTACGTCTTCCAACTTCACTTGAGATACATCGCTCTACTATTGATATAATTACTTTCATCTTAAGATTACTTTCTCTCGAAAATAAACCTATCCGTGCATGTTTCATTAAAAAGTCAAGAACGGTCTCTCTTGGTTTTCAGATTACCAAAAATAGATATTTTCTCTGGTAATGATTTTTTACCAAACGAGTTCTCCTAAGTGGATCCGTGGATCGATATCTGGAGACTCCAGGACGGCTGTCCAGAATATTGACCTCAGGTCACACGCTATGTCTCCCCTTAACTCACGAAGTGGGCCCACTAATATTTTCAATACCTTCGCATTAACTAATCTCGATCATTAGTTATTTTGCTGTATTCTATAATAATGTTTGTCGCAACTGGAGCTGTTAAGAATGTTACTAGAATAGGTAATACTTTACTGTCTTTTATCTAACTGTAACCTCTTGCGTATCCTCATGATTAACCTTTAAAAAAGGCGCGTCCTTATGTACACAAGAATGGTCGTGAGTATTAACAACATTCGCTCAATTCAATGTATGTCAAAAAAATTTCTGAGAATTAAAAAAAAAATAAAAGAATTTATATTTGTTTCCTCCAGAAATAATATATATAAAAAACAAAAACACTTTTCATTATCTAAGTAGTTAGAGTTTTATAAACCGACCTCAAATCTTAGATATAAGACACTTCTTTATTTATTTTTCAGACGGCTAAAAATCTACGAATCTATTAAAAGAACATTAATGTGACTTCACTTCCTATTCGGTGTATGTACGTTTAAACAAACATATCGACTCCTAAACCTTCAAAAATACTGAGTTAAAATTATTATACTAATTACTCATCTGTTAAGATAAGATTCTTGTAAACCTGATCAAACTGATTATTCGGTTATGTAACTGAATTTGAAAAACCTCATGTCTTCATTAACTTTGCACTCGAGGTCTCCGGAGCGGAGCCATTTAAAATTTGTCTTCAAACTCGAGGGCTCCGCTACGGAGACTATGCAAATAATATTCAGTTTTTAACATATAAGGACATAAACGAATCGTAAAAACTATTTATAGGATATTTCGCTTTTGGTGATAAATGACGGTCGCGACTCGCGGTGTTTTTCATTATTTTTATAGTACGTTAATCTTTTAACATCGGCTATTTATTGTGATTTTAATTAATCTTTCATTTCCTCAATTGTACAATAGTTTAGTTCGGGGCACCAAATAATCCCTTTACTTTGATTTAGTTAACCATGTGCTTCTACTTTAACCGGAAATTTATTAAGTAGATTTTCACATTTTAGGAGCTTTTCTGATTGAATATCTGAGAAAACTTCAACTAAAAGGGTCCCAAATTGGTAATTTTTTAACTGTTTTTACTTCTCCAATTAGATTTCTTATGCCTTTTTATGTATAATAATGGTAATAATAATAATAATAATAAAATTATAAAAAATATATATAAAATTTAAAAAAATTAATTTGTTTTGTAACTATAAGTTCTTGAAGCTTCACAAATACTTTTAACCTGAATTTCATTACAAATCCTTACTTGGTTCTAATATTTTACTGTATAATATTACGTTTTCAGGGTGTACGTTTTCGCGAATAAGTTGCGTCGAGTGCTAAGGGTTAATATATATATAAATTATTATAATTTTGTATTGTAAACTGTTTGCAATAAAATTTGAAATAACAGCTATAAAATTTATGAAATAAGTAAAGTCTTATCCCTTTTAAAATAATCTAAAAAATTATATTCAGTAAAAGAAGCCAGGGAGAGGGAGTGTTATAGATAGCCACACGGCGGCAGCTGCACTGAGCCCGATGTAGACAATGATACTACCATCAAATTACTCTAGTAAAGTCACATCATCCAATTATCACTCATTTAATGAATGAACTGAGCTCTTGATAATTTACTTCACTCTTCGCCTAGTTTAGGCAGATGGTTCACTTTCTACCCGTCTGATGATTCCATCTATATGGTCTCAATGATCGAAAATTATATAAAGGTAGGATTTGTTTTTAATTATTATTATTAATCGATAAACCTTCTGCTCTATAGAATTTAGGTTTATAATTATAATTCTATATTTGTCTTGAGGCTAAGCAGATAGTAGTCAAGTTTTTTTAAAATTTTGATCCTTTATTAACCTCACACTGTTTTTACAATATTCGGTTCTACGTTTCGGCACTAAGCCATTTTCAAGAAGAACGCCTGTGACCACAATTTTTCAAATAAAATAGGCTGAGTACCCTTGTCAAAAATTAAAAATCTTTTTACTAGTTAAAAACTATAGTGTCTTTAGGTAAGAATCACAGTAAAAAAAACAACATATTTTTGTTTAAACTTACATATACTAGTACATAATAGGAAGTGAAGTGACATTAATCTTCTTTTAATAGATTCATAGATTTTTAGCCGTCTAAAAAATAAATAAGGAAGTGTCTGATTTAAGATTTGAGATAGATTCATAAAACTTTAACTACTTAGATAATAGCAGTGTTTGTGTTTTTTTATATATTATTTCTGGAGGAAACATATATAAATTCTTTTTTTTTTTTAATTCTCAGATAAAATTTTGACATACTATGCACAAAACTAAAACATTGAATTGAGCGAATGTTGTTAATACTCAGGACCTCTAAGGACGCGCCTTTTTTAAAGGTTAATCTTGAGGATACGCAAGAGGTTACAGTTAGATAAAAGATAGTAAATTATTACCTATTCTAGTAACATTCCTAACAGCTATAGTTGCACATTTAAACACATTTTTTTTTTACTGTGAAAGAGACTATAGTTTTTAACTAGTAAAAAGATTTTTAATTTTTGACAAGGGTACTCAACCTATTTTATTTGAAAAATTGTGTCACAGGTGTTCTTCTTGAAAATGGCTTAGTGCCGAAACGTAGAACCGAACATTGTAAAAATAGTGTGAGGTTAATAAAGGATCAAAATTAAAAAAAAAAAAAACTTGACTAGATTTATAATATTAAACCTGTGTGAGAATTCTCGCATAAAATATCAATGTATCTTAAAATAAATTTCAATGAATAGTAATGTTAAAGAAACAATTGTATTCTTATAAATAATATATTTTTATCAAGATAGACTATTCAAAAACACACGTTAAGGGTAAATCGTTTTACTTTATGATTACCATGTTGAAGTAATAGTTTTCTTAATAAAATAATCTGCTTACCATATAGGAAATTATCTCTTCATTGAAGCAATATGACTATTGTAATCACGGATGGACTATTATACTGTAAACCTACTTGATATACAACATAAACTTAAAAAATTACCTATAGTTACCTTTTCATCAAATGTGGGAAGAAAAGCTTGCATGTAATGATAATTTTTAATATCCGTAAGTCCCTGTATTCGATTCAAGCCATACTAAATCTGAGACGTCTCCGCACTACAACGGGATGAGGTAGAATTTTGGGGTGAAAGAATTTCCCGGGATGCCCTTTTCATTGAAGTATTCTTTTCTTTCTTTTTTTTTTCTTTCTTTTTTTCACGGTCCGATGATGTTTATAAGGCAGGTGTCATTAATTTTTTGTCGACTCGTTCCAAACTACGGCTATTATCAACGCTAGGAAGGTGCAGTTGAGTAATGGCGTCCCTTTTTTTTCTTTAGTACTTGTAGCGTTACTAAGCAGCGGTTGCTGCAGTTTTGGGGAAAATTACTGCTCTCAAAATCCGGCAGAACTATATCCACAAACAACAACAGAAGTTTTCTTTTTAGCATTTTACATACCCTAAAAACCGAAACTGATTTGAATTTAACTTAGAACATTATTTTTATTTAGTATTTTTTAATGCGAAATGAAATTTGGAATTTAGAGTTCTTAAATTAGCAATTCTTTGATAGTCGGGGATGCTGTAATTATATTTTTGTTTACAAGCCATTAACTATTTTTATATTCCTTAGGGCTAACCAGACGATGATCGTGGCCGAGTAGTTTCTATTCCTTACGAAACTCCTCCGCATGGTACTCTCATCTCTTGATCCCATTTCGTGGTCGAACTTTTCGTTATTGTTTTCTTGTCATTATATTTCCGATCCTTTATCACTTTCTCTTGAAGACAGTGTCTGTCAACTGTATTTTAATTCTCATTTATATGTTGGTATTCTAGTAATCCTCGTCCCATACCATTTTTTTTTTGTTTTGTTTTTTCCGGTAATATTAAGATTGCATTTTCAATCCACATGGCTCGAGTCCATGTATTAGGATTGGTAGATTACATGCATGTATTGGTATATATTATATACTCTGCTTTTATAAGAAACAAATGAAGCAATGCCCACATCCATCGAAACAGTTGGTGTTTCTACCTTTGACTTTGTTTACATTATTTAATATTCAGCAATAAAATCAAGTTTATGTAAGTTAATTTGATTTAACGATGTGAATGAGTTTTGGTTTGAGGTGTTATAAATATCTTCTAAATTTTAAACATTAACTTATACCTCTCAAACCATTTTTTTCACAAACAAATATATACTATCGGTTGATATTCAATTCTGACTAGCATAATTAATGCCTAGCTATTCAATAGCGCGAAATTTGGAGTATCGCAATTCTGACAATGTAACACTTAAACATTATTAAGTAAAACTTCTCACAAAGTTGATTAAACGTGGTTGAAAGCTTTCCCACTAATCAAATTAAGGAATTAAATAGCTATGAAAAAAAATTGCGAAGACACGGGTGTGTGTCTTCTGATAAAAAGATTCACATTTGGAGGTTACATATGAAAAACAGACATAACAACGTGGATGTATCAAATAGTTTGCTGGTTCATTTTCAGTCCAATATCACTCCAAAATAATTGGTTAAAATAATCGATCTAATTCTTTTCATTTTGGCGGTTCCCTCAATTGTCACACGTTTCAGGAGGCATTGGCCCACAAATGAGTATCCATCTTCACCCAAATCGAGTATTTCGGAAATGAGCGATGATGTTACTTTTCCCACGCTGGTATACGACCCGTAGGCTTTTATTACCAATCACAAGCAACTCGTGATTCTGCTCGACCATCAATGACACAGCGTCCAATCACCTTTCTCCTCTCTGCCAGAAGAAAACCGACTTTAAATAAGAATCTGGCTCGACCGTATATATATTCGACATCAACTGGAACTAATTTCACATTGAATTTTTTTTTATTTTAACGATATAAAATGTGTATCTGAATAAATAAGTAATTACCAGGGTAATTAGAATCTCTAAATTACCTTATTCGAAAATGTTTCTCATGGTTCGATTTATTGTGTTTACTTACATCTTAGGCTAAAAAACCTGGGTCTGCAACTTTGCCTTGGAAATATGAATCGAAGTGTAAAGTATCCACCTAAACACTAACAATTGCTGTCCATACAACCCCGTCCATCGGCCGCTTTTGAACACAACACCGACAGATTAGTCTAAACGCAATCCTCATACATTCTACAACGGTCTACGTCTTGTACGTTTCGTCGGCATAGCGCTTATTGACTATATGTTCGTTGCTTGCCATGCTATCACCTGAGTAATATTAGGAGAGTAAAGTTCATGCCGTTAAATGTTTGGATTCGTTTTGAGAACTATAAACCGGACTAATCCCGAATTTACTTCTGTGAGGTGAGAAGAAATACAGTAAACCCTCGATATAGCGAACTGGTGGGGGTTTGATATTCATAGTTCGCTATAACGAGATTCGTTATAACCGAGGATTCTTTTTTTAAAATATTTTTTTAGCCCATGGCCGGACTAATTTGATCATATTTGGAAGGAAATTCATTCATTAGAACCAATTAAATTAAAACGCATGTATGTAATTTATTTTTAGATAAAATACATATTAATTAAACAATGAGATTCATTAATTTATCTGCCAAGTTCACTTGAGAGTTCTTTAGCCTTAGCTTTAACAAGAGGGTCTGAGATTGGTATTTAAAATCTCATTTGTTAAAAGCAATTTATCAATTTTTTTTCCAAATATTCATGAGCCGCAGAGCGCAGTCGTTTATTTGAATGCTAAGTTAATCCTTGGGTTACGGTCGAACCTATTTTATCTTTGTTTTTTAAAATGGTTGACAATTTTGATTTTAGAATTCCATTATCTGCGATGGTTTTTTTACTTAGAATTCCCGATTCAATATCCTGGAGACTTTTCAATTTTTGCTAGATTGATAAGGATTTACGATTGTGACACACGTTTACCAACGAACTCATTGTGTATTAAAAAAATAGTATAAACGACTGCAGAACACTGATTCGAATAATACAGAGGTCGAAACAGAACTGAGCTAGTTTTGAGAAAAAAGTCAATGGAATCAGAGAGAGAGAGAGAGCAAAAGGAAATCGGATTAGTACAGAGTAAAAAAGAGTTACCTCAATTCTAGAAACTGGAGCTTCTTCGTCTTCCCGCGCTCATTTACGTAATACAGTAAAAAAAATAATAATAAAAATTCTAGCAGTTCTTTGTAACAGAATATAAAAATTCTCAGGCATCAAATTTAGTTCGTAGTTCGCACTAGCCGAGGGATTTCGCTATAGCGAGGGGTTCAGCAGAAATGTAATGGTAATTTAGGGGGGATAGTATTTTGGTTCGCTATATCGAGGTGTTCGTTATATCCGAGTTCGTAATAATGAGGGTTTACTGTAAATAAAATAAACTTATTCCTCCATTTTATCAGTTAAAACGAGGAATATAGGGCATGCTAGGTGAGCTGCCCCAAAACGAACTATGGCGGTTAGCGTTATCTCGGCTGGGTGCCAAGATTTAGGCTAATGATGCCTGTGTGTGGGGCCTGGGGTCGCCATGGCTCCGCCGCATTGCGGCCCCCGCGTCAATACTCACCCCTTGGTCCCTCCCACAATCTCAGCTGTCGCCATTTTACTTCTCCTATTTATTCACCCCCACCCTCGTTCAGTTCAATCCTATTTTCATACAATCTCAATTTAACCTCACCATAAATGTTAACGGCATCGGCTTAAATCCCTTCGCAGACTCAACCACGCATTGGTATGTTGTAACATTATTTATTTATTAGCACTAATAGCTCTTCTCTATACACTTTTTTTCCTAATTCGTTGGCTTCTGATCTATTCTGATACTTTTGTTCAATTTTTATAAAATCTTTTTTAATGTACAATTTAATTATATTTTATCGTTTCTTGTAACTGACAAAGCGTTTTGGAAATTGCTCTTGTATTGGTATATCCCAAATTTTGTATCGTTTATTTGCCAGCTGTACCACCCAAAAAAAGAAATACACATTCAGACATAATCATAAATAAATGATTATAAGGGGATTATAATCGTATATAGATATTGCGGTCCCAGATTGTTTGGATCCATCTTCCAAAAACGGGATTCTTCAAATTCTTTCGAATCTTAACCCTAAGATTCCGCTGTAACTTTGCTTTGCATTCGTTCCTATGCGAGATCGAGAGCCCCACTTTAAAAAAAAAAAAAAAAGTTAAAATACTCCCAGATTTGTCTAAGAATAAGAAATTAACATAGATTTACAAAAGTTACACCTGGCATGGAAAACAGATTTTTGTACTATCGATATTTTGTTCAAGGACTTGGTTGTGATATCATGCAATATTGCGAGCATTTCTGCCACGAGAAGTGATGCAATAGACCGATATGGTTCGTGCCAAGTGATATTCAACTAAATACCTCGTTAGATTATCTCTATATTATCATAGAGAACCTATCAGTATCGATATAGTATATGCATAGTTGGCGATTCTAGTGTGACCGTAACAATTTATAAAAAAAAATTTAGTATTATTTTAAAACCAAATCTAACTATTAGGACCACCAATGGAAAAAATATGAGATCTTCTTGTTTCATTTAAGACTTATTAAAGCATTACGAAATTACTGAAGGCTCTGAAAATTGTATAGTCAAATAGTTGACTAGGTTTACTAATTATTTTGAAAACTATAACAAAACGATTAATTTATGATCAGTTAATCTGTTTAACTTAGTCTAATTAAATAAAAATGTTAAAGGAGATAATTAAATTACAAAATTTAAATAACTATCTTAAAAATAATAATTTATTATCTCTAAATGTTTACAGCCTTATGAAATAGAGAGCATATTGGTATCATCAGACGCTAACCAATTTTAGAACACTGTAATTAAGGTCCTGTAAAATATTAATTTGTCAGGAAACATCAGAAAAATAATAGCCCTTGTATTAAACTTGATTTTTTTTTTTTTTTTTTTTTTTTTTGCTTCTATTGAACTCTCATATTTCAGTAACAATCCTTTTCTTTACCTAAAACTTGCCTTTACAAAGAAAACTCCCAACAACCGGAAGTGCGCAAACCCATCTCGAATATTTAGTCATAGACTAGAAGCTAAATAAAACTCTGAGAGTATACCTCGAATCCGCCTTGCTTAGCAAAGAATTCTTTTGGGGTCTACCACACTTTTTCATTTCGTGATAATAGGAATACTTTCCGCTAAGGTGACGAATCCGTTAGATGCGGTTTAAAATGTTATTTGTTTGCCAGAAAATCGAAAAAATACGGTTTTATTTTTCCGAGAAACTAAGATGCATTAGTTGGGTTTTTTTTTTCTTTTTTTAATTTAAATGTCGAATCAAATTATGAAACAGATTTGGAGAAATATCTCTTACGGACAAGACCACACTTGTTCTTGACAATGTTTATGTTTATGAATACTGGCAATTATGTATCAGAATGTGAAGTGAGACCGGAGGAATTATTTTCGATATGAAAATGTTTGAGCAACAAGCAGACTTTCAGGAATCTCGGGATTTAGCTGTTTCAATCAATATGATTAAGTTTGATCCCTTAAAAAAAAAAGGAATTTGTTTAGCTGTTTCAATATTTATGATTAAGTTTGGTCCCTAAAACAAATAAAGCAATTTAAAAAAAATGTATAATATATTAAAATAAAAAAATGTATATTATTAATAAATATATATATTCTTACACATAAATTAAATACAAGTTCAATGTATGTTGTTAAGTAACTACAAGTAGAAAATATCTTATGATTATTAGGTATATGTTCAACAAGGGCCTCTAAAAAAAAAAAAATAAGATATTTTGAGGGCATTTTCTCCCAGTAAGATAAGATAATCTTAAAATTATACACACACACACATACACATACACACACACACACACACACACATACACACACACACACACACACACACACACACACACACACACACACACACATATATATATGAACTTTGTACGACTGGCCTAAACTTGTGAAAGATTGTCTTGAAACCTAAGGTAGTTAGTTACTGCAAAGTAGTTACTCGTTTGGGGCTAGAATCGATCCAGGTCGCGCACCAAAGTAGTTTAGTCAATAACACTCTTCTACCTCCTTGCCTACCCCAGTTGCCGACTTCACCCCAAAGCAAGCAAGTCAACTCTCCCTCAGAGGAATGTATTCTGAATATTTTCATTTTTTTTTTAAGTATTATTCCTGGAAAATCATTTGAATAAACGAGAGTGATTAGTTGAGATTACTTCACTTGAAAAAGATTAGTAAATACTCAAGCTATTACTTAAGTTAAGGTAAATATACCATTTATTTTATTTGGTCTATTTATTGCAAATAATTATTTATTTTAACTACGAGATTATTATATATATAAAGACTATTAATTAATTGTTCGGGATATCACAATGCTTGAATATTTCCTTGAAGTTTCTAGCGTAGCAGTTATGCTAGTCCAGTTCGTTTTACCGTTTCCTGTTGAATATTGGATTTGATTTTTGTAAATAACGTACTTTTTCTCACTTATACTCATAATTTAAAATATTCAGTATTATTAATAATTGCTTCTCAGAATATCCTGGAGGAAGAAATTGATTCCATAAGAAAAAAAGACCCGTTTTTTACAGTCCATGGCATTTATTTCATCTTTACAGGAGCTTTTGATACTTATTTAACCATACTCACTCCGTGTATATTGTTCGTTTTTAGACATTGTGGAATTAAAATATTATTTTAATCATTGATGGTAATTAATCTCTTTGAACCGTTGCTGAAAATAATCTGCATTATCATCGCATTCGGATTCCCTAAGCATGTCATTGTCAGTCGATCAATTAATTTTGTTCGCTTTCCAGGATATCAGACAACAAATAATTTTTACATGATCCGAATTATAATGCGTTTCTGTCATTCTGTGTTTTGGATGAGTCGAATAGAATTTGGGTCCAACCACAATCTTCAAGGCTTATGGTATATGAATTTATAAGCAAAGCGGTCGGAATCACTTCCTGAATGTTTGTGACCTAGTTATCTAAGATATCCTCCATTCATGTACTTAGCTTTGGGATTCTTCAACTTCTCTGATTTCCATGATTATGGAAAGTAGGAACAACAGACACTTATTAATATTAATTTTTATGTCAATTGTTTATCCCTTAATGTTGCTATGTGTTTTTCCTGGATCTTAGTTCAGTTCTGTTTTGCAGTGAAGTTATCAGGAGCTGATCTAATTGACCGAGCGTCATATTAAGTATTTATTTATGAAATTTTCAATTATAATTATTTAAAAAAAATTAATAGTAAATTCAAAATTTAAAATGACTGTCAATTAGATCCCTGATTTGAACAATGTCCAGCCCCTGATAACTTTGCTGCAAGTGGCTATTTCAGCCGTAGGTTGACGTGGCTGGGATCCTTTATAACCAACGATGATGCAGAGACCTGGGTTCGAATCCCAGCCCAAATAAAATTTTTAAAATACGTATATAATTTTCGTTTAATTTTTTGGATGATATAATTTGATAATTAAACTCAGAACACTATTAGCAATCAATTATTTTGTTCTACCTGTATTTAAATACTCAATTCCTGCGGTTCAAAATCATCACCGACCACGGTGAAAAATTATTCTTCATATTCAACCAATCTTAGATCGACCCTAGTAATTGGGTGTCTTACTCCTATACTCGGATTGTGAAACGTATGAACACAGAGGCAAAAACTCAAAATAGTATAAAACAACAAGTATATCACATTGTATATTGCTTACCCTCTTTTTATAAATTCCATTTTCGATATTTGTATTTATCACTGGGTATACTGCATTGAATTTTCAAGCGAGCTGTGTGAAATAAAATATTATGCATAAGGTACAACCTATTTGCAATTGTTAGTAGCATGAAGTATCATCATATTTTTAATATTAATATTGAAACCTTCCTGTTGTGCAACCATGTAATTGTTTGGATTTGAAGGACATTACAGAAACAGTGAGTTAGGAACCGTTGTTGAGCTGTGGCTGACTACAATAGTATCAAATAGCCGCAGGGAGGATGGTCTCATTAAATGTAATTGAGCACTGGCAATCCGAGGTTCCTTCGTCACATCCCAGACGGTGCGAGCCTCCCGACATTTTTTTTTTCTTACCAAATACTTTATATTAGCTATCTATAATTTAGTTTGATTCGGGAATATTTAAATTTGCTTACTAAAACTGTATTTGAGGATTATAGAAAGTGTTTATTATTTTTTAATAATCAAGTTCTATTCCCCGAATTCGAACTCATCAGACATTTTCATCCTGGATATCACCAAAACGGCTGTTGTCTCTAGGCGTTTAGTAAATTATATTTTAAGTTCTAGCATTCTCTGTTTAACACGTTAGGTGCGGCGGTGTATCTTGAATTGAACGGTATCGATTCCCGGGGTCAAACTGCTGGGATGAGCCACCGACGATATCGGGCGTCGAGGTCCGATGAGAATGCATTGACGAAAGCGTTATCTTTTGATTAAAAAGGAATTAAATGAGCGTCTCAAGGCCATTATCTCTTGGTAAGGATTGGAACTAGACATGATAGGCGAAGGACAGGCCGATACAGGATTTACGCCATTCTTTATCGAAAATCGGACCTCGGAGTCCGATTCTAAAAAACAACAGAATTTCAGCTGTTAGCATCATTTTCTGTACTAAAATCCAATTATTTCATTAAAAATCGACTAAATTGGGTGTTTGAAGTGTTCGGACTTCCTGACATTTTCATGTGAAAATCGGCTGTTAAGAGGGGAATGTAAGGCATCGGACCCCGGGGACCGAGGAACTTTTTTATAATGTTCTCCCATTCTGGTTTTTCTTCTAAAGGTGAATAAAAGGGATCGCTTAGCGAATCATTAATTTTAATCCCGTATTTTATCATGTCAAATTTTTCCATCGCATTTAATGATTTTCTTTTCGAAAAATCTTCATATGTCGTCTATAAATAAACAAATCCCTTGTAAAATAAATAAACAGGTACCTGTTGATACCTGTATTATGTAAAGAGATTTTCGATTTATTAAAAATCGATATGAAAATATTCCCAAAAAAATATATGCTGGAAGAATAGAAACCTTTCTACCTTCTAAAAACTTTTTGCATAATTTTTCATTGGTCTATTTCATCCATTATATAGTTCTTGCTACAATGTCGTATTATACAGTAAATATATATTTAATAGGATTCAAATATGAAAAGACAACGCATACTTGATCATTGGTCAGTGTTCGATAACAGCAATATAAATATGTATTTATACTGCACAAGAATGCGATAACCATATATTGAATGAAAGATACATAGGGTAAACCATACAGTTATTGGCACTCAGTACAGTTATTGGCACCCCAACTTTAACTTAAAGAAATAGGTAAAAAAGTCCTAATTTTATTACAAGATATACATAAGTCTAATGTTTGAAGGGTCCTCTAAGTCATCTATGATTTAAGACTTTAACAAACTAACCATAGGGAAGATTTCACAATTAAATCCACAGGGTGTCAATAACTAGTTTTTGCACTTTTAACAATAAATATTGCCATATGGTAAAACTATTGAACTTTTGTCCCAAAAAAACCTCTTGAATCTTTATAAGGATAGATAAAGAGGAGCTATAGGAAGTTTCAATCAGATCCCTTCATAAAAAGTATTTTTTTTAAATTCACAACTGAAATTTAGTCTTAAGGGTGTCAATAACTGTACGGTTTACCCTATATGTTTGAAAATATCAGATTTAGATTTTTAATTGGATTAAAAGGTCGTGGATGAGAGACTTCCTTTATCATTGTTTATTCTAAAATAATATGACGGAAGAGGAACCGATGGGCATTTGCTCTTCTTTCATGCCTGACATGCCATTATTGGACAAATGCTATGGATAGACAATCCACTGATTGTCTATGTTATTTTAGACAGGTGTGGATAAATATAATAAAGTTCAAAAAAATAAATAAAATGGATGAAACGGTAAGTCGTTGAAAAATGATAAAAAAGCTTTTATAGGAGAAAAAGATTTTTACTCATCCAGTATATATTTTTTTGGAAATGAATGAATTGACTAATCTCGGGTAAAGGAGTGTATTTTATTAAATTTAAAATATCTATTTAAACAGCACATAACATTTGTTTTCAGGAATCTTAATTTTTTACGCACAAAAGGAATTTCCCAATATATCGAACATAAAGTTTCATTAAAAAAATATAAGTTTTAATTCCCTTCTAAGACTTTAGGTGTATAAAAAACTAGCTGTATATACCGGTTTCACCGGTTGAATTTCATTTTTTAAATCTATAAAATCCAAGTGAGATTTTTATCGACTCAAACGGTCCATGGAAAAACCAATGTAAAGCGAGATCAAATCGATTTTTATAACAATAAAGAATATACCCAGAGGTTAAATGAAGTTATGCAATTTTAATATGGACAGGTGTTCGCACCTGGTATCAAAGAACCATTAAACGAAATTTGGAGATTGTAGGACAAACGGTATCGATTTCTATAAAGAACAAACAGAATTTCATCTTTATTTACATAAATTATAGCTGTATATCTCGATTTCACCCGGGGGATTTAATTTTTTTAATGAAACGGTCGATTTCGTAAAAACAAATTGTAAAGCGAGATCATTACAATTTTAATAACAATAAAGAATATCAGCTGAAGATCGGCTGAAGTTTATGAATTTTTAATATGGACAGGTGTTTGCACCTGGTATCTAAGAACCACCGAGCGAAATTTGGAGAATTTAGGACAAACGGTATGGATTTATATGAAGAACAAACAAACAGAATTTCATCTTTATTTATATAGATAATTAATAATTAAATGAATCCCTCTTGTGTGAAACAAAAAACAGTGTATTTGTGCGGTAGAGATTTTCTAAATTTGTTACCTAACACAGCTTTTTTTCTTCATAACCATATAATTCTTTGATTGTTGAAGATGGAAAGGTATTTATCTATAACTTAAACCAGCTTATATATTTCGGTGGTTGTGAGATCGAGAGGTCCATGAGGTCCGTGTGCATATTCTGTATATATTTATTGAAAATAATATGTGAGGGCAGAGCGTAACTGGATAGGAACTAACCCTCTCTACTATAGAAAAGGCGTATATATTATGGAAGGATACGATTAGAAACGGATTCATTGATGAACTCTAAACAGGGGAGGAATAGACCAAACTGCCTTGGATAGACTTGCCGTCGGTTTTTCTGCTTCTTCTTCATCTTCTTCTTCACGGTTGGTCGTTGACCCTCCGCCTTCCCACGGTCCCTTCCCTCCTGGCTTAAAACTGATGAGGCTTTTCGTGTCCCATTGTCCTCTTGCTCAGGGCTCGCTGCTCCGTCATAGCCAACCTCCTCCCCTGTACTATATATCAGCGTCCGTCGGAAGAAGAAATGATGTGCTCTACAGTTACAACGGTACACTTTTGTCTGCGAGGAAACCGCCGTTCCAGAAAAGCGACTTGTGGAATCAGAAAGCAAAACAACCTGGAGAGAGCATTAAAAGGAAGATCTTTTCTGCCCTGATCATTACATGTATATTTATAACGAAAGAGTTTAAGCAGTTAGGTTAGGTTTTAGCAGTTAGTTTAAGCAAAACACCAAAAGAAGGATTTGTGATCAATATATATATATATATATATATATATATATATATATATATATATATATATATATACATCTAGATTTGAAGCGAATAGAAAACATACATTGATTATACAACATAAACATACTAATCATTTGAAATCTAAAGAGTTAACTAGATGCTTAAATTCTAAATTTAATAATATCTCTCGATTAAATTTAATAATATCTCTCAATGCAATAGAAACAAATGAAATATGCACATTATGCAATTTGAACGTATCGAAATCCATGCCGCATATTTTTATTATCTGTCCAATATATAATCCTCCTAGATTACACTATCTCAAAAAATATATTAGTGGTTCTGGTAACTTAGATATTGATTTTGCAAATATTGTAGCAATCAAAGATCGGGAACAATTGGATAATGTTAGTAACTTTATTAAACAAGCAATGAAAATAAGGTCTTTTATTATCAATGAGTAGGTAACTAATCGGCTGTGTGTTGTTGTTACTATAACTTCCATATAAAATTGTCTTAATTTAAAGTATATTATTTTATTTTGGCTTTTTTTTTTTTTTTTTTTTTTTTTAGTTTCTTTGATTCAACTAATCAATTCTATTACTGTTTTCTTTTAATATTGCTAGGAATCGTTTGATTTATTTAAATGATTATATTATTACTTTTTTTTTTAGTATTACTTGGGATTATAAAAGTAAAACAATTAAGAATGTTTCCAGGCTTTTCATAATTTGTATATATATTGCTGTTATACACATCTGTAATTTATATATATAATTTAAACTATTATATATTCTTATATTGTGCCAATGTTCACTGTGGGATATATACCTAATTATGATTATATGTCATGTGCTATTTGTATATAATGTTTATAAATAACACTACCTGTACCTGTAAAATTTACAAGCATATATAAAGTAAAAATAAATAATAATAATAACAACATAAACATACTATAGAATAAGAGAATCCCATCCAGTAAATATCTTAATATTCAATAATATTATACACTAGCTGTATACCGGTTTCACCTGGAGAATTTCATTTTTTAAATCTATAAAATGAGACTTTTTTCGACTCAAACGGTTGATTTCGTAAAAAACCAATGTAAAGCGAGATCATATCGATTTTTATAACAATAAAGAATATACCCAGAGATTGCCTGAAGTTATGCAATTTTAATATAGACAGGTGTTCGCACCTGGTATCAAAGAACCACTTAGCGTGGTTCTAAATTTGGAGATTTTAGGACAAACGGTATGGATTTTTATAAAAAATAAACAAACAGAATTTCATCTTTATTTGTATAGATTTATTGGAAATTTTTTTGTATATTTTACAGCATTAATATGGAATTGATATATTACGGATAATAAATTAATAACTTTAAATTAATAATTTATAACTTTTTTAATAAAGCGATTTATTGTTATGTTAATAACATTTTTTTAATTAAAACCATTAACGATTTATTATTTTTATTTATTTATGGTATGTTAAATAATACTTTTCCTTAATAATTTACTATATCGAACTAAATTCTTATCTTTTCAACATTCTCCATTGTTTAGAATATTTTTATTAATTTTATTCTATAAAATCTATCGATTGAATTGCCAGGATACTCAAAATATAAACAATATGCTTTACCTGTTATTATTTTAGTTACTCTTACATAAATTTAGTATTAATCTTCAATTAGAAGAAGACTGAAAAGACCACTATAATAATGAAAGAAGGTTCCAAAAATTATAAGCAGGTAGGGTCTCAAAAAAAAAATTTTTTTTTTTATCTATTGATCTTAATTCATTTTTTTGTCATTTTAGCTTTGAAAATGCTCGCAGACGAGCGAAACGTCAGCTATAATACAATATGACTGTGACTGAATAAAGGTCAATAAAAAAAATTTTTGGAACCTTCTTACATTAACATATGTACAGGAATTATTGCGATTTCTTTATTGAACAATTGATATGTTGCTTATTTTTCTTAAAATAGCCATTAAGAACAATCTTTTCTTTTCACTTAACATCATTTCATGCTGGTCTTGATTTAAAAAAAACTAATACCTTGAGGGTCAACCTCTGTCCTCTGGCCATAACCTCTGTATATTAAAAAAAAGCTAATATTCATAATATTCCCTCTCCATCCGTTTTAAGTTTTATAGAGTCTATCAATATTCCTGTAATTACTTTTCATTATTATTAGATTTTATGTCTTCATTCATTATTGTTCAATTTTTTATTTTCTATTTTAACAATAGAATACTTCACAACCACTTCAAATAACAAAAAGTACACCTTCCTAGATGGAAGATTTTATTGCGTTCTAATGATCAGTAGAAAAAATGTTATTTACATTTGCTTATATCAATACTATGGGCATCCACTCTTAAAGCCAAAATAAAATAATACCAAGGTTTTATAATAATCAAATTAAAATATTTTAAAAATACGGCATAAATAAAAATATTATGAATATTACTTGTTTTACCTTAATTATACTGAAGGGAATAATAAAATTTCAGTGGATTGCCATACCAAAATGAATCTAATCTAAATTTACCTTAATTTTCTTATAATGGTACGATTCTAATTTGATTAGTTTTCTATGATGACTAGTACTTCTTAAATAAAAACAAGGGGTCTTTTTCATTTTAGGCAACTTGTTACTAAGTTATGATAACGGTTATTTAAATAATAACAAAGGTTACATCATTATCGAAAAACACGATTTATTTACTATCTAACTTATTAACAAGAAATATTGCAAAAAAAGAAAAAAAAAAAAAAGGTTATTGTTCTGCAGGCCAATAGGCTTTCATTGCCTTGCAAATTTCTTGGAGTAAATCCTTGCCTTCGTTATGAAGCCTCCATATATACCTACTCATACAATTAGGAGCCAAGCATACTTCTTCGAGTTCTATTTTCTTTTTTGTTGCGGCGTTTAACTGATGACCACAATGACTCAACTTGTTGAGCATGTACACCAGTTATGAGGTCTATAAAATGACTTCAAAAACTGAATAATAAAATAAATGGCTTCAAAACTGAATATAATTCTAAAAGATTCATTTTTAAAATACAGAGCAAAGATTAACTTTATACACCAACTCACACTGCGATAATAACTTTCAGAGAATTTCAAATATGAAACCATATGATTTTATCTGATATAGATAAATCACTGTTTAAATTCATAAAATAACCGTTATCATAACTTAGCAAAAGGTTGCCTAAAATAAAAAAGACCCAAAAAACCATCAAGTATATTGCATGAAGTGAAGGTAGGCAGCAGGTTATCAAATCAGAGATTTTACAAATAATACAAAGCAAACCATCTTTAAATAATCATTTTTAGATGGATTTTGTTTCAATTGTGTAAATGATGGGAAGCTGTGTATCAAAGCATGTTGACGTCAGGGATATTTCCTGAGCTATTATATCAGTCCTCTACGTCAAACTGAAGCCTCGGCATCGCCTGTGAAACGTTTCAGTCTTCATTCCTGTCTCTCCCTTGTCATATTCTCAAACTAATATTAAAAATGTTGCAATAAAGTTTTATTATTTTATTATAATTTAATAAATAAATAAAAAAACAATCAACAACAACCTTTGTGTAAAAAATATTTTTAAAATAAATTAATAAACATTAATGAATATAAACTGAAGCATTAAATGCACGAATTTTTAGTTTATTTCCATATATAAAAAGATCCATGAATTTATAGACTATATAATAACAACAAAATATTTTTTAAATTGTTATTGGGCTAGATTCTCCGAAGATGCAATCCTTAACAGGGACGCTAGGCATGAAAATAACAATTTAAGTAAAAGTATAATTAGCGGTAAATCTCTTATTTTGATTTATTATTATTTATTACACTTATACATCACAAATGCACTATAATTTATTAATTTATATTATTCCATAACTTCATTAATAAATACACATGAGTAAAAAAGGAAGAAATTCAAATGTTTCTGAGACCAACTTACTATTTCTGACATGAAGCAGCAGACTAAAACATGAATCTCTTTATCTACACCAAAAATTAATATTAGACACTGAGGTGCCTAGATACAGCTGAGAGATATAAAAATTGCGCTCCTTTTGAGGAAAACGATGCATTTAAGGTTTAAACAACAATTAATGGGGACACCTCTGGTATAGTGGTTAGCATAGAAACTTACAAAACTAAAGGTCGCGGGTTCGCGTCCCGAGGTGGCCCTAGGATTTTTTAATGAGAGTAAAGAATCCTTGTCTATGCTGTACCTCGGATAGGACGTAAAATGGAGGTCACGAGCCTGCACGATGTCAGGTATTCGTTAAAGATCCCTATCCTAATTATACCTGGATAGGCATTATTTAGGACTCCCGCTGTAGCATCATCCGATTAGTCTTAGTGGCATAAAGTGACGTTAAAGAAACAAACAAACAACAATTAATACAGGACAATCTGTGGCGTAGTGGTCAGCATAACCGCTTTCTATGCCCGGTAAGCTAAGGTAGCGGGTTCGTAGCACTGCAGGTGGTCCCGGGATTTTTTAAAGAGAGGAAACATCCTTGATTCTGATATAAGATGATCAAACCTGGATCGACAAAATTTAACATCATCCGATTATCGATGAAGGTTTTGGATGCAGCGCTGTTTCTTGGTCAGCGGTCGTGTAAGGATGATATTTGACCGCGATCACGCTCAACTGCAAGTTTTTCCACTTTAATAAAATAATATTAAAATTACCCTTTGCATAGAGGCTGGATTTGCCCCCAGGCCGATCTGTGGCTGAATATTAAAAATATCCCGCCTAATCCCGATTCGAACTCCGGGCCTTTTGCACAGCGCTTCAGTTCCTTACCATTAATCTGACCTGCTTCCCTTTACTATTTAATAGAACAATTGAAATCCATTTGAGTTTCGTTACTCTCCATTACCTTTTTTGGTAAATCCAAGAACCTTTTTTCGACCTTCGGAAACATTTAAACTTCTCTGATTTTGTACCAATACCTTGTACCCATAGTAAACTCGGCCTAGCTATACATCTATCTATTATTTTTGACTTAGGAATTGAGACTAATATTTTGAGGATTTTCAGCAATCGTTTTACAGTATTTATCGTCACATTTTAAAGGTTACTAAGTATTCAAAGTGTCAAGCTGAATAACAGTAGAGGTTTTTTTTCCTTTTTCTTTTCATGCCCGTTTATTTTCTATAGCCATTGTGGCATCATTTCGTTTCAACATCCTGGGAACCCAACAGCATGGGATAGAGCTCACAACTGTTCTCAGGGTCAATTGCATGGGAAAAAAGGAGGATCCGAATTTTGTTTTCCAAAATACTTTGTGTGTATGTATATATATATATATATATATATATATTACCATTTTTTCACATTTCAATACGCAGTCTAAATAACCGTATGGAGGTGAAGTGCATTCTACGAATCATTAAAAAGTAATTTATAAAATGCTATAGATCTTTTTATAAACCACTGTGTTCACAATACCACTCCCTGAGAGCATAGAATAAGATCAGACGTAGCTTAATAAATTACCAATCTCAAGTTAATCATAAACATATATTATTTAAACAGACTCTTTACTCACATATTTCCTTGACAGCAATGCAGGTCCTTGGCTTCCCTTAAGACCTGAAACATCTGTTTTTTGTGCAATGCCCTACATACAGCGTACGCTAATGTCCTGCATTATGCAGGATCCACCGTCGTCTTAGGCGACCTCTAGCTCTTGAACTTAGAATAAAGGTGAACAAGTTCTTCTTGGGCACTTCAACTGGCATTCTCATTATATGCCTAACCATTCTATTCCTTTTTCTACGTCTTTATGGATTTAACGATGTAAAATTCGCTGTACAGCTGAAAGTCTAAGACTCTATTCGTCATAATAAAGATACATTGAACTGAAACTTAGGACAATTACCGGATAGTTGTTACAATGTTCCTGCTCTTTACATCGTTGAATACATTTCCAAATTATAGAATTCCTATTCCGTTTTAAAACATTTCGTAAAATTTGTTGGGTATTTCTCTCTCTCGGGGAGGGTTTCGATTTGCTTTGATTTCTTACCGGCAACCTTTACGATGAGACCGTTGATGCGTTGCACCAGTCTTGGTAATGGTTTTTCGACCAGGGACCGTGATGATCCGAAGAATGGAGTAGGAACACAGGACCTGAGAACTGCCTGAAAACTGTGATAGCTGCTTTTATATTATGTTTACTCGAATTATGATAAAAATTATCCAGTAGTATGATTCGCGTACGCCTCATCTCAAGAGCAGACATTTTTATGGTAGGTGTTGCAAACTTTGGAATACTCATTCCATACAATAGTAATCAATATCCGGATATTTGAGAAAAAAGTTTATGTATTGTGATTGAGGTCCTGTAGAAATAATAGTTTGTTTTTCATTATGGCTAGATTAATTCAGAACGGTTACCCCTTTTATGGTGATTTTTCGTTGCTTATCTTGAGTTTAAGACTATGTCTAGTAAATTGCCATAGCACACTGTTCCGAGGGTGAGTGAATGGGTCCAGTTTAATTGTCAGTTGTGTGCTCGTCGGGATAATTACCGGTGAATATTTAACAGGACATTAAGGCCTGGTGATGCATATGGCACTTTGTTTCCTCTCATCCAATTGAGAGCGTTGTCCAAGCTTTCATTCTAGGTCACTTGGTTCTAGCCATTTAATAATATTCCTTTCTTTCGATGGCAAATCTTGTCGATCGTTCATTTATTAATAGATCAGTATTTATGTCCTGTAATACATAATTATGTTATTGAGCTTTTATGCAGCGCACCTACATAAAGGAAAATTGGTATTGATTTCTTTCAAGGTTGAAGAGAAATATTTTTGATCTCATAAAGAATTTATTAGCTTGAAGTCAATAAGCTTCGAACAGGCCTTTATAGTCTCTTGACTTTTGCATTTATTGTTTCTTATTGTACAAAAATTTAAGTGGAGGAACAGGCGATAACTCATAAAAGGCATACCACACAGCCGCCCAACAATATTGTAATCTTAGGAACGAGGCTATTTCACCGGTAGCTGGAGCGATGCTGTTGATTTAGTTCATTGTATTGGATATGAAAGTTGAAATAAACGTTCTTTTTTTTTCTTTTTTATAAGGTATGCATTCTGGATCCTCGAGATGCAATCAGCATTTGCTTAGAAAATCCATCTTTAAAGGCAGTACCTTATCCATAAGCTACTACCTCTTGTTTTCGCTGGATGTAAAATCCGTACGCTTATGGACGCCTTGTTTTATGTACCAATTTTTGGGACAATTTAAAATGGATATTCAGTTTAATACAATAGAATCCGTTGAATCACAACATACAAATGCTGGTTGAATTGAAATCCTTGGAAGTAATTTTATTTTTAAAAAGACGTATGAAACAGGGTAAGTATGGATAGTAACACCTAGTAGAAAATCGCTGCCCAAATATTTCATGTAATAAAAATCACACGTTACTACTTGAGCAAATATTTCCGTATTCCTATTAATTCCTATCGTAATACTGATTTTGTTTTTTTCATTCTAGAATTGTGAGAATCTAGACAATTTCGTTCATTTTTAATGTGGCCAAAGCAGGGTACTAGCTATGGATGGCAGCATTTAAAGGACTAAAATATAGAGCTAAGTTTTGATTATAGGTGAAGTTAAAATACTTATTTACGCTTTCTGGTTTCTTCAAACTTAATTGAGTCAATAAATGAGTTAGCTTATGAGATGATGACCTTTATTTAAAAATAAATTATCAAACGTAATGGTAAACAATTTGCGACTATATTCTGAGAGGGGGGATTGAAAAAAGTGGAGCCAAATCGATTTTAAGAACAATCTCTCACTATATAATATAAATACATTACCAATAATTAATGTTTATAGCAAGTTATGAGTGAGAACTTGCTATTAAATCACTTGTGTTAAAGTGATATCCTGTAGAGGGTGGTTTAAACCCTTAATGGCGTAGGGGTGGAGCCGCTACATAGATTGGTTTAGAGCAGCATCCCTCCCACTTCATCCCTCTAAGGATACCCAATGTATCCTACAGCACCCCCACGGCTGTTTTTAAAATTTTTTTTATTTTGTTGCTTTAATCTTTTATCGATAAGTCAGTGTTGTGCTGTGTGTTTTCGGTTTCCCATATTTACAAAATTGTGATCGAAAATAAATATTTTAAGGGGCCATATTAGTACCGAAAAAGAATTTTTAAAAACTCTCTCAGATATTAGATATCTATAAACCAAGTTACTGCGATCGTTACAGTGGACAGCCATATTTTATTTTTCAAATAATCACAAAACCAAACATTTTCTGGAATATTCCAGTTGATGATTATACGGGTAATTAATTTGTGTACTGAGGTATCCAGAAGAATATCAACCGAACATATGTGTAACAATAGGGGACCAATATTAGAGGCTATAAATAAAATAGTATATAAATATATTTCTCCCCAGTCATAGTTTTATTGCTTTTCCTGTAATCGTAAGAGCCGTTTAGATTTTCCCCTCTTTTCTCGGTATTTTAAAATAATATTACGGTTATCATCGATCACAAATTGTATACTTTTAAGTTATGAGTAACTTGTTTGCTCCCTAAAACGGATGGTCTCTTTCGTAATCCGCTGCGCCTGTTCTTCATCGTGGTTCCCCGCATATGGCACCAAGCGGTTGTAATGGACGATCATAGGCTTTCCCTTGGGATACTTGAAAACCCAGTAGCTCACATCGTTGATGCGCTTCTCTATCATATAGGGTCCCTCCCAGTTCTTCTGCAACTTTGGGCAGAATCTTTGCTTTCTTCTGGGGTTGTAGAGCCAAACGTGGTTTCCTTCCTTATACCCGCCCTGATCGGCTCTACAATCGTAGTGTCTCTTCATCCGGTCGCTGGCGAGGGAAGGCTCTTGCGAACTAGCTTATGTGTTGGTTTGCTACTATGAGTGTATTGTTTTCATCATAACTTTTTTTTTCATAGGATGTGCTTAATATTTTTTCTTAGTGCATTAAGATATACTTCTGAAATGCAAAAGAAGTCGGAATATCAGTAATCGGAAATTTATGTGAACGGAGAAAACTTATTGCCAGTTTCAGTTAAACTTTCTTCGGCGAACCATCTTATGTTCATTGGAGTGTTACGAAATGAGAAAGTGACACAGCCTATTTACAGGGCGGAAAAAGTTACCGGAAAATTACTGAACTAGGACAGGAAAACAACAACTTTTTGCTACTAAGTGAAAACCATTGTTCAGAGAATGGGTAACCCATTGTCATCTTGGTTACTTTATAATATTTTTACAAAAAAATATTTATTTCGACTCGAAATCATTTTAGCCATGATTACTAGGCTGAAGGAGTACCGTATTCTAAAATTGTTGATTCTATGTGATAAAAATTATACTCTGCCTCTGTCTATAGAGTATAGTATATAAAGGAAATCATCCATATACCTTATTTATACGTTATATTATTTAATTGGTTATTGCACCTAGGTTTATTGGAAGTTTTTCTATAATTAACGAGTTTTGTATAAAGTAATAGACATGAAGGCAAATCACTACAAGAACCCCGTATTTTTTGTAGTGTTTTGCCTTCATTTTAATAGAGATGTATTTCGATGCAAATGAAAAGGGGGTATCCAGTGGTGGGGTGGGGGATATTTGGGATGGATCCTCCCCTGGAACTTCGGAAAAAATAAACTTTATCGGAATAAATTTACGCATTAAGTTTGCTACCGATTTTTCGTTACAGTAGATAGTATTTATGTGTATGAATTTTAATAGTTCCTATTTTCTTTTTAGATTAAGCGTGTGTGTTTTTTTACACTTGAAACAAGGGCGTTCGGGACACAATAGAACATTTCATGGAGTGCCACGAGTGTTTCATCGTGCCGCATGTGTTTTTCATTGTGCAATAAGCAGTCGGTTTTTTCATTTTCTTACAGATTTGTGCGAAATTGAGAGTGGGACACCAAAAAAACTTTATTAATTTATGACAAATTTCCTCTCTGACAACCTGAAGAATTTCGTGGCTATCCTAAAGCAGAAGAACGAAAAACCGACTGGAAGCCGATGAAGTTTTTTTCAGCTGTTTCATTGTACCACGGGCATGGAGCAGAATGAGACAAATTTATTTTTTGGAAAATAGCTGCTCGCGGACACACATTATGCATAAGATAATTTTTAAGCATTTCTTACATAGATTAGATCCTAAGGTAACATGAAAAAAATTAAAAATTGAAAATAAAGACTCAGGTGGGGTGCTATGGGTAAAACAAACTTTTGTGTTTCATTGTGCCCCACCCTCCCCTATATAAATAAATAAATAAATATATATATATATATATATATATATATATATATATATATATATATATAGAAAGAAACAAAGCTGAAAGTCATTGATGTCAGTCTTAATCACGCTAGCTGGATTTTAGCTTACTAATGTAAAAAGTGTTCCAATTATAAAATTGCTGGACCAATGACTCAGGTATCTAGGTCCTAAAACTGCAGCACTTGCAAATTTGAATTCCTTCCCCGATCTCGTGATAAACCCATCTTTGTTAGTTCTCATAGGAAGGAATATTGTAAGTATTAATTATATTATTGCTTGAGATGATTATTAAGCCATATACTTAAACTAATTTAAAAAAATCGTTTAATTATTGAAGATTTCACTTTGCTTAACTAGTCCTTTGCATGGACCAAAGTAATTAATGCAGATCATTTTTACCATTAAAAAACAAACATGAAAATATTGTTTCATATGTTACTATTTATCGAAATAAAGTATTTTTTCTTTTTTTACGTTCATTATACTACAGAAGATTAAATTGCGGTTTCATAATCCTAAGAAATGTTGAAGCATGCATCACGCATAGGTTAACATAGGCTTTCTACTTATATTATTTATCTTTCTGTTATATAAAAAAGGTTTAGGAGTATTATTTTGCTAATACGTTCTCTCATTTTGTAAAAAAAAAAATACAAAAATTAAAATGTTGAGATAAAGACTAAAAATTTATTTGTAAAACGGACATTGGTCCACCGTTAGGCCTATATTTAAAAAAACGACTTTGTTTTCGTCAATAAAACAATTAATTTGTACATTAATAATATGATAGGTACCCCCCCAAAAAGCGATTTCTACAAACGAAAATTTTCATGTCGTTTTTCTCTTTTAATTTATAAAAACAAGATTAATATTTTCATGTCATTTGATAGAACAGATATTCATGAATAAGATAGGATAACATGATTATAATGATTTCTTTAATAGATGAATGGAAAAATAGAATGGCATAATGCGGTTAAACAGCTCATCCATTTCAGTCACCGTGACAATTATTTGAATGAATATCGATAATACATCCAGTTTATCAATTTTAAGTAAAGAACAAAGAATGAACGGCTTATAAAAGTTTGAATGGGATTGTTTGAAAATTTAAACCGTAAGTTGAAAGACATTGCAACATGGCCGCTGGTCAGTTGGTTGATTAGATCAGTGGACCCCTTCTGAGGGTCGTAGGCTAATGGATGGTTGCAACTTTCCGGAGAGATCTAGAGAGCTATGTATCATTTAGAGAAGATGTTTCACTTACGAGAGCTGAACTCTCTTATGGATATAACTCTATTATAATTGGCAAAGATCAGGTGCTCACTCTCGGAAAATCAGCCTTAATCAATCGGTAACCATATTTTTTCCGTGAAAGATTTGATATCAAATGGGAAAAAAATTCTGGATTTTTACAGCCACCATTAATCTGTATCTTGTAGGTGGAATAGGCATAGTTATTCAAGAATCGTTGAAGTACCAAGAGAAAATACAGTACCAAATTGCCTTACCGTTTAAGGCACAGACAAAGAATTGTAGAGTAGTCAATTTCGGACACGCCTTTTGTAAGCTGGGTGACGAGGCATTAAGATATAGACATAGAACCATCATATGAATAATATGTTGAGTTGGTTCTAATGCACAGTCACTCACTCACAATGGATCCATAAAATTCTTTTCTTTTTATTTTGTATTCTTATGGATGTGATCGAAAACAGCGTGTTGATTAAAATGTTTCCGAATGACTAATGCCCATCAAGAAAGGTTTCGAGTCAAAATTAAAGCAGAATTAAAAAAAAAAATGTATATATTCGTTCTTCAAATGAGTCTAGCACTCATGGAATATGTGCATTTAGTGAAACATCCATATTTTTTTTTTCTTTCGTTCAAATTTATTCGTAGTAATGAACGATTGGGATAGGCGACCATACTAACGATGGGATATCAAAAGACCAATATTATTATTGTGCTAGACAGAATTATCAGATTTAAAATATCGATACTATCGAAAGTCGATTTAATAAAAAAATTTGAAAAACTATTAATTTTGAAATATCAATATTAATATAAAAATCTGGTGCGTGCTCGCAACACACAACTTTCACTACCAACTTACTTAGATTAGAAATTAATGCGTTTTGTTAATTGCCACTTCTCAAATGAACAGAATGGCTTTAATTATGAACAATGGTCTGTCATTAAAGGCGTACTTCGCATGTGTGGGCTCAACGAGTTTTATTAGTTGACTGAATATTTTTCTTTATTTCTCCTCTATATGTTTTTTTTATTTTTATCATATCTCATATGTAGCCATTTTTTATTTTCAGGCGTAACGAGAGACAGTTAGTTTCTCCATATAAACAAAAACAAAGGTACTTTATAGGAAACAAACAAACAAAAAAGCCCCCCCCCCCCCAAAAAAAAGCCCCCTCAGAACATTTTAATAATGATAAAGCTTACCTGACATAACGAATTTGATAAAAATCGTTAAAGCCGTTTTTGAGATCATCGAAAAAAAAAGGTAAAAATTGGAAAACAAATTATGAAATAAAGTTCCCGCTCCGTTTGACCAATTTTGATGAAATGTTGGCTATCACATCTTTGGCATATACATACATCAAATACCCAGTTTGATCAAAATCATTAAAGCCTTTTTTGAGTAAATAAAAAAAACACGTGAAAATGATACAAAATTTATTAAGTAAAGTCCCCCCTCCGGTTGATCAATTTTGATGTAATGTTGGCTATCGCATCATTGGCATATACATACATCAAATACCCAGTTTGATCAAAATCGTTAAAACCGTTTTTGAGTAAATAAATAAAACACGTAAAAATGATACAAAATTTATTAAGTAAAGTCCCCCCTCCGGTTAATTAATTTTGATAAAATGTTTACAGTCCTATCTCGGGCATATAAATAGATCAAATACTCAGTTTAATCAAAATCGTTAGAGCCGTTTTTGAGAAAATCGAAAAAAACTTAAAAAGTTATTAAATAAAGTACCCCCTCCCTTTGAGCAACTTTGATGAAATTTTTGCTGTCACATAGCGGGCGTATACATACACTAAATACCCAATTTCAGGTTCGCACGGTTTATAGTTTTTGAGCTAGTCTGTTCACACACACACAGACCATTTCGCGGGACTTGGTTATTTCGACTCAGGGGACCCCAAAACGTGTATTTCCGTTGAAAACCGGAAGTCGAAATTTTTTACGATCGCAATACTTCCACTTACTATATATTTCATGTATAGTTAAGTGAAAGTAAAAATTGATTCATTATCACATTGGTGCATCTAAAAAGGTGTATTATTCATTTTTAAATTAATTAATGGGAGCAAAAGGTAACATAAGTGGTAATAGATAATCAGTATATGTTTAAATAATATTTTCCTCCTTTTAGGTTAAAATAAATAACTATATGTATTTATAAGGCTAATAGTATGTTTTAAAAATTTTAGCTCTGAAATATTTGGGACTGGATGACTGACTTACACCAGATGATATCAACACACTTGTCGGTAAGTAAAGACATGTTAAAAATATCTTTTACAAAAAAGATTGTCTATTCATAGGTTAACTATTAAAATTTAGCATTTGTTTTACCATTCTTGTACTATAAATATAAAAATGTACGTAGGAGTTATGCTATATTTGGACAATTTCTTTAATTTTCATCCCTTTGTCAATATCACTTTCTATTACATAAACCGTCAGGCCATTGATTATTTTATTTTGTAATATGTATTCCTAAAACATAATCATTCTCTAAAAATACATGCTACATCTATACATATTTTTATGAAAATAAAAAGGATATAAAAAAAAAAAATATGAAATATAGCGGAAACAGATTGCTGGAGAAAGCATTTGAAAATAATAAATATTTTATTAATTTTCAGTAAAGCAATATTGAAGTATGATACTGTTGACGGACGTTTTATTATAATTTAAAAATAATGCAGTTCTGACTAGGGTAAACCATACAGTTATTGTCACCCAACTTTAACTTAAGGAAATAGGTAAACAAGTCCTAATTTTATTACAAGATATACATGAGCCTAATGTTTGAAGGGTCCTCTAAGTCATCTATGAAGTAAGACTTTAACAAACTAACCATAGTGAAGATTTCACAATTAAATCCACAGGGTGCCAATAACTAGATTTGGCACTTTTAACAATAAATATTGCCGTATTGTTAAACTATTGAACTTTTAGCCCAAAAAAACCTCTTGAGTTTTTCTGAGGATAGATAATGAGGAGCTATAGGAAGTTTTTCTTTGATACCTTTATAAAAAGAATATTTTTTAATTTAACCACAGAAATGTAGTCTTAAGGTTGCCAATAACTGTAAGGTTTACCCTATATATATATATATATATATATATATATATATATATATATATATTTATCCAATAATACTAACATGATTACTGGTACCCATAAGGGCATAGAGGACATAACATTTTTAGAACGCGTTTTTTCTACAACCCGATGAAAGGGACATAATATAAATTCGGGATGTGCTACATTATTTCTCAAAAGAGCAATAAGTCTGGGATTGTACAGCTAGGTCAATCGTCCAGGGAAACATTAGACTTTCTTGCCTGCCACCCTCACCTAACGGTGTTGATTGTGTACTTTTAGAACCCCTTCCTCATTTCGCAACAATTTAGCATCGTTGGTTTTTGTTTTCAGATAATTAAATAGTAAAGATTAAAAATTAAAAAAAAATTCTTTTGAATAATTTGGAACATAATTTATTATTATTATTCAGATATAATTTTATTAAGAAGACGCAGTAGAAAATTATGGCCTCAAGGCACTTCTACATTGTTCAAAATGAAATAATATAAACTGATCTGAAGGAAGGTGCAGTATTCTGTCGCATGGCCATATCAGATGGAAATAGAGCAAGGTCGCCTACCTTCCCAGTGCGATGGCAGGTGGATCATTTCCACCTGCTAGAGGTTATAAACTCTTCAAGATTGTTGAAACCATGCGCTATGGTAATGTGCTAACTGGTATGTGTTGGCCTTTTTTGGTCTAGGGCTTCTCAGATCTACTCTTATTTCTGATCAATAACAGTAGTGCATTTCATCTTAGGGTGTTATAGTAATATAAATACATTAATACCATAGATATAGTTATGTTATCATTTTTGGTGGGGTTGATTATTAACTTTTTACAACATTATCCAATTTCTACTAGTTGTTCATTGGTCAAATCGAAACTTGAGGAGGTGAATTCCTCATAAAATTTAATATGGATAGGTTGTTATTATATATATATATATATATATTAGTAGGTTGGGAGGGGTAATTATTAACCTTTTACAGTTTTTTCCGATTTATAAATACTGTCTTTTCATTGGATAGTACAAGTATAAGAATGTTAATTATACTGAATTCTTATTATGAGTAGGTAATGTCATTAATTTATGGGTGTGATAAATACCTAACTTTTTACTGGCTTGTTTAATTTCAACGAATTGCGATACGCTGTTTGTTCATAGGTAATAAGATCAATTCCTCATAAATGTTACTGTAGGTATGTAACATTTTAAAACAATAAAAAAGGAGAAAAAACAAAAATAAGTACAAATGGATTTATAAAGGGGAGGAGGTAGAGGTAGTAAAGAAGTACAGATATTTAGGAATAACTTATCGGAACATTTTAAGGGAAAGTTCAGACAGCAAAATTGGGTTTAAATAGCGTCTGGAACAACGTTTTTGAAAGCAAGTTTGTACCATTATCAGCAAAGTATAGGGTTTTAATTCAGCAGTGGAATCCGTTATGAGCTATGGAGCACAATTCTGGGGTTATTATAACTATCAACAACCGGAATATATACACAGACAGTTCATTAAGAAACTATTTAAGCTGCCTAGAAATACGCCCAATTATATGCTATATCTTGAAACCAAGAGAGACCTGTTGTTTTTTTCCAACTTCGCAATGCCTATTGAGTATATTTTAAGCATCCTAAAATATAAAAATCACCGTCTACCTAAAATAATAGCGTTGGAAGGCATAAAAACAAAAAGCAATAGCTGGTTTAAAGAATGGGTAAAATTAGCGGATCTTCTAGGCTGTGAACTGGACAAGGATTTTAAATCGGTAGAAAGATGGGAAAGACAAATGAATACGGTTATAAATGAAGCAGAAAGAAATTTTAGGGAGGAATTAGTGATATCTACGATGGGTGCAGTGTATCATCTAATGTATAAAAAACTTGATTCAAACGTAAATTATGTAAACGATGATAATTCCATAGAACTAATTCAAGACGGTGTTTAAGGCTAGAGGGGAGCTTTTTAACTTAAACTGCAAAACCATGGCTGAAAGATATAGTATGCACCTGCTCCATGTGCAATAGTAAGGAGGATGAAACCATGTTTCATTTTATTGGCAGATGTCCGATTCTAAACTCATGCAGAAAAAAAGTATTTAGGAAAAAGTATCTTAACAGAAAAAGAGGTTATAGAAATTTTAAATGGTAAATTTTAGAGGGCGTTATTTTTGTATATAAAGGAATCTTTAATTAAAGACAATTTCTGATAAACGAATTTAATTATAATGATTAATATTGAGTTTATTATGGATTTGGTATACTGTATAGTGTTAATTACATTATGATTATTAAAATTTTGGTTTTTTTATGTGTAAATTTTGTATGTTATATAGTAGGTAATTTTGGTTGTTTATAATTTATTAAAATCAAAGGATTGCTATTTTAATTTGATAGACCAAAACAAAATACAAAAAAAAAAAAAAAAAGGAAAAGGTTATTGTAATTACTATTTTTGGCCATCAAGCAGATTCCCTGGCAGACGGCATATCCATGCCAGAATTAAGTGTTTTGTATAAAATGTAAAATTTTAAAAAGAAATTTTGTAAATAAAGTGCATTTATCTATATATCTATCTGTAGTTATGTATTTACTGGGAAAGTGAGGGATATTTCCTTTTTCTCAGATCGCAGCACGATGTCCATGCTTACATAGAAAAACAAAAAAATTTCTTTCAAACGATTTTATAAATTAAGATTTTTGGACAATGTCTGTTGCGAGGCATATTATTCTATAAAAATAACGTAAATCTACAATTCAATTCCACAAAAATATCAGTTATGTTATCAAATAAATAAAACATTTTTTTGAAAGCAAATCATAAATTCAAGGCCCCCTATGTTGCATTTAGTTTGTTTGGTTCATACGAACTTTTCAGGGTTTAATAAAAATAGTTTTAAAATCTAGCTAGACGCATTATCAGTGTTTTTTTTTTCTAAAGAAATAAATAATTTGAGATATTGGATATGATTTTAAGTGAATACATATCTAGGAGTGTAGGGAAGGAAGGTGCCGTGCGGTGCGGCGGTGCATGGAGGAACTGGCATTAGTCGACTCTCTCTTCCATGACGACACCTGCCACATCCTGCCTTACCTCCTCCATCTTCCTTTCCCCAATCGAAAAATATACCCACTCTTGTCAATTTTTTCATATATAGAAAGAAAGGTAATTAAAAGAAAATAAATATATACAGCCTTGGCCAAAAGTATTAGGCACCTACACAATTTTTCTTAAAAAAATGAAAAGAGGGAAAAAGAACATCTACAATCATAACGTAATTTGTTCAAAGATAAAACAAGGTCAAATCAATACTTGGTTATCAATGTTTGGTCTTTTATCACCTCACTTTTTCTTTTTTCCATAGAATTCACAAATTTTGAACAAACGTCTTTGTCTAATTTTTCCCACTCTTCTTTTAAATAAAAAATAAGTTGTCTTTTTTTGTAGGGTTACGTTTACCAACTGCATTTTTAATTATGCATACCAACTGAATTTTTTAATTTAGACCTTATGTGCTCAATGGGATTGAGGTCTGTGGACTGAGGAGGCCATTCAAGCACCTTAATGTTGTTGTTTTCCGAACCAATTTCTGCTTTTACGAAAAACGTGGCATGAAGCATTATCCAGTTGAAAAACAATATAGGCATCGCTGTTCCTTCTTCTTTCACATAAAAACATTTCTCCAACACCTAAAGTCCCCCTACAGCCCCAAATCATTATATTTCCTTCACCTTGTTTTACAGTATGGACAACACAATCTGGATGATAGGCTTCGCCTTCCCTTCTTCGTACGGACAAGGTAGGAACAGCACCGCGAGTTACCAAAATCTGTACAAAATTCGATATTTTTTTAAATTTTTAAAAATAACTATATTCGTATATTCTACATTGATTTTAGGAGGTTTTGGGAAATTTGCCCAGGTAAGCCTCTTCTTGCGATTGGCTTCACTAAGCCAGAGTTTATTTCTAGCCTTACAGCCTTTCAGATTTTCAGATCATTCTCTCCCAGCCTTCTTCTTAATGTCCGAGCAGAAATGTCAACAGAACAGAAGGTTTTCCTCTCTTCAGCCAGCTGTTTCGATGATTTCTTGCGATTCTGAAGAGATGTTCTCACCAAAAACTTATCCTCACGTGCTTCTGTTGTTTTATTTCTTCCTGTTTTAGGTAGAGAGGAAAATGTTTTATGCGTCCGATGTCGAAGAAGTAAATATTGAACAGCACGAGAGCACTTAATAGTTTTTGCTATCTTGGATTGGCTATACTCTTCCATCGAGATAAAACAGTTTTTGACTGTTCGATCTCAGTTCTTTTACTTTGACCATTTTTAATGATAAACAAAAAGGAAATTTAATTTTTTTATAATAAAATTAAGAAAAACCTCAACTTCTGCCAATAAGAGAGCTATCACTGTACTCGGAACTTTTGTTTACATTTCATTTTTTTTTTTTCTAGAGTATTAATGAGGAGTTGCGAATTGAAAATGGTCCATTTAAGGGATCCATTTTTGTCAATAGAATTCTAAAATAAAGTGAAATAGACAATTTTGCATGGTACCTAATACTTTTGGCCAAGGCTGTATTCTCACATATATTTGAAAAATCCTAAATCAAAAAGACTAAAATGCCAGTATATTTACATGCTATTTCAATTAAAATTAAAAAATATTCGAAAACAACAATAATTGCGACTTCTTACTTTCTCCTGTTAATCGACTAGAGATTTTATTTGTATTCCGTGAAATTTTTTTTTTTAATGATAGATTATATAATACAGTGCTTCGTGAACTAGCGAATCTTCTAAAATTCAACATTTCAGGAGAGCCAAAACAAGAGTTTCGTATCTTCAGCTCAATTCGGCGACTCCCATTGTGATTTTATATATTACTTTATATGATTTTTATGTTGGGGAATCCATTGGTAATAATGTCACGGGTTTGAATCGCCTGGAAAATAACCAAGATCGCAAATATAAAAAAAATATTTACTTATTAGAAAATGATTTTTCGTTATTTATTTAGTAAGGAATAAAGATGTAATCGTTAAAATTTTACAAGTTGTAAAACACTAATAATACAGTTTATGTGCCAAAGATCTCAAAAACCGGATCTTTTCAGATTCGCTAGTTTACCGGCGATATTATTTAAGAATATTATGGGTTAGTACAAATATTTACTCACTCGATATACAATTAACCTTATTATCAAATATTACAAATATACCCCCCCCCCCCCGAAAAAAAGCCATTTTTGTATAAAATCTAACTAACTTCTGCGGGCTAAATTTTGACTTTTTTTCTTCAAGTGCAATGAGGACTTTTGAATTTAAACATGCAAGCCAATTTCAGCGAAATTGTGTGACTAATTTGATTAGCCGTTCTTAAGATATCAATTTTTACACCTAAGTCCATAGATTGTATTAATTTTAACTTAAATTGATACTGAATGTTAGGCCTCAAAGTCTCATATTATTAATACCAATTTTTTACTAACTTAAATTGATTAACTTAAATATTTAAAAATAGGTAAATAAAAAATTCAATGTCGGTATATATATTAATATTTAATTGGTGTTTAGAAGATGAGTTTTTTTTATCAGCTGACCTATTATGTCCCTCTATTTTCCGTGAAACCTCTTTTCTTTTTTGTTGGCTCTAACTCTGTCAAATATTATTCCCGACCCCTATATCAGGTACATTCATAGTCAGCACAGCATTACCCATTAAATTCTTTAGTCAAATGATTTTAGTCCAAGAACTGTATATACTAAAAGCAATGTGCAACGATCCTAAAAAGACAGAAACCACAAACCAGATCATCAATCTTAATTATCTCTTTTTTTAACTTTTATATTACTCTATTTCATATTTATGTACATCAAAGAAAAAAAAATATGACACAATGACTGACCATGGAATTAAATACTTATTAAGAATGTTAACTTAAATATCAAATTAACATATTACCTTTTATTATCTCTTTGAAATCAATTTGTTATTTACTTTGAAAAATATATTCCCTCACAACTTTTATCAACTGATAAAAAAACTATACACTGAAGACATAAAGTAGAATAAAATACCTAAGAGAATAATCATTAGATTGTAGAAAATTACTGAAAATTAAGGTCAAGAAAATTAAATTTAGTTAAAAATAAATCTTCAAGACTATTGTCCTAGGGAACTCCGAACCCGACGTTGTCCCACAAGTGTAAGGTGAAGACCGAATTTAGGAGATCCGAGGAATTCCTCTCTTCTTACCACGTGGCATTGGAAGTTGATGAAGGCTGGGATCACTTTCGACATATACACTCAGGACATAAAAAAGAATAAAGTACTGACTGGGAAATATCTTTCCTAAGAAAATATGTAGCAATCACTCACGTTTTTGTAATCTATCCAAGAATTGAAATATTCTTACCATTAACAAATAATCATTTTCCACTATTCCTTTTAGTCTTATTTGGATTACATATCTTATGCGATTGTTTAATTTCATTGAAATCGATAGGTCGATTCCGATACTGCATAGTAAACACGCTTAGAATTTACTATCTTGTTATACCTAATTATCAGCCTCTGAATGCTTTATTTACCTACTAAAGCGTTTTGGATGTCCAACAAAAAATTCACTATCCGTAATCGGGTAACTACTGATTCTCAGGACTCATGCCTCCAAAACCACATTACCTATATGGCATTACGTGAGAATACTCCTTTTAGGACTATTCATAGCTAAAATTTGGGAATCCTTACTGAAAACAAGGTTGCGGATTGACGTATTTGTGCAGCTATGTATTTCATTGTATGAGTGTTAGTTTTCATAATCTATTACTTAGCCGAAAAGTAGTGCTTAAAATGTTAAAATTTTTGTCTCGTTTTGATTGAAGTGTAATCGCTCTAAAGACTCGGAAGTAAATAAAAGAATAATCAGTGGCCGAAAAGTCATTGGTATGCTGAATTCTTATCTCTGGAGCAGCAATATTCTTGGCAAAACCAAAAAATTAATACATTGTGCACTGGTTGAGAGAGAGTATAATGCTGTATGGCTCCGAGACATGGACTCTTAACAGAGCACAGGAAAAAAAGACTCTTGACGGTAGAAATGGATTTTTGGAGGAGGTCGGCCAGGATTTCAGCGATAAACCATATAAAAACATCTAGATCAGAGAAAAAATGAATGTTAAAGGAAATACAATGGAAGCAATAGAAAAACTAGAAAGGTATGGCCACGTGAAAAGAATGGGTTCTAGTCGAACACCAAGAATGATATTGGAATGGGTAGCAGATGGAAGAAGAAAAAGGGGAATACCTCGTATACAGTGGATAAATAAAGTAAAGTATGGCCGGTCGTGGACTGAGGGAAGAGGAGACGAAAGGTAGGAAGGTGTGGAAGAAGAGTTTGGGTGAGGGAAACTTCAAACATCTAGAAATCCTTAATAAAAAAACTGATGGAAGTGTTAAAAAAAAAAAATATTAGCACCGTTCTAAGAGGTTACTGGAGGACAAAAACAAAAATAACAATGCATCGGCTCATGATTTAGACACAATTACTGACATAAAAATTAAAAGTATTATGAAACTTATATCGATTCTCTGATTTTCTGACGAGGATGACTAAAATTATTTTCGTTTACTTCCTAGTGTTACAACGAAATAACAGTAATATTATTGTGTTTCAGTTTTACATAACATTTTTTTTCAGAGCTTAGGAAATGGGCTGTTAGCCGGATGTAATGGGATCTGATTTGTCACCCTTATTATAGTGCTATTAAGATGCTAGCTTTCTCTTGTTCCGCTATCTTTTTCAGCCTCAACTTTTTGTCATTATAATAATATTGTGTAGCTACTGCCTCAAATTTGACAAAAAAATAATGCATTTACATAAAATTAAAATATAATTAAAATATAAATATAAATATAATTTAAAGAAACTGGTATTATATCAAACTGTGGGTGTATGATTTCGAATAATCATTACGAGTGCCGTTCTTTATAATATATTATTCTTTATTTTTTCGAGTTGTAATTTGCCATAATGAGTGAATAGGTTATTACGGCTATTAAAAAAAAAAAAAAAAAAAAAAAAAAAAAAAAAAAAAAAAACGGCCTAGCATAGGGCATCGTAACAGTCACACATCTACCAAACCATGAAAATCAACTCGGCCCGGAACGGTTATTTTGATACGATTGCGCATGTCTCGCTCTGTGTTCGTGTTGTTTTAAGGCATAGAAAAGCTTTCCTACAGGGCAACACTTGCGTGAACATAAGAATCTAATTACAACAGATATTTAAGTTGCTTCTCTGTTTTTTTTTTGTTTTTTTTTGATATTTTTAATTCTTTCTTCATTAAAAATAATAATAATCAAAACAAAAATATTTCTCTTTAAACTCCCTCCCCCCCCCCCACCATCTCCAGTTGTTATTTTTTCTGAGTGAGTTCGTGTTTGTGGCATTTGAGCAACTTGAATATCGTCTTTTTTGAATATGGTATCGAAAGCAAAATAAGGAAGCGATAAAATAACAAAAATGTCAAATTATCAAATAAGGGCTAAATAGTTAACCTATTACCGTGTTCCTTTTCGAATACTTATCAATTATTTCGATGTTTTGATACATGAACAACGTGTTAAGAAGATGGTGGTAGAGATCCAACACTGTACTGATTATATCCTGTGAATCTAATTTCTAAGTGATGTAAATTAAGAAAAAATTATTTAAAAGACCGGTCTTTTTTTTCAATAGCAAACCAAACTGGGTAGTACCATCCAAAATCTTTCACTTTAGTAAGTTTACCACTCATCAAATTCATTACATTCAGTAATCGATCATTGCATAATTGTCTGTAATAACTAGGATTTCAATGGTGATCGGATGAAGAAAGTATGATAGTTACAAATGGTCTATAGGATCTTAAAGTCAAATGATGGACAATTAATAAATGTAAATATTTAGAATATATGGATAGGTCTTGGCTAGCAAGGCTATTTACATATATATGCTAAGTACGTTAGGTTAGGGGAAATGAATATTAATCATCAAGTTCCACCTGCTCGGAAAGCTTTCGATTTATTCTAATGTAGTAGAAAATTTTAGCTCATAAGCTATTTATAATATTTTTTATGATTCCTTCCTTTGTTTTTGGTAGCTACTCTATTCTGAAATAGTGCATTCCAAGGTTTACCAAACGCGTCCCAAAAAAACTGTTGCAAAAGTCAAAATGATTTAGTATCAAATCAGGACAACAACGATATTCGGGCGACAAACATAGTACAGATTCCCATCTTCAAGCTAATATTATCGAATATTATTCTTTAATCACTGACGGAAGACATGCCGACTTTATTTAGTAGATCACGCACAAATATCACAATTTTCTGTTGCTTATTTCATCCATCCAGATTATTTTGCCAGTGTTTCATGCTTAGAATGAATAATTAATCATTAAGGTGCAAACATGTTTGAAGTGCAAAGAACCCCTATCAATCAATATATATATATATCTATAAATGAAGTGGCAGCTCATTAGGAAAACTTTTTTTTGGTAGCATTCGGAATATTATTTAATAATAATGGAACCAATTAAGAAACAGTTTAAAAAATGAACTAAGCAAGTAGGGATTGTAGTGTGTACTGGCGTCAATTAAGCCTTTGCGTGGCAACAGTTCTGCCCGGATGAGAGCGGATCGTGGATTACTCGGGCAACGAACCGACCTGCTCCCGTGGCGTATGCCAGCCCCCCCCCCCCATATTACCCCCCCCTCTATACGAAAAATCAACATTATATTAGTGAGGAAGGGTAATTACAAAGGCAAGATCACCAGAGCGCGGAAAAGGTAAAATTTATTATTATCTGTCTTCAGCTGCCACAGTCCCGTTCCTCATCTTTACGACTCCAAATTACCGACACTTACAGCTACTTTTATTAGAGATAAAAGACCGACTTTGCTCGGAACTTTAGTTTAATTTATTTTTTAATGGAATGAACGCTCCACTTGCTGGCATTCAGAGTTATACTCAAGTCGTTGCATGTCTTTGTCATTTTCCCAGATTTTGCATCAAGTTAATATCCTTTATCGTTCTCCATATTCAAAATCCAGATCAATTGGGCCCTCAGACTTCTCGTATTTCTCGAACGTATGACTCCGTCCTATATAACTAACTACAGTTGAATGTTCTCTTGCACTCTCTACTTATACATTTTTATATATTTAAAAAAAAAAACGCTCATTCTGGGTTATCAATTTCAGTCATCGAATATCGCATTTCGTGCAATAATGATAACAGTGGCGGTCGCAGAAAAAAATTTCGGCTAGGGGAATGGGGTATCGATAGGCATAAAAAAACAAAACATATATGTATATAAAGCGGACATATATAATGCATACATATATACAAACTCTTACATATATTAAATTCCAATACGAAAATACTAAACTATTAGATGCGTAGTTATATTACTCTTTATTTTTTTTTTTAATTTATGGGACCACTTTAGGGGCAAGGTGAATGGAATCGAGGTAAGATCCCTATTCTCAAATCTTACCGGATTTACTTTATCCAGAAATGTTTTACTGAGCTGACTTAACTAATGGATGTTGAGTATTCACTGATAAATTCATAAATTCTAAATTCGATGTAGGGCCGGTGTCCTATCCATAATGTGTAAGATTTTTCGGTCCTTAGGATGTTCAATACTCAATTTAAACTCTACCTTAACCCGTTTCCTCAGAAATGTGTTGAGGTGTAGTGCGTTGGCCACGCCTGTTGGGAGCGCATCCCATACTCGTAAACTCTTTTTCATCTTAAATCGCTTCTTCGCCTAAATCTAATAAATGAAAAGTCCAATAAAAAAGCCCCTCATTGTTGCAGAAAATGATTTGTCACTGGCTAAATGTCACTTCTTGGCACATATTATGAAAACCCATTACTTCCCCACCTTCCTCATTCATGGCTAGCAAATAGATTTCAAAAACGACTTATTGGTTGTTGCTAACTGCTTATCATTACAATTAGTGAATAAGGGATTTTACGTTTTACGTTTAATTGTACTATTGAAAAAATGAAAGTAAAGATTTAATAAATTTCATTAATCAATTATATAAAACAGACATCAAACGATACAAAACAAGTAGGTACAATGGCACCACGCCTCTGAGTCACCAATTCAGTGACGTTGTAAATGATTCATTGCCGAGCAGTGACATTTTACTTAGTCCCATCAAGAAGCAACTTCCACGTCAGTGGCTATGTTTGTTCCCTTAGTAATGGCCACACCCCTTGGCAGATTTCATTACCAACAGGATAGAAATTTAAATGTATAACATTGTAATTGATTGAGATAACTGAGGCTCAACATCAGTGTAGATGTTATTAATTACAAATCCCTCCCCTGCTCTAAACAGCCTGTCCAATAATTAACAAATAGGCCAAATGGACGCAATGAAACATTCCTTGATAACTTTCATAATATTATCAATTCGCCTCATTCAAAGCATCTTCAGATACAACGATGTAACTGTGACATTCAAGGACCTTGGGAAACTTTATGGCCATTTATATATATTTCTTAGACCTTGAAAGTGTATTATTTCACTTTCAAGTTCATATAATTTCTAAAAAATTATGGGGAAGCCAATGCCCATGAATCTCGTGTGTCGAGCGTTCCTATGAGTCCAAGAACCCGAGGAAAATACATGAATATAAAATTTTTGAAAATAAATATTTTTTTCATACTTCTTTACAATCAATTGATGCGTTTGCTATAAAGACCAGCTCATTCCATATTTTTCTGAAATCCACTTTTTTGCATATTTTGAAAGTTTAGAGGGTCCTTCATGACCTGACGAGGGGATATAGCTCAAATCCAGCTCATTCCAGAAAGGAAGGCCAGCAGAAGAAAACCAAGAATGTGAGCGTATGTATTACGACGACAACAATTTCATTTAAATAACGAGCCTTCTTTTTCCTTTCTCTCCTTGGTTTCTGCATTTTATTTACAATATTATTTTTCATTGATAAATAAAAAAAAATCATTCTGTTCCATTTGGCGTTGCAATTAATGACTTTTTTTTCACATTGTACCAAAGTTTGCGTCTTAACTGTGAAATTTCAGAACATTTGAAAAATTTAAGTGGATGTCATTTATTTAAAACTCGTAAAGACTCCTAAACTGGCAAAAACCAATTTCACACAACTAAATTGAACAAAAAACTGAAAAAAAAAAAAAACACATGAAAAATTGTGTTTTTGCATCAAAATCAACTTATTCCAACCTAATTAATGTAATTACGCCCCAGGTGATACACCTGGAATAAAGATGAAAAACTAATCAAATTCTAGGCGGTTATACTTCAATTAAAAATTTTTAAAAAAATCTTTAGCTTTAGTACTGTGGACTTGTGAAGTTTTTTGTCTCTCCTCTAAAATTTCCAAAAATGGAATGAGCTGGTTTTTTTAGCAAACGCCTCAATTGTTAGCTTCTTTGAGCTAAAACAATAAAAAATGCTGTCGGAAGATTCTAATATCATTAATCGACTGTCAAGTCTGAAAAACTTGGAATTAAAAGAACATTAATATACAAATCAGTCCAATTGTTCTGATCTCAATTATTCAATATGTTTATCATTGTTTAAAAAAATTTGTTTCTTTAATGTCTTTAAATTGAGTCTACTTAATTACATACTTGTTATAGATTTTTATAATTGGCAAGTCGACTTTTCAACAGTACTAAGACATTTGAATGAAGACAATACACGAGTGATACATGTGTAATATTACTTAGTTATTTATTAATTAAAAAACTTCATATAATAAAATCTTGTATTTTGTTCTTAATTTTTGTACTCAAAATATAGAATAAAATAACTCATGAAAACTTTTCATTCTATTTTACTAATAGTAATCTGCAAAGAAATTTATTTTTGGTTTATTTTGATCACTCTTCTTCATTTTTGTCTAATTAAATAAGGCATTAAGCTTTGTAGTTACAAAATTATTATCGCGAGTTGTTGGAGTATAGTTTTAAACAATAAAAATAATGTAAAAAAAAAAAATAAATAAATAAAATTAATATCACAACCATAAAAATGTATATAAGACTAATTTGTTTTAATTTATATTGTATACAGATTTAAATATACAAGCTGACAAACTTGCTTTTTTCGTCCATTGAATTGTCTGAGTGTGTTTGTACCGATTTCCATGATACATTTGTGCTGGCCCCTGAACTGTACAAAGGTATGAATGGACGAGAAAAGTGATCGTATTATTCCTGTTAGCGCATTTCTTGGTAAGGAGTCAGTGTAGCGTAAAGATAAGTAACGCAAGCAAGCTGCGAAGCGTTGGGTTGTGACGAACGAGCTTCAAAATATTCACAGCCCATTCCATGCTACTCCTCGCACCCATAAAAGGCTTTGTAATGGTGATTTCGATTTGTGCAGGGGCGTACGTAATGGGGGAGCACCCCCCCCCCCCGAAATGGGTGATTTTAAGAAAAAGAATTAACATCCGTAATTTGGATTATAATTATGAATCATGTAAAATCGAAAAAAAAATAAATAAAAAATGGTAAAATGGCTTATAACATTATTTAGTTGTTATTGTAGTAATAACAGAAATCCTCTAACATCCCCTTGGTCTCATTATGCTAACATCGACCCCCCACCCCGGTGATCACTAATTGGGCTCCCTTCGAAAAAATATTCCATATGAACCAATGGTATATGTAAAAGATATAAGGTAAGTTAAGATATAAAATCTACCAATGGTTTTAAAAATTCTTTTTATAAATATTTAAATTTTTGCACAAATTATAAAAATACCTTTTATTACTTGAAAGCTAATTGATTTCTCCAGTTTTTCCCCTAATAAAAATTAGAATTTGATTATACTTTTTCAACCTTCAATAATACCATGAAAAGTTGGCTGTATTTATTGTGCCACCAATATTATAAGGCATTCCATATTACTTTATTTACAAACTGGATAGTCAGTTTTAATAAAAATGAGAGATCCAATCCGTAAGAAAATTTTAATATAAAATTAACTACTAGTTGAAAAATTACAAAAACCTCTATTAGTCGAAAAGGTGGGAGATTTGAACGCTGGTATTTTTTTGTCTGTACTTTTCCGGAAAAACCGTTTATATGCACCTATATGTGGGGAGGTATGAGAAAAAACGGAACTGCTATTTGCATGAAAGGTAACAAATAAAACAACCCATAAGGTGAGGTATTCTGCAAAAATTGTTAGTAGTAATGTAAATATGTTTTCTTCTTTGTTTTGTTTTTGCTATTGAGATCACTGGTTACCGAAATCAGGTGTTCTAAAGAGCAGATGCAATATGAAAACTATACCTAAATGTTTGAATGGCAGAAAACTGACCACAGTTACCGATGAATAAAAAAATGTATGGAGGGAGGGAAAGCCAATGTCCACGAATCCCTTACGATCGGGCGTTCCTCTGGGTCCGAAGAACCTGAGTAAAAAGTATGTATATAAAAGTTTTTAAAATATTTGTTCATACTTTTTACTTGCTTATAATAAGAGCAAAAAAATGTATACATTGCTTGAATTGTTAGCTTTTTTGAGCTGTAAATAAATTCAGTCGGAAAATTCTAACATGTTTAGTTAACTGTCAAGTCTGAAAAACATGGAGCTAGAAACACATTAAAAAAAATGGCACAAATCAGTCTCATAGTTGTGATTTCAATTAGGCAATATTTATCATTCTTTAAAAAGTTGTATGTGTTCCCTTAATTTCTTAAAATTGGGCCTACTTAATTACATACTTTATAGATTGTTTAATTGGCAAGTAGACTTTTCAACAGTACTGAAACATTTGAATGAAGACAATACACGAGTTATAAATGTAATTTCTGTTCTTGAGATGTAACAAGGCATTGTGGGGGGTGTAGCTGAATATGATTTTTTTTTTTTTAAGTTTACTTTATTTAAATTTTCTTTCAAATTCGTGATATCTTTAAATATATTACACTTACTCTTCGGTACATCACTCTGTTAAAACATTGCATACGAATAAATAATTTTAGAAGAGATGAGGATTTTTAAAAATTATTTTTGGGTTTCAATCTTATTTCTTATTGCTCAAAAATTTAGCTCACTTTTCTTGGGACTGAAGATGAAAAATAAGGAAAGGAGTGCGGTAAGAAATGGATTTAGTTGGCTTGGCAGGAAGGGATCGGGTTGAACGAACCAGAGGGCCATAAGTTTCTAGCCGAGTGATTCTTGTTCCAGGCCGGCAAGTCAGCTTAATGACTGTCCCAATTATACCCCAGTCTAGGCTTCATATTTCATAAAAACTGTGAATTGCTTAGTTGGCATTTAATGTCTTTGTGAGTTGTATCTCCCCGCCTTTTAATGTTTATTCCAAAGAAATATATTAAATTAAAAGATACCGTTCACGATAAGAATTATGTTGATAATTTGAGCTTATCAACCTTTACAGATACCACTTCACCAACAGGAAATGAGTACAGATTGTATAATTTAAAAAATATAGGGTAAACCGTACAGTTATTGGCACCCTTAAGAATACATTTCTGTGGTTAAATAAAAAAAAAAACTTTTTATAAAGGGATCAAATAGAAACTTCGTATAGCTCCTCATTATCTATCCTTATAAAGACTCAAGAGGTTTTTTGGGTTTACAATATGGCAATATTTATTGTTAAAAGTGCCAAATCTAGTTATTGGCACCCTGTGGATTTAATTGTGAAATCATTCCTATGGTTAGTTTGTTAAAGTCTTACTTCATAGATGACTTAGAGGACCCTTCAAACATTAGACTCATGTATATCTTGTAATAAAATTAGGACTTTTTTTACCTATTTCTTTAAGTTAAAGTTGGGGTGCCAATAACTGTATGGTTTACCCTATATATGTATATAAATGTATTAAACCTTAATTTTTCTTGATTCAAGTCTATTTATTTAGGATTTAAGTATTTTGCCTATATTTAAGTCTTAATGGTATAATTTCTTTATGAACATTTCAAAAAGGCTTACAATTCTTTTAAACAAAACAACCAGATGCAGTGTATTTTTCTTAGTGAACTTGGTCATTACTGAAAAAATTACCGTCCTTGTAAGAATACACATACACGAAGTATTTGCCAAATTACGGATCTGTAATTTTTAAATTATTAACTACCTTTCTTTAAATTGCATTGGTTTTCGACACCAACTGGTTTGTTCTGGTTGAAAGTGTTTCCTCTAGTTTTAAAATCCTTTCCCTTTGATTTTTTTTTTTTTTTTTTTTTTCCCGAATTCACTTTAGTACATTAAGTAGATATAGTAACCTAATGTATTTTTTTAAATATAAAAATCCACAACAGGTTTTCATTATATATTGGACTCGGTTTTAAAACTTTTTAGATCATGATTTTTTTTTTTTTTTTTTTAACCTACCTGGAACAAAAATATTTTCCGAGGCAGATAGGGATATTTTTTTCGTTCCTCAAGAGAAAAACTGGAACATGGAACAAATTTTATTAGCTCAAAGACAAAGGTTCCGAAATCTGATGACTTTGAAAACGATTTACTATATATATTTGGCTAAGTGCAACTTTCAAATATATTATTTTTTTTTTAGTAGATTCTATACATACATTTACGTTTTTCAATAATATTAAAAATATTAGGTACATTTTTTAATGAGCATCTTGTTTCAATATGTATACACATCTACACACACACACACACACACACACACACACACACACACACACACACATATATATATATATATATATATATATATATATATACGTAAAATAAAAGATAACACAAATTAATAACCTTATAAATATAAGGTTATAATTATAACCTTATAATAAACTTACATATATTAGTAGAATGAAATATACATTAAATTAATAATTAAATTTTTATATATATTTGTATTTACATCTGTTATCAGTCAGAGACTGTACTGAGGGAGTTGGCATATTCATAACATAAGCATAAAATAAAGTAACAGCCTTATCTACAAGGCTAAAAAAAATAATGAAAATAAAAAAGAAAAATATCATTATAAAAATAAACAAAAGAACACCATGTGATATAAAAAAAAAAATAAGTACAATAGATAACATACTTAGATACATAATTACAATAATAACTTAACTATGAACATAACTAAAAATCAATACAATAATAATCCTCCAACTGAGGATAGATTTAATTATAAACCATAAAAATAGATATAAAAAGAAAACAAAAATATATTTTGTAGATAGAATAGAATCTATTTTCTGTCCTCAACTAGATTAATAAAAATATATAAAAATCATTCAATTTATTTAAATCCTCCGTCTCCGAGAAACTAAGTAAATCTGCTAATTGCTGCTCCTCATCAGCGGGCTCTGATAAAAATTTGTTTAAATATTTTATTCTAAATGCTAAGTTAGAGGGACAGATTAAAATACTGTGCGCTTCATTCAAAGCACAGAGCTTACAGGAATGACTGGAATCAAATTTTATTTTATTCCTATTTAAACAAATCGTGGAACATTAATAATTAAATTCTTTAACTAAGATCATTCTGTAACGTAGACTAGCCTCTAAATATTTACAAAACGAAACCCAATCCTGAACAATTAGGTAGCAAAAGTTCACTTTGTGTTAATGTGGCTTTTTTAAAATATTTTATACGGTATGGTTTATAAATAGGACACATGGCAATAACATGTGCTTCCACAGCTATATTTTATAACCTTTCTGTGCGTCTGTAACGAAGATGTTCTTGGAATCTTCACTCTTTGAGCTTTTTTTTTTTTTATTGCAGCAAGGGGCAGTTTGTCGATAAGGCTGTTAGTTCATACGATTAATTTTGTTTTATGCCAAATTTACTTGTATTTTCAGTTAATACGAGTGCATCAGTTAATAAATATAATTTTTGAAATATATATTTTCTTTTAACTTCTAGGCCTTTTCTTATTAGATGTGTTCTTATATTTTTTGAGCAAATAATTTTATTGTTTCCTTATTTAGTTTTATTTTGTCATTTTAATTAAACGGGGCACCTTAACCCTTCTTGCCGTACCATCTTCAGAATTATATTTGTAACATTATTTTAATTATTTTTCACAACTAATTATATTATTCAATCCTACATTAGTCATATCTTTTAAACACGATTACACATCTACAATCTTAAACATTATGTCTATATTAATAATTATTATGATGTAAGATGGTTTACCGTAGAATTGAATGTAATGATTATGGTGTAGGTTGGGGATGCGGTCAGAAGAAAAAAAAAATTATCTATGGAAAGGCAAACATTGTGCCAAAGTTTCGTTCCGAATTTCAGATAAAGTCAATGCCGTAGAGAGGAGATAGTACTGACAACCTAATCACAAAACCTAATTATATATATATATATATATATATATATATATATATATATATATATATATATATATATATATATATATATAGTGGGTATATATATATATATATACCCACATATATATATTAGATTAAATACAATACAATACAATGCCTATCCATTTTTTTTTTCTTTAAATCTAACCATATATATTCAGAAATTTGAAATCATACATCAGAAGAAAAAAAATAGTAGGAAAACTAAGAGAAATTGGCGTTGATAAAGATAGCAGGTTAACGACATTACACCCAAACAAAGAATAAATGTATTTCCACACTACAATTACAAATTTGCTTTTTTTTCTTTTGAGTGCACCCCGAACGATTTTTATTAAATAATTAGTAAGCTTTATATACCTTAATTTTTATGTATACATTAATTACATTATCATTTCAGATCTAATATGAAGATGGAGTAGGGTATACCGAAACCATGAAATTAAAGCAACGAAATTAATCATAATAAGGTAATCAATTTATTCACTCAAAAATATTAATACAATGCACCATTCGCCCTATTTTAAGGTACCACACAAGTTAATATTATTTGCTAATTACTTGTTTCATAAGTAAGTGAAGGCAAACAAGGAGTATTAATTAGTCCATCTCTATAATATAGTCTCAAATTTTTGAAAAAATAAGTTATAAGAATATTTGAGTCAGTTACATTGAAACCATAACCTCAGATATACCGTCATATGATTTTTCTTAAAAAAAAAAAAAAAAAAAAAAAAAAAAAAAAAAAAAAAAAAAAAAAAAAAAAAAAAAAATCTGATAGGTACATTATTATAGGTTGAGTAAAATGTCTATAAATTACTAAGTACTGGTATTATTATTAAAATTATTATATTTTGATATGTGTACTATTGGATGGCATCCCCTCATAACTCGAAAGCGAACAATATGAGGAAAAATGCATTTTTGTCCCTCTTGGTAACTTTTTATCTCAGATTTTATTCCTGGTATTTAATCGTGTGTAGCGATACCCAACATCAGAAACGGAAGTATTTCTTTTGGACAACAATAAAAAAAAAAAAAAAAAAAAAAAAAAAATGTTTTGCTCCTTTTGTAGAAAAGAGTCTGACTCTCACTATTTAGTAATCTATGAGGCGGAGCAAGGTGTCTTCACAGCAATTTTCATTTATTCTGTAGAAAGCGTCTAATAGTAAGGACGGCGTGGTTGAAGGGTGGCTCTCGGTGTTGTAATCTTCTTTAAAGGCTGATTAACTACACCACTTTCTTTTTACTTCTTATTCCTTCAATGAAACTTTTAGCTGCTATACCATATAGGATTATCCACTTCACCATAAATTAATTTATCATGCTCTTACCTCATAAATTTTATCAAAATGAAGCACTAAAACATTTCAAATATAATTATCTCCTCCTGCTGCTACAATTAAATGTATAGAGAGGTATCTTTATATGTATGAATCGTGTGCAAGTTATATTTAACTTTTTGCTTTACATGAGTTTTTTTTTTTTTCTGGATGGTTACATAATTACTTTTAGTTTTTAATTCAATTATTTCATGCATAGAGAGAATTTATTTTTAATCGATATATTTTTCTGAATTAAATTTCGTCAAATTGATCAAATATTGAATTCAATAGTATTTCCCAAAAAAATAAATAAATAATAATTCGTACTCTCCCAACTTAGCATCACATAAAAAATATTTTGTTGACATACAGAAACCTTCAGTACAATTTCTTGTTCCTCGATTTTTCTTTCAACAATATTGACTTCGGCCTAACTATGCAAATAAAATAATCTGGAAAGGATAGTAAAAATAAATAATTGGAGTCAATATTAAATAGTATTGGCTCTTTGGATATTATTTTAAAAAATTACTAAAATCATTAGAATAATAATGCTGGATACTTTAGTATCGACTCGACTAAAATTGTAAACAGTATGCATAATATTATCATCTAGTGTTATATTTATCAATTATAACAAGCTAAATTGTTCAATTGAATTTATTTAATGTTATCCTTTTAAAGCAAGACACGCTTCTTATCTCTGACTTAGCTGTAATTTTATGGTCTGCTATGACTTCGTGAATTCAGCAGATTATCTAAATTTCTTGATTACATCTTTTTATTGATCTGCAATATTTCACGTTGTCTCATATTATTGGCTAGCGTTGTTGGCAAGTCACTATGATGCATATTGCACTGGCAACTGGGTCATATTGGGGAAAGAATAATGGAGAAATCTGGCCGGAAGAGGTGGGGGATCAATATATTATTAGTGAAGTCATTTAACTCTAAATGATCAGAAGAAATTTAAAATGAATTTGTTTTACAAAAATTAATTATATTTTTTTCTGATAAGCATATTTTTCGATCAAGCGAATTCTTCGCACGGTATCATTATAAAATAAACGAATTAAGGATAAATTGTAATTTAATAAGACGAAGTTTATTTATTATAATCTTCCGCTAGAAAATAGCAACACTTTATATTTGACATTTTTAGTGAAATTCCTAATTTTGTTCCTTTATTGTCTTATTTTTTTCTGAAAAGTTTGTAATTATTGTTATTAATTAGCTTATTTCAGTTTCTTTTAACTGACAGCATTTCTTCTATCTCAGTGGCAGTCTTCTTAAAGTAGCGATGGAAACTTGAAAATTTGCAAAGTTTACTTAGTAAATGAATTGTCTGGTTTTTACATATTATTTCGTACCTTCACCTTTAAAATAATTATTTATTTTTGCGTTCTGCTAAAAGTTAGGAATTTATGGGTTTTAAAAAATAAAATAGTTCAGAAAATATTTGATATAGTCCACATAAGCCAACAAAGAGTGCTTGCTCAACTCCGAATGGCGAACAAAACGGTAACTCGAATAATTGTAAATGGAATATATAGGAAATTTATCAGCAGATAGCCGTGTCAACATTGCCAGGCGGGTATGAACGACGACATTCCCCATTTCCTGTTAGTATGTCCAAAATTTGTTGAAAATAGGGAAAAGTATTTGAGCAAATATATTAATACACCCTCCACCCCCAGTTAATAGCCGATTTATTAACTGTCAAAAACAACAATAAACTTCGAGATATCTACCTAGTTACAGTTTCATCTCTAAAGTTGATCATAGGTGTTCAATAATGTGTTCAATTCTTCAGACATGTACAGTAAGATTATTGATATTGATTTTTTTTTTTATTATTATTATTTTTATTTCCTTATGGTTGAAGTTTGTAATTTTTAAACTTTGTTTAGACAATTTTGTTTAATATACGTAACTCAATTTATATTAAGTTTGTGTATATATTTTCAGTTAAAGGATTATTTTTATTTATTTTTTTTTAATGTAATTAGAAGAATTGTTTAGTTATTTATTTATTGTATCATTTGTTCTAATACTTTTACTGTATTATTAATTTTATCATATAAGAGGCAATTATGCGAAAAAAGAAGAAAAAAAAACCTGTAATCCGAGTAAATACATTCTTGTATATATATACTCTCTAAGGGCCAAACACCCTGTAATTGTAATCTAATTTACAAAATACAGTATATTTTCATTCATTCATTCATTCATATTTGATAGGGTGATATAAGTAAGTTTTTTTTGTTTTTTAACGCAACAGAGCACTATTAAAGAAAGTACAATAATCATGAACAGTAGAAACGTGAATATTTGACTCCTTCCTCCTTCGTATGTATATGTTGTTTTCCGCTATGTATGGATATATATTTTTCCCCCTTATTTTCATGAGAAAGCACAGTTAGATATGCTTCCTACCGCTGCAATTTACTTCAAGCTCCGCCTCCTTACACACAAGAGTGCGCAAGCATGAAGTTCTAAGAAGGTGAAAACCGTTTTAAGTGTTTGAGCCTTCTGCCGAATACTCGTGCATACAATATAATATATCTCACATTTGTGACAAAATATCTCGCTATAATGCAAGCCTGAATTGAACCGTCAGAAAGTGATCGTTGAAAACGCTTTCACCTCTCAATCAACTTAAATAATTAGTTTAAACTATAAACAGCTTTGTCCGATTTCAACGCGCGCCCCCCCCCCCCCCCGGGAGGTGAGGACACCAATCAATTATTACCATTTATGTATAAAAAGGGCTATATTTTATAATTTTTTAAAATCCTTAAATGAAAAATGGATTGTATTTAAACATTTAATAGAAATTTACTACTTAAATGTGCACTAATATTTTAAATTAGGTCTTTTATGACGCAAACATTGAAAAAATAAAAATTTGCGCCCCCCCTGAGAAAATTTCTGGATCCGCTACTGTTTCTGTGTGAATGTGGGAATCAAATGTAAGGTTTTGTTCGCTCAAATAAAATTTATCAATCTCTCGTGTTTCCAACTTAACTACTAATACACACATATTTTAGAAATGAGAACAGATATAAATTAAATAACAGGTTAAGATAAAGAAAAATAAAGTTACAGGGAGCTATCCTTATAGCTTACTTATCCTTATAGCTTTCGACATAGTTACAGACAAGAAAAAGAAGAAGAAGAAATAAAATGAAGTTTATCCCATAAAAGCAAAGTTTTTCTCCCGCTCAGTTTAATTAATAGAGGTTTTTCTGATTGTTCAACAAGTAATTGTTTTAAACATAAATTACATTTTTAATTTAAGAGAAAACACTACTACAACCCATGAATGGTCTTAATAGAAAGTACTGTTTCTTGGTCAGCGTTCGACCGCCATGCTTTTCCCCTTAATGTTTCAATTAAGAGTACTCACTTCCATGGGTACCCGTCTAGAAAAAATAAGAAACGGAAGCTTCAAATTAAATAAATAAATTTACTGTATTCATTAACACGTTAGGTGCGGCATCGGTCCCCGGAGTCCGATGTCTTACATTCCCATCTTAACAGCCGATAATCACATGAACATGTCCGAAAGGCCGAACACCTCAAAGACTCAATTTTGAATGAGATTGTTGCATTTTAGTGCAGCAAAAGTTGCTAACAGATGAAATTCTTTTTTTTTTAGAATCGGACTCCGGAGTCCGATACCGGCCCTGAGTAATAAAACAAGACTACTGGACGGCATCACCCTTCCGCGTCCGATAATATTGCAACGACTACCTTTATGGATATCTTTAATTTTATGTGTTTGATTTTATACAATGTAGTTCTATTTAATTTCTTTGAGCTTCTTTAATTATTGCATAAATATGAGAAAGAGAACAATAGTTTTTTTTTAATACTCCTTACTAAGTCTGTAATTATAAATAAAACTTGCTGATATTTGCTTTATTTATATTATATAAATTCATTTCTTTAAAAATATTTTTTTTATTCATAGAGTAAGTGGTTGTAAAGCAGTAAAAGACTCCTAAAAATTCTTTTAACATTGCAAAAATTATCAATATGGATGGTATTTCAAAATTCCAGCAGTTTAATGCTATTTTCGATAAAGTATGGCGAAAATCCTGTATCGGACCCCGGGGGCATGTTCTGTGCCTGTTATGTCTAGTTCCAATCCTTACCAAGAGATAATGCCCTTGAGAAGCTCATTTAATTCACTTTTCAGTAAAAAAAATAACACTTTCGCAGAGCATTCCCATCGGACCTCGACGCCCGATAGTCTGTGGCTCATTCCAGCAGTCAGACCCCTGGGACCGATACCGTTCAATTCAGGATACCCCTAAAATACGCCGCCGCACCTAACGTGTTAAGTATTATATAAGAAAATATTTAAATTTTAAATATCAATAATTTTTATTTTAAAAATTAATTGAGCCTTACATAACCGGGGGGGGGGGGTATTCTGATAGACGAAAATTTTAGCAAGCTACCCCCCTAGACGAAATCCTGAGGATGCCCTTGTCCACTTTATTGGTTGGTTTAGCCCCTGGAGCACCTCTCGGCCACAGGGACGATTGGCAGATATTAGAGATATCCTGCCAAGCCAGATTCGAAAATGGGACCGTGAGCGGTATCACAGCGGCTCAATGCCTTACCATTGACCTAACATTGAAGAAAATGATACTTATAAAAAATTTCTTTCTTTATCATTCAAAATATGATTAAATTTACATTAGTGTAAGAACTATCTAGTTTTTCGAAATAGTAGTATTAAGCGCCTTATTATATTGGTCTAAATTTGAAGCTATACTTGTTTAATCAAAATGTTTTTATTACTCCAAAAACTGGATATATCAGTAATATTGGGAATCAATCCCCCCCCCCCGAAATTTTGACGAAAAAAAATTAGTGGGATGAATTAAAAAAATTAATTGCGCATCTAACTTTTACGAGTTTTCTAGGGAAGTGTAGTTAAATTTGACTAGAATTTTTTATACAGAATTTTGTATATGAATTTAATGTATAAGCATAAGCAAATAAAGTGTGCTAGTTTTACGCTGTTTTTTTTTCTTACCGACCAATCCCCCCCCCCCCGATTTTTTTTTCTGGAACCTCTCCTGATTGTGAAGATCCAAATACCAAATACACATTTCAATATAAAAAATCTGGTGCGTGCGCGCAACACACAACTTTCACTTACCAACTTACTTAGATTAGAAATTGACGTGTTTTGCTAAATATCATTTCCCAAAGTCACACATTTTTCTACATTCATATCTTATTTTTGTTAATCGTTAAAGCCGTTTTTGAGTAAATAAAAAAAACCCGTGAAAATGATACAAAATTATTAAGTAAAGTCCCCCCTCCCGTAGATCAATTTTGATGAAATTTTTACAGTCATATCTCGGGCATATAAATACATTAAATACCAAGTTTGATCAAAATCGTTAAAACCGTTTTTGAGTAAATAAAAAAAAACACGTGAAAATGATACAAAATTTATTAAGTAAAGTCCCCCCTCCGGTTGATCAATTGTGATGAAATGTTGGTTATCACATCTTTGGCATATAAATACATCAAATACCAAGTTTGATCAAAATCGTTAAAGCCGTTTTTGAGTAAACAAAAAAAACACGTAAAAATGATACAAAATTTATAAAGTAATGTGCCCCCTCCCTTTGAGCAATTTTGATGAAATTTTTACAGTCATATCTCGGGCATATAAATAGATCAAATACTCAGTTTAATCAAAATCGTTAGAGCCGTTTTTGAGAAAATCTAAAAAAACGTAAAAAGTTGTTAAATAAAGTACCCCCTCCCTTTGAGCAATTTTGATGAATTTTTTGCTGTCACATCGCGGGCATATACCTACACTAAATACCCAATTTCAGGTTCCCACGGTTTATAGTTTTTGAGCTAGTCTGTTCACACACACACACACAGACACACACACACACACACACACAGACCATTTCGCGGGACTTGGTCATTTCGACTCAGGGGGCCCCAAAACGTGTATTTCCATTGAAAACCGGAAGTCGAAATTTTTCACGATCGCAATACTTCCACTTACTATATATTTCATATATAGTAAGTGAAAGTAAAAATGTGTAACTACAAATCCTGACTATTAATCATTTTATTGAATTATACCTGGAGCCTTTAAAGGTGAATGAGTTAGTTTTTCATTCATATTTCTTGTCACATATAAACCAAGCTTCTGATGAAATTTAAAAATAATTATTGTGTGTTCTCAAACTGTTCCGTCTTCGTTGCTTTAATTACTATGATATTTTTTTCTGACTAATCCTAATAATTCATATTTTATATCTGTATTGTTATTTTGTTTAAACAGTAATTATTTTTAATTTTAGATGTATGGGATTTTTTATTATTTTATCTTCATATTTATATTAATTTTTATAACTTATCTTTCTTCAGGTGTATAAAGTTTTAACAAATATTTATATTAATTATATAGGTGTATAATGTGTTTTAAGCACGATGAGGGGCGAGCCTAATTTTTTTAGTTTGAAATTATTCTTGTTACTTATCGACGGTAGGTACAATATAGCATTCCAATCTTCACAGTTTATCAGATTATAAGCTGAATAATTATTTATTAATATCTGTATAGATATTATTATTGCCATCGCTCCTCTTTAACATGAATTTCAACACAAAGAACATTATTGGTCGTCGAGTGGAAATCAAGGACGTTCTGGGGAGGTTTGGTCAGTTGAGAAGAATACTGGCTCACTTTCTGGACATGTGGCTAAATTCGTTTTACTATTTAGTTCTGGAAGCCGGGGAAAAGCAATTCGATCAATGAAAATAAATTGGATTACTATTACCTGTGTATTGCGGTAAGAAAAAAATGATAGTAGGGCCGAAATACGGGAGCTAAGGTTTTATCTCTCCCTCCAACGGCTATATTATCCCCTCCCACGTTTTTAAATGTTAATTAGATTAATTAATAATAATAATTAATGACGAGAGATGAATTAGGTTTATATTTTTTTAATGCACTATTTCTATCTTTAACAAAAGCTCTATACCTGTTCATAAAATAATAACAATAATGAGTTATTTTAAATCCGTTTAGGGTTAAAAAATATAATACCTCATTTAGATTATGGGCGCGTTGGTTTTATTTGTTTAACGGTCAATTAATTATCAGATTAACTGTCCAGTAATACATCTTATGTTGGTCTATCCATATTCCAATAATTTTGAGGCGTATTAAGCACATTTTTTCTGTTAAACATTTAAATTTCGTAGAAATAAAGTATGCATAAGTATCCCTCCTCCAACAAAAAAATACAAAACTGTTATCATAAATTTCAGCATTTGAAATATGCTAATATTTGGCTTCTCTTCACGGTTTCCATAAATAATTAAATTAATTCTATGCATATTACATTTCTAATACAAGTGAAATAGTTTTTTGTTTCAGAAAAAAATTCAGAACATTTTTAAAAATTAAATAATAGATGAAAAATCAATTATTAATTCGACTTTATTTTTTTTATTTCTGTATTTATAATCATATATATTAAATGATCGAATACCACCGAGAATGACCATCTAACATAAAAGTAGCTACATTTATAAGAAAAATTACTGCTAAATATTTCTAATGACGGGGTAATAATATATTTTATACGAAGGATTTATAAATAATTGAAACAATTTTAGACAGACAAGGATGAAAATTCTATTTTTTTTTTTTTTTTTTTTAAGAACTGCGTTAGTTAAAAATATATAGATAGATTGAGATATTTTAATGCTTAATTGAAAACCGACACACATTCACTACGATTCTATTAGCCTTTTTAGTGAAATTGATTTTTCACTCGAGTCCTTATATAATATTAGTTTTAACTTGAATTAGTGTAACAACATCAATAAATTTAATCATTGTCTAAAATTAGGTCCTAATTAAAAAAAAAAATTCAATTTAGGTAGGGGAGAGCGGGTTTGGTTGGCATAGGGGGTAGGTTGGCCATTGGCTTATAGTTTCCGTCACACCTGTTGTGAAGGCCCCACCATTGTACCATGTGACCCGTTCGACCTCGGGGGTCGTGTACTGAGTTTTCAATCCGATGCTAACAGTATAGATAAGAGTGTGCTTCATTGAATGATTTTACAACATGTAAGTAAATTTTTATGTTTTCAGTAAAGTTGGTTTAAAGGCATGGAAAGACATTTGACTCCGATTCTGTACACATAGCCCCAAAGTCCTTTGAAAAACCTAACCTTTCGACTAACCAGTTTCTTGTTTGATTGTTCTCCCCTGTCCTGGCAGTCATCTTTCATATGATCTCTCCTGTGGGGTTAGTTGGCTCTCTTCAACTCTTTTTTTGGCGCAGTAGCAATTCACAAAAGCAAGGTAAACATAATCAAAGGTGAAACTACCAATTGTCTTTAGTTCCAGCGAGGAAGATGAGAGCAATTTTTCTTATGCAAAAAGCTACGACAGTCTAAACTTCTATCTTCTTCTATTGTCATTCTATTTTCCCTTAAAAGCTGTTAAAAACCGATTCAAAATTATTATACCATTATAGTGCAGCTTTTAATAACAATAATATGTGTCAGGCAGTACTTGAATGAGATGGCTAAACAACCCAACCTTCTAGGCCAACCGGCCCCACTTAGGGGGTTAATTGGCATACTCTGGATTGACGAATTTTTCAATTTTCTATGATCTTAGTATTGAATATTATGTTGTGAAAAAAATACTTGAAGTACCCTAATACTTGGAGGTTACAGTGGCATCAGCCCCATTGGGATTATGTTAACAGGAACGACTCAACAATCAAAAAAGTGAAAACTGTTGCCAAACAACCCCGCTCTCCCCTACTGTTTTTATTCACAGTTTGTTAGCTTTAACTCTTATTTGGAAGATAATTTTTGTATTTAGGAGCCGATAATGTCTTTCTAGTTTCCCTAAAATCTAACATATTCTTATACAAAGATATATTTAGTTATTTTTTTTTAATTTAGTATAATTTTTTTAAATAAGTTCACGTAGAACATTTTAAATTTTATGATGAAAAAATATATAATATGATAAGATTTATTGTTAGGGAGCGTGGCAAGGAGACGGAGAACAGGTGACGGGGGCTCGCTGGCTGGGGGCGCAGATGGTTGCCCACCTCCACCTGTCACCCACTCTTCCATCCATCATTGCCTAACGGATCTTCTAGTTCAAAGGAAAATTCGTTCAACCATTTTACAATTAACTTATTATTTCTAGACTTAAATCTTTATCAAAGTACATATCTTCATAAACCATAATAAAATGCTAACTTAGTTCAACTAGTAGTAAAAACTAATATATTTTGATTTTATCTCTTATGCCGAGCAAAATGAAAAAAATGGATAGGCTTCCAACATGAATCTCTTTATAAATATGGTTTGACGTCTGAATTTTCTTTCAGGTAAAAGTTATCAATGTATGATGTAAATCAATTCTCCAGCAAATAAACTTTTTCATTTTTTATTTGTTAAAATTAATTAATGTTTCGAAAATTCAACCCCATCATCGAAATATATTTATATAAACTGGTTTTCATTGTTCTGCTCCTCCTTGCCAACATAGATAATATTATCCATGTTCAAATGTTTAAAAAAAAGTTTACTTAGGTTTTTTACTTTGAGTCTCTGAAATACATCAATTGACTTTACGCGAATTCCAGCATCACCAGGAAATAAGGTAATCTAAATCATGTGCAAACAAAATGCTACATAATTACCTATCCCATTAACTGTCAAGAAGAAAACATCCATAGCATAAATTATACATATGTGTGTGCGTGTGTGTGTGTATGTGTGTGTAATATTAGGATATAACTAGAAAATTCTTAAATAAAACATTAGACCGTTTTTTGGGAAGGGAGTCTAGGATATTTTCAATTATATCTTACTAAGAAAGTTATGCTACTTTTTGAGATGATGCTCTTTTGTTACTGTTACCTAAAAAATAGAAACAAATTGAAAAGGAAGCCTGGTAGCCTCACTATATATATACTGAGAGAGATAGGGAAAGAGAGGGAGATTGATAAAGCTCTTTGAATGATAAATAAAAATATTTATCAAACCTTTTTTTTTTTTTCTTTAATAGTAGTAAATGATGGACGAATTTAAAAAGTGCAACAAAGCAGGGTCTTTAGCAGTCATAGCAAATGGAAACATATCAACACGACCTATGGCTGACATTACGGCAACTCTTAACTACCTTCGGAGAGTCATCGCCAAGTTGTAAGTAGTTACACCTGGAACAAAAACCTCTTCTTACTCCTCACAGAAAATGGGTTATGCTTGGTTCGCTTGCCCTGATTGAATCGGGGGAGTGTAGTTCCTGTGGACAGGAGCTGAGATCGGTTCGTTTCACTCTAGCTACCTCGTTTTTTTTCATGTTTTTTTTTTATTTTGTTATTTTTTTTTCTCTCTACAGCCTTAGCCGGGTGAACTGTTGCGCCGACGGAGGGGGATACCCCCCACTTCCCCCGAGAGGAGCAGGGAAGCGGAACCCCCCACCGCTAGCTCTGCCCCTGGACCGCCGGGCAGTGGCAGTCCCCTTCCAGAGCCAGGCGCCGGCACAGCCTCCTCCTGAGAATGGCACTGAAAGAATTCACGGGTTTGTCCATCCCCGTGGTTCTACAGTGCCAGTCCCAGTGGGCCGGCTGCATCTTCCTCATCAATCCACAGTTCTTCTCCATCTTTATGTATTATGTTTTGGTTTTATTTTTTAAATTTGATTTTGTACTCAGTTTGATGTGTTTGTTGAAGCACATAATCGTGTGACATATCGTTCGTAACCTTATCCAAGTAAATGATGTAGAATAATGGCTGACTTCACAACTACAAAGTGCGAATACACAAATCGACGCATGAAAAAAATATTCTCAGGTACATAAAAGCTCTATTGACATATTTGTGATATGATGATTGGAAGATGATGTTTGTGTTTCATATATCCGATAATAATCGAGATCTCTAGGATCTTTTCGTTTAATGGTTAGAACATTTATCATTCGGAGGACCTTATCAACTCATGATATTTTCACGATGTATTAATGTTATGTTTGGTACAAACTATTGAATGACTATCCATAAAGACTATAAACCGAAACTTAGCTGAGACCTTTTTTTTTCTTTTTTTTTTAACATCGGTTACAGAACGGGAAAGAGTTGTCACTGTTAATGATAGAAATGAATCTGTGGTTCCTTCTTATTATTTTGCCACTAGTTGTAGAATGGGAGATCTTCTCCTCCCTTGATTTTTTATTTTCCCGATCGCCTTTCTATTATAAGAATTTAAAGTTATTACTTGATTCAATTTTTTTTTGTCGTTGGTGGCGCTGGTACTAAACCAAGAAATTTTTTAGTTTCTATCCCCTGTTCCCCTTCTCTGAAATATTTGTACAATAGTCGCTCGCGCTGAGAACCCCGACATCCTGTACTTCCGACTCGAATGTTATCCTTGAGCGGGGTTCACCGTCACTTATGAATCATAAGATGGAAACATTAGTCGTCGGTTGAGTTTGGTCTGTTATGAAGATCGATTTCCGTTGTCCACTTTGGTTCTTTTCATTGGCGATTTTCTGTTATTTAGAAACCGTTTCTAGTTACTACTGACAGTGATGATAGTCTAGAAATCTTTTCAAAACTGGCTCAAACGTACATTACTATTACGGTCGGTTATATTTACATCCGCGTATATTTTCCTTTCTTCATTTGATTGATGGTGGAAGCATTTTTTTACCTCGTTATGCTGTTCTATGCTATCTATGCTCATATTATGCTGTTCAATTTATCGGTGTGTTTATACTGGAATGGTAAGACTGTTTCAAAAACAGAAATGAGAGGTGGGGGGTGTATCATTGTTTTGGTTTTATAACGGGTTTTAACCTAGCATTGACTACGATAGAAGACAATAGGCAATAAAATTGAAATTTATTTTCCCAGAACGACTAACCTTCTCAGTTCATTTTATTATTCTACTATAGATGTCCATTTTTTCGGTTAAAGCATTTTATGTTCTATTATTTTATAATCTTAAAATAATTATCATACAGATAATTACTTTCACTTAAAGAATATCTATAAAGCTCTCAAATATTTTTCTTAAAATAAAAACCGACAAAAGGCCAGTATAGCCCCCCCCCCCGCCATTTTTATTGGGTACACAAGAAGATAACAATTCAAAAACAAAAACATGTGTTTGCGTTTGCGTAATCTAAAATAGATGAGGGATACGATAAAACTGATGTTTGACCATCTTCTTATGCCCCATAAAATATCATCAATCGTGTCAATGTTAGAACGTGTGATTCACGAGATTAATTAGTCGAGTAATATTTTATACTAGACTGACAGACCCGATACCAAATTTCTTCCTTAATGTATGTGTGAAACTTGGGTGCATATATTCCTTTCTGAGGATATTTTTTTTTTTTACTACGGCTGATACAGTAGATACGGCTGAAAATCGCAAGTGATTGTGTTTGATAAAAGTATCATATCAGTGTCTTGTACGATATCGGTTGTGTGTTTTGGTGACTTATGGTAGAGCATGTTTTTATAATGCAGTTTACGATAACTACTGGAGCATGGTTCGAAGATTTGTAATATTAAAGATACTTATTGATCACTTTGATTTCTGTTCTGAGTTAAAATAAATTAAGAGCTTTTTTTACAACTACTTTCTTTTTCATTTCTGTTTTCAAAATACCATTCCTTTATGTATTGTAATACACACACATATATATATATATATATATATATATATATATATATATATATATATATATATATATATATAATATTGTTTATTCTTATATCATTCAGGGCCCTTCCCTCAGTTGTGTCCTGATAAAACTTTAGGGTTAATTGGAGGGTTCCATCCACAAAAGATCTAAATGAATGGAACACTCTAATAGAACTTCCAGTAGAATTTATTAGAAGACTATGGAAGCGACCCTAAGATGGTATTGGGTTTCTATTTTACTTAAAAGTTGTTTTTTGTGATACTTGAAATTTACAGTGCAATCATTTTTTTCGAAGCATTGTTTGTCATAATCATTACAATATGTTTATTATTTAGATGGAAATATTTGAAACATAAAAAAACGTATCGAGGTATCCAAATAGAGATAATTACTTCTCTGAGTTAAAACTAAATATACTGAGTTGAAACTTTGTCGGCAAGCCGCTTTTATATAGGAATTGATAATGCTATATGTTTATAATTTAGCTCTGATGGTACTGTACAAAATTACGGATGTCTTGAAATATCTAATATTGGTAAATTTGAAAGTTTGAAATTGTAGATGTTTGAACTCCGCAATATGGGCTTATTCAATATTGGCTTGGTGTGAGGCCACATGAAAGTAACTCCAATAACAACGCTATAACGAATATATAATTGTATATAACAAACTTAGTACTATATATTTGTTATGCGATTGAGTCAATAAGAATGAGTTGGGCCTCCCGTGAAATGAACTAACAAATCCACAGGAGGCTGCCATGTCCAAATTAATTATTATGTCATATTGATATCTTAACAAATGGTTAGTGGCATCAATAATTAAGCAACATTCCAAACCACAACGGTCTTGTGTTGTCGGGAATTTTGTATTTTAATTTTTGTTAATAGTTCAAATCTTGACTCAAATTATTACTAAAAGGTTCTCTTTCACAATTTTCAATAGTCAATGTAACTCCTCATATTTTATTTTAAAATTATTTATTCCTTTTGCAATCGTTTCTGAAATTATCCATTTCATATTGGTTCATATCTTACATTAATTATTTCTTTTTTTTTTTCTTACGCTATTTTTTTTACGGAGTAATAATAAATGCCATAACTTTGTTATTTAGCTGCAAAAGTTTATTAACTGCCATGAATCGCCTATTTGAAGAATCCTTGTTCTTTCTTCATCGAGCGCTCATTTTCATTAGAAACGATTGACCAACGAGATGCAATTGATTGTAAATCCTTTTATATACATTATAGCATTCTTTCATAAACTTAAATATGTAATATAAATATACTTTAAACTGGGATAAGACTTCTGGTGGCTGTTTTTTAAATTTGATGTTTACGTTTTTGAATGTTTAAACTGTTAAAAAAAATTAATGACATCAGTAACGAATTTAAAATATTTTAATTATCGATTAGAACGCCTGAGGACACTTATCTGTGGAAAAGTTGAATTTGCGGGAAGCCAGACTCATGGTGGCCTTACATCAAATTGTTATAATTAACATTGTTAAAGCAAAATTTAATAACCATCATGTTATCAACATTTTTACCCCCATTGTTTACATCGGTTATTTATAGTTAGTAATATTGCTATTGGAAATATTTATAAAAAAAAATTTACCAATAAAATTTGTATCAACATTTTCATCTCTACTTTGTACATCAGTCAATAGAGAAAATTGTAATTTTATTTTTAATTGAAATCGAATTCTATTGATATTTTTAGAATCTTTTTTTTATTTTGCAAAAATGTTAATGTTAGCATAATACGATGATATTTATGAGGATCATGCGTTAGCTATAGAAATCTATCATATGAGAATGTTATAAATCACCTTCTCAATTATTTCATCCCTACGATTATCAATAGTTTATTATGTACCATTGATCTAAAACACTTTACTCAATATTAAGAAAATAAAGATCTTATTGCGACCATTAAAAGCGTAAATAGTAGTCTGATACCTTTTTATTTTATAGATTGAAGTATCTTTTTATTCATTTTCAATAATTTTGTTTGAAGAGAAAAGATTGGATATGAGCGGTGCTTAAATCTGGCCTCGGTTTCTACGTAGCGGTGTGTAACCAACTAGGCTACTTACGACGTCAATTTATTTCAGCTAATTAGATGTCATTCCATTTTCTTCCATGCCCCCCCCCCCCCAACAATCTCGTCAAGATTCGACGGACTATACGGGGGCTGGACAAGTTGTCCGCATTGCAGGATCTAATTGCCGATGTAAAATATTTAACATTAATAAAAAGATCTACTTCAATCAGTTAACATCAAAAATTGATTCATGTCAATTAGATCCTGCAATACAGGCAACTTATTCAACATCCGTATAGCTCGCTAAAACTTAGCGAGATCCGTGGGTAAAAAAGGTCAGTAAAGAGAATGGATTGACATGATTGGGAAAGCTGCATTGGTAGCGTAGGTGCTTTCCGCACCGCGACGGTAGACGCTGTGGCCCAGGTTACAATCCCGGCCATTACCAATCTTATCTTACAAGGAATTTATTGATGCCTTATATTTGTTTATTGTGTCAGTACTGTTCCTTATTGATATTTTTTTTTTTTATATAAAATAAGAATGGGAATCTATATCTATAAATTGTTCGTAATATACTTCTTGAATTCTTTACAATGTATCCAAAGAGATATTTCCATTCTCACCTCATAAAAACTTTACAGTCACAAAGGATAAATAATTTAAGACAGTTTTAGGTAATTAGGAACTAAATATCTACTTAAATGATTGCAAAGGCATTCACTCATATTGAACTAATATCCCTCCTAAAAAGGATATTTTATCTCTTCATCAGATATTTATTTAAATTTGGACCCGTCATTAAGGTAAGTAGAAATAGTGTAATGAGGTGGTAGGTTAATTCAAAAATTTTGCTCTGTAATATATATATATATCTTTTTTTTTTAGTAGGAAATGTATTTACAATTTTAATATAATTTAGCTCTCCTCATCGCTCAAGAAACTCATTTTATAAATGTTTAAAGCTCGTTTAATGACATGGCAAACCTATAAGAGGCTTTCTATTTGTATTATGATTTCAATTGAATCTTAATGGATTTTCGATTAAAATTAACCATTGATACTTCAGGTTGCAGCGCTCCACTTAGACATATATTTGAACATTATTCACTCACTGTATCCGCCATTATTTCAATTATTGTATCTGGGTATGACTCCATAGGCGTAGACATAGGAACAATCACCCATAAAAATTACCGGGAGGGAGGGGGGGGGGTGGAGCTCGCCGGCTTTTGGTTCCTGCTGATCTTTATGGAAGGATTCTAGTGACTCACTAACTTGGGAAAGAGAGGGCATTCGCCCTAATAATAATGATGGAAGGGGACAAAGAATATTTCCCTCCCCTCTCCTGCAGCTCCTTCATATTGAGGTGCATTACATTAAATGAATTAATATAAAGTAAAATGTAGAAAATGACAAATAATCTAAATAAACAAATTATATTTTTATTACAATTTTAAGTCACTATCATTATTGATTTTTAGGTGATGGTTGGGACTAGAATTTTCCCAGGATATGTGCCATCGTCGATAAGTGTAGTTTAAGAAAATCACTTGGAGAAGGACTTTATTGGCGGAACGTGTTCTTGGATTATATTAAATAGTAGACAATTCGTTTAACTCTGCTTATGTTTCGGGAGAAGCTTTTGGAACAGCTTCCGTGAAAAAAATTATCACTGGGAAATACAAATAGTGTTATTTTATAAATAACCTCAATGATCAAAAATGAAGTACAAGAACAGTCTTTCACGTCAAACTTTACTACCAACTGGGAATTCCTGAACCCTCAACTAGATCAAAGAAAACATTTTAAAGGCTAAACAAAGATTCAAGCTCAATAGGAGAACCAGGTGAATTAATAAAAGATGACATGAAATCAGTTTTTAAGAATTCCAAAAAAAAACCGTGGCTCACACGGTGTAACGGAAAAAAACATGAGCATAGAATGTGAAAAAATAAAAACTAAGCAGTTTCGGAAACCTTATCTCCTAGATAAGCCACCACTTAACAAAATCAACGTAAAAGCAAATGGAAAACTGGAAGTTGTGATGAGTTGGCCAAATCCTACGTGAGGATTTATAGGAGTAAACCTATATGTTATGCCGGACATCCTAAAATAAAAATAAAAGAAGCCTATAAGAAATATCAAAGGCAAGACTGGAAACCATTTCAAATACTTAAGAAATCCTGTAATCAACGAAATCTCATTTTGAGAAGCTTTTAGTGAAAAAAATAGTAAATAATAGATTAAAATGATAACATGGTGAAACAAATCAAGGAACAATAGAAGAGGAGATAGCCAGTAGCATCAAGAAAATTAAGAATCGAAAAATCCAATAAGATATGATATTCCTCCAAAGTTCTTCAATAAAAGAATAGTTAAACGTGTAATAAGTTTTTACGTACGATTTATCTTTGGAATCCCAAGAGACATCTCCAACTCACCTTTTTACGAGAAGTTAAAGTGGTTGTATCTTTTTAACGCCGTAAGTATTTCCTGACATCCTTCCTTTTCTAGGTTATCTGATCCCGTCGTCCATGATATATCTCCGAATTTCTTCAGTTCACATCCTCCGCCCTTTCTAGCAATACCGCTCGAGGTCTTCAGACCTATATACTTATATACCTCGTACTCCGGACTACTGTCCATCAGCCTTCAAAAGATCTGTTATTATCCGGTCCTTATCCCTATGGAATTATATTCCTCCATCAGTCTGTAAATCCAATACCCTCTACACCTTCAATATATATATATATATATACTTTAGCGAAGTCCTATTTTGCCAGAAATCTTGTTTCACAAATTAAAATAGTATTCTTGTTTTTCTAAATAATTTTCTTGTCTGAATAGATCCTTCTCTGTCTTATTTCTTTTAATTTTGGAATACTGAGGGCTGATCCCTGGATGCATTTCCTTCTCTCATTACTAAAACGCATACAATATATTACTAAAAGTATTGCATCTTCAACCTCATCGCAGTTCTCCTAATTTTCATCATATTTAGAAATATATTTGTATTTTTTCATAATATAATTTAGTTTGTCACTTCACTTCTCTCAAAAGATGTTTCGATAGAGGCATATCACGGTTTTAATAAACTTTTTTTCTGTATTAAAAAGTAGTCCTCCTTGCTTAGTGAATCCCAATTCCCCAAAGTGTCGGTCTTAAGGAAGTATCCCAAGCCATTTGGTCTGCAGTTCCATTAGCTTTTATACTCACATGTCCGGTACCTATTGGAATGAGTATTTATTGTTTTATGTCATTAACAAATTCAGAATTTCTAATGCTCCTTTAATTTGTTTTATTAAGTCTTGATCTAAGGCTTTAAACAACGATATATGAACTATAGGGACTTGTCCTGGAGCAAATAAATAAATAAACAAATAAAATTTTATTAATTTATTTAAAGGCTCTACAATGGCTTTTTCTAGAAAAAACTGAGCCGGATTAGAGTAGAGATGAAGATACCTATATATTATATGTAGTCCAACCCACTGCCAAAGTTTTTCGCCGATCAATATCTTTTCGGTTATACATAAAATAGACTGATGGTTTTTGGAAAGGAGCCAAAAAGGAACCTTTAGCCGAAATGAGCTGGATTTATAAATGACTGTCAAAACATATTTTTGTGTATATTTTTTCCTCAGAACCGTATTACTTTATTCCAGCCTTCTTCGAACGGCAGGCTAATTTCGGCTCTGCTACACTTGCATGCAGGAGATTAAAGATGCTTTATGGCCAACCTTTTAAGACAGATATTAAGCCTTTATCTCAAAGCCGAACCCCCCCCCACCCCAAAAAGGATGGAAGGGGTAGAAAAAAACAAAAGTAAAAATATCCCCGATTATATCATCACCATGAAAACAATGTCGGAAAGTTATTAGGGCTAGTGTGGATCAATGTGAGGGATACAGGTGTATTCAAGGTGGAAAATAGATTCAGTGAAAATCTTAGTCTCTTCTATTTATACCTTTTTTTTTATAAAAAGCAAAACGTATGTAAAAGACGTCCCCAACATTAATTGACAGAGGCAACACTCGTCCAATGCCTTCTAACACAGGCGAACACTGTCTTCTTTAAGACCCCAAATAAAGACAACGAGCCATTGTTGTTTGGAAAAAGGAGTTTTATTGGAATTAAAGGACTCTAAATACTGCCAAAAGTAATGTTTTTGTTTATCCAGGCATTGATACGAAAACACATACAGGTTTTGCTAGAGAGGCTTTTGAAATTGTGAAATTTGCTTCTTGGGAAATAAGAAGTAGATGACGACACTAGTCTGGAAAAGTAGAAGAGGAAATAAAAAGTAGTCTGGAAAAGTAAACATTAGAATAACAACGTACATATATACAACGTGATAACAGAACTGTAGAATGGAAAAAAATGTTACAGAGAAAGCGACGGTGCTTCACATTCATAGGGCAGTTTAACTCCCATATTGAAGTGAATGCTCGACAAATAATTTGGTAGTATAACAGAAGAAATCAAAACAGATGTTTATTTCAGCAGCTTTATTAGAAAAATGTCTGTAACATCTAGAATTAACTGAAACCGTTACAGTATTACAACATGGACACATCTTTTAATCGTCCTAGGCAATCCTGGATTATTCGACAGCAGAAGAAATATAAGGTCGCTATCAACCAGCGATTCAGCTTAACTTCGAGCAGCTCGGTTAATTTTGTAACTGTTCCATTTATATTTGAATTTAAATCAAATATCAAGGTTTTTTGGATGGTAAACGAGAAACAAGCAATTTTAGGAAAGCAAGTCCATTACAGATGGTGGGATGTTTGTCCAATAAAGCTTTACGACGATTGTAGACTTAAATAGAGGGGAAACTCCCACTCAAATCTACAGAATGCGTCGTGCCCACCCTTTAGGCACAAAGAGGAAGGTAAAAGTTTTAAAAATTACTCCTCCCCCCAAAAAGAATTGTACCTGAATCAAGTGCGTATTGTATTCAATTCTTTTGTTGGCCAGCCATTTTTTTTTTTTTTTTTTTTTTTTTTGTTATTCGCACCAACATCTTACGAGATCTTACAATTAATTTCAATAAAAAGGATAATATGATTTAGAAACCCACTATCCTCCTCACGTAACTAAATGAATCACTAATCGTTTTTATTTTGTATAGCGACATATTTTGGGCCTATATCCTAATTTTATACATTGATCAACTTCATTGGAATATATACCTATAAATGTAAATGAGATACACGTTTTATTGGTATGTCAACAACGAAACTCGTAAATTATATACCTCATCAGCACAAAAGCAGGAATTTATCCAACGTCAAAATATTCAACTTACTTTTCACTTTCAATTACGTTTATATGAAATATGTATTTATGGAAAAGTTTCGACTTCTGGTTTTCAACTTAAATAATTGTTTTTTGGTCCCCTGAGTCCAAATAACCCCCGAAAAAGTCCCATAAAATAGTGTGTGAACAGACTAGCTTAAAAACGATAAACTGAACGAACCTGGGACTGGATATATGATGTATATATATGCCTGTGATATGACAACAAAGATTTAATCAAAATTGATTAAACTGATAGGACACTTAATTTCATGAAGTTTGTCTCGTTTTTACGGTGGGTTTTCAATTTTATCAAAAACGGCTCTGACGATTTTGAATACACTCGTCAAATTTAATGAGAATCAAGTATTCATTAATATCTGGTAGGTTTTATAATTATATAAATGTTCTAATGGAGCTTAAATGGAAAGGAAACTTTTTTTCCTATAAAGTATCATCGGTTTTGTTAAGAAATTAGTTAATTAATTCAGAAATAATTGTGTTTTATGCTTAGTAATAAGAAATGGCAAAACATAAAGCATTTTAAAAAAAGATTAAAGATAAATGGTTCGCCAAGTTTCAAAAATTTCAATTTCCGTTAATGTGTGCAGTAATATAAATGTATGATATATCGTTGGAAAGCTGAGTACTTTAGAAAGAATAATATTCGACCTAACTTGGGATCTTAGACTAAATAAATTTTGTTTAAAAAATGTTATTTTTCTTTGAGAGTAAATGCGTCGACTAATACGCAATGGTAAACATGTAGTACTGTTTTAATATTTAATAATTATATTTTAGTTTACTAACTTTAGTTTCATAATAGAGTTCTGAGTGAAGGTTGACTTAGTTGAACAGTAATCTTTGTCGGTTTCTGGTCAGCCATAAGAAACAAACATTTGAAAATAAAATTTTAATTTACTGCGAGCCTTAAACACCCCTTCTATCGATTCCCATTTGTTGAAATAACTTATGTTGATGTATAGTTTTTTTTATTCTATTTGTTTTTAAAGTTCGAGGTGAGTACCTCCTAGAGAAAGTTTTTTATGTTCATATTATAGCAGGTACTCCTCTAACATTACTAGAAAATAAGTTTTGGTACAATATGTATTTTATCACCATTAATATCTATATCTATGTCTCGTGAGAGTTAGTGAAATAATCGAGCGTTTACATCGGCGTCTTGAGCTATAACAGGCCATTGAGGGATTTATAATATATCTATTTAAAGATAAATAACCTATTAACAATAATTATGAAACCATAAAAAGCTGGAGTATGACTAAAATGCAGTATAACTTCGACTCTGGAGGACACGAGAATGTGGGTGTGGTATAGGAAGTGATAAGACAAGATTGAGGTATCATTCGGATGATAATTCTGGAGAATCAAAGCTTAAAAATATGAAGGATAATATCATTTGAAGGATTATGAAGGAAACAAGTCAAGATATGCCCTACGATTACCACAAAACTATTAACTATAATGTATGTGTGTGTAATCAACTAAATGTATAAATCCAACATTAATAGAAAATACACCATTAACCATAAAAAAACCTAATGTACTCAAAAACTAGCGAAATATAAAACACACCTACAGAAAATGAAAAAGAATCGTCCAAAATTTCGGAAGTACTATAGAAATCCATAAAACGAACTAAACAAAAAACTAAAAGAGAACCATAATGCAATTAACTATTAATATTCGGTTTTAATGTGAGAAGAATGACCCGTTGATAAATTAGGATCGAATACTATATTGAACATCTAGCCCACCTGTATTGGACATCACTATTGACAGAAAAAAAAAATTCCCGTTAAAAAATAAAATTACTTATATTAAAAAAATATCAGTAGAATAAGTACTTTTTACTTGATCCCCACGAGATTATCAATATATTTCTCTTAGGACCAAAAAGCTTTCTTTCACATTCTATATAATATTACCTTTAGATATCCAATACATAATTTATAAAAATAAGAAAAAATATGTGCAATGACCATGGCTAGTCAGTTTCTTCAGGTAAATAAAAGGGTTTCCGGAAGCCTTTCCCTACCTTGAAATCGCCTTTTTTTGCTTCCTTTCATAGACATTTATTTAAATAAAGCATTTCATAAGATAATATAGTAAATCAATTGCAAATATTTTTTTAAAAATAATTCCTCCCCCCAAGGGCGTTGTGTAATTCATTGGGAAACTTTACTATAAAAATAACTAGAGAAATTCCGTCCCTTGGGCTAGGGAGAGGGTAAAAGTTAAAAAAGAGTTTGTTCGATCCCTGGGGTGGTCCGCGCTGGTCCTCTGAGCTTGGTTTCTCAAGGACGGCGCTAGGGCAGAACGTGTCGAATAACTTAGCTTCCATGAGTAACAAGGTGCTGTGATATGTTGAAAGTATAATATTAAAACACGATAAATCAGCTGCAGATGCTTCTTCTTTTGCATTACACTGTAATGCCTGTCAGCGTAGGTGAACGTCAAGCCAGGACTACCACTGCTTCCTGTTTCTTGCTAGGTCGACTACTCTTCATGGTTTTCTCTTTTCCCCAATTATTTATTTTATCAAATTGAAAAACCATGGAGGGTGTTTAAGTTTAATGTTTTATTGATGGCCATTAAGTTCTGTTTATAGGCCAACGATTGCTTAAAATAATTGTTACACTTAACGTTCCGATTTTTCTCCCTCGTTAATTATTTAATCAAAAGCACCCATAATATAGATGATGGGTGATCATCCGCGTGGAGGTCGTAATTTTCGGTGATAAATAATATCCTTTCTTGAAGTCATTGTTCATTCTTTCATAAATCCTGCCTTGGGTTTATCTATCCTGTTTAGATTAACCCTAGATATGTCCCGACACATACACCTCTTGGTAGAACTTAGAATTAGGAAAATTCTCTTGAATTCCGTCTCGGCATGCAAGGATTCAAAAATTAAGGTAGGTCCATATCTATGGGCGATTGGCCGACCACGGCGTCTTCTACCGTCAAGAGCATAGACCATAGTTTTCAAGTGTCTCAGTGCCTCCATCCTGACGATATTGCCGAATCATTTCAAGTCGCGAATCTCTAGAAGATCATTCATCGGCAATACCAAGAAGAAGATCCTCTCCTATCCTTTTATTGGAGATGTAGTCTATTTTTGTTCTTCCTGCAATAATGCGGAGATACCTCATTTTTGCAGCAGTCACTTTGCTCTCCATTCTGTCGGTACGCAACCAGCTTTCAGCGCCGAACATAAGTGAAGGCAGAATACTGACATAAAGATGTGGTGTTTCACGTTTATGCTTACTTCTCACGTCGCGAAATACTACAGTATTACATATCTGGTAGTAAATAGAGTTTGCTTCGTTTTTCCTGCTTATGATTTCTGGATCCACTTTTCCAGATCTGTATATCACTGCACTATGGAATGCGAAATCCATCAAAATTCCACCTCTTCTCCGTCGCTTTACACCCAAGCATCTTCCTGTAACCATCTCATTTGTAAGATCAAATAGAGGAAACGCCGCACAGAGGAGTATTTGCAGCGGGCAGTTGTCCAAATCTATTTCCCTCCATTTTATATAGCTAATCGCTAACATAATAGCTAAATAAATGTAATATTTTTTTTTTTTTTTTTTTTAGTAAAGATTTCAAGACTTTAAATTTTGAAATAACTATATTTTCACAATGTTGTCCAATGGTCTGTTAAATAGACATCCATGGCTTTACAATGCATATTGAGAATATTTTATTTTGAATTTGTCGTAAACTCGTGCAAAATGAAAAACACATGTAATGTATGTATTTATTAATTTTATCATATATTAATAACGTAAAAAACATTGCAATGGTATACAATTCTTTATTTTATTCATTTTCTTAGTTGTAAGTTCACGTAAGACTCGCCATAATTTTGGCATGAGTGTCACATAATATTTACATATTTCGTAAGCAAGCATTCATATTGCATTGAGTTCTCTGGAAAATGCTGTAACAACTACAAAATTTCATCCTTTGTGTAATCATTTAATGCATAGGACGCAAGAATATCACCCGATTCTCTCAATTCCAACGAGATGCTAAAATAAGCATGCGTTTGTCAATGAACTAATATTTTCTTAATAAAGTCTTTTTATAGTGGCTTTATTTTGAAAGAAAATAGCGAGGACTGTTTATAGATATTGTTTCTTTTAACTATTCACAGTTGTGGTTTTCAAAAAAAAATTTTTTCATTTGTGCAGTGTGCTACCTTACCTTCAAATCATGTCTTGAAAGGATATATTATACAAGTCACTTCACCTTCTCTTGATTATCACAATTATTCTCAAAGAAAAGTGTTTCCACATATAAATATATATATATATATATATATATATATATATATATATATATATTTTTTTTTTTTCAATTCTCTTAGGTACTATAATACTCTTACATGATTTAATGTAATCGGCCTAACAGAAATCAAATTTAAAAGACTTTCCACCCGCGGCTATGCGCAGAATTTTTTTCATGAGACCTAATCTACTATGTACATGTTTTATGATAAAAAAATAGTTTGTTACTCAAAAATGACTAAAATTTATCCTTAACTCTAAATTAGAGTTGCAATTCAATTTCTTTGTCAAAACAGACGTATATATAAGTTTGTCTTGACAAAAAAAATTTAAAGATAGAAGTAAACTTTACTAAAAGTAAGATAGTAAGGTGAAGAACGAATAATATGCTGAACAAGAAGAATTTTATTTATAGGAAAGGAAAATATAGGTAAAAGAGCTGATTGAAAGATCAAGGAGAAGGGCTCTGGTGCTGCAGCCCCCTCCTTTACAACCGGCTGGATCCGCCCATGGTGAAATATTTAATATTTGTAATATTTACCATTATAAATTAATCTAATCTTAATTTGTGGCTGACCACCATTTTTAAATTATTTAAAAATACCATTATAAATATTTAATATGTACCTATAATGCATGCGTGCGTTGTAGATTTAGTTTGTTGCTATAATGTTTTCATCATTTGTTCGCAGGAGTGGTTTCTATCAACTGACAAAATATCCATTCAGGAGCAACCGTGCGAAAATACCGAATACCTACACGTATTGATGAAGCTCAATCAATATAAATCTTCATTTGAATTATTGATAAGGAAAAATAGTAATGTTTTAATATTATCAAATGGATCGAGTAATTGGTGAGAAAAAACTTAAATTAAACTTTTTTTTTTTTTTTGTATCAGCAAAATCAGCGCAGCGCAAAAACAAATATGGAAGTACACAAATGTAATAAATGTGATAAAACAATGTTGTTGTTTTTTACAAAGAAAACTACACCACATTATATTGTAAGATATTGTCATAATGAATTTATATTTATGAATGTTTGTAATACTGTATGAAATTGATTTTTCTAAATGAGGATTTACAAGAGGTAATACAATATGCAATGTTTATCCTATTTAGTCTCCTCAGCTTTTCTCCATCCGCCTCCACCCGTCCAATCCCAACTCCACAAGATTAGCCCTCACCAAATCCTCCCATCTTCGCGTAGGCCTACCCATCGGACGTTGTGTAGTTGGCACAGCGTTTATAAATCTTTTAGGTATTCGTTCTCAACTGAGACTCGCAATCTTGCAAGCCCACTTTAACCGACAATCAGTTATAACTCCGATTACATTTACCGGGTAAAGTTCTCGCCATTTTGCATTTTGTAGCCGACTAAATTCTCCTGTTGAATCATCCTTCTTCCGCCCAAATATTCTACGCAGTAATTTATTTCCAAAGACTTTAAGCCGTTGCTCATCTCTTAATGTAAGCGGCCATGTTTCACATCCGTAAAGAACCGTCGGAAGAATTATAGTTTTGTAAATTCTAATTTTTAAATTTCGGGACAGATGGCATGAGCTAAGTAATTTTCAACCGAAAAAAAACAACAACAGAATTTCCTACCTTTAGCTTAGCCTTAAATTCCTCTTCAGTTGCCGGTTATTGCGATCTATAGAATCATAAGCATTTTTAAAGTCGATATATAAGTGATGTACAATACCGCTATATTCTAATTTTTTCTCTAATATTTGACGGAGAGAGAATATTTGGTCTACGGTTGAACCCACATTGATAGTCTCCCATAATTTCCTTTTAGCGATTCGTCTTGTCAGGATTAACGTAAATATATTAAACTTAAATGTTGTTCTTTTGATTATAATGTTTGTCGAAATAGCAAAATTAATCAATAGGATTCCGTTATCCTGGGGGGGGGGGGGGGCGCTCTTGTTCTTCAGTCAGCGAGACCATCGGCCGGGAGGAACTTCCGAGGAATTTCCACCGACCATCCCCACATCCTCCTCCCGTGGGACGCTCTACATACGCGGTTATGAGAGCCGCGCTAGGATTATGCTTGGATAGTTAAGATAAATCTCTTGTTGACCAATTGTCGAAAAAAAAGGCTAAAAGAAGCTTTCAATCTAATCATTGAATTCGAATTTTAAGCAAATGACCATTGAGAATTCCCTAATGAAGCAAAATCATAATAAGCAAAATAGAAGAAACGTTGAATTTTATTATACCTTCGAAAAAACTTAGGAAGCGAGGCAGCTCAATCCGAGGGCATAGATCTGCTATCCTCAAAATCCCGAGTTAGAATCTGGCTACAGTAGGATATCTGTAAACCAAAGTTCGCCTCTGGGGCCGGCTGACCCTCCGGGTGCAAATCAAGCCTCTATAAAGTGGGCACTCTAAATTGAAAAATGAAGGGAGGACACCCGGCGGCTGAGGGTGAACACGGTTAAATAACCTCCTTTGTTGACCTCTGACCAAGAAATAGTACCTAACACTGCACTGAGCACAAGACACAAGACGATGGGTTGTAGTGAAACAGGGTTTTTTTTAGAATAAAAATGAATGAATTATCTATAATGCCAACGCGGTGTTCAGCTTAATAAAAGAAAAAAGAAATGTATATATATATATATATATATAGTGATTCGAACCGATGACCATGTTGATAATTTTAAATAGGAATAAAGAATTATGTTAGATAGAAAACAGGGGACGATTTTCTACGCTTTCAAAAAAGGCAGGTCAACGCTTCTTGCATCGAATTGGTGGAGAGAGGGGTTGGAGCAGCTAGACCGTTACATGATCCCGCAATAAAACCGCTACAGATTCCACTCTTCATACTGTACTTGTCAGCTCAAACGCAATAATTTTCACTATCATCTACTTAAGCAGCAATCCGAGCACGCAAATTGTTCATCCAGGGCTTGGAAACTTAGTAGAGTTGCAGATCACATTAAGAGATGCAAGTTGTTGTTTTGTTGTTGATATTGCAATTTTATAAACAGTTTTAAAAATAAGTGTTAACATTTTCTGCAATTTCTCAATTTAAACTCATTATTTATTTCTGACAACACTCGGTTTTCCAAATCTGTCCCGTTACAAATATCCTGCCTGATTTATCAAATCAAAGAATTTTAGAACAAAAACATTATTGATCAAATTATTAAATAAATTAAAATTTATAAACAGACTTTCTTGAAGTTTAAAAAACATAAACCTTTGTTTAAAATAAATTGTGTTATTTGGGTTTTTACCTGTTTTAGTATTGTCACAACAAACATTAAAAAACTGTACTGATTAATACAAACTTTTTTATTAACCTCTCACACGAGATTAAGTACATACCAATTCATAACATTAACTAACATATGACTTTTTTTTATTTTATTTTTTATATAACCTCCCATCTCGAACAGTGTAGCCACATATAACATCTTTCCTCTTTTCAATATTTTAGTCTAACTGGCACCCTCCTGGACTGTTGAGGTCTTGACGCTGGTGGGACCAAGTTCATTGATGATTTAGCCCCATCTTCATTGAACGACGCCGAGCGAAGATGCACTCTATTCCGCCTGACTACTCTGCCGGTATCGAGGTCTTCTACTATGTATGATCGTGGTGTTCCGTGTTTTCGAAGAATTCTTCCTCGATGCCACTTGTTCTCTTTAGTATATTGAATGGATACACGATCCCCAGGTCTCAATTCCTCGAGCTCCTTAGCGCTCCGATCATAATAGCTCTTAGCAATTGATTGCTTCTTTTCTAGCTTAGCAGGTACATCAGCATTCACTTGAGGCACTAACGTATCTGCCGTAGATGGTAGCTTAGTGCGGCACACTCGATTCATCAACAGCTGAGCTTGAGACAACTGCCCCTCTATGGTGTCGACTCTTTTAATAAGGTTAAACCTAACACAATCGTGCAATCCCAATAACGGAATTTTATTCATATTTACCACAGCAAATTTAATAATATGACTAACATCCCCAATAGAACATTTTAGCGCAGTCGACCCTGCTAATGGTATTTTTTCTCCTGTGTATGTGACTGCAGAACAAGCAGGCTTAGAAATAGGCGCTCTCAACTTAGTAGCCAAGTCATTAGGAATAATACTTATATCTGCTCCTGTATCGATTTTAAAAGTTACAGAAGAACCACCTATATACACATCCTGAAGCCAAGAGCTATTTCTAGACCCTACTTCATTAATGGAGAACTTTTCGATAATTCCAACTTCATTTTGCAATTCAAGCTCAACAACATTTTCAGAATATAGTTCATCAACTCTACAGGCTGCAGCAAAATGGTTCTTTCCTTTACATCTAGAACAAGTTTTCCCCCAAGCAGGGCAGTTACGAAATTTGTGGTAGGTTGCACACCGAGAACATTTCTGAACGAATGTAGATGATTTTTTTTTAGCATTTTTTTCTCTATGAACTTGATGCACCTCTATAGAACCCGGGACCTCTGTGTGTTCATCACGCCGGATATGGGCCTGCTTCTCTAAAAACACTAACAATTCCTCTATAGGCAAAAATTCTGTAGAGCTGTCACGCAATTCCCACAAATGCTTTGACTCTTTATCCAGTTTCCGCAACAGTAAAAATTGTAAAATGGCATTCCAGCCTTCAGTGTTGATACCAAAACTTTTTATGGCATTGAGAACCGACCTAGTAGTATTAATCAAATTTTTTATATCCTGGCTAGATTCTACACTTGGATGGTCTATGACCCTCTCTAAATGTTTATACACGACATATTTATTCTTTTGATAAACATTAATTAGCCGATCAAGAGCTACTGCGTAATTTTCAGAGTTTATGTCTAGTCCAGATAACCTATCCAACGGTTCTCCCTCCAGCGATGACTTGAGAAGTTGAAAACGACGGACATCGTCTAAGGACTGGTTCTCATGAACGACGGATCTAAATAATTCATAAAATGAATTCCACAACGATATGTCCCCTTTAAAAACTGGAATTTTAATAGGTGCAACCTCACATTTAATAGTAAAATCGGAAGGCTTCTTATTAACAACTACTGAAGACGCTAGTGCAATCTTTTCCTCCAGAGTACTTTTGACATGGAAATAATCCTTCTCGAAGTTTTCAATATAATCATCTTCTATGTAATCAAGCATATGGATTAATAATTCATTAAATTCATTAAAAATCTTACCTGAGTCAGTACTTCTCTCTTTCAATTCTGATAGTGAAGCAATCTCAAAATCAGGAGATGACACGAAAGTTAACATCCGTGTTAATCTTCCCCTTAAAACAGAATTTTTCTTCTTTAACAATTCTCCCTCCATGATGGATTGCAATTCAACAAGAATATTCTGAAAAACTGTTTAATAAACAATGATTACACCACCATTGTTTGAACAATAAGGAACGTGTGAGTTCGACAAAAACCTGACACCATGTTTTAGTATTGTCACAACAAACATTAAAAAACTGTACTGATTAATACAAACTTTTTTATTAACCTCTCACACGAGATTAAGTACATACCAATTCATAACATTAACTAACATATGACTTTTTTTTATTTTATTTTTTATATAACCTCCCATCTCGAACAGTGTAGCCACATATAACATTACCTAGGCACTAGGAGTAGAGAAAAATGTATAAAATTGCATCAATATTTTATTTTTTTTTTTTTCTGCCGGCTGCTAAAGCATTTCTTTATCACCAGAGCCTGGATTTTTATGCAGTAAAAAGCGTCAAAATATGCCATATGGTATACAGTAAAAAACTATAAATATGTTGCAAAATATGCAGCATAAATTCTAAAAAATATGCTGCTAAACAATTGTATTATTCAAAGATACTAATGTGTATAAAATATTTTACAGGGAAGAAAGTGGAGGAGTCATTTTAAAAATGAAATCAAAATGATTTTAAATTAAATTGAATCTTAAACAAACATATATTTCCGATGGTACTATTAATCGCATTTAGAAATAAAATATAAAAATCTGGTGCGATGCGCGCAACATACAACTTTCACATACTGATATTAGAAATCGATGTGTTTCGATAATATGTAAACGCCATTCCTCAACTCCACACATTTATATGCATATATTTGTATATCTTCAGAAGTTATTGAGTGAGTATCTGTATTGGAAAACTTGAAAGTTCTCAGTACTTTTCGATTCATTATTGCTTATATCTTTTTCAAGGGACCTAATTTCATCAACAGTCGAGTTTTGTTTACTGATTGCGTGTTGCTTTTTGTAAATATATCGGGAAGGCGAATCGATAGATGTATTTACATCTCGTTGCAAATTTGTCTCTCATGCCTTTCTGGAAATCGAGAACGATTACTGTTCCTCTAAAATAACTTTATATTGCATTCAGAAATCTATTATGGAACTAAAGTTTCTAAACTAAAATATAATTAATTAAAGATTATCTTATAACATACTTTTTCACACCTTAAATGCTTTAAATAATCAGCATCACGTATTTCTCTAAAGTAAAACACAAATTTTTATTGCTGAATAAAAGTTTTTATTTTCATCAGTGATAATACGCGAAATGAAATTTATTAAATAAAGTACCCCCTCCGTTTGACCAATGTTCATGAAATTTTTTGTCGCATAGAGGGCATATATTTTTATATTTTTCAGGACATTAATCCCTGAATTTTTCATAAAAACGTCTTCCATTTTTTATTTCAAAGCTTTTCCAACATGGCCTGGGATGCGATTATATTTTTATTTACTAAAAAGGGAGGTGGAATATCTGGAATCTCAGTAATTATTAATTCGAAGAAGAATAACTTATTTTTGGTGAATAACCACGATCGAAATTGGGAATTTTTGTTTTCTATTGCCTTTCAATAAACCGACAACGATTGCATTTTCAGTAAAAGCACCTTATATTTTATTCTGTAATCTATTATTGAACTAAAGTTTGTAAACTAACATATAATTATTAAAGATTATCTTGTTTTTCAACCATAAAACAATGCTTAAAATATTTTGAGCAGCACGTGTTTTTTAAGTATTTCCATTATATATATACTGAAAGCTTGGCAGTTCAAAAACCTGTTGCATTGTCAAACCCTGAAGAAGAAATGTGTACAACCGTAATACAGTTTTAATTTTTATCTGTGACAGCATGGTTTCGAATTTTATAATTATTTACTTTGGTAGTTGTCATGAAATCTTCATTTAGGTACCATGTAAAAAAATAATTTCCGTTAAATAGGTATGTTCCAACAAGTACTTAAAATACGTTGACAACACTATAATATGCACAGTACGTCTAACTTGTTAACAACGGGCTGTAAGAAAAGGCGTATTGCGTATGCGAAAGAGTTGTCAAAAGTATTTTAAGTTCTTGTCGCAACATGGGTACTTAATATAAGTAGAAATTTTCTTGCATATATACATTTTACTTATTTACTGATTTATTAAACCAACCATTACAATTTCTGAAGTTCTCTGCTTTCCAACGATATATTATACATATATATTACTGCTATTTCATTAACGGAAATTAAAATTTTCAACTTGAGGAATGATTTTCCTTTTTTTCTCTAGTTTATATTTATCAAATTATTTTATATTTGCCCAGTTCTTATTACTAGACATAATGACTGAATTACTTATTTTAGATGAATTAATTATTTTAGACATAATTACTGAGAATTACTGAGACAGTTAATTGCTCCGTATAAAATCAATGGTACTTCATAGGGAGAAAAGTTTCCTTTGCCACTTAAGCCTCATCAGAACAGTTATATGATGATCAAACCTAGCTGGTATTAAAAAATACTTGATTCTCATTAAACATGATGAGTGTAATCAAAATTGTTGGAGCAGGTTTTAAGAAAAATGCGATAAATTCTTTTAAATAAAATGCCCCCTCCGTTAATTCAATTTTGATTAAAAGTTGCTATCATATCACGGGCACATACCTACCATGAATATCTAATTAATTTTCATATGATTTACCGTTTTTGAGCAAGTCAATTCACACACACAGACCATTTCGCAGGACTAAGTTATTTGGACTTCCCCATGGGTCCCCAAAAACATGCAATTCTGTTGAAAACCGGAAATCACAATAGTTTCCCTTAGTATATATATTTCATTTATACGTAAGTGAAAGTAAAAAAAATTATTAGATGAATAAATAAATATTTTAGATGAATAAACAAATATTCATATTATCTTGGTTGACTGTTTGGTTACTTGAAATTATTAAAATGTGATTAAATCTAGTTATAGTCTCAGATGTCATTTATTTTTATTTTTATATAGCAGTGGATGTTTCGGACAATGTGTCCATATTCAACACCTTTTTTGTGAGTAAATATTAAGTAAATTCTCTTAGCATTTCAGTTTGTGACATTGTCAATTAATCATAAATTTAATGTCTTATTGCAAGCATGTGACATGCTAATTATCATCATTTGTTTCCAGGTTATTCCAGAGACTAATTAGCATATCACATGCTTGCAATAAGACATCAAATTTACCATTAAAATTACCAGCATAAGAAAATTATAAATTACACCTTTATGCCTGGAAAAATATCCTCGACAATAAAATTCGCCGCAGTATTTTTTCCATTTAACGAAAGCAATATTGAAAAATATTTCATTTTATCTTATATTCCATATTAAGTAAAAGAATATTTTAATTTTCAGTGGCAATTCAAGTGATCAAGTTGGTTAAGTGTTGGGAAACCATGAAAAGTCATGTTTTCATCTGTGAAGAAACAGATAATTAAATACTAGAAATTGAACATTTTAAACAAATAAAGATTGATACGGAAATAATAATTAGGTAGGGAAAATTTAAGAATACTAACCTAGATTATTTAATAATACTAACCTACTGGAAAAATTAATCCATCACTTTATTTCTGAAATTATTATTTTGGAACTATATGATATTGAGGGATATTAGATGGTTGCAGTACTGAGAGTGCAATTATATTTCATTTTTAATGTTTATGTATATATATACATATATATTGGTAGCCGGCCATTCCTCTCATAGCAGTATTCTTTACTAACGCATTAATAACTCAGAACAATAATTGCAGTCAATACAATTTAGGAAAATAAAATAAATTTCTTGTGCTATAATTGTGTACACAGTGTTTTGTAAATGAAACATTTTAAACAAATAAATATTGATACGGAAATAATAATTAGGTAGGGAAAGTTTAATAATACTGATCTACATTATTTAATAATACTAACCTACTGGAAAAATTAATCCATCACTTTATTTCTGAAATTATTATTTTGGAACTATATGATATTGAGGGATATTAGATGGTTGCAGTACTGAGAGTGCAATTATATTTCATTTTTAATGTTTATGTATATATATACATATATATTGGTAGCCGGCCATTCCTCTCATAGCAGTATTCTTTACAAACGCATTAATAACTCAGAACAATAATTGCAGTCAATACAATTTAGGAAAATAAAATAAATTTCTTGTGCTATAATTGTGTACACAGTGTTTTGCAAATGAAACCCAAACATTTACTCCAAGAACTAATTATTTTTTTTTGTTTTAGGTGCTGAAATGACAGATTTAGAACCTCTTTAGTTTAATTAAATATATATAACTCTTTCTCGATAAAATGAAATTTTTTGGGCCTGTAAGAAAAATCTTTAACAAGTTTCCACCATAATTATGTCGATGGATGTGGGTCTTGGCACTGGAAGAATTCACAGATATGTTATTAATCGTGGTTCTCCTCGTGCCAAAGTCTACACCTTCTTTCTCTTCAGCTGAATTACATTTTTTTTAACTATTTTTAAAACATTGATAAGAATATTTGATTAATTGGTAATTTATATATAATTATGATATTCTTAATTTACTGTAATTAGGTGTATAATCTGAATAAAATATATTAATTATTATTAAGTCAGTTTTTATTTTAAAAATAATCTCACACCACTTACCTGCCATGTAACCAACTCTAATTGCAATCACAGTCACAGCCATTACCATTTACAAACGACCTGCATACTGGTGGATCCAAGAATTTCCTGAGGGGCAGCAGACCTGTACACAAAGTGAATTCCACATTATTGGAAAAATGCATTTAAAATTTTAAGTGGAAAATTAAATCTTTATTATTATTAGCGATGAAAGCTGTTTGGTTTATTACATTTAAAGGAAGAATATTTCGTGATCGTCGGACAAAGAAGTGATTTGATCAACCACATGTAATTCAGGTATTTCTCTATAATTAACAAATGAGGAGTATACAATTTAAGATCTATGGTGCCCTAGAGGGTCTCCCAATCAAGGATCGAACAGGTGTTTAAACAGAAATTAAGTTACCCGCAAAAGCTATATAACATACTGGGACCAGAAGATTAACAGTACAGTGGGCTATTTATTGACTGCAATATTGTCAGATAAGGCTATTATTTATTGAGATAAGGCTAAGTATTTGAACATCAACTGAATGATTAAAGAGAAAACATGGGATTGGTATAGAAGATTGGTAAGACAAGATGTAATATTAAGGTTATAGGATCAAATCCCGGCCCCAATTTCCCTATTGTGCTAGTCCCCGCGAGAAGTTAGACCATCCCCCCTAACGAGTAGAGGGCTAAAAGTTTAAATATACTTTCAATAACAGGGTATATGATAATAATAATGATTCATGGAATATATATGAATTATGTTAACCGGTAATAAAATAAGTAAGCAGGAAAAAAATACAATATGATCAAAGCACGCGACTGAATAATCGAGTTTTACATTATTTTCGATGTTAAATTGTGAATAGGGATAGATATACTTACTGGTCAATGTTTGGAATTAGGAGAGAGAGGACGTCCCCAGCTCTGCTAGAAGCTAACCAGCTAAGGCTATATCAATTTATACTTACCTTTTATTTTCCTTTTCTATTTATTCTATTACTCTTTTTACTTTCACTTACCTATACATGAAAAATATAGCTAAGCAAAGTATTGCGATTGTGAGAAATTTAGACTAAATACCCGTTTTGGGGTCCCCTGAGTCCAAATAACCAAGTCCCGCGAAATGGTCTGTATTTGTGTGTGTGTGTGTGTGTGTGTGTGTGTGTGTGTGTGTGTGTGTGTGTGTGTGTGTGTGTGTGTGTGTGTGTGTGTGTGTGTGTGTGTGTGTGTGTGTGTGTGTGTGTGTGTGTGTGTGTGTGTGTGTGTGTGTGTGTGTGTGTGCGTTTGTGTGTGAACAGACTAGCTCAAAAACTATAAACCGTACAAACCTGAAATTGGTTATTCGGTGTATGTATATGTCCGCGATGTGACAGCGAAAATTTTATCAAAATTGGTCAAACTGTGGGGGTATTTATTTCATAACTTTTTACGTTTTGTCGATTTTCTCAAAAACGGCTCTAATGATTTTGATAAAACTGAGTATTTGATGTATGTATATGCCCGAGGTATGACTACAAAAATTTCATAAAAATTTATCAAATGGATTGACATATCTTTTTATCCATTTTTACGTGTTTTTTTTTCGATTTTCTCAAAAATGGCTTTAATGATTTTGATTACACTCGTCATGTTTAATGGCATTCAAGTATTCTTCAATATTACGTAAGTTTTATCATTATTAAAATGTACTGAGGGGGCTTAAATGTGGAAGGGGTCTTTTTTTTCCCCTATAAAGTACCTTTGTTTTTGTTTATATGGAGAAAGTATCTGTCTCTCGTTTTGATTAAAAATAAGAAATGGCTAAATATGAAATATGAAAAAAATCAAGTAGACACATACAGGAGAAAAAAGAAAGAAAAATATGCCGTCAACTCATAAAACACGTTGAGCCCACGCATGCGCAGTATGCGTTTAATGACAGACGATGTTTATAATTAAAGATGTTTTAAGAAGATTAAAGATGTTAATGGAAATTATTTGTATTATGATAACTATATGACGTTTTTAACAACTATATAGAGAATTATAAAATCAGACGACTTGGAGTATTATGCTTTATTGCCGAATCATCACAAGTGAAAACTTTTATTTAATAATAAAAAAAAATATTGTACTTTAAAGATCAATTACAAACAAAAATAAGTAAATGAATGTGGAAAAATGTGTGACTTTGAAAAATGGCATTCAACAAAACACGTCAATTTCTAATCAATGTTTGTAAAAAGTTGGTAAGTGAAAGTTGTGTGTTGCGCGCATCCCACATGATTTTTAAAACTAACAAACATATCAAATCTATTCAAATAACCAATAAAATATCCCTAAACGAGGCCAAGAAAATATGCAAAGGACACATACAAACACACTTCAGTTAAACATTCATCGAAATAATAAAAATCACAAAAATCAGCAAATACTGAAGAAAAAAAAAAAAGATACCAGTACCCAAACTGACACAGTATTAATTTTTGGAGAAAACATAAACATCAAAAAATATGATATACAAAATTCTAACAATAACCAATCAAATTTGCCCCCCCAATCCATTCATCCCCCTCCCCCCACGAACCTTCCCCCCTCACTTTCCTTTACTGGCCCCACTCCTACCAAATCCCAACGCGCGCCACGGTCTCGGTCCGTGCAACGCGCAGACTCTATACCCCCCGCCCTCTAAGGCCCGGTGCACACGGACGAAACTTTTCTGCGATGCGGACTATAAGCCAGGTCTGGGGTACCTGGAGTACAATGGACCGACCGGATTTACTATTGTACTCCAGGTACCCCTGACCCGGCTTATAGTCCGCATCGCAGAAAAGTGTCGTCCGTGTGCATCGGGCCTAATGGAACTGATCGTGTCGCTCAAGCGATATCAGATACTGACCATAGCTCAGAAATCGATCCGGAAGGAGAGCTTACCGCAGTAAATAATAAGAAACATGTTAACCAGAAATCTAAAAAAAAAATATGATTTGTACGATAACCTTTACATACATGCATAATAAATCTTATTTGATGAATAAATACAAATTTTATATGGACAATCGGTGCCCTAACACACCTATAATTATTTATCAAAACTCTTCTTCTATTTCTACTACTTTATTTATATTCATCATCGTCCTCGCTTCATGAACAAGCTCTGTTTTACTTTCCCTTTTATCTCGTAATATATATTTTAATAATTTATATTATTCTAAATTGTATCACAAATTTGTACTTTTTAATTTTTTTTTTTATTATTCATTCATTCATTTTTATTATTCATTCACTTCTTTATTTACATTCATCATCGTTTTTACTTCATGAACAAACTCTGTTCAACCTTTCCTTTTATCTCGTAATATATATTTTATTAATTTATATCACTGTAAATTGTATCATAAATTCGTAATTTATATTCATTCACTTCTTTATTTATATTTATCATCGTCCTCGCTTCATGAACCAGCTCTGTTTTACCTTACCTTTTATCTCGTAACTCATATTTTATTAATTTATATTAGTCCAAATTGTATCATATATTCGGACTTTTTAATTTATATTCATTCACTTCTTTTTTATTTTTATGTGTCTATTTACTCACTGCTATTTATCTATTTCCGCTTCCCAATAGGTTGGTCACCTGGGACAGCGTAGACCATTACTCCCATAAATAGCAAAGACTTTATTATAATTTTTACTTATTAAAACCAATGATATGGGAAGGCCTATGTACAAAGAAGATGATTGTTCATTTAATTTATGTTAATTTCTGATCTGTATTTACTCCTTAAATGTACATAATAAAAGGCCATTATTATTATTATTATTATTATTTATCTACTTGATTGTGCCTGCCCATTATCCACTACTTTATATCTGTCTGCTAATCAATACTCATACTTGTATTTTATCTCTGTATATTTTTATAAATATTTACTTTTTACTTCTAAACTCTTATCCTATATTTTCCTCAAATACTCAATATACCATTATATCCCAGCTGGTGTACTTATATACCAAATTATGATGTCAATTATTTCATGGAACTGCAACGGTGTCAACACTCAATGTGAAAAACTAAAGTTATTAGTTAAAGATCAAAACCCAGCAGTACTTTGCCTTCAGGAAACTCACCTAAAACCCTGCAAACATTCTCTCTAAAAAATATCAAATCTTATAGAAATGACAAAATTTCATACAAGCGACCCTGTGGTGATGTCCTAACCGCTGTCCTTAGTTATGTCAGCGAACAATGCTGATTGAACGCTTTAAGCCTCCCCCCTCTACTTTAACTATATATACCCCCATAAATGCTAGACTTAAGCAGAGAGCTGTACCAGTAGTATGTAGCTAGTCATTGTAGCCATTTACTTTTTGTTTTTTTTAAATTCTCGAGTTTCGTAAATGGCGCCCGAACAGGGACCGCAGGCATAAATCATCGCGGTTCTAAACTCGAATTATCTCTCGAGGATATCGCACCTGTAGGAGACTGGCATCCCGCTTTGGCTCCTAGATCTTGAAGAAGGACCTGCTGCTGAGCTCAATCAGTCTGATTATCCCGCCAGACATCGAAACTGGGAATAATTTGAAGTGTATACAACAGTGGAATAAAAAGAACACGTTTTAAAATTCACATATTGAATTTCAATTATATAAGTCTAGAATTTTAATATTATAAATAAAAATTAAACACAGAACATTTCATTTCCCGGTAATTAGTGATTTATTAACTAACTCATAAGAAATTGTGACCACAAATATCAAATTAAGGTAGCACACCCTTCGAGCCGCCCGGTCGCGACTCATGCTTTATCTCTAAAAACTCCCCTTTTCCTAATGTTGATGGATCGTGATGGACGTGAAGCTTATACCAATTGTAACTCAGATAGTTTCTGTAACGTGTATTGAAATGTTTTATATTCCACAAAGTTTATTCTATTTTTATTTCAACTATGTTTTCAAGGTCCAGCATTCATATAAAAACCAAGAAAAATTATTAGATCCAGAAAAAAAAAAAAAATGGTTTTTGGGACTTTTTGCACTATAATGCGTGAATCGTGACCACAGTGCGGTTTACTTTTTTTTTAAGTAAACAATATTTGTCACCTATTGTTCATATTGGGGAATGTCTGAACAATTTTGTCCACGAGTGTCTGCAATAGTGGTGGCTCTACACGTTATAGAAACTATTTGAGTTTCAATTGGTATAAGTTTCACGTCCATCATAATCCATCAACATTAGGAAAAGGGGAGGTTTTAGAGATAACGCATGAGTCACTGTTGGCCGGCTCGAAGGGTGCGATACCTTAATTTGATATTTGAGGTCCTAATTTCTGTTGAGTTAGTTAATAAATCACTAATTACAGGGAAATGAAATGTTCTAAACTTATATTCTTATTATTCTAAAATTCTAAACTTATATAATTGAAATTCAGTATGTGCATTTTAAAACTTGTTCTATTTATTCCACTGTTGTTTACACTTCAAATTATTCCCAGTGAACATTCTTATGTAAATGTGCATATATGTTTTTTTTCGTGTTTTAAAATGTCGTGTTTATTAAATTATAAATAAATAATGTACCTAATACAAATGCTCTAGTGATGACTTATTAAATGATTACTTAGTATGGGTAATTCTTAAGAGCATTATTTTTATTTATTTTTTTGCACCATGATGGGCAGATCGGGACCACTGTGCGGCGGATGAATTGTAAACGGTCTCGGCCGGATAGTTCCTTAAACTCGCGACAGTGGTATATATTTTGGGCATCCCGACAATAAGGGCACTGAAGAGCGGAGGCAAACGCGCGCGCTACGCGATTAGCGGGCCGGGACAGCTGGCGCGTAGAAGAGGCATCGCTTTTCCTAGGAGGAGGTGATCCGGAGACGGGATTCAGGATAAGGGCGGCGAGAGATCGATACGTTATCGTAACGTTTGGTCAAGGCAATCGAGTAATTCGAATCTTAAGTTTTTCAAATGGCCGATGACAGCTAATGCCGCAACTCTTTAGATATGTAAGTTTAATTCCGTCACTTAAACCTTTACTGTTGTGAATAAGAGGGAGATAAGTAGCTTTAAAGGTTTGAAATTTAGAAATGTCCCCATTGAATTTAGGCAAGTGCAGCGTGGGGAGGCGATCTTCCGGGATGCTGGGGAAATTGAAATTTGGCTCGGAACGGCTCATTGGAAGCTGAAGTTCTAAACACCTTTATTGAAAAGAAGGAGACAAACCGTATATTCTTCGACTTTTAAAAGGCGTACGACACCATCAGAAGAAGCATGGTCCTTAAACAACAATTTGAATGGGACCTTCGGGGAAAACTGCCGAACTTCATCAAATCCTTCCCCGGTTTATCCGCGTCCGAATTGGCACATCACTCTCAAGTAGAAAGTGCGTATTTAAGGGCATCCCTCAAGGCAGTGTTCTGAGTTATGTACTCTTTGCCATCGCAATTAACGCAGTCAATTCTCAAATCCCTCCAATAATTAAAAGATCTTTATTTGTTGGCGACCTACATATCTTTTTAAGATGAAAAGATATACAATGGTTCTACAAAATACGATTAATAAGCTAAATGTATGGTCCAAAACAAATAACTTAATGTTTTCAACAACTAATTCGATCATGTCCTCCAGAAAAAGGTACCCAAGCTCACCCCCTAGCCTTAACCTGGGAGGCACTAACATAAACCTCGTGATGGAAACAAGATTCTTTGGACTGATAGTGGATAACAGACTCGCCTGGCTCAGTCACATCAAAAGCATCAAAGAAGAATGTATGAAGAGACTAAACCTCATAAAAGTCCAATCCAAAACTACCTGGGGTGCTGATAGACCATTTACAGAAGCCTAATATTGTCTAAAATATACTATGGTTCCATACCCTATTCTTTGGCAAAAACAAAACTTCTTTTACCCCTGGACACAAGTAACCATACAGGAATCCATTAGAAACGGGCGCATTTAGAACTAGTCCCATCACTAGCCTGTGTGCAGATGCTGGAATCCCTCCTCTTTTCATCAGAAGGCAACAGTTAATCAGCTCATACCTATCTAAAATAGTTTACCAACCTTCAAATCCTGCTTTCGAATATATCTTTTCACCAAAACATCTACGTCTATATCAACAAAAACCACGACAACCTGCTCCATTAGCCATCCGCCAATGAAAACTTATTCTTTCCTTGCCAAAAGTGAATGTTGAAGAAGACAGCTTGAATCCTTACTATCCACTTTGGAGGATGAAGATGCCTAAGATGATCTCCGACTTAAAAAACTTAATAATTTAGAGTCCAAAGAAGTACAAAGAGATAAAGCTCGGGAAATGAGAAGGCCGACCAGGCTTCTAAGGAAGCTACGATGAATGGCGCAATCCCGGAGAACATACTAGAGCCATAGGATATAAAAACCTGGCTAAAAGGAAAAGTGAACTCTCATTGGGAAGATGTGTGTGGGGCAATGAATATTGCTTACTACCAATTTGGGATTAAAATTATGCCTATATTCATATTATTATCTTTATGTGAAAGAAAGAAAAATCTTTTAATCAAAAACATTTATTAAATAAGAAGAAAAGAAAAATGTTGAACATGAAACTGAAAAGAACGAATTTTTATTGAGACTCTTCATGAGTAAATCGTACAGAAATATAAGAACAAGGAATATAAAATTAATTCAAGAACATAAAACATTAAAGCTACTATTGGAAATTATACTCAATAAATCTAATTTTTAATGAATATCTGGCACTAATCAATGTAAGTTTATTGAAATATATAAGACTAAGATTTAATGAATTAAATAAAAATGAACTGAAAATATCGAAGTTGTTTATGAAAATATACCATGAACTGAATATATAAAACTACTAAATTTATTAATTAAACTATCGACCTCTGAAGACACTAATCCACAGCCATCATAACTTACAATTTTTTTTTTTATATATGACCTCTACAATAATTTTTTTTTTTTTTTTTTTTTGGGGGGGGGACTTAAGGCTTCCACTGAAGCCCTATACTGCCCATACTAACACCCATGGCACTGGGTGTTACTTCTCCTACGAAATAAAAGCAACACCCAGGGCGGGACTCGAACCCGCAGCTCCGGCATGGGAGTACGGCGCTTTACCGCACAGCCACACCGGGCCCCTACAATAATTTTGAAAGATGTGATACAAAAAAAATATTCTAAAGATTACTTGAATGAAAACGTGTTTATTTAAAATCAATAATACAAATCATTACATATGAGAAATCAACAAAATATAATACACATCAGTCACTTACAAAATCATAATAAATAATTAATAATTTAACACTAAATAATAAGTATAGCAAATATAATGAATACAATAAAATAAAAAAATAATGAAGAATATGGGTAAAATTAAATAAAAAGGTTGCTCCAATGATCCCCTACTTGCTAGTCAATTGAGCTCTTCTCAATGTGGCCTGCTGGACATACCGGCTACGTGCTATCCAATTGCTTCCAATTAATAGACTAAATAATTCATCTGGTGTAGAAACCTCCCGACCGAAATATTTTTTCCTCCGTTCGCTATAAACATGGCAGGTCCCCAGAGAGTGACAGGTGTCTTCTTTTCCCCCTGCATGGCATAATGGGCAGTCATCCTTACTTTCGTGATGCCATGGTTTTACATTCAGATTTAACGTTTCGGTTCGACTACGGAAGATGGTCTTGATAATTGTGATATTATAAAGGTCATCGAGATACGACGAAACAGTGTCAACTGTGCATAAGCCCGCTTAGATATAAAAACGAGAATAGATGCATTTTTCTAGGTTTCTTTGTTTTTCTGCGTCCTCTATCCCCAAAAAAAATATTCTACATGGTACTTATCAATTAGTGGTCTTCTAATTGGCTATCTCTCTATTGGGGGCTGTAGTAATGTTTCCTCATCACTGTTATAGATAAGGCATCTTAAATCTGGACCTCGGGTAGTTAGTGCAACTTACTCGTTGATACATTGGCATAGCTCTGGCTTCAAACTCACTCACATAGGAAAAAATCAAAGTGTCTAAAGAAAACTTTCGGACAGGACTGACGTCCACACTCGTCAAGTACTAGGTAGGTGAAATAGATGGGGGAAAATATTTAAATAAGATACCTGGGAATACTAAGTGGATAGGATTATAGGGCTAATTAGGTTAAGCCACCTGAAAACTTGTCCGGGCTTCAAATTTAATATTAACCTCGTAATTTGCAAAAAATAGATAGCGTGGGGACTATATTTCTTCTAACAGAATTTTGGACATTTGGCAATGTTTGCAACGTCTGACAACCAGTTTCACCACTTCACTGGCATTTCTAAGGTGGAAGTGGGCGTTTAATGTGTTTATAAGCTTTAGGGCCTATTCACACTATCGGGTTCGCTCCCGCTCCGCTCTCGCTCTACCCCATTCACACTAGCGCTCCGCTCCCGCTCCACTCCCGGTCCGCTTTCCTAATGTCTTATCATATTCACATTATATAATTTTACACCGTTCACTTTTGAACGGTTTACACCATTGATAATCGATGTCGTCTGTATTTGGATTTTAATTTATGATTAACTTCAGTTATTAAAGTATTTATTTATTCATCAATTTTACGGCAAAAAAAAGTTTAACATTTATTATTGTAGAAATAGCTATTAAGTGTACTTTTCTTGATGAAGGAGATAATATTATCAAAACATATAATAAGAAGAATATGTTGCAACACTATGACAATTATTAATAATAATTATAAATTAATTTAATTAGTGGTGCAGAAATTATTTAAATTTTTTTCCGAGCATTTTTATTCGTTTTAAATTGAACGTTATTTTATAATAGTAATGAGTATATAGTCAATAAATAAATCGGTGACCGTTTTTTACATTAATTAATTGCAAAATATATCTCAAAAATAAAATGAATTTATCTCGTGGAAAAACCGCTTCACAACAAGATTTCGTGTTTTATTTTCTTATTGGTTTTTTTTTTTTTTAATCTTTTCAAGCGTATTCGAATACATTCGGAAAAAAATTTAAATTATTTCTTCACCATTAATTAAATTAATTTATAATTATTATTAATAATTATCACAGTGTTGAAATATATTCTTCTTATTATATGTTTTGATAATGTTATATTCTTCATTAAGAAAAGTATAATTATCAGCTACTTCTACAAACGAAAAGTTGAACTTTTTTTGGCCATAAAATTGATGAATAAATAAATACTTTAATAACTGAAAGTTAATTATTAATTAAAATCCAAATACAGGCGGCTTCGATTATTAATGGCTTCAATCGTGAACGGTGTAAAATTATACAGGGTGTCCCGAATTTAAATGGCAAAACTTCAGGAACTTATAGGGGACCGAAAAACTAAGACAAAAAGTCCTTTAGAGATTTGCTCGTTTTTGCTTAGTTTTAGAGAAAATCGCAAAAAAAGAAACAAAACAAGTTTTCATTTCTATACTTCTTTATTTACATTTATATTTATGTTATGTCATTTTTAATGTAAATATTGCTCAAAATGTTGTCCTCTTGCACCAATGCAAGCATTACATCTAGCACTCACTTGATAAATTGCAGCTAAACATTGTTCTGATGATGTTTGGTGCACTGCATCTATGATTAGGTCTCTTAATTGCTCTCTTGAGTTGATTGACACCGAATAAACTTCCTGCTTCAAGATTCCCCATACGAAGAAATCCATGGGTGTCATATCAGGTGATCTGGGTGGCCAAGGTACAACTCCTCCACGTCCAATCCATCGTTGTGGATAATTTATATCCAGCCAAGCTCGAGCAGCTCTGCTATAATGAGCTGGACATCCATCAAGTTGGAACCACATTGCAATCCGCTGTTGTAAGGGAATGTCATCTAAATAATTAGAAAATTCGTTCTCCAAAAAATGTGTAAATGTTATTCCATTCAATCTTTCAGGTAAAAAATATGGTCCCACCAGTAATCCGTTCCAAATTCCAAGCCAAAAGTTTATAGCAAATTCATGCTGAAACCTATCCTCTCTAATAGCTCTGGAATTTTCAAAAGCCCATACATGATCATTTCTTTGATTAACAATTCCTCCTCTTGTAAAGGTAGCTTCATCGGTCCATATAATTTTTAATGGAAATAAATTTTCATCGCGAATTTTTTCAAGAAACCAGTTACTAAAATTCAATCTCTTGACATAATCTTGAAGTAATAAATTCTGAACTTTTTGAAGATGGTATTGGTAGCGATTATCACCTTTCAAAGTTCGCCATATTTTTTGCCGCGATATTCCTAATGCAGAAGATGCTCTTCGGATGCTAGTCGAAGGATTGTTATCGAAGTGGCGTTGGACACAATTTCTTCTCCCATAATCTGCTCTTATTGCTGCCTGGAATCGGTCGCCTTCATTACGTATTAAGAAAGACCCAGTCTCTCGTAGTCCATAAAAAGTTAACGAAAAGACTCGTCGATTAGGCACTCTTCAATTTGGAAATCGGCGCGCATACTCCCGTACCGCTTCTAAAGTATTACCGTTACAGAAACCATACACAAAAATCATATCAGCGTATTCAACATTAGAATATGTACGCGGCATTGTCGCTGATGCTATTAACACAAAAATATCTGAGTAACTGACTGAAGACTGATTTAGGAATTATAATCCTAGAAGGAAGCCAAAATGTAAACAAATAAAAAAATGTAAAGGATAACATTAAGTGTTTACATATCTCACTGCCTAGCCTGACGAACTTTGAAAGGTGATAATCGCTACCTATAAAATTTTTGTTTTGTTTCTTTTTTTGCGATTTTCTCCAAAACTAAGCAAAAACGAGCAAATCTCTAAAGGACTTTTTGTCTTAGTTTTTCGATCCCCTATAAGTTCCTGAAGTTTTGCCATTTAAATTCGGGACACCCTGTATAATGTGTATATGACAAGACTTTAGGAGAGCGTAAATAATAAATAATATTAGCTAGAGAAAAATATTTAATTTTTCAACACTATCAAATGTAAGAACATTTTGTATGGACAATGCTTCGTCATACTGAACTATATATATATTTTTGCAGGAACTGTTATGTTGTGTTAAGAAAAAACGGACAATGTAAAATTATGTGGTTTATACAGTTAATTATAGTTTTATGGCACCATTGACATTTATCATCCGTTTTAGGAACATAGGTGGTATTTTTGTAAAATATATTGTAAATGATTTGTAAATTTTCGGTTTTCAAAGGTAAGAGAATACCATTTTTATTAGCCAATAAAACACTAGGTTTTTGAAAGGCTGTAAAATACTCCTCAGTATGGTTGTTCGCAGCGAACATTTTAACTTGTAATATCCAATTAAAAGTTAAAAATATCCCCCTTCCTATCAAGTTCAACAGGTCTATCAAAACATTTACGGGGTAATCTATATTCAGGGAGAGACAATATTTTAATTTAAAAGTTAATCATTTTTTTAAGATTATTGCGGTTAGTGAGTTACGACCTGTTTCTAGACGTACAATATAATTTGGGGTGCATTTAAGCCTGAAATATAGATATTTTAAGCATTTTACAATAGTTTGGACTCCAACTTTCTGCAGCATAAAGAAGTGTTGATGATACCATGGAATCAAACAGTGTCATTTTTGTTTCCCATGCACAACTTTTGCCTCTTCTAAGAATTTCCCTCACTTTCGTACTTGCAACGTTGGAATTCTCAACAGAAGAATGTTCAGATGGCAGTATGTATCTTCCGGAGGAAGAAAATGGAACTCCTAGGCAGGTATAGGATTTTGTAGACTCCAGTACTTTAGCATTTCAGAATAGAGGCTTTAGTTTTTCATTTTTGGTGATTTATGAAACACTGGTATTTTAGATTTTCCTGGGCTTAAAATTTAAAAATTTTGAACACAATATAGTTCCATTAATTCTATGTCTCTATGAGTACCATGCCATGAATTATTTAAAAATGCAATATCGTCGGCTAAAAGGAGCGTTATAACTTCATTTTTATTATCGATAGGGACTCCTTTAGCCGTAGGGTTGGGCTAAGACTCTCTCCTTGTAAGCGACCGGAGCTAATACTTATTTCCTCAGATAGTTCGTCGCCGACTTGAATTTGCATCATTGCATTGTCATAGAGCACTTTCAATATTCTTATTAATTTACTACTGATGCCAATGTCAAACAGCTTTTGCCAAAAAAGGGAGTGGTTTATAGAATCAAACGCCTTTTTGGAATCCACGAGTGTAGCAAAAATATAATTTCCTTTCGTACTAAGATTCATGTCTACCAATGCACTAAGCGAAAAAATATGCTCGATACATCCCCTTCCTACTCTAAACCCTGCTTGTTCTTCCGGGATCAGTTTTTCATTTCCAGCCCAAATTTGCAACCTATATGCCAAAATAGCAGTAAATAGTTTTGTGATATTGTTGATTAATGATATACCAAGGTAATCTATATCTTTTTTGTCTCCTTTTTTGTGAAGTAGAATTACTTTAGATTTCGACCATAAGTTCGGAGTTTTTTCGGTTTCCATTATATTATTGTAAAGATTTAGCAAATAACGTTCCCATTCTGGTGATAAGTTTTTGAAAACTTCATAGGTTATATTGTCAAGACCGGGGGATTCATTATTTTTCCTAAGTTTGATACAGTGTTGCAGTTCTTCCAAAGAAAATGGCAAATCTAAAACTGGATGAGTTACTGAGAAAAACGACGTTTCGAAAATCAGTTTTTGCCCGAGTAGTAAATTATAATGCTTTACCCATTCATCAATACTTATTTCATTAGTTTGCACTTTAGGAGGTCTAAGAGAGGAAAACCTCTCCAAAATTCGCTCCTATTTCTAACATTCTACAGTTTCATTATAATATTAATTCTATATTCCTTTTTTTTACTGTCTAAAATTTTCTATAGTTAAATTTAGATTGAAGATAATCCATTACTGCATTGTGAGAGAATTTGTTTTTTAATATTAATTTGTATTTTCTACTGAGGGTTGTTTTTAGTTTTCAATATTCAGTATCATACCATTTAATTTTTGGTTCAAAATTCTGTTTAATACTTTTGTTTTTGTATACTATCATACCAGAGTCAATTAAAGATGCGGACATGCAGGTAATGAAGTTATCGCTGATAGAATTAACGTCGTTTGAATGGAAGTAAATTCAATTTGATAAAGAAATTTATGTATTTTTAAAAATACTCTGCTCTATTGTAATCCCATTTTAAATACTTGAATGATTTTTGGCCTGGGTTTTGATATTTAATCTTTTTTACTAAACAATCAATCGTGAGGAAACAGCCTAAATGGTCAGAAAAAATTCGATACCTTCATGCCCCTAAATAACCCGCTGCAATTTTCATTTATGCAAATCAGATCTATTGTGCTCCTTCCGTTCTTTGAGATATATGTGAATTTTTCAGGTCTATCAGAGAATGAGCGTCCATTACATAAAAGCAGACCTAGCGACTCCATTGCTTCTACAAGTATTTTACCGCGCTTATTAATATTTTTATGGCTCACTATTCTTCTTTCGAAAAGATATGAGTTTTCAAATAAACTGTCAAAAAAATTATTTAAATGGCATGTATTACTGTTAAAATCTCCACACAAGACTATGTAGCTGTTAGGAAAAACAGTTATAATATTAGACATTAAATGAATAAAGTTATTTACACAGTTTTCAAACTCGCATTCTTGTGGTAAAAAAAAAATTTCCCAGTATTATGATGTTATCATTAATATTAAATTTCACTATAACCATATACTGATTACACTCTATCATAGTAATGTTATTAGCAATAGAATTGTCTATAAATGTGATAATTCCACCGCTTGCCCTACCGAATTGGAGCAATAACTGGTAACTGCTTAATTATAATAGATAAACATTTGGAAGTAAACAACAGAGACCCGCAAAATCCTCTATGTATTTCAAAAATTACAAATTCGGACATTTCATGTGATAAAAACAATAGTGGCTGTGCGGTAAAGCGCCGTACTCCCATGCCGGAGCTGCGGGTTCGAGTCCCGCCCTGGGTGGTGCTTTTCTTTCGTAGAAGTATCACCCAGTGCCATGGGTGTTAGTATGGGCAGTATAGGGCTTCAAGTGGAAGCCTTAAAGTCCCAAAAAAAAAAAAAAAAAAAAAAAAAAAACAATAGCAGGTGGAAAAAAACATAGATATTAAAATTAATTTAAAACTAAAGTTTATACAAGAAATTTTACTTGTAAGCCAAATTGTTTCCAGATCCTGGGAAATTAAGGTTGTTTCATTCAGATCTGATTTTGATTATGTTAGAGTTTGGTAATTCCTAATCTACACGTTTCCAAAAAATTTTCAATATCTAATAAGAGTATTGTGATTTAGTTTAATATGTTATAAAGTTCTTCCAAGTGTAAAGTGTACCGTGCTTTGTACATGGATTTTAATATTTGGGATACTTTTTTATTGTTATTATTATTTAAGATCTTGATATAATATTTAAAGGTTTCAATTAATTTGTGATTTATACTTACTTCGTGAGCAATATTGTGTTATAGATGGTACGAGTTACGTTCCAGGGTATCAATGATTTTGTCATAGTGTTTCTTATCGTCAGAGTTAAGGTTTCTCGTGATAACACTAATCATTTTGCCCAGCCCATTGATAATGTCTTTTTGGTGTTATGTTATAAACTTTATTTTTAAGAAAATTCAATTGTTTACTTATTATATTATACATGCTGTCCATGAAAAATATTTTAAAATGTTTCATATTTTAAAATAAAATTCTTTTTCTACTGTTTCTATTTCTTCTATTAGTGATGTGAAATTTAGATAATGCACAATAGTTTTATATTTATTAATAATTTTTGCATCTGGTAGTTTAAAGGTGACTCAGCCAAAAGAACGTTCTAAATCAGTCATTTTAAACTGTAGTCCTTTTGTATCAGAAGCATTGTTAATATAAATTTCCATATCACCCTCATCTGAAATCTGCACCTTTGTATTTTGTCAGTATGAGCTTTAATAGTTTTATTCTTATCTTGAAATTTATGAACGGGTTTATAAGGATTTTCATTTTTATTTCTAGTTCTTACATTTACATACGGATCTTCTATATCAGGGTTTTCTCGCTTGATATTTAATTTATTTGTCCTTTTTTCCTTTTCTTTTTCAATGTTAGTTTTTATATTTTTATGCACTAATTCTAGACCTTCATGATATCTATTTACTAATAGTTTTTTAATTATACCTTCTTGCTAATCAGGATCTCTTATTAATCCAAATGTTATTTTGTTAGGTGTAAACTTCAGATTTTGATTTAGTACATTATTAAAAGTTATAATTGCGAATTTAAGATTAGTCTCTAATTTAGAGTTTCGTCTTCCCTCTTAGACTGATCTCAAAATTTCTATCAGGGTTGAATGAGCTCTATTTTGTAATCCTAGTGAATCAGGATGATTGATTGGAGGTAGTGTTATAAGTAGAGCTCGGATTCCCGTGCAATTGCATCTTTTTATTGGTAAGTCAGAATAAAGCGAATTCAAGTTACTTATCCGAATCAAGCCTAATGGGATGTTTTAATGGAGTTTTATACTGCACGAAATTGCACGTTTTGGGGTTTAGTGCACGAAATTGCACGTTTAGGGGTTTATTGCACGAAATTGCACGTTTTGAATTTTATTGCAAGAAATTGCATCATTTTATAATTTGAAGAAAAAAAATTGTTAAAATTTTTAATTTAGCAAAAAATTAGTGGAAAAAAAATGGAATTTATTGAAAAATAAATGGAAATTATTAATAGGAATAAAAAAATAACGGAAAGGAAACAGGAAAAAAAAATAAAGGTAACGTGGGAGATGTAAACAAACACAAACCTCCAATTTCCAAGAACTGAAGGGGTTCAGTAGTTCCTGGATGTTTACATTTTGTTTCTCAATTCTCATCGTTCTTTCACTATCAATCCAGCTTCTGTCGAGTATATTGTTACTTAAAATGCCAAAAATTGGAAGGGTGTCTTCGAAAATTGCGGGATGGATTGAAAAATATCCTGACTCAAAAGGGATGGTAGTGTAGTGTTTTGTAAATCTTGTGATAAAAATATTGGATGTCAGAGGAAATCAAAAATTGATGCCCACTGCAGCACAAGTAAGTAGCTAATTATTTTTTAACTCTAGAACGGTACCAGGGGTAGTGCTTGTCATCAGAGTGATTTAAAAATAAGCCTACGCACCGGAAATTGCATCTAGTGATTGCATAATTTAAGTAGCATCTTACCTTTATTTATAATCTCCCTATTTCCAATATAATTACAGCTCACATGCGAGTGTTTTACTCTTTATTCCACATCTTGTTACTATTTAAAGTAAATATTTTATATTCTGATTTTTTTTGTTATTTCTTTTTACCGAAAATATTTTCAAATATAGAATTGGAAGAAAATGTGCAATCAATTATCAAATTAAAAACCAATTTGATGGATCCAACCATTCAATCTGATTTGGCATTTATCGAGTTTGCATATATAGGGGATCGATATCGAGATCGGAGATCGATATTGCATATATAGAGGAGAAAAATCTTTCTCTATATGGCCAAATTAAAATAGTTGAGGACGTTGGAAAATCATTGGAAACAATCAAGAGCGAAAAAGTAATTATCATTTCCGAAAAATTTCGAAATATTTTTTTAAAAATCCTGGATACAAGCTACTAAAAAATTGTAATGATTGCCTGAACGGAAATTCAGCCATTGTTGAATTGAAGGAGATCCCTAGTTGCTGAGTCGCTTTAAATATTATCCTCTACCGATTGTAGAAGTTGAGATATCTTTTTCTATATTGAAAGAAAGTTTAAGTGACAGGAGGCACTGTTTTACAGAAAAAAATTTAAAAGTGTATTTAGTTATAAACTTTAATTTAAAAAAAATAATGAAGCGTAGTTGCATTTCTAATGAACTCCATTAATTTTTCTTTGCTAATAAAAAAATCTATATAATAACCAATATTTTAAAAATAAAATTGTAACTTCAATTTACTCTCCGCTAAGTACTTATTTGTTTGAAAAGTAGCTATATATTGTTCATATAAATAATTTAATGCATGATTTTCAAGCAATACATTTTTTTTTGCTTGTTTTTGCACGTTTTAAAGTTTTTATTGCACATTTTTAAGTTTTTATTGCACGGTTTTGCACATTTTTAAAGTTTTTATTGCACGTTTTCAAATTTTTACTGCACGGAATTCCGAGCTTTAGTTATAAGGTTCGATTCATAAGCTTTCTAAGAAATTTTGGATTAAATTATTTTTATACTCTTTTCCACAGTTCATTTTAATTCTAATTGGGTTAGGAGGTAGTGACAGATATTCTGATAATATTTGGAAGACATTCGTGGCGTTACATGCTTTAACAACTCTGGCAAATAGCTTTTTTTTAAATGTATCGATTATGGTTATTATAAAAAGTCGTTTGTAATGTAGGGTATCAATCATTAATTAATCAAAGGGCCTGATTGTAGTGGGGGTGATTTGATATTTGGTTTTCACTGACTTCCTTCGTTTTTCGGCATACAGGACAGTTATTGATGAATTCAGTGATTTCTTCCTTCATTTTTGGAAAATAATAATTTCTCTTCATTTTTTCATACGAGTACGTTTCAAGGATTCCTCTGTGAAAAGATTTGCCTGTATGGTAATGTTAAATTAATTAGCGTTGCTCGTTTTTCTCTACATCTATTACTTTTTGATTGTATCTTTTAATTTTTACATTTAGAAATTATGTTTCGATAATTTCCGAAATTGTCTTTAAACTCCCTTCAAATTAGTTCCTAATGGTTCCAACGTTAGGTTCACAATATACTCCGTACTCTGTGTTAGGCTTAAGTATTCCTAGCAGTTTTTCTTCTATATCATGTTTCTATGGATATGCTGATTCCATTAGATACTTAAATCTCCCAAACGGTCTAGTTGTAATTGTTTTTCCTGAGCCTCTTTGTACAAGTATCTGTCATTTTTCTATATTAATAGGCTTGTTTTCGTCAGGAATTAATACTTGCTCATGACTAGAATCTTCTCCGCTTTTCTCAGCAGTTCCTTGTATGCTTTCAGGTCTTTGACTTGCCTCATATACTTCTAGCAACTCGTAAACTACTTACGAGACAGGGGTCAAATTTTTCTAACTCGCTTCTTGCAGGGCTTTGTCTAATTCTAAATACATGTCTAGATCTTCTATTGCATTCAACTCATTAGCTGGATTAATTTGAATTCTACTTAGGGCGTCGGCAACATTGTTTGTCCTTCAACTTATTTAATAACAAAATCAGGTACTGGTCAATTAAACCCCCGCACGAGGATAACCAACCGACCCACGTAAGGAATACATCGATTTATCTGTATATCGATATTTTACGTCGTGTATGCTTCGCTTTGCTTCTGGCAGGTTACTTGTTTAAAGCTTGTTAGTATCGTGGCATCAGTACCTTTTTTAGTTATATTTTTTAGTTTGTTAGGATTTGTTAGTTATATTTGTTAGTTTGTTAGGATTTGTTAGTTTAGTTTATTTGTTAGTTATTAATAGTTACAATGTGGAACTTAAGACAAATATTTAGAAATGTTTGTGATGAGGAAACGGCGGCCAAATTTCTTCAAGAATATAACATCATTCCAAGAGTTCAACGATGCAGTCTAGGATATGATATGAATCTGTCCTTCTCAGGTACCATAAGATGGAGGTGTAATCTTAAAACCTGCCGAAAAGAAAAGGCAGTTAGAAAGGGGAATTGACTTCAAGGATCTAGAATACCTTTAGAAACGGTAGTGCACTTTATTTATTGCTGGTCCAAGGAGCACACCTCCATATCATTTTGTGCAAAAGAATTAAATATGTGCAAACCGACTGTGGTTGATTGGAACAATTATATGAGGGAGATATGTGTGTGGAAATTAAGCAAGGGGAGTAATAAAATTGGTGGCCCAGGACTACATGTCGAAATAGATGAGTCTCTGTACACAAGAAAGAAATATGAAGTTGGTCGATGCCTTCCTCAACAGTGGGTTTTCGGTGGAATCTGCAGGGAGAATAATGAGTGTTTTATTGTGGCTGTGCAGGATAGGAGTGAAGAAACTTTATTACCAATTATAAAGGATAGAATATTGCCTGGGAGCATTATCCTTTCAGATTGTTGGAAGGCCTATAAGAACCTCGATAAAGAAGGTTTTCAACATCAGACAGTGAACCATACATATAATTTTGTAGATCCAGAAAGTTTGTGTAATACACAAAAAGTCGAAAGAATGTGGGGATCTTTAAAAGAGAGCAATAAAAGAAGAAGGGGGACGGATCGAGAATATTTAGAAACATACTTGGCTGAATTTATGTGGATACAGAAATTAGGAGAATGTGATCCATTTGAAGAAATATTAAAGGACATAGAAGGATATCAAAATGAGCTATGTGAAAATCTTAATAATAATGTTTAAATCTTAATAATAATGTTTAAATTGTGTTTAGTTCAATGTCAAAATAAATTTGTTTTCTTTTTGAAATGAGTTATTTATTAATTTTCCTTAACTATGAGCTATCCTTAAATTTGTTGGAAATGTCAAAATAAATTTGTTTTCTTTTTGAAATAAGTTATTTATTAATTTTCCATAGCTATGAGCTATCATTAAATTTGTTGGAAATGTCATAATAAATTTGTTTTCCATATATTTTATAGATTCCAGTTATATAGGAAGGTTACACCATTGGTAGGTTTAATGTTTTGTTGTGATAAAATCAAAACAAACATTCGATATAGTGCAGGTTCGATACATCAGATGGGAAGGTTACTCCAAGGGTAAGCAGGTTATGCTCGTGTGGGGGTTTAATTGACCAGTACCCAAAATCAATTTCATGGAGATAAAATATCCATTTCATTATTCTGGTATTGTCATTTTTCGTAGTGAACCGCCATTGTAATGGTTTATGGTCTGTATAAATAGTGAATTTCTTCACGTATAAATATGGCTTAAGATGTTTACACGATTAAACAATAGCCAGGAGTTCTTTCTCAATAGTGGAATATTTTTGCTCAGTGGCTGAAAGAGTTCTGGAGGCGAACGCGATAGGGGGATCTCTCCCTTCTGAAAGTTGGGAGAGCACTGACCCTACAGCTACGTTACTGGCATCCGTCATCAGCAGAATGTGCAAATTAAAATTTTGATATTGCAAAATTGGGCCATTCATCAGATGAATTTTTAATTTTTCAAAAGCGTCTTTATAAGTTGAAGGGTTGGTTTTGTCTTTATTCCTGAGCAATGTTAATGGTTATGCTATAGAGGCATAATTGTGAATTTTCTGTAGTAGCCAGTCATACCAAGAAATTGCTTGATATCTTTTTCTGTTTGGGGAAGAGGAAATTTTTGAATAGCTTCAATTTTGTCTGGATTTGACTTAATACCCTGTGAGGTAAGAATATGACCTAAGAACGGAAAATCAATTTGCATAAATTCTGTTTTGTCTAATTGTATAGACCATTTGTGGGTTCTTAATTTAGAGAAATCGGTTTCGAGATGTTTTAGATGGTCTTGGATGTTTTCAGAATAAATTATGTCATCCATATATACTAAAGTATTAGGGACATTATCAAGCATAGCATTCATTGCTCTTTGGAAGGTGGGAGGAGCATTGCATAGACAAAATGGCATTCGAATGAACTCGTAATGACCGGAAACTGTTGAAAATGCTTTTTACTTTCACTTAACTATACATGAAATAAATAGTAAAGGAAAGTATTGCGATCGTGAAAAATTTCGACTTCCGGTTTTCAACGGAAATACACGTTTTGGGGTCCCCTGCGTCCAAATAACCAAGTCCCGCGAAATGATATGTGTGTGTTTTTTTTTACATAACCCAATTTTTGACTGCTCATGGATGCTTTAGAGCCTACCAGAACCGATTTAAACTGGATAATACAGCAGAATGCCCAGCATGTTAGTCTATCGAGGAAACAGCGGAGCACGTGTTTTTCGATTGCATTCGCTTTGAATGTTGCAGCTGGTTATGGTAACTTTGTTAAAATTATTTTGTAGCATATAATCGTGGTATCACCTTTGTTCATTGTTATGATACCGATGTTGATCATCGTAGTTTGGCCTGTAATCATGCTTCCTATTGTCATAATATTGATTTCTAAAATCAGGGGCATTATGGCTATAATTTTGACGAGAATTATTGTTTAGATGGTGATGATGATTATTGTGGTGGTTATTTTTAGGATGACCGTTTTTTTTGGGTTTTGTTTGGCGGTTTGGATCATATTTTTGTCCCTCCGGGTAAAAATAGTCCATAATAATTCTACAACTGTTATAGATACTATTTTTCATATCGATTAAATCGCGTGTGACGACACGATTGAAGGTACCTTTAAGTCTGGGGGCAAATTTCTAGGAACATGGTCTATTATAATAATAGGTCTATGGTAAATGTAATAGATTAATATAATAGGTTAATTATAATAGGTTAATGTACTCAATAGTATTTTAATTTCTGGATATCCTTATTTGGGAAACTTCGTGTTGTAAATGTTATAAATGGGATGTTGTTCTCGAATCCCTAAAATTATTAAGTAAGTGTCTTTTTAATTGCTAAATAGTTGAAAAATCTTCGTACATACATAATTGTTGGGCATCACCGTTAATACGGGATACAAAAACGCAATTAAGGTCAGGCCACACATATCCGCACCGGATCCGCACCGCAGCACTAATATAGGTTATGTTCAGAATATTTTTAATTTAACTTACATATTACCTTTATTTATGCCTAAAGGTCAGGCAGGCCACACATGTCAGACACAGGCCACTTTAGGCATAATTAAAGGTAATATGTAAGTTTTAAAAAATATTCTGAACATAACCTATATTAGAGCTGCGGTGCGGATCCGGTGCGGACATGTAGGGCCTGACCTTTAGTTGGGTTGGATCGCCATTATAATGGCCATAGTCTTCTTTTATCATGGCCATAGTCTTCTTTTATCATGGAATAATTTTGTGCCATATTTCTGCTATCATTATCATTAATATCTCTATTATTAAAAAATGCCTCACTTGATTTACTTTCTTTTAACTTATAATTATTTCTCATTAATTATAGATAATGCTAAATTAAGACTAACCTAATATACAACCATTAATTGCACTATACCTCAAAGCTACACTTACTAACAAAAGTCTCTGCACACTCTCAAGCTTTTTTTTTATTTTACATAAAGATACCTTATGAGCCAGATATGGGCAACGAAACTCACATATTTTTTAAATAATTTAATCTATTTTAATTAACAACAATTACATTTAATATAATTTATTTAACTTATAATTTATGAGGAAAATTACATAAAATGTCAAAATATTGATGCGCAAAAGTCTCTGCACGCAGTGGAATTACCCAAGATACTGATATATATACAGTTTGCACATTATCCTATTCATCCTCCGGCTAATCCTAACTTATCAGTGTTAATTTGGGCCTAAACAGTTAAGAATGTGTCCCAAAAGTTAAAAAATGGAGGTCCCAACACCGATTCCCGACCAAATTGTAAATTTGAGGAAACTCATACGAGTCCATGGGCGGATCCAGCCGATCGTAAAGGGGGGGCTGCAGTCCTAAAGGGGGGGCCCAGCCCCAGAGCCCTTCATTTGGATCTTCTAATCAGCTTTTTTACCTTTATGTTACTTTCCCACAACTAAAATTCTACTTGTTCTGCACATAATTTGTTCTTTAACTTGTTTCCTTACATTAAGGAAAGTAAAATACTATCTTTAAATGACGAAAATTTTTCCAAAGGGAGGGGCTGCAGCCCCCACAGCCCACCCCCCCCCCCCTGGATCCGCCAATGTACGAGTCATACCGGATAATAGGACAAATCGTCAACAGGGGTTATAATACGGTAAGGTATGTCCTAAAACGGTATGAAGAACTGGGTACAATGGAAAGTAGATACCACTCTGGCCGCCCCCCGTACTCCAAGCTTACCACAAGAGGGCTATCATAAGGACGGTGGCCGAAGAACCCCACGTAAGTGCTCTAAATTTAGCAGGTATGGTGTAGGACATTTACAAGATTGGGGTATCTGCACAAACGATTAGAAAAACCCTAAAGAAAGATGGCTATAATGTGCGTAAGCCTAGGTGTAAGCCATTCATTTGTAAATAAACCGGCAATTGAAACTGCAGTTCGCAAAGGAACATGTAAACAAGCCCTTATAGTTTAGGGAACGTGTTTTATTTACTGACGAAAGTAAATTTAACATTCATGGATCAGACGGAAGGGGAAAACTTTTGAGAAAACCAAACAAAGAGCCACTGGAAAAAACCATAGTTGGTACTGTGAATCATGGTGGAGGGAGTGTTTTGGTTTGGGGTGTATGTGGGCTGCTGGAATTGGTAATTTGAAATTTATCGACGGAATAATGGACCAACACGTTTATATAAATATTTTGAGGAGTAATTTACCGGAAATTTTAATGAAGTTTGATCTCCAGGAAAAATTCATTTTTCAACAAGATAACGACAGCGCGGAAAGTTCAAGAATAGTTGCTCTACAATGCTCCACAGCAACTTAAAACACCTCCCGAATCTCCCAATACAACATCTGTGGGATCAACTAGGCCGTCGGAAAGTAAAAATTAAAATAAAGAACAAAAACCACTTAGAAAGAGTACTAAAATAATTGTGGGGTAAAATTACTCCAGAAACTACAAAAAACTTGTTCACACCATGCCAAATAGATTATGAGAAGTGATAAGGAATAAGGTAGGAACGACTACCTATTAAAGTTGAGTTGGCATCAATAATTAAGCTTCAAGTTGAAGAAAAATGATGTGTGCAGAGACTTTTGGCGCATCAATATTCTGACATTTTATGTAATTTTACTCATAAATTATAAGTTAAATAAATTTAATTAAATTTGATTATTGTTAATTAAAATAGATTAAATTATGTAAAAAATGTGTGAGTTTCATTGCCTAGATCTGGCTCATAAAAGCCTAGAAAGGCTCTATCTTTAGATAAAATAAAAAAAAAGCTGAAGGGCGTGCAGAGACTTTTGTTAGTAAGTGTATGTTATAATGTGTATAATACAAGGAGGTTGTTTTAATTATTCCAGCTAATGTTTCTCTAGTCAATCATCGCATAATAGAATATATATATATATAGAGAGAGATAAGAATTTGTTAACTGATTAACATGTGGACGAAAATTGGAGTCTAATTCAAATACGAAGGATAGATAGTAACGGGTCGGTTGACTGGTGTCGGGCATGTGTGACCAGACCTTAATGGGACTCACTGTACAGTGGGTAAAAAAAGTATTGGCAATAACACATTTTTCTTTATAAAAATTAATAAATCAAATGTTATCAAAAAATTTCACAATTTTATTAATAACAATTTATAAAGAATATAGAAAACACAGTGTAATTTTTTTTAACATCAACAAATTATAAACGAATATTAAAAAAGTGAAAAATCACACCCAAAAAAGTATTGGCAATTTAACATAAACACATTATAATCCGAAATAGAAACATATATGTCAATTCGAAAGTATTTCTAGTACTTGGTGTGTCCTCCTCGGGCCTCTCTTATTGCTCTAAACCTTTGAGGAATTGACTGTACTAAATTTTTTGTACTATCAGGTGAAATGTTATGCCATTCTTCTTGCAAAATTCTTTTTAGGTCTGTCTTGGAGGAAATTTTTCTTTTTCTTACTTTTAAATCTAATATTCTCCATAGATTTTCTATTGGGTTAAGGTCAGGATTCTGGGGCGGGGTTTTGAGCTGCCGGGGCGCATTATAAAGAAGCCATTGCCGGATTTTGTGAGCAGTGTGCTTCCGGTCGTTGTCCTGCTGGAAAATGAAGGTGCGTTCTAGACCCAATGTTTGTGCACTTTCCCTTAAATTACGGCGCAAAATATCTATATAAATATCCGCAGTCATTGTGTCATCAATAAAATGTAAGTTCCCCACACCATTGGCTGCCATGCATCCCCAAACCATAACTGAACCTCCCCCATGTTTTACTGTCGGAATAATATTTTGTTCCTGGTACTCAGAATTTTTCCGACGCCATACAAACTTCCTACCGTCTGAACCAAAAATATTAAACTTTGATTCATCCGAGAAAATTACATTATTCCAAAAATCTGGAGTTTTAGCTAGGTATTCTTGAGCAAAATTTAACCTTTTTTTACGGTTTACTTCAGATATGAAAGGCTTCTTACGTGCAGCTCTGCCATAAAATTGTCCCTCATGCAACACATTTCTTATGGTTTGGGCATGTACAGACTTACCACTTGTTGCAAGGTCTCTGGCAATGGCTTGTGCACTGGTTTTTGGGGATATCTTAACTTTCCTAATAATGTCTCTCTTTTCACGCTCAATAAGAACCTTTGGCCTGCCTTTTCTTGGTTAATTTTCTATTCTACCCGTATTTTCATACTTCTTCACCACACTTCTAGCTGTGAAAAGGCTAATTCCTAGCAGCTGCCCTATTTTCTTGATGTTAGGCCACTATTTCTCAAAGAAATTATTCTATCTTTAATCACTAAAGAAAGTTCCTTGGATTTGCGGGACATAGTTTGTAATGTAAAAAAAACTACTTCACGCTCGAAAGAAAGACACACAATGATGCAAGACACTGACTGGTATGAGATAAGTTTAATGTTTAGAGTTACAGTTGAGAGGATTAACAATTGCTAATACTTTTTTGGCATTAAAGATTACATCTTCTGCTTCCAGCTCTGCTTAAAAACAAATGCCCTCCACTTCTATTTCTATTTTTTTACTTCTTAATGAGAAAGGTTTATAAAAATTCAGGAACCATTGAAATTTTAATAAGTATTATAATGTAACATAACAAAAACATCAATTGCCAATACTTTTTTTACCCACTGTATATAGACTTTGGTGGTGGAGTCAGCTATTTGCTTTTATGGTTCTTTTATTGTCCATAACTGTTGATTTAAATTTTTTTATGGTGGAATCAATGTTACGATCTTCAAAGGAAATAATTCGATTAAATATAAAATCTCTTTGGCTCGTTCAGTAGGGAATCGATTCGCAGTGCTACTCCAGTATTTGGCTGAGATGTTTAGTTAGGTACTGTGTGAAGCCTTCTAGTTTTTGGGATTGTAATTTACGAAGATGGTGTCTACTTCTTCCAGTTATCAAAAAAACAGATAGCCTACACTTATCCTGTAGAAGTAATGTCTCGACTGGCTGATTATTTTGTTGTTGTTGGATATGATCACGAAAAAGAAAGTAAGTCAAGAATTTAGGTAATCTGTGAACAGTTATATGAAGTTTTCTTTTTTAAAATCACCACATTTTTAATATTTTGTGGACAAGTCATGCTTTTTCTCTAACCCCCCAAATTTTAAGTATATTCTTCAGGTTTTGTCTTATTGATTATCTGTTTCTTGCAAAGACCAGAATCCATTTAAGGATATTTTATATTGTCTCGGAATAGCATTGTTGTAGATCAATTATTATTATAAAAGTAGTTATCTACTTACTACCATGCTCAAATATTTTTTAAGGAGGTTACATTGTTTTTATTTAGGTTATGTGTATTATTTATGCTCCATATCTGTTTTAAGAGACTTATTATGCTAATAAATAGGATTTTTGTTTTGAATTTACCTCCCTGGTACTATCAATTACCTTATAGATTTTTCTATGCCTGCCAAGATGTCAATGTACATCAAGTCCTACTTCAGCTGTTAATTTTTGATCAGCTGCAAGATCTTTCTTTGACCTTATGTTTTTGTTTTTTTTAAACACACAAATATGATTCTTATGAAGTATTGGGAATATTTGCAATTTGTAATTGTAAGCTTAGAGATTATTTTATTTAATGAGAGACCCTCTCTAAAGCTAAACTAATTAAATAACTACATTGCTGCTAAAAATGATGTTGTTTGTACTTGATAAAATTCTTGCTGCTGTGGTTATTATGGGGAAGTTGCTCAGTGGGAAGGTATAGAACTACTGTGCTCAATGTTCCAGTTTGTCAATGTCTCGGTACCTGCTATGTTTTGCTGGGTACTTTTCTATTCCACTGCGGATTGTCCCTGGGGTTGAGAGATTCTCCTGGGCACTTCAGCTCATACATTTTGGTCAGATTACCTCATCGGAGAGCCATTCTTGATCAATGGCTATGAAAAGTACTGAACCCAAGGCCCTCAATGGTTTATAGTGCTACATGTTAATAATTAGAATACTTAGACTTGTATCTTTTTCTTAAGATTGCATACTAGAAATATTTAAGAAGAAAGTAAAACAATAATAGAGCAGTGAGAACAGGTGAAAAATAATGCTTATGCTACAGAGTCCTTGTCTTAATGATAGAGCCATCAAGCCAAATTGACGTTGTTTAAAGCCAGCTCTATTAGTTATCAGCTTTTACATTAATTTATTTAACAGTAATTAATTTTCTTAACACGTTCGGTGCCCACAACCCACCTGGCGGGTGCACCTGACCTAACCTCAGAGGCACATGACCCGCCAGGCGGGTGCACCTACCCATTGCCTTCCCGGCTACTTGGATCGGCAGGGGCCTCTCATTTTTACTTCATTTTACTGTGGGGCCTCTCACAGAGTAGTCGCTGAACACTATTGAAAGTGTTCGTTTCTCAAAAACTTTTTTTTTTGATCCGTGGCAGTGTGTTTTGTGTAGTGCTACGCTTCTTGGAGTACCAGTCCATTTTACAAGTAAGTTGATTTTTTTTATTTATTAATTTTGATGTCTTGGAAGACTCATACTTGGTTCTCAATTTGTGAACGATTTATATTTATCTTTATGTACTTTGCATAGTAACGTGATTTTCACAAATATTGATTGTATGTATTGTAATTTGTTTTTCAATAAAAAATTAGTGTATAATTCATATATATTGATGTAATTTATTTTATTTTTTTTATTAAATATTTTTCCTCTACCTTCCAATAGCCTCCTTCATTTCTTCCCTTCATCTGTCCATATATCCCTGTGGCATTTATAAAAAGTAAAAAAAAAAAAAAAGGTAATTTAGAAATAACTTATCATACCACCCAGTAAAATAATAAAAAAAAAAAAACTAAGAAAAAAATATATGAACCCCCCCCCCCACTCCAAAAAAAATTTAACATTCATTTTATATTAATTGGGTTATTAAAAGAAAATGCCATTTCTCACATTTAATTAAAAATTATTGTTATTATTATTTTCCTTATTTTCCTTTTATTATAAGATAAAGTGGAACTGTTACTATGAACTCTCCTCAAATTTTATACGCTTAAAACATACATGTGAAATTCTGATCAGCTTTATTTTTCCTTACCAGATTCTTCATAATTATTTCAAAGTGGAACTTTAATATAAGTTGCATAAAGTATTAAGCAGCCTATTAAATTTATCATATAAATTTAAATCAATCTTTGATGTTTATTTATTTGAATAAAAACAGCGAACCCTCACTGAGGGATACGATATTTATATATTGATCAGATATTTGTAATATAATCAGAAGTGATATGATATTTCATTATATGATGAAAAGAAAATAATCTGTTAGAAGATACATTATAATGCTATATTTGGGTGTTTCATTCATACTCATTACTTCTTCTGTTTAGTGCTAATATATTTGGCCTGGTATATTCAGGTTTTTATGAAAACTATTCACCAAAGAATGCTAACATACAGCTAATTTTCTACACCTGAGCACAATACAGTGGGTTGGTTAGAATGGACTTCTCAGCGGATTCTAAAAGATATTGTTACTACTTCTGAACGGTGGCTTGGTTACTTTTCCTTAAGGCCCCATTTTAGCTGAAAAGGGCCCTTTGTGAGTTTATTTATGTTGGAAGAGCGAGCATAGGGAACGGAAGTTTAAAGCTTAAATAAATTTAATCTAAGCCCTTTTTTACTGAAAAAGACGCTATGGGAGTTTGATAATATCTCACAGTCACACAATCTCTCAAAATAGACCACGCCCTTGAGCCAATCTTTAGAAGTGGTACAAGGATATTTATGTTGAAATCACTGGTAAAGTGACGAATTAATTGGAGACCAAATTGTCAAGAGAGAGTTCTAATAGGTTTTCAAAAGGGACGCAAGGTCTACAGACTATGGCATGTAATAGGGTAGAGGAAATAGACAAACTTTCAATGAACATGTATTCTGTATGATGAAGTCCTTCAAAGGAGACTGTAGGACTTCGGCCTTGAGGGTTTTATGGGTATATGGACAACACCAACTCCCGTGTGACCAGATCTTTAGTGGCCTAGGAACGAGTAATTGATGAGGAAATTTCGGAGGAAGGGTTGAGACAAATTTTATCTGGTATATAGAAGTAGTAGAAGTTTTCGCATTGTATGTCTTACGCCTTGAGGATGATTCATTTCTCCACCGAAATGCTAAAAACTGCTGAACTGTGATGATCGATTGTAGCTAAATGATCTAATTGATGTTAACTAAGAGTAATTTATTAGATCTGTAGTTTTATAATCTATAAGTGTTGCCTGTCTTGATTTGTCTTTGGAGTAGCTGTTTTTTTACTTTCACTTACCTGTATATGGAATATATATAGTAAGGGAAAGTATTGCGATCGTGAAAAATTTCAACTTCCGGTTTTTAGTTGAAGGCATTGGAACATGAGCGTAGTTAATTTTTTTGGTAAAATGTTAATAATTGTACTTCTGTAATAATTTCAGTTCTAAGATTATCAACTTTAGCTTCTATTGCCGGGGTAGCTGTTATTATATTAAGGATTTAGTTGATTTTTTTCTTCCATTTTTATATTAATTTAAATAAAAAATAAATATTGTTTATGAAGTAATTAAAGGTACTGTTGATGTTTAATATTTATATGTTAAGTAGCTAGTTACTAGTAAGTTATACACTAAGGCTTTGCTGCACTAGATAAATAATGTGCTGAACTTCCCCTCCCCCTGGCTGTTCTAGGCTAGATTCATCAAATAGTCTTATTTATTATACCTTAAATAAAGGCTTTATTCCAGGCCAATGCTAATGAAACATAGTGTCTTCTTTGATATGAACACTACAAACCTGTACAGTTTCAACCCTTGAAAGTCTGGATAACCAGATATAATAATTTATCACTTACTAACTTAAACTTCCAAACAAAAATTGTTTCCTTTAAAGTCAAAAACAATCCATCGCACAGAAAATTGCATATTGTCAAAATAAAAAAAACATAAAATCGCTCATGGGATGACACGTTCAAAATTTAAATCAGTCAAGTCCTTTTGCAAGAATCAATTTTCAAAGTTCGGTAATTTTTACCACACATGGAAAAATGAATTATACTCATGTTCCAATGCCACGAAAACGGTTCCACTTAATGAAAAACTTTTAAGGATTAAAGTTATAGATCACCTAATCCTGCATGATACGAGCTCCTAATTATAAACTTAGCTATGTATACAATTAAAAATGTGAAAGTATTCGTACTGCAATAACCCAATCCCATGGCCTGCAACTTGAAAAGGGCTACTCTGCCACAAATAAAAAAAAAAATGCCACAAATAAATCTTGTAAAGCATCAATTTTTTTACCAAATGATCTCCTAAATTATTAAAAGTGCGGTATTAATATAAAAAAATTAAAAAAAAGCATTTGGCAGTTTTTAGGCCTCAGAAACTTTTCCCAATGGAAATTTATTTAGAAAACTTGTTTTTTTCCAAGCTGGCCTAATTTTATACTAGCTATAAAAAAAAAAAGTCTTTTACTAGACCTTTTGCTAGTTGACAAATTTTCCATGTACATTTTCTCTGTACTATAAGGGCTATCAGCAAACCAAATTGATATCAAATATAAAAAAAATAGAAAAAGCATGATTATTTGTTGTTAAAAGTAATTTTATTTCCCCCAAAAAGACCTTAGCACAGCAATAGCTGTACGAATACTTTAAGATTTTCATTGTATATCTATACAGGTGTGAGCTAAGTTTATAATTAGGAGCTCATATCATGCAGGATTAGGTGATCTAAAACTCTACAACTGTATCATTTTTTCATTTGGAATAACCGTTTCCGAATTAGCATTGAAACATGAGCATAATTCATTTTCCTGTCAAATTAGAGATTATTACCAATCCTTAAAAATTGATAATCTAATAATTCAATGTTTATTTTAGTTTAACAAATTTTCTATTCCGTATTTATCATTTACATTTAAAAACAGTTATTTCGTCTTGTATAAAATTTACAAAATGAAATTTCCTCTTTTACAAGCGCTACTTGAGGTAAAGTTTACTGTATTTTAAAATTATTTAGAACTGCCTCAAAATGTACCCCTGATTCTCTTTTAGAACAAACAATCCTCTAAACTGTAACGTATCTTTTAATAAATTACGAATGTAGGTTGGAATGTAAAAGAATATATTTTGTAGTTAACTGAACAATGATTCGAATACAACTGGACTTTTTACAGATAAAACAAAACATGTGTTTAGCATTATTATAAAACAAATCCATCGTTGATCGATAACATCACATTTCTTCCCCGGCGGAAAGTCTGGTGGTAAATCTTCTGTTTTGGAGTTGATCTAGGTAATGGTGGAGTTATCTTCCATCTTCCTCAACTAAGTATGATACTCTTTGGTAGATTCAATTGATTCATCAACTCTTGCTGCTATATCTGGTTTAGGATTTATGAGTGTCAGTTTAGACCACAGTTGTCTCTCAAACATCATCTCCCCCCCCCCCCCCCCCCATGGAACGACCTCTTGTCTGGACATATAGTATAGGAGTAATACATATTTGAATAAATGAATTAATGATAGGCCATCGAATTTAGATGTTGTGTAGTGTTTCTTAAACATTTCTACAATTCTCTCTTCCAGATTCTTGGACTTATGTTGGTATGGATACATTGTGACATGACCGATATTCTTAATACCCGTGACAACTTTTTAGACTGGTTCGTGACTTAAAGCACATACTCTTGATCCCGGTGGTAACTAGAGATCAAAGGCCAAAACCCAGTTTAAACCGAATAATGAATATGGATAGTCTTCCTTTTCGACCTCCATAAGACTCAATTGTTTATTTTTCCCCAGGCTTTGACTGTTATAAAAGTTTTCCCTATCGTATTCACCATGATCCCTGTGTATGCTTGGAGCACGTTCTAGTGGTGCAGAGCCAATGTTTCCCCAGATCCATCTGCTGATGAAGATTCGGCGGCCCCTGGGTCGTAAACCATCTCAATAGGCCTCTCCTTATTAACTACAGATAACATGACCATCTTATTACCTAGATTAAGTGCTCGGATTGAATGCTTTTCATTGATACTGCTCCTGGATCTGTAGCTAGAGGTGTCACTATTTGATCCGCGTAAATGGTAGCTGTTTCTACGAGTACTTTCTTGAACTCTAGCTTTTCCCGACCTAAAACAACATAAACAATGTTTTCCAGGTACTAGAAGCTTCATTCGGGTTTTTGGATACATGAGGGTCCACCTTTTTGAGTTGATAGGCCTTATCAGGAGCCTATGTGATTTCCGTGTATTGTTGGGTCTTATTGGCTTGTTCAAGGTGCAAGGCTGATGCTTTTACTTCCTGAAATGTATAATACCCGTCAGTATGAAGTCGCAACAACTCCTTTTGCCATTCAGGGTTATCTATGCCTAATAGTAATTGGTCCCTGAGCCTTTCATTCAGAGAAGAGCAAGACTGACAGTGACCAGCCACTGAGCGAAGTTCACTAATGTAGTGGCAGACTGACTCGTCCTGTCGTCGAAAGCGGCGGCCAAACGTGTCCAGCATTTGACAATAATAGGTTTTTTTTTAACTGTCTCAAAATCGATACCGTGTAGATATAGTTCGATTTCAAAATGTTGAATGTAATACTCCCATTCATTGTCATCTGGATCATTTAGTGATTGTGTGCGACTAATCATTAAGTGGAAGGCGGGGAAATAGCTCCTCATTTGCTCCCTCATGTCTTTAGAGTAAATATCGTGAAGAATGAAAAAATGGAAAAAGTCGGGACTCTTGCTGGAATATCTTACAGGAAGTCCGTTCTCTGCCTCTGCTTCCAGCAGAGATCGCCAGTGGAGGCATTCAAATCTTGGCGGTCCCGCCATTTGATTTCCCCGCCCCTGGTACTGCAATTCATGGTAGGAGCTTTCAGGAAGCTGAAACAGATTGACTAGTCGAAGGCTCATCAAAATCTTTGTCATTTTTGGTTTTCTTCCCTTGTCTTCTTCTTGCCATGCCTGCAGCGACAAATTGTAACATATCTTTTAGTAACTTACGAATGTATGTTGGAACATAAAAGAATATATTTTGTAGTTGACTGAACAAAGATTCAAACACAACTGGACTTTTTACAGGTAAAATAAACATTTGTTTTGCATTATTATAAAACAAATCGATTGTTGATCGATAACATCACATAAACGGTTAATGGAGTGATATCATTAATCACTGGTCACTGGGTCATTAATTCATGGTGAAAGACCAGTAGGGAGTTGGCCGATATTCAATCAAGTCTTCTATTTCCGAATTATTAGAGCCCCCTCAACATATGCCCCTGATTTCACTTCAGAATTGTTCAAAAAATATAGAGTGTTGGGGTTTAGGTATATGCAAAGTTAATGTCATCTCTCAATGGAGTAATATAATGTAAATTTTGTGAAAATAGATTATTTTCTGTTTTAATATGAAATAGTATGAACCATCATTTAGATTAAAATATAGTTCCTTTTAAATTATTTCATATTTTCAGTTTTATTTCAAACACATTTCCTAACGCAGATGACATAACTGCTACACCTATTATATTCTATAACTATCTCATTTCCTTGATAATTGAGCTTCCTTGATCTACTTCCACCATCTGGCTTAGCTTTATCTAATTATACCCTTATTTTGCAGGAAGTGGTTACAGTCGTGGACTAATAATACAAAGATTTCCAGAAGTAGACTGGCCAGATACACCCTTTATTGATGGTATAGAATTAGTAAGTTTGAATACTTTTTTAATTGGTTTACTGGATTCTTCGTTAATATTATATTTTTCAGTGTTCCAATTTTGGAACAGCTCACTTTTTTTAGCCTATTGATTTTGCATTTTAATTCTAATCTCTATAAATATTCAAAAATGATTTTAAAATACAATATTTCACATCACTATACTGTAATTAACTTTACTGTTTCAATATTGGACCACCAGACATGAAGGGGTACCTGTACTTTTTTATCTCTCTCTCTCTCTCTCTCTCTCTCTCTCTCTCTCTCTCTCTCTCTCTTTATATATATATATATATATTTTTTTTTTTTTTTTTTTTTTTTTTTTTTTTTTTTCGGTTGGCGCATTAGGCCTGATGAGACCTTTGGCCGCGCAGTGTGGTCTTCTTACAGACATTTGTTTTGCTTGTGGAAGTATAGACAGCCTGGAGGGGGTAGCCCAAACCTCACGTTGCTGCAAGCCATGGTCACCATGGTACAGCGGCAGACTGCCCATAGCTCCATAATCAATCCCATTGGGGCCAATTTGGCAGTGTCCTTCCCACTGATGGCGTCAGCTCTCTCGAGTTCAAGGACAGTGACAAACTGGTCTAGGTCCAAGGATTATGGTAGCTCAGAGTCGGCAGGCCCTGAGGACCTATATTTCTTTCCCTGAAGCATACTGTCCCTGAACCAAACCTCCGGGCGGTTACTGACATCTTGGAAAACCACACCACGATTCTCGATGAGATACACGGGGAAGGTTCATCACTCCTACGCCCGGTCGGTGTGAGTCGCCTCCAGTAGGCTGACGGGCCTCACATACCCCTGGGTGGGGGTAGACTTGGACTGCGTGGCGTTCATTGGTGGGCGGTCACCCATCCAAGTACTGACCACGATGGACGTTGCTTAACTTTGATTATCTATTGCAAGCACCCTTGTCCACTCGGCCATCCTGGCCCCCCCTTTATATATATATATATATATATATATATATATATATATATATATATATATATATATATATATATATATATATATATATAAATTGCATAATTTTTTGCATTCAAAATTAAATATAGAAAACAGTAGACACAAAAGGTGGGAGGGAAATACTAGAAATGCTCATATTATCTTAGGTTTAATTTTTCTTAATGGTTGAACAGAAAGCCATGAACTTAAGGAATTCACTTATATTGATAAGAGGGGACCAACAGTTATTGACTCCTCTTTGAAAATGTTATGAAATGGATAAAAGAAGTTAAAGTTGAAGCACAAACATTTTTGATAATATGCCCATAGTTACTTTTCTAGAATACCAGAGAGGACAAAAACAGACTTTAGATTGTGTCAAACTACCACCAAAACTTAGATGGCAAGGAAATAAGAAATTAGATTATCAAGAAGAATTGTAAAAAAGTGTAATAAATATACAAAATTCTCTTGAAGCCCCTACTGATGCAATTCAAAACATTACCAAAATAATCAAGGCAGCAGCAGGAAGTTCATTAACCAGGGTTAGAAATTAACTCTTATTTTCTCGGAAAGAGAATAAAAGTCAATCCTCTTCTTCATAAAATTCCTCCTCGGAAATTATAAATGAAGTAAATACACGTAATGAAGACACTGAAGCATCAATATGGGTTAGAAATAGATTAAGGGATAGTTTTCTACCCTTTAAAAGGGTTTTGAAACAAGGTTGTATTCTGTGCCCATTTTTATTTGCCTGTTTTATCAATGATTTGGCAAGTTTTTGGGAGAGAGGAATAGTGATAAATGACTAGAGAATAAAATTGTTAGCCTATTCAGATAATATAGTAATGTTGTCAGCAAACCCTGTTGTATTTCAAAATAAGATAAATCAGATAATAAGTGTTCTATTCGTCTGATCACACCCCCAACCATTTTCATTACTCATATCTACAGACATTTTGAATTTCTATTAGCTATAGATTAATAAAAGCCATAAGTATTTAGGTGTAATATTAACCCTGACTTTATCATTTTAAGAAAAATCTGCGAAAACAATGGTCGATTAATATACTTTGGAAAAGAATATTCATGTTCAACTAAATAATATTTAAAACAAAGATAAATGTTTTCAAAGCAATCATAAAGTCGACTATAGGATATGGGTCATAAGTATAGGGTGGTAAAAATTACAAAGATATAGAAAAGATTCAATATTATTTAATTAATATTGAATTTACCAAGATATACTCCAGCCTCTATTATACAATTAGAGACAGAATTACTGCCCTTATGGCAGATATGAAAAAACATCAGTTATGTGTGTTGAATTATTAAATACCCTTATAGTAGGTTACCAAAAATAATTGCTGAAGGAATGATCAAAAGGGAAATAGGGGGGTTTAGAGACATTAAGACATCAATAAATAAGTATAGGTTAGAGTTTGACACCAAAAACCCAGCAAATGAGAGAAAATTAGCAAAAGAGTATAAAGAAAAAGTTAAAATCATTGCAATAAAATCAAACAAAGCAATTATATACAAAAAAATCCTAAATCACGATTTATTGGAACACAATTACTTTCATACAGAATCTTGTGATGCAAAAAATAAATATATATTTAAAGTAAGAGGGGAATTCATAAGAGTAAAGTGAACTGTGATCCTGAAAATAACCTATGCTCTTTTTGTAATACCAGAGAAAAAAAAAAATACTATGCACTTTTTGATAAGATGCCCTATACCTTATACATACTAGCAAGCAGGAATCATATGGGAATTTAAGGCTAGTACTGCTAGAGTCCCTGATTAAGTGCCTAATAATAATAAGTATTATACTCTTTTTGTTGGCAAATAGATAATAGATAATAACTTATCTAAGACAAGGACGCTTGCACTAAGTAATCAAAGTTAAGCAATGTCCATCGTGGTTAGTACTTGGATGGGTGACCGCTCCATTCAGTTGACCGCCCACCAATGAATACCACGCAGTCCAAGTCTACCCCCACCACCGGGTATGTGAGACCCGTCAGCCTACTGGAGGCGACTCACACCCACCGGGCGTAGGAGTGATGAACCTTCTCCGTGTATCTCATCGAGAATCATGGTTTGGTTTTCCAGAGTGTCAGTAACCGCCCGGAGGTTTGGCTCAAGGACGGTATGCTTCAGGGAAAGAAACATAGGTCCTCGGGGCCTGCTGACTCTGAGCTACCATAATCCTTGGACCTAGACTAGTTTGTCACTGTACTTGAACCCGAGAGAGCTGACGCCATCGGTGGGAAGGACACTACGAAATTGCCCCCAATGGGATTGGTTATGGAGCTCTGGGCAGTCTCCCGCTGCAGCATGGTGACCATGGCTTGCAGCAACGTGAGGTTTGGGCTGCCTCCTCCAGGCTGTCTGTTCTCCCACAAGCAACACAAATGTCTGTAAGAAGACCACCCTGCGCGGCCAAAGGTCTCATTAGGCCTAATGCGCCAACAAAAAAAAAAAAAATACCTTATATATACTGACATGCGTGAATTTAAAGCAGTACTGCTAGACTCCCTGATTAAGTGCCTAATAATAATAGGTATTATGCTCTTTTTGTTGGGGAAAAAAAAAAAAAAACAGTATAATTTTTATGGGATCATAACATGTTAACTCGTTTATTCAACACATTTTTATTTTTAAATTTATCTTGAAATTATTTAGTTTTAGAAATGCGTAAAACTCATATAGAGCATATTTGGAAAGATGAGTAATTTAAAAATCAAATTCCTGGTTTAATATTTTAAATCACCGAAAATATATTAACAATTCCATTTTCAAAATGTTACCTATTGCTCATCGGGCAGGTCTCATTACCGCGTATGGGGAGCGTCCCACAGGTGGCAGATGTGGGGATGGTCGGTGGAAATTTCTAGAAAGTTATAGTAAGGCTTAGTTATAGAAAGGTATAGTTTAGATATCGTGGTGCAGCAAGAGGTCTGCTGGCTAGGAAAGGTTTCATTAAGGGAAGGTAAGTACACTTTGTAGTACGGAGGGAGCGGAAACTATTGTTTAGGCACCGGATTTCTGATTAGATTAAGAGACATTCAATTTTTCAGAGATAGCTTATCGGTGGCTATATTTCAGGGGTTCAAATAAAGCTGGGGGTTTAAAATCGTGTTATAAAAATTCATGCACCCACCGAAGATAGTGACGATGAAGTAAATGCAAATTTTATGAAAAACTGGAATCGGTTAATGATAAACTACCCCGGAGCTACATGAAAATTATTCTGGGAGACGCAAATGCAAAGGTTCGTAGGAAACAAGTGTATTATCCTATGATCGTTAAAGAAAGTTCACATGAATGTAGCAATGATAACGGAATAAGTCTAAAAAAAATTTGCCATCTCGAAAAATTTACAATAATCAAAAGTATCATTAAAAGATCATTAAGATTCATGAAATATGTAAATCTTGAAAGCTGCAATTTTGTTTTTCAAAATTTGGGGTTATACACAATAGTTAGCCATCCAAGGGCGAGCAACATTTGTTTCTTAAAAATGAGATTTAGTATGATCTTTTTTTTGTCAATGAACATGCTGAAATTCAGGAAAAATGTTTAAACAAATGTCAGACTTACCGTTTGCTCATAATTGGCCATGTTCATATGATCATGCTAGGACTTACCCATGGCGATTTGTTGAAGTTTTAATTTTTTTTTTTTTTTTGTTTTGTAATAAAAAGTCTTTTTCTACATATTTTATACTATATTTTAATTTATAATTACAATAATTAGTAAACAAAAATAAATAATAATTATTTTCTGTGAAACCCGGCAAAACACATGATGCACAAGCCTATACCACACTGGGTGCACACAGTCCTCTTACTTGATTCGAGGGCACATCGGCGACGATTTCCTTCAACCACAAAATGGTCGACTCTGTCATATCGTATGTCTGTCAGGACTCGCTGATTCAGCCCTATCTTTGAGTGAGATGCTGCTCTCAACTTGAATGGCGTTTTGTATCGGGCTAGATTAGTCATAACAACTTCTCAGCGAAATTTCAGTTTTGTAACTGGATATCCTGAGTTTTTGTGGATAATCCTTGCATTATTAATAGCTACATTTAACAGCCATGTTAATAGGTTACCACCACCATTTTTTACTTCATAAACCTATTCTCAAACTACTTACGTCCTCATCCATTCTATCAGTTCCACCCATGTACTGGTTATATTTGTTCACTGTCTTTGAGTGAGAGTCTTGGTTGAGGGATAATTATTTTTGGGTCAGATAATTATATGTGCGAGGCACAATATGTACCAAATTATTGCAAAAGAGAGAAGTGAAGGGGGAGTGTTACCCTAGAGCAAACAGTAAAAGGACAATTCTACCGCTACCTATAAAGATATGTGAACTGTTTTATCACTACCTGACAGGTTAGTATTGCAAGATAATGGTTGATATATTTTAGAAACCTAGACATTACGAAAATTGGGGTCACCTGTGGTATAGTGGTTAGCATGGCAACCTACAATACTAAAGGTCGCAGGTTCGCATCTCACGGTGGCCCTAGGATTTTTTAAAGGGAGTGAAAAATCCTTGGCTATGCCGTCCCTCAGATAGGACGTAAAATGGAGGTCCCGAGCCTGGACAATGTCAGGTACTCGTTAAAGATCCCTATCCTAATTACACCTGGACAAGCAAAATTTAGGACTCCCACTGTAGCATCGTCCGATTAGCCTTAGTAGCATAAAGGGACGTTAAACCACAAACATTAAGTAAATTACTTAAATTTAAAATCCATAAACTACTTTCATATTTTGCAAACAATAATTATTTTAAATAATGAAGTTAATAACTTATCTAAAAAAAATTAGTTAGAAAACAGTTATTAATTAACATTATTTAAACCAATTTAAAAAATTATGTCGTGGGTAAAGACTAGCATGTTCATATGATCACACTCATACTTACGGCCCTATAAAAACCATTGGGATTATTATTTTCTGATGAAACTCAAACTATAGCATGATAAGACTATATAGATTATAACTCTATAATCGTACCCGTTAAAAACAATTATTACCAAAATTATGAGACTTACTGTTGGTGAGAATCCATTTTCAAAATTCTTAAAATTTTTAAAATTTTCTTCTGATGTAAAAGGTGCGTCAATCATCACAGTTTTGGTCACAAATCAACGCTGGTATCTTATTGAAAAGGGATGCAGAAGTAGAAGTAAAAAAAATAAGGGTGGGAAGGCAGGGTCTCCTTTTGAGTGGGGGTAGGTTTGTTGTGATCATATGGACAACCAAATGAATTTTATCATGGATTAAAAAACAAAACAAATCATTATTATAATTATTATTATTATTATTATTGTTGTAATTCAGATATTCATTGCACTTTTAACCTCTAAATATTCAAGTTAAACACAACTAAAAAAAATGGTTACATTAATAAGTAAATAAGATATTATTAAGTATTTATTAAATGTACAGTTGTTATCATATAAATTAATTTTCCTCCATAAATAAATTTCGGAAAAGGATTTTTTACTCTCCCTTCCACAAACGCCTTACAGATGTTTTTAGCACCCTCAGCGGCCGAATGGCCAAGTTTAAATTCATAAAAAAATATTATACGAAAATCGAATGTTCATTTTTGGAGGTATACTAAAAAGTGTGTAATTGATTGGGAAGCTAATGTTTATGGAAGAAAAGTAGGGGATTAGTAACTGCTTAATTATATAGATAAAAAATCTCGTGCAATGATCGCAACACACAACTTTCACTTACCAACTTAATTTGATTAGAAATTGACGTGATTTGTTAAATGCCATTTCTCAAAAACACACACTTTTCCACATTCATTTACTTATTTTTGTTTGAATTTGTTCTTTAAAGTACTCTAATTTTGTTTATTATTAAAAATAGTTTTTACTTGTGATAATTCGGCAATGCAAGCATAATACTCCAAGTCGTCTGATTTTATAATTCTTTATGTAGTTGTTGAAAACTTCATATAGTTCCCATGAAACAAATAATTTCCATTAAATGAACAGTACATCTTTAATAATAAAGCATTGGTTTGTCATTAAAGGCAGGCGTACTGCGCATGCCTGAGCTCGTGTTTTATGAGTCGACGGAGTATTTTTCTTTTTTTCTCCTTTATATGTTTACTTGATTTTTTGTATATTTCATATTTAGCCATTTCTTATTTTTAGGTGAAACGAAAGACGGATAATTTCTCCATATAAACAAAAACAAAGATACTTTATAGGAAAAATAAAAGGCCCTTCCCCATTTATGCCCCCTCAGAACATTTCAATAATGATAAAGCTTACCTGATATTAAAGAATACTTGATTCTTATTTAACATGACGAGTTTAATCAATTGTCAAAAAACATTTTTACATTAAAATTGTTAAAGCTATTTTTGAAAAAATCGAAAAAAAAATGTAAAAAGTTATGAAATAAAGTGCCCCCTCCGATGGATAAATTTTGATGAAATTTTTGCTGTCATATCGCGGGCATATACATACATCAAATACCCAGTTTTATCAAAATTATTAGAGCCGTTTTTGAGAAAATGGAAAAAAAATGTAAAAAGTTATGAAATAAAGTACCTCTTCCGTTTGACCAATTTTGATGAAATTTTCGCTGTCACATCTCAGACATATACATACACCAAATGTGGTCAGTCTGAGAGAAACTCAAAATCTGCTTAATCAGCCCTAGTAGAAAGTGTCGGCGACTGCTTCAAAAAATTATAAAAATGGTTTATATTATTTTAAAGCTTATTGATGTCTCCAGGTTTTACAGTAGTAAAAAATGTATGTTGATGAAATGAGTTAACATGTTATGATCCCATAAAAATTTTACTGCATTCTTTTTGCCAACAAAAAGGGTGTAATGCCCATTATTCTTAGTTACTTCATATACTGTTTTTTATGAACTAGATACCCAGTCTTAATGTTTATGAAAATTTAAGGCTCATTTGAATGGGGAAAACACAATGTACTATATATTTTTATTTAAATTCTATAAGAGATTTTCAGTAAAAAAAAAAAAAAAAAAAAAATCTACAAGTTGGAAAATACTAAAACTGTGATTAATTGAAAATAGTGGGAAATAGACCATGCTTTTACAGAAACTTTTTCATCCCAACTAAGTGAACAGTCTTCATGTAAAGTTGACTAGGGCTGCCAGAACCTATATGGCCTTTTAGAAAATTCTTATGAATACATTCCAGGTGTTACTAAAGTAATTTAAATGTATAAGAAGTCACAAGAACCCAAAGACACTTCAAGTTAAGTTGGCCAGGTAAAGTTATTTAATCCTCCTACTGTGCTAGCTTTTTTTTTTTTCAAGCTGTCAAACCTCTCAAAGTAATGTCTTATTGGTCATAGGTATTCATTTACCTTTTCCCCCTTTGCTACCTTCCTAACTGCCCCTGATCCTAAGAACCCTAAGCATTGTTTTAAAATGTTTTGCGCACTCTTTGTGCTACTGCTCTTGTCATAGTTTTTTTTTTTCATTTCTTTTTTCATTTTCACTTTGGAAATTAGAATATATATTTTTAACCAGGATCACATTCATGATAGCTGCTCTGAACATGAAGAAGGAAGTTCAAGTGAGAATGTAAGGTTTCAGACCATAATTTTTTCATTAAAAAAATTGAGCTTCTAAACTTTTTGTTATTTCTAATGAAATTAAGTCAGAAACAATATACAATTTCAGTTTCAATAATTTCCTATTATTAAATGCAATTAGGCATCATATTAATATATATTAATGCACTGAATACTGAATTTTGAATTCAAAAACCAGAAAAAAAATCAGTAGTCACTGCCAAAAAGGCATGGCACACTTCATGCTCTAATGCTAGAAATGTGGGCGCACCTCTTGTGGACGCCCCAGAAAGTTAAAAACCCAATCAGATTAGTTTTTAGGAACTATTTAAGACCTTAAATACAACTTTTTATAGAAATAAAAAAACACAAATGTTTGTACTTAATTTTTCTGGAGAATTTTTTTCACACCATAAACCATTTACTACTCCCCAGCATTCAATGCTACTTATTCCTATAGAAGACTGATTCATTACTTATCCAAATTATATGGAAAAACTCTGGGGGGCCAGGATGGCCGAGTGGACAAGGGCGCTTGCAATAGATAATCAAAGTTAAGCAACGTCCATCGTGGTTAGTACTTGGATGGATGACCGCTCCATTCGGGGTGACCGCCCACTAATGAACGCCACGCAGTCCAAGTCTACCCCCACCCCCGGGTATGTGAGGCCTGTCAGCCTACTGGAGGCGACTCACATCGACCGGGCATAGGAGTGATGAACCTTCCCCGTGTATCTCATCGAGAATCGTGGTGTGGTTTTCCAGGATGTCAGTAACCGCCCGGAGGTTTGGTTCAGGGACGGTATGCTTCAGGGAAAGAAATATAGGTCCTCGGGGCCTGCTGACTCTGAGCTACCATAATCCTTGGACCTAGACCAGTTTGTCACTGTCCTTGAACCCGAGAGAGCTGACGCCATCGGTGGGAAGGACACTGCCAAATTGGCCCCAATGGGATTGGTTATGGAGCTATGGGCAGTCTGCCGCTGTACCATGGTGACCATGGCTTGCAGTAACGTGAGGTTTGGGCTACCCCCTCCAGGCTGTCTGTACTCCCGCAAGCAAAACAAATGTATGTAAGAAGACCACACTGCGTGGCCAAAGGTCTGATTAGGCCTAATGCGCCAACCGAAAAAAAAAAAAAAAAAAAAAAAAAAAAAAAAAAAAAAATGGAAAATGTTTTTATTTATATCTCCAGTTCGGCTTTGTATTTGGAGGTTGGATTTGTGGGTTTTTAAAGCCTTAAATCTGCTGTTAAGTTTCCTGTGGATTGTTTGTAGTGTAAATGTGGTGGAGCCAATTGATTTTATCAAAAAGTGTCAAATATAAATAAAAGGCTCAAATTTCGTGCAAAAAATTGTATTCTTTCATTGCAGTACAAAAACAGAATATCAACTTAGTTTTCCCTTCAAGGGAAGTGTTTAAAGTTGCCTTCCAAGTATATATATTTTTCAAAACCTGGCTAAAGATTATGGGATTCCCCAGATAAAGTGGTCCATATCTACACCCAGGAGTCAACAATGGTCCTGACTTTAATTTTGCTTTCAATGAACTTGAATCAATTGAAAAATCCACTTATACAAATAGATAGATTTGTTGTTTATTATGTTTTCTTACTTATGTATGTTAAAAACTTGGAATCGGCGAAACTTTCATTTTTCAAATTATTATACTTCTGGCCAAAATGCACACCGAATTATTCAGTAAGATTGGAAACAAACCAAAGCCACATAACTGTTAAGGTGTTGAAAAAAATTCTTAATTTCTGCCTAAAAATTCTGTCCCTTTCTGATAATAGCATTCCACGCAAATGCTACAATAGACTTATTTCATTAGATTACAATAATCAAGACACTAACTACAACTGGATTACACAAATTAAAGTAATAGCTAACACAAATAATGTCCTAGAATTCTTCGGTGACCTATCTAATATGAACATTTTACTTGCTAACAAAAATACAATTTTGGAACGAGCAAACAACCATTCACAATCTTCAGATATATACAGATCATATAACTCATCATATAACCCTTCCTACAGAATGTTGCTATAATAGCACTTAATGTTACCTTAAGTTCAAGATAAACATACAAAAAATAAGCTAAGAGCCAGCTAAGAGTTTCCAACAATGATTATGTGAAAGTTGCCAGGAACATATATCGGACGGATTAAAGCATCTGTTATTAGATTCCCCATCTTACATGTATTATAGAAACAAGTATTTGCATAGGTATATCACAATAAACGATGATCTACTATCACTGGAAAATATTCTCCATATTGACAGTATCGATAAATTAAATTTACTCAACGCAATTTACTCCTTTATTAAAACATTACATACTTAATTAAAGTATTCAGACAAAACAGTGGAACTTAAGAAGGGCGGCTCCTGGGTGTGGCCTATTTTGGTGCCGTTTAGTTTGGTTCCAATCGCTAGTGAAAAGGACCCCTTTGGGGTATATTTATCCCAGTTGAGCAAGCAAAGTGAAAGGGAGTTGAAAGCTGGGATTAAATAAAACTAATCAAGGCCCTTTTATAACTGAAAAGGATGCATTGGGAGTTCGATAGTATCATGGTCACATAACCTGTCGAAATAGGCTATGCCCAGGAGCCACTGTTCCAAAGCTTTACTGTTATTTCAATATTTGTTTGTATATCATGGTTATGTAATTTAATTGTCAAATTTTCAATGATGTTGATCCAATCCTTACATATCCTTACAGTTTTGTCAACCTCAAGGATGGGCTATTTCAACTGAACGCCAAGAGCCAAGATTTTTTGTATCTGTTCTTACTGATATTAATGCAAACCGACATTACTGTGCTTGTCTTTGTTTTAATGAAACAATATCAGTTACACCTAGTAAATCGGTGGATGAGGTAACACTTTTACTGTTTCTTAGATAGTATTTATTTTTTCCTTTTTTTTTGAAGGACTCTTTTAACGAAGTCTTATTTATGCTATTTGTAGGAATGAAAAATGAACAAACAACAATATTATTTCTCTAGTCTCTTTGTTACTAAATGTTCTATTACTTTAATAAATATGCCTGCTTATTTATATTTTTTAGTTAAATATTAGATTAAGGTTTCTTTTAATTTATCGAGATACATTGGATATTGTTATGAGGACTTATATCTCAAATCTTTCATTACTTTTTTTTCTATGCCACTAGTAAGTGTTCAGGTCTCATAGTGATATAACATAACTGGATTAATCAGTCCTCTGTGCTGATTTCTAGAGAGAATTTTAGTATAGACCTAGAAGATAGAGAAGGAAGGTCTTATTTGCTTTCTTGTTCGTCATTTACTGAGGTTATTGTAGATCCAAGTAATTCAATCAGTCTACTCTTGGGACCGATTTTCCTTTAATGCAGATCTTGTTGTTGAAATGGATTGTTTGGCTTACAATTATATACTTTATTTTATCTTCATTCGCGTTTAGGTTTATTTTTTCTGTATCTCTTATAAATCTCAACGAGTCTCTCAATGTCCTCTGGACTGTATCTAAGGACAGCTACTTCATCTGCACATCCTATGATTTGATGTCCATTCTGGTGTGCAGCCACCTTTTTTTACTCAATGTCATTCTTACCACCTTCTCCAGGACTATGTTGAACAACATTGGCGAGAGTCCATCTTGCCTCAAACCAGTTCAAAGTTAAAAGGCCAGTAATGGTCATTAGTATACACTTTCATTAATCTCAGTAATTTTCCTGTGACTCCCAGCTCATTCATAATCTTTCAAAGACAAATTCTGCTTTGACATTGACAAATCAGGTGTAAACACCTTAAGCTGATTCCCATTGTTTCCGAGCATTTGTTAGATGATAAAGGTCTGGTCTAATGTGCTCCTTCCTCTTTTGAAACCAGGTTTGTGGTCATCTGCTTTATGTTCATAATATGGATATATGTGTTTTAGCAGGATATTAGTCATTATCTTGTAGGCGACTGGAAGGAGTTACATGCCGTATTTGAACAGGACAGATTATGCCCTTGATAATTTACTATTATAAGAATTAAAAAGAGCTCTTAATTAATCTATTAAGTGTTCTAGACAATGCAAAACTAATTTTATACTTCCAAATGTAAATTCATGAATGTTTTATTCATACCCTTTCTTCTCAATGATGCTAATATGGTTGAAAAAAAAGAAGTGTGCGATAAACTAGAAATTATAGGTTTATACTAAATTGTGTTTTGTTAATCTGAGTGTTGGTAAAAAAGCATGAAGTCGCAAGAACTATTCATTGAATGCCAATGTTTCAAACCGTACTTCAGGTCTTTATTAGGGATGGAGGACAAGAGAACTCCATATTAAAGTTATATACAAAAAAAAAGTTTCGCTTCCAAAAGAAAAGATAAGGGTAGGGGAAGAAGAAGCATGTAGCCCCTGGAACCTCCTAGAAAAGATACAGACCTTTTTTGAAAATGAAGATAATGAGAGTCACCCATTTGATATGTGAACAATTTAATTAAAGTTATACCTTCTTTAGAAAGGCTCTATTTCACAAAAATTGGATAAATATTAGCAGGGGGGATTCATTACTAAATTTTAGGGGGCTGTCACGGTAACATTTACGTGTTGCCTTTGCCCTGATGGCCCTTTAGAATTCAAATTTATTCATGAGATTATTTTCTTGCATTAGGAGGGACTGTGGTGTACAAATAAGTTTCTGCCGTTTTTAAGAAAAAATTACAAAATTATTGTAAATAAAGGGTACATTACATATTAATTAAAATACTGTGACCACTAGCTCTCTTCCATCTTTCTGGCAGCATTGCGATACCATGTCGAAAAAACTGTTCATTTTGAGGGTATCCATGAATCCAATTTTTTGTATCATGATGTGATGTGAAACACTGCTCAGACGGACTATGTGCCATCTTCCGAAACAAGTGATAATTACTTGGCACAGTATCTGGAGAACACAGTGGGAAGGGTAGGACTTTGACACCTGTAATATTGACATTCAATGTCTCTTGGCGTCAGCTCATAAGGGACACTATTTCTATCTATTTGATTCCTTTCCATTGATATGATACAAAAACAATGTGAAATTGCTCGTTGACTCAATTCTAATGGAAATAGAAGTTCTTCTTGCATTAGACAAGAATCTCCCATCAATAATGCTTCCAATTGTGCTTCTCTACGTTCTTTGTCCTTAACATCAAAATCGCCTTTTTTAAACTTTTGAAACCACTCACGACAAATTCTCCCACTTAAGGCTGTGCACATGAGCTGCCAAGTTATCGGGGTGCTAAGAAGGTTTTCGAGGAAGCCTTAATCGTACCTAGAAAAGGTTCAGTGCACATGAAGAGTATAAAAAACATCAAAATCAACATTCTCCATGGCTGATCGATTCAATTACTAAAAAAACATGTGTGTGAGTATATATATATATATATATATATATACATTATATATACAGGGTGTCCCGAATTTAAATGGCAAAACTTCAGGAACTTATAGGGGATCGAAAAACTAAGACAAAAAGTCCTTTAGAGATTTGCTTGTTTTTGCTTAGTTTTGGAGAAAATCGCAAAAAAGAAACAAAACAAAAATTTTATAGGTAGCGATTATCACCTTTCAAAGTTCGTCAGGCTAGGCAGTGAGATATGTAAACACTTAATGTTATCCTTTACATTCTTTTATTTGTTTACATTTTGGCTTCCTTCTAGGATTATAATTCCTAAATCAGTCCTCAGTCAGTTACTCAGATATTTTTGTGTGAATAGCATCAGCGACAATGCCGCGTACATATTCTAATGTTGAATACGCTGATATGATTTTTTTGTATGGTTTCTGTATCGGACGGTAATGCTTTAGAAGCGGTGCGGGAGTATGTGCGCCGATTTCCAAATAGAAGAGTGCCTAATCGACGAGTCTTTTTCGTTAACTTTTAATAGACTACGAGAGACTGGGTCATTCTTAATACGTAATGAAGGTGACCAAAACCAGGCAGCAATAAGAGCAGATTATCGGAGAAGAAATTGTGTCCAACGCCACTTCGATAACAATCCTTCGACTAGCATCCGAAGAGCATCTTCTGCATTAGGAATATCGCGGCAAAAAATATGGCGAACTTTGAAAGGTGATAATCGCTACCTATACCATCTTCAAATAGTTCAGAATTTATTACTTCAAGATTATGTCAAGAGATTGAATTTTAGTAACTGGTTTCTTGAAAAAATTCGCAATGATAATTTATTTCCATTAAAAATTATATGGACCGATGAAGCTACCTTTACAAGAGGAGGAATTGTTAATCAAAGAAATGATCATGTATGGGCTCTTGAAAATCCCAGAGCTATTAGAGAGGATAGGTTTCAGCATGAATTTGCTATTAACTTTTGGCTTGGAATTTGGAACGGATTACTGGTGGGACCATATTTTTTACCTGAAAGATTGAATGGAATCACATTTACACATTTTTTGGAAAACGACTTTTCTAATTATTTAGATGACATTCCCTTACAACAGCGGATTGAAATGTGGTTCCAACTTGATGGATGTCCAGCTCATTATAGCAGAGCTGCTCGAGCTTGGCTGGATATAAATTATCCACAACGATGGATTGGACGTGGAGGTACCTTGGCTACCCAGATCACCTGATATGACACCCATGGATTTCTTCGTATGGGGAACCTTGAAGCAGGAAGTTTATTCGGTGTCAATCAACTCAGGAGAGCAATTAAGAGACCGAATCATAGATGCAGTGCACCAAATATCATCAGAACAATGTTTAGCTGCAATTTATCAAGTGAGTGCTAGATTTAATGCTTGCATTGGTGCAAGAGGACAACATTTTGAGCAATATTTACATTAAAAAGAACATAACATAAATATAAATGTAAATAAATAAGTATAAAAATGAAAACTTGTTTTGTTTATTTTTTTGCGATTTTCTCTAAAACTAAGCAAAAACGAGCAAATCTCTAAAGGACTTTTTGTCTTAGTTTTTCGGTCCCCTATAAGTTCCTGAAGTTTTGCCATTTAAATTCGGGACACCCTGTATATATATATACATATATACACACATATGCGTGTGTGCGAGCATATGTATGTATATATCATAAAATGAATAACTATTGAATAAAAAGGTGGAAAATGCCTAAAAAAGATTAAATAGCATAGCAGCCATAAGCCAGTAACAGCGAGGTAACCTAAGAGAAAAGAAGTGGGATTGATTATGTTATATTTAACCATTGAAGTGATTAACAAATTGATGTATTGTTTTAACTCAAATAATGTTAATTAAAATTAGTGATAAGGTAAGAGAAAAGCAAATGTATATAAAAAATATATATAATTTTAATTTATATGTTGTTTTTAATTTTATAATTTTTGTAAATTAATTTTATCAATATTTTAAATATGTAAAAAGTTGTTGTAATGAATTGACAAATATATAATTCAGAGGAAGATGTGAATTTCACTGTTTTTTCAAAATATTGGAACAAAATTGGGATATTTTGTTCTATAATCACGCATATATAACAATATTTCGATGTTGGATTTGAGGAGGGGAGAGGGGTGGTGCGCCGACATGGCCAGTCCCATTGAAAACTCTGTGGTGGTGCGCCAACGTGGACGAGGCCTTAGAAGTGAGAAAGTGGCCTGCACAAGCACCTGAATCTCCTGTGAAAAAAATAATAAAAATAAATCCAGGCCTGTACTACTTGTATTTTGTATTACCTCTCATTAATTCTTAAGTAAATATTTTTTCTCATGGAGGGGGGAGAGAATTTAGGAATTTTACAAGCCAGTACTGCTCGACACCCTTAATAATATTCAGATTACTGAGGGTTCTGTATGTATATATATTTAAGTCGGTATCAAACTGATTTTATTAATCCGTAAAGATTACAATTATGTTAAAATAAATACATACGTAAAAGAATGTTACAATAATAAAATAATAAGCAAACAATAAAACAAACCTGTAAAGATTAATTAAATTACAGGTTGTGACACCAAACTGAAAGTATATAATAATGTTCTGAGATTTTAACATGTGTTCTATTTACAGTCTTATATAAAGTAAACCTCTTCCCAATGCCAATATAATGTAGTAGTTGGGATTTACATATATATATATATATATATATATATATATATATATATATATATATATATATATATATATATATATACACAAACATATATACATACAATTATAAATCATCTTATTCTATTTTATAATTTAATTTATCTATACTATAATTTGATTATATAATAGAGTATAATATCTAATTATATGTTTTTTTTTTAATTTGCTTGTATTTCTTTTTGTAATATAATTTATTAGTTATTATATTTTATAATGTAAATTATCCGTCCATTTGAAATGCTTGATTCAATTGTTATTTAATATTATTTGAGATTTTTGTTTTATAATAATTGTGTAATATTGTAAACTCCTTCCTGTAATTGGAGAGGCTTTTTTCCTTAAGGGATGTCCATAAAGCTTATCATTATTATGATGAGCCATAGTGGTTGATATCTAATTCTTAAAATTTTCTGGTGATATTTTGAAACATTTCTCAATAATTTACATGAACTATTATATATTATTTAACTTTCCATAATAATGGATATTCATCCAATAAATAGGATTAATTAAAATTAATTTAAGACCTTATTTATCTGTTTTAAGGAAGAAGAAGGTTTGGAAGTTGGTAGTGTTCCAACAATATCTCATCACAGTATAATGTATGCACCTAAATGCCTAGTTCTTGTATCTCGTTTAGATTATTTTGAAACATTTAGGGTAAGGAATTCCATTATTTCTTATTGAATAATAAAATATTAATATCGCACGATGGGAATAATACAGGTATAAATCCAAAAACATATATACAAACGCTATCTTGGGCAAACATTAGAAATATATAATTCCAATTCATTAGAACAAAGAGACCAATGAAAAGAAAATTAGTGCTACTGCAATAGACAGGCAAGTGAGTCTCAAACAATTTTTAATCTTGCTTTCTCTAAAGTTTTATTTTTTTAGATATACTAGTATTCTGCCTAGCGTGCGATGTATGAAATGTTATTTAACACGTTCAGTACAGAGTGAACCACCAGTGGGTTGCACTATGCTTGCCCTGGAGGTGGCTCTTTGCTTTGTGTTAAAAATTGATAATAGAAAATTAGTTTAAATGGACATAAACAACTGTGGCTTTCAAGTTGGTATTAATTTTAAAGTATGGCTTTTTTCATAATTTTTATTATTTACTTTGACCAACATTCAGTTGTTGTGCCAGGGTACTTGAAACTGGCTTCATATGAATTTAGTGCCCTGAATTCAAATGTGGCAGTAGTTTTTGCCTTGGAGATCAAAATTCTGAGATATTAGGTTTTAGTGAAATATACGTTTTACATTATTTTAGGTTAAATCCATGAATCAAATCTAAAAATTAGACATGAACTTTGTATTATTAAATTACTTAAATATTGTTTTATCATACAAATACCATTACATTTTACAAATGTTATAATATTGCAAGACTAGTCTAACTCAAAATCACATTTTAAAAAAAAAATTCACGAATCAGCTTCCAATTTTCCTCTACTGTTTCTTTGAATTGCCGCCTATAGACCACAATAGTGATGATTCATGTGAAAAAATTTTCACAATTGGATAAAGCAGGCAACAGATATTAAAGGGAGTGAAAAGAAGCTTTAATTGGTTCTCATGAAAAATGGCTTTTTTGAGTTATAGAAGTCCTACATTGGAAGAGTGATGTATACTAGTTACAATATTAATATATACTAATATTATTAGTAACTATAAAACTAATTAGTTACATTAAAACCAATGTATACCAAGATTGTAACAAGTCATTGATGGGACTAACTAGTCACTCTGCACATAGGGAGCTTCTTTTTTGAGACCTTGAATATATCTTGGAACAATGCCTTTTTAAATTGTAGCAATAATCAGCCACTATTTGTATATCCGATCTTCCTTTATAGCTGTCCACACTAATTTCAACATCTTGATGAAATCATTCATCTTGATTCTCATTGCTGTCCCTTAAATTTTCAGGAAAACGTTCCAGGTGGTTGCATAAATAGTCTACTTTAATTCTTCTGTTACACCCTATGGATCTAAAATTTCAAATCATATCTTTTATTAGTTCTACGTGGTTTTCTGATTTTTGTTGAACCACAAAGTTTCTGATAACTGCAGCAAATGAAGTTCAACCTTTTTGCTCAGCCTTATGCTTGGGCTTTATGAAGGCTTGGTCCTTAATGAATTTTCTTTTTTGTGGGCCATTAAATATCCCTGCTTTAATTTTATCCTTTCTCTAGTGAAGCATTTTTCTATGAATAAAAAGCATAATCATTCCTTATCATGAGTCCTTACAAACTGCTTCATAAGGTCCAGTTTGATATGCAGCTGAGGAAAGTCGATTGTCTCTCATTCAACTAAAGCTTTATTAATAACATTATTTTCTCCATCTACCAAATCTTCTCTCTTTGACTCTCTTGTCTGTGTGTTTTGTCTCAGTTTTACAAGTGGCACAAGAAACAAGAATATTTGATGTGGCAACTAGGCTGTACCAGGAGAAAGTTTAACATTTTTAAGTCCGCACTAATCACTCCTTGCTCCCTTATCTTCTCCATGACCAAAGCTATGGTGCTGTATGCTTCTTTTATTGTTGTTGAGTGGGAAATTGGTATTTGTTCCTATTGTTTCGAAGGATACTTTTCAAGCTTCGCTTTGAGCTATCAATCTGGTGCTAATCCATATTGATTGGATTAAAACAACCAAAATTAATTTTTTCTGTACAAGAGGATCTATTAATACTAATAGTGTTAGACAGTTAAATGTATTAGTTAGTTAAATGTATTGATGTATAAAAAGTTTAAATGTATTCTTTAAGATTTTAAGAATTATAGATATATAGAAATTTCAGTCAAAAACTTTTTCTTTATTTAAAGAGCAAACATTTCAATAAAAATATGTAGGTCTTTATCAGGGCTAAAAAACTAAACAAATATATGAGTATCAGTAAAGTCTCTGAATAATTTGGAGAATAAAATAATTGAATTTCTCTGGAAGAGTGGACTGTATTATCTGATTTGTTAAAAATAAAATAAAAAAAATTATATGGAGAAGATTATAATGGTTGAACATATTATATTTACAATATTAGCTTTGGTGAAATAAATCTTTGGCTCTATTTTCTTCATTGGTTGACTTGCTTGTTCCTCTCTGCCCTCCTGCTGACTGCCTGTTGTTTAAATTAGTCCATAATGTGCATTTTATCCAATGTACATATGGATATGCAGGGCATGCCCTTTTCACAATGGCTAGAGTCTTGGTCCCTAGGAGGGAAAATAGCCACAGCCAAAGAGAAAGGAATCCATGAGAATGGAACAAACCGCCCACCTAAATTGATGGTAGTCAATTTACTGTTGATAGTGTCATTGTTGAACAGAGTTCTACTATGATGAAGACTGGCTTGCCCATGTGGTTGAAGATGTTCACCCATCATACTAAGGAGAGTCGCTTTTAATTGATGAGCATGCCACATAGATATTCAGATGAGAGTATTTAACAATATTATTGGTTTGAATGTACTAACAAAACTAACTATGAACTAAACAAACATGATATAGGATATACGCAATAACTAAATACAATAAAAATAGGTATTTCAAGCCGTCTGAGTGTGTGTGCGGTAAAGGTGATTGTATAATAATAAATGGAAAAAAAAACTAAGAATAAGTTGCTGTAAGGCATTGAAAAAGGTTGTTCGAGGAACGAACATCAAACGCGATCTAGCGGCGCACAGCTGAAAACAGTAACTCAACAGGGCTAGTTTCATGACCGGAATAGACATGCAGATTGGCCAACTCTGGCAGAAAAAGAGTACATCCTTTCGTTATAAGTTTTTCAATTAAATCCATGGAGTAGAAAAAGAGGCTTCCCGCAGGTGCGGGAGAAGAAAGGAAGATGGGAGTGGCCTGCGGAGAGTCAAAGAACACCAGGTAGAACTTCAACTTTAAAGAAAACTGCTGTGAGTGAAACCATGCTCCGTCACAGACATTTCTTTCTTTAGTTTTTCTTTTCTGAGCTCACTCTGAAAGCCCGAATGAATCTATTTCCTTATGTATGATTAATCAACAGAATAAATCAGCTTATTTTATTTTCTTATTCAGAGCATTTTATACAGTCCACTCATTTTAATCTTAATTCATTGTAAATTAAATTCAGTACACAAATTATTCTATTGCAGACCATTAAAAGATGATGCAATAAAATAAACAAATGGTCTACCGGGCTAAGATTATTCATTCATGAAAATTTACAGAAAAGATAAACTAAAGAAAGAAATGTCTGTGACGGAGCATGGTTTCACTCACTGCGGTTTTCTTTAAAGTTGAATTCTACCTGGTGTTCTTTGACTCTCTGCAGGCCGCTCCCATCTTCCTTTCTTCTCCCGCACCTGCGGGATGCCTCTTTTTCTACTCCATGGATTTAGTTGAAAAACTTATAACAAAAAAGGATGTACTCTTTTTCTGCCAGAGTTGGCCAATCTGCATGTCTATTCCGGTCGCGAAACTAGCGCTGTTGAGCTATTGCTTTCAGCTGTGCGCCGCTAGATCACGTTTGATGTTTGTTCCTCAAACAAAGGTAATGGTATTAGATGAGTAAAAGAGAAAAGAAAAATGTCTCCATTGAAAAATAGTTAAGGGAATTTCAAGAAACAGAGAATCATCCGGATAAAAAAGAGTAAATAAAAATATAGCATCACTTCTCACCTCGAAAAGCTTGCGAATGATCGCCTCCTGGCTAAATGAAAAATAAATTAGATACCTTTTATTGCAACTGTTAAGTTGAAGAACGAAAGAAAAAGAATAGAAATTCAAGATAATAGGGAAAAGATAGAAAGGAATCTCAATCCTCAGATTCCGTTAAAGGGACACCTGACTTCTGCTCAGGTGAATCATGAAAAAGAGGAACTATTGAAGTGACAGCCCCTGACTAGGGTGCTACCAGAAGGGGTTCGAACAACAACTGTCCTAGTCACTCCGTCCCTAACTGTGTGAGTCTCAACAACTCTGGCCACAGGCTATTGGCCTAAAATTAACCGCCTTTTCATCAATACCACTAGATCTCCGACCTCAATGTTGAGAGTCCTTTTGTACCATTTTTTCCTTTTTTGAAGGCCATATAGTGGCGATTTGGGTTTTCATGGTGCTCCAGCGGTCCGCCATGGATCCCGACAATTCTGGGTTGGATGGTTCGGGAAGTGTCGAGATAGGCGCCCCTATGAGGAAGTGCCCAGGGGTAAGAAAATCAAAATTTTCCACATCATCCGTGAGGGCACTAAGAGGACGAGAGTTCAGCAGCCCTTCAATTCGTGCAAACGCTCTCGCCAATTCCTCCAAAGTGTAAGGTTGTTTCCCAATAGTGTTCGTCAGAAGGGTTTTTACAGATTTCACCCCTGCGTCTCAGATGCCGTCAAAGTGAGGTGCACGAGGAGGGATGAATTTCCATTCCACCCCATGTGAAGCGAGATTTTCAGTGAATGCTGGTTCTTCTCGAGAGAGAAATGCATAGATGTCCTTGATGAATCGAGACGCACCAACCAAGTTCATCCCATTGTTCGACCATACAGTGCTTGGGAGGCCTCTGCGTGATGCAAGGTTGACAAGAATGCAGCTGTAGAAAGAGATGTCACTGCCTCTAAATGGAAGGAAGATGGGAGCGGCCTGCAGAGAGTCAAAGAACACCAGGTAGAATTCAACTTTAAAGAAAACCACAGTGAGTGAAACCATGCTCCGTCACAGACATTTCTTTCTTTAGTTTATCTTTTCTATTTATCTAGTAAATTTTCATGAATGAATAATCTTAGCCCGGTAGACCATTTGTTTATTTTATTGCATCATCTTTTAATGGTCTGCAATAGAATAATTTGTGTACTGAATTTAATTTACTATGAATTAGGATTAAAATGAGTGGACTGTATAAAATGCTCTGAATAAGAAAATAAAATAAGCTGATTTATTCTGTTGATTAATCATACATAAGGAAATAGATTCATTCGGGCTTCCAGAGTAAGCTCAGAAAAGAAAAACTAAAGAAAGAAATGTCTGTGACGGAGCATGGTTTCACTCACTGCAGTTTTCTTTAAAGTTAAAGTTCCACCTGGTGTTCTTTGACTCTCTGCAGGCCGCTCCCATCTTCCTTTCTTCTCCCGCACCTGCGGGATGCCTCTTTTTCTACTCCATGGATTTAGTTGAAAAACTTACAACAAAAAAGGATGTACTCTTTTTCTGCCAGAGTTGGCCAATCTGCATGTCTATTCCGGTCGCGAAACTAGCGCTGTTGAGCTACTGTTTTCAGCTGTGCGCCGCTAGATCGCGTATCATAATGATTAAACAAGCTTGTTAGCTTGTTTTTAATTGTAAAGAAGAACCAAGGTAAAGAAATAATAAAAATATTTAATGATTATAATAGCAGACTCAAATTTATAATGGAAAAAGCTATGAACAATAGAATCAGATTCTTGGATATAGAGGTGTACATGAAAAATAATCACAAAATGGACTAAAAATTAAACATGCAGTAATAGAATACTAAATTATTTCTCTAATCATACCAAAGTACAAATAATCAATACAGCTAAAAACTTAATATTCAGATCCGTAAAGTTGACAGATAAAGATTTCATGAAAACAATAAAAACAGAGGTATATGATATATTAAAAGAAAACTTTTATCCAATAAAATTAATTAATTAATTGTGGTATGGCATAAACAATAAAAAACTAACAGAAGTGGAGCATAGGATAAATAAAAAATCCAAGAAAATAATAGAAAATGATAAAACAATACTAAAAAACAAAAATAAAAATAAACAACAACTGATTACACAATTTTTTAATGAAAATGTAATGACCAATGGAAACAATAATCATGATCAAAACTCGATTAACTTAAGTAAAACAAGGAGTGATGGCAATGGGAATAATACAATTTCAAATAAAAAGAATTGTGGATATCAATATAAGCAATTATTATAGAATGTCATTCATCCCAGGATTAACAGATAATATAAAAAATACTCTAAAAGAATATGACCTGGAAGATATAAAATTGGGATTATATAATAGTAACAAAATTAATAAATATTTAAGTAATATAGATAGGATAGATAATTATGAAAAACAAAATGTTATTTAAAAAATTGATTGCATGGATTGTGAAAAAATATACATTGGTGAAACTTCAAAAAAACTAAAGACCAGGTTAAAGCAACATAAATCAAATTGTAAAAATATAAAAACATCAACACGTCAGCACTAGCTTTCCTTGGTATCAAACTACAACTCATATTTAATTTTGAAAAAATCAATATATTAGACATGGAAAGTAATACAAAAAATAGAAAATTATTGGAGGCCATACATATAACCAAAAACAATAAAATTACAGTCAATTATAAAATAGATACGAAAAATTTAGGAACCCATTATATGGACATATTAAATAAAATAAAAAGATTTTAATCAACAGTGAAGCAATAATTACAAAAAAACATAATTATCACAATCAGCTGGGGGACAAGGGATTTAGTATTAACAGGGTGAAAATTTAGAGGACAGAGTCCAGCAGCCTTGTATGTGAGCTGACATATAGAAAATGTATAACAGTATATTTTAGCATATGACATTGATATAATTATTGTAATATTTATTAAAAGACTATCAATCATATGAAATTATTTATGTTAGTTATATTTAATCCATTTTATCTAAATTATTAAACTAGTGATTGGATCATTAAATGTTATATTATGATTATGTTATGATATAAAAATTAATGTACAGGTTTTGAGAATGGGGAAACAGCCCCGAAACGTCAACATGGTGTAATGAGAAAATAAATAGTTGTGAAAAAAAAGGAAGATAAGTTGCTAATTAATCAGTAATTATATTTACAATATTAGCTGTGGTTAAATAAATCTTTGGCTCTATTTTCTTCATTGGCTGACTTGCATTTTTCCTCTCCGCTCTCCTGCTGGCTGCCTGTTGTTTAAATTAGTCCATAATGTGCGTTTTATTTACTGTGCCAATGTACATATGGATATGCAGGGCAATTTTTACAATGGCTGGAGTCTTGGTCCCTAGGAGGAAAAATAGGCAAGTGCTACAGCTAGAGCCAAAGAGAAAGGAATCCATGAGAATGGAACAGTATCTATAAATAATAGAGATTATGTGAAATATATACAAAACAGGAAAAATACATGTGCTTGATAATAAGATTAATTACAGACAGTGAGAATACAGCAATAATAGAAACAAAATCCAACTAGTGATATGTTATATATATAGGATATATATATATATATATATATATATATATATATATATATATATATGATTGCTTATTTCCTGTTATCCCTCAGTGGGACATAGGGCCTTTATAAAGTTTCGCCACCTATCTCGATCTGGAGCCATCTCCTTGAGGGTGGCCCATGTATGATTTTGGCTCCTAGCCTCTTCATTCTAGAAACACAAAACGAAGTCAGAAAGGGAGTTGAGGAAGTGAGAATGAAAAACGTTCGTCGAATCATTTAAAGACACTATGGAGAAAACTATTGACCGTGTAAACAATTTAGGAATTAATGTACAGAGAATCGAATCCGAGCTAGAGGGTGTAATGGAATTATTAGATAAAAATGTATCCAAGGATCATACTTTCATAAATGAAAGCAGAGACAAAAATGTTATAATTTTCAAGTTTCAGGGTAGGGGAAACACCCAATATCTTTCTTCTTCTTCCTTCTTCCTTGGCTCTACAACCCGCGAGGGATCAAGGCCGCCTGAACTAAGGTCCACCACTCGTTCCGGTTTTGTGCAGCCGATCTCCAGTTCCGGATCCCCAGAAGGCTGCGTGCATCCTTAGTCACCCCGTCCACCCAGCGAAGCCTGGGTCGTCCACGTCTTCTGGTTGAATGAATTTCCTCTTCTAAGAGCCTCCTGGGCACCGAGTTAGCACTCATTCTGGCTACATGGCCAGCCCACCTGAGCCGACCAACCCTGATGAATCTCTGATTGAACCTGATCTCTGATGAATAGCATTAAAATTTCTTCCGATGATGTCGATATCATCCGCGTACGCTAGTATTTGGGCTGAGCAGTTGAATATTGTTCTTCCCACCTGGATCTCTGATTTTCTTATAGCGCCCTCCAGAGCAAAATTGAAGAGTAGGCATGCAAGGCTATCACCCTGTCGTAGACCTTGATGTGTCTGGAATGAGTCTGACAGGTCACCATCAACTCGCACCGAACAGAGCACCGCTTCCATTGTTATCTGGATAAGTCTCACAAGCTTCGTTGGAACTTTCATAGAGAGCATTACTTTGTAAAGTTCTTCCCTATTTACACCGTCATATGCGGCACAGAAATCTACAAACAGGTGGTGGGTTTGAACACTGTATTCTCGAGCACGTTCTAGCATCAACCTTAGGGAAAGAATTTGATCTGTCGTGCTCTTTCCCCTCATAAAGCCAGCCTGATAAATGCCAATCTCTCTCTCTGCGTGGGGTAGTAGCTTGAGGAACAAAATTCTGGATAACACCTTGTATGCACCAGGAAGCAGTGAAATACCCCGGTAGTTACCGCAATCCAGGATGTCTCCTTTCTTGTGAATTGGGCAAATTATGGTGTTGTTCCAGTCCGCTGGCATTCTATCACCAATCCAGACATCCATAATGATGTGAAGTGCCTTCACTGCTTCTTGACCTCCGTACTTGATCAATTCCGATGGCAGCCCATCAGCTCCTGGTGCCTTGTTATTTTTCAGGCTTTCGACGGCCTCCTGAACTTCATCAAAATCCGGTGGCTCAAGGTCTTCAACTGGTATCGGAACCCCCTGAGTACTCTGATTTACAGCCACATCGCTAAGCAGGCTCATAAAGTGATTCCGCCATCTATCCAGTATGCTCTGCTTTACATTCAGGAGAGTACCGTCAGTGTCTTTGCAAGTACTTAAGTAAGGCTTGAAGGGTTTTCTGCTGGCGTTCACTACTTGATAGAATCTGCGCACATCATTACTCCTTCTTAGATCTTCCAGATTCACCAGCTGATTCGCCTCCCATTCCATCTTCTTTCTTCTATGAATGCGTTTCTCATGGCGCCTCTTAATCCTATATTCCTCAACAGAGCTCCGTGTATGCCTTCTTTGTAGCATCAGGCGATAGGCTTCATTCTTTGCTTTGGTTACCTCCTCGCATTCCTCGTCGAACCACACTTGCCTGGCGGCAAGAATATATACCCAATATCTTTGCATTAATTTATTATAAGCCCCCAAATTACAGTAATGCTGCATTGGAAATTTCTGATGCTAATATTAGGTATATTTCAGACCACAACAGCCGTATGTCATTTATCATATTGGGTGATTTTAACTGCCATGTTACTGATGCTAACCAGGTCGATCCTGACCCAAGGTACGGGGATGCTGAGCTGAATTGCAAAGGAAACACTCTAGTCGAGGTTGTGGAGCAGAATTCATTTGTCCTGCTGAATGGTCGTACCCCCGATGATCTTGGCAACTTTACTTTCTTAAGCTCCAATGGTAACAGTGTTATAGACTTAGCTTGGTGCAATCTCCCATTCTGCAATATAATCAAAGACTTAGAAATAGAATTAAAATTAACTGATTCAGACCCCTTCCCTCTTAGAATTTTCATCTTCCAATCAAATAATACCCATGAAACATCAGATCCTACCTCATCTGATAATATAAATAACTCATTTAAGTTAATTTGGAATAGTAATAAAGAAAAATCATTCTTTGACATAATGAAATCCTCCGCAAATATTTGCTATAACTTCTTAGAAAATTCATTACCCAAGTGTATAAGACGGCTCATAATCTTAGTTTGGTTAAGTATAGAAGGAAAGAAAACCAAAATAATGCAGGAAGAAAACATGGTTCGATTCTGATTGCTGGAAACAAAAGCAACTAGTTAAAAAGCTCCTTAAGCAATGTAAGAACAAGTAGTTCCATAATGAATTGGATTCTATTTATTTCCAGAACAAAATGCAATACCAGAATCTACTGAAGCAAAAAAAAGAAGCAATACTTTGATGATATCAGCACCACATTAGCTAGCAAGTGCTAGAGATTCAAAAATGTTTTGGTCAACCATTAGATTACTCCGTCCTTGTTCATCTGTTAGAAATTAAATCTCCACTAAAGAATGGGAATCATACTTTAAAAATATTTATCCACCCCATATCTGTTGCAATATGTTATTTTTCACCGTAACCCGTGCTTTGCTTGATAATGATATTTCATTGGAGGTGCTGGATAAAGCAATATATTCAGCTAAAAATTGGTCACATGTGAGTTTTATAAACATTTGCCACTGAAATGGAAACTATATTATATGTTGACTCTGTATAACCGTCTTAGCTCTGGAAGAGGTCCCAACCAATGCTCAAAATCTCCAGAAAATTACAGGACCATATTTTTTGCCAATAAGTTGTTACTCAAATCATCCTGGAACTGGTGAATTTTTGGATAGAGGAAACTGACTATATGCCAGAATCTCAAGCAGGTTTCCGGTCTGGTAAAGGATATTGAGACAATATCTTTGTACTCACCTCTTTCATCCAGCACACAAAAACAGGATCCTTCCTGTATGCTGCCGTCATTGACTGTAAGAAAGCTTTTGATTCAGTGAATTACCTTCTACTATAGCAGAAGCTCTTCAATATGTGTATTAGTGGAAAACTAATTTGCATAAAAAGAAGCCTATATGAGAACATATGAAGAGTCCACGGAAGAAAGGGAGAGAGTCAATTTTTTTCCGAATTTTAGTTATATATATATAATTGTTCGTCTAGTAGAGTAGAATATGTTAGTGAAAAGAAGTAGTCAGAAAAAATGACAGTCGGTTGGTTACAAGGGATGGAAAGAACCACGTACTCGGAAGAAAGGGGGAATGTCCACGCGGAAAAACCTAGAATGGGGGAGAGTCATGTTAGAAGTTATATGGATTGTGTATTAATATCACCATTTCATCAATAAAACAGGGAAGAAAGGGGGAGCGTCCAGGACTATCCCCCTTTCTTCTATGTTTAAATTGTTTTTTTTTACTTAACATTTTTTTTTTAGAGCGTGTTATGTCTGTTTCAGGCAAATTTATTATTTTGACACGCTAAACAAAAAGTAAAAGGACATATAAAAAAATTGAAGAAAAATGATAAAAGATACGTAAGATCCAAACCTAAAAACTCGATTTTCTCAGAAAGCACTCCAAATGACATCCCCCCTTTCTTCCGTGGACTCTTCATATGTGTTTTGTCCAACCAGAGTCCGGAAAAGTGCGTTTAGGTAACAGAAGGGGTTCTTCAGGGAGAGTCCCTCAGTCCAGTCCTGTTTAACCCTTTAACCGGGCGGACGTATATATACGTCCTGAAATATATGTTGTTTTTATTATTATTTATATATGTATCTATAATTATTTATATGTATGTATAAATTCACGTAGATACATGTATCTATGACTAATACCTCTGTTGTACAAAAATATAAGTCCCACCAGTTCCAGAGTACAACATATATATGTATATGCATATATGTATTCAAGGACGCATTTATATGTCCTGCCCGGTTAAAGGGTTAATCTCTTTATATCGAGCATAGAACAATATTTCAGGGAAAATGGCAAAAGAGGTATATAAGTGAATGCTTCATGTGAAATTCTTCTTATGTATGCAGAAGATTGATTATTTTTGGCAAATATCATTATGATATGTCGATCTAGCGGCGACTAAGCTCTCTTTAAACAATGCTAACAACAAGTTGGCATTGTTTAATGAATATTGTAATATGAATATGTTGCTTCTAAATGATAACGAAACCAAAGTTATAAAGGTTCAAAAGTGGAAGGCCTAAAGTGGAGCAACAATTTAAATACAACAATGATCAGATATTTCAAAAAACATCTAAAGTTATCTATTTGGGTGTTAAGTTTTCAAGATCGTGTTTATTCCTAAAAGCAACAAGGTGAATAAGACCAACTTAGCATACAGTACGGTAAGGAACATTGGTGCTCAATCAAAATCCAAGCAGTGGGAACTGAAAGAAAGGCTTTGCCAATCTATAGTGCTTTGCGTATCTGAGTGTTTTGCTGTACCACTCCAGTATTTGGTCCCTCAGGTATCTGGACATGATGGAAAGCTGCCACCATGCATTCTACAGAAGAATACTTAATCTGTGCTCATCAACACTTCAATAGAAATTGCGATTAGAAACTGGAACGATCCGTATAATATACAATATATTGAAACAGGCTACACGATAGAGAGTAAAGGTACTAGTGATGCCAAGCTATAGATACCCAAGGATTTGCTTCAGCAGACTTCGCAATTTGGTCACTAAATACCCCAATAACTCAAAGCATAACTTTCTTCTGCAGCTTCAGGAAATCATAAAACCTTTCGATCTAGGTGCCCCAATAAAGGCTGTTGTAATTGAAGTGAATAAGAAACAGGAAGTAAACAAAATTCTCACTTCTATCAAAGAGAAGCTGCATAGAAAGTATGAACAAATCGACATTCTGTCCAATTTACCAAATACTCTACATCCCATCGGTCACTTATGCGAATAAGCTTGCCACAATTACACCTCTAACTTTTCACCCAAATTCGTACTGCTAACATAAATTTACTAAACTATCCAACCTCCCCTCTACTCATCAGTTAAACCCCTCAGAATCCTGCACCATCTGTAATAGAAAAGAAAATGGAACACTCCACCTTTTCTACTGTTCATGCCCGATATACTCAACATACAGTACCTACTTCCTACCAGTTTATTTCAATCTGTCATCTCAACAGTTTTATAAAAAATTAAGTTTACTGACGTTTCCACGATTAATGCACTGGTACAGTTTACAGTCAGATGCTTGAACTTAAGGAAATTTATAATAGATGAGTTTGTTAATGTGGATTTTGACATTTGTCTGATTTTTTATTTTTACTAGCAGGTTTTTATTCTTGTACTTTTTGTTTATTATAAGCATTGTTAAGTTTAATACTGATTAGCTATTGTACTTTAAGTGTTATTATTCTATTTATATAATTTAATGTTGTTATTTAATAGATTTTATGTTGATATATGGACATATAATTACTTATTAAAACACAGAGCTTGTAAGGTCTCGAGTGAATTGATAATGGATTGGAGATTTTATCAATCATTATTCATTATTAATCATTAATGTTTTTTTATTGGTAATAAACCACTCCTACCCCTCACTACACCTTTGAGAGTGGGGGGTGGAAATGCAGGAATTTTGTAAGCCAGAACTGCTAGGTACCTTGTATTAATAGATCCTATTGTAGATTAAAAATTAATTTTGGTACTTGTATTGAAGGAAATTTTTGTCGTTTAAACTATAAGACAGTAATTCAGAAGCTTCTTTTGACAGGTTAAGATCTCTGATGTGGTCATTTAACTCGCCAAAACTTCTACTTATACCTATTTTTTATTGACTTTGATCTATCCTGTTTGGATAACTCCCACAAACTACCTCAAATTTGGTTGAAGCATTGAAATGAAAGATGGAATTCTAAGTTCTAACTTATATTTTTACATCTATCTCAAAAATTAAAGCTGATAGAAAATAAAAATTATTTCATAATTAAATTCAGCATCTCAATTACAGTTAAAATCATTTCCATAATCCTAGGATCCAAAAAATTGTTTTCTTATAGCCCTTTGTCATTTTATTAATTTTGAGTTTGTAGTTTTATTTCATTAAATTTTGTATTTAAATGCTCAGTTACTATGTAATAAGTATATCTTTTATAATTATATCTATGTTTTTTTCATTCTAATATTACCTTTTTTTTTTTTCATTAAATTAGGTTGATATGACATGAAATATCTATTGTTACAAATTTTTAGTAAATCAGTTGTATTCCTTTCATTTTTATTACCTAATTCAATTTTATTTTTTTATGAATATATTTCTGTAATTTGTTTCCGTTATATTATTTTTTTAGAATTGCTTAGGTATAATTTATTCAGTGTGGATAGAAGGAGGAAGTCAGCTAGAAACACTAATTGGAAATGTTCTTGGCTGTGTATATGTTCCACCACCTGGAGGACCTCAAATCAGATTCAGCATAGGTGCAGGAGATAGACAAGCACTACAGCCTCCATTAGTATCTACCCTTCCTACCACAAATGCTGCTGTTACAATGCTTTTCCAGCAACTAGGTATGTAATTTTTTACTTTTTTTATTATTTTATTTCTTCAAACTTTCAGGAAAGGTGTCTGTGTAAATAGTGGCCGCACTCCCAACCGTTTCCTCTTCATTATATCTATGGTCAACCTTCAACAATCTTCCGCCTTCAATATGTTATGTCCTGTTTTTAATTAATGATAATAGTTGTTAGTAAAGGTCCGCGGATCTTAATTATCTGAACATAACAAAAAAAAAGACAGAATTGCACTGTGGAAGCCAAAATGTCTTTTATTATCTTGTATTGCTATATACATATAATGAAATATAACTAATGTTATCAATATACAGGCCTAAACAAGGAAGTGGGGTGGCCAGGAGCACAAGCAGCAAAATATGTCTGTCTACATCAAGATTCGAACTCTTTCTGTTGAGTGGGGCCTTCTTAGAATTAGGGCCGATAACTAGGGCTTAGAGTACAAAGTTTGGTCCTATGTTATTATATAATATATTTATATAAACTCAATGATTGTGTACTCAATGTAGGCCACCTAATTATAATAATTATTGCAATAAAATATAATCATTCTTATAAATAAGAAAGAAAGAAAAGTAATTTTTATTCTGGGACATTTAGTCCCCTAAGAATAACACGCATGAAAATGGCCATTTGTCTGGCTAGTTGGAAGAAATACAATAAAATATAAAAAAATAAAGAATTAAAATACAAAGTAGACACAAGAAAGAAAAACAATACAATGAAAATAACTGAGACAGAATGTTGAAAGAAACTAATTGGAAATGTACAAAACTTTGATCAGCTTTTGAGCTTAAAAGATATAAAAAAATCAAATAGGTATATCCTCACTATTGCTTTCACTATTTTACATATTTAAGGGAGATTGGAGATTCAGGAGGTGATGAAATAGTTGGGTTTTAAAGGAAGAGAGGGATGAAGTTTTTCGGATGGAGACAGGTAATGAATTCCAGAAGGTGGCAGCACAGATGATAAAGGATTTTGTAAAGGAGGCAGATCGGTAGAAAGGGATATACAGGTTAGAGGTTTGGGATCTGGTATTTAGAAAAAATATGGAGGAGCATGGTGTGAACAAACTGAGGATATAAGGAGGTTTCTTGGTTCTAAAGGTTTGGAAAAGATTAACACCTAGGAAGTATTGCCATCGAAAAACTGGGTAGAGCCATTTCCATTCAGCGTACCAACTGGAGACATGGGTGCGCCTGGGGACACCGAAGATAAATCTAATGAAGCAATTCATTAGTCTCTTTAACCTCGCCTCATGTATACAAGACAGTCCACTGTATACAAGGCAGCCATAATCGAAATGGGGGAATATAAGGGAGGAAACTAGGAGCTGACGAGTTTTTGAGGGCATGCAGTCACGTGATCTTAAGAACTGTTTGAGGATAGCAATTGATTTTCTGGTGATTTCCGAAATATGGTTATTCCACAAGTGCTGGTCAAAGATCACTCCAAGGTTTCTGATATGGGATTGGAAACGAATGGTTTGGTCATTAAGGCGGAGTAAGGGGTAGTAAGGAAGGGAATTAAGATGGTGCTTGGAGCCAATGAGGATTGCCTTGGTTTTTTTTCCGTTCAGTTTTAACTCATTTTTCTCTGCCCAGGTGTTGATGCTGTCCATATCTTCTTGTAATTTTCGGATTGCCTCTAGCATTTTGGAAGGATGGAAGGATAGGTAAATTTGGAGGTCGTCAGCGTATAAGTGGTATTGTGAATGGTTGATGGACGCAGGGATATTGTTGATATCCCTTTGGGACTCCTCTAGTTAATAAAAGAGATGAGAAAAGAGGTTTATCAGGAATGTGAACTGGTTGTGAACGTTGGGATAGGAAGGAGAGGAACCACTTTAAGACGCTGTTTGATATGGACAGGTTTAGAAAGGAGGATCTCATGATTTACGGTATCGAACGCTTTTGAGAAATCAAAGAGATTTAGGATGGTGATTTTATGTTCGTCTATGGAGGAATGGAGGTCCTGAGTGATCCTTAACAGAGCAGATTATGTGGAATAATGAGAACAAAAGCCGGACTAAAGAGGGTTGAGGAGAGCATTCCGCTCAAGGAAGTCATTGAGTTGGGAGTGGGCTATTCTTTCAAGCGGTTTAGATAGGTTAGAGAGGATGGAGATGGGTCTATATTCAGAGGCTAAGGTGAGGATTGGTAGTTTGTTCAACGGACGGACTATCACTTTTTTCCATGCTTCTGGAAATATGGAATTTTGTAGGGAAAAGTTATATATTTGTAAAAGAATAGGGAAGATAACAGAAAGACAGAGTGTGATTATCTTTACTGGAATTTGGTCGGGGCCGTAATCAATTGGTTCTGGATTTAAAGACAGAGGAGAGCAAGTCTTCGGGTGAAATATCAAGGAAGTAAAAGTTATCAGGGTTGAAGGTTTGTGTGAATGAGTATGAGGGAGGGGTAAGGGATAGTTGGAGAGTTAGCAAAATAGGAATTTAATTCATTTGGACCGATAGGATAATGAGTACAGGATGTGGATTTGACAACTGATAATTTTTTAAGGATTTTCCATTTGGGCTTGTGATATGGAGTTGTGGAAAAAAATTGCCAGAAAAAAAAAAAAACAGAAAGAAATACCTTGGCACGCCGTAAGGATGATTGGGTAAGGGATAGGGTGTAGGGATTTGAAGGAGTAATCTTCGGCGGTTCGGGTGCATCTGAAACGTCTTCTGGCGGCATCTCTTCTCCTCATCAGCTCTCTGACTTCAAGATTTATCCAGGGAGCGGCAGGACATCTAAAAGTAAAAGTTTTGAGAGGTATTGAGTTTTGAGATGATATAAGTAATATATCACATACAATATATACTAACAAATAATTATTTGTGGGTTACCTTAAATACAGTAATGAGTTTACTCCAACAATAGGGGAGCGTGGGGTTGGTTAGCATAGGGGGTAGGTTGGCCTTTGGCTTATAATTTCCGTCACTCCTGTTTTGAAGTCGCCACAATCGTACCATGTGACCCGCTCGACCTCGGGAGTCTTGTCCTGAGGTTCCAGTCCGATGCTAACAGTGTAGAGAAGAGTGTGCTTCATTGATTGATTTTACAACATTTAAGTAAATTTTTATATTTTCAGTAAATTTGGTTTTAAGGCATGGCAAAACATTTGACTCCGATTCTGTTCATGTAGCCCCAATCTCCTATGAAAAACCTTACCTTTCAACTAACCAGTTTCTTGTTTGGTTGTTATCCCCTGTCCTGGCAGCCATCTTTCATATGATTTCTCCTGTGGGGTTAGTTGGCTATCTTCAACTGGGGTTTGTTGGCGCAGTCACAAAAGTAAGGTGAACATAGCACAAAGGTGAAACTACCACTTGTCTTTAGTTCCAGCGAGGAGGAGGAGAGCAATATTTCCTATGTAGAAAGTGACGACAGTCTAAACTTAAACTTAAACGTAACGGAATTTTTAGGAACAAAGAAAAATATGACACTAAAGATCACCTTCAGCCGCAGTCGAAGGTTATTGATGAACTACACCTGGCTACCATGAAAATGAAACTAGTGCACCGCCGACACTTTCTCATAATACGATTAAAGGGCCAGAGAATATTTATCCTACCTAAAGTTTTAGAAGATGTGTTGAATTCGTTTTGTTTTATCAAAATTTTGTTTGCATTGTTCTAACGCAATGATACTTCTATGCCATTACATTTTTCTAATTTCTGCTGTTTGAAATGTTATATAATTTTGTTCAATTGAAATAAATATGGTAAAATGCTGCCATTTGTCATTCTATTTTCCCTTAATAGCTGTTAAAAACCGATCAAAATTAATATATCATTGTAGTGCAGCTTTTAATAACAATAATATGTGTCAGGCAGTACTTGAATGAGATGGCCAAACAACACCACCTTCTAGGCCAACCTGCCCCACACGGTGGGGGGTTAATTGGCATACTCTGACTTGACAATTTCTTAAATTTTCTATGATCATAGTGTTAAATATTATGAGTTGAAAAAAATACTTGAAGTACTCTAATACTTGGGGTTTACAGTGGTATCAGCCCTATTGGGATTATATTAACAGGAATGACTGAAAAATCAAAAAAGTGAAAACTGTTGCCAACCAACCCCTCTTTCCCCTACTAAATCATCTTAATAATATTATTACGCTTAACAAAGAGGAAAGAAAAATTAAAAATATCCTGTTAAAGATAAGAAATTGGAATGAACATATATACTATATTTTTATGTAGGGGAGAGTGAGGTACAATGAGACTTTTTTTTTAAAATTGGCATAACTAATAGAAAAACTATAGCTGGAGTTCTGAAATTTATAAAGTACATTGTACTACAATAGACCTTTGTTCGTTAGGTGTGAAATCTGAAAATGTTACACACAAAAATATTCATTTTCATATAACCAAAAGGTTTTTGTCTCAGTGTACCCCACTGCAGGGAACACTGAGACATAGCTCGGGGAACAGTGAGACACCATATTAAAACTAAATATTTTAGTAAAATTATTAATAATAAAATATAACATTTTATTACAAAATATTATCATGATAATTAACAAAAAAAATGTATAACTTCATTGAAGTAGTCATTATGAAGAGTCGCTGACAAGATTAGTATCACTATAGTCCGGTGGATGATGCGACACGGGTGCTGGGGATTACCCTTCCACGGGCTACCCACTCCAGGAGGGTAGGTAGATCAGTGGACCTCACCCCAACATTCAGATCGCTACTCCATCTGGTTCTACTTTTTTTTTTTTCATTGTAACTTAGAAAAACGCTGAATATTTTTAATTTTAAACATTTATGCATTTGTAATTGATAAACAATGAAATAACACGAAAGTTATTTTTTTACAAAATTAAAAAAAATGTTGTTATTGATCTTGTTCTAAAAGTGATAACAAAAAAACAAATAAAACAAAAGATCATTGATTTACAACAGTTAAAACATAACATGTTTTATAAAACATTGTTATTGATCTTGTTAATTTTATTTTTATGTTTTTATTTTATAAAAAATGAATAAAAGGAACTAAAATATGAAAGTTAATTTATTTACAAAATTAAAAAAAATATTCTTATTGATCTTATAAAAGAGAGCAGTCCAAATCTTCGCTGTCATAGTTTATTCAAGTCCCTACTCAGAACCCGACGTGTCTGAATCTACATACAATGCCGAAGAAGAACTTTCTGTAATCTCAATAACCATTTGCTCAATTTTTTCTTCACGGATTCCTTCTTTCACCCAAGCCGATTCAATAATTTCTTTGGTATGTCTCATTGCTTATCTCCAGTTCTCAGGTGTAATTGACTCACACGCTACTTTCGTCAGTTGTTCAACTTCAGTCAAGTTAAATGGTGAGTTCTCTTTAGCTACTTTACCTCTTATTTGGGCCCATATCAATTCAATTGGGTTGAATTGACAGTGGTATGGGTGGCAGGGAATGGCAAGGCTCCGCCTACTCTCTGCCGAGAGTGGGGGTAATTCCGTGTCGCAACATCCACCGGCCGGACTATAGATATAATTCTTTATTATTTTTTAATTTAGGGACCGAGGATTTGCTATTAACATTACCAAATCAAGTATAGAAAATAAATAAAATAGAATTTTGATAAAATTAGATGATGTAATAAAAAAATTATATATTATATTTTAATGAAAATAACTACGTAGTAGGTAGATCGTTAAATGTATTGTTCAAAGTATACCCACCAAGACGATCTCTTAATATATATATATTTATTTGGTATAATTACAAGGAGCTGTCGGCGTCCCGCGCCATATTCATCTAAAAATATAATGGACAACAATTCATAGACATTATTACACATTTATAAAAATAACACATTAACATAATATAGTTTTGTTATTCTACGTAATATTAACAATAGCATGCTTACCATTTAATTCTCCTAAAATAGGGTCATTGGTGCATTAAGGAATTCAAAAATTTGAAAACCATGTCGTCTGGCCCATCATCTGTGAAGGGTACTGCGGGCCTACTGGCTTAAGGTCGACGCGAGTGCGTTGTATTGTAATTTATTATGTGTGAATAGTGCTTAGGGATATGGGCTGCTTCCTGTTTAGTATTTAATATTCTGTCTTGATTTATTGCAATGTAGATGGATTCAATTATTTTTTGTTTAGGCCGGGAGGTGGATTTATGTAGAATTTTGATGTTATCAAAATCTATTTCATGTCTGGTTTCTTTAGCGTGGTTAGACAATGATGTGTCTGTTTTTGAATTTGGTTTAAGAGTGCTTCTATGGTTGTAGATTCTAGTTTTGAGGTCGGTTGAGGTTGTGCCTATGTATGATTTATCACAGTTTTTGCAGGGAATATTGTATATGAGCTTTCTTTGTTTTTCTATCGGTGTGGGGTCTTTTGTTTTGGTGAGTAATTTACGTATTGAATGAGAGGGCTTAAGTGCGAATTTGAAGTCATCCACTTCTAGTTTTTTGAAGGTGTTTATAATATTATATGTTAGTTTATCAATGTAAGTGATGGATTTGAATTTTTGTGTGGTGTGATATTGGTGATTGGTGCCGGGGTTAGTTATGGTGTCTTTTGTTATGGTTTCCGGTTCTATGTCTATCGTAATTTTAGGTGTTTCTGTATTAAAAAATTGTGTTAGAGTGGTTTGAGAAGGGGGTTTATGGTTATTATCTGTTGAACGTGGCAAGTTATTGTCTATCTCTTCGGCTGTGTCACTATTCTGAACCTTCTTTTTTAAGTTATCATCTGTTAGTGAAGGGGAGATTTTATATTTATTAAATGCCCCATACCATAGTTTTGATATTAGTCTGTTAGGGTAGAAGCTGTTATTTAAAATTTTAAAAATTTCTTTTTTGGTTTCTTTCATATATGCGTCATCCGTTAAGAGTATGGCTTTTTTTATAAGATTATGACCTACTTTAGTAATTTGAGCTTTTGGATGATTAGAGTAATAGTTTAGTATACTATTGGTTGTTATGGGTTTTTTGTACCATTTTGAATATATTTTTTATATATATTATATAATATATATACGAGAAAGCAAGTCACAAAAAAAAAAAAAGTACTTGCTTTGAAAACAAAATGAGACAATAGTCAAAAACCTATGATAATGTTGGTTTCTTTTCTGGAGAAGCTTATTTGACCAATATTCTACACTACAACCAATCCTACACTAACAGGGTCCTTGCAATTGGTTTATGAGCTAACTGTCTCAAAGTTAACTGCGTGTCACTGTTTCCCACTCTTCTCTACTAATAAATAAAAAAAAAATGTTTCTATGTTCCTACTAAAATACGTTCTGTTTTCACAATGGCTTGGTACATAAAGTTGTAGAATATACTTATAAGTTCTTATAATTTGATAATATTCCTGAAATGGAATTAGGCATGACCAGATTATTTTTAATTCTTAACTGTTAAAAATGTTAGCATCTTTATTGTATATGATCTAGGTCTTCAAGACCTCCTTCCTTATAGGAAGACATGGCACACCAAGGAACAGTGTGTTCCTAAGTTCATTTTTCCTGGATAAGCTAATCTGACAAAACCGTCTTATTTTTATTTCAATTATTTTTGTAAAATTTGTTGTTTCAATTCAATGTTGGTTCTATGGAGGTACTGAGTTTAGTCCTCAGACCACCTTAGTCCTATTGGTTTAGTAATCTGGATTGTATTGGGAGTCCCTTATTTTTTTCCTAGTCCCTTTGTATATATTAATTTTTCGCTTGTATAATGAGATTTCAAACATCTGAATGAGTTCAAATCAGAATGAGGTTTGTGAGTACTCTCTTGGTCTCAAATTCATCTTGCCCTCCCAAGGAACTAGTACTCATTGCTGATAAGCCCAATTTAAGTTTTGAAGGTTTCATGAGAGAGAGTACAGATAAATAAGTTGCAAGCAGAGTTCGGAATACCTTCCTGGGTCTATCAAGGTCAGCTTATTCCATTAACTCAGATTTCTGCAGAGGATTTGTGAGACAATTTTATAATCTAAGCTTTCCAGCCTGATAAAACTATGAAGAGTTGACCTAGGCATTAATAAAATAGACTTCTTGCCTTTTCTCAATTTGAGACAAATTCCCAGTCCTTGAAAATTCAATGCCAAGGTAAAAAAAGCTTTTAAGCTCTTCTAACCATTCTTCGCATAGTAAAAGTGTGGGTGGTGCTTATGATTTGGGCTTCTGTGAAAAAAAAAACCACCTTAGTCCTATTGCTGTTTACCTCTAGAGAATTTGCACTGTAATATTCGTGAAGTATGTTCAGCTTTTTCTGCAGATCAATTTATGTCAAGATTTTCTGTGTAAGCTAGAAGGATTATATCTATAACTTCATTCAAAGCCACTCCAATACAACCTTTAACCCGCATATAATTCTCTATATCTGAGATGAAGAGAGCAAAAAGGAGTGGACTGAGTGAATCACCTTGGAGGGTTCCCCTTGTCATTTTTATCTTTTTGGTTAAAACTTCCTGCGTGTGGATTCTCTCAGTTGCCTTTTTGTAGATATTGATATAAATCTTTCTTAGTTTTGGATTATGTCCAAGTCTAGGCAACTTGTCCCAAGGATGATAATGGAAGGCCTACTTGAAGTCAATGAAAACTGTACAAATATACTGCCCTTTCTTCCTTATTCAATTATGAATTAAATGTATTGGGAGAGGGGGAGAGATAGAGATTTTATGTACTTAACATCTCTAATTTTGTATGTGCTTTTGATGACAAATACAAATTCATATTATTTGCATAATTTCTTCTTTTGCAATGAACAAGTGCATCAGATGAACTATTAATATAAACTGTAATGAGACTGTGTGGAACTTGAAATTTCTGGGAACACCCAAGTTAGTGTATTATTCTGGGGAACACTCAAATAACTGGATTTTATTCAAGTTTCAAGGTAATTATGAAGTAAACCACAGGAATCAACTGACCATTGTTGAATCCACCATTGTTTATAACCTGTTAGCGATATTAACATGTAATCGATATGTAACCACTCATATGTAAAATTGATATTATCAATAATATATCAGTATCTTGTAAGCAAGCAGCTGTTAAGTGTTTATAACTTACCTTCTCTAGTCTGGATATTGTATTAATTAGAAATTTAACATCACGAAACATAACCTCATATGCCTACCTTTTTTTTCTTATATATATAAACTGAAATACTGTATACTAATACCTTTTTTTTTTTTTTTTTTTTTTTTTTTTCCTTCCATAGTATCCCTATGGGAGGGTCGTGTATTTCTAAATTTTTACAGATTCCATGCCCTTAGGCATACTACCTGCATAGATGTTTTTTTCTTTTTTTTTTTCTTTTTTACAATAATAGTAATCAATCTGTATGTTAAACTCTTCTAACTTAACACAAAACGAATCAAAGGCGAAAAACATAAAAAAAACAGAAATAAACAAAACAAAAATAAACAAAAATAAAAGTTCAAAACACCACTGGGTGTGGTGGAAGATAAGGTCCATTTGTTCTGCTGGGTCTTCTGTCTTCTCTGGAGTCAATTCTGAAGGTTAATTAATTTTGAAAATTTTAGTAGTTCCAATTTATATTTTTCAAATAACTTGTTTTCTGGAGTAGGCCATGTGTCGCCCTTCATCATGATTGTTTTTATTAAGTGTCCTCTGTTGTGTTTGTGCAAGTGACAGTCATATAAGATATGTTTAAAAGTTTGTGGAGTTTGTCCGTCACAGTCACAAGTGTTTGTGTTACAAAGGTGGAACCGGTTCAAATAGTGTTTTGTTTGTCCGTGTTCTGTCAGTAATTGTGTTAGTTTGTAATGTGTGCTTTTTGGATTTGCATGATTTTGTTGTGTGATTTTTGGGATATATTTGTGTAAAGGTCGTCCTTTAATAGATTTCTGCCATTCTTCGTTCCAGTTAGTTAGTGTGTCAGTTTTGATATTTTTCTTTATGTATGTCAGAGGCACTGTGGTGTAAGAGATTAGTGTCTTTGTGTCGTGAGCAGCTTTCTTGGCCAATACGTCTGCTCTCTCATTGCCTTCGATGCCACTGTGTCCTCTAATCCACGTCAGTCTAGTTTGAATTCCTTTGTCCATGATTTTGATTAAGTTTTTCTTCAGTTGTGATGTCAGTGAGTCATATGATTTGAAGTTTTTGACTGAGTCTATCAAAGATCTGTTGTCTGTCAGGATGTTGTACGAGTATGTCTTGTTTCCTGTCAGGCTTAAAATGTACTCTGTGGCCTTAACTACTGCCAGTTTTTCCGCCTGATTGTTGGAGCAATTTGGTCCTAATTTATATTTTTCCTCGTGCCATGTGTTTTTGTCATAAAAAGTCAGTGCGCATCCCGTGTTCTGATCATCTTTGCTTCCGTCAGTGTATATGTCAATCTTAAAGTTGCCAATGTCTGTGGTGGTTATGAAATCGGTTAATTTGGCGTGTATTGAGGGATGTATCCAGTGTTTGGTTGGCAAGCTGGTTTCAATTTCGTCGTTTCTTATGTCCCTGTAGTTCATTCCTTGTTTTTTAATTTTGTAGATTGTCGCTATTTCATTTATTTTATGGTGAATTGGTAATATCCCCGCAAGAACACATGCGGTGTCATATGAAATAGTACGAAAGGCCCTACTAATCCTAATTCCCATTAATCGCTGAACCCGTTGTAACTTTTGTAGATTAATGGATTTGATAGCCGCTGAATCCCAGACTGGTATGGCATAAAGAAGTTTAGGAATAATAGCACCTTCATATATGGTTTGTAGGGCTTCTGCCTTAAGTCCCCATGTGTTTCTTGCGGCGATGGTCAGTCCGTTCACGGTCTTTAGCGTCTTATTACCTACCTTGTCTGTGTGTGCTTTCCAATTTAGTTTTCTATCGAATGTTAGACCTAAGTATGTCATCGTGTCAGTTTGGGAGATTGCTTTAGAGTATAGCCGAATGTTTAAATTTGGAATTTTTCTTTTCTTAGTAAAAATAATATATTTCGTTTTGTCAATGTTGAATTCAAGTTTGTTGTCGATTGCCCATCTTTCCAGTTTTGTTAGCGTATTGTTAGTGTCAGATTCTAGTTGATTGAATATTTTGCTAGTTACAAGAAGTAGAATGTCGTCGGCGTATGTAATTATCTGTACATTGCTGGGTATGGAAATTTCAAATATAGAATTTATTAGTATGTTCCAGAGTGTCGGTGAGAGAGATGAGCCTTGAGGTGTTCCTATCGTCAGGTTTTTCGTTATTTTGTAGTTGTTCGTTTGTAGTTCTACTGTACGTTCGTTGAAAAAGCTTGATATGATTTGAAATAAGTTTCTTGGGCATCGATATCGCCCCAGATTCTGCATTATAGCGGGCACCCAGGCGTTATCAAAAGCTCCTGATATATCTAATTTCACCATCAAGCAATTTCCTTTGTCATTGATAGCTGATTCTATTTGTGTTTTTGTTTTGTAGAGTGCGTCTACTGTGCTTTTTTGAGGTATGAATCCAAATTGATTTTTATTAAGAATGTCATTGGTCAGTAGGTAGTGGGTCAGTCTAGTATTGATTAGTTTATCAAGTACTTTACTCATTATTGGTAGAATAGTTATTGGACGCAGTTTGTTGGAGTCCCGCTTTGGAATAACATGGAGAATCCCCTTTTTCCATATTTTAGGTATTTCTGTATTGAGCCCAAGAATTTGATATATTTTTGTGATTAAATTTGGATAAATCTCTGTGATACGTTGTAAAATGACTACATTGATCCTATCGTGTCTTGGAGTTTTCTTTGTATTTAAGTTTTCAATGCAATTTAAGATTTCCGTCTGTTCGAGAGGGCTGTCGTCATTTGTTAGGGGAGGTTTATTAGTATTTTCGCGTGTTTTCCTATGTTTTTGATTGTCGTTAGAGATGTTGTCTTGATTGATTAAGTTATCAACTATATGTGTGAGTGTGTGTTTGAAGTCTGTCGTATAATTGTTGTTATTAGTAAGAATAGTCCGTAAAATTTCTTGATTGTTCAACTTGTCTGCTGCGTATTTATAAGCCCAATTCCATGGATTAGCTTCTTCGGTGCAATAAGTTTTCCATGATTCTATTTTGGACTTTTTGATTAGGGCTTGATACCGATGTCTACTTTTCAAATAATTTTGTTTTTGACTTTCTCTCAGGTTGATGTTAGTTTTTGTCTTTTGATAATGTTTTCTCAGTTTGTCGGTTTCTTTTCTCAGTTGAGTTAATTCATCGTTCCACCAGGGTACAGTCCGATGTGTTTTATTTTTTGAGTAGTTTTGCTTATTTATTTTAAATGTCATATTGCAGGCTCTGGTAACTGATTGGTAGAATTTTTTAATAGTTTTATCTGTGTTGTCTTTGAGAATGACCGAGATAATTTCAGATTCTAATTGTGGTGTGATTAAGTCTATTCCGGGAATTTCGAACTGTTTTCTGAGTTGGAAGGTTAAGTTTTTCTCAAAGGTTTCCCAATTGACATTTTTCGTATTGTAAAAATTTCTGTTCTGGCTTTGTTTATTGTGTGTATGTCTGTTATTCTGCCAAGATATTTCATAATAAATAGAGTTGTGATCCGAAAAGTTACAATCATGGAGTATTTTCCATTTTTTTATTAACCTTGTCATTTTGCTGTTGCAGATTGTCAGGTCAATATTGCTCTTACCTTTTGCACCATCGAATGTAGTCAGGTCAGATGTTTCGTTAATTAGATTTAAGTTTTGGGATAAAATAAAATTTTCTAATATTCTTCCCCTGGGATTGATTTTATTGTCGTGCCAGAGAAACGATCTGCTATTAGAGTCTATACCAAAGATAATGTAATGATTATTGTAACCGTTTGTAACACTTGAAATTTTGACTAGGTCATTTTCGATATCCGTGGTTGCATTGAAATAGGAACTAATGAATAAGAGTTTCTCGTGATTTATTATAGTTTCAATCGCACAAAAGTCTGGGTCGCTGAGTTGTTTCAGTAAGATAGCGTCAATGAATCTATTGTTGGTTATAATTGCGGCTCGTGGCTTCGAAACATGTGTTTGATAAATATTTAATTTATGTGAAAAACCTGTAATGCAATTATTTCTAGTATAAGGCTCTTGAATAAGGGTTATATCTATGTTTTTGGCTTGAATAAAGTGATTTAAGTAGTTCGTACATGTTTTAGAGTGATGTGCGTTTATCTGTAGGATTTTTAAGTCCATGTCTGAAAGAAATGTCGTTTAGTAGTCAGTGTTTTGTATTAGTTCGTTGACTTCTTTGATGTACGAGGGACACTTCCTGTCTAATGCGGAGTGGTTGGTATCGATTTTTAGTCTTTCTTGTTTGATGTGTTTGTTATAATTAGAGCAGTTTGGGCATTTCCTGTTTTGTTCATTGCAGTCCTTGATTTTATGGTTACCTGAACAGTGAGGACACGTTGTTGGACTCTGGCATCGCTCCTTCGAGTAATGATATTTGCAACAATTGGTACAACGACGGATTCTGTAGTAGTCTTCGGCCCAGTGCTTGCTATAACCTAGACTTATTCTATTGTGAATTAATTTTTTTCTTGGGGCTCCGTCTGTTTCTATAACAGCGTGCGTCCTGTTGTTTCTCCTATTTTTCAGCAGAATAATTGGACGAACTGCGTTTCGATCAATGTCCAACTCACTGTTCTGTTCCACTAGATGATCAACTATATTTTCCTTTGTAAGGTCAACGTCTATATCTTTGATGATCAGTCTGGGTTTGTTTCTCCTTTTAGCTCTTATTATAAAGTTGTCTTTTTCTTCTAGCTTTTTGTAAATAATCCCTCGTTCTTCTTCGGAATTGGTTTCTATGATTACAAAATCATTTTTGGAGGTTATTTTGTTGATTCCGATTTTTAAGTCTTTCGGCTTTATAACTGATTTAAATTCTTTTTTCAATTCCTCACCATTTTGATTTTTCTTGCTTTTTAATATAATATCATAGGTAGATGTAGATGACTTACGTTTTGAACGGGGAACAATGGTTTCTGAATATGATTGGGGGTTATCTTGGCTAGAGTGATTAGTTTCAGAGGTCTGGTTCAGAATATCTGTTGCGTTTAGCATGTGCTCTGTAATTTCACTGATAACCTGAGATAGTTTTTTCTTTAGATCAGTTCGTAGTGTTCTAAATGCGGCTATTTCATTCAATGTTTTAATAACAGTTTCTATTTCCATTACGCTTGATGCCATGTTGAAACCATATCCTACTTTCGTTCCTGAATCCTGAAACCATATACTAATACCTTGAAGTAACTTACAGAAATATAAATAGAATTATAACAAAACAATTTTATTGGTGAAAATAGCTTACAGCTATTCAAAATAGCAAGAAATTTGCCCTCTTCTTTATATACTCACCATTACAAATTTTGGCATAATTATGAATCAAGACATTTATTGCCTTTGGTAATTCTGGTATAGTTACAGTCGAGTTTGGAAAAAATTTTCCACTAAGCTGGGGCATAAGAATGTTTTCTTCCCTGTTCCTTATCATGCCTGTATCAGGCTCGTGTAATGTTTTTCAAGTTATAATTTTGTTTAAAATTTCCTAAAAATGTTATTCAATATTTTCTAATACATAGCTCCTCTTTTGTTCCTTCTTACAATTTTTTGGCGGCAGTTGTAACATCTTTGTAATCTTTCTGATTCTGTGTTATGTATCTCTTTAGCCATCTTATGCTTTCTCAATTTCTCCGGTTAATTACAACATGATCAGGGTTTCCCTCATGTCTAACCATCTCCTGTTTATGGTCTCTTGCCACATCATTGGGGCATTAGCTCATATCAAATAATGTTGCTTTATTCACCTTTCGTTCTCAATTTAAAGACTCATTGATTTATAGATTGAAGTCTATTTTTCAATCTTTATTTTATTGGAAACAGGCTAGGTGGTTTCAAATTCATTTCTTTTTTTTGCTTCTCCTGTAAAGCGAAGTGAACTCATTAGGGTCTGGCCACACATGTCCGCACCGTAGCATTAATATAGGTTATGTTCAGAATATTTTTAATTTAACTTACATATTACCTTTAGTTGTGCCTAAAGTGGCCTTTGTCTGACATGTGTGGCCTGAACTTTAGGCATAACTAAAGGTAATATGTAAGTTAAATTAAAAATATTCTGAACATAACCTATATTAATGCTACGGTGCGGATCCGGTGCGGACATGTGTGGCCAGACCTTTATTCTTTATTGTTCCTTGGTCAGTCTTACCTCCCGTAGCACTGCTATGTAAAGCTTGAAAATATGTAACAAAAAAATTAGATAGAAATCGAAACAAGTCTAAATACTTATGCTCCTTTTTCGGAATATTCCATCATTTTGCAATTAGAGAAAATAATAATTGTGATTCCTAAAAGTAATATATTTGATCATAAAGTTAATTTTATTTCAGTTCCATATTTCAAGATTGGCATTAATATTAATTGAAAAATATTTTGTAAAAATCCAAAAAATATCAAAAGATAAAAAATTAAGGGGTGCGGTTTTGAAAATGATAAAGTTTATTAAGAGCCCTGCTAATATGATTATGATTGCCTAATTAATACATATACTACATTATTTTTTGGTTATGATTTCAATTTTATGTGTTAGTCATAATATATGTTATATTAAATATTTTTTAACAAAACAATGTTTATACGTATTATCTTCTTTTTTTCCAGGTATTAGACATTGTGTATTTTTATTTTGTGCTGTCATGACTGAACATAAGATATTATTCCAGTCACAGAGTTATACACGCTTGACTGAAGCCTGCAGAGCCCTTACAGCTCTAATGTACCCTTTTAAATATTCACATGTATATATACCTCTTCTTCCTGCCTCATTAGTAGAATTTTTGTCATCTCCTATTCCTTATCTCATAGGTGTTCATTCTTCTCTGAAGACTGATTACAACGAGTTGGTAAGTAAATATCTTTATTTTTTGGATAATTTTTCATTTAGGATCTTAGGCTAAATGTGTTTAGGTTATTAATACATTTTGAAATATAATTAAATAAATTTTGTTTATATTGTCCTATTATGTATATTTGCATGTTTGTACTTTGGGGTTTTTATTACCTATCAATTCTTTCCTTAACTTTTAATCTGGATGCTATTGGAACCATGTCAGTTCCTTCTTCCAGGTTTAGTTTCTTGGTGAAATTTTATGAATGTTAATTTTTGCTTATTCTAAATAAATTATTTTAAACAATGTCTAAAATTTCCTGACCAGTTTATTCTCCACAGCTTTTTTTTTTTTTTTTTATTTAATTTTTCCATGGTTTTCACATTTCTTGGGCTCCTTTAAAATTTTCTTAGCTTTAGTATTTAGTATTTTACTCTCGAAAATAAAAGAAGAAGCTGACAGCCTTAAATATGTCGAGCTTCAAAATTTTCCTACACCTAGTTGGCCAATAACACTAATATATGTCATTAAGTCTTTCTAATTCTGTTGCACTTATTCCTGTTTTCACAGTTTTGTATTAGAGTTCTTAATTAGTGGAATTTATTTGTTGATTTGAGCTCCCATCATTCCAGGTTGCATGAATGACTTTTCTTCTGGCTCTTTTTTTTTTCAAGAGATCATTGCATTATTAGGGCAATGTTATATATCCCCATTTATGGGAGAACCATGAATATCTAATCTGTTATTAAGAAAAAAAATTAGATTTATGTTAATCGGCTAATCAATTTTTTATTCTTTTAAAATTTACAAAAAGCTCACTAAAGTAACTAATTTGCCTAACAAAACTAGTCTATAGCCTTTAATCATTAGTGTATCCCACAAGACTATGCCCAAAGGTTAATTATTGATTTTATAAAGAATACCATATAAAAAGGCCTGGAGATTAGCCAGATCCTAAAAACTTTAACCCAACCAGATTACAAGCATTTATTCATAGATATATTTTATATATGATTTTATTGAATTTGGCAGGGCATACATAATACAGAATATATTATGTATTTGTGTGTGAGCGTGTGTATCTTTTTCAGTTTGTATTCTTTTATATTAATTATGCTATCAAATTACCTATAAAATACACTTTTTTTACCATGACAGTTCTGTTGTTATTTTATACACAATTTTTCATTACTTTTAAAGTTATTTTATCTACTCTTATCTTTATTTCTTATAGTGGCTATAATTAAAAATAAATAATGAGCTCTTTTTTATTCATTTTCAGGTAGATGTTATTGTTGCAAAGCTTGACACAGGTTTTGTTTTTGTACCGGATTCAGTTGCAGTTCCATTATTACCTCAGCCTTTCCTAGCAGATACTATGGATGCTTTAAGTCTAGTTTTGCAACCTGAACTTAATTCTGCCGATTTTGCTTTCTTACCATCGCCTCAACCACCTTTGCCACCTCAGCTGATAGACAAAAGAATACGTGCTGTATTTATGCGAATGTTTGCTCAATTGATGCAAGGTTATAGATCCTGTTTGACCATAATCAGGATTTATCCAAAACCTGTAATAACATTTCATAAGGTAATAATATATTCCAAGTATTTGATATTAAGTAATTTTTATTTTTTTAATTTAAAAAAAAAAAAAAAAAAACGGGATGACAATTAATGTCAGGAAAAGTAAAGTAATGCACATTGAGCGGGAACAGGAAACCATTAAAAATGCATCAAACCAACTAGTTGAGTTTGTTTAAAACAATGCCTTTTCCTTTTTTTATTACTTCGAAATGAAGAGCAGGTTGTTAGCCCAGTCAAATGGTAGTTTTGACAAAAAAAAAAATTAGGGTAGGTTTCTCGACGGATTCATATGTTTTTTCGTGTGCTAAATCCGAATCTGAAGTTTGCCAACAAAAAAAATGACGGCTTCACAGTGAAAATCGAAAAAAAAAACCCTAAAATTTTCGGACTTTTTTCACATAATCGCTTATAAGTTGAAAAATATGCATCCTAATGAATTTCTCATTATTTGCAAAATTAAAGTAGACAAAATTTCCTTCAAAATGCAATGGTCACTTTTAATGTTTGAGTACAGGACACCGCCGCTAGAGCGTGCTGAAAAAGAGCAACTTTTTGGCACTTAGGCAAAAATGAGAGATGCCCTAACTAGCCCCAGACGCTTTCTTATCGTATTTCCTCCATGAATACGTGTTTTATTCATGTTCTATGGTGGTTACAAGATTACGGAGCCTTTGAAAAACATTGCCCACGGTGTGTTAGGAATTCATAAAGGACCGATCGAGCTGTTTTATTATTTATTTCAAAAATTGAGTGAAATGAATATAATGAAAAGGAATGTAATAGCAATTAACTATTAATACATTACAATTAATTTCAATTCTTTAATTGAGCTTCCTTCTTTTTGGTCTCGATAGAGCAGCCTCCGGAAAATTTTCTCATTGTTTTAATAAATACATCTTTTTTTAAAATTATAATCTGAGCAATGAGCCAAAAGACTATTTTACACTACAAAACCCATAGTTATTTAAATTAGGAAGATAATAAATAATTACAATGTTTATTTGTAATTTTTTTCATTCGTATCCTTTTTATTTACACTGAATACATTACCTGAAAGACATTTATTAGACATCTATACATGGGCGTACCCAGCGGGGGGCAGGGGGGGGGGGCAGCTGCTATCTGTTTTGTTGTTGGCGGTAATATGTTACAACCTGAAAGACCATAGCTTGCCCCCCCCCCTAATTTTGATCCTGGGTACGCCCTTGCATCTATATCATTTTGTCTGAAGTTAATTATAACACTACTGATGTGAATGTGAATGTTTCCTTATGTATTTTTAGTAAGTCTTTTGGATTTATATGCTCATTAAATACTACTGTTTAGTGTGATTTTTAGGTTTTATTTTATTATATTTTAAACAGATGAATACTTCTTAATCATATTTATAAATACACTTTTAATATGTTTTTATTATTATTTACTGTATTTACAATATTTTTTTACAAGTTCAGCATGTCATTTTTGTTAAGGAATTCAAGTTAATACATAATAAAAATCCGTAGGCAATAGGATAATTTTTTTTTATATATATAAAATTTTATAAAAATACTTTGATTCTTTTCTTTCATTATAAGAAATATTGCAAGGTATACTGAGGAATGTTCATTATAGGGTAAACCATACAGTTATTGGTACTCAGTACAGTTATTGGCACCCAACTTTAACTTAAAGAAATAGGTAAACAAGTCCTAATTTTATTACAAGATATACATGAGTCTAATGTTTGAAGGGACCTCTAAGTCATCTATGAAGTAAGACTTTAACAAACTAACCATATGGAAGATTTCACAATTAAATTCACAGGGTGCCAATAACTAGACTTGGAACTTTTTTTTTAATATTGCCATATTGTAAAACTATTGAACTTTTGACCCAAAAAAACCTCTTGAGTCTTTAGGAGGATAGAAAATGAGGAGCTATAGGAAGTTTCTATATGATCCCTTTATAAAAAGTATTTTTTTTCATTTAACCACAGAAATATAGTATAGTCTTAAGGGTGCCAATAACTGTACGGTTTACCCTACATATTTTTAAGTGTTGCTTATCAAGTTTCTCTGGGGTCGTTGTTGCGGAGGCCCTGGGTTCAATTCCCGGCCGTGGTCGAATCTTTTATCTTCTAATTATTTAGTTTAAATAATTATATATTAGCTTAAATAAATAAATAATTAATAATACCAGCCTATGGGTCGGTAACTCCACTGGAAAAGGAATTGTACATATTATTGTACACAATACTATCAGGTGTCTAATTGAAAAACTGTTCAAAACCCAGTGAAATAGGGTGTGTTACAAACATGCAGTTTACATTCTATTGAAGTTTCCACAATCTTCGTTGGTGATTCGACCGGGAATCGTCAGGATTCTCGGACACCTCTAAAATATAATCTACGAATACATTAGGGGGTGAAGTAAGCAAACCCCATTGGGATAAGGTGGCGTCCAAACATGATATTCACCTTGTGCTGATGTCTCCAGGATTGTAGGTGGCGGCTCAACCGGAGGAGGGTCATCAGCTTTACCTTCATTATCGATGTCGCATGATTTGTCAACGTTCTGAAAGTTTCCCTTGCAGACGGTACAAAGCCTAGAGCAATATAGACCCACACGATCTTGTAAACTACCTTGAGCATTACATGGACCTCACAACACAAATCGAGAAGCTGGTGAATGCTGGCAAAAAATTTCTAGTGTCCTTATACAGTGGTGACCATCATAGCTCTCGTCTAAACGAACTGAGGTACAAGCTGTACCTCAGTACAGCATATAAAGACACCGGTAACATGGCCTCAATCCCTCCCACTGAAACTGCAGCCCGTGAGCACTTTCTGCGAGTTTACTACCAAATCCAGCAGTGATTCGCCAATCAGCTCAACCCAAACCAGTGTGTGGTTTAGTCGTCGAGGAACGGCCTCATCCCTACGAGTAAAACTAAGGCCCCAGCTCCTGACAAGCTTCTCTGCGAGGTCTCTTGCAAATTCAAAAGCGTCTGTATGTAATGTATTTTAGCTGGGGTTGTATACGTGTGGGTCTATATTGCTCTAGGCTTTGTACCATCTGCGAGGGAAACTGTCAGAACGTTGACAAATCATGCGACATCGATAATGAAGGTAAAGCTGATGACCCTCCTCCGGTCGAGCCACCACCTACAATCCTGGAGACATCAGCACAAGGTGAATATCATGTTTGTACGCCACCTTATTCCATTGGGGTTTGCTTACTCTACCCTCTAATGTATTCGTACGATTTATATTTTAGAGGTGTCCGAGAATCCTGACGATTCCCGGTCAAATCACCAACGAAGATAGCGGAAACTTCAACAGAATGTAAACTGCATGTTTGTAATACACCCTATTTCACTGGGTTTTGAGCAGTTTTTCAATTAGACACCTGATAGTATTGTGTACAATAATATGTACAATTCCTTTATCAGTCGAGTTACCGACCGATAGCGATCTACCTGGGCCTTCTGCTTGGCAACCGGAGGCTGCTCTATCGAGGCCAAAAAGGAGGAAGCTCAATTAAAGAATTGAAATTAATTGTAATTTATTAATAGTTAATTAAATGTCATGAATTCACAACCTTTCTCTTCTCTTCCCTCCTGTGCAAGCAGCAGCTTCATTTAATAACCAGAGTTTATTTCCTTTTTTATTGGTTAAGCTACAATTATTTTTCTTGGGTCACAGTTCATCCTGCAAACATGTCCTATGCACTTTAGTTGCCATTCTTTTACCAGAATGCCTATGCTTCCACTCGCTAAGAAAAGTAGTTGATAATTAGAAAGGCATATATTCGGTCTCTGGGAAAGGTCCTATTATGTCAAAGACTACTCTCTTAAAGGTGCATCCGCATGATTTATTGGGCAGATGATACATATATGGCACCAATCCCTCATATCACCAGATCAGTTTACAAGTAAAACCTTGTGGGGCATCTTTTTTGCACCAAAATGTCCTCCTGAGGCTTCATAATAAGTACCTCCGATGCAAGCCCTTGGTATCAAAAGCTGCTTCCTGGATTGACTGCCATCCCTTTGAGCAAGCTATCTTCCTTGTATGTAAAATATAAATAAATATTACATAAATCTATGTAAAATTTCTAATTTTGACAGTTTACCGCCTTTTCTAAATACCATTATCTGTGATTTTGATAGATTTATTTTTAAGTTCCATTTTGAAAAATACATCTCGATTTGGTTAATCATCATCTGAAGGGTCAAAGGCTCTGAGGAAAGGAGCACTAAATCATCCGCGTAAGCCAAGAGCTTTAACCTCGTGGTGTTTATTAGTATGCCTCCGTCTAAATATTCCTCTATATCGTTCAAAAAGAGGGGAAAAAGTAATGGTGATAACAATCCGCCCTGTTTCAAACCCATATTCATTTCAAATCCTTCAGAGATACCACCTTTTCCCCATACAAAACCAAATGTATTTTCATGCAGAACACGAATAATCTGGGTTACCTTAGTAGAGACCCCCATCTCGGTTAATTTATATATTAAGGCATAGCGATCTACACTGTCAAATGCAGCTGAAAGGTCTACAAAAAATGCATACACCTTCTGCCCCCTATTCCTTAATTTAGAATGGATGATGCTCATCAAAATAAATAGGTTGTCTATAGTTGAGTAGCCTCTTCGAAAACCGGCTTGAAATTCTTTCAATAAGCCCCTATTTTCAACCCAAGCCGCTAGTCGGTTTAATATTAGACCAGTGAAAATTTTAGAAATTGTATTTTCAAAAGCAATGCCCCTGTAATTTGTAAAGGAGTTAAAATCTCCTTTTTTATGCAATGGAAAAATAATCGACTGGTTAAAACAACTAGGTACCCATCCATTATCAAAGAACTTATTATACCGCTCCAGTAATATTGTTTTAAATTTCTCAGGCGCATTTTTAAAAAATTCATACGGTATACGGTCAATCCCTGCAGCTTTATTATTTTTTACCTGCCCTAACACGCTATTCAGTTCCTCTAAAAGAAAAGGCTCATCAAGGAAAGTGTCAGTTATCAAGGGTTGGGCATAGTGTGGCCTAGGCGCGCTAAGAGTCGGATTGTAGAGCCTACCGAAGTGTTGCACCCATTCGCTCATCCTTATCCCTCCGCCAGCTGTCCCCTGGATATCCCTAGCTGATAAACTTCTCACCGCCGACCAATATTCCTTTGTGTTCCTACATGCCATGATTTCCTTTATCTTATTTAAATAATAATCCTCCTTAGCTTTTTTACATGTTGTTTTGTAAATCTTATTATTCTGGATATATAACTGTTTCGCGTGATCAGTATTTGTTTTCCTGAACAATTATAATGCCTTAAATGAGTTGTGCCTTGCCTTAATACAATCTCTACTAAACCATTTTTTATTGCTTGTTCTATTTTTTACTAAGCTACCCTTATTTGCAGCCTGATAAATAATTTCTATCAAATCGGCAACATCACTATTATAACTAACATTTTTTAAATTGGCTTCTATTTTATCTGCATATTTTTCTTTATCCTGAATTCCCCAATTAAGTTTAGACAAGATTGGGATCGCAGTTTCAATGATTGCTTCGACTTGAATAGAAAATTCCACCAATATCGGCAAATGGTCCGAAAATAATTGCTCGTCAACTCTAAATGATGCGATAGGGTATCACCCTAACGTCTGGCTTGTCTTTGGAATCACATTTCAAACAAAAATTACATGCAGCTAAGACAGGAATAAATGTAAACTGGAGAAGCATCTTACATAATAACTGTATTACATTTAGTAACAAGATGCGTGTATTTAATACAGTATCACGTAATATACTATGCTATGGTGCGCAGGTATGGGGTGGTCAGATGTTCTATACTGTAGAAAAATTACTGACATTCTTTATTAAAAAAATAATCAGGCTACCTGTAAACTCACCCAATTATTTATTATATTTGGAAACTGGCATTAAACCTCTATATATCCAGACTCTAAAATCGCATCTTAAATACATTTTAAAGGTAGTAAATTCGGAGAATAGGTTCATATATTTTTTTGCTAAAGAGTCAATTTCAAAAAATGTATTCTGATACCATAATATAAATTTACTACTAGTTAAATTTCAGATACAACCTTTGCTAACTCCACACAATGTACACAACTGGAAAGAAATATTTCAAAATCTACTTATAAACGTGGAAACACAGTTTGTTCTAGAGAATACATCACGTTGTGAATCCTCCTTAAAAACTGTTCTTTATAAAGAAATAAATAAACAACTATGTCCATTATATATTAATGCGAATCTCAGCAATAACGATATTAGCTGGATTTTTAAAATAAGAGGGGAGCTGCTATACCTAAATTACAATAGTAGAGGTGAGAGATGGTCAACTGTTCTTCAATTACGATAGGTTAAATGATGGTCAGGATTTTCAGTTTACAATGATTTTATTATGGTAAGCCAACGTTTCGATCCATCTTGTGGATCTTCATCAGGGCTAAAAGAAAACATATATATATGAGTATCTATGCTAGAGGGTGACAATAAATGGATACATTACAGAACTGATAATAATATAAAAGATGGTGTATACATGAATATTAAAATAAGAGGCTGGTTAACAAGATAAAATAGAATCTGATATTTACCTACTGAGTCCAGGTGGATACTAAGACTAAAGGTAAAAATAAGGTGAGAGGTAGTGGTAGGGGGTTAGTTTGTCGACTTCAAAGGTTTATGACGGGGAAATCCAACGCTTTTGAAGTGAAGGCACATGACAACTGAGTGAACAAAAATATATAAAAACTAACAAAATAGATGGTACTGTATACAAATAGTGTGTCTGGACTTAATAATATCATATGTATATACGAATGTGTGTAGAGGATATATTATTATATCCTTCCAACTGCAACGTATTATATCCCTCCAACGTGTTATAATACACATTCCTTCCAACGTTAACAAAATTCTTAGTCTAGGACCCAATTTCACCACCCCTAAATCTAATTCCAAACACCTTATCCCCTCACTCATCACAGACATCGAATACATACACCGAGACAACATCTTAACCTGTGACGACGACATCAGAGAGATGTCGCGTACTAGGATTTGCAACATTATTACCAATTACCTTTCACAGAAACCCACCCGTTCATCTCCTTTCTCAACCCAATTCTATAAAGACCTATCCTTAACCCTTTCATTCCTAAATACTCATAACCAAATCATTGTAACCCGTGCGGATAAAGGTAACAAAACTGTCATCAGGGACCGCGCAGATTACAATGATGAAATTAACACTCTTCTCTCTGACACGAACACTTATCGCCCCACTAAACGTGACCCCACACCTTCTCTCACTACAAAATTCAACCAACACCTCAAACATCTTGATACAAAACAAATAAATACCCCTACTTACAGATACCTTATCTCCTATAATTCTACTGCTCCCCGTTGTTACGGTCTACCAAAAATCCATAAACCCGGTAATCCCATCCGTCCCATCATTTCAAATATCAATTCTCCCTCCACTAAGCTCAGCAAATTCCTTCTCCCTCCATTATAATCCCTTAACCATAACAATCCATACGACGTAAAAAATTCCTTCCATCTCTTGGAACAATTAAAAACCATCAATATTCCCGATAATTTTATCTTAGCCTCTTTCGACGCCGAGAGTCTTTTCACTAACATCCCTACGGATCGTGCCCTCCAAATCGTTGAAGAAAAATGGAACTTGTTAGAATCCCATAGTAAACTCAATAAATCTGCCTACATTGATTCCCTTGCTTTATGCTGTAATTCTGGATATTTTTGTTTTCAAAATAAATATTTTCTCCAAACTTCTGGCCTTGCAATGGGTTGCTGTCTAGCTTCCGACCTCTCCGGTATTGTCCTCAACGACCTCCTTGATTCTGTAATACCTAAATTCCCCAACGATATTTTTTTCATTAAAAAATATGTAGACGACCTCCTATTGATTCTCAATCCTAACTCTATTACTGATATTCTCGCCGCCTTTAACTCCTACCATCCACGTCTCCGTTTCACTATAGAATTGGAAACCAAATGTACCCTTCCATTCCTAGATATTTCCATTACCAGAAACCCGGACCATTCCATATCCACTAATTGGTACACCAAACCCACTTATTCTGGCCGACTCCTAAACTATTTTTCCCAACATCCACATCACCAAATAATCAACGTCGCAAAAAACCTCATCCACCGTAGCCTGACCTTGTCCGATCCACAATTTCATTGTCATAACAAAATCCGCCTGAAAAATATCTTAAAATCTAATGATTTTCCTGAGCACTTAATAAAAACACTTATCAATAACAATGCTAAAACTCAAAATCTCTCTAAAAACTCTTCACAACCTCCGATCTCTACTTTCCAATACAGATCTATCCCATATATCCCCATTCTCTCAAACAAAATTAAAAAATCCTTCTCATCGAGTTTCCCACACATGCGCCTAGTATTAAAGAATAATAATAAATTAAAAAATCTTTATACAAAACTCAAGACCCAGTACCTCTCCTAGACAAGTGTAATGTAGTTTATCGTATCCAGTGCTCCACCCTTAATTGCAACAGTTGCTATATCGGTGAAACCAAAAATTATTTAAAAAAACGTATTTATCAACATAAATACAGTATTTCCACGCGTAATTCGTCTACATCTAAATTAGCAGAACATGCCATTGCCCACAACCATTCCTTCGACTTTGAGAACCCCTCCATATTAGCTACTGTACCTAACCACGATAAACGACTCCTCTCAGAATCCATTTTCATCCATCTAGAAAAAAATAACCCGGTAAATCACAAAACAGATAAAGAGATAATTTCATCCACTTATTCAAACATCTTCCACATCCTCAAATCCTAGTTTTGATTTCATAGGTACCTGCAATTATCTCTGTACCTCTTGTACTATTATTATTTTTTGTATTGTATGCTTCTTTCTGTATATTTTTCCATATTTTTATGCATTGTTACATTATGTATTATCTCATTTTTATTTCTATTATGTATTTTCTATTTTTATTTTTAGTCCAGACACACTATTTGTATACAGTACCATCTATTTTGTTAGTTTTTAAATATTTTTGTTCACCCAGTTGTCATGTGCCTTCACTTCAAAAGCGTTGGATTTCCCCGTCATAAACCTTTGAAGTCGACAAACTAACCCCCTACCACTACCTCTCACCTTATTTTTACTTTTAGTCTTAGTATCCACCTGGACTCAGTAGGTAAATATCAGATTCTATTTTATCTTGTTAACCAGCCTCTTATTTTAATATTCATGTATATACCATCTTTTATATTATTATCAGTTCTGTAATGTATCCATTTATTGTCACCCTCTAGCATAGATACTCATATATTTGTTTTCTTTTAGCCCTGATGAAGATCCACAAGTTGGATCGAAACGTTGGCTTACCATAATAAAATCATTGTAAACTGAAAATCCTGACCATCATTTAACCTATCCTAAATTACAATAGGTTTAATGAACTAGCCAGTGGACTCTGTACACTCTGTAATTTGAAAGAAAGGGAAGATATAATGCACTTTTTGGCTATCTGTCCAGTATTGAGAGAGTTCAGAGTGAGGTGGTTTAAAAAACATATCCTAAGCAGAACAGAGGTTATAGAATATTTAAATGGGAAAAACTGGACTGCACTGGTTGGTTACTCTAAACAATCGTGGTAGATATAGCCTGACTAAGGAATATAATGGATGAAAAGAATCTTAATAGAGGGGAGAGGGGTGAATATACAGATATGTGGGTTTAATTGGTAATTAATTCTTAATTGTTATTATTATTATTACTATTATTATTATATTATTAGTATTATTATTATTTATTATTATTAATTGTTTTTTCTCTATATATCATATGTTGTTTATTTGTTTGTCTCTCTTACTATATTTTTGATATTTACATATTAATTAAAAAAAAAAAGAGAGAAATATTTACGTGTAAGATAGTGTTTTGAGTGAAGGAAAGAGAGTGTGACGGGATTTGTATTTGAATTATTGAGGGTTTTTTTGGTTGGATGATTATTGTTTATATTTACTATTTGCCTTTTGCTATTTATATTGTTAAGTTAAATATTTGTTATTGTCAGATCATATAGTATAAGTACTAATATGTTTATTTGTACCAAATGTTAATTATGTGTTATATTAAAAAAAAAAAAATTAATAATGCTTTTTTTTATTTGTGAAAGTGATATCGTTTAGCTTCAATGAAATTTATTAAGTCTATGTATATGTATATAAACAATCTATATAAGTAGTAAGTACATTACATGACATATTATTTATATGCTATGTTATTTTTACATTTCTTAATGCATTTAAAAAAAAATGTATTTTTTATCTCTCCTTGTTACATCAAACATATTTTAAGCATTACAATATTTAATTATGCTTCTAATGAATAATGACCGTATGGTAAAGTGTGTATGTGATTTGATAAAGTCACTCTTCGGTCATCATGCGGGCTGAGAGATAGTTTGTTGACAACTACTGTATGCAAATTGTGTTGTTTTGATTGAATGATTTGAAACGAACTGAACATTTTCATATTGGTTTTTTCAGCTTACTTTTGTTTGTAATAAATGAGTACATTTTGGGCCTCAATCCCACATATTCTGCTATCAGGTCACCAGCCGTTTCATCTTTCAATTCTCCAACTACTTTTTTATTCTCTTGTGATACTGGAAAATTACTCGTATTGAAATGACATTTTAGGGTATCTTTTAGATCTTGGTAGAAGTCATCCATGGTTAATTCATAAAGCAGTGAGTCGGTACCCATATAGCAAAGACTTACATTATCGCTGCCGTATGTTTTTAAAAATACATTGTAGTGATAATCATACATTAAAACTTTGGAAAGCTCCAAAACAGCAAACCCAACATAGATTGGTTTATTTAACACTACCTTTTCTTTTTCGAGCTGTACAGCTACTACATTTTCAGAAAAAATAAAGCAATCCTTAAAATTTGTTTTTTTTTTACAAATCTCTCCAAAGATTTTTGATTAGTAACAATTTTTAGATCAATTTTATTTCTGACACATTCTAAAAACTTACCATAACACAACTATTATTCATCAATTTAAAAAAATCTGATTCGAATGAGTTAGTTGACTTAATTCGATGATATGTGTTCAAATCGAAATAAGAGGTTAACCATGGTTTTTGACAAAATTTTAAAATTCTTTAGACCTTATCCACTTTTATACCCAAATAAATCAAACGCTTGTTTTAAATTAATATAATGGATAATATATTTTTTCTTTTCGGTCAATGAAGCTATCAACTTTTTTACTTTTCCTCCCGGCACTTTCTTTGTTTCCGGTAATAGGTAATTGACTGTTTAAGTCATGAATCTTTTTAGGATAACTAAAGTCAGCATCGAATATATAACCGATGGGAGAATCGTTGGGTATTTTTTCAACATCTAAATTTTCCATTTTCCATTCAAAGTCAGAGTAAGGTAGAAATCCATTCATTGCATATCCATGAAGGTTACTAACATCTGTGTAAATTAAATATGTTGATGGTTTGTTAGGTTCATAATCATGAACATATTTGTTGTTTGCTTTTGCATCATGTTTTATAATGTTTGTGAGCCCTCCCCGGATTCCTTTTTCTAAAAAAATATTTTGTTGATATCTTTAATTACTTCCAGATGTATATTTGTGTATTTCAACATGGCCTGCCACGCAAACCCTGGCAGGGTGAACGTCCAAGCAGCGTCGAGATGATAAATATCCATGCATAGTTCCCTGAACTTTTCAAAAACCTCACACAGAAGAACAACATCGGTTGTTATGTACAATTCTGCTTATTCTTTTAAATTTTTAATGCTAAATTTTTGCCAAACCGGGATCGCATGGTTGTATTCAGATTCAGTAATATTTGAGTTGGTTAAATTATTAAAAAACTTTTCCTTTATGGGTAGTAATGAAAAATTAATATATTTCTCTGTATTGCTAGAAATAACTGAAACATAACCTTCGAGGTGAGCGAGGAAAGGAACAATCAGATGATTGTCACAACCAATAAATCGACTTTATTATCTTGAGATATATCTTTTTCACAAATGATACACCTTGTACTCGTATGAAAATATTCCTCTTCTTCCTGGGTCAGTTTTTGCATTGGAACTACAGAGCCGTAAATCTCATTAACTTTTTGAGTTATTTCGTATAATGCCTCAATAAACTTTTCCATACAATCCATACTTGTAAAGATTTGCGGTTCAAACTCAAAAATTGTTAAATTTGATTTTATAATTAGTGATGCACAAAACAGTTTATGATTTTGAACTATTTTATACCATGACTGCTGTGAGTTGTTGCACGGTCCCTCTAACGGTTCTAGGTAACACTCAAAGTCAGCGTACGCTACAATTTCAATGGGTTGAGTATATTCATAATGTTTAAAATATATATCATTTTCTTTGGGAAATACTACTCTAGAAGGTTTTTGTAAGCTGCAAAACAGTAAATGATCGTTCAGTCGGTCTTTGGCATTTTTCCCGCTTTTCGTAATATAACTAGATTTAAATGTTGATAGACATCTGTGGCAAACTTCTACTGAAGATTCATGTAATGGCAGCTGAGGGGATATGAGTCAGCTTAGGTTTGTTATATAACAGTAATGTGAGCTCTCTTCATCTCCTAAGAACAAAAGATCAAAATGTTCTTAGAAATTTAATTTTTTACTAATCTGTAATGGATATATCTCGTTTTCATCAGTTATTCCAAATAAATTTATTGCAACTTTATTAGCGTTTTCAAATTAGACAACATCTTTAAACGTTGAGGGATATGAAATGCAACTAAAGTCATAGTTACTTTGCACATGTTTGTAAGAGCGCGCCTTATTTGAACCTATAGTTTTGCTAAGAATAGCCAACTTATAACATACAAAAATAAGCGTTCCAATTACACCGATGTATTCTATTATTTAATAATAGACCACATTTATCACATAAATAATTTTGTCTACAACTATGATTAGATGTTAGCTTAACTAATCTACCACACTTTTCACAAAGCATCTCCATTTGTTAAACTTAAAGAAGTTTCGCTAAACAAAATAAAAATATAACAAACTACAGTTATAACGAACTATAAGATATAAAAAGTGGAAAACCTGACAAAGGATAAAATTACATGTTACCCATCACCGCAGTTTCACCTCCTTCCTTATAAAAATTTTAATTGATGGCTGTTCTTTTCTTTGCCTTGGTACATTAACTTTAGCGAGTCTGAAACGAAGCTGGAATAAATATTCTTTAGCATAATCGACATGTTAGTAATTGTATGTTTTGTAGTTGCCATTGTTTATCTCTTCTTTTGTGAACGTTGGCAAAAATCTTTTGGGTAAGAAGGAACCTTATATTTTATACCTTTATATTTATCTATTACCTTATATTTTAAGAATATAAGAACTTATATTTTCCTCCTGTCCCTCTAGAATAATTTGTATAGATTTCCCATATTGAAATGAAATGACATGAAATGAAAAATAATTTTATTATCCTGGGACTGATGTCCCTTTAGAATAAATTTTACATCCATAACATAGAGATCTAGCCAGTGTGGCCATATGTGAATGATATTAAATATTTACAAATATAGTTTACAAATAATATTTACAGAAAGAAAAAATAAATAAAATAAGACAGAAACAAAAAATAAATAAGATAAGACAGAAACAAAAAATAAATAAAATAAGACAGAAACAAAAAGTGCATTCCTTCATGAAAATAATCTTTAAGACAACGGAATGTAATAAAACGGCCTGAGTACAACGATAAGATATTTTCTAATAGAAATCATGCTAAAAAGAGTTGCTTCCAAAGCTCTATTATGTCCCTTCAGTGATCAGTAGTTGGTTTGGGAGCTGAATAGGAAATCGAAGAGGAGGGATTTGAAGGTGGATGCAGATGGAGCGTGTCGGATATTAGAGGGGATAGTGTTCCAGAGGGATACGGCTTGCATTATGAAGGATTTTTCATAAGTTTCAGTTCGATGAGGAGGAGGGTAGAGATCGGAGGTACGGGACCTGGTTGGGCGGGATTGAATGGAAGATTTGAATTGCAGATTCTGTAGGATGTAGGAGGGTTGTTGAGCTCTGATGGCCTGGTATAAGAAGGAAGCCAGTATGTACCGACGACGGTAGGAGGGGTAGAGCCACTTTAACTCGGCGTAATACTGGGTTATATGCGTATCTCTTGGGATCCCAAAGACAAAACGTATTGTGCAATTCATTAGGCGTTTAAGTTTGGCTTCGAGTTCCCCGGACAGTCCGCCGTACACCATACAGCCGTAGTCAAAGTGGGGAAAGATGAGAGAAGAGACTAGGAGTTGGCGGGTTTTGAATGGAAGAAGATATTGTAGACGGTTGAACTGTTTTAGGGTAGAGACAGTACGACGGGAAATTTGTGAGATGTGGGGTTTCCATGAGAGGGATTGATCAAAGGTAACGCCTAGGTTTTTAACGGAATTGTGGAATAAGATAGAGGTGTTGTTCAGCACTAGGTTTGGAGCAAGAGGGGTTGATTTGAGGAGAGAGGGAGATCCAATCAGGATGGCTTTCGTCTTCTCGGCGTTTAAGGTGAGGTTGTTGAGGTTTGCCCAAGCGCAAATTCCGTCGATATCTTCCTGGAGTTTTTGGATGGCACCTGGGGAATCAGCGGGGTCAAAGGAGAGGTAAATCTGGACGTCATCGGCATACATATGGTATTGACAGTGGTGGATGGAGGATGGAAGGTCATTAATATAGATAGAAAATAGGGTGGGGGATAAAGAGGAACCCTGAGGTACACCTTTAGACAATGGCAGAGGCTTTGACGGGGGTTTGTCAGGGACTGCCACAAATTGGGAGCGACTGGTGAGGAAAGATTGGAACCATAGGAGGGCATTATGAGACATGTGAAAGTTTTTGAGTTTGTTTAAAAGGATGTTGTGGTCCACTGAGTCAAAGGCTTTGCTGAAGTCGAGGAGAATAAGGATGGTGAGTTTCTTTTGGTCTATTGCAGTGTGGAGATCTTGGGAAATTTTAATGAGGGCGGATTGCGTGGAATGGTTAGGTCTGAAACCAGACTGAAGATGGTTCAGAAGGTTGTTTTGCTCTAGGTAACTGGATAACTGGGATTGAACTAAACGTTCCAAGGGTTTGGATAAGTTGGATAACAGAGAGATGGGACGGAAATCATTAAGGGTTTCTGGATTGGAGGTTTTTTTCAATGGGCGTACAAGAGCGGTTTTCCAGGTACTGGGAAAAGAGGCAGTTTGCAGGGAAAAGTTGTAGATATGATAAAGGATGGGGAGAATAAAAGGTAATGAGGCTTTAATCAATTTAACTGGGATGTTATCTGGTCCAAAATCATTTGTTTGAGACTTACGGATGGATTTGAGCAAGTCGTCAGGGGTAATATGGGTGAAATAAAAGTTGTTGGGGTTAAATGAGGAAGGAATAAGAATCGGTGATGGTGTTTGGAGAGGATGGGAGGTGTTGGAGACAAAGTGGGAGTTGAGTGCATCGGCTGAGATAGGAATTGATTGGTTTTGCGTGGGTTTACCTAAGGATAGTTTACGGAGAATTGCCCATTTTGTTTTGGAGTCGGGGGCACTGGATAAGGATTGCTGGAAGTAGTCGGATTTGGCGCGGCGTATTAAGGATTGGGTGCTATTTCTGAGGAGCTTGAAGGTGGTATAGTCTTCGGGAAGTCTGGTACGTTTAAATCTTCGTCTGGCTGCGTCTCTTCGTTTCATGCAATTCCTTAGCATAGGTGTCAGCCAGGGTGCTGGAGGATGCTTATATGTCTTGGACTTGAGAGGAGCGTGACGGTCAAGGATAGTTTGAAGTTGAGTGCTAAGGATTTCTGCCATGGAGTCAATTGAGTTTGAGGTGTATATAGGGTCCCAATGGATCATTTCAAAATCGGGTGCTAGGATTGCAGATGATAAGGAATCTAGGTTTCGAAAGGAGACAGTTCTGGGGGAAAACAGTGGTATAGGAAGATCATAGGATATTTGTATGAGGTCGTGGGAAGACAGGAAAGGAACCGGGTGCTGTGATGAGGCAAGGAGTTTTTTAGGTGAATCTAGAACATAAAGGTCAAGCCAAGTGCTGGAATACTGGGTGTGATGGGTCGGGCGGTAAGGGACTATAAAGAGATTAAGGGAGTAGAGGAGGTTTGATAGATAGACTTGGTCGGGAGAAGGTATCAGGAGATTGGTGTTAAGGTCTCCGGAGAGAATAATGTTGGAATATGAAGGGATCAGGTTGTAAAGGATGGACTCAAATGTTTCATCAAACGGTGCTTTCGGAGGCCGGTAGATGACACCGAAGAGTAACGGATGTGTGGAGGTGGATATTTCAGCGAACAGATATTCAATGTGAGAGGAAAGGGAAGTGGGGGAAAGAAGGAGAATTTTGGACTTAAGGCTATCGTGGACATAGAGACCTACTCCACCTCCAGTCCTATCCACTCTATCGTGACGGAGTAGGGTGTAGTTAGGGAGGCTAACTTGAGGGGACAGGATGGTGGGTTTCAGCCATGTTTCGGAGATTGCAATTAAATGGTAAAAGTTGTGGAGGAAAAAATCTTGAAATTCATCAATATGGGCAAGAAGAGACTGGGCGTTAACATGACAGGTTAGAAGGACATTGGTCATAAGGGTTGGGAGACTGAAATATAACAGAGGAAGGGGTTAAATGGCGGGGTATTATTGGATTGATCTGAGGCATACTGGATCACTGAAGATGGACATAACATCTCTGGATGTATAGAAAGATTATTTAGATAGAGAGCATAATAAGTAGCTGTAAAAAAATTACTAATAAATACAGTTAGAGCTGGGCAAGCTGAAACTACAGTGTACGCTTGAGTTCTGGTAAGAGTTAAATAAGTAATAGATAAAATAAAATGAATAGATAAATAAAAGTTATGATAACTAAAAGAGAAGATAAAAAGAAAAGAAAAAAGGAAAGAACTGGATAGAGCTGCCTGGGTGTGAAGGGCCGAGATCAGAGAACCAACGCTGTGGAGTCAAACGAAAACGTCAAGGTCAGTAGGTGTGTTGATAATGACCACGGGCTGACCGTCACTTCGCCGACATTTCACCCGGCCGCCATTAAACCATACGTACTTTATTTTGCCTGCCGCTTTCCTTTGGCGCGCCAGCCAGTATAGGTGTCTATTAAAAGTGGTCATTGCTTCGCCAAGGAATATCTTGTGGGCGTCATTTTCCTGCCAGCCCAAATGTCTGGTAGAAAAGTCTCTTATCACCTTGCGCTTTTGAATCAGATCATCTCTTAGAGATTGGCGAGTGAATCTCGCCACCAGTGGCCCGGGTGTGTCATCCTGCCTCGTCCTTACCCTCTCCACGTAATCGACGTCCTCCACCTTCAGGTTCAGCCCCAGGGCTGTACTAACATTCATCAGAAGGCCCATTGACGTTTCTCCCGGTCTAACTGGTATTCCCCTTATCTCGACAGTCCTGGCTAGGTGCTGTTGATCGGATCTGTTCAGTTTTGATTCCAGCTCAGAAATACGGGACTTAAGGGTGTTATTTTCCAGAACTAGGCCGTCTATCTTTGAGTTCTGGGCCTCTAGGAGCGACTCAATAGTTTTCAGGTGCTCCGAGTTTTGGAATGTAATAGTGGCCTGAGTTTCCATTGAAAGTTTTAATTGACTTAATTCCGCTGCATTTGCGTCCACCGAACTTTTCAGGCCTTTGACCTCTGCTGTCAATTCGTTTATTGCGGTGATCAGCATCTGCGATGCGGAATCTACAGTCTGTTGCGAGCCCGTGCTTCTATCGCTGGGTGAGCTGTTCTTTTCAGTCTTCTCACATTTTTGGCAACGCCATTGTTTCCTTTCCCTTTTCAAGGCTTCTATCTCTTTGTCTTCTATATTTAGACATTTTCCATGGAAAATTGCTAGGCAAGTCGCTGTGGAGCAAATCATTGTTTTTTTGTCCTCCCTGGACACCGTCTGTTTGCATAATGGGCAGTTAACCATTTTTATTTATTTTTATACTGTGCAAAAAGATCGCAAAAATAAATTTGTAGAGAGCGAACGTAGTCCCACTAAGACTTAGGAAGCACTGAAGAGCAACTGATAGTGGGGATTGAAGCTGGCAGAACTGCGCATGCGCTCCCTTCTCCTACACAACAGCTGATAATGTTCACTAACCTTTTAAGTCAATTAAAATATCGGCAGTTTTCCTCTCTTATTACTTCACAAAGTGTCAGTTGAGCACACTTTCAGCACCTCAGGATCAACTCTAAAGATTTAGAGATTACACTGATGTATAATTTAGAACAAGATAATCACTGTGAGACACAATAATTGAATGTCAATAAGAGCTTATAACAAACAACCTTTCAGTACCGCGGAATAGACCACACTGGGTCTCCTTTACTTCCATCCTTGTGATCTTATATATTTTTCCATGTTCTAACTGATCCAGCGTTTTGTAAACTGGAAATTGGTTTAAGCTATTTAATTGGTCAGCTACAGACATCTGTTTTTTTAAGAAAAAGAAACATGGCATTAAGAAATAGTAAAATTAAAGTAAATTTATTTTGAGGAAATATTCATACGTAGGTGTTGAGAAGAGATGACCACATAGAAGAGGCAGGCAATGGCTAAGGCTCCTAAGCTCACCTGTTATATACCCTCCACAAAGAGGGGTTGAGGTGGATGGGCTGCTATAATTGTTTCAAACCAATTCAGCAAAGGTGAGGATGTATGAGTTAAAAAACTATGAAAATATGAGGTGTAATAACTTAAACTATATGCACCCTGCTCGGTCTTTTATTTCTGTCATTAACTGAGTGTTCTTGCATTAGCGACAGAGCTAGAAATTGCAAATATTACTTACATGAAAACGAGGATGAATATTTAATACTATTTTAATCCACTTTAGGCGTACATTGCTCACAGTGATTTAATGTTAGATAACGTAAGATGCATTAAAATTGAAATAGCCCAATTATGGCTAGGGACCTTATCATATACATTTGTCTCATACTTACCTGCCATTAATTAGAGGCTTCAGGCAGTAATTGCCTTCCTATTTCGAGCTTCGTCTCGACAAACATGGAAAGCTAGGTCACATGTTTATCTCCTTCATCCTTCTCTTTTAATAAGCAAAAAATACTGACCTTTAAACATATTTCTATCATTAAATGACTCTCGACGAACATTTGCCAGAAGTCACATCATTCTCTTTAAATGAGCAATTAATAAGGAGCTCGTATGACACACTGTGAGAACCGGGCTCGATGACCACGGCGGAGCCTGAGGTCACAGACGGTGTTCAAAGACTAGTAAGCTCATTAATAAAAAAAACAAAAAAAACACAGGAAATGTATGAATGAATGTGTCAATGGCAAAAAGTCAATGACCCCGTCCAGCAGGACAACGGAAGTAGGTCAACGTCACAAGACAGGCCCCGTTACTAGGTCAAGGTCATGAGGTAAGAAATTCTGCTCAACACTCTACTATACCCTACTGCAGTGTCTTGCTGAAGTAACCCAGGACCCATTCCTGGCCCTCCTCCAAATGTAAAAAAAAAACCCACCTAATCACTTGGGCGTCTGTGTTAAGGATGACTTCGGCCCAAATATTGTGCTACTCTGTCCCCAAAGTCTACAGCTTCTTTAAGGCTTCTTGACACTCGTTATTCCAGCTGAAAGTTCTTCCTTCTGTCAGTTGACTGAGAGGTTTAGCAATGTCCCAATATTTCCTTACATAATGACGGTTGTAGGAAAAAAAGGCTGACAAGCATCAAGCTCCAACACTGTTGTTTATTGGAAGGAGTAGGCGATTGGTGGGCTAAATGAATTTTCGCAGGATCGACCGCTACCCCTTCTCCACTGACGATATGTCCCGAATAGGTGACACTTCTTTGGAAAAGATGACACTTCTTGCATTTGAGTGCAGATATTCAATCAGCAGTTCAAAATCTAGACTGTTATAAACCTTCATGAAATATTATCACTAAAAAAAAAAAATAGAAGTATTCAAAATTATGAACGAAAGCAAAATATATATATATATGTGTATTCTAATCTAAAGAAAAGGATTTTCTTCAGATTCTCTATTCCTGATGATAAACATAAAGAACTATCTTTTTTTTTTTTTTTTTTTTGCTTTCGTTCATAATTTTAAATACTTCTATTTTTTTCTTAAGTGATAATATTTCATGAAATTTTATAACAGCCTAGATTTTGAACTGCCACTCTCTCTCTCTTTCTCTCTCTCTCTCTCTCTCTCTCTCTCTCTCTATATATATATATATATATATATATATATAGGATTATATCTTTATTTTGCTAAAATTTGACTGCAAATCCTGATTATCAATAATCCTAATCTTAAAGAAAACAGTTGACTATTACACACCCGTATATATATATATATATATATGTATATATATATATATATATATATATATATATATATATATATAGCATTGTTTTTCTGTATGACATTTTAGCTTCTTTTGTTTTAGTAATAATTTATTTTTTCTTTAGGCTGGATTTTTGGGAGAACGAGGTTTAGTCGAATGTGAATTTACTACCAGAGTTTTGGATTCCATGTTTTTTACTGGCTTTGTAATGGAAAGAGGGCCTCCTTGGCGTCCTTGTGATCACTGGGATGAAATTTATGCTCAAATGCCAGAATTTGTTCGACAGGAAAAAATCAATCCTTCCCTTGTATTAAAACATATTCAAGTATGGCTTTACATATTTCAATATCTACTTATTCCATTCTATTATTTAATTATACCTATACTTTTAATTTTATTAACAAATTTCATTTGGCATTGGATAGTTAGTATTTTAAATATTGCTTCATTTTAATTTTTTGAATCCAATAAATATAGATATATTCATAAAAATAAATTTTTACAAAAGCAGAATTAGGGAATCGATTATCTTTATGTATTGAATGGATACCTGATAAGATTAAATATTACATATTAATAATGAAAAACTGTTGCTAGTTTCATCTGGCTTCTCCCACATTCAAGAAAGCTCACCTGATATGGTGGTACTGAAGAAACAATATACCAAAAGTACAATGATATAAAATTACACCAGTAATACCTACCAAATGAGTCTGGCTCTAGCTGACTTATAGTGAGGACCTGTTATCAACTCTGCTGTTCTTTTTGCTATCAGTTTTTGCCATAGTTCTTATCATCATAATTAGATCTTTTTTGTTCGATGCTTCTCTGCACTTGTTCGGACCTGCTGTAAAAGGATATCATGCAAATTAATTTATCACAAGAAATGTTGCAACGTCTCGGAAACGGATGCTAAAAAGAATTGGAATTGCCCTTCATGTGCAAAAGCACCCGGGAAGTCCACGGCGGCGTGTAATAGAATAAGTGAGGATCCGGCATTGGTCATGTCAGAAATAAAAAAACTCTCTGAGGACTTAAAAGTAATAAAAATCAAGCTTGAAAGGCAGAGCAAAATGACCTTCAAAAGTAATGAAAGGTTAAAAAAAACTTGAAGACCGCGCTATAAAGCATGAACAAATTATTGAAGAATTATTAAATTAAAACAAAAACTTAAAATAACAAATCAGCATGCTTGAAGTGCGTGTTAATCAGGCAGAACAGGCTCAGCTTTAGAATTCTATTGAAATCAGAGGAGCCAATATGAAAACCGGCGAGTCAACTGATGGGTTAGTGTGCTCCATAGGTGCGGCTCCGGGTCTCAAGTTAGCTGCTGAGGACATCGATTCAGTGGAGAGAAAAAAAAACCAGATCTGAGGACCCTTGGCCATCCCCGAAATCGTAGTCCGGTTCGTCAGGCTAACGATTCGGGACGAGATCATCGGCCTTCGAAGAGTAAAAAGAGACTTCTCGACGAGACTCCTGGGATGGGAGATCGACGAGTGAGGAAGGAGGAGCCATATTTGGAAAGTATTGTGTGGTAACTTGTTTTCCAAACCATCATGGTATCTCCAACTTCAGTGGCATTTTTTTATTAGGTTATTCTTTAATAAAAGTTATTTCGCCTACTTTACTTGAAGTGTTTTTTTCATTTGGTTTTTATGATTTCTTACACACCCATACCTATACCTGCTTTGATACAATCAGCTTTATTTTTTTTTCGTTTTATATAATAAAACAATTTGATTGGTACATAATAGCCCTAACATCTATTCGGAGTTAAGCCTAATTTTTTTTTTTAATTAAATATAAATTTTTTTTTACTCATCACCTTGGGTGCATTGGACAAAACCCTCAGGCACGAGTCAAACATTTTATGACTTTGAATAACCAAAAAAAGTTTAGTCAAAATCTGTTATCCATCAGCTATGCCTCCTTCTAAGTTAAACAATTTATCCTTTGACATTCATTTTTTAAATATCCTTTGACATAAATGCATGTATTGGAGCTGGGGGGGTATTGGAGTTGATGGGTCACCGATTTCAACAACACTTTTTTTGATGATTTTAGGTCAGAAAAAAATACATGGATGGATAAATTTTAAGACAAAAAAATTTGATAAATATATTTCCTTTAAGTATTCGAGTTTTCATTTCCTCTTGGGTTTTTAATAATAAAGTTTACTTTAACGTTAATGAATATATATTTAAAAATTGATCACCTTCCAAGAGTGTGATTCAGCTAGACCATCAGGTTAGTGATGCGACATCAATAGGAAAACATCAACGTTTTGAATATAAAGCATCAATGTTGATAAAACATTGACCAAAATCGATGTTTTTACTATCCAATTTTTTTTTACTTTCACTTACCTATATATTAAATATGTAGTAAGGGAAAGTATTGCGATCATGAAAAATTTCTAATTCCAGTTTTCAACGAAAATACATTTTGAGGTCCTCTGAGTTGTTATAACCAAGTCCTGTGAAATGGTCTGTTTATGTATGTATATGCCCACGATGTATATGCCCAAGCAAAAATTTCATAAAAATTTGTAAAACGGAGGGGGCATTTTATTTAATATCTTTTGTTTCAATTTTACGTTTTTTTCAATTTTCTCAAAAACGGCTCTAATGATTTTAATTAAACTCATCATGTTTAATGAGAATCTAGTATTCATTAATGTCAGATAGGTTTTATCATCATAGAAATGTTTTGAGGGGGCTTAACCCTTTGCAGCCCCACTCTTGATTTCATGAATGGCCACACGGTCTATAAACAACCTCCGCCATTAATCCGTGTCCCTTTGTTTACATCGCGCCCTGGTGGACCTTATAGTTTTCTGCCGAGTTTTAACAGACCTGCATCTTTTTTAATATCAATTTATGATTTATTATTTATTAGTTTCAAAAACAATTTATTTTAGAAACTCAGGAGTGAAATACAACTGAAAAAAATCTTTTTCGGTAGTAGGGGCAGGATGAGGTCGTTGATATCCCTCCTGACCAGAAAACGCAAAGTTTGGGAAGGAACTCTCACCATCGTGCCAATCTTCCCTGATTGGAATTAGATGGGTATCTAACCACCCTTGTCTAATTCACACAAAATTTCTTCGTCCTCCATTGCAAAATTCACTTATTAAATATTTAAAACTAAGAAGCCTAGAAGAAGTGCTGTAGTTCTCAGAACATTTCCAGAGCATTTATTGGGTGTTGAGGGTACTATTTAGCAATTTAGCGCCCTAAATGGCTAAAACAGGGCTTTATCCAACAGACTGAGATGTGTCTGGACAAATGCGGAAACCTTGTCACAGAGGCTGATCCAATTAAATATAGATGACTCCAATACTTCGAGGAAATGCTAAATCCTGAATCAAGCAACTTACACCTCCTCCAGATGCAGCAACTGGACAACGATGAGGATATTGATGAGGAGATACCACCTGACAGAGATGAAATTGTGGATATAATTTTGGCCCTAAAAATAATAAATAACCAGGGCCCGATGAAATCCCTTCAGAATTAATAAAATACGCAGGGGTAGATACTTGGGAAGAGATTTACAAGATGATATGGGACATATGATGGAAGAAAAAATGCCAGGAGACTGGGGAGAAGCTATCATAGTCCCCATTCATAAGAAAGGGAACAAACTTAATTGTGAAAATTACAGAGCCAGAGCGCTTCTGTCAACAGTTAATAAGGTCCTGTTGGTGGCAATATGTAAGAGGCTAGTGGTGAGGAGTGAACGACTATTGGGCAAGTACCAGAGCGGTTTCCGCCCGGGATGGTCAACAACAAATCTATTCTCGATAAGACAAATGATGGAGGAGACTTATGAGAATAATATTGACCTACACCATCTCTTTATCGACTTCCGACAGGCATACGATAGTGTGGACAGAAGACATGGCGTATGCTGATGATGTAGTCATCACAGGGAGAAACAAAGAAGCATTTGCCGGTGCTGTAGAAGAATTTGAAAGAGCAGCACAAGATTTGGGGCTAAAAATAAATTTTTAAAATACTAAATATATGAAAACTTCTAGACAAACTGGGCAGAGAGGAGAGATTGTTGAATTGGGAGAAAACATGTTTCACAGCTGCAGTACATTCAAGTACCTAGGAGGACCAGTGACGGAGAGCAACAACTTAGGCATTGAAATTAAAGACAGAATGGTAGCAGGAACCAGATGTCTACATGCCCTGCAAAAAGCTCTCCTATACAAAAGCCTATCTAGGAAAGCAAAGCCAAGCAAGAAATACAAAACAATAATTAGGCCAGTGGTGATGTATGGCAGTGAGATATGAACTTACCTAGGAAAACAGAAGAGCTCTCCTGGTCTGGGAGAAAAGAATCCTGAGGTAGATCTTTGGAGCCCTCAAAGAAGAGGACAGGTGGAGAATCAGAAGCAATGCCGAACTAATGGAATTGTATGGGGAGCGTGATATCCTTTGTGCTGTCAAGCAGGGCAGACTATGATTGCTAGGACATGTTGAAAGAATGGAGCCCTGTAGGCTGCCTAAAATGATGCTAACACCAGGAGGGGAAAGGAAAAGGGGCAGACCCAGGCATAGGTGGATTGATGACCTGGAAGAAGACATGGAAGAACTGGGGATTAACAATTGGAGGAGCCTCGCTGGAGACCACGAGGAATGGGGAAGAATGGTGGCAGAGGCCCAGGTCCTACAAGGACTGTAGCGCCCAACACTGAGTGAGTGAGTGAGGGTACCACTGGAACCAAATTGATCAGCTGATCGTCAGAATATATAATATATATCAGGATATGTATTCAAAAGTGCCAAGGAGGACTCGGCAAAAGACTAGAGGGACAGAAAATCGACGCTGGTGAGCACCAGCCTAGGACCTCTAGTGTTAAATATGTTTGTCAGTCCCAGCTAATCAAAGGACCAGTAGGACTGGTGATGGATAGGCACTCGCGGATAGCATGAATAACCTGTTTATACCGGTCCCAGGTCGGCCTAGGTCCGCAAAGGGTTAAGTTATCAAAAATTTGTTACCTAATATAGAAAAAAAGAAGCTGATTAAAAAAAAGGCATAGGTCCACAAAGGGTTAAATTGTGAGGAAAAGTTTTTTGTTTTCCTATAAAGTACCTTTGATTTTGTTTCTATGGAGAAATTAACTGTCTCACGTTATGCATAAAAATAAGAACTGGATCAATATGAAATATGAAAAAAATCGAATGAACATATACAGGAGAACAAAAGAAAAATATTTCGACATCTCATAAAACACGTTGAACCTACGCATGCACAGTTCACCTTTTATGACAGCCCATTGTTTATAAGTAAAGGCGTTCTGCTCATGGGAAAAGTTGTCAATATGTTTTGGAACCTAGTGGAAATTGATTGTTTGATAACTAATGAAGTTTTGAACAACTAAATAATGGATTATAAAATCAGAAGCAATGGATTATTATGCTTGCATTGCTGAATTATTACAAGTAAAAACTTTTATTTAACAATAAACAATTTTAGTGTACTTCTTTTACAGATGGCAGCCACGATGAAAGAAAATCATTTCATAAAAAAATTTAAAACAAAAGAGAGCAAATACAAACAAAAATAAATAAATGAATATGGAAAAATGTGTGAATTGAGGAATGGTGTTTACATATTTATCAAAACACGTCAATTTATAATTAAGTAAGTTTGTTGGTGAAAGTTGTGTGTTGCGCACATCGCACCAGATTTTGTAAACATTAACCTGCTAGGGCCCTAATTTATATGAACATCGATGTCGATGTTAAACGTATCTATTTCTTTTGTAAAAACATATGTTAAATACATATATGTTTTTGTAAAAACATCGAAATCTTTGTTTAGGATAAAGTATTGGTATTAAAGCATCTTTGTTTTTGTGAAAACATCAATGTTTAAATATATCTCTTTTATTTTGTCAAAACATCGATGTTGAAACCAGGGTCAGATTTAAACCCCTCCCCCTCCACAGCCTCACACTCACGTGTTGTCTTTTGCCTGGCAGCACTTTTGTTTTAAATTTTTTGATGAAATGATTTTCTTTCATCATGGCTGCCATCTGTAAAAGAAGAACGGAAAGGACGTTCCTGGGCCATAGCAACCTCCGCCCGGTGGTGATACAACTTCTTCTCTATGATGTTGTTCTTGTCGCAGACACCGTTAATAAATTACAGCAGGCAGTGACTGAATAGCATGAAGAGCTTCGCCGGAAAGTTATGCAAATAAATACCAGCAAAAGCGAAATATTACAGGTGGGAAGGCAAGTAGATGTCCATATATACTGTAGTGGAGAGGAAATGTAAGTAGTTACAGATTTTACCTACCTCGGTACTGTAATAGACCGATCTGGGAAAGTGGACTTAGAGATATCTATTAGGATTAAAAAGGCAAATGCAGTCTACTACCAGATCTGCAATACTGTAATAGGGAAACAAGACGTAGGCAGGAATGTCAAGCTCCACATTTTCAAGTCGATATATTTGCTGTCGATATGGTGCTGAAAGCTAGATATTGATGGACCGGCAGGAAAGCAGAGTCACTGCTGCGGAAATGAAGTTCCTGCGAAGAACGGTGGGGAAGACGAGGAGGGACTGTGTCCGGAATGAGAGGATTCGTCAGGAACTGGGGGTTCCCCCGTTGAAAGAAGTCCTACAGACATGCCAATTGAAGTGGTTTGGCCATGTCATTAGAATGGAGGATTACAGGGACCCTCTCAAGACTATGGACTATGTAGCAGATGGCAGAAGGCCTTGCGGGCGCCTAAGGTTGTCCTACCTCGAATATATTGACAAACTTTGTAAAGGAAGAGGCAAAGATCTTCGTTAGGCCAGGAACATAGCTAAAAATAGAGAGCATTGGAATCTGTAGCTAAACGCTGAAAGGCACTATAGGGAGACACAAAAGAAGAAGAAGATTTTCTTTCATCAAGAATGATTGCAATCTAAAGTGCAACATTTTTGGTTTAGTTGCTGTACATCATTATAAGTGAATTTTTTTTTTTTTAAACTAAAAGACAGCCTAAATATTTGAGGGGGTTGTGACGGATCCACCACTGGTTAAAACCATATTTGCTTTTGTGAAAACAACGATGTTAAAACCGTCTTTGTTTATGTCAAAACATTGATGGTAAAACTATCTTTGTTTATGTCAAAACATCAATAAATATCACTCACTATGTTTAACCTTTATTTGTTCAAGTAAATTTGTTGTATTGCCAGAATTTTTGAAATGCTTGAGGCAAAGACTGCACTTGTCTAAGGTATTATAGATTTGATAAAAATATTTCCAAAGGGCACCTGTTGGAGGCATCATAATAATATATAATATATACGGACTGAAAAAAAACAAAAACGATGACTCTTGTGTAAGTTTTTCATTTTTACTATATAAATGAAAACCAAAGATAGGTTGAGGTAAGCCAAGATTCTGAAACCTCTGATTAGTTGTTGTTATTGCGTTTTTGTCATGTCCTTCCTTTTGTATTTATCCCTTTCAAGCTTAAATTTATTGCTATGCTTAAAAATACAAGGTTAATTTTTAAGTGTTATATTTTTCATTGGAGTACTTTTTCAATTAAAGAAAAAAAAACTTCAGGCATCGATGTCGCATCCCTACATCAGACACATATTAACTAATAACTTCTTATAACTAAACAATGAATAAATATGCAAGTTAATATTTTTATTTTTATTAAAAGTATTGGTAATATTCATATGATTCCCTCCCTGGTCTGATTTTTTTCTTTCTTGAATGAACCAAGATTCATGAACTTCCAAGTCTGCCTTCGTTTATCTTCTACACTGAACCAAAAGTCAAGCTTCTCTTTCTATTCACTAAACACAAAAACTCTTAACTTCTCTCTTCACTTCCCCAAACAAAAATGTGCCCTTCCTCTGTACCTGCTTTTTATGTTTCCCTGGGATTCCCCAAAATGGCCAACATGTTCACATTTCAAAATAACCTAAAATATATAATATTTTTCGTAATTTTATAAAATCAATTTCAAATGTTTATATATATTTATTTATTATTTCAAATGTTTATATATATTTCTTTATATTTATTTTTGTATTAAAGTGTATTTCGTTTATCCGAATTCTAGCTTATTGGAATCGTATTAAATTAGTTCGAATAATCGACCCTCTATCGTATATGTATAGTATATAACTATAATATTTGGTTTAATCTGTGAACATAATTGGTATGGAAGAAAAAATAATAATTTCTACTTTCATATAATTTAACGGAAACAATTTCTTTTGGAAGTAAATAAATGAATTGAGCTTAGAATTTAACTTTTTTTTCTGATCATTTGAGTCTTAGAAAATTATTTTTTTGTTCAATATTATTATTTTTTCATAGTGGGATTAAGATTCAACAAATCAAGCTTGAGAGATATTCCAATGTAGTAATTTATTTAGCAATGAACATTTTATGATTTTCTACTGCATAATTCATTTTTTAGAAAATGTAATATTATTTTAATGATTTTTTTTTTTTTTTTTTGTCATAATAGGATATTTCACAAGTTTTATACACAAATGAGAACCCCAATCCACAACCTTATGTACAAAAAATACTTAAGCCTCCAGATGGGGCTTTTGCTAGAATTCATCAACCACCTTTTCCTGAGTTAAATACAGAATTGGTTCAAAAAATAATAGATGAAGGCTTGGCTAAGAATAATATAAAAGCTAAGTAAGTAGAAATTTATTTTATTTAAATGAGTGAATTCATAATATTTTTCCTTTATTCTAATGAATAATCAATATATTAAGGAAGTCTTGGTTCCCCATTAAGTCATAAAAAACGTTATATTAAGGAAATTCAATCATTCTAATCATTTGTCTATAAATATTGCTTTTGCTTTTATATGGATATTTTCATCCGAAAGTACAAAATCCGACTCTGTTGAAAAAATTGTTTTATGCAATTTACAAAGTATCATCTACACATCGAAGTATTATCTCAAGTTATCAAAGTAAATCACATTAACAAATGGAGTGCGGGTGGGTCTGAATTGGTGAAAATATCCTTAGCAGCGGAAGTACAAATCTTTTCACCAACTTTCTCAAAATGCATATGTTTTGTTATGAACTAATTTTTATTGAAAAAAAAAAATGGTTTTACATTTCTGGAGTTCTACATTTGTTGTATTATTACACTACAATATAACTATCAACTATGTTTATTTGTTTAAAAATCTTTTATTACAGACTTGGTTCCTTGAAACCTGTTACTGGTCGTATTGTTCCTATGGGAATACATATTTCAAATGTTCAAGATTCAAGACAGCAACTTCTAAATAACTCAGCTAGAAGATTGGAGGTAATCATTATTTTACTTCTTGGCTTTTTTCTTTAATTTTTAAACAAAAATTAAAGGTTTATTGAGCATTACTTAACAGATTATATTTGGTTTGTAAAATCTTCATTATCCTATTTTATTATTATTTCTGTGTTTGATGGTTGTAATTCTAGTGGTAAATGTTGAAAAGGTGACTTACAATGGGGCCCGATATGCTATTGTGTTTCTGAATTCCCTAATTCATCTGATATATTAAAAATAAAAGAAATTCCTTTATCTCTTGCTGGACTATAGCACTTCACATTTACTTCTCATCCTCTGTTCCCAGGAGAGATCGCTGGTGGGGCATTCAAAGCTTGACGTTTCCACCATTTGATTTGCCCTCCCTTTGGTACAGTAACCCATGGGACAATCTTTCAGTAACACATATCTTTCGGGAAGCCGAAACAAACTGCCCTCCTTAATCAGCTCCGAATGATTTATTTGAATAAATCTTGAAAGTAGGCTAAGGTGCTAGTAGACATTACAATGAAAAAAGAAAATAATATAAATACATCTATTAACTCTTTAATTCACAGAGTGTTAGAACAAAAAACAAAAAAACAATGCTTTGTAGAAAGTAAATTAAATAAACTTCAGTTTCATAGTGACATGTCGCTGTATAAGGTGTAAAGAAATGTAAAATGTGATAAGAAAAAACAAAACAAAGAATGTTAAGAAATGAAATCTTATACTCATCCATATTAATAAGAGAAAAAAAAGTCTCCAGATGGAGAAACGACCTTCACAGAAAATAATGAAGAAATAAAAAGGGGATAACTATTCTTCTTCGTCCACAGAATGGTAAAAGGAAAGAGGTAACTGCCCAGGTGAGTAAGTTACGTGAGGGGGTACACGTAACGATAATCTATAATCAAGTTTGCTAAGTGAGTTCGCCGAAACAAGAGAATGGGGTGCTTTGTAGCATAAGACAGGGGAGATTCAGCTCCGGATGTGCTGTTGCCCACTCTGATAATACCCCGCAAGCCGGGATAGGGAGATAGTGGAGCTAACGGATGTGGAATGGCCCCAACGTAACTTGTTCACTGGTATGTGTCAACCTTGGAAATTTGCTTAGCCTAAATCCTCCTTCGGCAAATAATGAGTGTAGTTGGAATACAAGTTCGAAAGCTTCTTCAGGGGTGTCAGCTCCACTCTTGATGTCTTCGACATACATGTCATTGCTCACGCGGCTAGAATCAAGCAGGAATTGGCTTCCCTCTTCAATGACCACTTGCTGGATTACGCGGATGGCCTGAAAAGCACTCAATCTGACCCCATAGGTGACGGTGTTTAGCTCAAACTCCTGAACGCATGAGTTTTCTTCGTGTCACAGAATTTGCTGGAACCTTCAATCATCCTGGTGCATGACAATTTGTGTTGATCTTCACAATGTCAGCGCAAAAAGCAATGGTGTACAGGTGAAATCTTATTAATATGTCACATATATCCTTTTGCAGCTTAGGTCGAACAAAATTATGCCTCAAACACCCCTCGTAACTTGGGACCATGAAGGTTTTCCTGCCATATCCCATGATGAGGGATCAGGTATGATGAATTGGTGACAGAAGGTTTGGATCCTTTACGAAATCAACTAATTGCTTCCCTCTTAAATTTAATGCCTTGTCTACTCTAGAACTGGTGCTGTTTTAGGTATAAATCACTGAATAATTCTTAATAAGCATTATTTAAATCCCTTATTCTACAATTATAATACCTGACGTGATAAATACACTGGTATCTAGTTGACTAAACACTCTTAGTAAATCCTAAAATACACTATAACAATGAACAACGTGTAAAATTGGTTACCAGTAGGAGTTCAGAATATTGTAGTCTTCTTCTGTTGTTTTGAGCTAACACATAAATATTTTTTTATAAAAGTAATCAAACCTCCACTGGGTCTCCCCATTGATTTTAACTTCGTTTCTGGGGAACAATAAAAATTGTATTCCCTGAGAAATGTAGGCAATTTTAAATCTTTATGAAGGTTTTAAGTTTCAGCTTAGCATATTATGGAATACCATAACAGTTCTTTTATTTATTTCTTACTAAGCAAAAAAAGTTTCTTTAGTCCTTCTATGTCCCAGAAATCAATATAACTTGCATTTCTGGGTTGCTATAACTTATCTATGTCTGATTTGATACCTTTTAAAATGAATAAAGCCCAAGGTTTAATTAATATAAAAAACAATATATTAAATCAGCTTCCCCCAGAATATACTAAATTTATTTAACAATAGTGTTGAAACAAAAAAGTTGCCTAAAAACTGGTCAGATATAGCTATATTATAGCAGATATAGCTATTATATAGCAGATTATATATAGTATGCCCTATATATAAAAAGGGCGATCCTTAAGACCTTTCCAATTATAGATTAATTTCACTTATTAATACTACTAGCAAAGCTATTTACTGGAATTTTGACTAAAATGGTGGTACAGTGGGTTGAGGATAATGAAATTATTTCTGAAGTGCAATGTGGGTTTAGAAAAGAGCGAGGATGCTGAGATAATATCCTTATTTTGTACTAAGCCATATTTTTGAGTGTGTATGCTATTTGTATAGACCTTGAAAAAGCATTTGACACAATAGATCATAATTTGTTCTGGCTGAAAATTTTTGAAAAAGGAATAAGTGGGAAAATTGTCAGAATTATGTGTAAACTGTATAGCAGTGCAAACCTGGCCTTAAAAGGAGATAATGACCGAAGAGAGACATCTGTTGTGTAGCAGGGTGTACTGCAAGGCGAGAAAATGAGTCCTGTTTTGCTCTCTCACTTTATTGATGACGTGGAAAATTATCTAAGAGATAATAACATGACTGGCGTGAGAATAGACAATGAAACTGATATACTCATATTGCATTTTGTTACTTTTACTTACCTATATATGAAATATATAGTAAGGGAAAGTATTGCAATCGTGAAAAAAATTTCGACTTCTGGTTTTCAACGGAAAGACACGTTTTGGGGTCCCCTGAGTCCAAATAATCAAGTCCCGCGAAATTGTTGAACAGACTAGCTCCAAAACTATAAACCGTGTGAACATGTAGTGTATTTATATGCCCGCGATGTGACAGCAAAAATTTCATCAAAATTGATCCACCGGAGGGGGCACTTTACTTAATAAATTTTGTATAATTTTCATGTGTTTTTTTATTTATTTACTCAAAAACGGCTTTTACGATTTGACAAAACTGAGTATTTGATGTATTGATATGCCAAAGATGTGACAGCCAACATTTCATCAAAATTGGTCAAACAGGGGGCACTTAATTTCATAACTTTTTTTCCAATTTTTACCTTTTTTTCGATTATCTCAAAAACGGCTTTAAAGATGTTGATCAAATTTGTCATGTTTCATGAAAATTAGATGTTCTTTAATATCAGGTAAGCTTTATCATTATTAAAATGTTCTGAGGGGGCTTAAATGGGGAAGAGACCTTTTTTGTTTTCCTATAAAGATTATTTGTTTTTGTTTATATGGAGAAATTAACTGTCTCTCGTTATGCCTAAAAGAAATGAATTCCTGTGGGCAAGAACAACACCTGAATATGTCATAAGGCTTGAAGCTGTGGTCCATCACCTAAGCTGTGAGGTCTTTAAAAGAATGCTAACTTGGTGGCAATTTCTCCTAGGGATGCCAGCCAAAAGACTTCCAAAGAAATGTTTTAATAAAATTAAAGAATTAGGGCTAAGTGGAAGTTCGCCTTATGAATAAAATTGGGTGCTACAGTAGAAAAAATGCTGACTTCCATTGGTGAATGAGATTTATGGTATATTACAAGCAAGGAGGCATAGCCAGAAGATGTATGTCAGACTTCATAGAGGAATAGATCTGCAATGCAGTATTATGGGTTGTCAGCAGGGTACTTGATTCTGGTTACTGCCCAATTACTTACTACTTTGGGAATAGGAGAGGAGTACCTGAGATTTAAGTGTCCCTTAAATAGAGTGAGAGTTGTCAGTCAACTGAGAACAGCAGGCAAGGCCTTTATATTCATGATATACAGTATAGAATAGATTGCGAGACTATTTGTACTATTTGCAACAGGCTGGAAGAGGAAAGCCTAAGACACTTTCTCCTGACATGCCCTATCTACATTTCTATCAGAGGGTGATGCTTGAAGCAATACACTCGAGGAAGAGAAGACTACCTCATAGCAGCTCTTCCTCACATTGAATCTCTCCAAAAATTTAATAATTTATTTATGAGCTGATTAGTGTCACTTGAAATTTCTGTTTAGTTAATTAATGATTACTTAGTCATATATATTTTTCCATTATTTTGAAATTATGCAATATTAATGATAAAACTATATTTGAACTTATAGGCTTCTAATTGTTATTATTTCAATTTTATTATTAGGTTTTGAAAAATTGTATTTCATGCATTTTTGAAAATAAAATTTCTGATGCAAGAAAGAGCCTTCCAGCAGTATTGCGGGCCCTCAAATGCAGGGTAGCAAGATTAGCTTTATGTAAAGAACTTGCAAATCATGTAATTGGTAACAAAGCCATGTTAGAACACCAACAGTTTGATTTGGTCGTCCGTCTGATGAATTGTGCACTGCAGGTATTTACTAGTATTTAATATTCCATTTTAAGATTTGACCAAATAATTTAGAATTACTTTTTCCTTCTTTTGAATTTTTTTATTTTCTCTTTATCAATGCTGATGTTATTGTTCTATTTTTCTAATTTTAAGTAATTGGGTGTATTTAAATATTTATTTAAAGTTAATTTTATATTCATAAAATCCCTTTGATGTATTATATTTTAAAACTTTGTTGTCCCAGTTCTACTATCTGCTAATCCACTAAAGTACAGTGTGTGTTTAGTGACAAGGATCTGGGAAACTGAAAAAATTCCTAATGCCTAATGAATGGAAATAATCTTATTCCTAATTTTATTCCTGAATTCCTGAATATCGAATCTTACCCTCCTTCTAACTTCATAAAATATTTATGTTAATCCTAAATATTTATATTCTTATCACAAAATATGCTCAGAAAATTCTATGAAGCCTATAAATGTGGTTTGAGAGTAAACCATTCAATTATTCCTATTTAATTAATGGCTAAACAATTGAGAAAAAATATGGTATAATGTTGTGTGTAGCTCATCAGCATTATGTCTATTTTTAGAAGAAAAATATAATATGTCGACTCTAAAGCTCTAAAGGTAAAATTGAGCAGGGAATACCAAAGAAGTTAGTAAATCTACTATAAATTTTCCTTTTTCATATATTTAACACTTAAAAAAACCCAGCAGTTAAACTCCTTTACTTGATAATTTTATCATAGGACCGTGGCAGGTGTAATTCACTGATGTACTAAAATCCTTGAGCAAAGTTATTCTTCAAATTATTGCACTGGCAAAAGTTCAAATTACCTGTTTTGAACGACAGCTTTGTTTCTTGTGATACTAACACCATTCATTAGAACAGACCCCGCTAGAATGTATTTTCATTATAATTGAAAAAAGCAACATTTAACATACTAAGTGTTTTGTGGTTTTAAAGTACGACTCAAATACTCGTACGCAAAACTTGTGCTTTGCTATGGATTTAGTGTTTTAAGATTAGGACAGGATGCCATAGTTTTACAACAAATAATAAAGGTGATTTGATGGAATTTGTTTGAATTTATGTTGCATGGACAGAAACTGTGCAAAATGTTCAGCATTCATATTAAAACTTGTAAGAAAAGAAAGGTCTTATATAATTTAAAAAAAAGTAACTTAAATAATTTATAATTATATATTGTATTTTTTTTTTCAGGATGTTTCGCCTTTAGATGAATTTGGTGTTGCTGCAGCATTGTTACCCTTGGCTACAGCATTTTGTAGGAAACTTTGCACTGGAGTCATTCAGTTTGCTTATACATGTATTCAGGTTAATCATAGTATCTCTTTTATTACTAATAATTTTAAACAAACAAAAAAAGTTAATTATAAACTTATATTTAGTTTATAAAGCTGTTGCAGATGGAATATTTTATTATTTTTTTAATTATAGATTTTATTATTTTAATTTGATTTTATTATTTAGTTAATTATAAACTTATATTTAGTTTATAAAGCAGTTGCAGATGGAATATTTTATTATTTTGTCACTTTTTTGTTTTGTTATGGCCCATATCACTACTTTTAATATTTATGGATCGAATACTTGGTTGAATTAACTATGAATAATAATTTTGACATTTCACTTAATACACAGTTCCCAAGGTGAATAAATTGTAAGGGCATACTTATGTCGCAAACCCACTGACGTCTCAATAATGTCACTAGCCTTGTCAGTAAAATGTAGTTCGAAACCATGTAAACATGCACTAAAACTGGGCCATCGATCTGCATTGGCAGACTTGAAAACTTTTTATTTTTTATTTTTTTGTTGTGTTTTTATTTGATACCTGTAATTTTTTCTCTCGCATAATTTGCATTTTTTTATTTTCAACATTTTTATCCCAAGAAGACTAGTAAGTCTTTGAGTATAAGCGAAGTACTACTCCCACCATCCAAAATTTTTAATAATTCTTCATAATAGCTTATTTTTTAATAACTTAAATAATAATTCTTCATAAGAACTTCTTTTCTTTTTAACACACGTACCTGATTGTTTACTAGTAAAGCAGAAAATATACTTGAGAAATTAGCGAGGTAAAATTCATGTAAAGAGAGACATTACTTGGCAATAAAAAAAAGATATACAGATACATGGGTAATCAAGGATATAAGGAAGCTAAAATTGACAAAAGTGAATTCCTATGCCCTCTATTGGCTTCAAAGGACACTACTGCTCCTATAAATATTCTGCAGAAAGCAATGGTTGAAGAAAAAATATCTAAATTAAGGGCAGCCAGAGCAAATCAGCTAGACTAGTATACTATCAGTCTAAAGCGCTCTGGGCACTGTTTAAGCCGGACTAGTATATCAGTCCCTAGCAATCGGGTTAAAGGGGTTAAAAATTCAATTCATGTATAGGCTTTGCTGGTGAAAATCAGTGATTTAGTTCTCTTCATTTAAAAATACTGTAATGTGAGTCCTAAAACTAATATTTCTTCATAACATAGGCCAATATTGCTTTTGGTTTTGGTGCATTTGGTACTGATTTTATTTGAATTTGGTGTCGTAAATTCAAATATGGTATCAGTCTTTGCCTAGGAGGTCAAATTTCTAAGATATAATGTTTTAGTGAAGTATAGATATAACGTTAAGCTTGCAATTTTTTTTTTTTTTAATGCAAAAATATTATTTATTAAATCAATATATATTATAAAGCAAAGTGTACAATGTGCGTGCCAATAAGGCTCAGAAACGACTCCACGTACGATTAAGAGATTTATGTCAGCGTGTAACTTTATGCCCTCTAACGGAGAAGAAGGTTTCCGTTTTTCTCTTAAGGGTGTGAAATTGAAGAGAAAAGGACTGGAAGTTTAAGCCTCTCGCACCATTTAATTAGCCTCTCTGAGATTGAGATAGGAGTTTATGAATAAAAGATTTAGTTCGAGCTTCAGGCTACCAGGAAGCGCTAGGGTGCGTTTCCCTCAATGTTTATTGTTCATTTATCCAGTGAGGTTGTAAAGGTTATATATTTTTTCGGCTGTTCTTTTTAAATTACTAAAAAATTAAGCGATAATAATTAGTTTATCCTTTGCTTTCAAAATAAAATAATGATTCAAAATCTCTGCAATACATTAGAAAACCAACTGGATTCATAAAAAATTAATTTTCTCATAAGAAGGCTAATTGATCAACACATTACGTTTAATCAGTATATAATATATACTTAAGTAAATTTAATGCAATATGAGTGAACATTTCTTAATAGTACAGTGATCGAATTAAAAGACACATAAAAAAAAAAAGAGATAAATTGACTGAATATAAATCGAAAATAAAAAGTTTGAAGTGTTCTTATCGTAGTTATGAAAAAGAAGTTGTTTTGATCAAGGGCGTACCCAGGATCAAAACTAGGGGGGGGGGGGCAAGCTAAAATCTAGGGGGGCAAGCTATGGTCGTTTAGGTAGTAACATCTTACCGCGGAAAAGGTGAATGAAACCAAAATTATGTATAATTATAGCAGTGCTTTATCACTAAGTTATTACAATTATTTGCTTGAAAAAAATGTATTCTATCATTGCTTCCAGTCTTAAGAGCCTAAAAAATTATTGCTCCCAGCCTTCCAGGGGGGGGGGGGCAGCCGCCCCCCCCCCCCTGCCCCCCGCTGGGTACGCCCATGGTTTTGATTACTATGTATGATGGGCATTTCAGTTGAAAAATGACTAACTCCAAATACAGCATTTTTTCAATAAGATTTTATCATCCCTCTTGGTTCTTCAAAAAGAAATACGATGAAAAAATTGTGCCTTCATGAAATTTTGCTTTTCACTTTGTAATAGTAATAAGATTCGAGTTCTGCAGAGTCAAATTACGGGGGGATATCTTGAGGGAGATTGAAATGAAAGAAAGGTCTTAAAAAAAAAGTTTCTAAGAATCTTCGGTAGTTTCTATTCTTCTGGATCTAATAGGATCATCACAGTATTCGGCGCTTAAGTTATACTCGGAATATAATATCTTTAACTGAGGTATTAGATTTTTCAACTATAATCTAATAAGTTATTATCTTATGTGTCCCCGGCCTGGAACAGGAACCTCTCGCACAGACAGAAGAGCAAGTTGGCCACAATCCAGTGAATGGCCCTGCTACGAGTTACTAGGTCGTATAAGTCAGTCTCACGAGGCGGTGCAAGTCTTGGGAGGAGATGTTCCTCTCGAACTCCTCCTAAGACAAGAAATGTATCGTTACAAAATAAAACGAGATGGTTTGGCGGATCTACCACCAAACCTACGCGAGCGGATATGTGAAGACCCCAGCGATGGAAGAAGATCCTCCGGGAGGACACAATAACAGAATGGAATAGGCGGTGGGTGACGACACCGAATGGGGCCACATTGAGGAAGTACTTTCCCACCGTCGAATCGCGCCTAGAAAAGACTTCGGTCCTCCCGGACTATTGGGTCTCACAAATTCTTACGGGGCATGGGGGATTCAGAGCGAAACTTTTCAAACACGGCAAAAACATTGACACCCTATGCCCCAGTTGTGGGGTACCAGAAACCGCTGAGCACATTGTCGTCGTCTGCACCGCCTTTGAGACACTAAGGGCCAAACTGCTAAAGGAGATTGGGCTCTACATTCTGTCTGAGAGCGACCTCTCTCGGCTCATGACCAAGGAAAATTACCCGCACTTTAAAAATTTTGTATGCGGATGGAAGGAAGCCGTGTGTCTAACCCACTTTACCATGGATAGAAGAGAAGAAGCTCCTGGGAGGCCGCCGGACAGAGGAGGGGAAGAAGAGGACGGGAGAGGCTAATATTGCAGTGAAAAATGTATAATGATGTACTTGCAGCAGTGATATGTTATGCAGGCATGCATATCATATTACTGTTGCAAAAACCCGTATTACCCTAGAGGTACGGTAGGGTCGAATAAATAAAAGTTATTATCTGCTGACTGCTTTGAATGGGCTTATACGATTCAGAATTACAGAAACCATAAAACACGATGCATAACTCGACAAAGTTGCATTAAAATTAATTGTTCATTTACCATTTTCAACCCCATATAAAGTATATAGGGTTCCTTATTTGGGCGGACTCTGCAGTTCTCGAATCTTAATATTTATACCAAGTTAAAACCGAAGTTTCAAGAAGGTGCTAATTTTTTTCTAAATTTCCTTTAATTTTAAAGTTTTTCTGTTATTAAAACTAGCAAACAACTACTGGAGCGAAGCCGGGCACCCTAGCTAGTTATACTATAATTATAATATAATATTTTTTATTATATTATACTAGAGTTTGAAATTAAATTTTGTTTTTCTTTTCAAATAAAGAAATAAAAATCATATCATGACTTTTATATCTGAAAACAAAAGTCACGATATGTTTATAATATTTGAATGAAAAAATAAAAGTCAAAATTTGATTGTAATTATGTATATGTTTTTCTATATTTGTATGCAATATTTGGTTAATCATTGTTTTGGAAATCATATCAGTTAATCATAAATTATATGTCATTTATTAGGTTATATGGGATGTGATAATGACAACAATCACTTACTTCCTTACTTAATCCGTTACTCTTCAACCAGTTGGCAGATCTTTCTCCAGGCCTTCCAATTTGAGGCTTTTAGCTCTTTCAGGTTGGCTTTGACAACTTTGGACCAAGTCGATCGTCATCTACTACCTCATGGTCTGATTCCTTCAACTCTTGCCTCCATTTCCTGCCTGGGTCTACCTTGTAGGGTCCATTCTTAGGACATGCGCGAATCCGTCTTAGCTGATTCCTTATCACATGCGGATTGTAGTATTTCTCACTCTGTCCCTGCGAGCTCTTCCAGCAACATTTCTCGGAAATCTCATTTCTTGGACCAGCACTCTGCTTTCTACATTCGCAGTGACTGTCCATGATTCACTTCCATTTAACAGAATAATGGTTTAAACCGTCTTGTCATAGTATTTTTCATCTTTTGTGGCATCTCTCTATTCCTCAGGAATTTGGTGTTTTTAGCATGTTAAACCCTGCTGGCCCCTGAGGTTCTTGCATTTATTTCCTGTGTGATTTTACTATCACATCCAGTGACAGTACTCAGGTATTTAAAAGTTTCCACTTCCTGCCTTTTCAGTTGGAGCTGACTTTCATTTGTCTTCCAAGAGATGGGCATGCATTTGGTTTTACTGAGGTTTAACTTGAGTCCCATTTTTTTGAGTTACTTGCCTATTCACTCCAGGTTATACTGAAATTTCTCAAGTGAGTCAACAATCAGGGCTAAATTGTCGGTAGAGGCTAGTATCCCTATCTCAACAAGTTTTAGGTTCCAGTATCCCAGGAAGTACTTCCTTCTTATATTGCTGCTCTTTAATATATTACCTTTACAATGATGAAAAGAAGTGGGCCTAAAATATTCCCTTGCCTTATGTCTGTTGCTGTAGAAAACTCCTTTGACTGAGAATGTACTTTCCTGACAATATTTCTGCAGTTTGCATAATATTTTTGGATTCGTTGAATGAGCATTTCTGGTACTTCTCCCTTTTTCAGGGCATGCCATAACCCTCCTTGGTGCACAATCAAAGGCCTTCTTGAAATCAATAAAACATGCGTGCACTTCCCTATAGCCTTTTCAGATGTTTGTCTGAGAGTGAAAATAAGATCATGGGTACTTCTATAAGGCCTAAAACCACACTCAAAGCTGTTTTCCAACAGAGCCTTTAATTCGCCTTCCATTATCCTGCTCTACACTTTACCAGGGACACTTAAGAGTGACATACTTCTGTGGTTTCCACATTCACGGTTATCTCTGCTTTTGAATATTGGCTCTGATATTGATATTGAAATAATTCTTCCCAATCCTTGGGGATTATGTGCCTCTTCTAGGCCATCTGTATTACCTTGAATATAATTCTTGTCCAGTCTCGCCCATGTAACTCAACATCTCCAGAGTGATATTATCATAACCAGCTGCTTTTCTCATCTTCGTTTATTGAAGGGCGTTTAGCATATCTTCCATAGAGATGTCATCATTACAACTGTTATGAGAGCCCTCAGTATTGCTGTTACTATCCACCTCGGAAGACATAACTGGAGTCTCACTGTTGTTTATAAGATCTTAGTACTCTTTCCTCCTGCTCATATTTTCTTTTTATTTTGTAAAAAGTTTTCCATTTTCGTTCTTGACAAATTTTAGAGAACATTCCTCCTTATTTTCCTTCCTGAAAATTTTCAACACTTTATTAAAGAGCTTTTGATATCCAAAGAACTCCCTTCCATGAAATTTCCAAACTCTTCCCAACATTTATCCTTGGCTTCCCTCACAGTTTGCTTTACTCTCTTAAAGTACTTCTTGTATACTACAAGATAATATTGGTTTTTAATGTTTCTCATCCAGGTACCGATTTATAATAACTCATGCAATATAAGCGATATTTGGGTTGACTATTAGGTTATTGAAGGTGCTGATTAAAAATTAATTGATATAAACAATATTGGGGTTGACTATTAGGTTATCGTAGGCCCCTGATTATAAGAATAATAATGAAAGCTTAATGAACCCGAAGATTCGATGCCATCACCAAAACTTGCTCCCTGCCTACCTCTATACACCAACAGCCATCCAGACCCAACTTTGTCAGATCTACCTTCAGGCAATCCTCCCACCTCTGTCTCGGCCTACCCCTCGGACGTTTCCTAGTTGGCCCTGTGCTTATTCATTTTTTTGGGATCAGCTCACAACCAAGTTTCGCTATTTTATAAGCCTCTTTAATTCTCCATGCTGCAATCACCTCTGCTCCACATAGATTTTCATCAGCAGATCCCTAATTATGAAAATTATATAGGGTTTCAGACCATAAGCTCAGGTATTTATTATAATTTACACAATATAAACAATACTGGAGTGTATTATTATACAGTTGAGAGCCTGAATATGAAACTTTAAATGATTTTAAGATTAAACGCTCATATATCGATTTATTAAAAATTATTCTATATAAATATTGTGGTTAACTATTGATTATAAGCTATCAAATATAAATTGGATATTTGGGTTGACATTTGATATTCAGAGGTGCTGATTATGGAAATCATCAAACTATCAATTAGATCCTATCATTCAGATTAATGCCTGTAATGAGTATAACCTTTATAAACTCATAACAAAGGCTTTATTAGATACATAATAACACTAGAGATTCAATGTAATTTGAATTGAACATATGGAATAATAAGTTAACCAAACTATTAAATAGTAAATAATTCATCACAATGCCCAACTCCTGATTACTTCGCTGCAGTGTGGCTGGATCGTTGAAGAGACAAGGTTGACATGGCCGTGGATATGGCCCTTGGTAGCTGAGTGGTCAAGAGTATATGCAAGACCCTGGTTCCAATCTCAGCCATGGCCAATCTTCACTTCAGATAAAATTGAAACCTCACGGAAGGTGTTATCTCACATCTGACCGATTCAGAATTTAATGATTTAAAAGCTAAGCTTCTTAAAATAATCAAAATAGTTTATTACAAAAACAAGTCCAGCATTTCAGAAATTTCTTCCATCTTCAGGTTTAATTCATAGACCATATACCATATTTGATTCTACTATTACTATGCGATTTATAGGCGTGAGGCCCCAATCTTAACTGAAAAGGAAACTTCTGAGATTTATTTATCTCTGATGAGGTAGCGGGAGTTGAAAGCTGGGATCTAATAAAGCTGATCACAGCCCTTTTTAACTGAATAGGTCGTTATGGGAGTGAGCTTATATTATGACCACATTACCTTCCAAAAAGGTCATGCCTAGAAGGAGCAAAGCAATAGCTTTACCCCTATTTTTCTATTAATAATCTCCATTAACATATTATGGTAGTCGAGTACTATATATTTCTTTTCATTATTTAAAATAATACATCAATATATATAATTAAAGCCTCCTTTTATATTGTTCATTTAAAAGGTTGCTTTTATTTATATTTAATGCCGTATGACATTGAATAATGAAAAGAAATATGTAGTACTTGACTACAATAATATGTTGCTGGAAAATTTTAAAAGAAAAAAATGTATATAGTCTATGGTGTTTGAGGTATATGATCAATTGCCCACACAATCCCCAATAGTTCTCTTTCCAAGGCACTGTATCTGGTTTCCGCAGCCTGCTAGCTTATGCTATAGGAAGCTCTCCGTTATTTCCTCCTCCTGGCATAACACGGCCCCCATCTCTTAATCGCTTGCATCTTTTGTTATTGTAAACACCTTCATAAAATCAGGAAATGCATCACTTGGTATTAAGGCGAATATATGTTATCTTGACTGTTGATATTAAATGTTTTAATAGGGTTCTTAGGGTTCAATGCCAGTAATAAACAACTATATTATGGCGACATTTCACTATGTTGTTCTCATAATCATGCCCTACAAGGAACAAATACGTTGGATGTTAGAATATAATTATATGAGTTACATAGGTAAAATTTATACTAAAGTTAACATTAATATAAATATAAAAAATACATGAATTTTATGACAGTATATAATTCAAATTATAAAAGTGTATGATACACTATTGTATTGTATGATACAATACACTTTTATCATTTGAATTATATATAGTAATACAACCTATGTATTTTATATATTTATGTTACTGTTAACTTTAGTGTAAATTTTACCTATGTAACTCATATAACTGTATTCCAACATCCAACATATTTGTTCATTATAGGGCATGATTACGAGAACAATGATCTCAGTCTCAAAACGTCGACATAATATAGTTGTTTATTATTTACTGAACTTCATGAACACTATTACTACAATATATATATATATATATATATATATACTTTAATACTTATACATACAAAAAATACATATAATACAAACTCATATACTTGTATTATAGTTTTATGTTCTAATATTATATCTATTTGTTTCTTATTTTTATTTCTGCACAGGAACATGCAGTTTGGCAGAATCAACAATTTTGGGAAGGAGCTTTTTATCAAGATGTTCAAAAAGAAATTAAAGCATTGTATATTCAAGTAATTATTATTAATGTTTTGTTATGTTTATACCATACATTTTAATTACTCTTATATTTATTTTTATTCGCTTTTCACTATTAAATTATTGAAATTGGTTTAAAAGTTTTTATTTTAACATATTTTTCCATGAAGCTAAAGTATGGATATTTTATCTCCAACTTCTCTGCCGTGTTATGAAAGTATTTTTTTCTTTCTGTTTATATCTCGTTCTTACTATCTTCATGATGGTTGATCTGCCCTCATGTTCTCTACTTTTATAAAGGATAGATTTTATAAAGGATTGATTCATCACACCCCTCTCAAGTTTCCCTCAGTTGACATAAATCTGTTTGCTCAATAACTTTTAAAGTGGCTCTTATTACTACCACCCCAGAGGCAAAGAATGAGATTATAGTTAATTTTAGTTAAGAGTCACTTCAATCTATTGAAGTTACTATTAACAAGTGTCTAACCGAAACCGAATGTTGGCCATTGACCTGGTTTTGGGCCGAAACCGATACTTATTTAAGAATGTAGCATGTCTAGTTTTGCAATAATATTAATGCAAGCTGGTATGAATGACAGTAACGGACCCAATCATTCATATAATAGAAGAATGGTAAGATAGGTGTTCTAGTAAGGTTACAGGATTGGATCCCGGCCCATACTTTCCAGTACGGCTGGTTCCCGTGGGAATTTAGACCACATGCACTTAACTGGTAGAGGCCTAGAAGTTGAAATATACTTGCAATAACAGGCTGATAATAATAATTTCATAGAATTTTCATAGAATATATCTAAAGAATAAAAACTGGTAATAAAATAAACAAACCGGAATCCGACCTGGGCCCAAATGATCTAGGTACGCCACTAAATAGTTAAGTTTTAAAATGTTGTTGATGATATATTGTGAATAGGGATCGATAGAGATGGTTTATATCATCTAAAAGTTTATTAATGTTTTCAGTTTCCCCAGTACTAAAAATATATGTTGATTCAAGTAGTTGATTAGTTATGACCCCATGAAAGATTGACTGTTTCTCTGTTCTTTTTGTCAAGAACGAAGAGCATTACGTACACCCAATAATAACATAAAAAACAAAAATGCAATTCATCGAAAATAATGGAAAATAGAAGAAGTGCATTTTTTACAAAATCTATTCTACACATTTTTAAACTTTGATTTGAGACCAAAACTGGCTCGGTAGACTATAAAGTTTCTGATATACAGTTTTCAAAGTTTGACAAATTTGTAATTTTTAAGTTATTTTTGATATTGAGATATAAGTCTGTGAAGTAAAAATGTATTCAATCTATCTTTTGGGAAGGGAGTAGTGTGGTGTTTTTGTAAGTGGTGGGGGTGCTTTGCCCTAGTCCTGGAGCACGTGAATACATAATTTAAAAAACAGTATCTTAGGAGCTTTTTGGTCTACTGAGCCAGTTCTGGTCTCAAATTATAGCAAATTATTTATAATAGTTTTTTGGTCAACAATTTTCTTCTTCATGGTCGAAATAGAAAAGAAGCCCAAAATTTTAGTTTTGGGAATATTCAACAGTGATTAGGGGGGAGGGTTTGTAGAGGATGAAAACTGGTAGACACATACCTATACCTGTACCTACAAGAACAAAAGATGAAATCTACTACCAGTTGATGCAGCATGAGCAGCCCCCCTTCCATGACAAGATTTTCCATTTCTTTTCCATTGATTTGAATCTGTGGGCATGTCGGGTTTTTCAATTGACTAATTCAAATTTAAGTATTACACTAAAGAAATACCTTATACCTTAAATAAAGAAATACCTAAAAATTACATAAAACACTGAAGAAGAATAAATCTTCCAAATTTAAGGAGATTAATTCTTCTTTAGTGTTTCTCTCTCTTTTATTTTTCATTTTATAAAATAATGAAAAATAAAAAAAAGGTTCTTAATGCTCAAGGTAAAGAATACTACTTCTTAAACTCAACATAAAGAATTTTACATAAAAAGAATGCTTTCTTTTTATGTTAAGATTTGATGTAATTTACGTGGCACATCCCTGTTTTTTACTATTATATTTTTGTCATCACACCTGACTTCAAATTTTTGATCAATTAAAGATATCAAAAGTATTAGAAAAGTCCGTTGTCCCACTCCCTTCTCAGGGACATTAGATTTAAATGAAAGTTTCGCCTGGTCAAAGATTCAGCCGAACCGAAACTGGCTGAAATCAGGTATTTCAACCGAAACTGAACCTTCGGTTGGTCACTACTATTTATCATTTATTTATACTATATACTATTTATCATTAAATTGAAGATATAAATATATTGATGAAGTTACTATTACCATTGCAATATAATTTTGTTTGCATGCATGCTTTTGCTAATACTTTGCTGTTTTATGAATGTTTTTTAAGGATTTTTTTTCTTTAAATCTTCGTAAATAAATTTAAACATTTTTTTAGGATTCAATGTGGAAAGGCCGTGGTCAGGAACCATCTGCATTGGAAATTGCAGCAGAACAAATGCATATATATCCTGCATTGAGTATTGGTAAAATTATAGTAACATTTAATTTTAAAAAAATTCTAGGGAATTTATTTTAATGCAGTTAACACAGTTTCATAAAGAAATCAGACTAAATTCACATCACCTCTTACCAACCTCTTTACGATCAAAAAGAGTTGAAAACACTATATCCCCTTTGATGGAAAAGAATACCCCTGTTAATCTAAGCCTTAATGTTAATTTATATTCAATATTTATATATTTGTTAGTAAGTAACCTATTATGAAATTAAAACCTTGAGCTCTTCAATGAATTTTCCTTCTGTGATGTCCAAACAGACTGTGCTTAATGTTATTGTTTTTAGGCATATAGGTAGTGTTATTTAGATTTATTTAATGGATTAATAAACAAGATTCACATTCACAATTACGTACCTAATAAAATTTCAACTCCATCAAAAATATACTCATTCACTTTTTCTAATAAACCTATGAAATGTGCAATTTCACTTTTGTTAAGTGAAGTTTTTCATCGAATAAGGATTACTTTTTCATTATACTGTAATCCTTTTTTCTTTCAATTTGGTTTTTGTTGATTCAAATATTTTTTGTCAGTAATTTCTTTTTCTCTTATAATTTTTTTTTGTTTTATTCATTTTTTTTTGTCAAATTTTACTTTTGAATCCATGTTATTTATTTTATACTATAATCTTATTAAATAATTATTGCCCTATAGAAAAACAACAAGAATTAGCTGCCAGTGAAGAGTCTACTGTGTACAGCCAAGTTATTCATTTTGCTAATCGGATGGTGTACTTAATAGTTCCAGTAGATGTAGTTAGTCGTCAAACAAAACTTCAATCATGGGATCAGCATTCTCACTCAAATGCCACTAATAGGTATCAGCAGTCGGATTTATTTTAGCATAGTTTACTTCTGCTTAGATCCTCATAATATTTTCTATTTCTTGGTTTTATAAAAATTTAAATATTTTATGAATTTTGCAATGTAAATTTAAAGGTACCAAGTAATATCTTTTAAAAAATGGTAGAAATGATAATATATCTTAATTGATTCAAGTGAAAAATTATGTAAAATGTACAAGAAAAAGGGAAAGGGAGATCTTGAAAAAATTCAGGTAAAATATTTTGTTTTCTTAACTTGTATATGACCAGGCCCAGCTTGGAAAAACCAAGATTTCTTACGAATTTCCTTCCAAAGCAGTTCTTAGGGGCCAAAACCACAATTTTTTTTTTTTACTTTTTAAAGTTTTTTTACTTTACCAGTAACTCAGAAGCAATCCATTGCATAGAAAATTGTATTCTCTTTAAAATAAAATAATAATGGATTGCCGGTCAAATGACTTGTTTAAAGTTTGAATTGGTTTTGTTGTTTTGTCTGACTTGATTTCCAAATGTCGGTAATTTTTACTACTTTGCTGGTAAAATGAATTATGCTTACTTTCCTCAGTTTCTCCAAATGAAAAAAATATAGATAACAGTTGTAGGTATCAAATTTGGCGTAAAACAAGCTCCTAATTATATTGCCCACTCCTGTGTAGATATACAATTGAAAATGTGAAGGTATTTGTTGTGTTTACTTCCTGCTAAGATCTTTTTTTGTAAATAAAATGACTTTTATCACCAAATGATCCACATTTTTCTATTTGTATATTCGATTTGAGGAAAATTAGTCTAATTACCTATCTAGCTAAATAGTTAGTTCTTGGTAAAATTTTTTGATAGGTACAGAGGAAAGTACCTAAAGAATATGTTAATTTGCAAATGATCAGGTAAAAGACTTTTTTCTTTTTTTTAATTTCAAATATGTCATTTAAAAGATGTTATATTCCTTTTTATTTTAGATACTGTACAATTTTCAATATGATGCCCTGTAATTCTTCTTAGATTCGCCGATAGGTTACCGTATACTATGAAGGAGTTTACTATGAGTTTGCACATTGGTTTGGGTAAGATGATGGCAAAAGCGATGAAATAGTTAATGGGTAGAAATTGAATGCCAGGAAATGTTTGCAATATGCAGATCTCAGAAGAGAAATTGGTCAATGATAATGCCTAGGTTTTTAACAGAGGAAAAGAAAGTGATGAGGGATGGTGATCCTCATCATGGTAAAGGGTGGGAAAGTTGGTATAGGCTCTGAAGAAGGGCCTTGTAGCAATCACTATGGCTTATGTTTTAGCTGTTTAGCCTTAATAATTGTAAGTTTGCCTAGGTACTGATTCAATCTAGGTTATCTTGAATTTTATTAAACTCTCAGATAACTCAGAAAGAGAGAAGGTTAAGTAAATTTAGGAGTCATTGACTTTGAGATGATGGGAACAATGCTGACAAAATAAATTACACTTATGTTCCAATGCCTCCAACTCGAAAACGGTTACTCATAATGAAAAATGTTATAGATAACAGTTGTATAACATTACATTCTGCATAAAATGAGCTTTTATTAATTAACATAGCTCACTCCTGTGTGCAATCGAAAATGTAGAAGTAGCACTTACATCCTGCAAGAGCTTTTTTTGTAAAATAAAATAATATTTAACATGCATTTGGCATTTAACAAACCTTCCATTTGTTTATATTTCATATCTATCCAGCCAAGAACGTAGCTAAATAGTTAGTCCTAGGTAATATTTTTTGATAGCCCCTATTGTACTGAGGAAATTTAAATTTCTGTGACTGAAAAACCGCCTTATGTTTAGATTTTTTTTTTTTTAGTTTTTTCTTTATAACCTGAAAATAGGGCATCACATAGAAAATTGTATTGTATCTAAAATAAAAACGCATACAATTTCTCATTTAATGACGAAAAGGAAATTAAAATAGCTTATACCATTTGATCGAATTTGATCAAAAAAATAAAAAATTATTAGCATTTCTGTGGAAAAATTAATCACGCTCATGTTCCAATGCCTCCACCTCGAAAACGGTTACTCAAAATGAAGAATGTTGCAGTTGTAAAGCATTAAACTCTGCGTCGAATAACTTGCTCTAATTTAAAATCAGTTTGTTTGTTTAGTCAAAATCAGTTTGGCAATCTTTATCAATATGATGGTAAAATTAATTACGCTCATGGTCTAACGCCTTAAACTCAAAAACGGTTTCTCTAAATAAAAAATACAACAAATAAAAGTTGTAGAATTTCTGCATCATACGAGCTGCTTAATTCTAAAATGTGTGATGCATTTCTTTTTTCCTTTGGTAAATCATTTTAATATCTATTCAATTTTAGTTATTTAATAAATGAATATTTTATTCAACCTTTTTTTATACTTACATTTTTTCAAGCTCTTGCTCTTATTTATTAAAATTTTATATTTAAATACAAGCCTTAATTATCCTCCAAAGCTGTAATATTTGGCCAGTTGTAATTTTTGTTTTGGGAAAATTTTCTGTTTTATTATATATATATATAGAGACATATATAATAATAATAATAATAATAATAATAATAATAATAAACACTTTATTGATTGTCCCGGGAACTAGTCCCTTAGGAAAAAACTATACAGATACATATAATAGGCATCAGTGCCTTAGAGTACTTTATAAGAAAACAAAAAAACAAACAAATGGAGCAAATTAATGAAAAAAATGAGAAAAAAAGCTGAGAAAAAAATTATAAATAATAAGGAAATCTTCTTGTGAAAAAAAAATTAAAAATAAGTATATCCTTATTGACTTAAAATGAAAAATAACTTATATACACTTATTTACACATACACTAAATGGAACATATATTTTAAAGACAAATAAATAATAAAGGCATATAACAATTTACAGTTAAACTGTTTACAATTGTTCGGGAAACTGGGTGGAAAGGAGGTGATTGAACCGGCGGGATTTAAAGTTAGGGAGTGTGTTGGAATTACGAATTAAAGGGGGGATAGAGTTCCATAGGAATGAGGACCGGATAATGATAGGTCTTTCAAAAGCTGACGTTCGTTGGGCCGGAGTGTATAGATCTGAAGACCTGGAACGGGTATTGCGAGAATGGACAGAGGATTTGAAATGGAGAAGTTCGGTGATGTATGAAGGACGGCGGGATCGGATTACTTGGAAAAGGAAGAGGCCAGGAAATATTTACGGCGGTAGGATGGGTATAACCACTTTAAACTTTCGTATAAAGGTGAGACTGAGACGTCTCTTGGGACCCCAAAGATAAATCGTACGAAACAATTAAATAAACGTTTTAGTTTTGCTTCGAGATCCCCAGAGATCCCCCCATACACCGCACAACAATAGTCAAAGTGGGGAAATACCAGGGAGTTGACCAGGAGCCTACGTGTTTCAAATGGAAAAAGGCTTCGGAGGTGATTTACTTGCTTTAAGGTAGGAAAGGTACGGCGGGAAATATTGGAGATGTGGTTTTTCCAGGAAAGGGTTTGGTCAAAGGTCACTCGGAGGTTTTTGACAGTTGGATAAAATTTAGTGGGATCATTATTTAGGAGCAGGGTAGGGATGTTAGGGACGGTTTTAAGGAGGTAATTGGAGCCTATTAAAATTGCTTTCGTTTTTTCTGCATTCAGTTTCAACATGTTAGCCTCTGCCCAGAGACTGATTCGATTTAAATCATCCTGAAGCTTTTTTGTTGCAGAGGATAGCTCAGTAGGGGGGAAGGATAGGTATATCTGGAAATCGTCTGCATAGATATGATATTGGGAGTGATGGATCAGAAGAGGAAGGTCGTTGATATAAATGGCGAACAGAGTGGGGGATAAAGAGGAACCCTGCAGAATACCACAGGAGAGGGGAAGTGTCTTGGATGGAGGTTGGCCTGGAACGACTACAAACTGTGACCGGTCCGAAAGAAAGGTTTTGAACCAATTTAAGGCGCTGCTTGATAAGTGGAGCTTTTGTAATTTGGTAAGAAGGATATTGTGGTCAATGGTATCAAATGCTTTGGAGAAATCAAGAAGGATGAGGATAGTTAACATTGAAAATGTTTACACATATATATTTATGTTTTCAATATATGTATTAAATATATACATATTGAAAATATATACACATATATAAGTTAATTGACATTATGATATATTTTAATTATGCAATGAATATAATTTTATAGAAATCAAAATTACTTTAAGAAATTTTTTTTAGTCAACAGATTTTGTTATATTTCATAGGTCAAGTGTTGCTGAAAGTGGTGATAGTGGTGGATCAGAATCTGGATTTGAAGAAGCTGAAGGCTTCTTAAGTAGTAACACTGAAACTAATGACATTATAAGGATTGTTACACGATTTGTTGACCGTGTTAGTACTGAGGGTGGGGTAAATAGTGAGCATGTAAAATGTCTCCACCAAATGATTCCTGGAGTGGTCCATATGCATATTGAAACACTAGAGGCAGTTCATAGAGAATCTAAAAGGCTTCCACCTATTCAAAAGGTTCTTAACATTTCGTATTATTATAGTTTAAGTTTTCTATAATTTACCCCATTTTAATTTTTCTAAGTAAGTGATAAGCAGCACTTAATACATTTTTTTAATGAGTTTTTAATTGTTAACAAGTTGATGATAAATAATTAGAAGTATATTACTCTCAAAAGGTTAAAACTGACCCATCAAAAAAAAAAAAAAAAAAAAAAAAAAAAATTGAAGAATGTGTTTCTTTGTTTTCTGTTATGTTATTTTAAATATAGAATAAAAAATATTTTCTATTGTATAAGATAAATAGGTACAGTCAACTCTCATTAACTCAAGGGACACCAGCAACACACTCAATCAAAGTTCGAATTTGTTTTCAGTTGTCTTTAGACCTTGAAATTTGTTGGCTGTCTCAACTAGCCTTTTTCACCTGTCTATCTTGGGTGATAGCTTTCCAGTTAACCACTTGACGTTCCGTGGTTTCCTTCTTGATTCTGTCAACCATTCTTTCCATAAGTCTCCCCCTTGGTAATGTTCCGACCACCATTGCATTCAGCATCATGTTGAGGGAGCCAGATGGGTTCTGGCTCTTATCTTTCTCCTTGAACTTAGACTCGGCATCGGGATCTAATAATACTCACCCAGGACAATTGTATCAATTTCCCTGGAAAGCCGAACACTGTATTTTTCAAAGGCAGGTCCTATCCCACCGAGTCGTGGGCTGCTTTGAAGTTGATGAATTAGGTGTGCACATCTTAATTTACTTCCTAAAGTTTCTCAAATATCTGTTTTAGGATGAAAATACGATCAGATATGCATCTTCTTCTTTCGAACTCTGGCTCATAGTCACCTAGGGACTTCTCATAAAACGGGTTCATCCTTTAGTATAATGTAGGTCAAGATTTTGAATAGAGATCTTCAGGGGTCAATAATAAAACACGAAGTGATATCTGGGGTGTGAAACCTAATTATAACTATCAGTGGAAGTATATTGTTATGTTCTGAGTGTCAACAAAGAATATCATTATTGAAGTGAGCTAGCAGTGGTTTACACATTAACTGTCCTATAAATAGAATGTTGGGGGCTTGGGGGTTAACTTGTTCTTATTAATATTTCATTCTAATTCTTATTGTATTGTTAATATTAATACCAAGTGTTTCATTAATTCTGATTGTCAATTCAGGTTTATTTGCATTTTTTTAAATATTTGTAGGCAAAAATGGTTATACCAACATTAATTTCTGGAGAAGAAGTTCTGTGTGAGGGTATTAGAGTTCATTTACTATCTGATGGAAGAGAAGAAACATATAACCAAGCTCTTGGCATACCACCTCTATTTCCAGCTGAGGGTGCCATTTTTATTTCAAATTACAGAGTTATATTCAAGGGGACACCCTCAGATCCTTTAGGTATGTATTTTTCTTACTTTTTTTTTTTTTATAATTCTATAATTGCTGATATATAAAGAAAGTTCAATAAAATTCAGTTTTCATCTAATTTAAAGTAGTTTTTTTTTAAATATCAAGTTATATACAATATCATGCATAAAAAAAATACCAGTTAATTGCTGTTCATAAAATTTGGACAAAAATAAAAGATTCCTAAATCAAAAAGGCTGTAGGGCTGGTTATCATTTTTTTTTTTTTTTTTTTTTTTTCCAAGGAAACAGTTCCAACTTTACTTAAACCAATGGAATGAAACCAAACAAATAAAATTCATAATACCTCATCGAATTTACATGCATTTTATTATTATTTCTTACTCTGTTAACTTATTCCAAATACCTCTCCTAAACATATCAGTACTTCAACAGAACTGCTACAAAAATTCACTTTAGTGATTCATAATAACTGATCCCAAAAATAAAATATTATTTCAATTGTAAAATTTTTGAAATACTAAGGAAAGACAGTCCAGACCCAAACCTTCGTCACCATGGAGTTTTAATATCTATTCACGAATATGTATACTCAGACCAAGTGCAATAAAGTCCCATCTGCAAACTGTCACAGTCTGAGTACAGGTACAGGTTACAGTTACACAATTTGCAATATATAACTGCACAACACCTAGATGTTTATAACGAACTGCCTCTTATAAGCTTTCCTGACACAGGTTCTTATTAGTTATCAAGGTTTGTGCAGTAGGATTCTCTGTTTGTGTTTTTGGGATTTCTATACTCCACAATATTTTTGCTTGTTGCAGATAGGTCAGATTAAATATATTTATGATCTGAGCATGTTTCTTCATTGGAGACATGCCATTTAGTGATTTGCCTAATTGTTGTCTGTGATGCTAGAGTAATATCTATGATTTCCAATCTCAATCTATTGTAAAATGTGGGTTTATTGAAGGCAATCTGCTTACCAATTAAGAGGATGTTCTGAATCAATGGAAAAACTATTTTTGTGAAAGAATCAAAAGAAAAACTATTATTGAAAAAGCAGAAAGAAGACTTTGAAATGAATACACCCAACTTAGAGCCTCCTACTGAGGATGAGATAGAGGATGCGTGAATAAATGAAAGAGCAACAAAGTCACTAGATATGACACTTACCATCAGAGCTATTCAAATATGGTTAAACTGTATAAAACATCGCAAGATCCTAACTCACTATATGGAGATTGAGATGTTGCCAATTTATTGAAGAAAGACATTAATATATTGACGTTTGTCCTGTTGTTTCTCTGGGTTTCTTGGCAGCAAGTATAGAGGTTCCTGGAAATGATCCTTTTTTTTTCAGTGCCATCTGGGATTCAGATAATTGTCTCTAAGATCTCGCAGCTGCTGACCTGGTTTGCTGCCTCCCTGAACACCTTCCATACTGTGGTAGTACCTAGGGGTCCCCCCGGGCAACGCAGTTTCATCTACCGGGCCCTGTTGGGTTGGCCCCTTGCATCCTTAGCGGTGCGGCCTAGGAGGTGGTCCCCTTCTGGCCCAGCTTAGGCGCCCCTCATTCAGGTCTGCTTTGTCAGCGGGTAAACTTGTCAGGGTCTGGGCTTTCGCCTTTCTCCTGATGATCGTCTTCAAATTTCTGGAGGACCCTGTCATAACCAAGGTCCCTGACTGGCCCCCCTTGAAACTGTTGGGCTAACTACAGTTTTGATCTGTGTAGTTGTCAGTGAAACTACAATGCAGCCATTATAATCTGGATTCAAAAAGGAACAATGCATACTCAACCACCTAGTTACATTAGAAACTGAAACCCTCCTTTTATTAATGCTTAAAATAACTCATTAAATAAATGAATAGTAAATAAGAATAATTCATTGTTGGAATAAGAGGACAATGTTTTGTTTTATCAGAAATTTTTTATCAGATCCTCACCTTAAAGTTGGTACAGTTTGTTTGCCTACTGTCTGAGAATCATGGACAAATTAGGAGGGTTTCCCCTGGTTATGTCCCTAGTTCAACTCAATTTCTTTTTCAATAAATGCTTTGGTTTCAACTTTCGAAGACCTGTCAAGCCACTATTTTTATGCTCGATTTAGCGATTATCAGTTAGGACACCATAAATAGTATCAAAAACAGGTACCTTTGGTTTCCGATTCTCTGCCAAAACAAGCTATTTGCATCCATTTTAGCTGAAAGAGAAATACTCCTCCCTCTCCTGTAATTACCTCCTTAAACCCTTTTACAAACATTCATCGATTTTTATGCTTATAATTTGATCGAAGATTGACTTGGAAACAAAATTTCTCAAAACTAAAATTATCCTCAATAAAAAGACTAATTATACCAAGGTATAAGTGGTAACTTTTGGAGTTCTGATTAGAGATGGGACATCGAATGCAAAACATCAATGTTTTGGTCAAAACATCAACGTTTCAGAACAATAGACATCGATGTCGCATCCCTAGTTCTGATACGGCCATTTAACTTTTTTGTGCTCTAGTATGTTCCAAACTAGATTATGGGTGTTTTATCTACAGTTCAGCCTGTAACCTGATCTTCAATAAGCATCCTACGAGCATCAGGATCATGGCCAACAAATTTCTAACTAGCCCATTCTCTGTTTGTGTTCTGAAGTAGGAGTCCCCCTCTACTATTCCGAATGAAAAAGCTGGCAATCAATTATATTAACTAGTTCCTTCTTCAAACCAACCACACAACATATGAAGGGTCAAGGGGAAAAACCATGGTAGTCCACTTTTTGTTGATTTGAAACAAGTGGTGCCATCTGATAGTATAGGAAGTGTACTTTCTTTTCATACTTGTTACATGCGAGAAAAAAAAAACGGTAGTCTACTTAACTCTATAGTTTAAAATCGATACAAGGGGGGGGGGGGGAAACAGCTGAAGTCCTGAGTGTCGGGGAAAGATTAACAGTAGTCCATTTTTGTGGTGTTTGTCTGTGGTTCAAGTGTAAATGAACAGTGGCTTTCGTTCAAGTGAAGATGAATGCAAGTGTACAAAATTAACAAAAAAAAAAGAAAAAATTACGGACGAATGTCTGATGTCATGAAAAAACTCAGACTTTCAACTCACGAGTCAGGTGAAAACTGTTTTTGTAAACGATTTAAGTTTTTTGAAAACATTCCTTTATCTGCAAGAAACAAAATATTATCTAATTTCAATAATATGTCGTCAAGAGATGAACGAAATGCCTTCCTTAGCGGTCTCATAACTGTTATACCAATCCTAAGTCGTCGGAATTCGTAAAAAAAAAAAGACGATTTTCGTAAAGAAAAACTGACGTTATTTGACTTGGTGGAATTAATTTTGATTTTCCATTTTCCAACCACTTTTCTAGTTCAAATAGATGGTTTTGAAGGGCGAAGGATGCGATAGTACAATTTTTATATGATAAAAGGATAGCCGTGTCATCAGCGAAGCTAAAGATGGTGGTGCAAGGGTGTTCAGGGGATGATTTGTAGACAGAATAGGGAAACAAATTTATTTCTATTACCAAACAGAAGTAAATTTGTTATTTAAAGTATTATTGTTTTGTTTGTTTACCCAAAAAAGTAATAATAATTACAGGTCACAAACAAATAAGCAATGGACTATAGTGGTTTCCCCCCCCCCCCCCCAACAATGAGCAGTTTGGTGATGATTTGTTATTTCAGGGGCATTAATAACTACTACTATGTTTTAGAAATTTTGTACAGTGGTCAACAATTATCTGGGTTAGAGGAATATGTTTTGTGAAACTAACTTTAACTATTTGAAAATGGATCAAGGGCACCATAAACTTTAAATTTCATTTTTCTCAGAATCAACAAGATTGGACTACCGTGGTTTTTCATTTTATTTTCGTTTTACCCTTCATATTGATTCATTTTCAAACCACAATTTTCTAATGACTTATAATATAAATGGAATTCAACCCACCTTGTATTAACTCTATTTTAGTATTCCTTTAAAAATACCTGTAGTTAAACCAGGTGCATATAGTCTCCCATGGAAACCTGTCCAAATTACTTGTAAACAAAAACCTCGCCTTAAAAAATAGAATTCTCTTTTCTCCTTCAAAAAAACCTTCTTCTAAAGAAAACATCTCAGCAAATTATTTTTGTGATATGCTATTCGTGGAGGTTGCCTTAACTAGACAAAGAATAGGACAAAAAATCTCACTCATTCATATCTTACTAACAACCATCTGCTGCCTCAATATCATGTCTGTTATAATCCACTACAATCAAACTCATTTTTGAAGAATCCCCTTTCTACACTCATTTTCTAATTTGTTGACATTATACCTATTACATCGGACATCCTAGTTAATGACAAAAATAAAATAAATTCCACATTATTATTATTATTATTACAATGGCTCTACAGCCCTTATAGGATCTTGGCCTCCGATACAATCCTTGCCCACTCGTTCCTGTCAACCGCATGTCTTCTCCACCTAGGCACCCCTATCCGACGCAGGTCCGCCGTAATGTCCTCAAGCCACCTCAGTGTGGTCTCCCTCGCATTCGTCTTCCTTCCAGCGATTAGTATAGCAGACTTCTAGGTAGGCGATGTTCCGGCATTCTTTCCACATGGCCAAGCCATCGGATTCTTACCATTTTGATGAAAACCACTATATCTGGTTCACCATAAATATTCATAAATTCTTGGTTATTTCTGGACCGCCATTGTCCTGCTTTGTTAATTGGTCCAAATATCATTCTGAGGACCTTCCTTTCCCAAACCTTGATCATGTTTTTGTGTGCTTGGGTCAGGACCCATGCTTCGCTGCTATACTTTACCACAGGTCTGACGATTGTCCTATATATTGTCACTTTAGCTCTGCGTGAAAGATTTCGAAAGCGGAGCACCCTCTGAAGTGCATGCAGACACCTACTCCCAGCTGCCAGTCTTGCTTTTATTTTTTTCCTTAATATTATTGTTTGTGGTTATAACTGACCCTAGGTATCTGAACTTGTCAACGCTGTCAAAATTCTGACCTTGTACTGAGATGTAAGGGTTTCCCTGCCTGTCCCTTCTAGAGCATCGCATGTATTTGGTCTTTTCGGGATTGACCTCAAGACCAAATTTACTCGCAGTCTCCTTGAATACTTGGAAAGCACCAGATAATGATGAAAGAGTAATTCCTGTGATGATGACATCATCTGCATAGGCCATATGCTGTGTCATTCTGTTCATAATTGTTCCTCCAGGATTAGTCCGGATGGACCTCACTGCCATTTCCAGACCTAAATTAAATAGTGTTGGGGATAGTGGGTTACCCTGTCTGAGACCATTGGAAACACCAAATTCCCTGGATTAGTCACCATCAATCTTCACTTGACACTTTGTTTTAGATTAGTGTAATTTTTGTAAGTTGCACAAGTTTCTGTGGCAACCCTAGAGTTACCATATTTTTTAGGAGTTCTCTTCAATCCATTCTGTCATAGGCCTCCTTGAAATCCACAAACAGATGGTGCAGATCTACGTTGAACTCAAATGCCTTCTCCAGCATTATTCTCAGAGAGAAAATGTGGACAATACTAGATCTGCCAGGCCTGAAACCACTTTCGTACTCTCCAACTACTCTTTCCACCCAAGCGAGCATTCTTTTGTTGATCGCCACTGTTAGAATTTTGTAGGCAAAGCTCATTGAGACACTCGGGACGCAGAGCAGATCAGTTTTTGTGGAAAGTGCATTAGACAGAAACCGCGCACATTGGGACGCAGAGCAGAGCAGGCCGATGTGGCACTCATGGATGTGCCACAGAAAACTGTGACGATGCGACGCAGTTTTCGATATTTGATTATTTTAATTCCTATTATTATCATTCAATATTATTGTTTGTGAAATTCTATTTCTTTCTTAAGCAGGTTAATGAAACTAGGTAGGTCTTCTGTATATATAGGCTGTTCTAGAAAAAAAACAGTTTTAAAAATACCATAATTTTTTTAAAAATATATTGTGGTATTTTAGATTTCAAAATCAAAATATAATTTAGAAATTTCTCGCTACTCCAAATGGTATGATACGAGTGTTTTGAATTTCTAAAACTATACAATTCCAGGATGAAAAATATAGTCGTAAAATTACTTAAAAAAAAAATATACATATATTAAAATTTGGATGAGGGCCTTTCTTGAAAAGTAGATACTTTTGCTTAAATAGTTTTAATATTATTATATTATTTGTAATGCCTTATTCCGGTTTTTGTTTGTCTTACGTGACACGTTTTATTTCACCGAAAAAAAGATGGGCTTTATGGAAATTTAGTTAATGGAAATGTTGATTAAAAACAAATAATGTATATTTCTTCTTTTTTAAATATATTTGAGTTAAAAAAAAATCTGTTATATAAAAAACCAAAAACTGCAATTAATCGAAAAGTGTGGGAAATAGACCATGTCTAGATAGAAACTTTATAATAAGAAATTTTATGTAAATATAACTTCTCTTTAATAATCTCTACATTATTTATTTATATCCTCTTACCAGGGTTTAAAATTAACTCTTATTTTCTCGGAAAGAGAATAAAAGTCAAATCCGGACTTTTATATTTCTAATAAATAAATAAAAATCACATCATGACTTTTATATTTCGGGCCAGAAAATAAAAGTCCTGATATGATCTTTATCACAATGATACCTAATATAAGAGTAAAAGCTTGATTTTAATTATTTAAGGATGAATTTATTAGCTTTTTTTTGGATTTCTCCATATTGGTGTACATTATTGGGTTAACCGTTTTTATGGAAATCTTATCGGGTATAATTAATTACCTTATATCGATCTTAAGATTGATTATTAGATTTTCAAGGCTGCTTATAATGAAAATAATATCGATATAAAACCTCAGGCTCATAAATCGATACCTAAGCGCGTAATCGAAAAATCGATATCATTTCCGAATTCAGCGCCTCAATTAACCTAAGAGCGGACCCCAATATCGTTTATATCTTGTAATTTGTAATAAATCGATACCTGAGCGCGTAATCGAAAGATCGTCATTTTCACAATCAGCGCCCTAAATAACCTAGAAGTCTACCTCAATATTGTAAATATCGGATAAGTTATAATCGATACCTGAGCGAGCCTGAGGTTTTATATCGATATTATTTTCATTATCAGCAGCCTTGATAATCTAATAATCAATCTTAAGATCGATATAAGGTAATCAATTATACCCTATGAGATTTCCATAAAAACGGTTAACCCAATAATGTACACCAATACGGCTGCTGATAATGAAAATAATATCGATATAAAACCTCAGGTATCGATTATAACTTATCCGATATTTACAATATTGAGGTAGACTTCTAGGTTGTTTAGGGCGCTGATTGTGAAAATGACGATCTTTCGATTACGCGCTCAGGTATCGATTTATTACAAATTACGAGATATAAACGATATTGGGGTCCGCTCTTAGGTTAATTGAGGCGCTGAATTCGGAAATGATATCGATTTTTCGATTACGCGCTTAGGTATCGATTTATGAGCCTGAGGTTTTATATCGATATTATTTTCATTATAAGCAGCCTTGAAAATCTAATAATCGATCTTAAGATCAATATAAGGTAATTAATTATACCCGATAAGATTTCCATAAAAACGGTTAACCCAATAATGTACACCAATATGGAGAAATCCAAAAAAAAGCTAATAAATTCATTCTTAAATAATTAAAATCAAGCTTTGACTCTTATATTAGGTATCATTGTGATAAAGATCATATCAGGACTTTTATTTTCTGGCCCGAAATATAAAAGTCATGATGTGATTTTTATTTATTTATTAGAAATATGAAAGTCCGGATTTGACTTTTATTCTCTTTCCGAGAAAATAAGAGTTAATTTCAAACCCTGCCTCATACAGAATGGAGTAAAAGAAAAAATATACTTTATTCTGAGACGAGATTCCTTAGGAATTAACTGACTAAAACAAAAAATAAAATTACAACTGGCCAAATAATAAAAGTATTGGTAGATAAGATATACATAAAAAACAAAAGTAAATATTTATAAAAAATTAAAAGTATTCAGAATAGTGTATAATATATTCATTAATCCAATAATTAAAATCGGAAATAAATTAAAATAAATTTCTAATAAAAATAAAGAAGAAATTAATAAAAATTTATTACATAATGATATTATTTTGTCAAAATCGTTTAAGAGGATTTTAAGAGGCATTATACATGCAAATATTTTGAGCCTAATATGATATAACGAACAAGCTTCTAAAAACTTAGAGCTTAGCCAGACCTTTCATTAAAAAATGATTTTAAATATCACGATAAGTTATTATTTTAAGCTCTCAGACTAAATAGTTATTTTAAGAAAATTCTGTGTGCAAATTCTTTCGTGACCTGGTCTTTTCTCTATATACTCATTTTATCACAATCTGTTTTACCATGACTTTTGATATAGCAATTTTTTTTTAATTTTTTTTTTTTTTTAGGAATCTAACATACTTTCACAAAATAAGCCCCTGCCTTCGGAAAACTGTGGCACAAAAACTGCTCTCCAATGTGCACAGTCAACTGTGCGAGGCAGTTATTTTTTCGTGCTGCCGACCCTGCTCTGCTCTGCGTCGCCTGCGTGACTCAGTTCAATGTGCGCCTTACCTAAGGAGAGCTATACCCCTATAATTTCTACGTAATAATCTGTCACCTTTCTTGTGTATAGGGCAGAGCAGTGCAGTGCTCCATTCCTGGGGCATTTATTCATCATCCAGATGTCATAAACTAATCTGTATATCTCATCAGTAACTGCTTCTCCTCCAAACTTAAATAGCTCAGCTGGTACCTGATCTACGACTGGAGCTTTATTATTGTGAAGGGATTGTATTATTTCAGCAATCTCTTCTTTCTCTGGTGGGAGTTTTTCATCTTCATGATCTTGCGATTGACTGTGATAAGCTTTCAAACCTGATTCAGGATTCGTGTTCACTTTGGGGTTGAGGAGTTCCTGAAAATGCTCGGCCCATGTATCAAGGACATCTGTCCTGTCTCCCATCAGGTTTCCAGCCTTATCTTTAGAGAGATTTATACGAGGTTTGTATCCTAATTTGAAATCTCTAATCCCTTTACAAAACTTTCTGGTCTCTTTAGGCGTAAAGTTTTCTTGTATCTCATCCAACCTCTTTTCTTCCCAGCATCTCTTTTTATTTCGGCACAGTGCTCTGGTTATTTTTCTTTTCTGAGCATATTCTTCTGCTGTTCTCCTCGTTCTTCGATTGAGCATCTTTTTTCTTGCTTCATTCCTTTCTTGGAGAGCCTTTTAACATTCTCCGTCCACTAGAGCTATTTCCCAATACTGTCACTGCAGCATTCTTCAGAGTCATCTTGATTTAGTTCCATTTCCCTTCAATCGTATCATCTTCTAATGTGTTCTCACGAAATTCCTTCGATACGGTTTCTTCGAAAATTCGGGCTACTTCTGGTACCTTCAGTTTTTCAAGATTTATAGGTGGACTTTTGCGGGCTTTTTCATAGTTTCGTGTAGCTATTTTCTGCTTATATTTAATCCTGACTAGAAAATGGTCAGTGTCACAGTCAGCCCCTCTAAAACGACGCATGTCTAGGATATTAATAGCATGTCTCTTATCGATGAGTGCATGGTCAATTTGGTTCCTGGTCTTTCCATCTGGCGATAACCATGTTTCCATGTGAATATCTTTGAGGGCAAAATAAGTGCTACTTATCTTTATGTTTTGGATCATCGCGAAATCGACCAGTCTAATACCATTGTCATTACATTCATCATGCCTACTATGCCTTCCAATGGTTGGAATAAAAGCTTCTTTTCCAATTTTGGCATTAAAATCGCCTAAGATTATTTTTGCGTCTTAGTTGGGGAATCTACTGTATGTTCTTTCAAGAGCACCATAAAAAGCATCCTTTTCTTCTTCACCTTTTTCTTCAGTCGGGGCATGTGCACTGATCAGAAAAACATTGCAGAACTTTTCTGTAAGCCTGATAGTGCATATCATTTCGTTTATCGCTGCATAACTGATGAGAGCATGTAACATAAAAGCATGTAAAAAAAAGGAATTTTTAACTGCGAAGCCCGTCCCCAGAGTATTTCTTTTATTATTTTATTTTTCAACCTCTAGTAAATAATTATCTGATTATTTTATTATATGCAAAGTTTTAAAGAATACTAGTTTTAAAAATAGTCAGTATATCATGATTTAAAAGTATCAAAATGTTAAGATTTAAACAACCTGAATTCTGTTCAGTATGGACATATTTATTTTATTTTTACCTATTTAGTTTGCTTCGATCCCTCTTGATACGAGGGTCGTCCAGAAAATAAGTTCCGTTTTTTTTTAGAAATCAAGTCTTTATTGAAAAAATTTGAAACTTTCAGGTATTGTACTTGAAAATATATATTATTTTTCCACGTAATTCCCGGCGACGTAAATACATTTGGTATATCACAAAATGAGCTTCGAAATTCTTTCCTCGTAGAAGCTTGCCGCCATCTCCTTGGTCCATTTTGTGTCAGCTTCTTTCACTTCCTCGTCACTTGTGAAACGTTCTCCCGCCAATTCCGCCTTTATTTTGGTAATCAGGTGATAGTCTGAAGGGGCCAAATCGGGACCGTAAGGTGGATGGGTCAGAAAATCCCAACCAAACTCATCCAAAAGTTGCGCTGTGGAACGAGCAACGTGAGGCCGAGCGTTGTCTTGGAGAAGGCAAACACCGGAGGTCAACATTCCTCTTCTCTTGTTCTGTATGGCCCGACGAAGCTTCTTCAGGGTCTCACAATAGCGGTTGGCGTTAATTGTTTCACCTTGAGGCAAAAAATCAATCAGGAGAATTCCTTTTTGATCCCAGAAAACAGAAGCCATGATTTTCCTGGTTGACTTCACGAATTTGAATTTTTTGGCACTTGGGGAGGTGGGGTGTTTCCATTGCATGGACTATCTTTTGTTTTCTGGAGTGTAGTGTGACACCCAGGTTTCGTCTCCAGTAACAATAGACTTCAGGAATGCGTCCCCATCAGTTCTGTAGCGGTCCAAAAATTCTCGAGCTGCTGCCATTCATTGTTCCTTGTGTTATGTCGTCAGCTCTCCAGGGACCCACCGGGCGCAAACTTTCTGAAAGTCAAGTTTTTTCGTGACGATCTCATGGATGTCTGGGAAACTCAGGTGGAGTTCATCCAGGATTGAACGACGATCTTTGCGAACTGCATTGTCGAGTTCCGCAACAATTTCGTCTGTCACAACTGAGAGTCTGCCTCTCCCACTTTCATCCTCAAGTGAATGTCTTCCCGCCTTAAATTCATGTACCCATCTCCTCACCATTGACTCACTCATTACACCTTCTCCTCAAACAGAAATGAGCTGTTCGTGAATTTGAACTGATTTGAAACCCTGTGCATAAAGAAATTGAATCACTCCGCGCAAAACAACTCGACAGGGAACGGTGATCGAGGTGGCGGGACGCGACGTGGAGGGCTCCATTTCAACTACCTGCCCTGACGTTGGTAACTGACCGACTGAGGTCACCCACCTCTCATTCTATTCCCCTACCTCTCCTCTTTCGAGCGGTGTTGCCGGATTTGGCAAAAACCACTTCTACCGCCCTACAGACCAAAACGGAACTTATTTTCTGGACGACCCTCGTATAAAAGAATATTGGGTGCTGTGGTTGATGACCTCAGGGTTTTATGTCTTAAAGCCCCAACAAACAAACAAAGTATAAAATATTGAGGTAATTGAACTAGGCACTATTGAACTAGCCCAGCTTGTGACATATATATGTCCGAATCCTCTGAAATGGTTCTGTTTCCTCCACTCTGTTTTAATACTGTCTTTCTGAATATACAAAATGTATTTGCGGGAAAAAAATGTGTTCTTTTGGTGTTTTTATACTTATAACCATGCTGCTCATGTATATACCCTATCCTCATGCAAATACCTTCTTACACCCTAAAAAGACATCTCCCAATCGTGAACTATAATTATAATTAGAATTAGAAGTGGATAATAATCAGATCTCAATGCTGAAATTTTAACTTGAGTAATCAATTCCAAGATTATATTTAATTTTCTCTTCATTTATTTATTTTTTCTCACTATAATCATATTCATTCTTTAAAAAAAATCTGTTTTTTTCTTCCATTTATTTTCTAATACTGATGATAATACATTTTGGTGTTTTTATACTTATAACCATGCTGCTCATGTATATACCCTATCCTCATGCAAATACCTTCTTACATCTTACATAAATCTAATATTTGTCGGTAACCACTTCTGTTCTCACTTTTCAGACGTCAAACCTTTTTTTCAGTACCCAAGCCCAAAGTGCCCTTTTATTATCCTTGTTTTAATACCCATCCCCTTTCTTTGTATGCCAAGGATTTTGCTAACATTCACAGTTAAAAACATCAATAAAATATACCGACTTTCCAAAAAACATTTCCATATTTTAAAAAAAATATAATCTATGTCAAATGTTTATACATATATACACACACACACACATATATATATACACACACCCATTACAACCTCATTTATCTGTTTTTTAATATATATATATATATATATATATATATATATATATTATCTGTGTGTGTGTGTATGTATATATATATATATATATATATATATATATATATATATATATATATATATATATATATATATATATATATATATATATTATCTGTGTGTGTGTATGTATATATGTTTATATCAAAATAACATATAATTGTTTAAATAAATAAATATTAAAAAAAAAATTAACTTCCATATTATTTCATTTAAAAAATAATTGGTTTATTGTCTTTCGTATTTAACATTTTATAAAATAAAAATAGCTACAAAACTGATTAGATGATACAGAGAACCATATTAAACGAGGGTCGGATAAATGAGGTTTCACTCTATAAATATTACATATATACAAAAATATAATTTTACATTAAAATCATTAAAAAAATATAAATTATTTATTTAAAAATTATAAATGACTAAATTTCAGGATATACAAATTTTTTTTTTGTTTTGTTTTTTATAGCTTGTGAGCAAGTTATCGTACGTTCCTTCCCAGTAACTTCCTTAACTAAAGAAAAAAAAATTACAGTTCAACATCAGCTTGATCAATGGTTACCAGAAGGACTCCAATTAAGATCTTGTACTTTTCAAGTAAGGAATTTTATTTATTGTTGTAATATTGTACTAATCTTACTGTATCAGTTACTTTAAAACGAGTTTTCAAACTTGATTTCTCTTGTAGACTGAACAAATTACATCGCACTATGTTTCATTTTCTAATAGTCTGGGAGCTGAGGGCCAAAAACGTGACTTATTTAAAGGAAGTTTTTGATCTTATAGGCTGAAAGTACTCATTTCATAGACAACAAATGTGAACTTCTGCCACCTCAGATCGGTTGCCATCAAATTTTAAAGGCAAACAAAATCGATTTTTTCAATTTTTTGCTCATAACTCGAATAACTCCTGGACTATAATGGAATTTGATGCATAGCATAAAAATAATTGCTGATAAATTAATTTTGTTAAATTTTTTTTAAAAAAATTAGGACTTTACCCTTGTTACTAAATAATAGGTACTCAATACATAGCCTTATTGTACTGTGGTAAAATCGGGAACACCAGAAAGCACTTCAGTTTAGGATGTACATTTTGTGTGATTGATTCACAAAGGGGAATATAAAAATAACAAAACACCAAACATTATTTTTTTTAATTTATTATAATTTATTCCTTAAAATTATATATATCATTAATTAATTACGACAGTAACACTATAAAAAAATATCAATCTTTTAATGCTATAGCGTGAACAATATTTTTTGTTAGGCCATCTTTAGCTAACACAAACAAACTGGAATGTTTACCCACTCAAGAGCATGCCACATATAATTGTCCGTGTGAAAAACATGGTGTGCTATGTATGCTAAGCCACAAACAGACATTGTTTGGCCTTGGGACTTATTGATAGTCATTGCAAATGCCAATCTAATCTGAAACTGGATACGTTTAAATTGAATTGGCACATCTATAGGTATAATAGGGATTCTTGGTATTAATATTAGTTTTTGAATGACTAATACCGTTGCACAGCCGTGGCGGGTTAGAATCACGAAGCTAAATAATCGGAGATCCAACCTTCAATTGTAAATTATGCGATGGCATGCCTGGCAAATCCAGTGAGTTCAAAAACTCTGTTGGAAAAATTACAGCTTCGCTGACATCGCAAACTGTATCAATAGATATGTATGATACCAATTTTCCTGGCAACAACTGTTGTATCTTCTGACTTAAATCGTCAAAGTCCACATTTTTCGCCACTAAAATTGCTCTTTCTGCAAGCCACTCATGATATGTACGCATGTACACTGTACATCGGGAAATATTTGTTCAATGAGAGCATCTTGCAAATCAATGATTGTGCAGAAATCGGTCGGTAATTTTATGCATCCAGTTTCATCTATTGTAACTTTTCCATCGCCGATATCAAAGAGTTGTTTTGAGAATGTTTCAGCGGATGGATCTTGAAGCATTTGAATGCGAATATTTACTTTCAGCTGTACTTTTTCAACAATATGCCACAATGGTGATGATTTTAAGCAAGCATTAATCTTATCATTGTATGTTGAATGTGGAATGATGGGAAGTGTTTGTCTGTGATCACCTGAAAGGGCTAACAGAGTGCCGCCAAATAGTACTCATTATAGTGTCATTGTTTTTAATACCTTTCAATGTCCTGTTCAACGCCTCAAGCGAATGATTGTGTGCCACAATACATTCATCCTAGATGAAAATATTACACTGTTTCAGCACTGTGGCCATGGACGATTGTTTTTTTATGTTGCACACTGCGTCAGGGTTATTTTGAATATTTAGTGGCAGCTTAAATACTGATCGAGCTCTTCTGCCTCCATCCAATAAAGTTGCCGCAATTCACGATGATTCAACGGCCAATGCGATGCCATTATTTGATCGTATTTCGGCGAGAATTAGTGAAATAAGAAATGTTTTGCCAGTTCCACCTGGTGCATCCAAAAAGAAGAACCCACACGAAATGAGTGTTGATCCAGAAAGAGCGCGGACAATTTAAAAATCTAGCACTGTTAACACTAATTATAGCAGAAATAAACTGTCTTGATACTTTAATAAAAATAAATATTTTTTTTGTACAAAAACTTTAGCTTTGCTATAAGCTCAGGGAAATTTTAATCGAAATAGAGTGAAAAACATTCACAAAAAATACGACTACTTGGTATTAATTAGATCTTTCTCTTCCAAAGTAGCTAATGTTTTATAAGTTTCTTTAATTCCACTTTTTTCGACATCTGAATTATCTGCAAATAAACCATTCATTAAATGTTTATAGGAATAAGGTAAACGTTGACATTTTAAATACACTGATAATTATTATAATACTTTAGATAGCTATTAACTGAAGTATCAAAACTCTTCTGGTAAACTAACCTATAAAGCTCGTTATCGCAAGTAAACATTGCTGTTTTTTTTTTTTTTTTTTTGTTTTTTTTGTAAGAGATCTTGCTGCTCCTTTTGTTTTTCTTCAAACTTACTCATTATAGTGTATAGTAAATTCCGCACATCACTTTTTATAGTTTTATTCATTTAAAATGATAAACTCCGTTATAAGCGAATACGAATTGTTTACAATTTGATATGACGGGTGACAAAATGACATTGATAGAATGTTACCATGTAAATAGTTTCAATTAAATGTTAGGCTCAACTGGCGGGGATAACTTACCAAGTGATAATTGATCAGTTATCGAGCGGGATGAAGAATGATTAAATTACTAAAATGGCTATTTAAAAATAGGGGTTGGTGATAGAAGGGTGAAAATTTAGGGTTGTATGTATTTTTTATTGCCACATTACAAAAAAAAAAAAATGTCCAAAAAATTTAGGGATGTACAACCCTTATCACTTAGGGGTATGGAAATTAGATAGTAGCCGATTCTCAGTCCTACTGAATATGCATATAAAATTTCATGAAAATTGGTCTAGTCGTTTTGGAGGAGTTTGGTAACTAACATTGTGACACAAGAATTTTATATAAGATTTATATATATTAACTGTGAGAGAGAGGTGAGTGAAATTTGATTGGATAATATAGAAAAAATGATTTATTTTTAGCTATTAGCTCTATAAAAGATATAAATAAAATAACAAGTCGAAAATATTGATAATATCAGTTGATTAATATTGAAAAAGAAACAGAAAAAAGAAAGGGCATTCAAAATAAACTGAAAAAGTACAATTTTAACTTGTGTTGATGCTGCTGGTCTTTTTCTTGGGATGTCTATTATATAGGTTGCTCCGTTGAAATTATTTTGATTGAAGATTTAGTGAAGATAAACATTTGTAACTTACATTATATCTCACAACATTTAACACTAATGATCTTATTACCCATTTTTTACTGATTAAACACTGATGGTTACTATCTCTGCACAAACTGATCAGCGATCTTTACTTAACAATATCCTACTAACGTAGTCTCTGTCTGGGAATTTAGGAATTCTGTTGGGTCTGTATTTTCAGGGGATGGAGGGAAAACGTTTTCAGGGCACCCCCATAAGAAGTTTCCACCTCATAGAGATGCCCCCTATAAGTATCAATTCAGGCCCTCTTTGCCTTGACCTTAGGTAATTCTAATTAACAACGTACATGCTTCATACATTCCTTTTGAAATTGGAAAATTGTACCGCAGAAAAAACATGTATATCGTCGCTGAATATTCCAAAACGAATTTTCTTGACCGACTCTATTCTCCTGCCTGCTTAAACTCATTTCATTTCAATAAATGTATGTGACAAAAAAAATAATTTGAACTTTATAAAAATATCTTTATATTTTCCTTCTAACAGTAACCCTGCCAGAAGGGAGTTTATTTTGTATACTGTTCATACCATAGATTTCTGTATACAATGTACATACCTGGGTCGCCGGTGGTACCGCCGAGGGCCGCTTCCAGCTATATTGGTGCTTAGACCTCTGCAGCATCAACGACACATATTACATGAGACATATTTTAATTATAGTTTTACACAGATAATATGATTTTTAAAACAATAACAAACTAACTTAAATAAAACAAAACAAAGCCTAATGAGACATAACAATAAGAAGCAAATGGTCAAGTTAAATAGAAAAGATTAGACAAAATAATAACGTTCAGCAACTACACAATAAATACCTTTTACATTCATGTTTAAGCACTTACGTACATACATTCATACTTACATAAACTGAAACACATAAACACGTATGTACATATTAAAATATAAAAACATAGATAAGCACTTATATACGTACATTCATACCTACATATACTCGAACATATAAACACATATCAAACTTGCAGTAAACACAAACTTGAAATATAGATGAAAAATAAAGTTAAAAAAAAAGAAATTATTATAAATTAGATCAAATGATATCGTGCAGAAACAAATTTACATTTAAATACACAACTTTATTTTTTATTTATTTTTTTTTTTAAGCCAGAATGATTGTTTATCTAATGTTATTAATCAAAAATATGTTTAATTAACTTCTTTAATTTTAATTAGTGCTTTTTAAAGAATAGTTTCACGTCTACAAATATTTTTTCAATTAATAAGTGATTTTCTACCGGCTATTGTCCCAGTTTCTGTATAGTTTTTTTTTGTTAGCGAATTTCTGTAGTCTGTCAGTAGTTTACATTCATGTATTAGATGGTGAATAGTTTGTTCTTGTGTGAAGTCACAGGGACACAATGGCAAGTCCCTTATTTTAAACCTATGAAGGTAACTGTTCACAGCTGCGTGTCCTTTGACTCCTTGTGTTGTGTAAAAGTCTGTCCAGGTGTCAGTTTTATTGAGGTAAGTCTGTAAGTTTGGGATTAATGAATACATAGTGAATTGGAATTAATGAATACATATACATACAATATAGAGTTCCAACGTGCTTGCCATCGTTGTACTGCTTGTTGGTGTAGCATGTGTATTAAGTGTTGTTCTGTGAGTATGATATAGGCAGTGAAGTGTCTTTGGAAGCAGCTTTTGCAGCCTTGTCTGCCAAATCATTGTCAGGTATATCTGAGTACCCTTTTATCCAAGTAAATGAAATCCAATTATTTCGATCAGTTTGTAGTTTTCTTAATAGCTTGTGAATTTTCTCGATAATTAGTGTGTGACAGTGCGTGTTTGTGATCATGTGTAACGAACATTGGCTATCGGTCAGTACATTGATAGTATTGTTAGTGGTTTTTAAGTTTTTTATGTTAATATGTATTAATATTCTAGGGCTTTGAGGATGGCGAACTTGGTTATTAGTGCAATCCGGGCCTAGTCTAAACTTTATAATTTTCATCAAAATACCATTTTCAAATATTAGGCTAGCACACCCTACAAGTTCGCCATCCTTGCTACCATCTGTGTATATTTGAAAGTCTGTCGTGTTTTCGGAATTCAGGATAATTCTAGGATAATCTGCAGGATGTGGCCAGTCTTTGTAGTCAGTAATGTGTTCCACATCATCAGATATGAGGATTTCTGTGCCAGTCTTTGTGGATAATAAATGGAATTTACTTACATTAAAGTCTGCTAATATACTTATGGGAACAATTTTGGCTAAGACGAAGGCGGCTTCATCGGTGAGGGTTCGAAAACCTTTAGCAATTTTAAGTACCATCAGCCTTTAGACCCTTTCCAACTTTCTAATGTTGTACATTTTTTTAGTGCAGGGTACCAAATTTCGATGCCTTAGGCGAGGATGGGTAAAATTGCTCCCCTATATAGAATATCCAAAGCCTCTGTTCTTAAACCCCAGGTTGCTCTTGCCGCTATGAAAAGGGAGTCTATTAGTTTTATGAGTTTGTTTTGTAATATGTCTACATGAGTGTTTCATGATAGTTTTCCGTCAATGGTTATACCTAGATATTTTATAGTAGATGCATTGCAAAGTTCAGAATTTTGTATCTTTATTTGAAGTTGTGGGATTTGCCTTTTTCTAGTTATAACCATATAATTTGATTTGTGTGTGTTGAATGTCAGTTTATGTGATTGTGCCCAGTTGTTTATTTTGTGTGATACGATTTTGATTAATGTTTGTAAGTGTTGAAAATATTCAGAAATTATAATAACAAGTATGTCATCTGCAAAAGCCAAAAGAGTTGCATTAGGTGGTAATCTTTCTTTCAGTAGTGAGTCAACTATTATGTTCCACAGGAGCGGAGAACCACATATGCCCTAGGGTGTTCCAATTAATTGATTCCGTATCATTGTATAGTTTTTTGAAGCTAGACTAACAGATCTATCGTTCAGATAATCTCTCAGAATCCTGTAAATGTTTTTAGGACATTGAAATTGTTTAAGGGCACTCCATATTGACAGCCACCATGCACTATCAAATGCTCCTCTGATATCTAAAGATATTAGTACACTGTGCTGGTTATTATCTAATGCATTTCGAATAGGGTGTTAAAAATAACTCAGCAAAAAATGCACCTTATTAAATTTTATGAAAATACAAAAAACAAAAAAAAATACTTCTAATTAAAACCACCAGTGCCAGCCTTGACAGCCATTCTCGATCTATCCAAAGTCATGATTTTTTGACTTCCATGATAAGATAATATTAAAAAAGTAAAAAACCTGACAAACTGAAATTACTTTATACTTTCATTCTGTAGGCAGTTCCATTTATGAAATAATAACTTATGACTTCTACATGGAACTGACCACTATGTTGGATGAAATTGACACATCCGATTATCCCGAAACTCACCTTTGCGGCAGCATAGAAACAAAAAAGTGTTTGGGAAATTCAAAGATGAAACTAACGGCAAACCTGTCTCTGAATTTGTGGGCCTCTGAGCCAAGATATATGCTTAACGGGTTTGGGAACAAGAGATGAAATAAGCAAAAGGGATAAAGAGGGCAGCTGTTAAGAAAAAATTCACTTTTGATTATTATGTGACAGCCCTGTTTGATAAAAAGGAATTATTGATATCATTCTGGATGATCTTGTCGAAAGAATGTTAATATTTTCTGTCGAACAGAAAAAAGTGTTGCTTTCACCTTACAACGACAAACGCTATCTGGTAGGTCCTGTACATATCCTTGCTCATGGTCATTATTCCATACAGGATGTATGATGAGTTGTGAGAATATAGCTTAATTTCTATGATAATATTCTCACAACTCATCATACATCCTGTATGGAATAATGACCATGAGCAAGGATATGTACAGGACCTACCAGATAGCGTTTGTCGTTGTAAGGTGAAAGCAACACTTTTTTCTGTTCGACAGAAAATATTAACATTCTTTCGACAAGATCATCCAGAATGATATCAATAATTCCTTTTTATCAAACAGGGCTGTCACATAATAATCAAAAGTGAATTTTTTCTTAACAGCTGCCCTCTTTATCCCTTTTGCTTATTTCATCTCTTGTTCCCAAACCCGTTAAGCATATATCTTGGCTCAGAGGCCCACAAATTCAGAGACAGGTTTGCCGTTAGTTTCATCTTTGAATTTCCCAAACACTTTTTTGTTTCTATGCTGCCGCAAAGGTGAGTTTCGGGATAATCGGATGTGTCAATTTCATCCAACATAGTGGTCAGTTCCATGTAGAAGTCATAAGTTATTATTTCATAAATGGAACTGCCTACAGAATGAAAGTATAAAGTAATTTCAGTTTGTCAGGTTTTTTACTTTTTTAATATTATCTTATCATGGAAGTCAAAAAATCATGACTTTGGATAGATCGAGAATGGCTGTCAAGGCTGGCACTGGTGGTTTTAATTAGAAGTATTTTTTTTTGTTTTTTGTATTTTCATAAAATTTAATAAGGTGCATTTTTTGCTGAGTTATTTTTAACACCCTATTCGAAATGCATTAGATAATAACCAGCACAGTGTACTAATATCTTTAGATATCAGAGGAGCATTTGATAGTGCATGGTGGCTGTCAATATGGAGTGCCCTTAAACAATTTCAATGTCCTAAAAACATTTACAGGATTCTGAGAGATTATCTGAACGATAGATCTGTTAGTCTAGCTTCAAAAAACTATACAATGATACGGAATCAATTAATTGGAACACCCTAGGGCATATGTGGTTCTCCGCTCCTGTGGAACATAATAGTTGACTCACTACTGAAAGAAAGATTACCACCTAATGCAACTCTTTTGGCTTTTGCAGATGACATACTTGTTATTATAATTTCTGAATATTTTCAACACTTACAAACATTAATCAAAATCGTATCACACAAAATAAACAACTGGGCACAATCACATAAACTGACATTCAACACACACAAATCAAATTATATGGTTATAACTAGAAAAAGGCAAATCCCACAACTTCAAATAAAGATACAAAATTCTGAACTTTGCAATGCATCTACTATAAAATATCTAGGTATAACCATTGACGGAAAACTATCATGAAACACTCATGTAGACATATTACAAAACAAACTCATAAAACTAATAGACTCCCTTTTCATAGCGGCAAGAGCAACCTGGGGTTTAAGAACAGAGGCTTTGGATATTCTATATAGGGGAGCAATTTTACCCATCCTCGCCTAAGGCATCGAAATTTGGTACCCTGCACTAAAAAAATGTACAACATTAGAAAGTTGGAAAGGGTCTAAAGGCTGATGGTACTTAAAATTGCTAAAGGTTTTCGAACCCTCACCGATGAAGCCGCCTTCGTCTTAGCCAAAATTGTTCCCATAAGTATATTAGCAGACTTTAATGTAAGTAAATTCCATTTATTATCCACAAAGACTGGCACAGAAATCCTCATATCTGATGATGTGGAACACATTACTGACTACAAAGACTGGCCACATCCTGCAGATTATCCTAGAATTATCCTGAATTCCGAAAACACGACAGACTTTCAAATATACACAGATGGTAGCAAGGATGGCGAACTTGTAGGGTGTGCTAGCCTAATATTTGAAAATGGTATTTTGATGAAAATTATAAAGTTTAGACTAGGCCCGGATTGCACTAATAACCAAGTTCGCCATCCTCAAAGCCCTAGAATATTAATACATATTAACATAAAAAACTTAAAAACCACTAACAATACTATCAATGTACTGACCGATAGCCAATGTTCGTTACACATGATCACAAACACGCACTGTCACACACTAATTATCGAGAAAATTCACAAGCTATTAAGAAAACTACAAACTGATCGAAATAATTGGATTTCATTTACTTGGATAAAAGGGTACTCAGATATACCTGACAATGATTTGGCAGACAAGGCTGCAAAAGCTGCTTCCAAAGACACTTCACTGCCTATATCATACTCACAGAACAACACTTAATACACATGCTACACCAACAAGCAGTACAACGATGGCAAGCACGTTGGAACTCTATATTGTATGTATATGTATTCATTAATTCCAATTCACTATGTATTCATTAATCCCAAACTTACAGACTTACCTCAATAAAACTGACACCTGGACAGACTTTTACACAACACAAGGAGTCAAAGGACACGCAGCTGTGAACAGTTACCTTCATAGGTTTAAAATAAGGGACTTGCCATTGTGTCCCTGTGACTTCACACAAGAACAAACTATTCACCATCTAATACATGAATGTAAACTACTGACAGACTACAGAAATTCGCTAACAAAAAAAAACTATACAGAAACTGGGACAATAGCCGGTAGAAAATCACTTATTAATTGAAAAAATATTTGTAGACGTGAAACTATTCTTTAAAAAGCACTAATTAAAATTAAAGAAGTTAATTAAACATATTTTTGATTAATAACATTAGATAAACAATCATTCTGGCTTAAAAAAAAAAATAAATAAAAAATAAAGTTGTGTATTTAAATGTAAATTTGTTTCTGCACGATATCATTTGATCTAATTTATAATAATTTCTTTTTTTTTTAACTTTATTTTTCATCTATATTTCAAGTTTGTGTTTACTGCAAGTTTGATATGTGTTTATATGTTCGAGTATATGTAGGTATGAATGTACGTATATAAGTGCTTATCTATGTTTTTATATTTTAATATGTACATACGTGTTTATGTGTTTCAGTTTATGTAAGTATGAATGTATGTACGTAAGTGCTTAAACATGAATGTAAAAGGTATTTATTGTGTAGTTGCTGAACGTTATTATTTTGTCTAATCTTTTCTATTTAACTTGACCATTTGCTTCTTATTGTTATGTCTCATTAGGCTTTGTTTTGTTTTATTTAAGTTAGTTTGTTATTGTTTTAAAAATCAT